>OZ024920.1:40423810-41733586 GCA_964017225.1 Netelia inedita
GAAAATTGAATCTTCAACCCCTAACCAGAGGGGTGTATAATGTAAATATTTTAAATCGCATGGAAGGTGAGGGGGGACCTAGATGAACGACAGCCTCGTCGGATCGTCACTCGATGCAAAGTAACGCGAAGCAGTTAAACATACTCGACCCACATTGCCGAAGAACTCGAGAAACGTCGGTCTCGACGACGGCGACGATGTTCGACTGATTGGAAGAACTGAATTATTCAATGCGTCGAGGGTTCTTGTTGTTGTTATTATTTTTTTCATTCCTATCCACCAATTTGCACTTTCATCCTGTTCGGCTGCTCGAACCTTCTGTGTACGATATGCAGGTTCGCGTGCCTTTGGTCCGTTGGTAACCCTGAATACACCCTCTTCGCCCCTCTTCACCTTCGGAATAATTTTCAAGCCATCGAGACCCGTAATTATTATCGAGCAATTTGCCTTCTGAATATTTATCTCCATGCATTATTGAGAATATATCTGTGTCGAATCAATGTCGAAAGTGGAAGAAACAAAAAAAAAATAAACAAATTGTAACTCATCGAATAACAACGAAGACGATGGAAAATCAATGTCGAAAAGCGGAAGAAACAAAAAAAACCCAAAAATAAACAAATTGTAACTCATCGAATAATAACGAAGACGATGGAAAATTGAAATTCCAAAGGTCAACGTATAATTTCGGTTCGCTCGCGTGAATCAAAAGGTAATTAACGAGTTTTCACGCACTCGAAATTATAAAATTTTGCGATCCACTTCGTTAGCCAAAAATTCAGTTATGTAATTGTTTACGTGTATAATTTGTAACGATTCTCGACGTTGATTAATTGCATTAAAAAAATGCCCGAAGTAATGAAATAATATTGAGAAGATTTAAAAAAATTTAATTTTCGAGATAATCGAACAATTCGATAAAGGAAATTGACGATAAATTTTTAAATTATCGCGATCGTTCAGGGATTTCTCGTGAAAACCGGATTTTCGTTCGACGTGAAATAAAATCCATCGGCGCGAGGGACTCGGAGGAGGAGTGTGGCGAAGGGGTTGGGGGAGGGGGGTGGTGGAGGCAAAGGAATCTCAGCTGCAATTTCCGATGCCAACGAGTTTGAGATAAACTTTCAGTTTTCTCTCCGGAGGATCCAATAATATTTTTGCACAAAGGAGGTATCCGTAGTCGTAAAATTGGACGATAAGGTAAAATAACAAAAAGTAATGGGTGCCAGTCGAGAGAGAAAGAGAGAGGGCGAGAGGGAGGGAGGGAGGGAGGGAGAGAGACGAACGCGTTCAGAGATTCGTTTCAACAACTTTTCTCGTCCGGGGTGTTTCAAACAGCTCGGAGAAAGGGAGAAAGAAAGAAGAGGCGCGTTGGAATGAATAGAAAAACTATTTGAATCGATCGTATCCACCGACAGTTCCGAGACTCGGAAAGAAAGCGCTTTTTCCTCGCAGAAACTCGTGCCAAGAACTTGGATTACGTACAACGATAAATAAATACGTATAATTCCCGTAACATAATAATTCCCTATAAAATAAAAATTGACGACAAACGTATCGAACGTTATTTTCAAAATTTATCGAAAATATCGTTTTTCAAAATCTGTCCCATTGAATGTTATATATATAAGTACCTATATAAAAAAATATATAATCAAGCGATAAAAACATTAAATCATAAAAAAAATTTTTTTAATATTCCAAAAATGAAAAATAATTACATATAATTGTTGCTCTCGGCTGGATAAGATAAATAAAGTCGTAACGGATATTGTGACTGAGGATCGATAAATCTATATACCGGATGTCCCGGGGGTTAATTAAACTCCATCGAAAAAAATAAAATAAAGAAAACAGAAAAACATATCAAAACCCTTTTCCTCACATAACTTTTCACTTCCCAACGTCCTTCGTCCCCCATAAATATCGCGATGATCTCCCCCTCCCCCTCTACCCTCGCCCCTTCTGTCGTTACGCGGCGTTACTACTTGTCAACGACTTTGCCCGCGTTCCTTTGCCTCTCGGCTTATCCGAGAATCTTTCGCCTCGGCGCCGTTTTAACGCCGACCTACCCTTTGCCCGTCGTAGATACGACGCATCCAACGTCCTCAACCCTCCCTCGCTCTCAACACACATACACCCTCTCTTGTTTTCTCTCTCTCTCTCTCTCTCTCTATCTATTCTTGTCTAACCGAAGTAACCAGACTTTCTCATACACGATTTTCTCCTATACGGTAACTATCATCATTCCCTTTAACTCGCGTTCCTTCTACCCTCCTCCTTGTCGTTATCTTCGCTTTTCACATTATACCCTCTTCGTCCTCGTACCAACGTTCCTTTACTTCCGCTCGATACCTCGCGCACACGTACACAAATACGAATAAACAGACGAAAGAGAGGGAGAGAGAGAGAGAGAGAGAGAGAGAGGGTGAGAGAGGGCGACGTTGGTACGGTGGTTGCCCCAGTTGCGAGGGACTTGGATGTCGTTGCTACCGCCACTGTTATACGCCTTCGAAGACGGTACAAGGCACTTTGTTTTCAGGCACGTGCCCCTCGGCACGAGCGTCGTCGTCGAGAAAGCTCGTGGTGGAATGTCTGATGAACCCCGGGCCCAAAGCCTTCCTTCAACGCCGCCTTTCCACGTTTCCCAAAGTCTACGAAACTTTACTCATCCTCGTGCAACCCCCCTCTCCTTCCAGCCGGTTCCTCTTCTCGAGCAAAGCGTTATATAGTCAAGGCGCGACGGTACGACGGCGAACCAATTTTCCATAGTCCTCGCCGACTTATCGAAAAACGACACCTGGCAAAACGGGGGTTGAGGGGTTGGGGGTTCCAAGATGTCGCAAAAGTGTCGAAGAATTTTTCAGAAATAACCTTCCATCGGTGTTCGAGGCGAGGCTAAATTTTTTGCCGACGTTGAACTTTTTTTTCGATATCGGATTATCGTCGCATGGCGCTTGAAATTTTCATTATAAAGAAGAAGATCGATCGTAAGAAATATTTTCTTCTCGATACGCGATACGAATTATACAGCTGGTAAAAATCGTTAAAAATAACGGAATGTAATATCATAGATTCATCGTGAAACGGGGGTAGGAAATGCGTCATTGCCCGTGTTGGGGGATGAGATTCGAGGGAACTTTGACATTTGGGAGAAAAGATGGTGATTCTATTTACGAACGTTCCAATAATATATGTTTCGTGTATAGAAAGCTTTCTAAAAACGTTTTTGTTCGTATGTGTACGCGCGCGTGTGTGTGTCTCTCTTTTTTTTACGACCCTCATCGAACAGGGGCGGTCGAAGAGAAAAAAAATCCCGGAATATAATGCTGCGAAACGCTGAGACATCCCTCTCTTTTTTTTCTCTCTCTCTCTCTCTCTCGTCGTTTCTTCTTTCGTCCGTCCGCCCATCGGTGACAAACACATTCAACGCTATAATCAAAACTCCGAATGACGGAGGAATAATGCCACATCGTACTGGACGAGAGATAAAATTGATGATAAAAATATCGACGAAGCATTTTTTTTATTTATTTGTTTTTATAGGGGTTTTTTAGCTGCGCCTATTTGGCGAGCAACGACGAAATTGTTACGTAGCGAGAGATACGTCGGGGATAAACGATTCTGGAATGAGATGGGCGTGCGAGAAGATTCCTACGTCTCGATGGGGTGCTTTTCTAAACGGGGTGGGCGTCTTGCAACCCTTTCTCTCGGGCTTCCTCGTCTTGTACCAACCCCTTCCATTCTCTCTCTCTCTCTTTCTCTCTCTCTCCCCCTCCCTCTCCCTCTCTCGAAGCACCGCTGTTTGGAAGCCCGGGAGACTCGATCGATTCGATTAACGATCGCTAATGTCTTTTTAATGTCCTTTCCACGATATTTATTTAATCATCAAGGTCGTATATGTCAGCCAGGGTTGTCGAATTCTTTCACGACGATTGTCACCGATTCGACTCGATTTTGTTGGTTTCGAAACGCAACATCGTATCACTTTTATTTTCTCCGATAATAGTTCCAATAAATTTCACGATAAAAAATGCTTTTTTGTATTATTTTAAAGTTTTTCTTTTGTACAATGGCAATTAAATCGACGAATTAGATAGGACAATATTTTTGTTATCAAATCAACATTAACGATTAAATTAATCAAAATTAAATCAAATTAAAATAAAGCTCGAACAAAAGATTTGGGCTTTGAGTTTTCTTTTTTCTCTTATTGCTACGAGATATTTTCGTGCCTCGATGAGAATCCTCGATGTAAGAAAATGTTTTTTAAATACAGAGTTGCGAGAAGAAAGGACTCGACACTATTCTTGGCACAGAAGAGACTCGATAATTCGAAGTCTCTTCCTTTCCGTCGCTCGGACCGTTTGCCAGGACGCAAGACGACGCTTCGTGTAGGTTCAAGTTTAACTCGCCGTTAACCCGATAAACCTGTGAATATCGCGGTAAAGAGGTCCCTCGTACCGGTTTACGACGTTTGCCAAGTAGACGCGGACGACCGAGTGAAAGGAGTGTACGAGAGTCGCGAGGGAAGAAAATTGCGCAATACCACGCAGTCACGGTCTCCTTGAATCGCCGTCAATGGCTATCTTCTTTCTTTTCCCTTTCTCCATAATAATGTTGGTATAAAAAATTAAAAAAAAAATTAAAAATCTAACGACCAAAAAAATGTATAATAAATTTTTGCATTTTTTTTCCGCAAACAATTTTCAGTCACAAAAAATTGTCCGAATTTGAGATTTCTTTAAATTTTTTTAACAAAGCCCACTTTGAAATAGGAAAATGAGACGAGACGTGCGATTAAATATAAAATAAATTGAAAAGTGAACACTTAACGTTCGTATCGCATTTTTCATAACGTATATAAGTGAATATTCTTGGCTCGAGACTCTACGGCACACTGTTTATGTTTCTTCAGCTCGAAAGAGAAAAGTCTCGGTTCTCGCTTCTCTTCGTTTCCTTCTCCTCGTTTTTTTCCTCGCTTGCGTAGCTAAAGCCAGTTCGTAATGATGCTTCGTTTGCTTGTCAGAAACGAGAGACAGAATTTTTTGTTGGCCTTCGAAGCTACCTGGAGGGATGATAAGATATTTGTAGTACGTACTTGACTCTGCTTCGGCGTCGTTTATGACACCGACGGGAGAATAAAAATATCGTTCACTCGAGTAAATTTATAAAATTGACAATTTCGAAAGTTCAAAATAAAAAAATAAAAATAAATAATAAAAATTCTACCTTTTTATAAATTTATAAGCGAGATAGGATCTTCGCACGAATGAAATATTCGTTGGGACAAAGTCCAAAGAACGAAATTATAAATTTTAAATACCCCGAGGAAAATTAATTACCCAAAAATTAAGCGAAAACCGTTTTTTTAAATAAATGTTTCGTCTTCTAATCACTCGCAACGCGATAACGTTGAGAAACCGCACGTCGGTGTGATTTCCAGTGTCCCATTGCGGAGATAATTATTTTCCTGGGGATTTCGTTGGGTCCCTGTTCAAGTTTCGTTGTTAAACGAGACTGCGGAGGTCGACGGTTTGGGTTTTGGGAGGGTTAAAATCTCATTAGTCACGAGAGTTGGGTGTAAGGAGAGGAGGTCTTTTGCCACCGCGCATCTTTGACCGAAATTGTTCGAATGCAACGCGAGGATAAGTAAGCCGTGTGCTTTCCGACCGTAGATGCTTCCGGCCGTTGCTGATGGAACAATGGGAAGCAATTCCCCGAACAGAGGATGAAGCGTGGGCGAGGAGAAGGTTGAGAGAAGGTTGAGAGAGGGTTGAGAGGGGGTTGAATTTCACTTCTTCCGAGGAGCCGCGAGTGAGTGAAAGAGGGAACATTTCCCAGGTCGCACACTCGTGGCCACGAGTTGTTGAAGAGAACCAACCCCCTACCCCTGCGTCACGCTCGTACGAACGTTATTACAATGCGGTGTGCCAGCTGGGAGCTTTCGCTCGCTCACCTTGGACCGAGGAAACGAGCAAAACTTGGTGGACTTGTTCACCAAACCGTTCTGGATACACGATTATGACAAGGAGATGAAATTGAAGAGACGAAAGGAGCCGTGGATGGTTATGAATTTTACTCTCGACTCTGGATTTTCTCTCACGAAAACTTGAAACGGACCGGCTACTTCGAGTGTGATAAATTGTGACGACTCGAATAACACGTTGTTGAAATTTGTCCAACTGATTTATCTATGAAATAAAATTCAACGTTACACTTAGAATTTTTTTGAATTCAATTAAGAGATCGGTGAAATTAACAATTCGAATTAAATGATCGAAAATTTACAATTTACAAAATAAATAATTCAGCGAGAAAAAAAATGAAAAGCTAAAATTTTTTGGATAATCTTATTTTTGCTTTTTCATGAATAATTTGATAAAATAGATTTTTCACCAGAACATCGTTTTTTCGCATTAAGACAGGAGATCGGTGGATACGATAAGGAACGTGTCAAATTAAGGTTCCTCTTGTGGACACATAATTGTTTTTTAATGAGTTTATGCACGATGATTCGAGTAATTAGAGAATTGAGAAACATTCGTGTGGAACATAGTCCGAGTTGGACAGTGGCGTGACCACTTAATCTCTCGATCTCCTCTGACCCTTTTTACATTGTACAATTACCCTAATTACGATTGAGCAACTTTTATGCCAATTACAACGATTCTTACGAACGATTGTGATTAACTTCAATCGTCGCGAGTTGCGATCGTAAATTTCGCGAAATTCATTAAAAAAAACGACCTCGTCATATCGGTCACGATAATTACACGATCTTCATTAAGCTGACTAAATTACGAACGAACATTGTGCACTCTTAAAATCCCCATTTTTTTATAAATCTCACTACAAACTACAACAAATTTTTGTACGAAATTCCATCTAAAACGTGAACAAAAAAAGGTAAAACACTGAAAAAACTCGACTAATTGCGAATACACGTGATACTCGTCAAGTTCTTTCCTCCGCTCAAAGAGAACGACGGCGTTGAGTACTATAGACAGCAAAAAAAATAAACACGCCGTCGGGCCTGTTTAGCCTTTTGGGTCATTAATCGTCGACGAAAGTTGAAACGAGGACAAAAATAAAATTCCCCCCAAAAAAACGAGAAAAACATTTCTTCTCGCAGTACAAGAAAAAGTTGCGTGTACACGTATATATATATAGTGACGTTGTGCAAGGCCAACGTAGGGATACCTGTAGGGAGACCCGAGTGCAGAAGAGTCGACCTCACTTTTTCAAGTATTTCAGAGCTTGCGGAGCTCCGGGTGGACGAGTGGCCCCCAGGACTTGGCGAGCTTACGGAAGCAAAGCCAGAAGGGAAGAGAAGAAAAGAGAGGAGGGGTGGCGGGGGGGCGTTGAGGCCGAGGGTGGAAGAAAACACAACCGGGGCGGACACAACCTCTCGTTGCCTCTCTGCCTTTTTGCATTAATAACGAAATCCCTCGGTTCGCATAAAAACCCAAACTTATTTACACAAAGCCGTGCCCATGACTTTTTTTTTCTTTTTCTTTTCTATGGAGAAATAAAAAATTTACACAGTCGTATTTACGTCGAGAGAACGTGGAACATAATGCGATGCATAGCTCCGTACGCAGTGTGTTTCGCAAGATGAAAAAAGAACCGGTGAGTGAAAAAAGTGACCTTGACCGAGGAGGTCGAATGATTCGTATCGGGGACAGGCGGAATGCGAATTAATAATGAATTTTCTGTTTGGAATAAACGAAAAAGTCGGATGAGAAAAGCTCGAGAAGCGCGCGACGTTTCTCGATAAGAAAATGTTTTTATAAAACGAAATTATACGGTTAGCGTTTTTTTTTTCTAGGTGTTTCGTAAGATCGTGTTTTCTCTTCTTTTTGAATAATGAATGGGAGAACGAATGAGAATAAGAAAAAAAGTAAATGGGACAATGGGCTAACGGTCGAAACGAGGGACGATTTTTTTGTTGATAAATGATAATTGAGACGAAAATATGTTGATTAAAAATGGAAACGGTAGAGGAGAGGAGGGTGAACGATCGGTTGGTCAAGTTTGTCACGATTTTCGTCCTGCCGGATCAAAATTGAGAATTTTCGTTCGATTATTCGCTTGCGTTCAAAATTTGAAAAGTTTTTTCACTTCGCAAACTTAACGCAATCTTTTCTTACTGAAAAAAGAAAGAAAAAACAAAGATAATTACGAAATATTGTTGCGATCGATTGAAATTTGATTGCCGATTTTTTAAATATTCTCGGTAAATGTTCTAGAAGAAAAATAAAATAAAAAGAAATTTAACGAAAAACACCAAATTTTTACAACTTCCGTCTAATTTCCATATTAAATCCTTATTACAATTTTTGTTTATGAGTTCTCGCTGCAACGCGCGTTCGACAAAAAAAATTGGCAAAAAACGCGCACAGTGAGATGCACGGGCGATAAACGACGCTACGTGCGGAGGAACCGTGAGCACGCTTCGTAGAACGAGGATTCGAGGAGGCTGCGAGAGAAAGAGAGAGAGAGAGGCCTTTGTGAGGGTTTGAAAACGCGAGAATTTTCCACTCACGGGGGCGCGTGAGGACCGTGGGAATATTGCACTAACGAACGAGGACGAAGAGGTAGCGCGCGCAGCTCGCGCTTTACGCATGGCCGGGCGCGACGCGGACAACCGGATGCGCATCCAAAGTGATCAAAGTCGAGCGAAACGCGGTGAGAGAAGAAAAATGTATAAATATATGTATATCTCGATGATAAAGCGCGAGAGGTGAGATAGAAAAGGGTTGGACCAAAGAGGAGAAACAGATTTTTTTTTTACAAATTAGCGCCATCTAGAAAATTCTATCGTTTCGAATCTTCCTGCTTCGGTATCGACGATATCCTTGCGTTCTGTAGCCTACTGCGGATTCCTTTCAATTAATTTTAATGGCGTCGACGGTTTCGTAATACGCGAATCGTTACTTCCGGTTCCATTGCCATAATTATTTGTAACATTTATGATCGGCCAAGAGCGACGTTGGGTTTTTAGTTTTAGATAATTGTGAATAAATTTTGTTTCTACCGTAATAATTGTTCAATTCGCCGGTTTGGATGACATATGTGCTTTTTTTGTTTTGATAAAGTGCTTTGCGCGTCTCATTGTGAAAAAATGAAGTTGATTTGGCGAGGAAAGAAAGGAGGGGGGGGGGGGGGTGGAAATGTGAGATTTTTATAATTGGGACACTCGAAAAGAAATCTCGGGCGAGCATGAAAGCTAACGAATGAAAAAGCTCACTTCGTTACCCCTCGACCACCTCCACTCGCGTATACCGCACACTCTAACCTCTCCGCATCATTTCTCTACTCTCTCATTTTTTCTCTTTTAACTCCCGTTTGTTTCTCGCGGTTCCTGGCTTTTATCCGGAAAAAAGATTTTCGAGGAATCGGATTCTAATTTTAAAAAAATGTAAGCGGAGAATTGGACGTTGAGTTTTGCGATGAAAGCGCCAAATTCGTTCTTCAATGGGAACAAAAGAAAATATTCCATGAATGATCGAGATCTAAAAATAATATTTCCATAAAAATATTTCTGGGTATTTTTAGATTTTCCGGTCTTCCGACGGTGAGTTTTTTCGTTGAGTTAATTTTTATTACGGCAATATTTTCAATAATCTTATCGCTTTTTTTTATTTTATCGGAATTGAAAGGCATGCGTTGAGCTTATCGGATGAATTTTATTCGCGACTTCTTCGAGTGAGAGCATTGCGAAGTTCGATAGTTCGCGAGCGTCCCTGCGCGGCGCGACGAGCGTGCAATGCGCGCCGGCCACGCCCACTTTCACCGCGCGGCAAATCTCACATTATTCAAACCGTACTATGATAGATACCTAAAAATAAACGTTTTAGAGAGGAAAACATTGATTTTATTACTTTTATGGTCTTTGTTTAAAACACGCAATGCGTTATCTATTTATTACAAAGAATTTACAATTTCCTAAATAATAAAGGCGGTTCCTAACAAAACCTACAATTTCCTAATAAAAAAGGTTAATTGAGTGTAACTAAGTGATTTACTATTAGAGCTGCGGTTCAGCATCATTTTTCTTTCGACGTTGAGTCCTTTTCGTGCGTTTCGAGTAACCGGGTTATCCGGAAATTGCCTCTTCCAAGTTACACGTGACTATGCCAAGCTTTCTCTTTCTCTCTCTCTCTCTCTCTCTCTCTCTCTCTCTCACCCTCTCGCTCTGTGCGCTACAGGTGCTCAAACCCTGCAACACTCGTTCGTCCCCTTTCTTTATTCTCCATTTCTCACGCTTTGCCTTCAACCCCCTCCTCCCTCCCCCACCCCTTGGCCATTTCGCGGGCTTCGTGGTTTTATAAATCGATGCGTTGGAAAAGCCGTTTGTCGAGCTTCACGCTGGCGTACGGACAGCAGTTTGTAACGACCACCCTCAAACATGAATATTTATTGCTCTCGGGGGTGGACATAAAACAAAAAATGATCAAGTGGAAAAAAGAAAAAAAATTGCTACGGGGTTGAAAAATAAAATGGGGTTTCTTTTGCAAATAGACGTATTATCGCGTAAAGTTTCGAGTAAAGATAAACTCGTCATCCAGTTGAGTATGCGACTGATAAGATCGAAAGCCTTTAGAGAAAAAAAGACTTATTTTTATATTCAAACATTTCTTAAGGAGAAATTTACAAAAATACAATTTTTTCTACAATAGTAGAATTTCAAAATTTCAAAACCAGCGTTCAATTGTCGAAAGATCAATATTGCTAGCGGGGTGATAAGAGATATTATTAAAAGAAAATAACAAATTGTATGTTCGATGATTTATTTAAAATCTTGATAGGGAACCTCCGGGAAGAGGCGAGCGCGTTACATACCGCGTTCTCGTTCCGCGTGGACGAAAGGCGTAACCGATCACGACAGGTTGGAAACGTTCTCGAGCACGAACGCCTCGTCCAAGTTTAATGGCACCGGGACACTGACGGAAATGACGTTCTGAATTGTTAACTACCAGACGTCGCGGTTCTTCCACGCGCGTCTCTCCATTCCCTCGCTTCTTCTTCGACTCTCTTTCCCATTCGATAAACAACTAGGCTACGCGCAAATCAGACAACTTCAAGTCTTGATCGTTAAATTTCAACGCGTTCACAATCGTTCGCCGTAACGTATTTTACTACCGGAGTAAAGATTTATTACGAGAAATAAAACTTGTCGAAATTTCGTGTCACGATAAAAACAATTTTTATGCATTTTAGAAGTATTTAGCGAAATTTATTTAATTAAAATTTTAACAGAATTGCAATCGAATTGAAAATACTAACATACAAAGTCATAAAGAAAAAGCTGTTAACACAATATTATAACGCGAAATATTAAACTGTGAATGGCAACACACGTGATCAGATACAATCAAGACGTAGCGAAATAAAAAATAGTTAGAAGATGTTTATCTGCGAGAGTTTATCCTCGCCTCGTTTTGTTTACGCGTCTGACTACTAACGAAGCGTTTCCACTTGTACACTCCGGTGGCTCTGATCACGGCGTAATAACAGAGATAAAAAAATATACACGTACACACAGAGAGAGAGAAAGAGAGAGAGAGAGAGAGAGAGAGATGTGTAAAAGTGCGACGAGGAAAAAATCCAACGACAGAGAGAAAGAGAGAGAGAGAGAGAGAGAGACAATGGAGTGCGGCTTACGTGGCAAGATGAAGGCGTTCTCTCGTGCGCGAGGTGTGCTCAGCGAGTGTAAAATTTTCGCAATAAAAGGCACAGCGATCCACCCTCGGCGCGTTTATTCTTGGTACGCCGCGTTTGTACAAGAGAGTATCGGGCGAGGGTGGTCGCTATTATTATATCAGACCACACAGGGAAATTGTTGTAACGCTCGATACAAATATAGCTTTACGATAATTTGTTCTCCCCCCTCCCTCTGTCCTATGTTACTCAAGGATTAAACAAAAACGAGAAACATTCGTTTCTCTCGTTGGGCACGTAACGAAGCTGGATGATTAGTTACGACGATGTTACAACGTGATGGTACACCGTTTCGAGCATTTGGTACGCGTTATTTTCGCCAGTATCGCCAACTCCATTCTCACGTTTAAACATTTTCGTAATTAATTTCACGACGCAAAACATTCTCGCAAAATTACAACCGGGAGTACGATTAAACTTCTGTATTTTTATTTTTCACATTTATCACTTGCGGATTAACTCTGGATTACGCGTTATTTCGAATTATTTGTATTTCGGATTTTATCGCGGATCGAGTTACTTTTTCTTCAATTCCAACACGGAGTTATTATTTCTTGACTACTAGGTATTTTGTGAAAAATTAATTTGATTTATTTTCTACGATACGTATCAACGTGTTTGACACGCGAGAATTTTATTTCGCCGTAATAAATAAGAATGAAGTTATGCTGGACATAGTAAAAAAATTAAGAAATAAACTTTGGCTGACTATACACCGACCATAATCCCTTGTTTCGCTATCCTTGTAGATTTAATCTGAATAGTCCTAAGCTTTACGAGCCTCGCTTGTCTAAATAAAAGTAAACATGACATTTTACGTAAGAGCAACGAGCGAAGGGATTGAACACTAACGTATTTAGAGGTGATTTATGGTAAATGCAACTTAAAATTAACGCCAATAAGATCGAAAAAAAGTTTTTAAAAAATCATGGGTTTGAATAAATTTTTTTTACAACGAAAATAAATGTAAGGTATATTAAAAGAGATCACGATTCTGCACCCCTGATTCTCCCCCTCAAATCCCGTTCGAGTTTCGAACGAATTTTGACTCGTGAGTTAAGAACGATAAAAAAAGGATTTTTTTATAACGTTTTAAGCTATCGTTCACCGAATGGTTCGTGTTCTTTCGCTATTTTTTTCGGTTTTTATTGCCGAGGGGCGAGGGGGTGAGTATGGAGTTTTTGCACGCGACTCAGAGCCCGGTATTAAATTGTTACGAATGAGTTTTAGCATCGAGCGATTTCTGGCCCGATTTCCGTTTCAACCCCCTTTCATCCCCCGAGCCTCATCGTCGCGCCATTCTCATCCATCCCTTATATCTACACCCCGTGATATAACGGAGTAAACAGTCGCCGGGCACGCCAATCCGAGCGTTCGCTCGATGAACCCGCACGATTCCACGTGATAACGACCGGTTCGTTTTCTATACAGAACGCACACACAGATTCTCGTAAAAAACGTTGAAGGAAATCCTCGCAACGTACTCTCCTTTTGTCTCTCGAAGGGTTGTCCTGCTATCGCGCCAACTGCCGAATATCTTTTAGACCCTTCTTTACTCGGCTCTGCTTTTGCGAACCCACCCCCGACCTTCCCCCCTTGACGTTATGGCAGACACGAAAAGCTCGCGTAAAAATTATGTCGAGGCTCGTTTGACGTGTTTAAATAAACGCTCTCGTGGCTTCTCTTCCTTTCTCGGTGCCACGTGCCGAAAATCTTGATTGCTAAAAAAAATAAAAAATATGAAGGGAAAATAATAGAAAAATGTCTTGCCAGTTATAAGAAATTTTAAGAATTGAACTTTTCGAAAAACTTGCCAAAAATCTATCACACATTTTTTTTGGTAAATCATTTTTTCTCCCATTTTATTTGAACTCTTGCTGTATAAAATCATCACAGACCCCACAATTAAATATATTTCTAAACTCCTCCAATAATTGAAGACGAAAACAACATTTTTTAAAAATCATTCGCAACGAGACTCCATCGATCGGCGCGCACTCGAATAAAAAATAAAACTCTCGATCAATTTACGAGATTGAATTCAACGTGAAATTTCTCCGTCGATCAGTAACGACGACAAAATTCGAGATAACGCGAATCATCGTCGCATTGCGTACGCAGAAAAGGTACGAGAACATCGAGAGAAAAACGAATGAGAATATGTCCGGACAGAGCCGGTTTCGTGCGGTTACTGACGTTTCACGAGGAACGATCCGTCGCGTACGATATCGCGTTTTTCCATTACGCTCAATTTGATCCGGATATTGAACAAGTGGTTGGTGCACAAGCGTCGCGCTACGTCGAGATTCAATCACGTGTACGTCCCTTGTCCCTTGTCGGTGGTATCGCAAGTTCTCGGTCATGGGACGCTGGGCGTCAATTGAATAATGGTTATCAACATTTTTCTCCTTCTCGTATGCGACGTGAGCCTTCTCTCCAACATGCTCGCGACATCGTTGATGTCGTTGGACAGAAATAGAGCCGACGTGGTTCACTAACACCGAGAATAAGTTTCAGTTTCTTTTTCTCGGGTACGATCTACGTTTTCGTCCAATTTTCTTATCGCTAAGGTCGTATCAATCGTGTCGAATTGTTCAGCACGATAAGGATGGATAGGAACAAATATTTAAAAAAATTTGATCGGAGTAGAAAGAAAATATTGAATTTTATGGCGGAATGAAAGTTTTGATTAACCTCTTATCGTCGATTGAAACATTCGTTCTGAGAAATTAAAGAAACTGTTGGAATTATAATTGTAAGAAAATACGGAGATCCGTGCGTTTAAATCTTGTTTGCGTTGTGTCTGATCTGGTAAGGGTAGTTTCCACTAGGAAGAACTTCTCTTTAACATACATTTCTTGAACTCGGATTTTTCCAGGCGGATTTTTTCAACGAAGTCACGTGGCGATTCCTCGTTTATTTTACATTGGCTTCGCTCTTAGAAGATCCATCCACGTGTCTCGGATAATTTAAGCTTCTTCGAGCTCGTCGTGAAAGGTTTCCTGGAATTGACAAATTTCCTCGACCGTCGCTTTAATTTCACTTCCCCTAAACGTAAAATAAATTTACGTCGTATTCGAATATGTCAAAAAATTTACGGGCCGTCAGAATTAATTTAAACTATAACAACGCTATTTTTTCATCCGAGTCGAAAGTTATTTACATTTTTTCACAGTTTATTTTTTTTACACGATAAACATATCGATCGACCTCCCTCCATCTCGGAGGAACAAAAAAAAACCAAGAAATAAGAATGGAAAGAGCGGGATATAGTCCTCACGGATTTCGGTTCAGCTCGTTTCGATAATCGAATTTCCCTCGACCCGGTCACGGATTAGGTACTCTACGCGTGCGAGAGCGACTACCACCCACGTATCGTACGCCTGTGTACGTCCGAAAGGACACAACGACGTGTACGACGGAGCAAAAACCTGCTGCTCGGGATTTTTCGAACTCGGGAACATCCCTCGGGACGACCCTGCTTCCGATCGGTACCCTCTTCGTCCCTCGCGAATAAAGGAACGAACGAAAAAAAAGAAGGAATATTTTTGGTCCCACGAATGTTCGCGAAAATTGTATTCACTCGCTTTTGGAGACTCGATATTTTGTTTGGTCGTTGCGAGCTCCCTGAAATTTCTGGATATTTTGTAAATAATAGATCAGTTTGAATGGCGCTGTAAAGCTCGAAATGTTGTATTACTAGTCAGAGGGATGAAAAAGCACAATGAGAAAAAAATGAATAAGAATTGTAATATGACAATGGTAGCTGCGGGGTAGTAGTAACGATTGCAAAATGATGAAATAGCTTTTGGATCCGACTCTGCTTGTCGTTGGTTTATTTATACCGAGCGAGCTTTTGACGTGTGCTGCGGAGTGGAATCTTTCAGAGTTGCTTTACTAAAATTTCTATTCGACATGCGTCAATGTATTTCACAGAATACACGATCGCCCTTTATCCTGGAACTATTTTCTGCCTGTCGATTCTATTGAATTGTCTATTGGGATCTTGAGCTTTCGAGCTTTTGTTTCTTGGTCCGAGACATATGAATGCCAGGGTAAGGAATAAAGAAAGTATCGAGTTTTTCATCGGTTTTCATGAAATCGGTTCGTGATATAAAAGGTAATTGGCCATGTCCATTTGCGGGAGCTTAATTGAGAATTCAAAGAATTTCTCGGCTTGGGAAAAAGTTCGGAAAGAATCTAATCGTTGCTAGGGTTTGATTGATTTTTTCACAATTTTGTGATCATGGATACGATTATTTTATTCGCTCTTTCCCGTGTTCGTGTTGTGCAGGAAATTTCCGATTTTGCAAGCTTTCATTACAGTCTGTTTGAAGTAAAGGAAGTATCGTTTCTTTGATGAGAATCTTGAACCAGCGACACCCTTGGAGCTTTGAAATATTTATTCGTTCAAAAAGACTTTAATCGGAGGTTGCGAAATCGGAAATTTCCCGCGCAACACGAATGTCACTCATTCTTGAAAAACTGAATTCTGACATTTTTGTGTTATCAAATCATCCGCAGGGGTGGTCGTCTCAAAAATTGTAAATACTCGTTCCATGAAAAGGGATCGAAATTGCGTTCACCCCCAATTATTCGGTCGACGAAAAAATGGAGAGAAAGTGATATAAATTAGACATAACTTATATTTACTTTCACGTGTACTTGCGTGTTCGACCGTTTTAATCGCGACAATCGTTCTCTATAATTATGACATAACTCGATTCGAGCCAGCGAGCGATTCTTATCACACATTTAATTCGCATGAACTTTTTTCTTTTTTTTTCTCCTACTTTCGATCAACATTTTATCCCTGAATTATCGCTTCGCGATAAAGTCGTTGAACGTTCGTGTTTCATTTTCTCTTTAATAGCTCCTATTAATTAGCCCCCCGTAATATGTGCAAAATCATTTTTGTAACCATGTCAAGAGCTTCGTCAGCCTCGAGTCACGAAACTAGTCGATATTATTCGTAATAAAGTATAAACACTTTGGATCGAAAATAAAAAAAAATGTATCGATTCGGGTAAAAAAGAAAATGGAAGGTATACGAAAGAGGGAGCTTATTTACCGAGCGTTAATTGCCTCGGGCATTCGTACACCACCGCGCTGTATATCGGCTGAAATTGCTACGGCAAATAACCGTTCCTCGTTTGCTATTGTTTCTGATTAAATCAACCAGCTCCTCACCACCCTCGCCCTGTCGCTGTCCACCCAAACCCCCAGCTATTTTCCCACGTTTCATCGCTCCCCCTACCAAAATAAACACGCGCCACATTCAATCTGGTAACCATTGGTATCCGGAAAGAATTAGAGTTTCGAACAACAGATATTCCACTTTGTGGGTCAGCCATTTTTTCGACCCCGTACCCCCTGCCCCCTTCTCTCTTAAAAATCCAATTTCAATCTCGTTCAAGGCGCTGGAAAAAAATATAAAAAAATAAAAATTCTCGACGAACTCGATCGAATTGTCGTTCGCGAATCGAATCAGAGGAGATACGAATGTGATTGGATTTAGCGAGAAATCATCGAAGTCGATTTATCCTGTTCTTTTACGATTTTTAACTTTTTAATCGTATTTCAAGGACGAAAAATTGAAGATTCGTCTCAGGACGAATTTATTATTTGAGAGTTTGCTCCGGACGCCATTTTCGAATTTAATGACACGCTTGCACGCTCGTCGTTTGATATTTGTCTCGAGACGACTCGAGCAGGTCGCGCATCTATTTTTCGACTTATCGAACTCGGCTCGATCGACCTGGCCTTTCCTTCGAATAAATAATTTCGCGTCGCGCGATATTTCCGGTTGAACGTTTCCTCGTCATTTTTTCATCTACGTTTTCATTCCCCTTTTCCCGCTGAAATATCTGACGTTGGAGGATCAATCGTTATCCGATCCCGTAGGGAATGACGAATCGTCGAAATTCATCAATTCATTTTGTCCTTCGTTTGGATTCGAGAAATAAATGAATTTCCTTTCCTCCTCGTCAATCTAAATTTTCTCTTTCGCTAATGACGAATGATTCAATGAATAAATTGAGAATTCAATGAGTATTGATAATTTATCGCCACCCAGGCTTCCATTTCTTCGACTTATTTGAATTATTAATCGAACAATTTTTATAAATTAAAAAAACGTGGAAATTTTTAGGGGATGCTTTTGTTTACGAACGATATTTGTTTTTCTTTTATATTTTTCGATATTTGTTCGATCTTTATTTCCAGAATGTCCCAGGCCTCGTAATGTTGTCCAGAGTCCTCGTTACTTAGTTTTTCTTTCGCCAGAGGGCTCGAGGGGATGTCTCCCAATTAGCGGCATCGTGCGAACTCGTCGCCGAGGAATCCGTGGATACCGTCCCTCGTATACTGGTATACGCGAGCCAGAGACCTCCCTTCTCTTTGCATTATTCATCGAGCAATTCCGTGCTCGCTGCGGATTTTCGAATGTCGCCTCTGTTCTTCGTCTCTTTATTCGCACAACCCTTTTCGCCCGTTCTCGTAGCTCTCACGAAAAGTGAGCGCCAAACTCGAGGAAAAGATACGTCTCTCATTGCCCATGGCTCTCTCGAATATATTCCATCCTAGCTGATCGAATTTTCCAACTTGGCAATCTCGAATTTTCTACGAAATAAAAAAATCTAAATTTTCGATGAAAATTTGAAAAAATTAAATATTTTGTAATGTAATTAGTTTAACAAAATCTCTTGCTCAATAAATATACATAAATATATTTACATATACATATAAAAATCGCAGAACTACCCTCGCTACCCTTATCCTTCGTAAGGGTGCAATGACCTTCAGAGGACCTTCGTCCAGTTTTTTTTTTTTTTTCGGAAAATCGTGAATTTTGACCTTCGTACATGAATTGTGAGATAGAAACGAGCGAAATTTGGATTACCGGGACAATGGTACGTCGTGTCGATAGATTACTCGAACGTGACGAGGGATTATCGATGAGTCGTGAGGCGCAACAATGCAATCTACTGCGGTTCGATCCAGTCGCGGTTGTTCCTGTGTCTTCGTACGTAATGACGGGATTTCAAATGCTGCAGGACGTCCCATCCCTCTCGGTACTTCCCGGTAAATCCTTGCAGCTCTGGGGGCTGCCACGAATGTTATCTACATCGATCCGTTTTCGTTCGTTTCTCGTTCACCGAGCGTCCCTATCTCTCGCAGATTCGTGTCTCAAGCTGTTCGGAAAACTTGCTCGATCGGAAGTTCACCGTTTCGCCGATCGATCTTCCACGGCTCGTCTCGTTCGTGAAACCGAGCGTCGTTCTTGGAAACTGATCGTGCGACTCGTTCGAACGAGCGGAATAACGATGGCGCGTGGCGGTTCGTTAAATTTTGTAATCTTGACCTACCCCTAACGGACCCTAACCTACCCCTGTTCCAGATTATCGAAAATTTGTACAATGGTTCTCGAGATCGAACGAGACACGAGGATACAAGATGCGTCGACCTTTCGTTTGAATTCTTCGAAATTATTATTTCTTATATAAGATAAATCAAACCCAAACTCGTTCGACACCTCCGTTCATTCCTTTAACTGCTTTATTGGCAAAACTCAGCCCTAGGGAAATTCTCGAACTATCGACGTATCTTTAACCTCGATCGCGTCCTTCTGCGAAAATTCTCGGAAATTCGATTCGACGCGATGTTAGGAATGGGGTTGATCCTAGCGCCATAAGGGATGATCGCGCCCTCTAAGTTTTGCGAAAGCCCTACTGCCGGGTGTAAGATTTAAATCGATAATATTACTTGTCTCATCTTTACTATAACTTTTTTTGTATTGACGTACAATTTTTCAATTCGTTTAAACATTATTTTTAATAAATAAATTAAATTAACTACAATGTTTATAATGGAATTAAATAATTTTTATACGGCGTATAAATAGTTCAAGGAAAAATGACGTTTGTTGCTGGAAGGACGACGATACCAAGAAAATTTCCTCCCTTCGTCCAATCGAGGAGGGGTCGAAAAATTGAACGAACGAGAATCGTCGTCGACATAAACAGGGGGAAGACAAGATTCATCGCGTTATTCCCTTTAACATCCTCCGTTAACAAAGTAAATTTCCGTCGCGAAAAGCTACACTGGAAAATCCTCGAGGATCCAACTCCGGGCTATTCCTTTCTAGGCAGTGGACCCTGAGAGTCAACGAGGACGTCTAATTAGCCTTGTCTTTGTACTTGTTTGTTGACTTCCTCGACAATCGTATTTTGTCGTCGTCCTCGCTCGTCTTCTACCTCTCATTGTGGCAAAAGCGTCGTGAAATAAAGAACCTCCCTCTCCAAGAACTTATCAAAGAGATTGTCGGTTCCCATTGGGTCACACATAGGGGTTGTAAATACGAGGGGGTGGATTTCATCAGTTACATCTCAGAGTGAAAGAGAGAGAGAGAGTCAAAGGGGATCAACGCTGCGTTGGACGAAACTAAATATAAAAGGAAAACGAAAGAAAAGGAAGGAATAAAAACAAATAAAGAAGAAGAAGAGGAAAGAAAACGAAGAGAGAAGCTAAGAGTCAAACGGTCGGGATTGGCTCGAGGCGTTCGCTCGGAAAAGAAAGAAGGATATATATACGCGCATGTACCAGAAAAGTTCCTCGACACTCGGACTCTCTCGCCCGGGGACGTTTCCCGGGGTACGCCGGGAATATCACCCAACCGGAAATACCCCTCGGACTCTTCTAATTTTCTCGCGGTCGTCTTCTCCCCCCCTCCACGCCACCGCCTTCATGCTAGGGGATGACGCATGGGGGAGGGTAACGAGCTCGAAAGATCGTGCGCGACGTTATATAAACTTCTTACTACCGTGCGTCCCGCTCTGCAACTCTTACCCCCACTATTGGCCCACCCCCACTATCGCGCTACCCCCACTTTACCTCCCTATTGCTCCCTACCACTGTCGAGGATGTACATCGAAAACTCAAAAGAGCACTATCGAACTTTCTGATTAAGAAGAATTTTGTCCCATCTCCTTTGCGTCGGGGTTGAGGAAGAAAGGTGGAAAAAAAGAGTGTGGGGGGAAAAAGTTGCTCGAGTCTCTAAGCAAAGACCGTCGGGGGCTGAAACGTTCGAGGAGTCTGGCGATGTAACGGGTCGACACGCTCGTACCTACTCTGTTTCACGACACTCGTATTTCACGTCGAGTATTGAAAAAAAAAAAATTTCTTCTTTTTGTATTTCGTAAAAAAATTGCTAAAGTTTTCAAAATTCGAAAAAAGCGAACTCTGAAAAATTTGACGATTTTTCTTATCGACGAAAATTGTCGACGTAACGTTGCGATGAGATATCGCTCTTGTAGATCTTGGGGAAAACAGGGTGATCCATTGTGTCGTGTTGAAGAAAAAAGTTTTCTGGGTGAATATCGAGGGTTGTTGTCGATAGGGCGGGTTGTTCACTGAAGTCTTTGGGACGATGTTGCCTCTCGAGCTTTCGACCGATCGTTTCCCTCTCGTGTACTTGTCCGAGAGCGAGCCAAAATATCGAGAAAGTTTGGTCACGAGGCGAGCGTCGGACGAAGGGGGATTAGACTACGAACGAAGAAGTGGCAACCTCGTCACAAAAATCGTATTTTTTTTCTAAAAAGACAAGTTGAAAAATCTCGAAATATTATTCGAACTTCCAGCTCCTTGTTAATTGATGAAAGGTTTTGTCGTCAATATTTATTTGAAACGAATAAAAATAATGTCAACGACCCGTTGCTATTTTCAACATCGTTTCAGGAAAGATCACGATCCAGGCTGTTGGATCGTGAAAACATGGAGACTGCAAGAATGCGTGGATTGAAAGGGAGAACGTGAGAGAGGGAGAGGGTGAAACGAGACGAGAAGCCCCCGTACGGTCGGGGTTGCGTGGGCGAACGCGAGACAGATCGATGAAGTATGCGTTTCGCTGTTGTAAATAAAGTCCGAGAATGTAGGAGAGGGTGAGAGAGAAAGAGATACGAATGAAAAATACAGTACCAAAAGCATTGTTGGGAATAATATATATCATATAAAGTGTGATTGGTGCATCGCATATCAAAAAGTATACACACATATATAGCATGTTAAATTTGCCAGCAATCGGATCCACACGAAATATTTCTGATTTCGTTATCGGCATATGAAATTAGCTTGAGCGAAAAAAATTTATATTATCATATATAAACATACAAATATATAGAATTAATTAAATTTAATATTAATACATAAATATATATTTTTATATTAAACATTAATATATATAAATTTCATATATTTATGTCCCAAGCCACAGGGGGTTGATTTTGACCTTCGAAAATTACGTAACTTATTGTTAGAGAAGAACTCGAACTAATTAGCAGTAAAATTACTTTACAGTCAACTTACCGAAAAGATAAGTAAAAATTGATAAAAAATCAAAAAGTACCCTTCAAACACACCCTCTAGAAATATATCTCATATATCCGTAACGAAGTTGCAGCGTGTCGAAACGACCTTATACAGTTATTCAAAGATTTCAAGTCCGTCAGAAAATGGGAGACGGGTAGTTTGTCGTTCGTGTTAAGTTTCGATGATACGCCTTCTCGGTCGATCGATCGTACGAAAAACCGAGTGCAAATAACGGAACCGCGTTAAATCGTGTGAACGGTTGAGGTCATTACTCGGGTTGCCCTTTGCTCCTCGGCGTTATCTCACCCTGTGTTCCGGCCTTCGCTTCTCTCGCTGTTTTTTTTCTTCTCTTTTTTTTTCTCTGCTTACTTTCTTTTTATTACCTCTTTTTTCCCATTCGTTCCGCACGTTCGATAATAAATCGTTTCGAAGCTCTCGTTTTGACCTCGTATACGTTTTACGTGTTACGTGTTAGGTGTGTGTGTGTGTGTGTTACGACCGATGACCTCGAGACCTCGAGAGGGTTGCTCGAACTTTAGACCTCGCGCTCGCACACACACACACATATAAATCCCCATTGGTCAGCGTCTACGAGAGACTCTCGTACGTGAGATATAAAGCTCTACACGGTTTAAGAAGAAAAAAATAACAACAACGACGACAACAACGAACCGTTGTTACTCGAACGCTTGCACACGATCGTAGGTCAGGCTCGCGGGGTTCGATCCCCTCGGGACGACCCGAGAAATTTTCTAAATATTTCTTTCGCAAACTTCCGTCACGAACGCGACTTGTAGTCCACTCTTACTTTTTCCCCTTTCATTTATTATTTTATTTCATTGTTTTCCAATTGATTTACGATTTCAAAAAATATTCGATGTTCTTTTTTTCAAACGTTCGATTTTTCGATTCTGATTGATAATTTTGAACGAACAAAAATTTATTAATCAACGAAGCAATTAGGGTGATTTATACAAAAATGTCTTGCACGGAAAACACGAATTTTTTTCGGAGATAAAAAAATATATAATTTTTTAGATTTTATCAATTCTTATAGAATTATTTTTTACCCTTGAAAAAAAATATCGTCGTTCTCACAAAGCTTTATGGCTTCGCCTCGTGTGCTTTCTCACGACGAGAGCCTCGAACTCTAGACACTAGCCACGGACGAACGTCTATATGATCGGAATATATACATATATAGTGAAAGAGGGAGTACAGGTGAACGAGAGCGGCGAATTTATGCAAACTACCCCCGGCCGTCTATGACATTGCTATGCCAGGTGCGAGGTCGTTCGAGACCGTCCACGAAGCAAGAGGCTCATTATTTCCTCATTATTCGGTTGAACTGGAGGGTGATAGACGGCGCTGCTGTCGGGTTTCACAACCCTACGAGGCTAGAAAGTTCGAGTTCGAACTGGCCGAGTGAAAATCATAAAATTCTCCACATCCATTATTTATCAATTTTTATTTCTGCAAATAAATATCGAAAACGTAAATTTTGTCAACAAATAGAAAACAAAAAAAATAAAAATAAAGAAAAGTAGCGAGTATCGCGTCATTTTCAACCCCCATCCCCTATTGACGATCGAGCGTGGGATATTTGGATCGGACGCAGGAAAAATTGGTCGAAGGAACATTCCGGATTCATATCCGGTCTCCCACCTACAACTCCTCCGATAATTCAAGTCTCGTTTATTTTCCGCCGATAGAAACAAGAATCCATTTCCCTACGCCCACGATTTCTCGTTCTAGCCCACGCACGTGCGCTCGACCGACATAATTTTACTTTCCATATCCGACGCACGCCAACGTTCTCGTTTCATCCGGCGTACGACCCGAATTTTCTTTTTATTGGAAAATTGGAAGGAACGACGAACGATTCGAGTTTTAAGGGGATGTTAATTTTTCGTTCGTGTTTTTTTTTTAAATATACATATTTTTTTTTAAGGTCTCTTTCTCCGTCACGAAAGTTCGACAATTTTTTTCTCTTTTTATTTCTTTGTTTATTTTTTTATTTATATTCGCTCGAATTTCAAATTTCGTGATTCATAATGGCGAACGAGCTTTTATCTCGCGGATTGTATTTCGACGACGATCGTCGCGAATTAAATTCTCAAATTTGGCTAATTTCGTTTTTGTTTTCTTTGTTTTCATTCTACTTTGTTTTCATTTTGCTGGAAACTGTAACTGACCGAGGGAAAAAAACTTCGTGCGGATTTAACTCGCACCTTACGCTGAACGGGGGAGGGGTTGGGGGAGGGAGGAGAAAAAAACACGAAGAGACGTAAAAAACGGTTTCGCGGCTAACCGCGACAAGGGAGTTGGTTTTACGCTCCGTTTGAACCAGGCACGAGGCCGTTCTCTCCCCGAACGAACATATTATTCCGGCTTAATTCATCGGGTTTTTTCACATTTTCGTATGAAAACGCTTTTATTTTGAATTTTATTTCCCGTCGCGTTCAGATCTTATTCGAACGTTGGACTGCAACGACCGAAGTAAATAAATCAAAATTATAAATAAATTACGACGACAAAACTAGAGGAAACAAAGCAAAATAAATTACAATACAAAAATATACTTTACCCTCGATTAATTTTCACTTTCGAATGTTCATTATTTCCCCAAAAATCTAGGAAGCAAAATGAGCAAAAGGAACGAGCTTCGCAACGTAAAGCGCAACATAAGCCACGCGGTCAGCCCCAGGCAACGAGCCGGATAACAATGAGAACCAGAAACAATAAGGCCGAATAGTTTTTCTCAAGGGGGTGAGAGTGTTAAAAAGAAAAAAAGAGAAGAAACGTAAGAAATAAAAAGAAAAACTCAGAGAAAACTAGCGAGAGAATGGGAATAAAGGGGAACGAGTTGTGTACGAGAGTCGATTCGGTGGATCGAGAAAAGTAAGAGGCTGGCCGACGAAAAACGTCGAGAGTCGCGGTGAGGGACGACAGAGGGTGGAGCAAGGGGGGTTGAAAAAAGCTCGCGGTATGAAATAGTCTCGTTTCTACGGGGTTGAAAGGGTGGTCGCGAGTACGGGCGACCTCTCTCGGGCTGCTTCTTCCCCGCAGGTTAGCCAACAAGTTGCCGGTGTCGAGAATCGATAGAGGCCGGTGAGCCTGGGGCGCTTGGTAGGCAGGTCAAATCGTGCCTTCCGCTCTCTCTCTCTCTCTCTCTCTCGCTCTCTCTTTCTCCATCTATCTATCTTACTCGCTCTTTCACCCTTTAATAACCTCCCCTCTTCCCGTCAACCCCTTCGCACCCCGCTCCTCCTTCGACCTATCTTGTCTTCATTCCTACTCTTCGTTTTTCTTCCGTCGACCCTACACTCCTAAGGGTAGTTCCGCAGGCTGAAAGCTCGAGACACTTAAATATACGTGAACATTATCAAACAGTAGCAACGAATTTTACAAGAGACGCGATCGACAGCAGTATTTGTTTTAAAGCAATTACCGACCGTTTTATCCGATAAAGGGTGGAATATACGACGAAGAAATGACTCTAGACTGTATTTTTTCGTGGACAACGATCGTTGTCGAGATATTCGCGGTTTTGTGTCACGGTCGTTCGAATTAAACAATATTCGGTGACGCTACGATGCCCCCCCCCCCCCCCCCCCACTCCTGACCACGAGCCAACTACTCGGCCTCAGTGGGCCAGTGGTGGGGGGAAGAGCCGAGTGGTGGGAAGACAGCCGCAAGGCGGAGGAGTAGGGGTAGGTACGCGGCAAAGTGGTACCGAGCGTTACTCGCGGTAATAGAAAAGGGTGTGTTTCGAGCGAAGGGGTTGTTCGATATTCCTGAGTGTGTATGATCTCATCGTCGTACGCGTTTCAGTTTTCGTACGCACGATATCGTATCAACGTCTAATTGAACCGTACCGGGCCCTAATTTGTAGCGAGAAATAGCTCGCAGCACGTCCGCGTGCAAAATTCATTTTCGAATTCAGCGTCAAGGCTCTTCAACCCTTCATCCCCTCGTACCATTAGCTTTGCCATATACGATGTACACGCACCACCTAAGCGCGCACCAGAGGTGACTCGCTCGGGCGGTTAATCCCACGTGAAATAATAGACGCTATTATTAGGAACGCCCGCACCAGGCGCAAACTAGTTTTCGGTATCTCGGTAGTACCAAGGAAATATTACAAACGCGCGTTTCGATAACAGAAATTTGCCTTATCGATATTCGTTCGCCTGTCGCACTTATCGAACTTTATCGAACGACATTTATGTAAATTATCGTTTACTTTTTAACGAGAAATTATTATTTTTTAATTTTTTAATAATTTTTCTTAACAAACGTCATGGTTATGAGCCAAACGTTTATTTTTCCGGAAATTGATTATTTCTTAATATTTATTTTTCTTTACCGTTATCGAAACTAACAATTCTTGATTAATTAATATTTTTTCAATCACCCTGTTGAATTCAATCACCCATCGAAGGAATGAAAGGTTTTATCATTGATAAAACAAAAATGCCGAATCGTACGAAGGGGGCGTGGGAGGCACAAAGTTTATTAAAAAAATATCGTTTCGTGGCGCCGGTGGGACGTCGCGTTGTAATATCACGTGGATTATACACCGGTTGCTTTATAGTCCGGGTACGCGCGGTTTCCAGTGTAGTCGGTTATGGACGTAGTGTGCGACGAGTGGCAGCTGCGACGAGCCGGAAAGCGCACACATTCGACCGCGGCCATTATACATGACCGTCTGTCGGATAATCAATGTGAATACCTACATCGAAACGAGAGAGAGGGAGAGGGAGAAAGAGGGAGAGAGAGATAGAGACTTACGGAGGTAGACAACAGTTCGTGTATCAATCTACGCGAAAGGGCAAAGGCGAAGCTTTCGCATTCGACGACAGCGAATGCCGAAAGAAATCAAGACAAATGTCACTCTTTCACCATTATTCGTATGGAATACCTTTCACCTTTATCTACAAAAAAAAGATCGGAATACAAATTTTTTTATTTTTTCAATTCTCTATGCAATTTTTTTTTTATCAAATATCAACAATGACATAAAATCATAGCAATTCGAAAACAATCTTATTTTCGTACTATCGACGATTCAATTAATCTTTGTTGTCACTCGATATTTTTTTTTAATCGAAAGCTCGCGAGCTTTTTTCGTTGATTCGTCAAAAACCTCCCTTCTCTTCCCCCCTCCTCCCCTCCCCCTGCCCCATCGTCTTTCTTCTTAGCATTGCAACGAAAAGCAAACCATTCACTCACCGGTCGATCAATTAATTCCCTCGAAGCTTTCACCCGTGAGATCCTGTTTCCTTTACGAGGGGCAAATTGAAATTAATGCCGTGGTAGCTCGCAGGGCCATAGGGGTTGGTAGATCCTCCGCTATCCGTATCATTCCCCGTTACTTGTGTTGGTTTATTTGTGTTTACGTTTCCAATGCTATACAGCGTTTCGTCGAGTCTCTCGTTCTCCCTGTCTCTATTTTATACACACAGACACAGACACAAACACACACACACATATATATATATATATATACGAAGCTTGTGTATTTTCTGGGAACTGAAAATGATCGCGTCCATGCCGTTACAGCAATCGATCATCCCGTTGGGTCAAGTGGGAAAGCTCCGATGTTTCAATCGAACGTAAACAAACCGCTGCATCATTCTGCGCCCTCGCATTATATCACTCGTTTTTCCCCACCCTTCTCTAGCTGTATAACCATCCCTATCCACGATGCTTTATCTCTCGAAGCCTTGGGTCGACCTCCCCCTCTTTACCATAATACGATTTGTTCCCTCCTCTCTTCCATCGTTTACTAATATTCCTTCGTCGAGTCCAGATGTCTGTGACAAAAAGAGGAACCATCGGATTGAAAAATTTTCCAACCCTAATTTTTTCGACGTTGATGCTCGCTAGGGGTGGCTGGCGGGAGAATCATTGTTATCGAGATTTTTTTTGGTGGTTAATACGTATTATCGCTTTAATTTGTTATTATTTCGTGTTGTTATGGTCGTTGTTATTATTATTGAATAAAAAATAAGAAAACATGTATTTTGGGGTTGAAGACGTAATTTCTTCATTCAATTGTCGTTTATTCGTGGAATGAGGGACGATTTTCTCTCGAGTCGTTTATCCGCACACGTAGCGTTCCCATTTTCCTTTCTGAAAGTTGGACTCGCTTTCTGTCTCACTTTGCCATCCCCTCCACCCCGCAAATCGTCTACCCGTATACCGGGCAAGGCCCAAGTTGTAAACTTCGGCACGAATTAATACTCGTAGCAGAGAAATTTAACTCGGGGCGAAATGAAAGTCCGGTTCTACTCCCATTTCGAACTTCGCGCATCATCCATCCAGCGATAATTACTTCTGCCAACGTCGCGGATTGTCTCTCAGTCCCCATTGTTTGTTCGTAGCACAAATTAATCGTTCATTTTTTTGGGATTAATTTGTCATTCGCTTGCAATTAAAAAAAAAATTTTAAACATTATCATGACGATAAAATCATAATCGAACCTATCGAACGATCGTCGTTAATCGTCGTATCGAAAACTACCTCTTTCACAATAGTCTCGATCGAAGATAAACAAATGTTTTCAATGTTCCGATATTTTCAGAGTAAACCAGTTTGAGTATTCGCGGTAAAAAGAAGCGGGAGAAAGGGAGAAAAAGAATGGAAATAAATAGGTAAACGCCAAAATCGGAACAAAGAGTATAAATAGTCGGTGAGAGTGAAAAGTTTTATGGCGAGGTAGATGGGGAGGGGTAGATGACGCGATTTTGAGGTCGAGTCAAAGTCGATAAGCTCGTTCCTTTGATGAAAAGGACGTCAGAAAAAAAGAGTGGAATGAAAAAGACGAGTAAGAGCTTCTCGCTTTTTTGGTCGTTTCCACCCCCTTTCTCTCTCTCTCTCTTTCTGTTTTGCGCTCTCTCCCTTCACTGATACAACGTCGGCGTCGAGCAACGGACTAGAGCTTTGCATGAGAGCTTCAAAGCTTCCCAGCTCGAAAGACATTCCATCTCGACTCGACTTTTTTTTTCATTCCCCTCGTTCGCCATTCGACGCAAAATTCGTCTCGTATAACACTCAGCGAGTAGCTTCGAGCTCACCCCCTCCCCTCTTTTTGACTTTCTATCCACGAGTTCGAACTTTCGAATCAAAGTACGTTCGTGTATCTACTTCTCGACGAGGGAATTTCTGGTAATCGTGAGAAAGATTTGTAAATCACTTTCTTTCTCAATGTCAAAATTAATTATTCAAATAAAAGGGGAGAGGTTAAAAAAATGTGAAAAACATGACTCGCGGTTCAGAGTTTTTTTAAACCAACGTAATTGGCGACACGCACGGCACGCAAATTCCGCAATTAAACCGATACTCGACGCTCTTGCTCGCACGATGAGCGTTCGATTTTTTTCTTTGTTTTTTTTTGGTTTCTTCTTTCTTTTTCTTTTCACCCGCCTCTAGGTCAGCGAGCACGCACGCAAATAGACACAATTAAAATTCCACCCAAGTTGGCCGCCAGTCGCACGCCGAGATAACGAGACTTTAATACATCGTACGAGGGACGGTGGATCGCGACTTGATTAACTACGAAGCACGGAGAGGGGATGAAAAAAAACGTAGAAGCGGGAAAAAATAAACAAAGCGACGCACGTTCGAGGGCGATCGCCACTCTAGAACGCCTCACGAACCGGTCGGAAATTACGATAATAAAACCGTTAACGATAGTCGAAGAAGGGTGACGATGACAAGGGGTTGAAAAAATAAAAACAGACCGAGGGGGTGAATTTTGTTTTCGTATACGAAAAGTCGTAATTTCATCCTTATTTTCGGGTAAAATTGTGCTTCGAAGCGCCATCGTCCAACGAGGGTAAATTAACGTGTTTTTTTCATCCCCCTGTTTTCGTCAGTTTGCTCGTACCGAGAAATGAGAACTGGAATTTCCAGGAGTGGCTCATGTAATCGTTCCTCTCTTTATTTTCGTTCCTCTCACGCTTTCTACCTTCCTCGATTCAACCCTTACGTTTCATCGACCAACCCCTACTACCCTCTTGCGTTTCCACCCTCCTCTATCTTATTTTTTCGTTCGTCGTTTCGCCCGGGTTATTCTCGTTGCTTTTATTTCACTGTTCTCGACATCTCGATCTTATTGTTATTTAAAAATAACTCTTCCGTCCGTACGTCCGTCCATCTTGTCGAACTGGGAAGACGCTACTTCTTAATTCGTAATTTGGCCACGTGATCGCATCCCTCCGAAGCTTTATATTGCATCCCGACGTAATTCGATCCTACCAAACTTCCAACGGGCTTCTTCTTTTTCTTCTCCGTCTTCCGTCACTCTCGCAAGACTCGGCAAGATTTTAGCTTAAATTTTAAATTCCACTGTCGTTTTTCGAACCGACGAGAAGAATTTTGAAAAATTCATAAAAGTTTGGTATTTTTTTTTAATTAACACGAATTTTATCATTAAATTAGCATTATTAAGTAAGTATCGTGTCACGACGTCACGAATGAGCCGAACGACGATTTACTTTGTCCGCGAACGAAATTATCGTATCCATAAAATATTAGACGAATCAATAAATAAATAAATCGATAAATCGATAATACAAATTTTCCGTCATAACGCAAATCAATCTACGAATCTCATAAAAAATATTATTCTTATTCTTATACATCAATATCATTGAATATTATTTTTTAAACATAATTAATCAATCGACGAAGAATTAATCGAATTCGAACTTATCGATAAAAAGGCCAACAATTACTTTTCGTCGCTGGGTAATAGAACGAAATTATTAGATAGCGAGTGTAACGTTCGGTGAGAATTGTCGTTGGCTCGTAGAGAAACCTGCTACAATAACGCGGTTACGACTAATTGCCGGTCGAGGGGGTGGTCGATTTAGGGGTGTACGCGGAGGGGAAGGGGCCTGCAGAGAACAGGGATGGTTTGTTTGAGGGTGAAGTTGGCGACGTTGCGTCGCCGAGGCTCGAAACTCCGAACACGTCGAAACGTAGGCACACGTAGACACTCACGATTATATGTACCCCGACGATCGACCACACCGAAAACCCTCCGGTTTGGGAACATCCCTTGTTTGTCGATTGATTCCTACCTGTTCGATCGGATCAATCGGTCAAACGAGCGCGCGAGCGAATGATCGCGACCGGACCTCTGCCTTTCCCTGAACTCCCTCCCCACTCTTTCGCCCCTGACCACCCCCTTAAAGTTCTTGTTGACGCAATCCCTCTGGCTTTCCACGCGTTACACACGATCCACACTCGCCAGGCCCTACGGCCTTCGTTCTTCTCTCTCTCTCTCTCTCTCTCTGGCTCTGACTCTGTCTCTCTCTCGCGCGCTCTCTGTCGAAAACATACAGTCGAAACTAACGTGGTCGGTTTGCAGTTTGACGCCTCTGTCAAAAGCCACGAATTAGTTACTCGGACTCGAACACACAAATAGGCATACCCGCGAATCTAGAGCGTTGTCGAATGATTCGATGAAATGTGGGCCTTTTCGCGCATAACGGTTTTATTTTATTTCGTCATGTTTGTTTATTTGTTTTGTTTTATTTATTTTTGGTCGGCGTATTGATTAATTCTTTTCATCTTATTTTATTTGTTTTATTCATTTGAATCGATTTTATTGTTCTTTCACACCAAAACAATTAAGCCAACATCAAAAATCCTTGCGTAAACAAAAAGAATTTAGAAAACAAATTTGTTTATTTACTCGTTAATCGACATTAAAAAGCCGAGACTTACGTTTATTATCGAATAAGCCCGTTGCGACGTATGCAAAGATGTTCCTTCTTCCTAGGGTCACCGAGATTTTTTTTACGACGAAATCGATCCGACGCTTTGTGTATTAAAAAGAAAACGTAGAAAATAGGGTGAAAAAAGGAAAGAAAAAACGAGAAAAATTCTAGCCAGCGAACGTACAGGGTAGATGTAGAATGTAGATACAGGCTTGATACCCTTATCTCGGTATATACTTCGATACGGTACACGAATATCGAAGATGGGTCGTCGGGGCGAGAGGGAGGGTTGAAGCGCGGTAGGGAGGAGGCCGAGCTGGAGCGACACGATATCTTTCAGGAATAATGTCTCCCCGTTGCTCCCTCGCTGGCAACAAGGGGTGCCAGCCAGCAGGACACAAAATCCTTTTCCTATGGACGAGAGAGTACTCCTTCCGCTTCCTTCATCCTTCTTCGTCTTTTTCTTCTTCTTCTTCTTCTTCTTCTTCGTCTTCTAGTGCTTTTACCATCGGTGCGAAGCTCGTTTTTCCTCGTTCTGCCTCGATTCCTAGAGCTTCTCTTCTCCCTTTCCTTTCACCATTTTTCCTCATTCTTTTCTTCGATATACCCCCTATCCATCCTCCCACCCCACTGTAGGGGTTGCGCACTTTTGCATGTCTCGACGTTCAAGCTCTTCCGGAAATTCACACAACGATGGGCATTCGATGCCAGAACGAGAGAATAAAAAGTGAAATAGGAAAAGAAAGGGAGATTGATGCATGTACTTTTCAAAGGGAAAGAAAAATTGAAGGAAAATATGTATATCGAGGGGGGGAAAATCGTTGACAAAAAAGAGTAAGAGGGACGATATCTGAACCGGGAAGGTTCAGATTGCTTGAAAAATCTTCGAAAAATCGTCGTTGCGTTAATATTTCACGATATACGAGATATTTTTTTGTACGAACAAAAGTACAAGCGTACCCGTGTAATTTATCTTTTTTGTGTCGAAAGAGTTTTTTCTAAAAATATTTGTTCGATGAACGGTTCGAGCGATAAAGCAGTCCTTGAGTTGAGTAATGGTTCGATGAACTCGAAAGCGTACGATTAACAGAGTTGTGGCATCGAGGGGTGAGAAATAATTGTAAGGGCTGTAAAGCTCGATAAAGTGGGTACGATATAAAGAAGGGGGATGAAGTGTCCTCGAGCTTCGTTATAATAATGAAAAAAAATTCTCTCTGTTTTTCTCTCTCTTTCTCTCTAAAAGACTTTGTTTTTTTTGCTTTCTTGTTTCAGGCACTTACTTCATTCTGTACGATTTTATCGACTACTTCGAGAAGGATCAGCCGGTATTTCTATCGCGGGACAAATTTCTTGGTATCGTGAACAACATATTCAAAAACATGTCGGAGATTGAACGTGAAGCCATCGCCTTCCAGGTGAAATTTCTATCCTTATTCGCACGATTTACATATATATACATAAACATTGACGGGACTCTAAAATAATTTCTACACTTGCATATTCAAGTTTTTTTTTTCAACGAAAATATAAACTATCGAAAATCGATGAAATTTTCTCAAGCTCGAAATTAAATTCGTTACGATCCGACGTCCCATGTTTTTATGATTTTTTTTGGCAAGAACTGTACGTGACGAGGTCGAAGATACTGTGTCGAAACGACGAAATGATAATCGTCATTACGATTATCATTACCATACGTATATCGTACAAATATAATAGCCTCGTTTTGTCGTGTACAATACAATATTCACGATTTTGGTCGAACCGCTGGTATATTACGTAGTCAAGAAATCCATCTACATAAATACATAAATAGATGCATACATGCATAGATTCATGGGGGGGGGAGGGGAACAGGAGTCTGGCACAGGCACAAAGTGGTGGCATACGTAACCGCATACATATGTATGTACCTATGCGTCCTATATACGGTTATCATGCTCGCGTATACGTTATGTTACGCGAAAGTCTCCATTTTTCCATACGTCTACTTCCACATGTGTATATTTTTGTTTACACAGATCTATAAATAAATTCGCAAACAAAAAACCCCAAAATGCAACAAAAAGAGAAATATTTTGAGATTTTTTCAAAACTACCCCCGCGATTCGGGGGTGGTTTTTTATAAGGTTAGGATTTGTATGGGGATGCTTCTGAAAGTTGGCCATCGATGAGTTCCTCCGTAGATGTAAACATTACGAGGTAAATGTCGAATGGTAGGGGAGCTATCGTGGTGTATGCATTAGGGGTGGCGGTTGGGGATGAAACAACCCTATCTCTCTGTCTGTCTCTCTCTCTCTTGCTACACACGGTCTAGTGCTCGATCTCGAAATGCGGGCAAAACTTTCCAAACCACCGAAGCTAACCCTTGGCAACCTCGCTCACCCCCTCCCCAACTCGCGTGCAACAGCAACCCCCTCGACGTTTTCCCATTCTCGGCTCCAGGACGAAAGTTTCGCGAAGAGAGCTCGCCCGAGTCTCTTTCTCTCTCTTTCTCTTTCTCTCTCCCTCTCACTCTTTGCCACACTCGCGCCAGGGCTTACGCGAACAACTCAACTCTACCACCCCCACTGTGAGAATGTTTGTATTCTCGCGATGATACGCAAACTTTTATCCTCGTATTCGCATTTTAATATGGACGTCGGGTTTTCAACGTGATAATTCTAAGGGTGAGTTTATTTTCGAAGATTACAACGTTGGAATTTAAAGCGTTTGGTGTGCGCACGAATTTGAAAAATTAACAAATTAACGGACGCGAAACGAACGTTAATAAAATCATAAAATTTCATCCCCTAACGATATTTACGCGTGGCAAAAAATATAGTAACGTTTTGGAAAAAAAAACTTTTTTTAACATTACGACCGATTCGTTCACGATTTAGACGTCGTACATGGAGCGTTGTGTGAAATAGCGGGCGATAAAAACGAGAAATGGCAACGAAACAGTCATTTTTACAAGTTTACGTTCGGCGGCGGGGGAAAAAGGTGATTTTTATCGCACCATCGCATCGGGGGTTAGCTTTTGAAAGCGATTCATCGCTTTTTCGAGCTTCACTCGTCGAGCTTCCGACATGAAAACGGCGAGCTTTTTTTTCTCCGTCTACGCTTTGTAAAATCGCAGGAAAGATTTATAATAACGCTCGCACTATTCCGGTACCGTAACGCCTGTCCGTCTCTTTTATCGCACGGGATACAGAACTACTATTCGCCTCGTTCGCGTACACGTCACATATATATATAGTACATGACGTACATTTTCATGAAACGTACTCTTGCGTGTCGTTTGCCACGCCAACGATTTTCTAGGGAAAGTACTCCATATAAATCATTCCTGGAGCTCCCACGCTTAAGAGAGAAAATTTATTCCGGACCCGAGTCTAAAAACGTTCTCTGTTCCTTTTGGAAGCTTCCGGGGGGTGGAGGGAGGGGGGGGGGGGGGGAGAATTTTCGCGATAGATGCAGCACGAATATTCAGAACGTGTTTGACGACTTTTCTTCAGGTGCTTCGTAGTTTTTCGCTGCTCGTTTTCACAAAATACTCAGTAGAATGAAAATTCGAACGATTTTTTTAATCGATCAATAAAGGTTTCATTAATTGGATGATCGTTAGTATGCGAGAAATTATAAATTTTATCGTTTTATCAATTTGTGTTCGTATCACTAATAATTCTTTATTGGAAGCCTCGAGCCATGAAGATTTACAAATGATATCTGAAGATTTTTTTTTCGAGCGAAAAATATATTTTTTTGTTATATTTTTTGCGATTATGTTTATTCTACGTTCCGAAGTAGAGAACCTGAGTTGAGTGGCGAATCATAAAACGCTGGAGAGAGATAGTCCGTTTCCGTTTCCATTATCGTCTGGGCACGTACCAAAAATACGTATGTAACATATAGAGTCGAAGTAGAAAGTACCGGATATGGTCAGACCACGCGGTAGTCGGTGAACCGTACTAGTAGTACAAACGTAATTGGTCCGGCGTTGGTTCTTCGTACGGACTTTCTCGGACTTCGAGGTAGCTCGAAAGTACAAAAGGCCTCGTGTGCTTTGCGTTCCGCCCGATGACCACGAGCTTTCGCTCTACGATGTTTGAGTGCCTTTCTGGAAATTGGACACACTCTCGCACATACTTCGTGAGTTTTCAACTTTTCCTTGTCTTCAATTTTCACATTGTTTCTTCACTGCTCTCTTTTTATGTCAATATGGTTCAGTTCAATAAATCAGTAAAAATTATTTTAAATACTTAGATGAAGCAATAATTTGATCGACGATTATTTGTTGTACAACGTACTATTATCGTCGTGTAAACAACAAATATAAAGTTCCTAAACTCCAAATATACTTCTCCTCCCCCCTCTTTCTCTCTCTCTTTCTCTCCCATTCGCTCGTTCCTTCGTTCGCTTATTGCCTACAGGTGGTAGGCGACAACTTCCTCGTCCTTTCTCCACTCCCCAACATCCAGGTGTGCCTTAGAACGATCGTGAGAAAAACGAGAGAGAATGAAAGCTTGACAGAGAATGCTCCAAGGAGAGAGAGAGAGAAATATCGATATAGCGGCCAGAAGCCGACTGGCCACGAAGTAGCGTCGTGGTAGGTTGAGAGGGCGAAAGGGAGAGGGAAGTCGTAAAATTGATTTCTCGACGAGCTTTAAACGAATCCAGTGCTTCCGTTGCTCATACGTATGTATGGATACCACACGGTCTGTTGAATTCTCCTTATCGCAAACTCACCGAGAACCAAGCTCGAGGAAAAACCCCAAGGTACCCGTAGAAACAAAGTTACAGTCGCTTGGAATTTCGATATTTTAAGGATTTCGAGAGAAAATAGAGAAAGAGCGAGAGAAATAAAAAATAGAGAAAACCGAAAGCATTTTTTTATCTTCTTCAAACCTTCGCGACTTCGTTCGATCGAAAATTGTGATCACGCGATACAAGAAATAAAACTCTTCACTTGCGACTATGGCAATTCTCAAAATTTGCGAACCACCCCTATTTTTTTATTCCATTTTTCCAACATACTTTTTTCTATTTTAACGTCCGCTCTTTACATGCCATATCTCCTTCCAACTGCGGACTTACCTCGTATCATCGCCTCGTAATATCACGACGAGGGAGAATAACGCTCAGGGATAGCCTTAATTAAAGCTAGGGTGAAATTTTTTGGTCTTTGTGCTCTTTATTCATAACATACGAGAGAGCTTTTTCATAGTTTGCACTCGTTTAATGATTTTCCTTGTTTCGTACGAATTCGCCGGGAGGAACGAGCGTAACACGCGCGGACGTTGTGCGGATCGTCCGAGAAAAGAGCAAGGAAAAAAAAGAGAAAACAGGAGGTTCGGACGCCCCGAGACCTGTCCGACTGTCTCGGGCGTGAAACGCAAGACGGGTCAACCACCCCTGAGGAACAAAAAAATGAAACGAAAAAAAGAATCTGAGGATACATTATTTCTTCGTTTCCCGTTCCACCCCGTCTGGACCCTGAGTGAAACAAAGGGGCTTCTTTATAACCCGCTAAAAAATGTCGTTCAATTTGTCTTGCAATCACCACGGTGGTTTTTTGTATGTGTGTGTGTTTTTACGCCGTCTCTCTCTTTCCCTCTCTCTCTCTCTCTCTCTCTCTCTCTCTCTCTCTCTCTCTCTCTCTCTCTCTCTCTCTCTCTCTCTCTCTCTCTCTCTCCCTCTCGCAACTTTCGCTTCTGGGAACTTTTTTCTCATCTCTCGTTCCTCGTTGTCTCTTCTTACTATAGCCGGAATCATTGGATCCTCAGTTATTATTACTATTATTATTATGCTTATGATTATGATTATTTTGTTGTTGTTGTTGGTATTTTATTATTATGTATAATAATATGTATATTTGTGCAATCAAAATTAGAAAAAAAATTATGAATAATAAAATTTGTTTTAATCTATTTTTCTCGAAATACTTAAAAAACGAAACAAAAAAAGTAAAGAGATAAAGAAAATTACGTCGAGAATTAAAGTTTGTGGTTGTCGAGTTTGGCAGTAACTTGAAAAGTGCGAGAACGCGCGAAGACTCGTGTTTGAGTGTTTCTCGAAATTCTCGAGTGGGTTTTTCCTGCATCCCGCGCCTTTACTCCATCCCTCGTATGTTCGAACTAGACGAAGCGGGGGTGGAGGGTTGGCAAGAACCGTGCAAGAAGAACGACGTGGAAACTTCTCGTGCAATCTTTTCCCGGGCTAATCGAAAATTCTGGTCGAACCTGGGAATATCGTACGAAGTTCGTTTCACACCGAGGGCGCTCGTTCACTCCGATCTCGTAATTGACTCGCTATAACGTGTGGTGGAATCGTTCCGAAGTGAAATGAAATTTCAGGCAGCAACTCGCGGCTATACACACAACTCGCGAAGACGGTCGGCCGAACGTCGGTGCAAATAACCACGTTAACCCCCGTTCTTACGATCGGCGAGTTTCGTGAAAATTGGCAATATTTCTGTCCCCGATAAATTCTCATCGTCGACACGAATTTTTTTTTTCATTTCTCGAAAAGATCTGTAATTTTGCAAATTTTCAACGATTCTCGATCTTCGATAATCGAACTCGATCGTAATGAAAATTGGAGCTTTAACGATACGTTTACGAAGAAGCAATAAACCACCCTTAAAAATTTAAGCCCACGTGGATTTTGTCGAAATTTTGATTAAATCAATTTCCAAAGTTTTCGTTGTCGTTTAGCAAGTTTGTGGAATAATTTTGGTTTAATGAAAAACAAATAAGGATTATGAAATTTACGAAGTTGGCCCTGCTCGCTCGTTATCAACCCTTGTCGTTATCCAGGCGAAGATGACGAAACGCGTTGTCGCAGGATACTCCTCGAGAGATGTTCAATCAAGTCGCCGAAGCGTGATGCTTTATCGTCCATCGACCTTCTCGAAACAGCTCTTTCGAGACGTTGCGACGGTTATACGTCGACAAGGATACGTCTTGATTAAAATCATTAAAGGAGCCAAAGGGTGGCGTGCGTATTAGACGAGCGACGAGACAAATAAATATCGAGGACGAAGGATCTCGATGTTTAACCCGTTGTGTACTTCGTTACTCTACCGTTGACTCGAGTTACGAGCAAAGAACTTTCGTTCGAAGGATCCTCGACGGTCGGATTAAAAAACTATTACACCTAAAATGTTTCAACCCTCGAACTATTTATCTCGGTCAATCGACAAAAATATGAATAAGAAAAATACAATTTATTTAAATTTTTCGACGAAATAACGACACGCCCCGCGGATTATTTTCTGAGCAGACAAAACGTAAAAATCATATTTTTCTATTTCTCGCATGAAAAATAGTAAGAAAAAAGGGAATAACGAGAACGCATTCGGAAAATAATTGAAAATTCCTTGTAACGGAAGCGCTGAAAATAGAGATGACAATATATATATACATATATATTTACGATTGTGAAGCGTGATGGAAATATGAGACAAGGGAGGAAAAAAAAGGGCGAGAGGAAAGAAATTGGAGAAGAGACGAAAGAGAGAAAGAGATGGGGGATTTCACGTGGGAGCGAGCTACGAAGATTTCCATAAGACATATTCCCCATGTTCCGGGCACGCGATATTACTGTTCTCACTCTCATCCGGTCCTCTCCCTCGCCTCAACTTCTCACTTGTAACTTCGTGTACTTCCCTCTCATCCATCGTGGTTGACGCAAAGATGCAGTAGGAATTTTTACGGCGTACTCCCTAGCTCTTTCCATTGAAAAAACCAGAACAAAAAAAAACAACAAACAATCTAAAAAAAAAGTTATAATCCAGGTGCATCGCGTAATCTCTACCCCTTGATGCGTTTTTCCCCTGGATTCTCTTATTCTCCGTTATTCCTCGTTCGACGACCTCGATTTCGGGAAAAATACATCGCTTCCATTCTTTAAAAAAATTTATTTAACCCGCTATTTTTATTTGATGTTTTTTTTTTCTTTAATGCAACGACAAACTCGAGATTAATAATACACTGGTATTCAAACACTTTTATACGGAAGTGCTGCAATTCCGTTAAGTACCCGCCGTCGTAATTAAATAAAATACCACTTCACAAACGCCCATTTTAATATAATTAAAAAATATACGAGCTGAAAGTGAGAGACGCCCGCGGCGCTTGTACGTACGCGAAACGTTTCATACATTTTTCCGACGTTGTTCCAACCCCGATATTATCATATTTATTATTTATATTATTTATTATTTATTAATTAATAATAAGTATTATTATTAATTTTTTAAATTATTGTTATTATCGTCGTCGAATGTTACCGAGTCAAATGACTTTTCGAGTTTTAAACTGGTGATGGAATATATATATCAAGAAAAAAAAATCATAATTTTTTATAGATAAATCGATACGTCGAATTCCCGATCGAGAATATTGATTATCCGAGTTTACGAAACACGAATACGTAAATCTATTTGATTATTCCGGTAACATTTCTCTGGTTCTCTATTAACTAACCCAGTAATAATCCATGAACCGCACAATGCCCGATACAACCAGTCGTAAACTTCCTTCAACACCACGAAGCACCCTTATTTTCCACCCTCGGCGTAAGGGCTTCGGGGTTTACCAAATACCGCGGCCAGATTATCGAGTCTCGATTCTACGCCGAACCTCTTCCTCTCGTCGTATATCTCCGCCACTGTACGCTTGTTACTGTATCAATTTCCTCTGTCTCTGACTACCCCGTTAATCCCTCTGTATTGGCCCCTTACTATGTCAATCCATCCTTGTGTACGTACATATATGAATACACAGACCCATATATATATTCGTATCAAATCCAGCCCCAATCCTCGATGTGTAACTAACGGGGAATGCGTGTAGGTGAATAACGTACATGCCTGGACATTAATGATGCTCCTGACACGATATGTATACGCTTATGCTTACACGTACGCAGCTGTGACCTTCCATCATATTCTCACTGTCGATGGTCATGACGTCGGTTTGCTCGTGACGGAAAATTTAACGAACTTCGAAAATTTCGAAGCTCCTCTAATTTGTGAACATTTTTTTTTTCACTAAGGAACGCATTGAAAATTGAACAAGAACCATTTCGATAATTTTCAAAAATTGTGTCGAAGTGAAAAGGAAAAAGGTTTTATTGGTATTAATGGTATTTCTATTTTTACTCGTTTTTTTTTTCGCGAATTTTCATCGTGATACGAGATCTTTTCCGACTCACCCCTCGTTCATTTTCAACCCCCTCGGGGTAACAAGATTTTCCGTCCCTTGAGTGTTTTTTTTTCGTTCCCGGGGTCATTGGAGAAATACGTACCACTCATCTCGCGAGTCTTGACAGTAGGTCTCGCGTTATTTACTACCCTCTACCCACTGACCTCCCCCATAAATACGAGCTTAAGCCTGCCCTTTCGACTTTTACGTATCACTTACTTTCAGCCGGCTTACCTTCCCTTTCGAGACGCTTCGACAACTCCTCGACCTCTTTTATTTTTATGGCTTTCATTTGTAACTGTGTTAACAGGATCTTTCTACCTTTTTTTACTCTCTTACTTTCGATAATTTGTTACGTTTCATTGATTTTATCATTTAATTATTTCCTTTCGAGAAACGGATATTTATTTACTATTTCGATATTTTTATCGATTATTTACTAAACGACAAAAGTATTCTTATTATTAATCTTGTTTAAGGGATTAGCTTTTTTTAAATTTGGACCTTTAAAAAACATTTATGATTTTTTGTCACGATTTTGTTTGCTTTCCTCAGCCATTTGTCAAAAACCAACGACGATTAATTAACAAGCACAATTTTTTGTATTTATGCCCGGTTGAATTTCTTTGACGGTGAGGCAAAGGCGCGTTATTTCACGGACATTCTCGCGAAACGTAAGGTAAAAAAGAGACCGAAAAAATTTCGACATATTTATATTTCGTTTCTTGCGAGCCTTTCAATAAGACTTTTTACGGGGCGTGCGAGAGGCGAGCAAGCCTCTCGCCCATTTTTATTTCAGCAGTTTATTTGCATTCCCCCGGTGTTCCTTTTGAGCATTTATCGTTCAAGGTACGGAGCTTTTACGAGCTTGCAAAAGCACCGCGTTCCGGACGTCCTTGCAGTGTGGCTAACGGAAAATCGTACGTCGACTCGGTTGGTCGAAACGCCACGTAGGAATTTCGCATATCAGTTCCCGATGAATATAACGCGAATAAACATTCCATTTTTAGTTTTTCCTTTTCACGAATTAAATTCTCAGGATTTTGCAAATTCTTTTTAGAAGTAAACGAAATTATTGCTGTCGACGAAATAATTCATTTTCTCCGAAAAAGGAGCAAAAAACTGAAAAAAGAACATATCGTTTTGGTAATAAATTAAATTTGAAACCCCCGTGCTGATGTATGTCTCCCTTCGCTTTTATTTTATTTTTCTTTACTGACAGTTTGCGTTATAAAATAAATAAGGAATAAAAACATGAAATTGTACATAGGAGAGATCGGAGTAAAATTTTTATAAAGCATGGTCAAACAGAGACAACGCGTCTCGTTTTTGTCATTCAACCTCGAACAGCGTTTATATTGTACCACGTCACGGTTCATTCTTTCTATCAACGCGATTAATTGACCGGGCAAATTTTCAACGCTCGTTCCGAGCTGACCGCAGCAAAATCCAAGCGTTAATTTTTGCCTGACCATTGAGCAGGCCATCGCGAAGGTTTTCACTCAAACTGAATAAAAAATAATAATTATACATAACGAACATTTCAACCCCGCGATAAATAATCCAGGATAAAAGTACAATTTTTTATATACGTCGTGTCTAGTTACAATTGTCGAAAAACAATTCGAATTTGAATAATTATTTGAATTAAACGATAATTGAATAGTGTTCAGAATAAAAATTGTATTATAGTTATTAAATTCGTTTTTATTACATTTACATTGACAACATTTTGTTTATTTATTCAGACAAAAATAAGTTCCTTTGAATTCGAAACTACGGAAAAATAAATTCTTATTTTTTATAGTACCTTGAATAGATTTATCGAATGTATTTTTATTCGCACAAGCGTCGAAGGGAAACTAGTCGATTTTCTTTTCCGATACTTTAAACACTCTTTTTCCATCGATGTACACCGGACACCCGATACAAATAGCTTTTTATATTATGTGTCCGGTACACTTGTAGTCCTTGTATGCTATATATGTATATGTGTGCATGTATCGTATCAGCGTATATATAGAATCGTGTGCAAGAATCGTGTTACTATCGAACAGTCGGACTTAGTCCACCTGGGCCAATGGTTCCCACGGATCGCTGCTATACGCCAGCTGGTATATTCGTAAACGAGATAGAGAACTCCTATCTCCGTTTCTCCCAACTCACTTTACAACAGCCAAAATCGAGAATCAAATTTTCGTTGTTTATTTTTAAAAAATCATATAATAAAATAGAAAAATAATTTTCTTATTAAATCGTGTAGGTATTCTCGTGAATAATTAAATGAACGAAAAAAAAAATTTTTCAGAAAAAATATCAGTCCGTGTAAATCGAGAAAGTGACGAGAATGATATAAAAATAAGGGTGAATGTAGTAAAAAAATAAAAGGGAGAATGCGATACAATATTTAATTGGCAATATTGTGTTTGGTTTTATGTACGCAGTATACGGATTGGGAACGTGCAAAGGATGGTTACATGTACCAGGAGGCAGTCGCCGATGTCGTCGGTGACTATTTCTTCATCTGTCCCTCGACACATTTCGCACAGCTGTTCGCCGATCGTGGTATGAAGGTTTACTACTATTTCTTCACACAGGTGAGTTTTCCCCAGACAATTATCTTCCTTTGATCTAATATAGCATTGGAAGAAAATCGTTTTCTTGATATAAAAATTGATGTGTAAGACAAATTCGTTTCCATCCCTTAAGTTTTTATTTTATTTTAATTATTAAATCGAGTAAATACAAATTGTTGCAAACAATTCTAAGTCAATCTGGATAAAAATGTTCGCGTGCTCGAGAGAACTCGATCTCTTTTCTGATCTGTAGAAACGTATTTCGCCATATATACCTAACAATTACGGAAATATCAGGCGTAGAAAATTGTAAAAAAAGCAGGAAAATCGCTAAGGGTTGGAAAATGTTCAAATTAAATAAGAAAAAAAGTTTGAAAAAGCTGAACGTAGAAGACATTCTCCTTCGTACGTACTTAAATCCCCACGGCCTTACGTCGTTCTAAAGTCGGAGATCCTCACATTAGAATCTAAAGAGGTGAAATTGTGCTATTCGGACGACCGCATTAGATATATAAAAGGAAGTGGATCTTCGTGCTCGTATCCAACGAACTCGCAATAATGTCGAGGGGTAGTCACGGAACTGCGAAACTAGATAGAGAACCGTGGTGGATAAGGACGAGGGGTTGAAGTATAGTAGTGGAAGAAAGAGAGAAAGATCGAGAGAGGGAGAGAGAGAGAGAGAGTGAGAGAAAGAAGGAAGCAAGGAGGGGCTTGAGCTAGTGAACGAGGTCAAGATCGAGTCGGACTTCGTCGTATCCGATTTCTTCTCTCTACCCTCGTTTATCCCCGACACGCCATCCAGTCTTTCTCATCACGATGGGCTTCGTTTCTCATTTTATTTTATCTCTCTGAGACCATCAACGTTATTTTTATTTTTACCTCCATTCTCGTATAAAAAGTACCGCGCGAATCAAATTTTTCAATTTTCGCTCTATTCCCGTATTTTTTCGTGTACACGAACCCGAGTATTTCGCAACTTTCGTCAGTAAAATGCAAATCTGCTTCTTCGATTGCCCAATGTAGAAGGGAAATTGGCACCGGCGATAAACACCCTTGTCAAAAGTCGTAAAACAAAATTAAAATGAGGTAAAACGTCGCGTGGTACGCCCGAGTGAACTTTCAGTGGAACAGGTCAGCCTCGGGTCAGACGTCGCCGTATTGGGCGTTTTTGTCTGTTTTTTTTCGCTGAATCGTTACCACGCAGATGGTGCTGTATTTACTGTCTCTCGAGACAATTCTTTTTACTCACGAGTCTATTTTTGTTTAATTCAATATAAAATATAGTTTTCGGCGAAATATTCGTTCGAGAAGAAAATTAACGCGTCAATATTTCGTCAACGTGAAGCGACGAAAAAACGTTGGAAAATGTGAAAAGATTGGATGATTACGTTTAACGAAAGAGAGAAAGCTGAAGCGAGTGCACCGAGGAGATTGAGCGAAGGACGAACCGTCAGCCCGTTGTCACTATCGAAATGAGAAAAGTTTTCATCCACGCGAACCCGAGTCGATATTCCGTGCCATTTTTCAACACCCCCGTATCGATTCAACCTTTCATCACTCATCCCCTATCCCTAGCTATATATTTTCCAAGATTCTTCATGCCGAGGCGTTGTCGTTGATCGATCGATTCGCCTCGTACCCAAATTGTATCGAGCTTGCCCCAATTAAGGTTCGATCATTTACTCGAAGACGTCAAATCCAGAAGAAAATTAAGTAAACAATGTTTTAATCCACCGCCTATTTTTCACATAAAAAATATCCGATATAAGGGATGAAATTTTAACGATCCAATTGTAATAAAATTTATTTATTTTCCAATGGCTTAAGAGACGTGGAAATCGATCAAACGATAAAATTTCTAATTTCTCCGGCAAACGACAATTTCTCAAAGCCGTCAATTTTCTACCCTTAAGAAAAAGAAAAAAAGAAAAATTAACGAAGGCTCGGAAAGAAATCAGGGAATGCATATTTAAAGAAAAAATGAAATCTTGGCAAAGTTCGAACTCAGGGGAGGGGGAAAAAGCGAGATTGCGATCGCTCGTTGAACGCCGAGACCTTCGCGTAGTGGGACGAGAGAACGACACGAAGGCACATTTCTCGTGGGAATGTTTCCCCCTCGCACTTTATTTCCCACAGTTCGTCCACGATTCTATACCGTTCGTTGATTATGCCGTGCCGGTCGTAATCTAATTAGCGATGAGGTAAAAAGTAACGCAAAGCAAAGGAAACCGTCTCGACACTCTTGGGCAGATTTCTTTTTTTCTTTATTTTTTTTTCTCATCTATCTTTTGCTTTCCGGGTCAAAGAGAATCGTTCCAGATCGAGATAGCACTTTCGTCCGAGTCTTCCGACTGGTTTCTCCCACTCTCGGCTCCGCCTTATCTCTCAACTTGCTCGAACGTGAGTCGAGCGTGACGCTTCTCACCTTTCTTTTTATTTTTATTTTTCACCCACCCCATTCCTACGATCGCCGTGTCTTTTACTTTGTATTTTTTTCGTCATCGTTCGATCACTACGAAATTCAGAAACGTATTTTTATACATGTTATTTTGAAGAAAATATTATTCACGGAAGTTTGAAAAAAACGTGTCGATAAAAATACAGGCGTTTGACAAAAATAATGATGACTCGGAATTACGGATAAGATTAAAAAAAATCCCAAGGAACGAATTAGACTCATCGAGGCTTGATCGATATAGAAAAGTCGAGGCGAGACGGCTTCTTTCGCAACTCGAGAGATAATTAGATCCTCGATTTGTAACGGAGAATAGTCCGTGGAATTGAATCGCGAGAAAATTGCGGACGATTGAAGAACCACCCTTAACCCGGCAGTACGAGAGAGAACAAAGCTCATTATTATTATTACTATTATTATTATTATTATTATTATTATTATTATTATTATTATTATTATTATTATTATTATTATTATTATTATTATTATTATTATTATTATTATTATTAAGATTATCATCCCGGTACTATAATTACATCGCCTGGTGTATAAAATACATAACATTTCTCACGTTTCCTTTGTATCATATTCCCGCTTAAGATTTTCCCCAAAACTAATTAGTCTAATTAACCGTCGAACGAGCAAAACTTTGATGAAAGTAATCAACGAGCGACGAGTCGTGAATACATTCGTATTCACGTAGAACGAAAAACTGAATAAAAACAAATGGTACGAATATAATTTTTTTTTTCGTTTAAATATAAATTGCATTTCCGATTGTTCCTCTTTTCTTCAAAAACGTCGAAAGATTCGTAAAAAAACGCGACGTTCTCTAAAATTTTGAAGAAACTCGGTCGAGTCGTGACCGAGTTAGAAACGATTAAATTTTTAAAGACGATGGAAAAGAAAAAAAAACAGTAATAATTGTTTCAACTGAAAATTTATTTCGAAAACGCTCAATTTTTGAAAGAAGGAACGTTCCTAAAATATGAGAAAATGCTCCATCAACGCGTTTGCGACTAAGAAACTTATTACCCATCCTCGTAATAACGAAAGAGAGAGGGAGAGGGAGAGAGAGAGAGAGAAAATGAGAGAAGACCCCCCGGGGGCGAAAGAGGCGAGAAGGAGTTGAGACGAGGTTTCGTGTTAACCAAAGTGGCTATACGCGACTAATGTACAAGTTCCTCGGTCGTTTCCGGTTGTGAAAGCCAACTGGCGCGCTCTCGTTAGACGAGTGGCTCGTTACCTTACGTTCGTTGCTATCCTCAAGGAGTTATGAAGGCACACGTCTTCGTCCCAACACGCGAAGCTCACCTCCTTCACCCCCCTCTCAACCAAACCCAACCCCCCCGACCACCGCCAACCCCTCATGTACTCGTCGCGTATCATATTACAACGTCTGCGTTAATACTTACGTACGACTACCCTTCTCTTACCCAATGTAAAGAAAAGCCTTCGGGGCGTACCGTTTTCTTTATTTCGAACGACCTTGACACGCCCTTTCGCGAGCCCCTTGACTCGAAGGTAACGAACAAACAAACAATACCTCAATTTCACATTTCCCTATTGCAAAATTTATCGTTCATACGCCAAAAATTGAACGAGACTTTCGACTAAAAATATTTCAACGTTTTAAACTCGAGAATTAAATAGCGATCGAATTAATTAAAATTGGTATCTAACGAGGATCCGAGGAATTTAGTACATTCGTTGTTCGATCGTCCGATAAATAAATTAATAAGCCGCAAAAATAACTTAGCTTTTCCCAACTTTTCTTTTACCCACCCCTTCGTTCATTTTTTCCGATCGAACGATTTTTACAAGAATGGCAATTAAATATTTTTCAACAGCATCGAGAATTCACGTTCGAAACCATCTGCTGCTCTCCTTTCGCTTCGAATATTTTTTATTCATTGTGGCGGCGAGAAAAGAGTGAGTGAGAGATCTTAAAAAGTTTCTGGAAACTGGCTCGAATTTTAGTCGACGGAACTGTTACGCTCTTTCGCTTCGTTCCGCCAACTCCCCCCACCCCCATCTTCTACCCTACTCTACCTGCCCTTTTCCACCACCAAAACTGTGGGAGGTAAAAAGCTTCGCTTTCCCCCCCCACCCCATTCTTTCGTACTTTCGTTTCGTCTCGTACGCGAGTAACGAGTGTTTAACGAGCCACACAGCATTTCGTCTCCCACGACTCAAGACTTGAATGTTACGTTATATATATGCGCCGTGTCTTCTCTATGGCACAAGTAACGCTTGCTTCTTTCCTTATTTTCGTCTGTCTTCCTTTCTCTTCCTTTTTCACTCTTTTCCGTTTTTCAGTCTCGAAAACTTTTCGACAAGCATACCGGAAAAAAGCTCGTGGGGGTGGACGAAGGGAGAGGGACAGATAGAGAGAGAGAGAGAGAGAGAGAGAGAGAGAGAGAGAGGGAAAGAGAGATAGTTAGAAAGGGACGAGTTTCCATGCTACATGATTTTCCCACGTGAGAACGAAAAGTTTCCTTCAACTTCAGGTCCTCCCTAGCTCGACGAGAGTAAAGCAAAAAAAGGGAGAGAAGAAGAGGTGGAAGAAAGAAACGAGAAAAAAAGTAACTCACTCTTTTCTCACCCCCGGCGGCATATTTTGTCTCCCCGTCTCATTTCCTCATTCTCGAGTCGAGCAAAAATCAAACCCTTCCCTCCGGCTGAACCTTCCACGCTTGTCCTCCCGTGTTTGCTTTCATTTCCGCCATTTTCTTTTTTTTCAGGAGACGATTTATCACGTCTTAGAAAATATGTGAAGAGAAAATTCGTTTTTTTTTCTTTCGCGTCTCCTACGAAGAAGAGTCTCGATAACGCTAGCTTGCGTGACGATAGAACGAAATAGTTTCTGACGGGGGTGAGAAGGGGATAGATACGGGACGAAAATGTAAATAGTTGTCGTGTCAACAATTCTTTCGCGTGTATGCGTGGGTGTGAGTGCGAAGTACGTTGCGAAACGTGTTCACAAAGAGAAACTGCGATATTTTCGGTATCGTCGAGACGAAACGAGGAAAAGTTGGAAAGGGTTGGCAGAGGGTTGAGACAGGGAAGGGGGTGTAGATGGAGCGGTCGGTTTGTATGGAGTCAACTTGCGGGCGGAAGTCGACTAGAGGAAGTCGATAAGGCTGTGAAAGTCCCGGTCTAGCTCGAGGTGTGCGCAATCTACCCCTTTCTCTCTCTCTCTCCCTCTCCCTCCCTCTTTCTCTACTAAAGAGACCACCAAACTCTGCTAAAGATACATTTGATATAATATTTGGTTACGCGGTGGGTGGGTAAGCAAACACAAGGAAATGAAATGTGTAGAATAGATTAAGAGAATATCACGAGGAGAGAACAGAATTAATGATAATTTCACTCGGACGTATGAGAAAAGAAAAAAAAATTGCGATGAATGGATTTCATTAAATTTATCGAGGGTTCGTAGAGTAGTGTTAAGGGAATATTTTTGTATAAAATGGTGAACGATAAATACGAATTAATTGGGAATAAAATAGGCAATTAAATTTCTGCGAATTAAATTGTAATTAAAGATAATAATCAATGGTATAAAAATTATTAGTCCTGCCCCTCTCTCTCTCGTTTTCTCTTAAAAATTCTCTTTTATCATACGCGATAATTTTCATGCAGGAAAATTGATATCGGCTCGAGTAGATTTGGACAAAAGGACGAAACGAGAATTAAAAACGGCCTAAAAATGCCTCGAATCCGTTTCGGACTAATGTACGAATTACGAAGCACCGAGTGGAAGGAAAAAAAAGAAAGGCAATAATCGGCCTCGCCGCTTCAATTCTTTGGACGGTCGGCGAAGGATCTCGTATCGCTGGTGCGAAGAATATTCCGACCAAGGACTAAACCAGCCCTTGCACTCTCGCTGTCTCGCTCTCTCTCGGTCGTTCCACGCCCCGGGTTCTGATTAATTGCCTCCTTCGCTAATTACCCACCGAGGCCACGTACCTCTCTTTCTCTCTCTCTCTCTCTCTCTCTCCTCTCTCTCTTTCGCTCTCAGTTCGCCGAGCCGCGCGAGATTTCGTTTACGCGCATTTCACGTTCTAGTTAGTTGAGCGAGCGAGCAAATTCGGATGAAGAGATCGCGAGACGACAAGAGAGAGAAATGGGAATGGAAATTTATTCACCCGTTTCTTTCACGATGATTCATCAAAATAATTCCTCAAAATCTCTGTGACGTAACATTCTTAAAAACAAAAAATAGAAAAGAAAAAAACAAAGAAAAAACAAACAATATTCTTGCAACATCATATTTCATCCTTGAAAAAGAATTTAAAAAGCCGCCCTAAAACCACATTAACTTTAAGTTCGTTCGAACTTCACTAATGACCCGAAAAATTACAATCGTAATCGTTTCAACACCCCAAAGAAAAAAAGAAAAAAAATCGCGTCGAAAATTTCATTCATTATTAATTTTTATTTATTCATTTTACCAAATTTGTATTTCAAAACTTTACCAAAAACAAACGTTGATAATCTCCGATCCTCTTCTGGGGGTTGCGAATGATTTTCTATTAACGAGGTACAGTCAAGAACACAACGTCGTACCTCGGTACGAGACTCGGACGAGCATACGACGTTGAAGCAATCAAGCTCGAGGTTATAACGGCACTTCTCGTAAGAACGTACGGGGTGGAAATAGAGAGAGAGAGAGAGAGCGTCGTACACGTGCGTTAGTGTCGGCACACCCGGTGAATTCACAATAAGCGCGTGACCAGGGGGTAAGAACGAGAGAAGGGGATGGAGAAAGGAGAGACCGCGAGGAGGGGGATAAGGGGTAGCAGGGTGGAGGGAGGGCAAGGGTTAGATAGTCCGCGACGTTCGTGATATACTATCGGGGTTGGGAAAGAGGTGAGAGGGGTGGGTTTCGTTTCTCACGTGTCGGAGCTCTACGATATCGCATTGTAACAGTCCGAGCACCGCGAGTACTACCGAGAGTTTCCGCACACCTGGCCATACCTGTGCGCCCTCTCTTTCTCTCTACTCACGATAGAACGTGCGGAATTAGACAAGAAAAAGGGACAATAGGAAAAAAAAATGTCCTGACGACAGATAGAAGAAAACCCCCACACACACAAAAAAAAGAAAGGGAATATAATAATGCTCCTAGTGCCGTGCGGGAGAGAAAGGGATGGTGAATAAAAAAAAATAGAAAGGGTGAGACGAAGCAAGTCTCGAGCTTTTTTCGCGGAAGCTCCTGAGAGCTCTCTCGGCGTAAACAGCCAGCCCCCGCACACACGTTTGCCTCGGATGAGTTCTCGAAATATGTTTCGGCCTCTGTCTTTTGCCTTCTCTCACCCTCTCTTTCTCTCTCGTCGACCACGTTTCTATTTTATTATTTCAGTAGCAGATTATTGCAGCTCGGGCATTTCGTGAGCTCGCACTCTTGCGAGAGGCAAAAAAAGGAGGAAAAAAAACGAAAGTTTTACGACCCTCGGCGTTCACGCGCGGAATTTTTGTACCACCGGCAGAAACTGAGGATCCATTTTGTATTTCGCAAAAGGCGAAAAGTGCTATGAACAACGGCGTCTTTCACAAGATCATCACATTGTTTTTAAAGAGCAAATTTATTTCTTACCATATTTTTTAGGATAATAATGTTTTAGTGGTTAAAACAAAAAAAAACTGTTTTATTAAAACGGTCATGTTTGACTTCTGTTTGTGAGTTATAATTAGATTGTTGTTTTCAAAGTTACGTGCAAAGTTGTCTCATGAGTGTTCCCATAAAAATTTACGACTAGTTCTTTCTTTTCAATTTTATTTCTCTCTCTCTCTTACTTTCTTTCTATCTCGTCTCGTGTTTCCTTGTCTAGCCCATGCTCCTTGCGTACTGTATTATGGAGTAGATAGATCCGTATAATGTATAGGGAGAGCCGAGTCGTGCCACGTGAATGACGAGACCTCCTTCGAGCGACTGAACTTTGCCATTCGTTTCGGGTAACACGACGCGCACGACGATGCTACGGCCTCGTTCTCGGCACTGGGGCAATAATGCACTGCGACGAGGGTGTACTCTGTCTCTCCCTCTCTCTCTCTCGTTCGCCCGCAGTCTTTTTTCCAAAGTACACTTCCTTCGCCCACGTTGGAGCTTGCATTTCAACGATACCGCGCGCACCACCCCATCGCAAAACGCAATCTACTTACACTCGGAACGAAAAATAAGATTATACTTATTTTTCATTCGCGGTTAAAAGATCATTCTCGTTCTACTCGAAGGAAAAGTCGTTCGCAAATTTTTTGATAAAAATTAAAATAGACATTGATTATTCGTATGATTTTATAATTGTGTTAAATTATCGACAACAGCGAGAGCCGCGAAATGATTTGAGAATTATAAAGACGAGAAAATCACTTGTCGAATTATGAGGTGTGATAACTATATATAGTTAATAATACGTGTCGATTCGCTCGGAATCCGCTTAGAGAGGTGTTCTCGATCTCCGCTAAAATTCACAAACGATTTCCGCCACCGGAAACAACACATCGAGTGTCGATTCTACGATTCGAATGTGCGCGAACGTACGTATAAATGGCCGGTGAAACCCACTTTCCCCGAGCTATCGACGGTGGCGCCACTCTCGGTGGATTATCGTAACTGGTATATATTGGGTTCGATGGCGTTATTTGGCGAAACGTCGCGAATTTTGGGGCTGCTGAAACTCGAATTATCGACTTATGGGGATTTGGGGCGATGGAGGGGTTGGGGATGGGGGTTGGTGTTGGCAAGCCACCGAGTTATTGGAAGTTGCGAGGCTTGTTAGTGCAGGTGGCTGTTGTGAACCGAACGAAAGCTCGGCGCGTCGCACCAGAGAGAATCTCTTTAATTGTCCAGCCACTCTATCCTATCTAATTCACCCCTCACTCTCCCTCTTTCTCTCTCTTTCTCCCTCTCTCTCTCTCGCTATCCCGCCGATGCTCTAATTCACGATGAAAATTTACCAAACCATAGTTATTGACAACTTTCATTTTGTACACCTTCGATTTGCATCCCATTAACTCTTAGTTTATCATTAAACAAACGTTGACTTTCGTTGTTATTGGGTATTGATTACAATAATATTGGCGTGAAATAATATAGGACTATCGTGGCCCACCTGTTCACACGTGTAGTACGGGAAATTTCGTATTTAAAGTGAAAAAGTGATATTCTAGTTTTTTAATATTTTGAACGATAAATTTATAGAATCCAGGATCAAAGTGCTGATATTTTTGTTGCGCGGAAATTTCCGATTCCGTGACCTCCAATTGAAGCCTTTTTGGACGAAACAAAATGTTGACCCTCTCCAGGTGCTGATAGTCGATATCCGTGATTTACTTTTCTGACTTTTGGGGGTTAACATTTTTTTTCCTTCAAAAACCCTTTTAGGGGGTTTATGAAGTATTTTTGAACGAAAAAAAAATTCACCCTCTCAAGGTCGGCATAGCCGGAAGTGAGAGTCAACCTCCGGTACTTAGAATCACCACGAACTTATTTTTTTATAATGTGCTCACCGTGACACATAATAAATAATAACCATGATAACATATTTATTTCATCCTCATCATCATTGATCCAGAAAAAAACTTTTTTGGCAAATATGTTTCAACAGATTTTAGTGAATTCGGACTTCACAGCTACTTTCTTTTTTTTGTTTAATAGAAGAAAAGGTATGCATTTCTCGCGACGATAGAAATTTTTCTGGAACACTTTTCTGGGTTGAGTGGCCGCATTATTTCCGAGAAGCTCGTTCTCCTTCCTTCCCTTCCCACCACTTTCTCACAAGTATCAACGTGACACTTTCCAGCTCGCATTTGTATTTCATAACCTTGTGGCGTGTGGCTGAGAGACCGTAGAGACTGGTATATACGTATACGCCGCAGTGCGGTCACGCCGATTCACCGTCTCGCTCTCCTCGTTGCGTAATACCCCCGACATCTTCCTACAGCTACAAGGACGCTTCTGTGACACCAAAGCTCACTCATTGTCTTTTATTTCTTTGCAAGACTGTAAGAATTCTCTTTTACAATTTTCAACTCTAATTTGTGGTTTTTTCATACCATTTTTTATCCCTCCAAAATAATTTTTTAAATATTTGTCTTTAATGAATTTATCATTTTTATTATTTACGTTTATAGAATTTTTCTCATATCTATTGGTACTTTTTTTATTTCTTTTTTGTTAGATTTATTTTTTCATACGTTCGATAAAATATCGTCTCAGCGACAGTATTCCGCAGGCTCGCACATTTTTGTCCAACGTGCCAAAAGCTATACAGGTATAACGCAGTGCGAAAACGTCGCTCATGAGAAATCGCTAGTCCGTCGAAACTCAATTCCCATCCGCTCGACCAAACGTCATCGATATTTCTTCTCCCTTTCTCCCTGGTCTTCCCAGCGAATTTTTCCTTGGTCTATGCTATAACGACTGTCATGTCGTCGCTCGTCGAACGTGGAATAGTATCGGCCTGTCCGATGCCTCGACATCGATAAAAAAAGCCAGCGAAAAATTATCGTAGAAGCGACACTCTGCGTAAATAAATAACAAAAGAATGAAAAGAAGGACGAAAAGAAAATTAAACGACATTCGTTCTAAAATATTATCAAGCTACCACGAATTTTGTAAATAATTTAAAACGAACGATAACATATTTATTTAGGAAACAAACTATTCATCGAAAGATTTTCCGGGAAGATTAAAAATTAAATTAAAATGCGTTGAAAGATTTTCTCGAAACTTGAGAATGTATAACGATGAATTGCCGAGGGTGATGAAACAAGAGCTTTAATTAAATTCCTTTAAGCGAAAGGACTTATTACATTCGGTCCGTTGGTTCTGCATATTCCATCGTGATAACTTTACGCGCGAATGATATATTAACGCGGACTTTATTGTTGAAAATCAGAACGGACGACAATGTCATTGTTAATAATAGACGAGATTATTCATATTTTTTTCGAGAAGGATCGTGAACCCTGGGTTGAGGCCTTCGATATTTCGTAAACATACGTGCGTTGCCAAGCTTTTGGTCGCCAGGGCATTTCGAACCTCAACACTCTCGCATTTGCGAGGGGAAAGTGCGTCTGACCCAATCCGCACCCAATCTACTTGAGAATTTCTTGGTCGCGTTATACTTGCAGAACGAATTTTCGTGGATAGTGGAAAATACTGTGAGAGGTAAAAAACGCATCCGCAACTGAATTTTAACAAAATGAAGAAGTATTCTTAGGAAATAAAAACAAAATAATTAATCGTGGTAAATAAATTAATAACGAGAAACTTATTCACAATTTTTCGACGAAAAGAATCTCTTCATCTCATCCTCTCCGGTTCTCACTAGCTCGGTTACTAAATAAAAAAGTACGTTTTTCGCCTTCTTTGTTGATCGGTCGGTTAACCACACAAAATTTAGCTACCGGATTTTTGTGTCTTTTCGTACCTTTCGTAATATCGAGCTACCACTGAATATTCGCAACTACGAACTACACTCACGGTCCCTTAACGCTCGGTTCGTCCTGCTCGGGGTACGATCCATACAACGCTTTGTGAAAAACTTTTTCACGGAATTTCAATTTCGCACGCCGAGTTTTTCATACAGCTTTTATGACTTTACTCTTCAACCCCCTAAGGTCACAACTTTCGTTTCTTTTCTTTTTTTCACCTTACTTTTTTAGATTGTTTCTTTTGGCGTGGAAAATACACGACGAGAAATATTCTACGCTCGGTGGTGTACGAATATTTTCTTTTTTCCCAACGATCCTTTAAAAACTGAATGAACATAAGATTCAATCTCGTTGGGGAAAATCAAACGATAAATCTTGGCACAAACCCCTTGAAAAAACATTTCGCTTTACTCCCAGAAAATTTAGAAAAAAATAATATAAATCGTGTTTATTAAAATTTGCGAAAAGAAACTCTCCTTTTTTTCACTAATCCATTAACCCAAAATGACAGCTCGTGAACGATCGAGGTGACAGACTCATCGAGACTCTCCTTGGCACGAAAGTCTGTAGGAAATTGAATTGTCGCGTCCTCGTATTGAATGACATTTAATAGGACACGCGAGAGGTATGTGCAACGTCTCTTTCTCTCTCGCTCATCCTTGTAACACATATTTTACGTACTAATTACGTCTATCCTAATGACCTAGAACTTTATCCGCATCTAGGACGACTTCGATAATCGCTTATCGAATTTTATTCCCGACTCGCAAGACTGTCGCGTCAGTAGAAAATCCCGTGAATGGCCAGACAGAGCGAAATAATTCTCTTTCACTTTTCTCCACGCGACTCGATTATAAAATAAATAAAAATAATAATAATCCTCCTCGAAAACATAAAGTTTCATCGTATGTTTTATCTCGACCATAAGATCATTTCTATTACCGTTATTCATCAAACTTCCTCCCTCTCGTAATTCGTTAAAAGTAAGTTTAACGTACAAAACCACCATTTTTCTCGTTCGTTACACAGCCTGTGTGTGGGTTAGTCGGTCGTGACGATGGTGCAGTAAAGTTGCGAACGAGCGAGAACGAAAGAATGCAATAACGTGTGTAAGGGAGGAGGAGAGAGGGCAAGGGAGCTGGGGGGTGGAGGGGGTGGGCTTCGGAAAAAGAAAGTTCGTGTGTGTTTGGGTTCTGGGGAGGGTTGGTCTGGGCAAGAGCAACGTTGGCTCGAGGTGTGGATAAGCCGCGTCGGCCCTCACCCGATCTAAGACGGATAAGACTAGATCGTTTTTCTTTTAACCCAGTACCATAGTGAACACATAGTACCGTAATACCAGCGTGTCTAGTGCCCCCCCCCCACCCTTACCCCACCGTAATATAAAGTACGTCGAGTTTCAGCGATATAATTCATCTGTACGTGCTCGTTTTCTTGCTTCTGGCGCATATGGCGCGAGCATGACGCAATTTTCGAACCGATAAGAAACAAAACAGGACGAAAACGTTCTTAACATACTTGTTTAACGTTCTAAACGCATTCTTTGTCCCGACGAAAAAAAAACTATATATCGTTCAAACAATACTTACCCTGATTATTCTTATTTTATATTTATTATTTTATTTTTGTAATAATAATTTGATCATTTTTATTAACCCTTATTTTTTGTCTTAATCGCTCGTAAAAAGCAATGGCGAAATATGATATTACGAACATTTATCAAATTTAACCTCGATTCGAACTCTCTAACGTGGAAATAAATAGTGCCTCGTTACGTTGGCGAATGTATCGGATATCCTGGTAAAATTGACGTACTACTATTTCCGTTTGGATGGTCTATCTATGATAATTCGATATGCATACACGTGTGTACATATATATATATATATACACATATATATATAATAATTTACAATGATGTTGAGCCATATCGCAATTGCGTCACGTGCACCGAACGGGTTGCAGGTGCATACGGGGAGAAAGCCAGCAGCCCCTGAGGCTACCGACTATCCAACAAAACCCCTATGGCTTCTGACTATCCACCCGACAGCCGTAAATTCAACGGCATATCTTTGCCAGCAGGCTGTTGAGCACCTCGTGGTGTTCTGTATGCACTGTCTCTTTCTCCCGCCTCGCTCTTTCTATCTCTATCTCTCTCTCTCTCTCACCCCCACCATTCCTCGTACGCCCTCTCACCCTCGTTTCGCCCTGAAGCGAAAGCCTGTCTCTGACCCACATATTCTCCGTAACGTTTCACATACGTACGGGAAATTATCCATCCGACTTTATCGCAATTACCCCCACCCGTAACCGACCCTTTCATATCCACCCCATTTATTGAATCACCCTTACCTCGTTTCTGTTTGTTTGTTTGTTTTCGTGTGTTTTTTTCTCTAGTACTCGCCCCCTTAATTTTACGAAGCTCAATCGATTGCGCTTCGTCAATGGAAATATCAATTAAAACGTACAACGAAGCGATACGTCGAACGTCGCGCTAAAAAGAAAAAGAATGAAAAAAAAGAACAAACGTACGCGAATTATTTCGCAACGCGTAATAATTATTCATAATTATCGGAAATTCAAAACGAATATCGTAATTTCGCGCGAAATCATTGTATTTGCGATTCGTCGGAAAGCGCGCGCGCGAGAGACAGAGAGAGAAAGAGAGAAAGAATGAACGAATGTTACACCCAGCATTCATACCGCCTGGTAAACAAAAGACCCCTTTTAATTACAAAAATGCCGTATCAACGATTCGAATTCTGAAATGTGGCCCGGCGAAAAAGAAAAAAAAGAAAACATGTGAAAGGAAAAATCAGTTTTTACGTTTTTCTTTTTTTTTCGACAAACATTTCGGTATCAAAGGAAACGTGGATTCTCGCACGCGCAACGCGGCTACTATCCGTAATGAAAAATTGCAGCTCCAATAATTATGTCGTACGTGCACTATCGTTGAAAATACTGTCATTGACATTTTTGCTGTTTTTTTCATTTTTTTTTCAACCTTTGTTCTTCGATTCGAAAGTCGGCGAAAAAATTGAACACTACGCTCGATTATCCTCAAATTTACGAGTCTTTTGTTTTCTTTGTGAATTCAGTTTCGATCGAATGAAAACAAGTCTTTCATAGAATTCATCTTTTATTAATTTTTTTTTTACGCGCCATGAGTAAAGTCCAACGGGACCGTATCCGCGGGCTGTATACCTTCTTAGGATCAAAAGCTCGGCCCCGGCTGGAGTGACAGTATCTTATCGTTAGTGCGGAGACGAAACCTGGACGATGGTAGCAAGAGTGTATTGAGGGTGGAAAAGGAGGAGGGGGGGGGCGTTATAACCCGATGGGAAAACAGCGATTAATTTGGTGATAAGGACGTGTAAGAAGCTAAACCGGTGGCCTCGGCGGCTCGTCGAGGTTTAACTCCTAGCTACCGGGGTGTACCGAGAGAGACCGAACATTGATGAAACTAACGCGGCACGAGTGATGAGTTTGCTTTTCGCGGTGGCTTCCCGTCAAGGCGGGGGGGATGAAGTCTCGTATCCACGCGAAAACTCTCGTCGACGACGAAATACTCACCCTCGCCTCTTAATCCATCATCGAATCATTTACTTTACCCCTGTGCCCCACAAAATCCCTTCCCACCCCCGCCCTCCATTTTTAAGTTATCAATTACAACTGGTCGCCCGTTATTGGATATTTTCTCTCGCAACAACAAATGAATCGATTTGTTTACGAAAAAAAAATGTTTGCTCGCGAGAAAAATAGAAGCAAAAACAGCAATAACCGAATAAAATGGTTTCGCAAATAACGATAATGGACTCAAACCCTCGGTCCCGACTTTATCGTCGGAAAAAAGAGCGTTCGTATCGCGCGTTGTAATTTCCGTATAAAAATGATAAAATGTGAAAAATATAGAAAAACAAACAGACACACAAATTTAGCAGAGTGAAAAATGGGTGACGAAAAAAAAATAATAAACGAAAAATAAAGCAGATAGCATAACGGCCGTTTCGTACACAGGGGCGGTTGTGTCGTGGTCGCGATGTAACAGTGGCTTAGAGGCGGTCGTTAGTTACATACCGCAACGCGTGCAAGCTCTCTCTCTCTCTCTCTCTCTCGGATATTTTACCATGGCGTAAATCCCACCTCCATATCCCTTCAGTTTTTATTTTATTTTTTGGGGTTTTTTACGTTTTTGTTTTTTTGTGTCGCTAGTTTCGTTCGTTCTCTCGCGCAAGTGTCCGTGTACAGAAAATTCGCGACCCCCTCGGGATTATGAGACAGGTGTAGATACTCGTGTCTCTCTATGTGTGTATGTATGTACGAAGTAAAGGGGGATGATGGGGGATATTCGTAGCTCGGAGCATTGTATTATACACGTGCAAACTCGGAAAAGCTCTCGCTCAAACTCCCGTGAGCGTTGAGCTTATTTCGAGGGCGTTGCATCCCCCTCGTTGATGGAAAACCCAGGCCAGTCAGTGACGCAAAAATCTGGCCCCGAGGCGGTTTTCGCACCCCTTCGTGCGCGTTAAGCTCTTGCTTCCATTCTCCCCTTTCTCGGTTTTTCGACCCACCCCAAACCCCAATCCTCAACACCCTCTTTTATTATTCCTTCGCAGACGAGAGTTTCTCCCTCTTCATTTCTACCACCAAATATTTTTCTCGACCCTACGCGTTATTTTTTTGTTTTTTTTCATCCCCTTACCAGAAAAGCTGCGCGTGTACCACCGCATACTAATTAAGTAATTAAGCTCTCGAGCGGGACGAGGGGTGACCGAGATATGACGGCTGCTGCGCGAGGGTCGAGGGAATAATGAACAGAACTACCGAAGAGTTTGACTAGTGAGATGTTATACGGGGTATATACGTTGTCATAGAGACCCTCGTACGCGTATACGTACGAGGCGTTCTCCCTGAAGTCAGCCACGGAGCTTTTTTCTTCTTTTTTCCGCAAATTTTCTTTCGACCTTTCTGCGTTACTCGTCGATCAGTGCAAATGTTAATCGAGATTCGGGGTCTTTGATCCAATAATGATAAAAAAAGAATTTTTTAACAAAATTCACCCCTTTGCGTTGCCCCTATTTAATTCTAGAACGAGGGGATGGAAAAATTTGGAAAAAAGAATTCTAAAAAGTATTATCGAAGGTTAAGACGTTGATTGTCAAAGTTTCGAAAAAGATTGTGTCCAGTTCGCGTGGAACGTTCTATATGTACGTAGGAAGTCAGGACCGAGCGAAGGTCGAGATAAAGACGATTAGAAAGTTCACCCTCGGGCTCGCTTCTTGGCCTTATAATAACCGAGTTGTACGAGCTTATTCTATACATACGAGCCCCTTTCGGCAAACCCTTGCTCGTAGTGGATTATTTAGACCCCGGAGCGGAATTCGTCGAAACGCCAAGAATCGCTTGTGTATCCCATGATTTTAGGGGTCAAATTGGTATTTACGCCACCCTTTTATGTATCGAAGCCGATAGATATAGGCTTACGTAGCTCGTTCCGAGCAATAGCCACGAGCTTATCGTTCGTCCCTTTTGCGATACGACCGATTTTACGATGAAAGCCCTATAAATTTCTGGAATTTTCACAAGACAATGGCGAATACGAGATAAAAATTCTATCAAACATAAATTTCGCAAATATCAACGGTTTTCGTTGAACCGATAGTCGGGAAAATGAATGTTTTCATTAATCTAATTTGAGGGGAAAAAATCGACCCTGTCGAACGTACCGATTTTTGTGTTTTCATCTCATTGAGTGAAAACGTACACAACCAACCCCCAACGTACTCAATTTTCTTTCGAGTACGTTGAAGAACAGGCGATGGACTTCTTTGATAAAATTCTCTCAGCTAATCCTTTCGAGGTCTCCGAGCCTTCTCTTTCCTTCTCTGCTGTGACGACCGCCTTTGGGAATACTCAGGGTTTCCCTTAGAAAAAAAGGAATAAAAGGGCGATGCAGCGTTGGTTACGGTTCGGTGAGTCCTTTCTGAAATCTCTATACTTTCTCCCTCTCTTGATTCTCTCTCTCTCTCTCTCTCTCTCTCTCGCTGCCACTCTACGAACCGTCTCTCTCTCAACTTTCTGTACGCGGCATCTTCAACGTCGCTACGCTCTTCTACCGAAGACTACTCCCAAAGCTCTCGTAAAGATGGAGCTCGCGTTAAAGCTTCTACTTTGGTACAACGAAATTTAATGCCCTCAAGAATTTTATGAGAGACTCCTCGTGCTGTGAGAGAATTTCCTCTCTCTCTCTCTCTCTCAACGGGGAGGGGAAAACTGGTGACAAAAAGAAATGAAAATATGAACGAATTAAATTACACAGATACGAATATCGTACAAGTGATCAACATTGTCATAAATATTACAAAAAATTAATCGGAAATTAGTCGATCAATAGCATGAATGAAAAAATAAAATTAAAATTCTTTTTTTTTCCTCGAATCGAATCGAAATCAAATAAGCCAAATCGACGAATCGTTATTCGATTTGGGGAGCAAAATAAAATTTCCGAGTCTTTTGATCCGAAATTGTAGTTTGGGCGATTTTTTAGATTCGTAAGTTTTTTTTATTCTTCGCTCGACCTCGAATCTAAAATAAAATCTACTCCGGTCGTTTTCTAATCGTTATCGTCGATCTCATCGTTATACTTTCCGAGGAGCTTCGCGGGTGCTGCTTCCACGAATGACGCAAATGCACGAACGAGTGTGTCGAGTCCTGACTCTTACGAAGCTTCGCGAAGTTCGACTCGTTCATCCCTTGAAGATACGACAGACGCGTCGTGAAAAGAAAAACCTCGAGAAAAAAGTCAGAGCTGCTCGTTCACATTGTCCCATCGTCGTAAAAACTTGTCGCGCAACGAATTCTCGCTAAGCTAGTGCAATTAACGAAAAAGAAAAGAAGAAAAAAAGCCAGGAAGTGATATTCTTCGGTGGCTAGTAGTACAGGCCGCGTATAGTCAGACGAGAATTTACGAGCAAGGATTATCGATGAGATTGGATCTTCCGTTTCGCCCGGCAACTAATCGCTCCGACCACGTATCCGTACGGTCTTCTTGGCTTACCTCGACAAAAATTTAGCGAAAAATTACGTCGTGGCGAGTCTCAATCCAATTATAATCGACCAATTCCATTTTAACGATTGTGTCTCGCTCGACGAAAAAGTTGCGACAAGATATGAGAAAAATTTCTCAACCTTATTCCAACGTGAAATGAAATTCGATATTTTTCGCATCGACGATAATAAGAGAATGGGCTATAACGGGGAAAAGTTTCATTTATAAATCATCGAGACCATTTTTGTCGATCCGTTTCACGAGGGACGAAAATTGATGGAGACACGATGAAACGCGTTTCTTTTACGTTCTAAAGCCAATAAAAATATAGAAACTACTTTCGTCGTTCTGTCCTAAACGGGTAGGATGGAAAAATCCCTCAGCATGAAATAACATTTTATCTCGTCTTACACGGTGTCTTTACGTTTTTCGATGATACAAAAGATCGTGCGAGCTAGTGTACAGTAGAAAAATGAAGGGAGGAGAGAGAGAGAGAGAAAATGCCGAAGAGAAAAAATTCATTTTCCGATAAGGGACTCCCTTGGTCCTTGACCCCCGCGATGTATTTCGTCGTCGCGTGTACTCTTCTCCCCGGAGGACGGGATTCCTTCTCCTTTGCGTCAATGTTATTTCTACCATGGTCTTTTATCCGATGAAAACTCGATGAAAACATTGGCTTTTCTGAGCTTCTGTAGCCTCTTTACCGGCCCCTCCCCTTTCTCTCTACATCTCTCTCTCTCTCCATTCATCGGCGTCATTTTTTTACTGTCTTCTGCATGCAATCCTGACTGTCTTCATCCAAAACCCTCGAGCTCGATAGGAAAAAACTCGATAGTTCGTTATCGATTTTTTTTTGCAATCGTTCGCGTCAACATTCATTTCTCGATGAAAATAAAAGCCGGAAACAGTAGGCGACGTTGTTAAGCGAATTTAACTTCCCAAATGAATCCAACCTCAGCGAGTGAAAAAACAAGTACCAAGGGTCGCATTTCAATCCACTAATTAGTCATGAGAATAAATCACGAATATTAGCAAACTTCTTTGCCACGATTTTGTAAACGTACCTTTGAACGATGCAATCAATGCTCGTAAATCATCTCCGCCACACGTTTCATTGCCACTTTTCGACTTTTCGTATTGTTTTTTTTTCAATCCTTCTCTTTCATCTTTGCCCGATTTTATTTTCACCTTTGCTCAATTTGATTATTACCTTCGCAACTTTTTTTTCCTTTACTTTTACGTACTATATGCTGACGCAATTCTGTTGCTTGAAATTTGTTCCCAGGGCATATTATATGTACATAGAGAAGGTCGGGGAGGGAGAACGGGAGAGAGAGAGAGAAGGAGAGAGAATGAGAGAGAGATAGAGACGACTGATGCCTGCTTCCGACCAGCGACGAGAAATAATGAGTATGCAAATGAGAAAGTCGTCTATCCACAACCGGGCAAAAGCCTTGCCGAACGTTTGAGGCCAACTCTGTCTCTCTCTCTCTCTCTCTCTCTTGTTTCGCTTCCGTGCACGTCTCTCTCTCTCTCTCTCTCTCTCCATCTGCCCCTCCTCTCCCTTTGCCACCCTCTATCTCTTTCTCTCTCTCTCTCTCTCACACTCAACTCTCCATCCTTCCTCATTTACAAAGCTCCCTCACAGTTCTTCGACTTTCGTAAATACGTAATATACAAGAGAAACCACACCCGGAAATCGTTCTTCAACGATCCACGAAATTGGAATAATAAAGAAAATAAAAATAAAAAACATGCACTCCTCGAGAAAAGAGAAATTCAATAGGAAAAAAAAGAAAAATCAGTAGAGAAAATCAGTATTCCGTCAGCCGAAAATATCGTAGCGGAGATTTTTCAACGACGCGCGATTTATTCGCCCGATCTTTTTCTTTTTTGTTAAAGAGAATAAATATATAAATATATATACGAGTATATATTATACGCAAATTAATCCACCTTTGTTTTTCTTTCTTGTGCTTGCAGAGGACGAGTACGAATTTGTGGGGCAAGTGGATGGGCGTTATACACGGTGACGAGGTCGAATACGTTTTTGGTCATCCGTTGAACATGTCATTGAAGTTCACGGACAAGGAGCGCGACCTTTCCACGAGAATGATACGGGCGTACTCGCGTTTCGCATTTTTGGGGTGAGTTTTTACGAAACATAAAAAAAGGACAACCCAAAAATACAAAAAAAAACAACAATTTTTTCACTCGACGTCGATGTCAATTGTTTTTCTTTTTCTTTCCGCTTTAATTTAATTTCCGGAAATAAAAACTTTATACGTACGTATGCGAGGTTTCCTTTACCTTTTTTTTGTTTTGATTAGCTTGTAAAAAATGTAGAAGCACTTCGTACGAAATTACGCCGGTATCCACTACGGGCCATCATTTTCCAATATTCGCTAAACCTCTCCCGTCGTGCGTACGCGAGTTACGCGGTAAAATACTTGGCAACACGCAGAACCGGAGTACCGGTCCTCGCTTTCGCTAAATAAAATAAAGAGTGAGAGAGAGAGAGAGCGAGAGCGAGAGGGAGGGTGGGAGAGAGAGCGAGGAGGGAGGGTGTATAACACCTGTACGCATCCCTTGGGAAACGACCCTATCCCCATTTACGTTTTTTCCTCTTTCTTTCTTTTTCGTTTTCTTTTTTTTACACTCCCGCGATTTTCGAGCCTCGAATTTACTCTCCGCAGAGGGGCGATAGAAACGTAAAGAAAAAGAAGGCCTCCGGACGTAAATAGAATCTTTGCCTCGTATCGAGAGACAGCGCGAGCGGGTCGAGCAATTTATTTCTTCTTATCGCTCTCTCGATCTCATCGTATCGTTCACGAGGAGAGTACTTTTTGTCTCTTTATTTTTTCACTATTCCATCGACCTCGAGACGTTTATTTGTTTGTATTTTTTCTTTCTTCTTTTTGTCACCGACCCCTCGAGAACATCGAACGATTAATCAACATTTCATGAACCAGACAAAAAATACGAAATTTTCTTTTACTCTTGTTTGAGTTTTTTTTTCTACGAGAAAAAAACTTTTTTTTCTTCTTTTTCTGCTGTTTTTCAGCTTTAGTTCGAGTTTGTATGAACGAAACGAATATTCGCGTTTTGTCGTACATGTCCGCGTTGTACGTGCTTTCGAATTTCGGCATGGAGAGAGTCATTTTACGAGAGACCCCCCTATCGAGAACCAACCCCCGCATTCCACATTCATGTTCATCCCCCTACTCTTTCCCCGGCCTGTTTCTCCCCATGTATTATTTATATCATTTTTACGATCTTCGGGGGTTCGTATCGAACACGTATTTTCCATCGGTGTATATCCGAGCTTGCAAATTTTCGGTGATACGTTTTTTTTTCGTCTTTTTTTTCTAATAACAATAAAAACACTTTTTCTTGACTCGTTTCTTTCGTCACTCGTCTCTGTTCTGAAATTAATCAAAAACTTTCGAGGATCGCGTGATTGTTTCCATTGGTTTAAATTCTGTCCCTTCAACCCCAATTAAACATTTCCTCGCACAATTGTGTTTCTCTCTCTCTCTCTCTCTCCCATTTTCTCTCATTCTCTCTCCATCATTCTCTCTCTCGTTGTACACTTACATCGGTCATTGCAAGACCCGAGGGACGCAGCGACTGTGAGTGGGGCTTTGTGCAAAGCTCTCGCTTTAATTATTAGCATAGCGGCTTTAATTTTCTCCCTTAGTTGGCATAGGTCGGGAGGTTGCCCGTTGTGTGGGTTAGTGGGTTATTCAAGCAATGGGAACGGTGGGAAAGAGAGAGCGAGAGAGAGAGAGAGCGGGCACGGTGGAATCAGTCTCGTGGTTTTCGACGAACCTAATGCGTTGGCGGAAGGGAGAGGGGTTGTGCAAAAGCTTTGAGAGGAAACGGTGGTGGTGAAAGGGACGAGAGAGAAAACTCGCCGGGCGAAGGGTTGGAATGCAAGGGGTGTGCCGATGCGGTGGAGGATATTGTGGATTTTGCTGGCTGCACGGGCGGATCGGACCAAGAGGACCGAGCCTTAATCAAACTGAATCGAGTGAGCGAAATAATCCACTCCTGACCCGCGGCCATTTTGCTGGAAGCTCGACGAGTTGAACGGTCAAAAAAGAAACTGATAAAAAATAGCCGGAAAAGCTTACTTTTCGGACGATCGAACAACAATTCCAACTCTCAGCTCGAATCAAAAAACGAAATTTGTTACCGAAACAAAATTTTTTATTTTTTATTTTTTATTTCTTTTCTTTTCTTAATTTTTCGAACATTTTGAAAAAATACCCCTCGCTACGATAATTATCTCCTTTTTTTCCGGAAACACAGAAGAATTCATCGCGATTTCAAATTTATAGTAATGCTGGCTGAGAAATGAACGGAATCAAAGTTACGCTAAGCAAATTGACGATGAAACGCGTGTGAATAAGCGAGTCGGCAGGATGGAAATGCCAGACCGTGAATACCATCGTGGTATACGTCGATTTGCGAATATATCGAAGGACGATTATAAATTATTCGGCATTCGTGCGCTCATGCAATCCGCAAACCATCCTGGAAAAGCTCACCCCGCCCTCACCGTCCTATCCACTACAAGCGAACCATCCCCTTTATCGACGCGATCGCTTTATTCTCCCACGCCTATATATATGTATGTATATACGAACCTGATTAATCTTGTGGTTTTCCAGTTTCCGCGGTAGAGAAAGCCCTGTGTGCCGTTGCACGTTTTCGGTGTAAATCCACACGAGGAGAGAGGGAAGCCCCTCGGTGGAGGGTTGTTAGGCCTGTCCGATGAATTTGGTTAAACGATACGCTTTGCCCATTATACTGTCATTTTCATGGGCGAATGGGCCAAACCGACGGGCCCAAACGAGCTTTTTATACATGGTGAAATTTTTGATCGTCGATTAAAATTATAAGTGTTTGATTTTGTCGTAATACGATACGAGGCATTTTGGGAACTGATACTTTAGTGGGGTTTTACGATGGAACAATTGGAATATCGTTGTTATTATCATTTTAGTTCGTGATTATTTTCAGTTTTTTGAGGGTTTCAATATCGAATCACTGTAAATAGGGAATCAGGATATGATGTTTGTGTTCTATGAGAAATTTCCGATTGTATAAGGTTTTGAAAGAGTACAAATTCTTAAAAATACAATATTTTACTTTTTTCAGTTTTATGGACATCTGAAAATGTCGATATTTCAAGTCGCTGTAACTTTGCTCTTGTTGGAGTCATTAGAATTTACTATATAACTTTTTAAAAGCTGATGAGGAGATCTAGAGAATGGCGTTGGATTTATTACGATATCTGAATTTTTGTAGATGCGGCAAACTGAAAATCGCAATATTTCCATACCAGGAAAAATTTAAAAGAATCTCTCTGTAAACTTTAAAAATTTGTGAAAATTCGAAAAAACCTCGTAACTGGATAGACCAAGCGGCATTTTTAAGCCCGAACAATCGGCTTTCGACCAAGAATAACAGTGCAACTGAAACTTTCGTCAAAACCAAAGTTACGACCGTTTGAATCAATTCTTTCTTCGTCTACAAAAGGGATGAAAATAAACTCCGGCGAAATGCTTATACGATCCTAAAACCCGACAATTCCGTCGTCGTTTACGAAATATCGAAAAATTCGTCCGTCAAAAGTCGATGCAACCAGAAAAAATTTGTAACATTCTCATTGAAATTTTCTTCAATCTTGTCTTATAAAAAACGAAACATTTCTTCCTTCTCCCGACCAATTTCGTCGTACACGAATGACGTCAAGTTCCCGTCACCTCGGTTCACGATTCTCCGTCTCGGATCTCACGGGGCATGTATCATGTCGCAAGATAAAAGGATGTGACTGGCCCGTGAACAAATGTCGTACAGGGAGAGAAACGTGGCGGAAAGTGCGAGCGCTGAGTGTGCGATAAAATATAAACGAGTAGCGTGGAAGGGGTAGGTGGGGGGGGGGGGGCTAGAAAACAGCCGTCTGCAAAGCGTAAAAGTGAGATAAATATACGAACGACAGAGATATAACGACCGAAGGGAATATACTTTGGCGGTAAAAACAACAACAACAACAACGACCAGACGAAATAAAAAGAATTACGAAAAAAAATTTTTACGAACGCGAATAAAAAAGAAGCAATGACGAGGAGGATAAAAATCGAGAAAATGAGAGACGAGAAAACGAAACGTCGAGAATAGAGAGAAAGGAATTTATCGAAGGAACGAGTGCGTTGCGAATCAGTTGGAACGAATCGTTCGAGAACTTGTCTCGAGGGTCCTCTTAGCCAAAGACCCGGGGCTAGCATCGCCCTTGCCATGAATTCTGATGGGAACCCTTCGAATCTGCTCTCACGACCGTTGTACTCTCTCTCTCTCTCTCCCTCCCCCTCGCCCCCCCCCCTCTCTCTCTCTCTCCCGCCCTCAAACACCAAAAGACTCTTATTTACACCTACCTACAACTAGCCACGAACATTCTCAAGCACTCTGTTTCATTTACAAAAGCACGACTCGTGCTCGAACCCAAAATCCACCCCCGAGAGAGAGAGAATTTCAACCATATGGAAATTTCGTTACGAAACTGCTCGTAATACGTGTAACTCAGCATCGATCGATACTCTACTCGATCGACTCCTCCCGGAATTAAAAATTATTTTGCTGTAAAAATTTTCTGTATTTTTTTCTTTCTTTTATTTGGTTTCTTTACTTCCTAAAACCAGTAAAAAAAGTTTCATCATGATTTTCGCGACGATTAAGTTTTGCGAAGGAACGAGAGAGAAGGGAGGAGCCTGTCAACGCGTCACGTAGACATCGACCTCGATGACCCGATTGCTTCGGGTACTTATCGTTAGTGGACTTTTCTCGATAAGCTCGACGGTTATAACGGACACTCTCGTCGAGCATTACGGCACGACGAAAGTTATACGCGTCTCTCTGCGACTCGTCGAGCGTCATGGGAAAAATGTCGAGAGAAGAAGAGGAATAAGAGACGAGGTAGAAGAAAAAAAATGTGGTGAAGAGACGTCGGGGTTAAAACTGGGGAATATGGCCCGACCCTAGGAAGAAGGACGAAAGGACTTTTGCGGGTAGAATTTTCTTTTGCAAAAAAAAACGGCCGAATCGTGTCACATTTATTTATTTTTAACGACGAGGTGTTAAAAGTTGCCGCTTTTACGATTCGCGAAAGTTCTGCGGCTCGAGGATACTCGATCTATAAATTTTGCACTCGAAGTTGAAGTCGAAGAGTTCGCGACGAGACGAGAAAATGCGAAAGTTTTTTTTCCGTCGAGACAAAAGAAGAGAATCGTTGCGAGAACGAAATAATCCAGTGGAAAGTTTTTTCAAAAACACTTCTCAGTTTTCGAGTATGACAGGAATTTAGAAAAAAAAAAAAAAAAAAAAGGAAAAACTTATAAAATGCGATTGGAACGTTTCGCGCGTCGCGAGCAAAAAAGAAATTCGGTGTTCCGTATTACCCTACCATGTGGCATTATATATAGATAAGTACCATCTAGGTCGTCGAAATGACACGACGAGGACGAGATAAAAATTGATCCCAAGAGTCCTTTATAAGGACTTATATTTGCCCCCGCGCGATATCTACTCCTTTTACGACAATTTTATACACCACGACTCACGATCCCGAGCCATTCTCATTCCTGCAGGGTTTTTTTTCTCTCTTTCTTTCTTTACCCCTCGCGTCTCTCTTTTTTCTCCCCGTTATTCCGATATCGACTTCGGCGGCCTGTGAAAAATGGCTGATCCGAGTCGAAAGCGTACTATTTCACATAAATCTCCATTTGGGCGGAAGATTCCACCCGAGCTATGAAGAAACGAAATTGCTCGTGCTCGATTTTTTTCTACTTTGGTACGTTTCTGTCATCGCGAAATTTTATATAAAAAATTATTTTTTATCAATATTTTACTCGAATTGAAACGTGGCGTTAAAACATTTTTATCGCGATTATTATTATATCGAGGCGGTGATTTCTTTTGTCATAAAACAAGAAAGTTGGACTTATCGGGTTTTTTTAAAAATGGGTTCGAGCGTACGAATCGTGGTTGGATGAATCAACGTTTGTCGACAATTATCGAAATTGAATTATTGCCGTTAATCGGCAAATTTGCGAAGGCAAACAATGGAAAACGTTGATGGTTCGATGTCGATATAGCTATAAAATCGGCAGTGAAACGAGCGAAATAACGAGTGTGCGTCTGATCGAACGCCGACCGTTTCTACTAGTTGATCATGTGGCCTGCGGCTCGCCCGTTATCGTTCGTTCCGTTAATTAATTAAATATTCCGCGAGCCTCAAGTTTTGCGTATTAGTATAATTGCGCGAGTGGTTGGCTCGATCGTACGACAAAAAGGTCGGCTATCGGGTTTCCAGGTCGTTGGTTCGTCGGCCCGTCCTGCTTTCGAGGATTCGCTAATTAGCAGGTTCGTTTTTCTCCGAATCATTAATTTCCCAGCACTATAATTTGATACATTAGCATGTTTCGCAAATTACCATAGTCCGTGAGCTACGCATGCGCGGATACAAGGTCGGGATAAAAACATTTTATACGACAAATAAATTTCTATTCCTGTCTGATTACTCGTTGACTTGTTCTACTTGAGACCGCGTCTCACGAATGACTTTCAGCACGAGTCGCCTCGTCGTTTCAAGATCAATCGATTCGTCGCGTGATATCGAGAAGGCAACTACGATACCAGTATTAATACTAATAGGGTCTCATGATAAAGCAATTATCGTATATATATGCACGTTTATACAAATATACCTATACGATACATCAGCCACAAACCGCAGCCGAGTTTACGCCCGCACATCTCGACCGTTCTCATCGTATTGTTTCTGTGTATACGTATGCTGAAAGCGACACGAGCAACCTTGAAACGACCTCGGCACGTTGAAATGATTATTGAATGATTCTATATTGGCTCTAGTGTCATTAATAATCATCGGCAAAATCAACTGAACGCAATATCCCCGCAATGCGTTCTAATGTTTTATTCGCACACGTACTCATCCGGACAGATGACATTTCAGACTGAATATTGAGCGACGATAGAAAATATACATCGTTATTTTGTCGACGTAAGAATTTTTATTCGAGATATCGATAAATTATTTTTTAAAGAGAAACTAAAGTCGCGTTTGGATTCAATTCTGCGCTCGTGTTTCGTTCGTCATTGAATAATTTTCCAATATGCCGATTTTGAGATTTTTCGAAAAACGGTGGTGAATTTTGGATTTTTCTATCGTGTTCGAATTGTTGTCGACGAGGTCGAGGAATAAAAGTGGTTCTTATCGAAAGTCCGTACCGACGCCTGCGGGTCCTATAACGCCTCTCACGTCGAGCTTCCCAGTGAGCGAAGCGCAAAACCGGATAAACCAGAATCAAAGCCACGAAGAAAAATCAGACGTAGACCGTGTAACCTGACAAGCTCGGCCACTGGATCGATCTCGTTCTTCTTACTGTTAGAGTCGGTACGAGGACGCAGAAACTGCTCGTTACTCCCATTTTTTTGTTCACGCACAATCTTCCCTTATTCTTTCTTCGTCTTTTCTCCGGTGATTCTCTTGGAGCGAGGCATGGAAAAACCTCCGCGACGTGTCGCAGTCGACCGCCGAAAGCGTCCTCGAGGGACCTTATGGCCTCTTGACTTTTTTTCTGCCGTCCACGAAGACCTTTTTCTCTCGCACAAACGTAAGCGCGGAAGGACAGACACACTGGATTTTCTACTTTTTATTTTGTTTTACTGTATCTACATCATATCTGGTCACGTTGAAACATCAACTGATTCAACTCGCTCCGTCGTCGCTGACGATATGACTCGTAAAAACTATACTTATCCTTTCGTCATTAATTTTACAATAATAATGTTAATTTTATAAGAATATCAATTTAATATTATTTAGTAATCTTAGACTAATGTGATATTAATTAAGTTAATAACAATAATACCACTTTTATAATTATAATAATATTATAAATAATAGTTCGTCAAGTTTATTCGTGCGTCGAGGAAGGTTTACGACGTCGAAGAAAAAACATTCACGTTCCATGCCAAAATACTTAGAACTTCCCGAGAAGTTCGAAATCGACATTTGGAAAAAATGGCTCTCCGTGAATAATGAGCAATGGTCACATTTGTCGCTCGCAGGCTTTCCCATATTTCACTCGATCATGCAAATTCTCCTTGTTCTCCCCTGGCCCAATCGCGTTCACCGTCCGACGAACCACGACGAAAAGAGACTCGATAACGCCGCAGAAAAAGAACAAACTTCCGGGAATGGGAAGAAAAAGAAATAGAGGCAAATAAAATTGGTCCTATTTCCACCCCGTTGACCTTCGAGGGTTGAACCTCCAAACCAGAGGTTCACCCCTTTATGTGAGAACGGTGCGGTATATCACCCCCTGCGCAAAGGGTCGTTTGGCGGTCACCCTCTCCATCTCCCTCTCTCCGTTATTTCCACCGATACAGCTGCTAAACGCCACTGGGTAGTAAGTCTTCCGTAAACTCTCTCGGGCGTCGTAAAAATGGCACCGAGAGACGAGCCCCTTCGTACATCGCGGCTAACATTCTCGCACGGCTTCGATCCCCTTATTTTATTTAGACGGACCTCTTCCTCTACGTTCCTCTCCGCCTCTTCTCTGCTTTATTCCCGAATACGTGACTAGGCAATGAATTTTCGTTGACGATTTAACGGAATCAATGCTAAAACCCCCAACAAATACATTTTTCAATTATAATACAAGTAAAAAATAAAAACAAACGCGACGGTTATTAATACCAATCTTAATAAGAAAAGTATGAAAAGAAATTTTTTTTATAATTTAAAAATATCCGCTCGTATATATTAATGTTTTTGGTAAGGAGTTGAAAAAGTATTTTCTATCATCTTGTTTTCCGACCATTGAGTTTGAGCGATCGACCGATAATGTTCGCGATATCCGGACACTCGCCGCATTAAATCCTCCCTCGCTCGACCACGTCTCGTATATTTCTCTTTTCTCTCGATTTTTCGTCCTTCTATTCGGTTCGTACCTGTGTAATTCCCCTTTTTACCCTGCCCGTTTGACGAATGGCCGACGCACGTTTCGATGGTTAGGAAACTCGCACGAACGAACACCTTTTCCTTCGCCTCACGTTTCATCCCCCCACCCCCCAGCCCCGCCCACGAACATTTTTTTTCTCTCTTGGCCCTCTTATTCCCCCGTGTATTTTTCTCCGTTACTACTGTCTATCGCTCGGACGCTTTACGATTTCGGATTCCGCTCTTGAACGAGCATCGATCCAATGATAACGATATAGTACTGACGATAGTACTCGCGAAACGAAGCGTTCTTACTTAAAATTTTGCACGGTACGAGCTACGTGAACGAAGTCTCGTTTCCTTTTTCGTTCTGTCAAAGGGAAAACCACCCTCATGGACGAACTTCATTTTTTTTCAAATCTCTACTCGCTTAATTCCTCTTTCGTTCTTTCATGGGTTCTCACTGAACCCGAAATTAAAACAATTCATTTTCCTCTATTAAAACGTCGAAAAAATAAATCATACGAAACTCGATATTGTTTCATCGTTCTAATTTAGAGCCGAGGTAGTTTATTTCTTCAATAGATCAAATTTATGAGTTTGTCCATTTTCCTTATATTCATACGGTTAATAGTAGCTCGTCGGTTTCATTGGTAACATAAATGACATTCGTAAAACATAAAGTTGGGGCGCGATCCGTCGAGACTTTACGTTATTTGAATGTGAAAACTCGCTCGCGTATTCCGTATGATACATTTTCGTGTCGTGTCGTACAGTTCGCACACCGCCAAGCGTCGAATATTATCCCCCGTAGAGGGAGGGGTTTGAACCAGATGCATAAGAGTACTGCACGTACAGTTGGTTAAACTAAATAACCCCCGGTAGCTCCTGCCACCGTCTCGCTCGCTACCTGGCTCGAGGCGACGCGATCGTCGACTCTAATAGCAGTCTGACCAAACACGGACCATATCTACTTACGCGCATCCGGTACTCGAACTTGACGTTTAACTTTCTTCGAATTTTCGAACGTGCGCTTACCTCTCTATAATTAGTCGTCGCAAACACCAATGGTTGATTAATCCTCCATAATTAGTCGATTGAGCGTAACTGGAAATAATTGTTCAATTAATTGACAATATGTACTCAGTTTTGGTGACCAATTTTCCAACCATCCTGGCTTCACGATAATTAATTAATCTCGGTGTTTTCATCGAATGTTCATAATTATAACAATAAGCAGTAATGTAATAATCGTTGTACTTGATATTCAAGACCCAAATGCAATTTTATTAATATTGTTGAAAAATCATAGCAAAAAGTTAAATAAAAAAAATTGTTTTAATTTCGTTGTTGCAGAAAACCAACGGACGGCGATGACTGGCCACCGTATACGAGGGACGAACCGCAGTATTATATATTCAACGCCGAAAAACCAGGCCTCGGTAGAGGACCGCGGACGACCGCGTGTGCATTCTGGAACGAGTTTCTGCCACGGCTCGAAGGAATCGAAGGTACGCGACACTATTTAAATCCTCGATCGCTCTTTCTCTATCTCCCTGTCTCTCTCTCAAATTCGATAATTCTCTGCATTCGTTCATTCGATCCATTCACCCGATCGTCCCATTCATTTTCATCTCTTGAAGCACGACCAACAAACAAAAACTACTTCTACGCGAGGGGGTTTAAGTACAAACGTAAATAGAAAAGAATTCAATCGAGTCGACCAATTTAAAAATAATCATTCGATACATCTTGCTTCGGGAATGAATCGAAAAATTATATTTTACGATACCCTGACGAAAACAAAAAATAAAAAAATAAATAATATGTCCAAAATCGATTTTTTAAACTTTTTTGCATTTTTCGTTATTCCTTCCACGGCTGTGTTGAAAAATGTTGAGGAATGCAAGGCATATACATCGCGATAAGGAACGAGGGTGGAAGAGCATGGAGGACGCTATATAGATATGCAATGCAAGATTACATCATTCGCTCGCGATATCGTCATTCTCGTACAATATCCAATTTCGTCGTTGGCTTTCGGCTGACTTGAGTTCGCGCGATAAATAATTCAGAGATCAGCATCGCATGGATCGGCTTCTTTTTTCTTCTGATTTTCTTCCCCTCTTTCCCCCTCTCTCTCTGTGTTACCAGAAAAATAGAGAAGAGGATCTGTCACCTTTGCCAGTGAAAAAAAAAATACAAGGCGAATCGATGACGTACACGACCGCACCGAGCTCGACTTTATTATCCACTCTCGTATAGATTCGCTCCATCTGCGTCCTTTCGTCCTCCGCATTTTTCCTCCCCCATCTTCGTCACGGTGTCCTCGCGACCGTCTCGTTTTTCGCGAGATTGCTCTTTGCTCCGCGCTGACGCGGCCATTTTCCGCAATTTCGTATTTTTCGAGCGCCTGAAAACCAACCCTCGCCCCCTCACCCCGACCCTCGACTCGACTCTCGATCTCAAATTTATACGCGCAAGACTCGCACGATGTGTCTCGTCTTTCACTGATTGTGTGATCCTAGGAAAGATTGACTGGGAACGGAAAAAAAATGTGCGAAAAAAAAGAATCATGAAAAATTCAATATCTCACTGGTCGAATACGACGTCCGGACGACGAGAGTTAGGAGGGTCGTAAAACGTTGACGGACAAATGAATTTTTGCCAAGGGTGATATAAAAAGTTTGGTTTTTTCGGATGATTTTCGACGAAACATTACATTGGGTAGAAATAAAGCGATCGTTTAACTATGAAAATATTGAATTTTCACTGTCGTTGTTTAAAAAACATTTTTTTCGTTGTTAAATTAAATTTATGGTGAACGAAAGTAGACTTTATATCCTAAAACGAAACGTTTTAACGTTTTTGAAAAAGTATTTTGAAACATATTTCATAGACTTTCGTTGAAAAGCACGAAAGCACAGTTTGAAGGTACCTACCCCTAGGCCAACCCTTTGCCTAACTGCAGGACCATCGCGAACACTTAGGCCAAAAAAGAAAAAAAGTAACGAGGACTCAGTCGTTACCTCACTCCGGTATTCACCGGCTCGTCCTAATTAATGTTGGACCTCGTTCCTATCTCAACCCCCACTCTAAAAGCTTCGTAACGAGCTTCTCTCGCCGCCTTGTCTTACACGCGGCTGTTACGTTGCAAGACACCGACGTTCGCCAAGAATTTTGAACGTTTACAAAATTACTAAAAAATCTATTTAAACAAAAATGTTAAGTATCAACGATAAGCTTATTAAAAAAATTATATTTCTTACTTTCTCGTAGTAAAAATTTATCTCACCCTCGAGAATTTCAATCTTTTATTTGAAATTTTGTATTTTGAAAAATATCGTGAAAAAAATTATTATCGCTTTGTGACAATTTCTTTTTTTTGTAATAACAAAGATAAATTTTAATTTAATTTCATGATTACAGATCCAGCACCGGAAGCCTGCAACGGCGCAGTGGCATCGAGCGTGTCCGCGGGAGCCGAAGAGCTTCGCAGTGCCATGGCGATTCTCGTACTTCCCATTCTGATATTCACCGAGATCATCTAGGCGAGGAAGTATTCTTACTGCTTAGGTGGTTGTTTAGAGTGATGCCTCGTAAACTGTTTCGTTCGAACGTCGAACGAGATAACGGCAGAAAAAATAAGACGAAGGGATGAACGAAGAGAGAAAAAAGAGAAAGAGAGAGAGAGAAATAATGGTCGAAAACAGCCTCAACGAGGCTGAGCGAGTAGCTCGAGATAATTGAGAACAAAAACCAAAACGTTATAAGAAAGGCACGAAGATTCGACGTTTCGACCACGAGAAGCCTCGCACGACTCACAGGTTCGACGTTCGAGTCAAATCACCCGATAGAAGAAAATCAAATTCGACCGCAAGGGAGGGCGAATTTTTCGTCTCGAACAAAACAAACGCCACGATTGACGTTCCCTTTGATTAAAAATATTTAAAAAAAACACACACACAAAAACTCACCCTCGGAAAATGAAGGAAAATATGAAACGAAACCAGATGAATTTTTAGTATTTTTGCAGAGGGTTGCCATCGTCGCAAAGTATGTGTTCCTTCTGAACAGAGAATTCAAGGTCGGATACAGAACTGAAAAAGTACAAGAAAACAGAATAATAAAAGAAAAGTTAAAACAAAACAAGAGAGAGAGAGTGCGCGGCATAGCATCATCGAGGACCGTCGAGAAAACTTTCAAGTTCGTTTCAATAAAAAAAAGACGACGAGAAGCACGAGATAAAAAAAAGGCCTCGAGAGGGAATTAATTCAGCGATCGAGGTTGAAATTGAACGCATAAAGAGATATTCCGAATTCTAGGGGATTAACGTGAGATTAGGGCGAAAAAATCGTAGGACAGAGGATAACTAGGGAGATTTTGGTGCGATGATAATCGACAACTTAGAGGGTAATAGTTGAGAAAATAAAATTAAAAAAGAAAACCGAAAAGAAAACAAAAAAAATCACCAATTAAAGATTTCAGGAGAGTAAGTAAAGGGATGGTCAGACAAAGCGGGAAACGAAACGATTTAGGCGTTAAGCGGCACCGTGCAAGACAAGTTTTGCGTTATACGTATGTACATATACATATATACATATATACATATTATATATATTATGGTATATGTATATGTACGTGTATATTCTCTACGTGATGTGTAGGATAGAATCAGAATATATATTGCTGCGGGTTGCAGAGTGACGCCCGAACTCCCTCCCCATACCCTTTACCCTGCCCCCGCCACCTCGCCCCACGAAAAAATATTTTTAAGGGACGCCTAACATTATACATAAAAAAAAATTAAAAATAAAAATACAAACAAATGCATATAAATATAAATATAAGGGAATAACGATAATGTTCGTTCGCCCGGGACGTGGCGCGGCGTCCTTGGAAAAAACAAGATTTAAGAAAAAAAACAAAGTCGAAAAAAATGAAACTCGTTAACAACCACGACAGCGACGACAACGTAACAAAAAAAAAGAAGAAGAAAAAACAATAAAATAGTTATCCATCTTTCTTGCTTCACTTATCCATCGAAAGTGAATTTATCGATAATAATCGATCGGTTAAAAATCGATCGTCAACGTTTCGGGTCATGCGCGATTGATTATCGGTTGATACGAAGAAAGAAAAAGACTATAATGAAGGGAAAAAAAACAAGCAAAAAAAACGAAAGAACAGATAAAGATTTTAATGAAACGAGAACGAACGAAAGGAGAATCGACGAATCGCACGAAACGCGTCCAACGTGAATCTTCCATTTGGTACATATCACCTATACATACACGATACGTATTGATAATTATAGAATGAATTGATAAGAGGCAGGTGAATAGGGAGAAGAGGATATATATATATATATATATATATGTATATGAATAAATAAATATATATCTATATATATACATATATATATAAACATACATGTAATTATACACACGTATACATAAATTGATTAGGGTACATGGATCGGTGTATGAATTAATTAACTAATTAATTACGTAATTAGGATCATGCTACGATGTCGCGCGACACCCTGTAATTTATTTTTCCCTCCCCTCAACACCTCTCTCCCAACAGACTCAACATACGAGTACCTATACGATCGATTTCTCGATGCTGACGTCAACTACAACGCGCGTCGACTCTATTCGATATCACGATTGCAAAACATCAAATATCAAGATGAAAATAATTGGCTCAGACGAAAAGAAATGACCGACATTTTTTTCGAGTCGGAGACGAATGGACGAACGATAGAATTTCGTTAATAAAAAATAAGATCGTTCGATTAAAAAGTAAGTGGATTAATAATTTTTCTCGCTCGTTCGACAAAGCGCATTATTGAAAATTTAAAGCACGCATTGAATAATCGAAGAGAGGATGAAAGAAAAATAATAACAACAACAACAACAACAATAATAATAATAAAAATCTCACGAGATTTCGCTCGAGCTTCGGGAGCTTTAGGGAAAATAGTTACGTTCGTTTGCGCGACGATACGTTTTCGTTTTTGTTTTTCATTCTGTTTTGTTTTGCGTTATCGATTAAAACGTTTCGATATTAATCACGTAAGTAATTTTTAAGTGGGACAAAAAAATGAGCGTAAAAAGGAGAAAGATAAAGAGAAAACGTCACCACCACCACCACCACCACCAACACCAAGCACCGAACACGAAATTATTCCCCCGAATCACATATCATTAATCATTAATTAACGTAATTATTAGTAATCGGCCGAAGCAGCATCGACGTTCTTAGTGCCTCGAGATTATGATGGTGTCGGAGAGAAAGGAGAGAGAACCAAAAAAAGAAAAAAAAAAGAAGAAAAAAATGAAAAGCTAGAGAGGAAGAAGACGAAAGACGTTGCGCTTTAGTGCACAGAATTATATTGCGAGTGTTCGTTCAACGTCCTGCATAAATCGTCGTGTATATTCGTAAGGCCAGGGGGATTAGCCACTTTTCGCCCCCACCCCTTTCCACTGTGAAACACCCCTCGACTAAGCCCTTATAAATATGCTAAAGATTATTTTTATATCTTCCTCGTTACTTCACCCCTCCATCTTGCTCTTGCTTTTGAATTTTTTTTTATTTTTGTCCATCGCTTGTGACGATTAATTGCACGATTTTTTTTATTTTTATTATTTTTTTTTTACTTTTCGTATCATCGATCAATATTTTCGTTCATTCTTCGCGTCCTTTCTCTCGATTTTTTTCACCTCAACTTATTCGTCCACATTTTATAACAATTTTTGACCAATTTACTTTATCATCGTCATAAAAAAAAAGAAAAAAAAATATCACACTCAATAATAGTGAATATGGAAGAAATGGTCTCCGGGGGATGAAAGGGGTCTGCTACGACAGAGGGGTTGTGAGAATGTTTCTCGTTCCGTAGAATATTTCTCAATACAAAACGCCAGCTGACTACCACTATTTTTCCCAAGTTGCCTGCATCCCTCCCCCCGCTACCCCCCCCCCCCCCCGCCCCCTCGCGCGTACCAAAAACTATTACTAAAAGGACAATCATTGGGCTATTTGCTTGTAGAGTTCCGATCGTTTCGAGTGCTCGTGAAAACCGAAAAAAAACAAGAAAACGATTATTCTTCTGTACGAGAAAAAAAGAAGAAAAAGAAAAATACAGTTAAAAAAGGTTAAACATTTACTTTCACGTTGAGATTGATCAACGCGCTAAATTTGATTCAATATCCTGATGTTATAAAAAGTTGTTCGATTTGAGGAAAATTAAATTGATGAAAAATTGTGAAAAAAACCCAAAACCTCCACGAGCTTCTCGATCGGGATGGAACAGAGGCAGATCGTCGCCGGACGTCCCGTTTGCATTTGACAAGAGCGAGAATAGAGAATGAGAGAGAGAGAGAGAATGAAAAAAAAATGAGTAAAATTTATGCAAAAAAAGTGAAGAAAAAGGAGGATAACGTGAGTGCCAGTTGACGATCTTTCGTACTCTTATACAATTCTTAAACTCATCGAGCTTGTGAAATTCGCACCCCAGAATACAAAAATAAAACAAAACAGAACAAGAAACCAAACGTAAAAAAAAATCGCTCATATAAACGCAGACACATACACACACACATACAAAAACAAACACACACGACACGAACCTGTTAAAAAGAAGAATAAAAGAAGAAACGGTACGAAGAACGGAGAAATCTCTATATAAATTTTGTATTTTCGTGTAGTTCGATAAAGGCGGCTGTTTAGCGATTAACGACGAGGAAATGAAGCAAAATACCGACACGAGATATTAATAAAAGAAAAACAAATTTAAAAAATAACAATGAATAAATAACGAAAGAAGAATATAAAAAAATAAAACAATATCTATGTAGGGAAGGCGATAACGACTGATCGAAATTGCGCTTTCGACACCCGACTTCCTGATAACCGGCCGTAATTCCCTTCGCGGCCGTTCGACCAACGACGAGCACGTCGACGATTCACGCGTCCTCCAAAATTCACCGCTCTCTTTTACAAAAAGAAACACCCGAAACCAAAAAAAACCAATGAAGCGAAAACGAAAAAAAAAACGTTTTAAATTATCGCATTTGACAACAAGAGAGAGAGAGAGAGAGTGAAATAATATTTCCGTTGAGATTCTACGAATTAAAGAAAAAAGACGTAAAGATTATGGTTAAAGGGTACTAAATTTCTTAAAAAAAAATAATAATAATTCTATTTAAAACTAATTTCGAACTTTTAACGGAATAATTAATTTTTAATGAAAAAAAAACAAAACAAAAAGCAAAAAAAAACAGCGACACAAATAATGAAATTAAAAAAAATCGTTAGATTCAAACGCTCTCAAATTTTAAACGATTAGAATTTTAGACTGCGGAGGACTAGAAGAGCGAGGAAAGCATTTACGTATTAATAAACAAAACAAAAAACATACAAACGAAAAACAAAATAAAAGAAAAAGATTGCAAAAAAGAAGAGAAAAAAACCAGAGAATTCTACTAAACGAAGATGCGTGGACCGATGTATAATGGGAGTGCTGCAGTGTCTAGTGTTCCTCACGACTCCTTCTGTACGAAGTCAATGTAGCTCGTAGATGTTTAATCTTTAATGTAACGACGCAATTAGATGAAAGAAAGATAAAAGAAAAAAAAACGAAAAAAAGTGAAACGAGAAAGGTTGGCTCGAAAGATAACGAACGATTAAATAAAGAATATATATATCCGAGGCGATGAATGAAACGAGATAAGAGTGATGAAATAAGCTGTAAATAAGTACCTAATACTATGACCTACGACTATAATAAAAATAAAAATAAATGTACGACTATCTTGTAGCGCATAAATTATACACCGTTATACATGTACGTGTGTGTTATACTGCGTAATTGTAGTATAAAGAAAAATCCGATGATAAGATTCTGGGCGTGTATTCCTGTCGAGCTTGCATCCTCACGTGCTATAAATATATAAATCAACTATATTGCATTTCCCATCATCATCCCATCATCTTTGTCATCTTCGTTAATATAAAGCCCTAATAGAAGCCCTCTGTCTCTGTCAGTCTGACCCAACACGTATACCCTCCCTTCGATCCAATTCACCGGCCACGATCATTCAATTTTCGAACAATTCAACGAGTCGTCATACCATAACCCGGGGGATTTAATAATATAAAACGCACACTCGAGATCCTATCATTATACTGTAAATAAAATAAAACGAATATTTTGTTCTGTTTCTTTTTTTTTCTTTCATTTTCATTAAGTCGCGCAAAATACAAATTATCCTTAATTCTTCAACGAATTTTGACAGCAGATAGAAATTTTGATAAATTGTTTGTCAGGTGTAAAGTAAATTTTGAGAAAAAAACTGTTGTTTTCCAATTTCGTTATTTTTGTTTTATTAATCGAATAATTATACGCTATTTTCCGTTAACCCGATAAATTTTCATCCGTCAGGAGAGACCCTTAAGGTCATTGGTTGATGAAGACGAAAAAGAAGAAGAAGAAGAAGAAGAAGAAGAAAGCGCAATGTAGAAAACGAGACGTCGTATAAATTTATTCGTAGTCCTCTCTGCGCGAGTGAGAGAGAGAGAAAGAGGGTTTCGCGAGTGACAACCACCGACCTATCGATTGGACGATCCGTCGTTTCATAGAAAATAGATTATTCCATTTGGATATTTTATACCGTGTATTTTTGCGATCGAACTCGACCTCGCCGTGGTTCGACTCCTTCTGCTCCATTTTGTTTTTCCATTTTTTTTGTTGCCTACCATCCGTCCTTTTTCGTCCATTCGCCCGGCGTCTCACACGCTGACCCACGTACGAGTTTCAGAAATGTGGGTCAACGTTTTTCTTTACGGTCGCTCGTGCCATCGCAATATGTTCGTAGTTCGGTGAAACGCAGTTTTTTTATTATTCTTGTTTTTATTTCGTTAAAATGGAAAATAAAAACAACCAAACTGACGAAAAAAATAAAATAAAGTCGACGATGAAGACCGTTTTAATTTTCATCGTTGCAAAAATTAAATTCCGAATCGTTCTCGTCAATCTTGCCATAAAATGATCGATCGTTCGTTCATACATGGGCACGAACGCTTTCAAATTTTCATTCGTTCATAAATAAATTTGCGCAAAACTGGTAAATGTTATCGTCGTTACACGACGTGACAAAACGTTCGGGACCATAATTCTTCCTCGCGTCACTCACGCCACGTACAATATACTTAGTCAATTAACGATAACGACACTCGTGAATTTCGTGGCCACGAAAGAACGATTTTTCCCTAACAAAAACTCTCCCTGCGCCATTTAAAAAATAAAATTAAAAAAAAACATTCCGTGTTCTAAAACAAAAACTCACGCTCTATCGTCCTTGACCCACCTATTTTTCACAGCCCCCCTCCCCCTGAAATAATCGACAGCACGCATCGACACTTCGAGGGTTATTAATAAAAACAAAATAAATAGAAAAAAAACAGAAAAAATAACCTAAAATATGTAAACAAAAAACTTTCAACCTCACGAACGTCTTTTTCAACGGGACGAGGCAAGGCTTGAAGAATTTATTTGTGAGTGATTGAGAGAGGTGACGATAGAGGATTGACAATAATCAGATTATCGTTCGAATTTTAATCGAGAGATATAATTATTATTAACACAAACAAACACACAAACAAACAAACAAGCAAACAAAGAAAATAAAACAAAACAAAACAAAAAATAAGTCCATTAACAACGAGATTGTGCGATTAGATGTATATATTGTCGGTCCTCGAGCGATATGTATGTTATAAGGCATATGTGTGTCAGTTGAGCACGCCTCGTCGTGCTTATTGTTCCACTGAACGGTCTCACGTGTCATTTCTCGCTCGAATATTGCTTTTTATCGATAATTACGAATTCCTCGATATTATTTGTTTTCGTTATTTAGACTTTTTTTAAATTTTTTTAATTTTCTTTATTTTTTGTTTGCCTTTAACCAAACCGACGAGAGAAGCAACGGATATTACGTTTAATGTTGTTAGGTTATATATAAATATTATGAATGTTAACGTTGTATGTAATTATTCTATATAAATATATATGCATATATATACATATATAAATATATATGTTAATATATGATATATATATATAAATAAAACTGGAGCTATGTAACAGAAAATTAATGTAGTTAAATAAAGATAAACGAATTACACGAGAGACATTCAACGAAGTGTATCCCATCCTGGAAAATTTCCGATTAATTTACCGTGGCTCCGCCATGTCTGACCCATTGTCGACCTTCTCTACTTAGACGATTCCGATTTCTCCAATCTCGCTGCTAATTTGTTTATTTTCGAATTATTCTCTATCGTACGATAATTTTATTTCGTCACGTTGCCTCTTTGATCATTCGAGAATAATTCTTCCACCGTCGAGCAACCCGATCTTATCATATTTTTTTATTTATTTCTTCGATATTTCGTAATCCTCGATCGTATTTTATTGAAAAATCGCGTTCACCGTTTCGTCGTACGACGTGTCTTAAACTCGCCGATGACTAATTTCACACCGAGCGAGATATCGCCCAAAACCCGGAATCGTTGTTAATGGTCCTCGACACTTGCGAGTGTCACGAAGGAGGAGACGCGAGGCGTAACGGCGTCGTAAAATATTGGAGTGAGATAAGACTCCTGTCACGGAGTTGCATCTTGCGTCGAAATCCGGAATTCATCTCGATGGCCTTTCGCGATCCGCTCCGGGACCTCCGAAGTAAATTCTCGATGAAAAAAAAAGTACGATGAAAGATCCTTGTGGAAAGGCCTGCGAGACAAAAATAATAATAAAAGGGGGGCGGAGGGAATGTTGCGCGAGATAAGAAAATAAAAAAACGATACGAGGCGTGACCGATGTTGTAAGAAATAAATTTAGCTACTAAACATCATCGTTCATGACCTTTGTTGACGTTTCCTTATGATTGTGATAGAGCGAGATACGACTCGATCAAAGCGACGCGTTTTCTGAGAAGGTCGCGTTTAGTCGACGCGTCTCCAGGTTCGATATTAAATATTGTCAATCTTCGGATTATTCGCGATTGGAATATTATATACGTCGATATATTTCTTTTCACCGTGGACTATTTATATATTTGTTATATTCGCGGAAAGATGAAGATCGCGTGAGGTTACGAGAAACAGGAGAACGTTGTTCGATTTGAATCGATAAGGAAATTTTTCTAATCTACTTGTGCGTGAATGGATATCATGAAATCGACGAATTCATCTCTTGTTTATTATTCATACGCGTATTTTTTTTTCACGATCGAGTTTTTTTTAAATATTTCATATATTTATTTATTATTATTTCTAATTTGTAAAATAGACGGTTCGACGAGTTTTTATCTTTATCGAGTGGGTCGATGGAGTTTGGGATATTCGTGGACGAATTTCAATGAACGTGGTAAAAATTGTGGTTAGAGAGACTAAAGACTTCGCTGAGTAACTAGTGGAAAGCGGTCAACGTTACGTTCTATCAGACGCAGGTCTGACCACCAACGTCCAGATCTACTATCTCCCCTCTCTCTCTCTGGCTTTCACTGTGCTCGAGAGTAGATCACCCTTCTCACTCAAGCTTTGAGACATCGACCGCAGACATTCCCCAGACCTCCATTATCCCCGAAAACCAAAAATCCAGGAAATTAGTAACAATATACCTGACTCAATTACTCAATCTTTTTTAATCGATCATTAATTACGACGCTTAATAAATTTTTTTTTAAACTCTACAATTAATAAGATAATGATATAAATCGTTTTCTTTAACTTTTTTTAAACTCTGAAGATTTTTTTAAAACTTGGTTATTAATTAAAAAATTAATTTATTAATATCGGTATTTCTATTATTTATTGATCGACCCATCGATTAATTTAACTTTTAATTTCCTGAAAAATAATGCGAATATTACAGTTGGTGGTCGTACGTTGAGCCAGGCACGATATCTAGCGCCAAAAGCATCAGAAGCACCGAAAGGACTAGATGCAAGCACGAGGGCAGCTACACGGAAGCTGGATCGATCGAACGCTATTTCCGGCATGCGCAAGAGATTCCCCCGGTTCCGTAGCTCTCCTTCGCCCGCGACTCACTCTCTTCGTTATGTACGATGAGGCAAAGAACGACGAACTGCCGAGGCGAATTTAATCCATCTGTTCACTGATCTCCCTAGTGTGCACTTCGAGCGTACAGTGCATGCACGATTTTATCAAAAATTCGCCACGGTCTACATTTTTGGTCTCTTTATAATGAAACTTTCACCGTGGCAAAATACCAATTGAAAGCTTTCCATAGAATCTGTGTAACAAGCTCGAAAAAAACAAAATACATAAATTAATAACAATCATTTTTTTACAATTTTTATTTTTTATATTATACAATTCGAGAAATAATAAATACAAGTAAAAAGAAAGATTTAATTTTACCTACGTAATTAATTACATCGATCGTTTGATTAATAAATTAATTATTTAATCACGATAGATTGACAAAAATTGATCAATTAATGGAGAATAAATATTGACGATTCTTTACAAAATTTTGTTTTAATTACAAAGTATAAAAGTGATGCGTCGCTATCGAGAAAAGAAGGATACGTGATTTTGCGAGTTCTACTGATAAAAGTAGAACGTCTCGTGGAAACTCGTAGCCTTTTACGAATACGGGACTAACGCGATGAAAAGTTTTATACGGTAATGAAAATTGGATCGTCGTAACGGAACGGCCTCGGTAATGATAAGGCCTTTTATCCGTATAAAAATCGATGAGTAATAATCGTAAATGTAGGCGAAATGAAATTTCATCGTTTTCAGGAATAATATACGTCGACAATTTTATTTATTCGATTAAACACATTTCGATTGAAATATATTTTGATAGCCGAGCGTTACTCGTAAACACTCGTTTCCGTTGGTTACGCTAAATTAAATTTCGAATTCGCCTCGATGAACGCACATTCGTGACAATTTCGTGCAGCGACGAGTATTTTCATGATAATCCACCATTCCATTGTTTTATTGTTTTATTGGTTTGTTTTTTAGTATTTTTATTGTCATATCGATCAATTTTTGTACTTTTTGTTTATTTGTTACGAACGATAAAAATAGAGTGCGAAGGGAAGACCGTGATAACCGACTGTCAGAATCGGACGGAAACGAGAGATGGGACAGTACGAATAATTCTCTGGCGGAAAACGAGTTGGTTCAGCCTCGGAACTAAAAATAGAATAATGCAAAATGGATAACGTCCAACTTGCGGGCTACGCTGTTAATTATCGATCCTCCTCGGGTATAAATATAATACCCCTCGCTCCCTTTCCCCTCCGGGCCCCATATTCCATGACGTATCGCTACCCCAAATGCCCGGAATGATCGTAATCCCGATTTTTAATCATTAAAAAATAGAACAAATAAAAAAAGAAATAAAAACATCGCAAATTGAAAAATTCAACCTTCGCTTCCCGTTATACCGCCAAATTCCAATTTTCGTCGGTTTTCTAAATATCCCACTTTACCATATTAACAATTTTTCGAAAAATAAATGCCAATGAACATAAAAAATCTTATTTTTACTAAAAAAAAAACCTCGGGATTTAAATTTCGAAACGCGATCGAAGTTTATACGCAAAATCTGATAACAAAAATATTTGCGATATTGTTGGGGCGGTCTCGCAAGCTCGAGCCGCGTCACGCTTCACGCGGATCGTTAAAGCCGCGGAACGTGCGAGGATTTGACGGTGGCGCGGAACTACGGATCGACGCCTAATTCGTCACGAGTATCGCGCGCCCCTTATACGTAAAATCGCTTTTCTATACGTGTATCACACTGTGCGCGCGTATGAAAACTTTTCCGAAAGCCGGAAGCTCCCGGAAACGAAGTGGCAAGAACGAAGAGGGGAGAGGAAGGGAAAGGAGATGGAAGGGAAAGGGGATGGAAGGGAAAGGGGATGGAAAGGAAAGGGAGTGGAATGGAAAGGAAGGGAAAGGAAAAGGCAACCGGGAGAAGGTTCGAAACGGAGGTTTAACACTCGCGGGGAAAACTTTCGACGGTTTCCCATCAAAAGTTTATCGCCCGAAATTTCTATACACTCGACACGGCGAGGACTCGCTTCGCCTCTTGGCTGATATACGTTCGTGTCTCATTTCGCGCCCCAAAACTTTTCGAACCCGTTTCATTCCTTTATAATCGTCGACGAATTATTTTGATAATCGACGCTTACGATCGATAACGATTTTTCGCCATTTCGTTACGATCGATCGATTAATTTCTTTTTTTAATTAATAAAATTGTATTTTTTGGGGTTTTTTTATCATAAAAAGTGAAAAATTTTATATTTACGTCTATTCGAATTTGACCCGATCCATACCGGATATCCGTCGTTCCGTAACGTTTGTTTATCTTCGTTCGATAAAAATCAAATATAAAATATAACGACGTAGTAACAAAGCAAAATCAATAAAATCTTTAAGCACGTGGTAAAACGAGACGATTTTTTTTATATTTCTTAGTTTTATTTCGTAGTTCGACATCGAGGTTTCTCCCCGAGTTGGAATTTTTATTCGTTTTCGTTTTTCGATCGACGTCGATGCTCGAAAAAAGTTACGAACAGCGCGAAAACCTTGAGAATCGAAACGTTTTTGGCCAGAAAAAAAATGATCTCCCGACGAGCATTATCGTTCGCGCGCTAAATTTCGAGCCGGGTGTCTTTCTCGAATTTGTTTTTTGCTCCCAAACGTAATTTTAGAACATTTTTTTTTAATTCTGTTTTTTTTGGTTTTTTAAATCATTTTAAAACAGCCGAGTGACAACGAATCTCGATGAAAAAAAAAATTTTTTAAAAAAACAAAAAAAACTTTGTATCGTCGTCGCTAATGCGACGCGAGATTGAACGGGATTAATGGAAATTTTAACGGAGTCGAGTCGTTATTCCGTCTCGCGATATCGTCGCCCGAGTGTGTAATAGAAATTGTCATTAAATATAAAACAAAAACAAAACAAAAAACACAAACAAAAAACTGGAAATTCCACGAAACGACGGCTATAAAACTCGACCAAAACGGCAAAAAACGAAGCGACGCCTGCACAGGTGCGTCGTGCGATGATTCAGAAGAGAGCGAGAGGCGACGCCGACGGTTCGAACATTAAATTTTCGAGATTCGCCCTGAGGCGTCGCGAGGTCCGAGTTCCTCTTCTTCTTCTTTTTATTTTCGCGCACCTTCACTGCGCCACCGTCCCCGTAGTTCGCACGCCGAGGCCACGTGCGATTACCTCGCTCTCGCAAATAATTAAGTCCAATTTATTACGGAGCAGTCTGCTTTTGGCTGCCGTTTTCGCGGAAACCCCCCCGTTTCTCTCTGTCTTTTTGTCCTCTCGTTTTTCTTTCATTTTTTCATTATTTTTTCAATGAAACGCATTTATCATAAATTAATTTCTTTGGGGTTTTATTTTCATTCATTCATTTTTTCTTTTTCTTTTTCTTTCGATACATTTTATCATTTAGGTATAAAATTTGTTATGCCCTCGCGACATCGAACGTCGGAGCGACGAGATCGTGTTTTCTTTTTTTCAATTTCTTCGAATTCGACGGACTTGTGACGTTATTTTATCGAGATCCGGTGGCCCGGTTATCGAACGCGTTTTGGGTCGATCGAAGCTCAAGGTATGAAGGTTTTTTTGTTTTTTGTTTGTTTTTTCTTCGCGTCATCGAAACGCGTCCGTTTCGTATCAAATGGAAGGCGAATCTTTAATTGTTCATAATGTCATGGCTGACACAATCAATTTATTCCTTCGTGGCGTCGAACTTTCTCGTGAAACCTACGCGATTTTTTTTTATTTTTTTTTTTTCGTTTATTCGAACGGACAAAAATCTTCTCGCTCGAAACGTCTCATTAATCAATGATAAAGTAATTTCTCTTCCTTCGCCACCGGCACATTTTATAATGCATCCTCCCGTTCGTTTATTCGATCATTATTTCTATCTCTCTCTCTCTCTCTCTCTTCGTTGTTTCCTTTTTTTCTTTCAATTCACATAAATCAATCCAATAGTAGCATTGACCTCGGTCTCCCATAATTATTCGATCGCGATTGTATCATCGACGCGAGTCGTATCGCGCGAGATGAAAATTTTGAATTCGACATCTCATCGTCGTTTTACAAATCGATCGCTTATCGATCTATAACGATAAATATTTACGCGATTGATTTCTTATCCTCGTGCTGAATTCGCGTACGTGCAAATTTAGAACAAAAGTCAGTATATTTTGACAATTCCACTTTCTCTTTAAAATTTTGTTATATATAAAAATAAAAATAAAATTATTATTATTATTATTATAAATAACAAAAAAATTATGATTTTTATCTCAAATGAACGTCGAGGACACCAAATAAATATTTGCTAACATGCGTAATCTAATCTCGAGCGATAACAGACTTTTGAGATTGTCTAGTCGATTTTCATCCAACCAACCCTCCTTTCCCTTCTCACCCCGTGTCGCCAAAGAAATTTCTTACCGAGAGACTCGTATTCCACTTCCGTGAAGTTTCGTAGTCACGCCACGTCTTTGTGGCGAAAGGTGCGTGCACGAGGGAACCAGTTTGCCACCTCTAATTGAGAAAACTAACGACAGCTTGGCGTTAACACCCGCCAGACAGCCGGGTTGTACAACGAGAGAAAAGTTTACGTCGTTGAGAAACTCGTCCTCTCAAAGTCCGGTGTTTCGCGCGACGACGTTTCCCCGGTTCTCCTCAACGGATACAAAATCATAATAGCTCTTTTGTCAAGAGTCCTTCGTTCCCAGAAACTCGTTTTTATCGAACGAATAAACAATAAAGCTCGTTATTAAGAAATAAATGAAAAATATCAAGAAAAAACTATGTTTCACGTGTGATTTATCGAAACGCAAAAAGGATCGAATTTGTTTGTCTCCGATCGTTGATTTATAATATTTTTCCACTGTTCCCAACGTATCGAAAATATATATTTTTTTTTATCGGCCTGACAAAGGAAACCAGTCTTGCGTTTTCGACTGTTCGAAAGTAAAAAATGAAATAAAACAAAAACGTAAAAAAGTGAAGAAAAACAAAATACGACGAATAAATTTAATTGTATAATTTAATTATTTATGTATTTCATTAAACAGTCGAAACTCGAGTGACAATGTTATTAAATATTATAAAATATAAATTTTCTATTTATAACAGATTTTTTATTCGTTTCGCGACGAAACATTCGCGATAAACTTTGCCTCCTCCACGATCGTGTCACGACGAGGGTAAATATTTTATTTTTACCGTTGCGATTGATCGCAATAAATGTCGTACCCGTCACGAATGTTGAAGCAAAGTTCGATGGACGGCGTTCGCTCGGAGGGTGCGAATCTGTGCGTGAAGAGGGAGCCCCAACACGCGGCGTGTATGCACGAACGCCCGTTGAGAAAAGTACGAACGGGGAAATGTGAGCGAATAACTACGAGGGTGTATATCGAGAGGACGGAATAAATAAATAAAAAAAAAATAAATAAAAAAACACATGACCGTATACGCAATATCGTGCAATACGTCAGTAGCGACACGAGCGGAATGTCCCCTCGTCGACGTCGAGAGGCCTGGTTCGTCGCCTCGATTTGCGTCTGACCAAGCGTGACCGTATCCACTCACGATACCACGAGCTTCCCGGAACACATCGTTCTCGAGACATCTTTTCGCGTTGTCGCTTTTTTCCACTCTCTGTGCCATTGAACCCTCGAAAGAATGATTCATTTTTCTTATTTTTTTATTCTTTTTATCATCGTGTCAAGAATTCGAACCTTTACGACTCGAGAATCACTCGAGACGTCCTGCTCAAACTTTACACCCTTTTAGAGAAGTAATAAAAATTCTTAAACAATATTATCATCGTTATCATAAGTATTATTATTATTATTATTATTGTTGGTCTTATTGCCATTAATACTATTATTATTATTATTATTAATATTAATATTAATGTTATTTTTATTATTACTGTTAATTATTATTGTTGTTATTAAACCGAAATAATTTTGCTGGTAATCGATGTTAAATAATCGATGGAAAAACGAGGAAGAGTTAATACCAAAATATATTGGAAGAAAGGATATCGATGCTCGCTTGATGGAAAAATCATCTCGCCTTGACATCGAGTGACTAACCACGGGGAGGGGCTACGTATAATTCTGCGCGGGCTCTTTTGAAACACTCACTCCGCGCTTGATTGACTCGATGATGGTGTGCGTGTGACATAGCCCCGGGAATATATAAAACCATGAGAGTCCGGCGATACCGACTATTAGTTCGCATCGAGCTCGTCGTTTCAGGTTCGACTCCTCGTTCTTTCCGTCCCGACGAGACAAATTAAAAATACTCGCGCATACAACGAATGATCCGAAGTAACGAACTTTCGAGGGAATAAATAGGAGTACATTTTTAAAAAATTATTACGGTCAACATTTTTTGTTTATTTTCGCGAAAAAAGTCATTTGTCCATCGTTAAACCTGAGTGTTCGAGTTTTTGTCAAAGCGATTGCGTCGATCGAAGAAAGAATACGAAAACAAAAAAAAATAAGGGAGAAGGAAAAGAGATCATGGAGTTCAACGTGAAAAACAGAAAATGGACGTGGATTCTTTCCCTCGTTGTACTTTCGATAACGAGCTTCACCGTCGTGAGTACGTCAGGCTGTTTTGGAAAAACTATTCTTCGTAAGTACCACGTTTATTTCTTTATTTGTTTATATTAAATTTATTTTTCTATTCATTTAATTTGTTCATTTACTAATTATTTTATTGATGGTTTATTAATCGTTTCATTTGTCCATTAATGTAACTATGCAATTATTTATTTGCAAATATTCATCGAGCACGTACTAACTTAATTACTCGTTAATTCATTGACGTAATTACTTCTATATTTAACGTGTCCGAATCGCGAAACTATTTTTAGCTAAAAAAATCGTCAAGATTCGAGAGGAGAGAAAAAAAAATGCAAAAAAAACGCTCGAGACAAGACGATTTGGGTCGTTCGCTCGCGACCCGAGGTGTACAGTTAATTCCTTTGCATTTCGCGACAATATAGTCGAGTTAAATTTTTAATTGGCTCCTACCGTTTCTTTTTTTTTCTTTCCTCGTTTAATATATTCAATCTCTCGAATCTTCGATCGGTGGGAAATCCTTTCCCATCAATTAGCATTTCGGCGAATCGAATTAAGATTCCAAAAAATCGTATAATCGCGACAAAATGTAAAGGTCTTTGCTCGTTTCTGTTTATTCTTTTTTTTTCACTCTATCATAATCATATCTGCGCAGAATTAAGTCCCCATTCTCTTATCTCGCGGATTATCATTTTTATGTCAGGCTCGAGGGCCCATCAAACTCATCCACATATATATATGTTTGTATGTGTGTGGGTATGTCTGTATATACATATATATATGTATATATAAACATTTATATATTTGGAACGAACACACAGACATATTTACGTGCTGTACGTTCGTTGACACTGTCGGAGAGGAAACCAGACGGCGATCCTACTTCTGGTACATCTTAGCATCTGCCGATGACGGGAACTCGTCGTGAAACCGGAGAAACCTCCCAAGAAACCGAAACTCGTTTATTCTTCTCTCGCTACTCTCATCCCTGTCTTTACCTCAATATTTTATTTTTATATCATTTTTTTTTTCTTGTTCGATTCGATCTTCGACGTTCACGCGGTTTTTTCACCGATCGACCGGAATGTTCGAACTCGGCTGCGTTTTTTCTTTTTTTCGTTTTTTTTTCAATTCTCTCTTTCTCGACGATTCGCCACAAGGTATTGCAAAATATTGATATCGGCTAATCGGCGAATGATCGATCGACGTTTCGTTACGGTAGGACGATAAAGATCGATTAATAGGAGATCGATACATTCGTCAATCGTCGATCGACGAATCGACGTGGAATTGATTTATCGAAATTTTTTTTGTGTCTCTGTTATTTTTTCTTTTTTTTTAAGAATGATAAAATATTCGAGGTAAGTGAGACGGGGGAAGTGAGAGAGTACATTTTTTTATTTAACAGACTGTTTTAAAAACGGTCGTTCGGGCGGGACGACGGAAATTTCAACGTTTGTTTGCGGCGGTACTGCGTCGGGTCGCGTCATTAGTTTGAAGCACTTTGTTCTAGTCGCACGATTCATTTTCCTCTTCCGGTAGGGAGAGGAAGGGGGGTCGCGGAGGAAGAGAGAGAGAGAGAGAAGCGTTGGACCGCCGAGGGCTGTTGTAAAGAGGGTTGCCGCGACTTCGCCGTGGGGTGTACGAGGTCAAGGGGAACTCGAGGGTTTGTACTGTACAGCCAGAAATGAGAGAGCTGCTCGGTTCACATACCGCGAGACTTCCTACGTGCCTCTCTCCATCCTCTTCTCCCTCTGCTATTTCTATCCACCCCACAATTTTTTTTTCACTCTCGCTCGCACCGTCCCATTAAAAAAAAACAATTATTCATTCCTGTATTCGATAAATATCTGAAATAATTGGTTATTTACGATAATTTTTTGTTTATTTTGAAAACGAATAAAATTACAAATTTGAATTTAAAACGAAAATTTTGTATTCTCAAAATCGTCGGTGATTATCTTTTTTGCATACTTTGAAACTCGAACGATTTTGAAGAAAATGATTACGAGGAGTAAACGTAGGTACCAAAAAAAAATATTTTCTATTTTTTTTATTGTTTGTTTTTAGACGGTGTAAATAATTTTTAAAAATGTATGTACTTGTGTACCAGACAGTGTACAAGTTGAAATAGACCATGTGTGTCCGTCTAACGTCATCGAAACATCCCGACGTGTGACGTTATACGAGTAATAGAACAAGCCGAAATGGTAGTAGAAACGGCTGTAACAGTTCAGACGTGGCAATGGGGCACAATACACCAATAAATCATCGTTGAAGTAGCAGCGGTGCTTCCCATTCAGGTTTATCGGTAATGTTACAAATACCGACGAGCCTCTCGACCACCGGTTCCACTTGTATTCGTACGGACTTGGTATCTCGCCATTGATAGACTCGGTCGCTTCTCGCTCGTCGTGTTTACCTCGTTTTCGTCCCAACGAATGAATGAACTCGGTTGTACGCGAACGTATGCTACGCTCAAACGACCGAACCATTCATCGTTGCAATAATATAAGAAAACATTCTAAAAATTACCGAACAAAGCAAACAAATATTGATCGATTGTTTTCAATGAAAAAAAGAGAAAATTTAAACGTTTTTCAAAAATTGCAAAAAAATTCTTCATGATGTTTGTAAAAATACAATTAACGCAACGAAACATATTTAAACAGATTTATCGATTAATAGAGTTTAAATAATAACAAATTTTTATCGATAAACAATAACAAATCGAACATTTTTCGCGTCGATAGAACGAGATATTTTTTTCTGGTGTCGATACACAGGAAATGAGACAGTCACCGCTCCCATGTCATACTTTTTTTCCCCGCTTCTTTTTGTCTGCTCCCACAACACACACAAAAAATGTCCCTCATAGACGCGAATGAATCAAAGTGTTGGCCGATTCGGCTCGATCGATCATTCGCTATTTTGTTGCAACGAGGCTAATCATTTCGTGGGAAAGTAACGCACGAGTGACTCGAGTGTGAGTTTAATGGAACGGCACTGATTAACCATTACGCCTTTAACTCGCTGTAATTGGTGAAATTAAAAAAAACACGTATACGTATATATTGCCCAGTGAAGATTACGTCAGATCAACGATAGGATATCGATCGAGTCGGAAACTTAACCCACGTCTAAACATTAATATCGAATTAAAATTTTTCAAATTAATTAATCCCTCAATAACAAAAAATATTAAAATTTTTAAAAATGTTTCAATCGTTATTACAATCCTAAAATTAATAAAGAATCAATAAATCAGCCTCGAAATCATCGAGTCAATTAATTCTCTTGTAATTAAAACGCAAAAAATGTCCGCAACATTTTTTTTTGCAAATTTATTCAATCGTTCAAATTGCACTTCCAATTCCTTCGAATTATTCGGGAATCAATCCCAATTTCCGGTTTCTCACGGGTCAATCGTTCGCGAACGAGACTCGCTGACCAGTTCTCGTCGTGTGTGTCGAAAGACGTTTAAAAAAAAAACAAAAAAAACTTCGAAAAAAAAAACAAAAAAAATAATCATGATTAACGAGTGCGATTCGCTCGGCGGGAATCGGCAAAAGGCTTCTCCCGTCGACTCGTCCTCGTTCAATTTGTACTCAGGTCGGTGTGCGTGTTTCTCAAACACCACCCCATTAGCATATTCAAAGACGAGCAAAAACTTGCTCCGCATTGGCAAAAAAAGAACACACATACACACTGGTGCAAAAAAAAAAAGAAAAAAGTAATCGAGCGTGCAAAACGGCCGGCAAACGTGTATAAAATATATATAGCGACGAAGCCTTGGTTTACCTTTGTCCCAAGGTAAATTCGCTTAATTTCGCGCGAAAAACCGGTGAGTAAGTCACTGACATAGAGAGTTTCGTTCGCCCGTTTACGGGTGGCTCCCTCTCTCTCCCTCTCGCTCGCTCTCTCTCTAGCGCGCGCGCATGCGCGTGTCTCTCTCTCTCTCTCTCTCTCTCTCTCTCTCTTCGTACTTCTCCTCGCACGCGTGACACACATATTCCGCGAGACGACGCCGCGAGATATGACTGACGATTCGCTTCCGCAACGAGAGATGTCTGGGTCCCATGAAGGCTCGAACCACGCGCAGCACACGACCAGACGTATCGCCGAAATAAATCTGTATCTTTGCGAGGGTACCTACGTGCCGTGAGTCCCGTCATGCGAAGCAAAGACGCGACGTTCAAATTTTTCCTCCTGAAATTAATTTTTTTCTCGTTTTTCAAATGTCAATTTTTTTGTTTTTTATTTTTTATTTCGTTTTTTTATTATTTCTCGTTATGTCTCTCTTTCGTACCTTGACGCGACGTCGACGAACCAACGAAACTCGTCGAGCGCGAACGAAACGTGGAAATAAAAGTTTGTTTTATAAATTGTAAAAATTCCAACAAAAAACAAAATCCGCTGAAGTTCGTTTTATAAAAAAAAAAAAATAATAATACTTGTTTCTTTTATTTTTTTTTGCCGAGAATAATTGGCACGTATCGCGTCGCGATTTATTTACAAACTCGTTACCGTCGTCATTTATTAAAACAAATAACGACGGATATTTCGTACTAAATTTTTCATCGATTACGAACGATAAATTGTCGCGAAAAATATCGAACGAGTCGATGATTTTATAGAATAAGAATGAATTAACGCGAATTGTGAAAGATAAATAAAATACGATAAGCGAAGATATAAATAATAATATGGATCGGCATAAATCAAATGACTAAACGGACGTGGTTGTACGTCTCGACTTCTTTCGAAAAGACGTATCGAAAACCACACCGAGGCAAAACTCGATGGGGCTCCGTGCGAGAGAGATACGTGTGGAAGAGAAAGCAAAGTCTCGAACTTGGCCTCCAACCGGAGGATTTAAATTAATAATTAATTCGCGAACGAGAGTCGTTGGACTCGATCCTCACGCCGCGCCGTCTGCCACACCACTTTTTCGTCTCGCCACGATCTTCCTCTCTCTCTCTCTCTCTCCTTATCCTCGCTCCGTCTTCCCACATATTCGTCGAAACGATAATCATAATGGCACGATGAAATCCTTCGAGCGAAGATGCATTCATTCTTCATGGGAGGGAGAGAGAGAGAGAGAGAGAAAGAGAGGGAGAGAGTTCAAGATTTTGATCCTTCGCTCGAGTGAACAAAATGATAAATCTATTGTTCCTTGAAGTACAAGGCAAATTTACACACCGCGAATAATTATTTATCGAACGTAGTTCGTCCCAAAGATCCTTCCGAGACGAACGACCACGAATTAATATTAATGTCGAATTAACAAAGACGATAATCAAAAATAAAATACAACAGCGATGAACAAATGTTAAATTGAATCAAGAACGAAAAAATAGATAAAAGAATTTGATTATTTTTTCAGGATCTCCGGGTGTGTCCTGTCAGGATAAGCAGACGATCCTTGATGAGCACAATCGTCTTCGACAGCTCGTTGCTCTCGGTCAAATTACCGGACAACCTGGTGCGGCAAATATGATGGAAATGGTGAGAAAATTTCAATGTTTTTTTTTCAAGGAGGCAAAATTATTCGCGAGCTTTTTTCTCCAATTTCTCAGACTATTTGAAAAACGTAAAAAATAATACTTCTCGGCGTTTGTTTTTACCCTCGACGCGATCTAATCGATATTTTTTCATAAATATTATACATTTTTCCCCCCTCCGCCTCTTTTCGTGGATGGCAACTGACGCGCATCGGAAAAATAATTTTTCTTACGATATATCGCGTTTCAATCTCTCTCCTCCTGCTCGTGACGTCCACTTAATATTTCACGTAGCGCGCTTAAAACGTTCGAGAATTTTTCCCTGAAACGCGACGTAGAAAATAAATGGGCAAAAAAATTGTAGAGAGCGGTAAAAATTGTAGAGAGGCAATTTTGTCGTTCGATGTTGTTGGAAAAGCCGAAGTGGCTATAGGGTTTCCACTGCCGGACGAGAGAAGAAGCGTTGCGAACGATATTGGCGCCGCCTCACCGAAGAATACTTTCAATTTTGTACAACGTAGCATTATCCGCTATGGATCATACGCTGCGAGGTAGAAAAAAATAAAGGACAATGAAAATTTAGAAAAAAGTAATAACAAAAAATAGAAAAAACCATTCTTTTCAATTTTTTTTTTGCTCGACGTCATCGAGAATTTATTTTCGTAACGCTCAATGGCTTAAAAAGTGATGCAAACTGGTCGGATCAATCAAATCCGATCGAAAATCAAAGGTGGATCATGAAATGGGATTATTTGCAAAGCGAACGACGTCCGCTCGAGCTTAGAGAAGCGTTAATGGATTCTCGTGTAATCCACGTGGAAAGCCTCGAGCGGATCAGTTGAAATGGCAGGGTTAGGGGAAAAGAGAGGATAGTAGAGAGCCGCCTTGATCGGGCTCGACAGCGAGAAAATGCGAAGAAAAAAATAATCCGCGTTCACCGTCTGCCCTAGCACTGATCCTTACTACTGCGAATCCTTTCAGGTATGGGACGATGAGCTGGCTGCAGTTGCTCAAAGATGGGCGGACAATTGTGCCGAGGCTCATGACAACTCCAGAAACGTTCGTGAGTAAATCAAATCATACGTGTAATACTACGAGACATCGCACTCTAACAATTTAGTTTCAAGTAGTAAATACGTTTGCTCGGTCAGACGGCTAAGTAGAAAAATCCAGTACAAGAGCTGGCTGAAATATTTCAACGGATATTTATTTATTCGTTAAAATATATTGGTCAATATACGATTATAATGACGAAATATGATTCGAAAATATTGTTAGGTTAGAAACGGATTAGTAAATTGAAAAAAAAATTATCGTAAGTTCGATTTCTCAAAATGTGATTAATCGTCGTAACAAAGTGACTCGAGTACTTTTTTGTATTGTACTTTTATTGGAATCGATATATTTACCATTTAAACACCGATTGAAGACAAAACCGCGAAGCTCATTGTCGTTTTTGTCGCCGCGTCGTGAAACCCCAATTACGTCAATACTCGTTTGCTTTTAGTCTTGGATTCCTCGACGACTTTTAACCTTCTCACTCGGGTCAGTCATTTGCCATTTGATCGAAGTACCTCACGCCTGCCCGACTATCCAATTTCTTTCTCTCTTGCTCTCTTTCTCCATCCCCCTTTTTCTCTTTCTGTCGCACACCTTACAACCAACTTGACGAACCCTTGACGAAGCACGACCTCGTTGTTCGAGCGATTCGTTTTTATTTGTACACCTCGAGGCGTTACATTTGTATCGTATACTCGGATTTCGCACGAATTAAACCGTGTCGCACGAGAAAACGAGTGAAAGTCTTCGACTTTTCCATCGATCTTTAATCTTTACGAGCTTGAGCGCGAAATTCATATTCACAATCGAAAGTAGAAAAGGTCTGTCTAGATCAGACGTGGAATAAATGAATAATTCAACGAAATAAAACAATAAAAAAATCACTAAAATTATGTTTCGATCAGATCGAACGGTTTAAAAAATCGAACGTTATTCGATCACTTTCGAAAATTATAATTCTTGATTCATCTAAAATTTACCATTAGCCATTATTAAATTTTTTTTAAACTTACGAGATATTTTTGAAAATATGAATTTTTCTCATGTTCAATTTCTTTTTTTTTTCGAACAAACCAATCTTGTTTGCAAATGTCGCGCGAGTACAACAGCTGCCCCCGGAGAAAAAAAGTCGTGCAATTTTGAGTCGTAAGCTTTAGAGCTTTTTCGTTAGTTTATTTGTTATCGATCGTATGTAAGCATTACGCACCAAAGCTTTGCTCGATGATTGAATTCGTGTGTTCGTCCAAATACTCCGGCGTGTGTACCAGCCACTGACAAACCTAGGTTAGGTTCTGTGTATTTCGAGATATACGAGAGAAACCATGCGAAAGGTTATCGAAGAGTAAAAGGGGCCATTAGAATCATCGCTAAAAGTCAGCGCTGTTCACTGATCCGCATAATTTTTCATCAAAAAATATTTCGTATACATTTTTTTATTCGTCATAGATCTATTTTGTTCGAAAAGGAGATTCTTTTTTTTATTCTCGTCGTTATTTCTATAACGCTCGAATTCATTTCTATCGAAATGTTGAGCTTCTTTTTCCAACAAATAAAAAATATTCGAGTCGCTCAAGTGTAAATATAAATTTACGTATTTGTTTATTTAATATTTGAATATTTATTTAATTATTAGTTTCGATTAACTATTTTTTAACAGTTGAGTTTTTTGTCATTATTTTTTATTTTTATTATAATAATAAATTTATATTTTTCAATGGTAAATCAATCACTATCTTTTTTTTTTTACAATTTGACATTATTATTGTCTCTCTGTTGGGGATATTGTCGCAACGAATTTCGAGGTGTATCAATGACCGAGATAATTAAAGCAATTTTCAATTGGCCTCGGTGTCGAATCTGTAGGGAGGTTCGCGGTAGGACAGAATATCGCACGAACGTGGACAACGAGGCCTCCGGGGCCTTACGACTCCGAACCCAGTTGGAGACGACAAATTTCCGGATGGTTCAACGAGGTACAACACTATCACACCGGCTACAGTAGGACCACGGGCCATTACACCCAGGTACGTAATTTCAGACTCTTTTCCTCTCTCTCACTCTTTTTCTCTCCCTCTTTCTTCTCCGACTCCCTCGGAAACGTGAGTCGAGTATCGTTCCACCCGAAGAATTCTTCCTTCCCGAAACGTCTTAGTTCACAGATTCCAGAACAATTGAGAGGTTACACAGATTTTTTTACCTTCCATTCAATCTCGCCAAAAAAAAAACTATGGACATTTTATTATTTTTATTTCAACAAAAAAAATCATTATCATCATAAAAATGAACTCTTTTTATTCAATTTTTCGTTTGAACGATTGGATTATCACTAATAAATAATAATTAATATCAAATGTGTCAATTCTTGAAAAAAAAAAAACAAATCGACGTATTTTGCGAAAATTATTAATCCTTTCCTCGATTTGAGTCAAAATCATGTAACCGAGGAAAGAATGAAATTAAAATTCTTCGTATTTGTGATCATTTTGTTTAATTTGATTTTTCTTTATTTTTACTTTTGTTTATAAAGCTCGTCTGGGGTGACACTTATCTTCTGGGTTGTGGATACTCGTTTTACTACGATCCGGCTCAAGGATATACGAAGAACTACGTCTGTAACTACGGGCCAAGGTAAGCCAGGAACCATAGGATGAAAAAAATAAATAGATCCAACCCTAAGGAAAACCACCGTCTTTGTCTATCTATCTGTCTATCTCTCTCTCTCTCTCTCTCTCTCTCTCTCTCTCTCTCTCTCTCGCTCTCACTTTGTTTTCTCTCTTTCTTACTTACATAACCCTGAATGAATCGTACAGTACAATCGTTCTCGATTACTCGTAATCGACCATTCGCCTCGATATCACGTTTCTCCTTTCTCACAGTGGAAACGTGCTTGGCTATCAACCCTATCAATCCGGCCAACCCTCGTGCAACAGTTACGGGATGTCTTACTCCAACAAATACTCCGGACTGTGCTGTAAGTTGAAAAAAAAGAAAACAAAAATTACCCATAAAACATTATTTTTATATCAATTTTTTTTTATTTCGAAAAAAAAAAAGAAAATATTTTGTTTCTTTATCGATTCGAGGGTCGTCGAGCACCTCTCTCCTACAAACATAAATTTCAATCTCATTGACCAAAACTTTCTACGAGACGTCGATAAACTTATCGAAAAATAGAAAGAGAGAGAAGAAAACCAAATATAAAAATTCACGTAGAAGGTTCGACGATACCGTTTGAAATTTTCATATACAAAAAAAAAACATGCACGTTGGCGCCACCACGGGACGAACAAAAATTTGAATACGCATAAAAATTCGTACAAACTTTCGTAAAATTTCGCTTAATTGCGCGAACAAGAGGTCGCGAGTCTACCGTATTTTTTTCTTTTTTCTTATCGTCAGCGTTTTTTTTAATGTTTCGCGCTCGAGTCGTCTTCGAATCGCGAACTCGACGGTCGACCGGCTAATGTAATTCGAAATAAGCCTTCCGGCGTCGTCGCCTCGCGAGAATCATGCGAAAGTAGCGCTAACCGAGTTCCACTTAGTAAATTCGCCTTTTTTTTCGTCTTTCGATTAAAAATATTAAAAAAAAAAAGAATTTCGTTTCTTCTCAAGTCCATATTATTCATTCTATTTCATAGGGAAGTCGGATCATTTCGTCGGACAGACAAAATAGGAATAAAATAAAATGTAACCGGTTCTCGAGTTTCACGGGCGGGAGGCCTCGACGCGTGGCCCCGTCTAATAAATTAAAATCAACGTAAAGTCCCCGCGGTAGTTAACGGCGAGCTCGCGAGAGAGGAGAAAATCGGACGATCGTAAGATCGTCTTATATAATTTAATCAATAACACCAAAAATGAATGAATCCACGTGGAAAGAAGCCGATGGTTCGGCCCATCGTTTTATTATTATCACAATTTCTTCCTTCGTCACGCGGTCCATTACGTATTTATTTCAATGTGGCGAATTTTCTTTTTATGAACGATAAAAAAATCGATTACTGTCAAAACTATCGCGCATTTGAGCAATTTATTAATTTATGTTATAAGGAAAAAAAATGGTAATAAATGTTTCGAAGATCGAGCGAGAACATGGGAAAATCGATGTAAAACGAAACTTTCAATTTGTTCGCAGCTCGAGGCGGTTACTATCACCTGGGATCATTGTGCGCGTATGGCTAATTAATCGAACGACTAATTGGCCACTGCACGGTCGATAGAGCGTCAGCAGTGATATCATGCCCGGAGAGACGTCCACCTTTTCGATTTTTCGATCGAATTCACGTTCGTCCCTCGCCGCTACGTAACGTTATCGTTATCGCCGGAAATAATACGCGAGGACCAGCGTGATACTCGCATCTCCGAAATTTTAGCAATAATTTTGGGCGTTCATAAAATAATTTGTATTCGAGAATTTTACAGGTTTAAGCTTATAGCGATTTTTAGAGAAAGATTGTTACTTAGCAAAAGCGTTATCGATCGAAATCGGTAATAATTGATCGATCGAAATCGATCGAAATCTATCGAAATCGATCAATCGAGATCGATCGAGGATTCGAATATCTGGAAATTTTCGTATCGATTTTACGATACGATAGCCGATATTAAAATTCCATCGAGTAATGAATGATAAACGATAGAATAATTTAGTACGTTTTGTTCGTTTGAAAAAAAAGGTAAAAAGGTAAAAAAAGCTCGAAAGCTCGATCTATTCGAGAAGCGTGCCACAGGACGAAATTACGTCGGTTTGTTCGACAATGGACTCAATGATGTTTCGAACAAAAATTTTCTCAAGTCTGTAATCAACGGTGTAGCTAGCTTGCAATTAAGTAATCACGGTCACTCGAGCTTTCGGCTTTTCTCCAGTCACCTTCGTAACACTTTGTCGAAGGACCTCGTAATTTCCTCGTGGTTTGTACCACGTGGCACACCTAAAATCTCTCGTCTGGAGGATTGTAATTTACTCGAAGTAAGTAATTCCGTCGCTTAAAGACGGCAAAACGAAAGTTTAACCAAAAAAAGAGGACAAAAAATCATTACCGACCGTCGGTAACGTCATGTTTTTAATTTTTTTACCCAAATCTTCGAAATCGTTCAATTTTTCGTTCGAACAGCTGACTCGCATACGAATCTCGATCGGTGGAAAATTTGCGATCGTCCGTGGAAGGAATTTAAAAAGTGCCCTTGCCGATATCGAGAGAAAGGGCTCCGGGGAATCGTGTTGGTCGTTTAAATCGACCGCCACCACGGTGTTACACAATTACGTAGCCTTAGCCATAATTTACTCTATAGCGTAAATGCTTCTAGTCCATTAGCTTAGTATCCGGCCTCTCGTTGGCTTCGAAACGTTTGCTTAAGCCAGTTTACTCCGAGTTAGGAATTAGAGCATCGGACGTTATTTCCACGAATTAATAATAACCGTGTAGTGCTTTATACGAAGCGAATTCGTCGCGCTAACTACAAAAGCACGTAGTTTCGAAATTGATCGAGAAATTTAAGCGCGATTCGATTATCGAACGATAATACGAAAAGCGTCGTGATAACGAACAATGACTCGTATGTAAATCATCGTTCGTTGAAAATAAACGATGCTTTAATTATTTTACGTGCGGTTATATTTTAATAATTAAATATACGTATAGTTTGTACGAAAAATGTAATATGAATTTTTCAAATATACGAAAATATGAATATTGAAAAATCGAAAAATATCGAAATTATTGCGTTTAACCTTTTAGCTGCGGGGTTGATCGATATATCGACCACTAAAAGGTACAAAATATTTAATATTTTTAGGCAAAATTTGATGTTTTGAATACGTTTTGAATAATTTTCGCCACCTCCACGTCGTTGATCCTGGGTCATGCTGAGAGCGAATGTCAGAATATTTCTTGATATCTCCGGAGATGCCGCAGTAGCTTGCTGCGTTTGTGGTAGTAATGAAATTTGACCTCTAAATAAACGATCTACATAACAAGAGTGCCTGCGGATTTTTTTATTTGTGTTTTTTACGTATTCAGCGCATGAAACTACGTATGAAAACCTTCTCAAAACTTGGCTTATACTAGAAATGAAATTTGACCTTGAAATAAAGATTTTCAAGGTCAAGGGTGTCTGCGGGAATTTGATTACTATTTGATTACCCTCTCAAACCTTCATGACAAATGAGACAAATTTTTTACATTGCACTATACGTTGCCTCCGGGGCTGGTCGACAGATCGACCAGCAGTCAGATCGAGAACTCTCTACCTGAGATATCCAGTGATATTATGTATAAATTTTGCATTTTATAAGAGGTCGATTTGTACTGAAATTTTCCCGCAGCTAAATGATTAATAATCAATTTTAACTATACAGTTTGTACGAAAATTGTAATATGAATATTTCATTATGCTAAAAATATAAATATTTGAAAAAAATGCAAAAATATCGAAATTATTGTAAACTTTGGGATCGAACCAGATCGATAAAAATAAACGTGGATGAAAATCGATGAATAAATACGAGTTTCGAATTACCATAAGGCGTGAAACGTAAGGCACGTGCCATATCTCATTAATATCGTTATCTATCATAAAATTAAAATAATGATAAATTCCGTCCGTTTTAGATGTTTGTGAATCGTTAGATTTTCGTCTATTGCCAGAACTAGGTTGTGCCTTACGGGTAAAATATTCCAGATGAAATGATTTTCTAGGTGGTCACCTCTAATTCATGATCGAGAAAAGGTCATATTACGTATACCTCGTACGATATTCCACCTATACGTTACACGAAACACCTCGATACTTTATTGATCTCGCTGTATCGATTTCCACGATCGACTCGATCCCACCGATCACGCCTATTTCGAGCAACGGCCAAAAGAGCGCGTGTATGAATTTAAATTTCATAAATATAACCTAAGATGCTAATTAAATTTATAAATGTAAATCGGTGCGCGTGTCGAAAAAATCGATATCTCACATTTGAAAACAATTCTCAAATTAATCTCCATCACGAACGATTCTTAATCGTAACGCCGATTTTTCATTCGAATTAATCAAAATCAAAAGTACTCGGGGAAATTTTCGAATATCTCGAGCCTTAGATCGTGTAAAATTTTAAAATTGCAATTTTTTTATCCGATTGTTAAATCGTCTGGAAACTAATACAGTGAAAAAATCTTAAATCGACGAATCGGTACGGATCGTTAAACGAACGATTTTACGACCTTACGGGATTTTAGAGCGTCATTAAGCGATAGAAGCGAAATTAATTCTTTCGCAGTGTGGCACCCTAGGGTTTCGCCAAAACAAAATTCAAACGTCAAAAACGTATAAAAATTTTTAAAAAAATGTTTTTTTTTCTTATTTACAATCAAAAAATATTATTTTGCGATTTTATCTAATCGTAGTATCAACTTTAACTTCTTGAAAATGACTATAGAGCGTCGAACAGGCCGATAAATCACGAATATTTAATTTACTGGAAGCCCCGTTAGATTTGAATAAAGAATATGTGGATTAACGCTTGGCGGATAGTCGGCAAATCTCCGTGTCCGAACACGTGTTTATAATCCATAATTATAGCGACAATTCGACATACTCGAAATTACATCGAGCAAAAATAGCCGTGAACTCGTGCTTGGCTATAATTTATTAGGGAATCCTAAAAAAAATGCGATTTGTAAACCTGTGTAAATTTAATCACGTACATCGATCTCACGGTAGTTTTCCGGTTTCCCGATCAGCAAATAGCATTCTTAATAGGAAAAATACGGAACCATCGAGGAAGTTTCGATTTGGAATTTTTTTCTCACCGTCGCTCATGAATTTTCAACGTTATCGACAATTTATCGAATTATACGAAATTCTAGAAAATTCATCTATTTTCCCAACACTATCGAGTCAAGGATCGTCCAACTTTATTTGGTAAATATTTTTCATTTATAATATGGACTAGTTTCTAGAACGTCCAGCCGTATTTTTCCATGGAAAATAGCCAAAGGGGTGGGAATCCCCTCCAGGCTGATTTCCCCAAAATAATTACACTTCGTACGTCGTAGATTGCAAGATCTCGTCTCTTTTGGGAGATAGCCCGCCTAGTACGAAACCTCACGACCTACGACGCTATTGCATATTTATATCAAATGTTTGTCTACGACCTTACGGAAACATTTTCTTTTCGTCAAATAAACATATTTTTGTTTATAATTGCTCAAAGACCTTTTATAATCGCGCAACGTTGAAGATAAATTAATAAATAAGTATTGAAAATATATCTATGTTTAAGGTGTAATGTATAATAGAATTTATTATGTTCGTACGACATATTTTTTATCTTTTTATCTATATACCCTTGGGATTGTCTCGCAATAAAAGAAGAAAACATGCGATTAACATTAGTGACGAAATTTTATAGTTTCCTCGAAATTACTTGGACGAAGTGTCCATCAACGAGGAACGTACGTCAAAGCCAATTCCGATGCAAAAATTAATCGACAGTTGAATTATCATGAAAACCTTCGGAGTAATATTTGTTACTGATAGAAGATAAATATTGTGCTTATCCGAGTAAGGTAAAAAAACAAGTTGAGGATAAAAGTCGTATTTTGCTAATTTCGGACACGATTTTCTACGCAATTGCTATTCAGCAATAATAATCATTTTTCAAGAATTTCAGGGTTAAATCTATTATCGATAAATCGTTATAATCGATTGAACAACGTATTTCTAATAAATAGCGCATATTTTCGAAATCGCGCGCTAAGGGAAATCATAATCGACTGTGCAGCGCCATCTCTGAGCGCTCGGCGGTAACCGCTCGCCGCTGGTTGTCGCGGCAGGTTTATCTAGTTTTCGAAACGGCCGCTAAACCACAGACGCCAGCGCCAAATTAAGCAACAAGCGCTACGGTAGAAATGATAAAAACCGGCAAATAGAGTCTACCTATCTAGTAATAATGAACTGTGGAATCTGTATAAGGAGACCGAACATAATACGTTCCCGCCACGAAAAATGGTCACGCTTTTCGGTTCTCAATTAATTTAACTTCTGACCACTTGCAGTGCTGTCGGCGGGGATGCCCTTTCTTTGTTACGTGTGTTGGTCGCGTTTACATGCTATCGCGCATTGTGTATGTTTACTAACACGTATAAGGTGACACACACGGATTACAGTGTGTACACAACTTTTGTGTGTATGCGTTTTAGCTCTTGTCTGACGGCAGCGCCGCCATCCGAATTACTAGATTCAAAACCTCAGCATTACGGACTTTGGTCTCCTTATACAGACTCCATACAAGGAACTATGGTAGAACGAGTGGAAAGGGACAAAGAGAATTGCGATTGTTGGAAAATAAAGACTTATACATTTGTCGTCACGAAATACCCGTTATTCAATACCAGTCTGAAGTTTGATATTTCTCAAGAACTAGAATTATTGTTCGAACAAGATTCCACATGAAGATGTCAAGCGCCGCCACCTGTCGGAATTTCGACGCACTACCGCCGCGGCTGGTAAAGTAACTATCGTTCCAGCCGACAACAGTCACGTCGAGGCGTGACTACCGGTCGACAAGGAAGAACACGACGGATAATCACGAATCGGCGTAAGATTACGAAAGTCCCTAGTCAACGACACGATTAAAAAGCCCGACGGAAGGAGAGTCCGTTATTTGGCTCTTCGTGCAATCGTCCGTACATCGTTTACACATTCGTTTCCTGGCTGCGTCAGCTTCTCAAGCGGAACGAAAAAGAAAAAAAAGAATCAAGCAAACAAAAAGCAACGACCTCCATAATTGTTTCCCCTCGCCGACCTAACCTCGTGAGAAAACTTCTCAAACACGAAACGAGTGGATGAGACAGAGGGAGAAAGCGAGAGAAAGTGAGTGAGAGTGGGAGGGAGATAGCGTGAGCGAGGAGGAGGAGGAGGAGGAGGAAGAGAGACCCTAAAAGTTGGCCGAGCAGAAGGAAAATAATAGAAAGAGAGAAGACGTCGTTGATTCGAGTCGGCCCGGAGGCCGAAAGAAGATAAAAGAGGAGAAGTTGAACGGGAAAGAGACAAGAAGTGAAACGCTATGCAAACAAGAACGCTCGCGGGATGAGATAAGGACCGAGCCGCCTCTCCGCGCGCCAACGGCCCTTAATCCCAGATTTGTTAATCCATCTTTACCAGGAACCGGGAGCCAACGGGACGTGCCACGTTGTTTTTCCAACTTCCATGCTCGTGAAACGAATGGATTAGCAAATCTTGGACGATCCCCACGGTGCAGACGTCGTTGAAATCAAAATAATTGCTCGGCTCAAACTATATTGTCGTCGTTACCAAGCACGACGTAACTCCCAGAGGGAAAAAAGAGGACACCGGAAGGAAAATAAATATTTCTACTTGTATTTTTTTAATTAAACGGCATTTATTATTTCTATTATTATTTCTATTATTATTCCTATTATTCCTATTATTATTTCTATTATTATTCCTATTATTCCTATTATTATTCCTATTATTATTATTATTATTATTATTCCTATTATTATTATTATTATTGTGATTAAAAGTAATATTATTTGCGTTTTTGACACAATTGTATCGTATTTGCATTGCAAAGTATACAGAGGAAAACTTTCCTTCGGCGAAACAGATGCGCGTGGGTGCCGGCATCTCGCGGGCATACCTGTCGGTCTGCGTCGGGCGACACAACTACGCCGTTAAAATAATGAATTCTCCCGCGACTAAAAATAGTATCACGTAATTATTATTATTATAAGATTATTTATTTTTTTATTCGTACGTTCGTCATAATATTTATTAATCATCGTTATCTCCCTTATTTTTTATCGTTCACGCGTTATTGTTTAAATAACGAGGACGAACGAACGATATCGCGTGTCCGCACGTCGAAATTTCGTCGAAAAAAAGCGAAGAACAAAAAAAATGTTTTTTTTTATTTAAAAGAAAAATTCTCCTAATAAAAATTTCGTCACCCCTCGTAATAAACGTCTATGATCGAGAAACGTCGTCCAGACGAGCGAGTGTATAGTTTAGAAATATAAATTATTTGACATCGAGGCAGCAAATAATTCATAAAGAAAAAAAAAAAAAAAATGAAAAACGACATTAAGCTCACCGAGATAAGAGCGTCCAATGTAAACTTTATGAATATCGTCAAAGTGCGAACGCCTCGAGGCACGAGTACGCTCACGCCCGCGCGAGAACCGTGTTAAATCGAGCGCGATCGGAGATCTCATCGTTAAGAATTAAAATTGAATTAATTAATATATCCCCGACGTGAACTCGTCGCGGAGCGCGGACCGACCGACGAGAGAGTAGATGCGCGCCGTCTCGCGTCAATTCCCTTTCACCATCTTTTTTTTTTCTTTTTTCCTCGTCGACTATCGCGCGCGCTGTCGGTTCGTTGCAACGACGACGAGACGTTAGAAAGAAACTTACCGTGCTGAGACGGGTAACTGTACGAACCCGAATCAGAAAAACACCGTGCTCGGTGCGCGAGTGAGTGTCGAACGTTCTTTGCCGTGTCAAAGGGAAACAAAAATTCGACGACCGACGTTGTTTTTACTTAAAAAAAAAAAATTAGTTCAAAACTTCACCACCGAAAGTTCGTGGCGCGCGACAAGTTCGCGAAACGTCCGTTAGGGCAAAGTTTCCGGTGTCGCAGTGACGGACGAGAAAGAGATGGGAGAATAATGGCGCGGGTGAGAAGCCGAAAAGTCACGATCGAAGGTCACGGCGATTGACCTCTGGTTAATTCTTACCACGACGCTCTTCTTCTATTCCTTTCTAGCCTCACGTACGTAACGTCCAACGTTTACACGCGAGGCATATGGCTCAATCTCCTTTTACTTTCGCGTCGTAACGTAACGCCTGTTTATTTTTTCATTCTTTTTCCTTACTTTCACTTTTACCGTTAGCGCTCGTGAGACTCGGTCGGTAAGAAAGGAAACGAGACGATAAAAATTATCGTAAATTGATTTTTTTTTTCGATTTTTTTTCAGCTTTTTCGACTCGAACTTTCCCTCGATATTGGAGATTGTGGTGTTTATTTTCTTGTTTTTTTTATCGTTCAAAAATAATTCTCGGGTTTCTGAAAATGGCGGAGTGACTTTTTTTTGTTTTTTTTTTATCGAGAGGGAAATGGAGGAAGCGTAATGGCGACCCGCAATTACGATCACGATTATCATTCGATCGAGATCGTTTACGGCGATAAGAATGACGAGGAAATCGATTCGACTCGGGTCGAGGAGTTTCCGCTCATCGATCGCGAGATCGACGGGAGGAACGATCTCGCGAGACTCTGCAAAATTGTGCGCGCAGGACGGATCTCGGCCTTGAGGAAAAAATTGACGGTAAGGCGTTTCGCTAATTCGAGGGAATTAACGTGTGCATTGGCTTATTTCGATTTTTTTTCCTTTTTTTCTTTTTGTTTATGCAAGATATAATTGCCTTGCGAGAAATTGAATGACTGGTAAAAGCTTAGAAGAAATAAAAAATTAAGGCTTTTATTACGGAAAATTAATTATTAATCGACGATTGATAATTTCGTATCGGGCTCTCGTAAATATTATCCAAGTAAATCCGTTTATCCACGGATTACGAAAACTCGAGATTATTTTTGTTTACCAATTAATTTTTACAGTGAAATTGATCGAATGAAATTAATTGGATCAAATTATTTACCTCGAATCGTATTAAATTAAATTTCTTCGATAAAATTGATTAATTTGAATTAGTGTAATCTTATTCGAATGAATTAATCAAATTAGATTTAATGAATTATTATACTTTCGAATAAACTTCAAATGAATGAAATTTAATGAAATTTACAACGTGAAATCAATCGATGGGAATTAAATTTAATTCTCTTTCATAAAAAATGAAGAAATTAATGATAAAGAAAAAACTTTGTAAATTCCAACGAGAATAAATGTTCGTAAGTTGATCGAATTAAATAAATGTAATGAATTTAATTTTTTCAAGGCAATTAATTGCTTCGTGTTGGTTTCTTTATACGCATATGTTTATGTACAAAAACTAATCTATCATATACCGAGAATGCTATGTGCAGCTGATACTGTTCATGTTTATATTACGCTATTAAGGCAGAGCGATAAGTACGAACCCCATAAACGATCCCTTAGTTCAAGCTCTGCTATTCTTTAGTCTTGACTAATATATGCTAGGAGCCAGACGTGCCTTCCGAGTGTTCTATAAAGAATAAAGTCTAAACTCTATAAATATATAGAATTAAGTCTTACTTATTTCCTAACCTATTTCCTATAATTCGAATTTAATTAAATTTGTCGAATGCAATTAAAAGAATTTAATAAAATCAATCTTTTTCAAGCGAATTAATTAAACAAGATTGAATTAATTACTAAAAAAATCTCTGTCGAATTAATCGAATTCAATAAAATTTAATTCTCTTTCGAATAAATAAAGAAATTAATGGAAAGAAAGAAAAAATGAAAACGTTACAAATACCGACGAGAATAAATCCAGTTACACAACTTTTAAACAGTCCAACTGGATTTTACGTCTCTGTAATTAAAATATCTCCACGAGAACAAAAAAAAACAACACCGTGCAAAGCTTTCGTCTCATTCAACATATTTTTACGGCCACTTAAGTAAAGCTTCGTAAAAACCTGGCGTATCATCCCACGGAAATGAGCTCTGTCGTTAGAGAGCGAGAAGAAAGAAGGAAATAAAACAAAAAAAAATAATAATAACAATAAAACAAAAATAAAAAATAATAATTCGACCCGAACGCGGTCACATTGACGAATGATATTTTTATGGTGATGTAATGATCGTGTCCCGGCGGCAAAACAAGCGGCTCACAAATATTGCCACTTTTATTTTTATTTTATTTTATTCCCTCCTTTCTCTTATTTCAAATCCATGTCGGTTTTCTACCTATGAGCGATTCGTAGGAGTTCTCGTTAAAAATAATGAGACGAGGGAATATATAAAAGGGACCGTAGCGCGGTGAGCGCGCGAGAGAGAGAGAGAGAGAGCGCGAGAGAAAAGAGAGAGCGCGCCAAAGAGCGAGCGCGCGCCAAAGAGTGTGAGAGCGAGAGAGAGAGAGAGGTGAATAGCCGAGGCGCAAAGCATCATACGAGCGTCCATGATTCAATGGCTTCCGCGACTCTTGTCGTCGTCGCGTCGTCGTCACCGTTGCCCGCGCTCTCGTTCGTCGTCGTATACGTCCGCTGGCCCTCTCGCACCTTCCCATGCATTTCTGATGCTTTCTGCTGATGATCCTGGTTTGAGAGGTCCCGCGAGAGTAAGATAGTGAAAGAGCATAAAGTTCTATAGTAATACGTCGGCCGGCGCACGGTAATACCTCATGTATAAATGTAGGACTCGCGCATGTGTCCGCGACACCGAGAACGAGAAAGAGAAAGAGGGAGGGGATAAGGGGCTGGGGAGGGGCGGGGGGGGGGGGGGGGGGGGGGCAAAGAAGAACCGTGACCGAGTTGTCTAAATGTATTCGAGATAAATTTTACGCGTGGCTGTTCGAATAAAATAGATTGGAAAAGAGAAAAATCTTCTTTGGTCGAATTATAAATGACTTTTGGAAATATTTGAATTTTTTTCTTTTTTCGGGTTTATATACCATTAGATATTTCTGGGCGGATTTAGTAACGATGATATAGTGAAAATATCGAGGGATTTGGAAAGTTAAGAAAATTGTAGAATTGAAAAAAAAAGAAAGTGTTTATTTTTTTTTATACATTTTTGAAGGCGAAGGGTATTTTTTATCGACGATGTGTATAAGGGGGTTTGGGTGTAGTATTCGCGTAAAAATAAATGCAACTTGGGTAATCGATGTTTACAATCTCGAACGTGAGATTAAAAGATTCGATAACGGTAAGAATGCAGTTCGACGCTGGTAATAACTCTCGGGTGTCGCTATTCTCCTCTTTTATTTACGTCTCTCACGACAGGCACTTTATCGCGCCTTTTACAAGCATCAACAGGCAGCGTGTTAGAGACAGAGTTTGGCCCGTGTGCGGGCGAACCAAGTGCAAATTCTTCGCAACGCAAGGTTCAACGGAACTCTGGGAAGAATAATCGCTCGATTCGCCATTTTGTTTTTTTTACGTCACTTTTTCGCGCTTGATTAAGAATTAACGAATCGTTTAATCGAATGAAATAATCGTCGCAAGAAATCTTCGAGCAAATGTATTATTTACGTGTGTAAATTTTGTTCCCGACAAAGACAATGGCTTTTGTGTAAATCTACGATCGAAATTCGGAAGTAGGTCGTCGTTTCGAGAAAAGAAAAACATAACCCTTACTCCTTTTTGTACGTTCTTTGGGAAGGAACGAGGAAATATTGAAGTTGCACGTTACGGACGCGAGAGGGCGTATCGCTCCACCTACAATAACTCGTAGTACTACCACACAAATATATATGAGAGACAGAAAATCCCGCCAAAAGCGCGAGGTTAAGCGTCGTATATTGAGATCGTGTGTTTTACAGCCAACGAACCGTCAAGCTCGTGCGGTTCTCCCCACTTTCCGCCATTGCACGGCGCCTTCCGCTCGCCTTGTCTCTCTCCAGCGATGCTCGCATCGCTCTGTCTCCCTCCCACTCTGCCGGCTTCGCCCCGACGCACCCCCACTTCGATCGTCCTCCGTCCTCGCACTGTCTTTCTCTCTCTCTCTCTCTCGCCCTACTCTGACAGCCTCTGTCGCACCACCGTGGTCCAACGCGCGATAGCAACGACGACGCTGCGTAGTTCATCGCCGTACGCCGATGGTGCAGCATCGCGTCTTTCCGGCAGAACCTGGCCGTTTACACGTGACGATCACGGGGGGGATGTCTCTCGTATTCTTTATCGTTTATCGAATGTCATTCGCGTCATAAAAAAATCCCTTCGATCGAGTGGAACTTTGTGGGTGTGTGTGTGTGTGTTTTCTACCATAATAATAAATTCATCGATATAAATCATCGATTTGCATTATCCTCGCTCAACATATGCTCGATCGTACGAGTTAAACATTTTACAGAAAAAATAAATCTGGACAAAGTTGCTCACCGCGGAACCTATCGATGTGTCCAAAGAGTGTAAAAAAGTATAGATAAACGTGACGCGAACACGCGACTGTAATGTTTTCTCGCGTTTCATACGCGATAAACTTTTATTGAGAAACACGAGGACGCGCTTTTTATGTTTTTTTCCTACTGTTTCCTTCATTATCCGTCCGATAACACCACCGGTCGAATAATAGTTTCGCTTCGGGGAATTCCAATCGTTACTTCATTAACCGCAGTGCCGACGCGAACGGTAACCGAACGATTGTCTAGCCGCACATAGCGGATTCCCAGTACGCCACACGGATATTCGTAATCCCCGCACATAACCTTCCCCAAGTTTGAAACGCGAGAACGACTGGGAATTAAGCTACACACACATAGACATACGCGCATACACATACGCGCACTCGACACGTATAAATATTTTTCTCTGTTATTGCGTCTCTCGTAGGTTTCCATGAACGAATGATATCTCGGTTTCTTGGCATTCGGCCACGCAAAAAATATTTATCATATGCACCGGCGAAAACAAGTTCTGTGCCCGGGTTAAGTCGATTGTGTAGCAGTGTCAAGATATATGGAACGCGCGCGTAGCGCTATCCGTGAAGTTTGACGGGGAAGTACCAAAACTTTTCTGCCGGTCTTACCCAACGGGACCAACAGCGCCCCATTCATCATGACGGAGAGCGGATTAACTATAAGCGTAAGTTCTAACCAAAAAAGAAGAAGAAAAAAAGAGCGAAAAGAAAGAACCGTCTCTCACCGTTCTCTCTCTTCCTTTTTCTCTACATTTTACGTATACGTACGGGAAGCGTGATATACGCCATAAAAAGACTTTTCGACGCGGATGTACTTTCGAGATACTTGGAGGTACTAAAAATCCTTTTACCGTCGCAACCGCCACGAACAATGAAAGAAAAACTTATAACCGCGTTTCTACATACGCCGACACTTGAACTTTTACAAAATTTATATAGATCGCGGCCAGATATTGCGGATGCACTTAAGAACCTTCGAGCGTGCGAGTCAACGACAAAGAAAAAGGTACAACGAAGCGAATCTAAAAATCCTTCAGTGATGCTAAAGTGATTCTAAAATCCTTCAAAGGAAAATCAAACTCCTAAAGGATTCTAATGCTACTTTAAGTGTCTCGTACGACCGAGACCCCCGAGTCAAAGGAACATCGCGTTGCGGCGTGTAGCGTCGTGAACTCTCTCGCTCTCGCGCAACGCTCTCCCCCCACTCCTCGCCCGCTTCGCGCATACAGCTCCCCCCTACTTCGCGGAACGCTCGTTCGCTCGCGCTCTCTCGCTTTCTACCTGGAATTTAACGCGTTCGAACGCGCCAGAGCGAGAGGGCGATAGGTACACCGACGGCAATTTGATCCCGTGCGTTTAACCTTGCGCTTCGTGTCCGTACGAGCGAGTTCGTACGGGCGAATAAAAGAACATTTTTACGTACTCTCGCTACGGATATAAGCAGAAGGTCCGTATGCAAGGCCTCTTGAAAATACGAATCGCATTTACCATTCCGTCGATCGCTCTCACAAATGCCTGATTTCTGACCCCAATTTTTCTCCCTACCACTCGACATTCGACGAGGTCGCTGTGTATACTAGCGTATACCTTCAATACCAATCGCCTTTCACTCTCTTGCTCGCTCTCTCTCTCTAACTTTTTTTCTCGTTTGCCCTCTTGCGGAACTCTCGCGAAACCGCGCCGAGACTCGACTTCTCTGTTTTCTTCTTATATTCTTATTCTTATTCTACTTTTTCTCTCTCTCTCTCTCTCTCTATCTATCTTTCTCTCTCTTTGTTTCATTTCTTTTTTATTCGCTTTTATCGCACCGAAGGCTCGGTCGAAGATTGAGGATATTATATCCTTGGGAAATAAAGTTTTCTGATCGATTTCGCTTCGAGGCTCGTCTCTCGGAATCACGCGGAAGGGAAACGAGAAATCCACTTCGGGCGAATGTCTATAGAGGATGGGAAAGAAAAAATTCATGAAAACAAAAAAAAAAACGATATCGCAAATTTCTCTCGACGATGATTGACTTCCGCGTCCTTTTCGTTGCGAGGATTATTATTCTTCGTTGTAAAAGCGTGACATATATCTACATTTCGTGCGACGGAACTCGAGTCAAGGCAGAATAAATAACACTCCGACGATCAGAAAAATAAGCTATTTTTCATAAATTTTTTTAATTCGCTCAATGATCTTTTTTTTCGACCCAATTAAACATATGTTATTCCACGCACATTAATCTAGATTCGAGTAATTTTTTATTGAAAAAAATAATGATAATTGAATTACAATAAATTTTTATCGAAACGACGTTTTTCGAAAATTTCCTCGAATCTACTTTAACATATTTTGAATAAAGTATCTCGTCAATGGAGGGCGAAAAAAAAATCGTTGAGCGAATTTAAAAAAAAAAAATCCCCGATAACAAACTTATTTTTCTGACCGTCGCAATGGACCCCCGTCTTAATTAGTCCAAATGGTATTTACCAACGAAAATATACGCGAAGCCACGAGGTTGAAATTCTTTTGAAACGAGAGAGCGAATAATGACCGTTCGGCGAAGCCACGAGAAAAGAAAATAATAATAATAACTGTAAAAATCGATAAGAAATATTTGCGAAACATTTTTCTTCTTGGCGAAGATTTCCAATTAAAAGAATTAAAAAAGGAAGCGAACTTGTCGAACTCGACGCCGCGTGAGAGAGAGAGAGAATTTCAGCGTCGACAAAGTCAATCCAAAGTTATCGAAAGCCTTCGTTTCTCAAACGCCATCGAACGTTGCCAATCGTTTTCTTTTAATTTTTTTTTTATCAAATTTTATTTTATCTTCCCGCCGTCCTCTTTTCACAAAAAGAAGATTTTCATTTCATTTCGAAAAATAATAACAAAAAAAGTATTTTAAGGGAAAAAAAATCTCTCCTCTCTCTCTCTTCGAAAGATACAATTCTCGTTTCCTTATTTTCTTTCGAGTTTGGGCAAACGAAAAAAAAAACAAAAAAAAATAACAAAAAACAACAAAAACTTACGAAAAGATAAACCAAATTAATTGCTCGAAAGAAAATTGATAAAACGAGAAAGAGAAGAAAGGAAAAAAAAGAAAAACAAATTCACTTAGCACACTCGGAGAATTGAAAAGAGCGCGGACCGTCTAGAGAGCTTTTTTTCTTTTTTTTTTTTTTTCTTTTTTTTCTCCTAGAAGAGTAAAACTTTCGGTGGGCTATTTCTTGCTCTCCCTCGAGTCCCCGAGACTCTCGACGTCCTTTTTATTCACGTCTCTTTTCTATATTCCTCGCATGGATATCCTCGCGAACTGGAGAATGAGAAAGAGAATGATAAAGAGAGAAAGAGAGAGAGAGAGAGAGAAATACAAGGTCCGGGTTCACAATTCCCTGATCCTTTCGACCTTTCTCTCTCCCCTCCCCCTCCCCCTCCCCCCTCCCTCTCCTCCTCCTCTTCCTCCGTGAGAATTCACCCACTAGTCGATTGGTCCTCTCGACCACCATCGCACCGAAAGTCATCCCCTTCCCCGTCCTCACACACACCCACACACCCACACAGATACACACATAGACATACACACACTCACACAATCGAAACTATATAAAGCCCGATAATCCGTGAGCCGCAACAATTCTTTCGAAATTACTTCCGACGACGCTGTATGGTCTTAAATTACGTTGATATAGATGCAAGGCACCTCTATGTGCATGTAGGTATCCCGGTGAGTAAAGACCAAGAGAGAAAAGCCAGCTCGACGTCGTACTTGACCCACATTCGTCGTAACGAAAGAAAGAAGAACAAAAGAAATAAAAGAGAAAAAAAAATTACATACATGCAGAGAGAGGGGGTGGGAGTGAGAGGGACAAAGAGAGAGAGAGAGAGAAATAAAAGAAAATCCTCTGACTTATTCAGTCCCGTCCCGTAAGACATCCGACACGTGTCTCAACTTTTTTTCACTCTTCTCCTAAACCCGCCATTGTCAACTTGGCGAGGGGGAAAAAAAAAGAAAAAGAAAAAATTGCGCGATTATCAGCGAACGTTAAATATTTCTTTTTCGCGCACGTCGACGAAAGAGAGACCATTATTTTTTTCTTTTTATTTCGCCATGGACGTTTCCATTAAAAGGATGCATTAAAATTGTACGCTAGTCGTTAATGGTGGAATAATAATTTATTTTTTGTTTAATGTCGAAATCAAATTTCGTTTGTTATTATTGAAAAACCGATTGTAAATAACGCGATGTGAAATAATCGAATAATTTGTTGAAATGGAGAATTTCGTTTCGAGAGAATTCGGCATTTGTTTTTCTCGTTATATTTGGATCGATGTGAAATATCAAAGAGACGTTTTTTCTTTTTTTTTCTTTTTTCTTTTGAACGATAATAATTCATAAATTAATCGCAACGGATCGAACTTTATTTTCCAACGATTTTCAATTTGTTCGTTACTCGCGTCTCGAGTCCTTCGCCAAGGACCTTTAAAATTAAATGAAATAAACGAAAAATTGAATTCTTCCTTTCAACGTGTTTTTTTTCGATCGATATAAAAAGAAAATCAATTAAATAACAAATTCGCTTCTAAAACAGAAAAAAAAACGAAATTTAATGCTTAAATAAATTCGACATTTTTCAACCCCATCGACTCCACACGATGTGACCAACGTCGATTGTGTACGTACGAAAATACGCTAAAACCCCCAACAAAAGAATCCAAAAAAAAAGGAAGATAAAAAATTTATAAGACGAAAAAAACGGTCCGGAATTTCGTCGAATACGTCGCACGGTCGTTTAGGGACCTTTAACGTTAGCTTGGGCAAACTCCCTACGGTAGCCGGTACAAAGAGGTTGTAGGAAAAGACTTGATATGTGTACTTAGGTATTTCGGTCTCTCGGGGTAGCAAAGTAGGACACGACGAGGACAACAAGGGGAAGGACTCGTAGAGGGCGTCGGCGGGAAAAGCCAAGTTCTCGTTCCTCCTCCCTTACGGTCGTTCGATTTTCTTATGCAACCGTTGTACCTACAGTAAACGGACCGAAAAAGGCTAAACGCGTTTACCCGTAGAATCACCCTTACATACAATAATTGAGCTTGCAGCTCGTGTAGGGCTATAAATATCTTTTAATTCGAAGTATCAGATTTATTGTAGGATCCTCATAATGGGCCACTTTGAGGATAATTTATGGGCCAAACGATCATTATTAGCATAACGCGCGGGTATCGTCGGTGCACCTGCTGCTACTCCCGTTGCTCTTCGGCCAAACGTATTACGTGTATTACGTATACAACGTACGTACCCGGACAGTACCAACACCCCTGTCCGGGGGTTCATTCGGACGCGACTGTAACAAGGGGCAAAACAACGACCCTTGATTTTCGAGTTTTTTAAAAATACTTTGATTTTTTTTTTTAAATATATCAAATTTTTTATATATATATATGGAATTTTGTTTAAATATCGCGGGTTTTTCAAAATATTTTGATTTAATTTAAACATGAGTTTATTGAAATATTAAGGTACAGTCGCCAAAGTTCGTCCATTCGCCTAATTTCGTCCCCCATCGTTTTTTTTTCCGATACAGCTAACCCCACCTCTCATTGACTTGAGAAACCAATAGTCTTAGGTCTCAGACGGTCGCTGCAATGAATTGCCTGTCAAAAGTCACTCCTGCGGCGAGATATATTAATAATTAATAAAAGTGTGAAGGTGAGAGTTTTTATTCAAATATTCTGAGCTTTGGAAGTGCACTGAATGATCGGCTTTTTGGGGTAAAATTCTGCTTAATCGATTGCTAGTTACATGGACTGTAACATGATTAAGAAAATTTGAGGTTAGTCAACGTGTTTTGTAAGTATTGTTAACTTGATATCATAAACAGCAAAATCCTAATATCGTCCTCCACCGTTGACCTAACATCGTCCCCCAGGACGCTATATAAAATCAATCTGATGACGATTCCATTTTAGTCGGAATTGATAAAGACGATAACGACGATGATGCTGCTGAATGTCCCATTTGCTATCAGACTTATTCCCAAGATATGAAGGGAGAAAAATGGATCCCATGCACCAAGTGCTTCCAATGGATGCATGAAAATTGTATCGAAATTCCTGGATCAAAATTCTTATGCCGAACATGCAATAATAATTAAAATTAGTGTAACAAAACAAAAGACTGATAACGATTTCACTTTAATATAATTCTAATAATTTTTCATAATTGTTAGATTATAAACTTCACTGTGATCTAAATATCGTCCCCGGGGACGATATTAGACAACCAAATGGGATTTCCTGAAAATGTTACTTTTTCGTAAAAGCTAGGCTAAAAGAGTTTACAACAAAGATTGTTCATGTTTTGTTGTTTTATAAAGTAAAGATTGATTTACTTTAACCATCCCGAGTTTTATTATTCATGTATCTTAAATATCTTTTGTTTTCCAACGTTTCAACAAAAAATGGACGGTATTTGGCTTCTCTACCTTACCAGTTTTAGAAATATTTTGATTTTTTTTAAATATATCGAGTTTTTTTTTTAAATATCGAATTCGGTCAAATATAGCTAAATTTTTAAAAATACAATTTTTTAATCGTATCTTTTTTATCGTTAATTTGGTATTTCAAAATAATTTTAATTCTTTACAATTATTAGCGCTCTCGCAATGATGAATCGGCGAGTGAAATTTTCCTCGAAGCTAGTCGTGATGGAGAAGGAAAGATAGACGGAGAGAGAGAGAGGATACCTATGTAAGAGAAGACGTATAGTAGTTCGCGAGAACGAGGAGAAAGGTCGCGGGGTAACTTTTGAAAGAGGGAGGAAGGATCGTGACCGTGAGACGAGAGAGCTTGTTCGTAGTATTCCCGGTTGGCTCTTAAATATTGAAACTTTGGGGTAATTTGGATCTCCCGGGACACGAGAGAGAGAGAGAGAGAGAGAGAGAGAGAGAGAGAGAGAAGCTCTGAACTCCGACGTCGTGGGCTCTTGCGAAAATCCACCCGAGAAAACCTTCTCGACCTTCTTCCTACATCCCCCTGCATCCCGGTTGACCACTTAGGTGAAAAGAAGAAAGAATAAAAAAAAAAACAAAAAAAATCGGTAGTAGAAAATTTTAAAAAAGAAACACTGCGGTTAAGTTTTGACGCGTTTAAAAAATCTCGCGTTCCGACGCGTCTGATGAAAATTCTTGAATCTTTTATCTCTATGGCACGAAATTAATCCAACGACGATATTTTTATCGCTACGTCCGAAATAAAAAATCTATCCATTCTCAATTCCCGAGAAATAAAGGAATATAAAAAATTTCGTAATAATTAAAAGCGATTTTGTTTTTTAAATTCATCCCGAGAGTTTAATTAAATTTAAAACTTTCATGAAAATCTCGAGCTGATTAAAGTCAATTTAATTATTTATACGAAACTTTCACGACAAAAATTTCCACGAAAATACTGAAAAAGTCGGAAAACCGTCGAAACAAACGTTAAAAAAAAACAAAAAAAAACAAATATACAAGTTACACCATCGTTTCCCAAATATGCAAAAATATGCTAATCCTTCCCTTTTTCCAATAATCCTACGAGCTTGAAAACGTTACGAAAATATTTGAAGTATAACAAACGAAAAAAGAAGAACACAAAAAAATCTCTATACACACATACATACATATACATATATGGTACTATATCCATCCCTCAGACATCGGTATTCCTCTCGAAAAAAGTGTCGCGATGCGAGCCGAACTCAAATATTGATATTTGCCGTTATTTTCGTCCGGAGATTGACAAGCGTAGCCATTTCAGTCGACGATATAGGAATTAGGAATGGAAGGGTAGAAAGGATAGAGAGAGAGACCGGGTGACGGAGACGGCGGGGGGTGCGGGCGGGGGGGGGGGGGGGGGGTGGTTGCACGGACTGGCAAAACTAACCGACAACTGGGCTTGACCTACTCTACACAATTCTCTCGATGCGCTGCAGTCTATGCGTGCGATGCAGTAGTTCGCAGGGGATATCGAGCGCAAGAGGAGAGAACGTGTGGCGAGTGGTGGAGGAGGAGGAATGGGGGGGGGGGGGGGTGAGGGCAGCGTGGGGTTTAGAGGTGATGCGACGCGACACTCGACGCACGTCTCCCTCGGCCCCCCTCCTTCCATCAGGTCTCTCTCTCTCTTGCGTTCTCGCCCTCTCGATATCTCTCCCCCTCTCTCTTGGGCTTTCCTTCTCTGGGGAAAATAGCTCCACACCACGATCGCCACACCTAGCCGGGTGGAATGCCACTTATCGTACCCCGTGCCACTGGCAATAACAATATTATCCTCTAACGAAGCTCATCTGCCAAGAATTTTATCATTTACTATTGCGCGACGCGCGTGATGGTGGGCGAGACAAGGGTGGAAAAAAGAGGAAAGAATGAATGAAGTGGAAGCGATAAGAACGAGAAAAACGAAATAAAAATATTATATCACGATCGGTATCTTCGATTTGCGGAGGAAAGCAAGCTAGAATACGTAATGTGTTGGGAATTAATTGAAAAAATAAAGAAAAATAAACTAAAATGTAGGTGTGTAGGTATTTGTGTATTTTACATATCGAGGTATGGACGAGCTTTCGGTCGAAAGAGCCCGTCCGTTTGTGTCCGTCGGTCGATCCGGTCCACTGTCCGTCCGTTTGAAATTCCAATCGACGTCGCTTTATAGCTTATCGATCAACGTTATTATTTTACGTTTTATTTTTCATTTACTGCGAAATCGTTTTTATCGATTCGCGCCGAGAGATGAGATTTTTCTCTTTCTTCTTTTTTTTCATTTTCGTTCGTTCCTCTTTTTTGTCGTTCCCTCGTTCGAGAAATCTTGTCGACGCGTCGACAATTTTTGTACACCGTTGACGTCGTAGTTATCCATACCGCGATCGTTCTAACGGCGTGTAAACTAAAAGGTATGAAAAAGACTATGAAAGAAAGGAGAAAAAAATCAATGTTATCGTTCGCTGTTTGTCGTTACTTTCGTCGGTAATCGATGTAACGATCAAATTTTGCGAGCTCGCGTTCTCCTCGATGTCGCGAAGGTACCTTGAAAGGTGGGGGGAGGCGGGGTGTCGTCTTAAAGTTTGTCGAAGCCACCGATATTACGATCGCTACAAGGCATTCTCCTAAACCCTCTCCACCTCTTTCTCTCGCCCTCCTCCTCTACTACTCTCGCGGAAGTATCACATTACGACATGATCTGTTCAAGATGTAAGAACGATATTCGTGGCAACCACGTTGAACAAGAGAAAGAGGAAGAAAAATGAACAAAAGGGGATAAAAGAACGAGGAAAGAAGAAGAAAAAAAGAACGCGTGCTTCTTGCCACTGGGTACGACACTACGCGATTGCTATCGCGGGTACTTCCGGCAACTCCTCCAAAGTATCCGGTTGCTTGGTACATCAGTTCAAGATGCAAGAAAGCTGGATACGTGGGAAAGTCTTGATAAAAAGCGACCTCTCGCCCTCCGTCTTGCTGCTGCTGCTTCCATTCGCTCCCCGCGCACCTCCTTGCACTCCTGTTCCTTTTCCTTATTCGTCCCTCCCTCCAAGTTCTTGAAATTACAGCGTTCTCGTGAGATTCTGGTGAATTTCGTACCATAAAAGCACAGGGAGCGACTTTTCACGTCGTACTCATACACGACGACGCTACCATCGTAGCGAAAGATGACGTTCCCTTCATAATCACAAACCCCTCGGGCCATTCGTCGAGAGCGCCAGCGTCGTTGAAGTAATTGTTTATGAAGGAAATGTGACGGGAGAGATAGAGAGAGAAAGAGAGAAGGAGGATTTGAAATAAAAAAAAAGTTAGCACACCAGTCGCCAAGAAAGATTTCATCTTTCATCGATGAGGTGTCGATGATGACAAATTGGCCATTTCCAGAGTTTGAAGGATCCTCCATTCTCCCTGAACTAACTACCCCCCCTCCCCTCCGACCGCTATCTCTCTCTGTCTCTCTGATGGTGCAAACAAGGGTGCGCGAGGAGACAAGGGTCGTGGCACGAGAGAAAGGGGAGGGGGAATAGCGGTCAATGTTTGCCTCCGTGCAGTATACATGTCGGCTCAAGCAACGATCAGGAGGATATACCAGACCCGTTGGATCGTTGTGACGTCGGTTTATCGCACCCAAATTCCAGAAGCTTGTCGCAACGTTAACTGCCCTCTCTATCCCTTCGGTACTTTCTAGGACAAAACACATCGAGCTATTACAAATTTCCATGCACTCGAATCAGCTCAGAAAGCACCAAAGTACCCACGGTGTATTCTCCAACGCGCGATAGTAATTTCCTCTCGGGGTAGGGCAACGCACACCTTGCAACCGCGGAGTTATATTGCCCCGTTTGGAGAATTACAACGTAGATGAGAGACAGAGAAAGAAAGGGGAGTGGCGTCGAGGTTATCGTGTATTTGTGGAAATATTCCCACCTCGTACCGTCATCAAAGAAAAAAAAACCTTCGCGGTATACTCCGAGATTCTCAATCCTAATGAAAGGACCTATCCTAAATTAGCAAACTTCGCCTCGCGTGTTATAACCCTCGTTTTAATCTCATTGTTCTTGCCCCCGTACAAGATTTACGCTTTTACGTGTTGTACGTGTTGTTGCGAAGCCGCGAGTTAGAGGAGTAAGAGAGAGATAGGGCGCCCGCCTATTAGCTCCGGACTAAATCACCGTTGGTTCGTATGTACATTTCCCTTGATGACGTTACGAGTACACCACAACCGAATGTTGTACATACAAAATACCTAAACACCGCACGCTCTCTCAGCTTGGTGCTTATACTCGGAACTCCGTCTTACAGAGCTTTGATTTTACGTACGCGCGTTTCCACTCTTTTCTCTCCCCTCCACGCGATCGCGTTGGCGCAAGGTGGGAGTAGAGAGCCGCGAGCGCTCGATTGGTCCGCCGCGCTGATGGTGGGAGTAGACGCGAGCGCGCGATTGGTCTGTCGCGTAGGAAGGGGGCGGGGCTTCGGAGACTTAGACACGCCGTACCGTCGGTCGGTCCTCGATTGTCCGTATCATCGAGGTTCCAGTATACACCGCGACGGCTGTGTATACGTATCCAATGCATACATATCGTACGAGCGTTAACGAGGCAGAGCAACATGTCAACGGTAGGGCGCTTTTACAGTGAATTGCAATCCGTCGGTCTTCACCCTAAACCCTTCCTCCTCTTCTACGGTGTTTTACATTGCCTTCCACCCCTCTTCGACTTGCTCATTGCCAGGAAGTTAGGTAACCCCGTGGCAGAACTCGCACACCGGAATCGAAACCTTGCCGATCGACGGTGCGGGAGCAAACCTTTGAGCGACCACTCTTCCGCTCTTTGCAAAAGGATGTGGTATACGGGAAGTTAAAAAAATATGAGCGGGTACCGAGCCGATGAAAACTGGCATGGCGAGGAGAGGGGGGGGGGTGCTCTTTTTCATATGTACACGGAGCATAATGTTGGGGAACGGACGAGAAGAGCCAGGCACGAAGCGTAGTTAGCACATGCCACTCCTCGCCCGTTATGCTTGAAACTCTCTGATATAGCTCTACAGGATTACTCTCTCTCTCTCGTTCACCCTCACTCTTCGTCTCTCTCGTTCCCTCTCTCCATCTTTCTCCCCCATACTTAATCACGTAGAAGAGGGAAAACGCGAGGTTGGGTCTCCGGGCTTTATTCACGGCATTTAACCGTAACCCTCCCTACCTGGAGGGCAAGTGCAAAATACCCAGCACACCCCTTGCGTTGCGTAGTGAGATGAGACCCCCACCGTCTCTCTCTCTCTATATATATATATCTTTCTCTCTCGCTCACATGCACAGTTCTTTTGCATTCCAGTATGTATGTACTTTTTTACAGCAGATTCCTTTCAGGTACCTTTTATTAACGCCCTGGTCGTCCGATGGGAGAACATTGTCGTATGTTCCGGTCGTACGAACATTACGACAGACATGTCCATCGGAAAAGAAGGAATATCAACTCTGGGAATCGGCACGATCGAATGATCGTTGGATAGAGAGAAAGAGAAATAGGGAGAAATCAAGAGAAGAAAAAAGAAAAAGCAAGTCGAAGGAAAACTAGGAAGAGACTTTTTGCCGATAAGGTCGTTTTTTTCTGTTCTTTAACAACCTGGTGCACATGTGCCCCTGTTGAAAAATTGCGCCTCTAACGAAAAGATAAGAGGGGAAAAGGGAACTCGACGGAGGAGGAACGTTAAGCACCGCAGGGAGATAACACTTTTATCGGTGTGGCGCCCAACGAGGAACGAGCTGAATCTATAAAACGCTCGAGAACCTACGTAGAAAAGTGTGGGAGGAACGAGAGTTCTATAGCATCACGTTTCAAGTGGTACTCTTCGGGGGGTCTCTCTTTCTCTCTCTCTCTCTCTCTCTCTCTCTCTCTCTCTCTCTCTCTCTTTCTCTTTCTCTTCTTGTATATCTCACGGGCCTGAAATAAGAAGAAAGAGGGTGGTCTCGGTGTCGAGACGGTGACTCGACGACTACGGAGAGGAGCACCGAGAGAGTACAATGCCTGACTCTCATCTCTCTGTCCCTATCATGCTTTCTCTATCGCTCTATGTCTATCTCTAGCCTTCTCTCGTCTCGTGGGAGGTAAAAGCCGGCGTGCTCAATGTAATTAACGCTAGGTAGGAGGGTAAACCGCCATTCTCCTCCTCAACCTCCTCAACCTACTCCTAGACTCCCTTTTCCCACCCCAGGCATGGCGGAACACGTTGGGCAACCGTCTCTCGAGACACGCCGACGCGTGCGAATTTCTACGAGGACCCTCCCGTTACTCGTCGAAATTGCACTTTCGCTATCGAACACACCAAATCCCCCTTCGACATCGGCATTAATCGACGTGTGTACCTCTCGTCCGTACAGACGTAACGTCGAAACCCCAATCTTGAGAATTCGAGGGTCGAACGATCAACCGCGAGACTAAGCTTGTTTCATACGTTGATTCAATTACAACCTCCATTTTGTAATTTTATCGAACGTCTATAAAAGTGAGCGAATCGTTTTAGGTACCTATGACTTTCTTTTTACCGAGGTTTGATCGTCTAAATGTTTTTCGGCCCGTATAATCTCGACATTATTTATCGAGTACGACCTTAGCTTTTTGCGTTTTTGTGGCCATGGCGAAAGTTCGTAAATCGCAATTTTACGAACCGAAGCGGTTTGCCCGCGAAAAAGTGCCGGGGGAGGGGAGGATTTTTTTCTCAAAAATGATTGGAATAGAGCTTTTCCGCGTATCATCAAAATCATGCTTATAATTGTGAAATTTCACGTTTTTTCGACTTTTCAACCATCTTTTTTCGTGCGAGCGAAAAGCGACCCGTGAATTCGCGACCAGCGAGCAATTTCTGATCGATATAAGCTCTCAGAGCTTGAGAAAGGGTTAAAATTCACCGGAATGTAATATGTGGCCAATTTGGATTAGTATCGGGAAACCTCAAAAAATCGACTTTTCGCGATGCTGTATCTCCATTCTCGTTCGTCCTACAGAAAATTGCACGAGTAACTTTTTGAAGAGCTCGCCGAAAACTCGAGAAGCAGCCAAGGAACATCCGGATAGCTAAATTTTTGTGGCCGAGGCGACATTTGGAAAATCGCAATTTTCAGGACCCATAGGAATTTAGAAATAACGTCTAATTTTATACTTCGACCCTTCAACCTTCGAGCGATTCAGCAATGTTTATAATCAGATACGAGTTTAAAGGAGTTTGAAAAATGACTTTGAAAATCGTTTATTCGGTGTACCGAGAGCGATGTTCACGCGGTTAGCGCGTAATTCGTGGCGTCTTCGAAGTTAAGCAGCATTTCACGCCTGCCACTAGTTGGTGCAGTGACTGCTTAACCCTCTACTGGCGCGGATTTCGAGTCACTGAACGGAGTCGTAAAGGTCATTCTTCCGGAAGCCTCGATGGGTTTTCCTGCAAGGAGGGAGGACGTGTAGACATTGTAAGAGCCGTGATTCTGTATCCGACACGCGTTTTCCACAGTTTCCCCCTCAACGAAAGCACCTCACAGTGTGAAAAGTAGTCGTCTACAGACACGCTCGAAAAGAGTTAGGTTAGGTGAAGTGAACTGGCAAGTAAAAAAGAGAAATGGAAAATAAGGGTAGAAACGATAAAAACGATAAAAAAAAATTAATTAATTAACGAAATAATCTATCAAATAACCAAGTAATTAATTAATCAATCATTCAATTAATTAATAGATTGTTGCATCTTATCGTCGAAATCGCGCCATGATTTATCGTTCGATCAACCCCCGCATGCACCGGGCTTCCCCCAACTTTTAAAACCGTTGAAAACAATCGTAATTCGCGCGTAAACCGTGACACGCCGCGTCGATCGTTCTTTCGCGAACCTTACCTTCTCTCTAGTTCGTAATACGACTCGACTATTGAAAAATTAACGACCGCGAGAAGCCACGACGGAGAAGGCAAGAAAAAGTGAGAGACGATAGGGAAGTTTGCTTTACGAAAAAAAAAAAGAAAAAAATTACGATAAATGTGCCTCTCGTCGGTTCTATCGGCTGAATAATTCAAATTCAAATTTACAATTCCGCTATTCGCAATGGCAAGAAAAAAAAAGTTTTTTTTTATTACGTCGTGCAACCAGGCTCCGGCTATACCTCGCGGGCGCAAGGCCACGAATGTGAGGCGAAGTGTAAGAGAGCGAAAGAGTAAAAAAAGAAAAGAAGAAAGAAGCTTTGAAGAAAATTGAATGAAAAATGTGAGAGGTCGAAAAACGAGAAGGAGAATTCGAGCCGGAGAAAATCGTGATTTTCGAACGCGAGAGGAAAGAAACAAGCGAACGAACGAACAAACCAAAAAAAGAATAAGAAACCAAACCAGGAATGAAAAATTTTCATAATTTCTTTTATTTCGAAATAATGAAAAACACGAGAGAGAAATTACGAAGAATTTCGTGTTACCTCGCTTCTTTATACACATTCGCGTATATTTATCCTCCCCCCCTCTCATTCACCCCCACCACCACAGTTCTTATAAATACGCGCCGCGTGTTTCTATTTCTTAGGCCGCCGTTATTGGCGAAATGTTTCAAGTTCGAGAAACCGCGAGCCGAAAGTAATTTTAACTTCGCGCACAACGGTATAACATTAATTCTTAATTACGCGGGGGTGGGGGAGGTAAAACAGTCCCGCGAAACCGGTAGATAGAAATAAGTTGTCTGGGTCACAGCTCATTCCCAAATGAAGTTACCGCGGTATTAAACGGAACTTTACCGGAGAAATTTTCCTGGTTAAATTCGACCGCATTATTTTCCGCACTGTGGCACCGAGAGATGGTTGCAAGAAATTCTCTACCCCCCCCCCCGTCCTTCTTTTACTCTCTTCCTTTCTCTCTCTCTTTCTCTCTATTCCCATCCTCGAGAGAAAAGCCACTCGGGAGTGCTTCTCAACGGTTAGATAAACTTAACTCGTTAGTGTTCAACCGCCAAGTTTTACGAGACAATGCCTTGGCCATCCAGGCTGCTTAAAGCTGCGAACGAAAGGAGGGAATGTAAGAGAGAGAGAGAGAGAGAGGAGTAGACACCAAAAGCCGATTTATACTTTTTCACCTCGTCTGGGTGAGACAGCCCTTTTCCCCTCCCCACGCATTCCTTTTTTCGCAAGATTAAACTCGTTCTTCATTGGACTCGAGCCGTTCCCGTTACACCTCCCGATCGGCTACGTATAAAACTATCATCCCTATACATCGACTTATCGTTTACCTCGACCTCCTACGACCTTCTCACAACCTCCCATGATACAATTTTAATTGCGTAATTGTAACAGTTACGATGATAAACTGCGAACTTTACTCGATGAAATAAATTGCATTTTATCGGCATGAGGAGAAAATTCGCGGAACACGAGAGACAGAGAGAGAGAGAGAGAGAGGAAGGAGGGTGAGCTTTTGTAGAAGGGGTTAGGAACGGGGAAAAAGCTGCCTGCTTCCTCGCTATACCCTCGCTCGATCTACCGGCGTTGCAAACAACTCACGTACGCTCGAAAACCGTATTATTTTCGTCGTTAAAGCTCGATATGGCGAAACTCCCTTTTCCCTGCCTAAAGTAATTAACGGCCTCTCCTCTCTGTCTCTCTCTCTCTCTCTCTCTCTCTCTCTTTAACTTCTCTACAACTACAGGACGATAATAATAATGGTCACATAGTTTTTTATTCAATTTCATTAGCCAACACGCGATACTTTACGCAGAGAAAATTTTTCGAATCCAGACCTATCGTGGTTTGATACCAGCAGTCGCCAGGAGTTGGTTAAAATTATGACGCGGAACACACGGTCGAGAGAAAGTTTGATAACACACCAGAGATAGGAGCGTTAATGTGCTTTCAAATGAATTATCCATCGGCAAATTGACGAACAAAATGAAAGCGACGATACATCATCGAAATATAATCGTTCATACATTCGGCAATTATGCTCACGCGCACTTCTGGCGTATATTGTACGAAGGCTTTATCGGATAATATTACGTACGATATTGCGAGCTCGCTTTGCGAACAACGTGTCGGTGGCTTCGAAACGATTCGAGTCGACAAAGGCGAGAGAGAAACGTCGCGTATCGTTCGTGAATTAATCGTCGCGTTATAATCGCAATGAACCAGGTATATAGTTCGTATATCGATCGATAATCGATCTGGTTTTTGTACCGGTGCAAACAACCCCTAGGAGGGGTGAGACTCGAGTTTCACCCCGAAGGCTGACAGATATCGTTCCATGTTTGCGAATACGTTCGATGTTTATCCAAATATTCGAGTTTCTTCTTTCGATATTGTTTCATTTTTTTTTCATAGAGACACTTTGGATTTTTTGAAAAATGTACAATGTTTACGAAACCGATCCTTTTTTGTTAATCGTTTGTTTTTTTTTCTCTCGTAACCGTGAAATATTTACAAAACCCTCGTTGTATTCACGTTCGATTGAAAAAATGAAAATATAACGCGCCAGAAATATCGAGAATTAACGATTTGTGTATTTCCTTTTATCGTTCCGTAGGAGGCAATGACGAAAAATAAACGTCGCAATTGGCGACGTTTGATAGCCGGTGGACTCGTTGGAATAGTCGTACTCGGTCTGGTTATCGCGGCGATTATTCTACTGAGCGGTAGTCCGAACGATTCAACGGCAGCACGAACTACCGGGTCAACTGCAGCTGCTGTCACCCTCGAAGAGTGGCTCTGGGGTTCCCTCTCCCCCAAAAGCTTCAATGGCACCTGGCTCAACGGTAGGTATACAGTCGGCCACCCACTCGTCCAAACTCCCATACCACGCAACCAAAATTCTTACGCGTATCGGTTCACCGAGCATTATCGTGCAAAACTCCATCTCTTTCTCCTACCTCCTCGCCTTCCACACCATCTCTCTCACCATTCTTGATTTCGTTATACGTTCCTGATGGTTTTTCTACTTTATTCCCATCTTTTCTCCTTTTACATTCTTTCTTTTTCATCTTTTCTTTCAACCTCGAGAAAACGAGGTCTGAGGAGCCAATTGGCCCCATAACCGGTAGGAACGTTAAAAATCCGTTGGCAACATTCGCACCGTAGGGACGATTTTGCAATGGTCTCGGTGTTATCCGATACGAACATCGACAGGGAGGGAGAAAGAGAGAGAGAGACCTCGGGGCCTCGAACGACCATGCCCAATCCTCATCCCCCTCTTCCACCCCTTTCCTCTCTCTCTCTCTCTCTCTCTCTCTCTCTGTATCTCTCCATCCCTCCTCTGTATATCGAAGCATAGTTTTTCCAACGATTTTCTACCGGTGGTGGCCACGTGCGAATGCGATACGGAACGAGACGCGAGGAGACATTCCAGGGGGAATAATAACCGGGAATTGGATGACATCCAGAAATGAAAGTAGGGGAGGAACGAAAAAGCTGACGAGGCCGACAACTGTACCGGTGGCGACGACAATAAGCACGGGAGAGTACGAGAGGAACAAAGAAGAAAAAGAAAACAATAAAATAAAAATCGAGAACGCGCGATCCTCCCACTTCCTCCCTCTGCAGCCCATCCTCCTCCTCCTCTTGCACCGATCGTCGAACTCCGGTGACACTCTCGAATTCAATCGATATCCGCGAAATATCTTTGTATCTCGCGGAATACTTTTCTCGCGTGGACCGTGTGCGCGACAGAGTTTACTTTTTATTTCTCGATTTTTCTTTCTTTTCCGTTGTTTTTCTTTTCTCGTTTTCTTTTTTAATAGAGAGAATTTTTATTTTTCATCCAGACCGCTCGTATTTTTTTTTATCGCAAAACTCTCACTTTGACAATCGTCGAGGGAAAGAAGAAGAAGAAAGAGCGTTTGGCGTTTGACATAAATTCTGGTTTATTCGTTATTCGTGGCCGAAAATACGAGCGTCGATACGAGGGGGAAGAAAAAAAAACATTGCGCTCGCGAGCCGAGCGCGTGTTCGTAGAAATAAACGGCATTATGGGCTACGCTAAATCATTTTTCTTTTTTAATACGAAAAAAAAAACGTACGGAGTAACGTGTGAAATTAAAAAAAAAATCACCGGTCGAACGATCGTTCGTACGAAAAATTGAGATTAATTCATTTTTTTTGTGGGGGGAGGAAAATTTGTACGAGATTATCGGGAGAAATTGATTTTTCGTAAATCCAATTAAACCTTTCGATCGGGGAAAAACGAGAGATATTTTTGTTATTATTTGGAACAAATTCGACCGTTTTCGTGATCACGGATTAATTAATATCATTTGGCAATCGTCGAAACGATTGTTGTTCGTTATAATTGTCAGCCGTTCCATATTAATCCGATATCGTAGCTCGCGCTCATGTTCATAATGATACAGTAGTATTTGGGGAATAGAAACGTGAGAGAGAGAGGTGAGGAGGGAGGGAGGGGAAGATACGAGTATGCCGGTACCCGTAGTTGATACTTCCCGCGGTAAATACACAGAACAAGCCTGAAACTCCGCTGGGATCGATCAATGGACATCGCGGTATGTTCGGTTCTCGTTTGCTCACCGGTATATAGCCGCGATCAAACTGCTGCTTTTGAAATTGCATCGGTTCGAAACTACCCCTCTTGCTCTCTCTCTCTCTCTCTCCCTCCCTCTCTCTTTCTCTCTTGATCCCCTCTGTCTCTCGTACTCTCTGCCTCGGGTCGTTCGCATGAAAATAGGCTTTCCATCATTTTAAATTTCGCCATTTCCACGATATTTGCGCGAGGCATATATTACGTTTCATTTTTATTTATCGCAGATGACGAGATTCTTTATCGTGATCCGGAAGGAAATTTGTTAATATTCAACGTGACCTCGACATCGTCGAGATACCTCATGAAAATTACAAGCGCGGTGAGTGTGGGTTTAAATTTATTTGGAGGTAAGAGTAAGTTTTTTTGGAGATGATGGAGAAAATTGTGATTATTGTACGGAATTGATTAACGATAATCGATGGTTCTGATGTGATGATTTAAAAATGTACCTAGGGGTATGAGGTTAGTTTGGATATAAAGAAATTTGACTCAGATAGGACCTCTGAGTTTCCAAAAATCATTTTCACTTTTAGAAATGTTCGATTCCGAGGGATGCAATTTTTTTTCGACCAAACTAACTTTGTAGGGTGGTTAAGGAATCGGAAATTTCCCGTAGAACACGAATATCATATTTTTAGTCCCAGTTTTTGGTGATTTACCCGTCAAAAAATCGAAAAACGTTCAAATTTACCGTTTTTTTTTTTTTTTTTCAAATTTTAACTGGGAAATTAAAGAAAAACGGAATAAAGATCTCATATTCGTGCGCTACAGGAAATCTCCGATGTTATAAGTACCCTGTTAGGTCAATTGGGTAAAAAAATTGAATTATCTACTACCCCAAAATTCCCAAAATCTATTTTTACTTTTATAAATCTGCATCTCGGAGGGGTGTTTTTTTCGTCCAAACTATACTTTACAGAGTGGCTGCGGGATCGCAAATCTGCCGTACAACACGATTATCACATTATTATTCTTGTTTTTTTTGTCTTTTCCTCGTCAAAAAATGAAAAAACTGTGAAAAATTGTTTTTTTTTCAACTTTTGACTAGTAAATCACAAAAAAAAATATAAATATTATAAGCGATCAGCAAATTTCCTGTATAACGAATATCACATTCGCGCTCGTAACTTTTTGTAATTTGCCAGTCGTGAGATGAAAAAATGTAAAATTCTAAAGTTGCGCGCTTGCTTCCTCGCAATTTTTGCTCTCTCACCAAAAACTTCCTCGACGAGACAGTCACCATGTAGAAAACTACTTGTACGTAGAGTTTGCGTGGCTCATGAATGAAGAAAAATTACGAGGGTGCAATACAGTACAACGAATGTATGCTCGGTTCCTAATTTATTTTTCATTCGTACAATGCAATGCCGGATTCAATTTATTTTCATTCGTAAAATAATTTAATTCCCCGCATTAACTTTCTTTACGCTCCCTGGTCTGGTCCACTCTCCGAGTTGATAACACGCTTTCAGCGTACTGCGCACTCCTGAAATAACGAAAATGAACAGTGAAAAGAAAAAGGGCACGTAAAAAAAGTAATTGCGGCGTTTATCGTAAAAAAAAGTAATTCTCGTGACTTCCGTTAACAGTTTTTCACTCGTCTTTTTCAGACTCTCTTATCAAGCTTCGATCATCAAATTTCGGCCGATCGAAAATATCTTTTATTGGCCTCGAACTATCAGAAGGTAAGCTAAATTTAGTTGCAATTAAATCCACTGAAAAGTCGATGAGCCGAAGATATATTTTCACCCCCAAGAGGATTTTAATTATTTATGCCCCTCTGGAGCCCTGCGAGCAACGACCAATCTCGAATTTACAAACACGTAAAAGTATATTTGCATTATAAACCCGAGAATCAACGACCAACGAATATTATAACCACCCCCTCATTCGTCGTTGTCCGCGTACAATTTTGCGCGTCACTCTCGCATCGATTCGTTTCGTCCGATTTTCACGCGTTCGTACTCCAGGGTCATAAATATTTTTATGTAACAAGCTCTGTCATTTCCCATTGAGATATTACGACGCATTTTGATTTTCGCTTTAAACACGACCCGCGCTTAACGCTCCCCGCTCGTTATTTATATTTGAATTTTCGCTTATTATTATTATTATTATTATTACGATATAAAAAATTCAATTTTCATTGCCCTGTTCGAGGACCATGCTCTCGCGTACATCGCGTCTCAAAAAGACAAATTTTACAAGAAATACCGTAGCAATTTTATCGAATATATCGCGTGTGCGACGCGTCGATACGAGGCAAAAGCACGAAAGAATTTTTTTTTATTTTCCGTATCGCGCTGATTGAAAAATGTTCCATTGGTTGAAAAATAAAAAAGGTAAAATTGGAATTAAAGTCAAAAAGAAAAAACGTATTACATCCGAATTGATCAATTTCCGCCGATATCGGGTACAAACCGATCGGCCAGCGCGAGAGTAAGTAAATATCGAAATTCTCGTATCCATCGAATGGCGAAAGGGGCGTATCCTTCGAGTTCAGCGAACAATGTTCAATTAACAACAAATTCATTTTCGCTTTTTGTTTTTTTGTTTGTTTTTGTTTACTTTTGTTTTTTATCCCTCCTAGTGTTCGTAACAAACGCGCTTGTTTTCAGTCGAGAGTTTTCAATTACGCTGTTAATTTACAATTTGCGCCTCGTCTCACATTACTCTTTCATCCAATCGTCGAAAATTCTTTCGCTAATGGTGTCAAAGGAATATAAAAAAAACGAAACAAAAAACACATTTTTCCACCTAATGAAAAAAATATTTGGTAAAATCGTCCAATTTTCGTGAACAAATTCTCTCATTTTTCAATCTCTCATTTTTTCAATTATCATCAACCTAATGATCTCGACAACCCCCAACCCTCACTCATATAATTGAAAAACCCCGAATCTCTCTCGTACGTAAAATAAAAATCGTACGAAAGAGCGAATAGAGATCCGAGGACGAGATTAACGAAAAAAAAAAAACGAAACGAAACAAAAAAAAAGAAAATTCGCACAAATCTAGTACTTACTCTCGTAAAGCTCGTAAAATGGTTCATTCGACTGCGACGATCGAAGCGACGAAGACAAATCTTGCGTCGGATCGGGAACACTACGTGCTCGCTCGCGCGCGTGTGTATATAGTTTCGCGCTCTTCGCAGTGAAAATGATAAGTTTCGCGCTATCCCCCCCCCCCCCTCCCTTCCTCCCTACCATTCTCACTCTCTCCCTCTCTCTCTCTCTCTCTCTCTCTCTCTCTCTCTCTCTCTCTCTCTCTCTCTCTCTCTCTCTCTCTCTCTCTCTCTCTGTGCAAGTCCCTCTCTCTGTCTCGCATAGACAATCAGATGTAACGTTCCATTATATGTTCGGAACGCGTGTGCTATTTTGATAGCAAATATGGGCGAACGGAAGAGACCGGTGGAGACGGAGACGCGGAGTTGGTGGGCTTCGAGCAACGTGTGCATTGGCGAATACGCGCCTATGCTGTACCAAAGGACAATGGGAGAGGGTCCACCCCCCCCCCTCCCTCCCTCCCGCCACCAACCCTCTCTCGCTCTCTCTCTCTCCCTCCCTCCCTCCCTCCCTCTCTCTCTCTCTCCCTGACGAGCAGACAATGCACACACAGCTGGTGAACGTTCTCTCTCTCACTCACTCTCGGACAAGTTTCCTCGAGCCCGGCAGAATTTAAATCAGCGGATGACATTGTCCTACAATGCCCTTCACGCGATACCCCATACGTACACTCGCAGCATCCGGCCTTCTGATACAACCAAGAATTATATATATATAATACACACATATATATATATATGTGTGTGTGTATTATACATACATACATACATACATACATACACACACACATATATATATATATGTGTGTGGAATATATAGTCCCGATAGGGATATTCGTTATCATTATGATAGTCGCATTATTTCCATCGGTGTGTCTTCATCGTTATCGCGCCCTCTCAACGAAAGCTTACGTCGAAAGGCGCTTGGATAAATCGGATTTCGCAAAAAGATCAAACACGGATTATATCTTCGACGTTTTCCCCATTGTTATCGTTTCAATGGGGGAGTGAGGAAGAAAATTCGAAGCCGCCCGAGCTCCTCCCGTTCGACCGGTAGCGAAAACTTGAAAGTTTCGCTCGACTTCGGTGAACAACCCTTCGACTTTCGTGCTTTTGTATAGCTTCGACCTCGAGGACGATTCGAGATCGAGAATTTTGCGACGCGATTGTCTCGGGGTCGAAGAGATAAAGGGAATGAAAAAAAAAGGAAAAATGTTATGTATTCGATTTTTAGGAAAATGGGGATGATTTTAAGTCGTACCGTGTTTTTTTTCTCTTTTTTTTTAAATATAATCGTCGAGAATACGTTACGCGCGGCGAAAGTTTTTTTTTCGCCCAAGAACACCCTCGTGGGCGTGAGAAATAGTTTTTTATACTTTCGATCGAGAAAAAGAACACCCGTCGTTTCAATTATAAATTTGCTTCGGCCGTGGGACGATCGATCGGCTTACCGATTGGCCTTGAGAGAGGCCAGAGCTCGAAACAAAAAGTTTCCTACGGACGTATAAATCGAAACGAGAAGGTACGAGAAAAGTTGGCGAGAAGGTGGCAACTAAACCATCGCCATCTCGTTTCTACCCCGAGCGAACTTAAATCGCGCGAAAAAAGTTCCTAAAACTGCAAAAAGAAAAGTTTCAGTTTTATTTTTTCTACCGCGTCTCTCTCATCTCTTTCTCTTTCTCTTTCTCATTTTTTTTCACAGCTCATCGACGCGGTTGGAAAAAAATACACCTCGACTCTCAAATAAAGCGGTACGAATAGAAAAAAAATCAAAATTTTATCATCGATCGGTAAAAATCGGTTTCTTCATGAAAACAAAAATCGTTATCGTTCCATCGATCTGTCAGCCGTTTCTAAAAATCGTTGGACAAATACCCTCCATATCAGTCTCTAAAAAAATTCCCCCGATCGAAAAAAAAAGTAGAAAAGATAAGAAAAAAAACAGAGTTCGGTAAAAAAAAATCGGTTCATATTTAAAAACAAAAGTCGGCGTCGCACAGACGCGTACGAACAGAAAAAAATTCAAAATTTTATCATTGATCGGTAAAAATCGATTTCTTCATGAAAAAAAAATCGTTATCGTTCCACCGATCTGTCAGCCGTTTCTAAAAATCGTTGGTCAAATCCCCTCCATATCACTCACTAAAAAAATTCCCTCGACAGAAAAAAAGTAGAAAAGATAAGAAGAAAAAAGACAGAGATCGGTAAAAAAAAATCGTTTCATATTTAAGAACAAAAGTCGGCGTGGCGAGGCCTTCGACGGTACTCTAAAAGCACTCCCCGGAGGCTTACGCAGGTCTCGTACGTTCGATCAAAATAGCAACCCCCTACCCCCTGCTTCACCCGCCGAAACTTGAATTATAAATTTGGCCCGTAGACCGCATCGGCATAAAGCTCTCCGGATAATTCATGTGAAAACGCGTGGAAATCCCTCCATTAACCGAAAAAGCGTGTTACGCGAGTCGGTGACTGGTATAAGTAATTCATCGATAGAAATATAAGGGCTTTTATATATCCGAACGTTGGTTTGTTCCTGTAACACATACGCTTGCGGGAAAACCACCGAGATCTTTCTCGCTTGTGCCGAAGAGTAGCTGATGTGAGAGAGAGAAAAAGAGAGAGACTAAGTGAGGGAGAGAGAGAGAGAGAGAGAGTGAGAGAGCGTAAGTGAGGAAGAGAGAGAGAGAGAGAGAGCGTAGGTACAACGACGAAACCGATCGTTACAGGCACGATTCCATCATCGGCAACTGGACCACCGGTTGGCTCAAACGTCACGTGATTAATGGTCCTCCCTCCTTTTTCTCATTTTTTTTTGTTATGTACTCTTCGTTTTTTTTCAATTTTTTTTTCTTTCTCCACCCTAAAAAGAGTTAATGGAAGCAAAATAGCGTCGGACGGCCATAAATCCTTGGGTATCGGGGTAACAATATTGATAGAAGTGTCACGATATACTAAACGCTATCGCGCCCTCGTACGCCCCCTCCACCCTCTCTTACTCTCTCTCTCTCTTTCCCCTATACACACACAAACGCACACGCAGAACGAGGCAAAAGTATATTTATCGGGAAAACGTCTATTTCTACTTCATTCATACATTCATACCTGTACAATGAATAATCGATTCTCCGATCGCTTAGCGCAGCAGGCATCCATGAGAATGGCGCTAGGGGTTGGTGAGGGAAGGATAGGGGGAGAAAGAAGTGAGAAGAAACAAAATATTGTCGCTCCGGGGGAGTTTGACATACCCCTTTGGACAAAAGCTCGAGGAACGATCGTAAACGAATCCTTGAGGCTCGTGACCGATTCGCTTATTTTTGTTTATTTTTGTTTTTTTTTGTCTTTTTTTTGTTTGTTTTTTTTATTTTCAAACTAATGCGATACTTTTCTTTTTTGCTTGCAGTACTTTCGACACACCTACCTGGCACAGTACACCATCGTCAATCTCGAAACTCTGTGAGTCAACGATTTTCTTGAACGCTTCTTGAAAAAAAAAAATTTTTTTTCTTTCATCAAATTTCTTAATTTTTTGTATTTTTATATTTATTTTTAATACCGTTTTCTACATATAAAAAAAATTGTATCCTGTATCGTTGAAAGTGGCGAGAATCGAAGTTCGATCGTAACTAACAAAAAAAACAGGGCGAGGGTGTAGAAAATTCGATCGTGTCCTGTTTCATCGAATTTTTCATTTCTACGAGGAAGACCACAGGGTACACAATAGCGCTTGATTCGTCGCGATAATCGTCATTCGAGAGCGTGGCAAACCCCCTGCCCCCCCCCCCCCCCTCTGCCCCTCTGACGACCCGTGTTGTAAACCCGTGAGCAAGTCACCGAGCGTAATACAAGTGACAATTGACCCATTTCGACATTGTTAAGACTCTCGGGTTACCGCGAGGGATCGACCGAAGCCAAAAGCTCTTCGGAACGAGAAATCGTGGAACGGTTTATAGGCGGATAGTCCTTGTTGAAAAAAAATAAATAAAAAAACGATACGAGCCGAGGAAAATCTCCGTTGCAAATTTTATGCGTTTCGCTCGCTCGTGTCTCGCGCGAATAATCGCCTACGAGACACTTTTATTGTATTTTTTTTCGACCTTGGACATCGAAGAACAAAAAAAAAGAGAATTTAGGAAAAATATTGTTTTTAGTATGTTTTTTTTTGTTTTAGATCGATATTGAGGAATTTAAAAAAATGAGGAAAAATAAATTGTCCCGAGGGTCGGCTCCCAAACGCTTTTCAGTATTTTTAATCAACGACGAATTTTGAATCAACATTGCCTCGCGACTCGATGGAATTTAGTTTTTTTTTAAACGTACGGGAGATAATTAAAAAAAAGAAAGGAATATAAACAGAATTTTTGGAAATTTGGAAATTTTTGTATTTATTTATTTATTTATTTTCGTTTTTTTCTAACAGCGCTGAAATTCCCTTGGCGGTGGGAAATTCTACGAGTCTACAGCTGGCACTGTGGGCGCCGCAAGGCAACGGGCTCGTCTACGTCAGCCAGAATAACATATATTACCGTCCAGTGGCGGAAATAAACGATGATTACCAAATCACGACAACCGGAGTATTCGGAACTATTTACAACGGTGTGCCGGACTGGGTTTACGAGGGTGAGTTGTCGAGACAAATTATGCGCGTACGGGTGCAATCGGATTTTCGCTTATCGAACCCCCTCCCGCCCCAAGAATAATTTGCGAAATCGTGATAACGAAAAAATGAAAGGCCTCGACGCGATAGAATTAATGACGATCTTTATGGGGGAGAAATAAAAAACGGCCTGTGGACAAAGCTCGAATGAACTCGTCGCGAGCAAATTTGTAATTCGGATGAAAAGATAAAAATACCATTCTTCAATTTGGCTCGTTCGTAGAGGGGATTAAAGAATTTTTATAATAGATCGAATTTAATTTACGACATAAGCCGTGTAACTAGAGAATCAATTTTTTTTTTAATAATTGATTAAATAAATATTCCAAATCGCGACCGTGGGAAAAATTCTAAAACGTATTTATAAAAACGACGTTTGCGGTATCAAAAAAAAATCCCTGGCTTCTTTTATTGGAGGATAATAATATTTTGTTAAATTTAAACGACTGAAACTTGTCGTAGACTGTAATAATCGACTGTATAAAATTTCATTCGTCTCGTGTCGATGATTTTTGAATTATTTCTATCAGCGATTACAAAAGCTTACTTTCGCAAAAATGGCGTTTGAAATTTGCAACTAACTTAGCTATTTCTCAATATTATAATACCTTAAAAAATATTTTTCAAAAGACTGCAACGAAAAACAATTTAAAAAAATTAATTCGTTGAAAAATTTTGAATGGTACATAAGCCCTTGATTACTTGTTTAAACCTTGTACGTATTTGCAGAGGAGGTATTGAGTTCTAACAAGGCGATGTGGTTTTCCCCGAACGGCAAGAAACTTGCATTCGCTTACTTCGACGACTCCAAGATACAAGTAATGAACATACCGTTCTACGGCTATCCCGGAAGTTTGTCGTTTCAGTACACATCGACCATACCGATTTATTATCCCAAGGTAAATGTCTTTTCGTTCTTTCTCGGACGAATAAATAATCCGTGGAAAAATTGTCTAATGAAAAAAAAAACTCGCTCGTGCGTGTATTTTATTCCCGTTCAGCCTGGCACGATAAATCCGAGTGTAAAATTGTTCTACGTCGATCTCGAGGCCGCGACGCGGGATAACGCGACTCTTCACGAGATCAAACATCCACCGGAACTTTCACACTCGGAGAGAATTCTCGCCTCGGTTTCATTTCCAACGGACGATCTCGTCGCTTCAACGTGGAAGAATCGAGTCCAAAGTAGAGCCTACTTCAGTTTCTACAACGTGGAAACCTCGAGCGATACGACGGTGAGAAATTAATTCGTCTAATCACGGTTTATAAATCGTTCTCGTTGTTCCTAGATTTTTCTATCAATTTTTTTTTTTATGTACGTTTTATTATTTTATAATTTTTCATTTCTCGATGGGCAGGCTTACTCGTACGGCGAATCACACGGCTGGGTCGAACAATTCGAAGCGCCTCATTTTGGCAAAGACGGCACGGCTTTTCTCCTCATCCTTCCGCAGAAACAGGACGACGATACGGATTGGAGACAATTGGTTCTCATCGGTAACACAACCGGCGAAAATTCCGTCGTCACGCCACTGACTTCCGGCAAATTCGTCGTTACGGAAATAGTCTCGTGGGACGAGGCCAACGATCAAGTGTAAGAAAAATTCGAGACGATTTCTACGAGTTGGAAAAATACTCGTTGCATTATTTCGTCTTGTCGAAAGGATCTCGGGATTAAAAAAAAAGAATTTTCTTCTGAATTTTTGGTCGAGCGTAGTTGAGATTTTTATTAATTTTTCTTTATTCTTTCTGTTCGAATGCAGTTATTATCTAGCAACGACCGAAAGCGATTCGGGTCAGCAGCATTTGTATCGCGTCTCGACGCTGGATCCTGATCGTAAATCAGAATGTCTGAGCTGCAACGAGAGGCGAGAGACCGACGGCACGTACTGCTTGTACAACACTGCCACCTTCTCAACCGAGAACGGTCATTACATATTGACCTGCGCTGGTCCTGGTGTACCCGTCATCTCTATTTACAGCAGCAAGGTAAGTCGACGTTCGTTCGACAACGTGGTAGTCGTTTAAATTCAAACGTTAGAAAAATTGTTCGCAAGGATTTTAGTATCTTCGCGAAGAGTTACGCCAACGTTTCGAAACCCAGGTGAATCTAAAAACGTGCACGTTCCACGATAAGAGAAAATAAAAAATGGGGCAAAGCCCATTCTGTCTGGGAGGAAAATTTGCAAACGGGGAAAAATAAAAACATTGCAAGGAAATTCTCCGCACGTTTGAATTCGTAGTATTTTAGATTACTGCTTTCCGAGCTTACGGTTCGTCTTTCTTACAGTTATTCCAGCGAATACATTTTCTATCGTGTATTACAATGTTTTTATTTGATTTTATTTTTCCTTTTATTTACAACAGAACGCCAGTAGAGTTTTCACATGGGAGAGCAACGAATCCGTGGCGGAGAGAATGTCGAAGAAGTCACAGCCTTCGATCAAGAGGCTCGCAGTTCCGATACTAGGTGGATTCGAGGCTCAAGTACGATTGATTATACCACCGGGAGCTGACTTGAGTGGAACAACGAAATATCCAATGTTACTTTACGTGTACGTATATCTCTCCGTAATGAAATTTAATCAAAAAATCGGTACTTCTAATTGACGAATAATCTTCTCATTAATCCTATCTCTATTTCCCATACTGTGAACGTGACGTTAGAACGAAGAAAATTTTCGCGACAAGATTTCCAATGTTATTTCAATACGACGCTGCTTACGAAAAGTAGCACGATTCAAATTTCTTACGAAAACTAACACGTTTCGATATTCGACGCGAAAACTAGCATGTTTCAGCTCTCACCACGAAAACTAGCATGATTCGGCTTCTGCCGCGATAACTGGCACGTCCGAAATATGCTAGTTTTCGTGGCAAAAGCCGAAACATGCTAGTTTTCGCGGCAAATATCGAAACGTGCTAGTTTTCGTGTCAAAAGTCGAAACATGCTAGTTTTCGCGCTGATATCAAACGTGCTTCTCTTCGTAAGAAATCTGAAACATGCTAGTTTTCGTAAGCAGCGTCGAATAAATCTTACTTTTTGCTTCACGCGTTATTAATTATAAATTGGATGTCGTAACAAGATAGAGCAACTCGGGACAAGAGTCCCGTATGAAAAGCAACCGGCGAGCCTAATGAATTGAAATACCGCATAGCCCGGTTAGTTTGACAATTGTAATATATGTATATCGTCGATCCTTTCAGATACGGTGGTCCAGATACGTACCAAGTTACCGAAAAGTTCAACGTCGACTGGGGAACTTATCTGGTTACCCACAAGAACATTATTTATGCGGCGATAGATGGACGGGGCTCGGGCCTGAAGGGAAACGCGATGCTCTTCGCCGGCTTTAGAAACTTGGGCACCGTGGAAATTTTCGATCAGATCAGCGTAACGAGGTGAGTATTATTATTATTATTATTGTCGTTGTTATAATTATTATTATTATTCATGAAACTAACGAAACAATTCTCATTCTATCTCAAGCTCGTTGAATTGTTTATGACAAACGCCGGCTAATAAATTTTACTCCCATAGAGATAAATATATACAACGTACACGAATAAACCCGGCGTACCAAGAGTATTATAGGTCACAGGACCGAGCACAATACAATATAGCGTTTCAAAGTTATATTTGTGCTGCGGTTACGAAAGTGCGCGTGTCCAGAATTCGGCAACGCTGCAGAGAGGACACGGAAACTCCGACGATTCTCACGATCTCTTGGCCCACTTCCAATTCTTCAATACCCATACCTTTTTTTTCTTCTTTCTTTTTCGTCCAATATTTCTTTTTTATTTTTATTTTTATTATTTTTATTTTATTTTTTTCATTTTTTACCTCACCGCGACGCGACGAGCCAGTGAAACAGCCATCTGCAAGACCGGTGGTAAAATCTGGTCGAATAGCTTTATTTTGTTATTTATAAAGAAATGCCGGGATTCGAGCGAATCCGATATTGAAACCTTGCAATATAAATAAAAAGTAGTTGGCTTGAAATATTTGAAAAAAAAAAATGTAAAAACTTTGGTACGTTTACCCCGATCGTATAATACGATTCAACGTTGTTAACGAACGCGTATGTATTTAGATGGGAATTTAGCACACGAGCGTGCTTTTGGTTATCCAGTAATGGTCATTACTTCGTTAATTACAAAATAGGAGAAATGGGTTAGATGGAATTTCACGTTGCAAATGGAGGAAATAGCGAGCTAGGCGAATTTATCACATCCTCGATTGTTTCAGGCATTTGCAAGACAACTTTCCGTTCATAGACAGAGATAGAACGGCAATATGGGGCTGGAGTTATGGCGGATATGCGGCTGGTATGAGTTTAGCGATGGATCATGACAGCGTATTCAAATGTGGAATGTCCGTCGCACCGGTCACCGACTGGGCCCTCTACGGTATGAGAATTTCATTCGATAAACATCTTTATGATGCTTTTAAAGGTTGTTTCACTCGACGTTCGCGCTTCATTGATTATACAATGTCGTGTCCAACGAATAGATTCCATTTATACGGAGCGTTTTATGGGTCTGCCCAATGTCGCGGACAATCTCGTCGGTTACGAGCAGGCCCAGCTGGTGAACAAGGTCGATAACATCAAGCCCAACAGTTATTATCTCATACACGGGACTTTGGACGACAATGTTCATTACCAACAGTCACTGATGCTCGCCAAAGTTCTCGAACGCAAGGACATACTCTTCAGACAGCAGGTAACTTACAAACCATCCGCCAAATATTCTCAAAATATCTCTCATGCTCGTATTTACTCCCTTGAAAATATAATTCCAATTTATAATCATCCCCGACGGACGATTTTTCAATTCGTCACATTTTAATCAAAGAATAATTTCCGTTAATAAATTGATCCAGGTTGAAAAAACAATGAGAATATACGCTTTAACGATAATCGTTTCAGACCTACACGGACGAGGATCATGGAATCACTCAATCACGCTCGCACTTGTATCACTCGTTAGAAAATTTTCTGGACGGTTGTTTCGTCCACTGATGACCTATAAACGCCCGTATTTACTGGACGTTTCAGCAACGAGTCAATCAGCACACACACACACACACACACTATATTATTACGACAATTGTTAGTACAGTATGTCAAGTGCCACGCGTCTGACTTTCAACTGATTGTAAATATCCATTAAGCCTGTACATAGTTTATGTACGATATTGTAATTAGATTATTTCTGTACATAGTTATTACATCGATTTTACGGACCTGTGCTTGGTCATATTACTTTCCGCTATATGCACGATACTCAAATTTTCTTTTTCGATATGGAAAAAATAATAATAATAATAATAATCCGTAATCACTTCGAGATGACGATGAAAATACGAATTGCAACAATGAGGAATTTGCATGTATAAATACGTACTTACTGGCTCATTACCGATGACCCTATGTAACGATTCTGTTTTTAGTCGATATTTTTGTTTTTGTTTTTTTGTTTTGTTTTTTTTTTTTGCGAAAATTTCACCCACGACGCTGACTCTTTTCTTAAAAATAGCATTTATATATTTGTTCCTTCGTTCTTACATCTATCGGCGAAATAAAATCCTACTTTCGTAAATTGGTGATATTTTTTTCGGTCAGGGGTTACAGCGGGATGGTTATTATCTCTTTGTTCAAGGACGAGTAATCGAGAGCGAGAAGAATTTAAGTAAGTACGACGAGAGATCGAAATTTTATCAGAGTCGTGTTTATTTTTTTGTTGGATAACGATGGAATAATTAAAACTGCGAGATCGTGTACAGAAGGTAATCGTAAAAATACTTTTTATTGAAAAAAGAAAATGCCAATTACGAATTTTCCGTTTCTTTGAATCTGAAATCATACGAATTTGTGTTTGATATTGTACGATCGTTTATTTACCGTAGCTATTGGGGAAAAAATGAGAAAAATCCTTACTTGCATTTAGTACACGTATAAAATACAGTTTGACCTTCATCCGCCGATCTCAATTGAAGAGTCGCGTATGACATTTTATCATTGTTACACTGCGGACATCGCCTATCGATTACGGGCCCTTCGGCCTCGTCTTCGTCATCGTCTTCTTTTTGTTTGGCGGACGCATAAGTATCTTTGGTATTGAATTGAAGCGTATAAGACATCGCCATGTCTCCAAAAACTTGGTACGGTGAATGGAGCGCGCATTGGAAAATTCATGAAACGATTAATTATAGAAATAAACTGCACGCAGAAATGAATTTTTCTGCGCTAATTTTATACAGATATACGATGGAGCGTGATCCCACGCGATTTATAACATCGCATGGTATGACAGGATATAAAAAATAACAGGATTGAGCGCACGAACATTTTTTTGAGGTTATGTACTGCGCAGTGTTTTTTTTCGCTATCTCGTTACAAGGTAATGTAGAATTTTATTTTTTTCCAGTATTTGCATGATGAAATTACTTGAAAATTTAGTAGATTTATTCTAATAATTTAGATTCTTTATTTTTTAGTAAATTGACGTAAATATCTTGTTTTAAATGTGATGATGAGAAATATTTTGATTTTGATGACATCGAACACGTGGTAGGACACGATATAAGTGTATGGGTTAAAATTTGTTATGATTGCGAGAGTTCCTACCATCGGAGCCCCATTTTCTGTGGCATGCGTAACACGTTACACCACCTCTGTCACCGAGAAGTGGTAATATCGAGCCACAATCGGGACAGAAACCCGCGGCAGTGGTAAATGAAACTTTCTCTTGGTCACTATCCATTGTCACACGTTCACGCGTTTAAACATTTAATTCATTAAAAGGTGTTTTAAACAGTTTCCGATTGTAATCGGTATACGGCACTGACGCATTACTCATCTACTCATAAAGCTCATAAACGTCGTGCGCTGAGCAGGGAAAACCCATTACTGAAGAGGACCAGCTTCCACCTTACAGATTAGCGCTTTAAGTTCACTCCTGAAAGTGCCAAGTAGCGTAGAGGGCAGGAGTGTCCACAAAGATTGCGACGACCCGTAAACGCATTGAGTTTTGACTATCTTAACAATTTTGTGATCATTGTGTTCTTTCCGCTTTCCGCGATATTTCGAACTCCCTATACATTTTCCTATTTTTCCCTAGGAATTTTAATCTTCCTTGTATTTTCTTTTGATTTTCCTGAATATAGCCATTTTCTCTATATATTTTTGTCCTTAGTACAAGAGCAAATATTTATGAAAAAAATGACGAGAATTTTACGTGAGTGTCGATGTTCAACACTGATACAAATAGAACACAACCTAATGTTGCTCACACACTTGCGATTAATCGCTACGAACGTCATTCGCGTACAGACGAATACATAATATTATTGACAGTGATGCGGACGATTTTGTAATTACTTTTGATGAACGAGCCATTTGCTTGTTTGCTGTTTGTATTAGAAATGTGAATTCGTTACCAGCGTACCCGATCAAAATAAATGTGCGACTTAAAGATCAAGAAAGATATAATTATTCCAGAAAATTTTAAATATGTGGATCGTTTCCAATTTCGTGAATGCTTTGATAGGAATAACCCTAGTTAATACACAATCTACACTAGGGGCACAGGGGTAAGTAAATAATTTACGGTATTATGAGATTGAGCAGCAGATAAGATAATTTTTGATAATAACACTAAACGTACCAAGAGTGTAAAAAAATGTAGATTATAGAGCTTAAAAAAATATTCGGCTCATTTTGAAATAAAATACGTAAAAATTACTCACGACACAAACACGTAAATAATTAATTCTAGAATTAAAAATAATTATTCGTAAATCTCGTATCAAAGTGTAACGTAAATTCTAAACAGTCGCAACACTGTCGACGATAAGACCAAACTTTGAGTCAACAACGAGAGAAATTCTATGCCACCGTAGGGAAAAAAGAAAAATGCTGTTCGACTTCAGAAACGTGTCTAATGTCGATGATTGGATCGAATCGTCCGACACAGTTCGTGAAGTTGGAATGTCGAAAGCTACTCTGACTCTACAGAAAACTCAATTGTTTCAAAGAGCGGTGTTCTTTACTCTACTAAATCCGCAAGCTAACGGCGCTGGTTTTGCCGGAATGAATACTTGGACGAATTTCGATTTGACCGGTTACAAAAGCATTGAAATGTCCTGTCGTGCACAGGGAGCTAACGAGAATTATAAAATCGTTCTTCGACACAAGGGCATGGGTGTCCATTCCGAAATATCGTACGAACAATTCTTTTCGGTAAGAATTTACGAGGTTTCGTGTAATTTAATAAACATAAACATAGATTTCCCGAAATAAATGTCCCAAAATCATTATTTGACGTCATATTTCTCTTATTTTCAATCTTTTTTTCCGACCACTTGGACATTGTAGGTATCAACGTTGGAAAAAAATGTTGGTATTGTCCGATTGGATTTGTCGGATTTTAAGGCATATTTCCGTGGTCGTGAGATACATAACCAAGATCCTCTCGATATTGCGAACATCACTATGTTCGGAATACAAATTTATGGAGGAGTTTACTCACCAATAAAACAAAGAGGCGTATCTTCTCTCGAAATTGACACTATCGTTGCTACCACTTGAAGAAAATGCAATATTTTCACCAATAATATTTAATCATATTATTCTGACATTATGTATTCTTCAGTGATCAAATAAACATATATTTTCATTATTTCTAGCTCGTTTAATTTTTTTTGTAGGTTATGTTGTGTGCTACCTATGCAATTTTAAACACACCGCGATTCCATCTTGAAAATATCCTAAATACACTTCGGTCACCTCTAATCCACCTTGAAATACACCGGTACAAACACACCCACAAAAAAAATCCAAACGCAACCCGGTAAATCCCGAAAATAATCAATTTGCCTATAGTCACGGAGTCAGATTTTAAGAGTAATGAAAATAATTTATATCAGAGTAGTATAATGTCGACATAAATTGATAATATAACAATTTGAATGCCAAACGTATTCCGAAAGAGAACAATATTAATTTTTATATATGACAATCACTTTGGAAAGTTAGAATTTGCGACTTCAGCCAACTGGCTAAAGTCACGGAGTGACTAAAATCAAAAGATTTAAATTTACTATTGTAAACATTGTAACGTGTAAAATTATTAACCCCAATAACCGAACGGTCCTAATACATTGCTGTACATACTATTATTATCCGTATATTAATATACGCGAACCGATAGTAGTGTAGGGCGACGGTATCACGCGAAGAGACGGAAGATGGCGACGGTACCAAAAGGTACTGCCCTTGTTGAGCAATGCATGCGAGCTTACTATTTTATATATAACGAGGACAAGGAAAATTTGGAAACGATCGATTGTAAGATGTGTCATGACGACGAACGACAAGCGTATATAGAGTAGAGGAATATTATTACCCAAAGAAGAGACAGATAGATATAACTATAACTAGTACCCGCGAACTTTCGGAGACGTTACTCTCCAGTCCGTTGTTTCATCATCTTGATGCTCGAAGGATCGTGACATGGTAGCCTCGAGCACGGGGTGAGCTGAGAATCTCATTTTTTTTCGCGAATCGTCAATTCTTCTCATCTTTTTGAGATTTTGGTGCACAATTTTTTTAGATCTACTACGAGCGCTCAGACTCTCTTTGATTTTACGCGAATCGGTTTGGATAACGTGTTGGCGTCTTGGACGGAAAATTCGGATACAACGAGAAACACCGGAATGTCGAAAGCTGCTCTGGTTGTGCAAAAAAGTCAGGTGTTTCAGAGAGCTGTATTATTCACGCTTTTAAATCCAAAGAAAAACGGTGCTGAATACGCAGCTGTGCAGTGTGAGACGAACTTTAATCTCGGTGATTTCAATCATATTTCTCTCCGATGCCGAGCTCAGGGAATTAACGTTAATTACAAAATGCTCGTGAGACACAAGGGTCTCGAAAAGAATTGTTTGATCTATGGTCAAGTTTTTACGGTAATGCATATTTATTCAACGGACGGATATTAAGTTGTGAGAACTTTTCTGCAATTTTTTCATTTTAGGCACCTACGAGTGAGTTTGCGACGATAAAATTGCCACTTACAGCTTTCAAACCTTACTATAGAGGTCAAGAATTGTCATTGGAGTCAAATCCTCTGGACGCAACAGCTATTACGAGTATCGGTTTGAAAATCGACAAAGGACCTTACCTACCGGATAATCAAGATGGCGTCGCGGCTCTAGAAATTGACTGGATCAAAGCAACCAAGTGACGATCGTTGTGTACACTGATCTACAGCTGTTCACCAACGGAACAATCAATAACGCGATACTGAATATGTTACTTTGTTGCCGTTAGGAACGATACTGAAATATATTTTCATGCGCCCTCTGTCACGATAATGCGAAAATATAAACAAACAAACGACAGCGCCATCTCTGGCGCCTTTATCACTCCTGATCATTTCGTCACAACTAACTCGTAATGATTATTAATAAATAATGTATTAATAGGATTGAAATTCATTAATATACAATAGGTGTAAATTATTCATACAATTCTCCAGAAAGTATGTAAAAAATAGGAGTTCTATGGAATAAAATCAAACTAACGAACATAACCTCAAGTTCTACGCATAATTCGGCTGCTAGGAGTTACGATCAATGTTAGCCCTATTGCACTTTACATTATTCATAGCAAAATCTTTCACGCATACCGCAATCGGAAAAAAACATGACCAGGTAGTTTCCGACTAGATACATACATACATAATATAGGCATACATGCGTGTTAGGTGCAGTAAACGCGTCCCAAGTCCCAAGGTTGTGTTGTGTGTAAAATGCAATATGGCGCTGGGTGACTCGAGTGAGGTGTCAAAGGTCGGCGCATTATCGTCCCATTTCATTCATCTTTTGTGTACCTATAGCATAGTTAATCCACGTTTTACAATTAAATCATACGTACAAAAGAATTCATTCTTCAACATTCAATTCGACAAGTGCAGCGACCGTTGCGATAAAGAAATGGTTAGCGAGGTTTTACATGATGGAGGTAAGACGTGCGATTAAATTTTTTCATACGTTTTTCGAGTATATTGCTTTCGTTCGGTTGATCGTACTTCGCGATAAGTTTCGTGTGGTTTATCGTCTTCGAAGTTGCCAAAGAAGAAAATAACGTGAGTATTCTTTTCTTTTATAAACGCCTAGGTCGCGGAACTTTTTAATCACGTCAACGAGGGTATCGGTTCTTATACATATTCGCAATGGATCGTCCCACTATTGGAACAGTATCAAACATCGAAGGTGCTGCTGATGAGCGTCTTCGTTGTTTTTCTCACTATTCTCATCGTAACCGTAACAATACTAAGAAAATGGAAGAACAAAGAATTTCTCCCCGAGGTCAAAGAATTCGTAGGCGTAGGTGGTGGAAAGCCAAGATTTCGAAAACGTGACAAAGTTCTATTCTATGGAAGAAAAATGTTGAGAAAGGTCAAATCTATCGGAGGTCAAGTACATCCAACGGGACAAGGCAAAAAGCGTCGTGCCGTGATGAGATTTGCCAGGAGACTTTTGCAACTCAAGAAAGAGACCGTTCCTCAACAATTGAAGGTAAACTATCTAAGAATCGATGTAAATATTTCAATTTTCTTTAACTAAATCTCAATTCCGACCGAATATTTTTTAAAGGTTTTAGAACCGCCCGCCGAATATCTGGAAGAAGATTTAGGTTCCGGAGATAGAGTACCACCGGATGCCCTCTACATACTCCAAAGTATCCGAGTATTCGGTCATTTCGAAAAGCCTGTTTTCCTTAAACTCTGCAAACACACAGAAATCATGAATTTACCGGCTGGTACGGCTCTCTTCAAAATCGGCGATCCGGACGAAAACGTATTCATCGTTCAGCAAGGTTTGGTGAACGTTTATATAACAGGATCGGACGGTTCTCAGATACCCTTGAAATTAGTAAAAACTGGAGAATCTGTAACGAGTCTTCTAAGTTTTACCGATGTACTTACGGGTCATACGAGTACCTACAAAACCGTATCGGCGAAAGCCGTCGAGGACAGCATCGTTGTTAAATTACCAATGCAAGCGTTTCAAGAAGTATTTCAAGATCATCCCGACGCCTTTATTCGAGTTATCCAAGTCATAATGGTGCGCCTCCAGCGTGTCACGTTCACAGCGTTACATCAGTATCTCGGTTTATCCGCCGAGCTAGTCAATCAGGGAATGCACAAGAAAAAACAAAGTCCTTTCTCGGGTTCGCCGGTACGCTCGAGAACGCGCGAAAATTTTAATGCACAAAGTTCCGATAATATGTCGACCTCGTTTACCGGTCCGACCGAACAGCATGAAACTCTCGAGATACCTCAGTCGTTGAACGTTGGCGGTGTTTCGCAGCCAGTGCCGATCGCGGGCAATCGAAAGTACGTAATGTTTCTCTCATTCAGGATTGGCACACTTCTTTTTTCTATAACGGATACTTTAACTAAATTCTGACATAATAGAAAAACGATAATACGAAAATTATATCTGAAAATTGAATTTTGGGAAAGGACGAATATCATGTTTACGGGAAATGAAAATTTGAGTGTGAAATATCAAGCGTGCCATTCCAGGATTAATGAATATAGTTTTTGTGATTAAATAGAAACGTAACGTGAATTATTTGATACTAATTTTAGAGCAAAAACGAGTCTCGATTGGAAATTGATAATACCAAGTCCATCGTTTGGTCAGAACACGCCGGATATGGTACCAGAGTGCGATGCTCATTATTCTATGGGTCCTTCCACAAATTCCCAGCAACCAAGTAACAACAGCGTCAACAATTCTTCCGGTGGACCGGATTTAACGCATTCGTCGGGAATCGGTGCTGGTTACGCCAGTAGGAAACGATCAACGAACGAAGGACCGGCACAACCACCGCTCGACGAAGCACAACTTGTTCAAATAGCCACCGAAGCTTTTGTCAGAGAACTTGGTCTGGAGGACGACTCGATACTAAAAGACGGTAAAGTTCAGATAAGAGAAGTTCCCGCGGGGACGTACCTCATGAAAGAGGAATCACACAAGGTAACGATATTTTACAGAAACAAAAAAATAAACAAAAATTCGATTTTATTAATGAAAAAACTTAATGCTTAATATCTAACTCATGGATTCTAGGACGTTGCGCTTGTTTACGTCGTTTCGGGATCGCTGATAATTTCCCAAAAAGAAGGACGTGACCCTGGCCAAGAAGTACACATGTTCAGCGCTCATCAGGGAGAAATAGTCGGCGGTCTCGCTGTTCTAACCGGCGAACCATCATTCTACACGATACGCGCCAAGCACACGAGTTGCATAGCATTGCTTAGCAAACAAACGTTTTTCGCGATAATGCGAGAGAGACCGACGGTCGTGTTGCACGTGGCGAACACGGTTGTACGAAGATTGAGTCCCTTCGTGAGACAGGTTGATTTTGCTCTCGATTGGCTGTTTCTCGAGAGTGGTCGAGCGGTTTATCGTCAGGGTGACGAGTCCGATTCCACGTTTATCGTACTTAGCGGTCGTCTCAGATCAGTCATAACGCACGCGGATGGAAAGAAAGAATTGGTCGCTGAATACGGCAAGGGCGATTTAGTAGGAATTGTAGAAATGGTCACGCAAACGAGACGCTCGACGACGGTAATGGCTGTGAGAGATTCCGAACTCGCCAAATTGCCCGAAGGACTTTTCAACGTGATTAAACTCAGATATCCAATCGTCGTCACGAGACTCATCAATCTTTTGGGACATCGTATCCTCGGTTCGTGGCAACAGGCGACCGTCAAGACGTCCAGCAGTAGACAGTGAGTAATAACAATTTTTATAAGATTTCGACAATTATTCGTAATCGTAAAGTTTTTGAACAAATTCAATAATATAAATAATAAGATCGGATGAATAAAAAATGTGATAACTCTCTGTAGACGTCCAGCTGCCGCGGTCGATGCAAGACCTTCCCAAGTTAATTTTTCAACAGTAGCGATAGTACCAGTTTCCGAAGATGTTCCACTGACCGCATTCACGTACGAACTTTATCACTCGTTATGCGCTATTGGCCCTTGCTTACGTCTGACCTCCGACGTCGTGAGAAAAGTAAGTCGGAGTTATCTGAAACCAATTTATACCGAGTAACTTTATATTTTTCTTTTTTTTTTTTTTTTTTTTTTTCACAAGTTAATATTTATTATCCTTCAGCCGTTGCATAAAAATTATATCGCGACTATGTGAAAACAGAGTTTAGGTGTCAGCATAATGGAACCGCTGAACGAATATCGTTTGACATCCTGGCTGGCGCAGCAAGAGGATCAGCATCGAATCTCGCTCTATCAGTGCGACTCGAATTTTACCGCGTGGACACAACGCTGCGTAAGACAAGCTGATTGTATTCTGATCGTCGGCCTTGGTGATCGTCCTCCGACTCTCGGACGTACCGAGCGCGAAGTCGAACGATTGGCTATGAGAACGCAGAAGGAATTAGTTCTATTGCACAAGGAACAGAGCGGACAAAGACCTTCCAATACGGTACAGTGGTTGAACATGAGATCTTGGGTATCGAGTCATCATCACATACAATGTCCAAAGAGAATGTTCACGAGACGATCGCAATATAGAATCGTGAGTATATAAAACAAATTTCGCGTTATTTTAAGAACCTAACGAGAAACTAATAAATGCGCGAGTTAATTATTTCCGGAAAACTTTTTACGTTGTTCAATTTTTTCTATTTCGCCAGAACGAATTGTACTCCAAGGTTCTAATGTCGGAGCCAAACGTACACAGCGATTTTAGCAGACTCGCAAGATGGTTAACCGGCACATCGGTCGGTCTTGTGCTCGGCGGTGGTGGAGCCCGAGGTGCCGCTCACATAGGAATGCTCAAAGCTATTCTCGAGGCTGGAATTCCGATCGATATGATCGGTGGTGTTAGTATAGGAGCGTTCATGGGTGCTCTATGGTGCATGGAAAAGAACATAACTACCGTGACGCAAAAAGCTCGCGAATGGTCGAAGGTAGAAAATTAAAAACGATCAAACTTATTTCACTACTTTTTATGAAATAAGAAACGATAATTCAAGATTACTGTTTTCTTCGTTTTACTTTAACAGAAAATGACACAATGGTGGCGACAAATATTAGATCTCACTTATCCAATGACCTCGATGTTCTCCGGCAAGGATTTCAATAAAACTATACAGGCGACTTTCGGCGACACGTACATCGAGGATTTGTGGCTACCGTATTTTATAATAACCACTGACATCACCGCTTCGTGTATGCGCACGCACACACATGGTCTGTATTACCGGATAATTAATTTATCCGTTTCCATTGTTCCTTTGTTTTCACGCAGAAAAGAAGAAGCAGCAAAACAAAAAGAGAAAAAAAGAAAAGAAAAGAAACAGAAAAAAAAAACCTCGTACAATTCACGTTTTGTCGACAAAAGTCTTCGTCTTGACAAGCTTTCTCGTTTCGATGTTTCACTCGCTCTCTGTGTGCTGTTTGTGTTAATCGCTCACATCGGCCCAATGAACAATCGAGCAAAAGAAGCACTCGTCAAAATGCACTTTTTGTTCTCGTAATTTTAACATTCATGATTTATCGGCGACTAACTGACGTAAATCGTAAAAGATTTTGCGCTGGTTCTCTCGCTCTCTCTTAATAGTAGATTAGTTTGGCTCTTACACATTCATCCTTCCTTTCAATAATACTGTGTACATTGTGTATAAAAACAAAAACAAAAATTTAGTCTCACACTTGAAAGTTAGCTGGAGCATTGGTGAAATACACCGATTGCAGCATAATCGCTTTATTCTTTTTTATTTTAATATGCTGCGGGGGCGAGTTTTACTTTGTGGATGATCATTGTTGACGTACTCTCCGTTAAGGAGTTCTCAGACATAGCTCGGAGAAAAGATATTATTTGAGCCAAAAGTTATTGTTCTTTTTTTTGTTTTTTTTTTGTTATCATTCAATCTTACCGCGGGAGAACCTTGCAGGTGGAAGTTGACTCGAGTCAAGAGCTTATAACCTTCCACGCTCCTTATTCGCGTTCATTCAAATATTGTGCAGCTGCAAAAACATTTGGAAACAAAGAAATGCCGGAAAATAAAATTTGATTATTGGGTCGAATGTACGAATATGAAGGGATGTAAAAACTCTGTGATTCGTCGTGTTTAGGATCGCTGTGGCGGTACATTCGGGGTTCGATGTCATTGTCCGGTTATATGCCACCCTTGTGCGACCCGACTGATGGCCACCTTCTCCTCGACGGCGGGTACGTCAATAATCTTCCAGGTAATTTCGAACTGTACAAAATCTGGAAAAAAATCAGTTTAACTCGACAGAAAACTTCAAACAACAAAAAAACACACGTAACACGTATGTTTGATCTCGGGGATTTTGTTGATTCGAAAGTAAACGAAGAGTAGAAAGGAAATATGTGTACGGATCGATATTTGTATTTCGGATCGATACGACGTGTCTGAGGAATTAAAAAAGAAACAACAAAAAATTCCCTCCGACGAGTACTCGGGTTAAACTGATCGTAGCACTTCGTCGTCTTTCTCGCTGGCTTTTCAAGATCATTTTTCCATTCCCATCTAAGATCTAAACTACGAGTACTTGTCGACGCGACCGTATCTCCGTTAAATAACTCACGCGAAAACACAAACACCGAAACGAAATCGACAAAATTTAGAACGCGGTAAAACTCGCTCCCGTTGATGAAAAAGATGCATCGTTGAGATTACTGAACGGTCTAGTTTCACCTTGTTCACAATTAGGCTTACTATGGAGATACATTCGATCCAGTATGACCATAGCGGGCGTTTTTCCTCCCGTTTGCGATCCTCTCGATGGGCATCTTTTGGTCGACGGGTGTTATGTTAACAATGTCCCAGGTATTCAGTTTTCTCTATGAAGTTTTGTCTTTTTTTTCTATCTACCAGGATTATTCGATTATTAATGATGTATTAAAGAAAAAAAAAGAATTTATTCGGTTGTGGCTTACCATGAAACGTCTTTTGGTTACATGTATGCGATCTGTGTGTTATGATAATGCGCGTGGACGATTCCGGTAAATCCATTAATATCCAACACGTATTTACATTCCATACAAGCTGACGAAATGTTGAGGCAAGGGGCACATCACATTTTGGCGATTGACGTTGGATCACAGGACGACACGGATCTAACGAATTACGGGGATTCATTGTCCGGCTGGTGGCTTCTGTGGAAGAGATGGAATCCATTCGCGACACCGGTCAAAGTGCCAAATTTGCCGGATATACAATCTCGATTGGCTTACGTCAGTTGCGTGAGACAATTGGAGGAAGTTAAATCTTCCGATTATTGTGAATACATAAGGCCACCCATCGACAAATACAAGACTCTACAATTTGCGAATTTCGACGAGATCAAAGACGTTGGTTATCAGCACGGTGAGAAAATTATCTCCGTTCGACTCTCGCAATTGCGATCAAACGGTGTATTTAATTCGATCCTTTTTCTTCTTACAGGAAAAACGTATTTCGAGGGACAATCCAAAGCCGGAGTTTTACCAAGATTTAATGCTGATCGAGAAAAAGCAAGGGCGCTTAGAGCCAAGAATCAAGCGGTCAATCAGGATCACGTTGCATCGTCGTACACGTTCACGGATCTCGCACAAATGGTTTGCAAGGTTTCTCGCGGTAATCGTTATCCCGACGCTGATATGGATTCGGACTCTGACGAGATGGAGGAGTACGAGGGTGATCTCGAGGAAGACGCACAAGAGGTCGGCTACGCCTCTGAGCCAACCGCAGGAATTTTGGATCAGGTAATTGACGGGGAAAAAAAATACAAGACATCCTCGATTCTTTCATATTCGTTCAAGAGATCGGCGACTCTCGTTTACTTTACAAACAGAACAAAAAAAAAATTCCGAGATGATTTTTAATTAGTAATTGTCGAATTTTCAGAGTCCCGAGGACACTCGTTTGAGACGACGAGCTGGCGTATCTCTGAGTCTCTCCGACACCGAAGCCGAGTCGGAGCTCGAGTATCGTGCGAAATTATTTTGAATTCTGATCGCCGAGCACAGATATTTATTGTCACGAAACATTTCACCAGCGCGTAACGTAAATACCAAAAAATCTGTACTATGCATTAATTATACGACTATGGTTGTCGAACGTATAACGTTCCGGATGAGCGCACGTATTTACAAAAAGTACAAAAAGAAATGATAAAGGTATCGATCGAAAAAGTCGTACGGAAAGTTCGGCACAAGTGGCGACCGGTGTATAATTTCTGGAGAAAAAAAAAAGAAAATAAGGATAACGGAATGGTCGCTCGTCGTGTTACAAAAAGGAAAAAAGCCTACTGACTGATACCAGTTACCGTTACGATTAATATTATTACTTAAATATTGTTCAAAACGAACTGTAAACGATATAATACATAACGAATTCTACGATTTGTACAAAAAAATCTTGTTTCCTTATTTTCTATCTTACTTTAGTATAATCTTTGATTATTAGTGAGATTCTTAGTTACGATTTATTACTAATAGTCAGATCAGGATCGATAATAGCGAGTACCGCACCGACGAGATGAAGAGAACCCGTTACGAGTAATTGAATCCTTTCGCTCGAACGATCGTTCTCTTCTCCAATTTTATCGAGTGCTTGACTCACGCTATTCGCGCAAATTGCATCGTCTCCCCAAATACGTCGATGCTTATGGCATCTCCGCATTCTTTCCTCCTCCGTAATCGTATAATTAATCTGATCAACGATAGCGAGATTCCCAGCGAAATTCGGTACGAAGAAAACTCTATCGAAGTCGAGAGAACGAAGAATATCGAGAAGTTTCGAGGCGTCACGATCGCCAGTTGTATTGAATATCAAAATTCTCTTCCCCCTGCGATCTTTCGTGGACTTTGCGAACCACGAGGCACAGCATTCGAGACTCTCCGTGGTATGAGCTCCATCGAGATAAAAATCTATACGATCCGTTCGTAAAAATTGCGTTCTACCAGGCCATTTGCAACGCGTAAGCGCCATAGCCGCGATTTCCAGTGAAAAAGGAACCAGATCGTTCCCCGATCTGGTATTCATCCATGCTCGTGCCAAACGAATAGCTAGGGAAGCGTTGTAGGACTGAACATCAGCGTTAATCCCGAGAACGGGAAGCTTACCGGTGGGCCACGAATAATCGCTGATCGGTGAAACGACGCTGAGCGAACAATCTTTCTCCCTCGCTCGTTTCTCGAGCATTCTCATTGCCTCGTTCTTTTGCGGTACGCTAAAAGCTAACGTGCCTTTTTTAAAAATGCCCGATTTCTGAAAAGCTATCGCCTCGAGCGTATTACCGAGAAGACTCGTGTGATCGAGGCCGAGACTCGTTATACCGACGGAAACGGGATTTCTCACGATATTGGTAGAATCGTGCTCGCCGCCGATGCCAACTTCGATTATCGCAACGTCGATCGGTTCTTTCGTAAATATGTGGAACATAAGCAACGTGATAAATTTGAAATACGGTGGCATATCGCCGTCGTACTCACGTTCGTTATCCAATTTTTCATACAATTTCCAAAAATACTTGGTGAATTTATCGTTGTCTATAGGCTTTCCATTTATTCTGAGTCTCTCTCTGACCGAGACGAGATGCGGAGAGGTGTAGAGTCCGGTTCTAACGCCGTGGGCTTGTAACACAGATTCTGCAAAGGCGCAGGCTGACCCTTTTCCCTTAGTACCCGCTACGTGAATGACGGACAGATCATCCAGTTGCTCCAAACTGATTCCTGATCTAAAAAAAATAGAAACTTTGTCGGTGGAACGATCGAGTTGAAAATCATACTGTAAAATGTTGTTTAAATTTTTTTTACCTCTGGATATACTTTCGCATTTGCTGCAGACTGTCGTTCGAGTTTGGATTGTGTTTTTTCTTATCGCGCAGGTACGCGGCGTTGCTCTGAAGACCGTTCAACGCCTTGACGGCCTCCTGGACACAGGAGAATATTAATTCGAACGAATAAAGATAGAAAAATGTTTTTCAAAGGCGCGGAATAAAAATCGATTTGAAAATATTCAAACTCACCTCGTAAGTGCCAAATGCGCGAGAAGCGCATCCGTTCGCACCAGTATGCACCATTTTCCTGGATAGAATAAACATCTGAAGCATTTCATTGCGTAATCAGTCAACGTAGCGGATAAGGCATTATTAATTTTAGTTGAAAAAAAAAAGGAATCGAACGATTCCAAGACTCGGATCTGTGTCAAAGGTTAAAATAGACGATATCGTGGGGTCAAGGCTAATTACGTCTTGGATTCTCCAAATAGAGTGGTTAGGTTGGAGTTATCATTTCATTATTGTCGATCGTAAGTTATAAATTAACAATGTGTTTCTTGAAATTAGCGATTAGTATTTGATCTAACGCTCTCGTTATTCGTGAGAAAAAATGTTGTTTGATAGATTTACCATGGCAAACATTGTGATCGTTGTAAGGACGGTTTTTGTGCGCCACACGCAACCGGAGCGTTAAACGCGGGAATGCGGCAAAACAAAGCAAAACAATTATTAATGAGACTTACCACGAGATTTTTGTATCACGTCGAATTCAATGAGACATGTTTGTATAAAATATGTTTCATTCTTTCGATTCGAAATATAATTTGTTTATGACAATCCTGGAAGTTTCTTTTCGACACCACGTTTTATTGCTTTATTACATTCCCTACGATGAGAGCCACGTGTTCGCGGCAAGTCGAAACTAGCAGACGACGCTTTATTGTGTCGTTTTCATAACGAAAAAGCCCGATAGATCGCGGACCGGACGAAATATCTATTGAAATACGGGACGATTTTGCCGCCTAACAACAAAAAAGACTCGTGAGCGCTTATGGTCGATAATGTCTCGACTGTCGTTGCGCCCGCGCCTGTCATTCCTTGCATCTCCGAGACGAAGAAGTTTTTTCGATCTTCGCAGTAGCATTGCTTTTTTGTCATTAACAACCAGTAGCAGAAGCAGTTTTGCAATCCCTTCATCTTTCTGCTGGTCCGCGAAGGTTCGTCGTAACACAAGTGTAATGGCAGACGTGTCAATGAACAATATAAATTCCAATGGTATGGGAGCATCGCGGAAAATGTCATTTGGTCTCAATGGAAAGCTCAATGGTATCGAGGGTAAAACACCTTTTCTCATCGGTGTTTCGGGTGGGACAGCGAGTGGCAAGGTGAGAATTACAATTTTTCCGAAACAATGCAATGACATCGCGGCCGTTCACACTCCTCCGACTCACGAGCATCGCGCGATTATGCTCGAAACACTGTCCTTCTAACCTCATTCTTTTGCATGCCGAAGCTATACGCCTCGAATTTCTCCTCGTCTGCATTTTATTCATGCCCTCGTATATTACAGATACGACGACGATCGGAACATTAAACAAATTTAATTATTCGTATATCGCACCTCAGAATTTTAATTATCAAAGCCAACCGTTGATTTTTCAACTATAAACGAAATTTACATTTCTGCACTCAACTGGCTTATCGCGATGTACGATAATACACATGATATACACTCGCAATAAAGCCATAAATGAAACATATCCTCGGTTTTTCCATTTTTAGTCCACCGTATGCAAAAGAATAATGGAAAGACTCGGTCAGGTTGATATGGATCATACGGAAAGACAAGTTGTCTGCATATCGCAAGATAGCTTCTACAGAGATTTGACGACTATGGAAAAACTCAAAGCCGAGAAAGGACAGTACAATTTCGATCATCCGGATGCTTTCGACAACGATCTGATACTCCAGACGCTGCAAGACATCCTCGCGGGAGTAAAATGCGAAATTCCTGCCTATGACTATAGAACCAACAGCCTGTGAGTATATCCCGAAACTCGTTACCTTAATACCCAGTCTTACAAGCGACGAGCGATCCGAAAACGCCATCCGCATTTTCTCCGCCACCGAGCAACCGATGGTTTCAAATCTTTTCTCCAATTCTAACTCTGTTTGTATCGTATTCAAATTTGTCCGCTCTTCATTTTCTTTCCGTCGCTTAATTTTAGTAAGAACGTTCTTACATTATACTCGCGTCGGTATGTCGAGCGTTTACAAATTTTATGCGAGGCGTAACTCATCGGTCAGAAAAAAAAAATCATTAATGATAAAAAAGAAAGTATGGACAATGCTGATAAGTTGGGAAAGGAAAGCGCAGGAGTAAAAGAAAATTCTCGTTTTACACAAAAACAATGCTATATTATTCTTATATTATTGTACAAAGCAGTCGTATTCTTCACTCTAATGACTATTATAATATTTGCCCGACACTGGAACAAAGACCTTTTGGATCTAGGCAGGTCTCTAGTCTCGACGATGTCGATCAGCAGTAGTCGGGGTAGAGATAGTTCTTGGCGAAGCACTTGCATTTGAGGCCATTAGCGAGTTTCTAAAAAAGAAAAAAAGAAACGTAAATACAAATTTAAACGAGATTGGAATATCGTCAAAGTCTCGAGGGTTGGATAAACTCACCTTACCGCAGTATTTGCACGGTGGTGGCGGTGGTGGCGGAAGAGCCAAAGGATTTGGATAAAGACCTAGTGCGTATTCCGGCAAATAATTTGGTGCGTAAGCTGGCAAAAAGGCCGGTGGCAGATAGCCCGGTGGCAGATAGTTCGGTGGCGGAAGGCTCCCTGGACAAGCCGGTGCCGGTGGTGGATACAACGGCGGAGCAAAAGGATTTGGACCTACTATGGATAGCTCAAGCGCGGTCGGCGGAGGAGCATAAACAGGAGGCAACGGAGCAGGTGGCGGTGGAGGATGCGCTAATGCAAGCGCGCCCAATGCAAGCGGAGCGAGAGGTGGAAGTCCTCCGCAAGTACAGGGTCCTGTACAGATCTTGCAAGCGCTCGCAGGTCCAACCGTTACAAAAACGACGATCAGGGCCACAGCGAAGAGAAATTTGCCCTTCATTTTTCTTTTTTTATTTTTCACGACCACAATTTTAACTATCCTCGACTTTCCAGAGTCGATGTTCCAGAGAAAATCTCACGATATACTTTAAACTTGATCTCAGTTTAATCTGATAACCAACATTCGAATTTCGGTCGCTTTTATACTAAAAAAAAGGATGATATTTGTTTCGTCGTTGGTATTTGTTAAAAATATAATTTGATAAACAAACATTGTAGATATCAGCAGAATTGCGAGAAAAATAACATTTCCGGTATTTCGTAAGACTCTCGTCACATTCACGAAACGTCTGTTTGTTTGCGGAATTAAAAAATTTGTACCCGACGCTTTTTTCTCAACGTCGCGGGTATTTCATTACACTCTCTCTCTCTCTCTCTCTCTCCCTCTCTCAACGATGTTGCAATATTCCTCGCTAAGCTTATACTCGTTAAACGGGAACCATCCAAGAAAATGTACAACATTTGCAAATTCATTCTTGGAATGAAAGAAATTCCTGAAACGTGCGAAGATCGTGAAAGTCGAAAATACATTATAGACGAATGAGAAGAAAAAAATCATATTATTTGTTTCAGCATCAAGGATCAAATAACAACGATATATCCAGCGGACGTTGTACTCTTCGAGGGAATTCTTGTATTTTATTTTCCGAAGATAAGAGATCTTTTTCACATGAAGCTCTTCGTTGACACGGATTCGGACACTCGATTGGCACGTAGAGGTATATTTCTTTTGAATTCATATATTCGTCAATTTTACTGGAAATTTCAATATTCCGTGTATTAACGAATTAGTTAATTCTCAGTACCCAGAGATATAAAGGAGAGAGGCCGTGACTTGGATTACGTGCTAAATCAGTACATGAATTTCGTCAAACCAGCGTTCGAGGAGTTTTGTTTGCCAACGAAAAAATTTGCAGACGTTATCATACCGAGGGGAGCTGATAACACAGGTAAATGAAATTTTCGTTTCTTTCAATCCTCTGGTTCTCGACTGATGAATGAAATGACGAAAGATCAAATCGTTCAAACGATCTTATCTTTCCTCGACATTCTCTTCATACCTGGTATATCGATTTGAATTAATTTAACGTCATTGAATTCATTTCACGATACTAAATAACACGAATAATCGACCGTTTGCATTGAAAAAAAAGAACAAAACAAAAAATAAAAAAATCGCAACGAGAACGAGAAACGGTGATGATTTTTTTTTTGTTAAACCCTCGGACTTCAACTGATATTACACAGTTGGCGATGAAATTTTTTATCTTTTCTTATAAATTATGTTTTAAAAAAACGCGATTGATGAAAAGCTCGAACGAGCATGAAAATTCCTTACCGCCTGTGTCCATTGCATGCGAGCAAGAGGATATTTTTGTTTTCCTATGGGTGCTGCCCGGGTTATTAAAGTTATTACTTTGTCTTTGGCTGTATTTGCTCTCGGTGCACGTAATATAGAGAAAGCGCCAAACTCGAAATTAATGTGAGACGCCAGAGTCGAAAGTTTGAAGAAAAAAAAAGAAAGAACATACATGGTTTGGTTGTTGTATGTTTGCAGTGGCGATAGACCTTATAGTGCACCACATCTGGGACATTTTGCGTTCGAAAAAGGCCGAAACTGTGTCCGGGCAGCATCCATACATCTACCAGCGTAGGCGCACTTCGGCTTCATCCGACACCTTCAGCAGATAACTGATTTAGAAAAAAAAAACGAAAAAAACAAAAAAAAAAGAAAAAACAAACGGAAAACTAAAAAGAACCATGCATGATCACACAATCTATCCGCGCGCACCGCATATATATTTTCTTTTTGTCTTGTATTTGTACATGCAACGAGGCAAGATTATTTATGCATTTTTAACGATCGCTGTATCAAGAAAGTTGTGCCTTCGACTAATCGATGATTTAAACATTCATTATTCCTTAAAAACTCGCCAGGTTAATTGATTAAAAAACTTTCATTCGTTTTTTTTTGTTATATGGGAATAAGCACGAAAAGTATTATCCTTGAATTCCTAAAGTTTCGTAACGAGCTGATTTCACACTTTTCCTTTGAAGAAAAAGAAAAAAACAAAAAAGAAAGAAAAAATACAAAACAGACGACGTATTCAATTATCGAGGACGTAAAATCTTTTACGCCTTCGATACTTTACGACTGCTCTATTAATAGGACTGAGATTTTTCACGTACTTCGTTATATTGCATAAAAAAAAAATGGTACTGGGTATGTATGGGTGTGTGTGTGTGTGTGTTTGTGTTGGGTCAATTATCGTGGTTATTTTCCTTCCATATTGCCCGTCGAGTAGACGTAAAAGATCGAATCTTCGGTAGTGTTAAAGATAAAAGATAATAAAGTTAAACGACAAAAAAGAAAAAAAGAAAAGACACGATTTCATATGCGACCATCATAAGGCTGAAAAAAAAAGTAAGATTTCTTATTCAAGAGTCTGATGCGCGACAAGCGTCGAACTTTGTTCCGCCTTGATTAAACGTTATTCAGCCTGCCCTGCCACAACGTAATTTAAAATGAAAAAAGAAACAAAAAAAAAAAGATAGAAAGAAAGAGAGAAGACCAACAGAACGTAACGATAGACTTGAGTAATGTTAAGAAGCATAATATTATACATAAAGACATATATACGTAAAGACTCGAAGTGTACAAATTAATTTGAAAATTCAATAAAACCAATGTCCATCAGCCGATCATCCTCTTATCGCAACATCTACCACCCATAACAAATCGATCATACGCTGTTTTTTCATTTCAATATTTTTTTTTTTTCTCCAACTAATCGTATCAATACTTTTATCGTCTTTATGTTACAGTGGCCATAGAGTTGATAGTCCAACACATAAGAGATTTGCTAAGCAACCGGGGTAGGGTTAACACGGAGGCGGATTGTGCGATTAGTCACGCGGAAGGAGTTTTCAGGAGACCTCATTAGTTAATTCGTTCGCTTTTTTTTCGTTTTTTTTTTTTTTTTTTTTTTTCTAAATAAAAATTGCACCTCCGAGGGACGTTTGCATCAATTGCCAGTGGGTGACATCGTAGGTACGTACTATGCGTCCATCTCTCGACGATGAAAAAAGGGACACGCGGTTCGTACCTATAGTAACCTAAGAATAGTTATCTCACCGATCGATTGATCATTGTTGTTCTCAGGATTTTTTTGTTTTTTTCCTCGAATTTCTACATCTCGAGCATTTTTTCTATTTCGCTATTCGTTATATATTTATTTATTCTTGTGGTTAATCATAATTGGCGAAAAAAAAATTGAAAAGAAAAGAAACGTTGAAATGCATCGTTGAAGTAATCGTAGAGAGTCGTGATATTGATTTAATCTAGGGAAAAAAAAAAGAAAAAAATTGTAAAATAGATTCTGTATGTTAAAAAATGGCCTAGTTGGATCCTGGGTTCATTGAGCTGAAAATAACATACATAGCACATATATATATATATCCAACGGGTTCTTATATAGTACTAACAGAGATTAAATAAGTAAATGAAAATTATGAGTGTCGTACCTTCGATATTTTCTTGCGTATTTTCAATTTCTCACTGATAATACAATTCTATATTCATACCGTCGTGAATTTCATCTGAATATTATTCCGTCAAGGAAAAATTTCAATTATTCGCGCGTACTTAACGTTACCACCGCGATTAACCGAATTTCGTATTTAAACATCGTCCGCAAAACGATAATCGAATCTTTCACTTTAAATTTTTTAGTGAAATATTCATCCAATATCGGCGTAGGGTTTGTGTTACGTTTAAAGAAAAAGAAAAAAAAAACTGTCTCACACAATAGTTGCTGCTATGACAATGAAGTAATAGTACAATGTTAACGGAGAAAAAGAAAAGCATGAAATAGCTATGTTTTAGCGAACGATAGAGAAATATAAATATATATATATTTTACTGCTGTATAGAAAGGATACAATCCTGAAGTTTTATATGATCCTTGTAGATCGTGTACCATTTTTTGAGAACGATTTTTTCCCAATGAGTTCCGGTCTGCGCAGCTATCAACTTCTTCAAGTCTCCTATCGTGTCGTCGGGATTACATTTGACTCGAACTTTTTTTCCTAGACGATCGTTGCACGTTATTTCTAACATTGTTCGTTAGGCTAACCAAGGGAAAGAAGAAAAATACATTTTTCTCACTCGCAACATCGATACTTGAGAAAAGTTTGAATATTTAAGGTTATGTTATAGAGAGTTACTAAAAATCTATAAATAATTGATACGAAACTTCATATCGATCGAAAATATTATCTGAAAATTATTAGAGAGATACCGATGCAATAAAAATATTTTAAACACGCAAAACGTTTGTTTACCAGCGAAAGTGTGATATTTCGCACGGTCTATTTTTCTAGTTTATGATTTACGATAGAAAAAATTGATCGTTGTAGAGTCATTTTTTACCTCTGAATCTTCCAGTTTTATCGTTAATGAAGCGTTGATGCATACAAGTGCCTGTGGCTTGTGTAAAATAAGAATTCTGAAAATCTCGCACAGCCGTGATAATACAAACGAACTAGCCGACAACAAACTCTAATGGTATACTAGTCAAGGTACAGGTGGAAGGGGAAGATTCTGAAATCTAACGTAGATTGTACATATTATACGTAAAATCAGCGCTGAAATCTAAAACAAAAGGGCAAAATATTTCCTGTATCTCATCATTGGCGGGTCAACATAACAACAGTGACGTTAATAAACGTTTGTAAAACATTTTTGCGAAACCCGTTTCGTGTATCGACAACTGTAACAATGCCGACGTCACATCCGCCATAGCTAAACTCCACATATACATATATATATACATATGGTCCCGCTACCCGCGGGAACGTTCAATATCGATATGTTATTGTCCACAATATCAAAAGGGAATTCCCTAATCTCCTAAAAATAATTCATAAACAAATTGTCGAAACGTGTAAAAGTAAATCTCGCACACGTAACGTCGATTCGGAAAAACATTTGAGAAGAAATGGGCGAGAGATGCGCGTGGCAATTCGTAAAATCGCTTTCTCATTCCGAATTGCGGTCACTTGACCACGTAACCCGGAAGTTGCGTATTACAACGATATCTCCACATCATTCCGGGGAGCGATGCATTTGCGAGTTGCGTGAGCGTCCACAGCGCAATATACGGGCTTCTCAATTAGTAGCAGTATTAGTACATTATTGTAGTATTATTTTACACCTACGCTATAGGTGTAATCTCAAGTTCGTGAATACGCGTTCGTCGACGTGCGTGGAGCTGCTTGGAACTGTCGAACGCGCATGGGAGTACGTTACGTGCGTGTGCGTACAGATCGGTCGTGTATGTGGTGTGTGTGTGTTGACTGCATGGGTACTTTTTTTTGGTTTTTTGAATAACGCACGATGGTGATCCAACAAGAGGTGATATCGAAAGCGGAAGAAATTGCCGATCAGGTAAATACATTCGTACATAGACGAGAGTTATACATCCGTTTGAAACGTGATCCGATCTATGAATTTTCATAGAAAAATATACGATTTATTCCCATGGGATACAGGTGTTCTCCTGTCAACGTCATCATGACCAGCCTGTTGTACATATTGTTCACATATTTTACATTACATTTATCGACATACGACTTATCGGTCATCGAGCGCCAAACTAAACCACGCGACATATGGCAAATATTACTTTGCACAACTTTGCGTCTAATTTCATGTAGCAGGTTATGAATAGAATAACGGTGTTCTCGGTATAACCAAGTTGTTCTCGCGGTATCATTTCCTTCCCCGGTTTCGTTATCGTTCATACGTGTATCATCATTATGAAACTTGTTGGCGATAATTAATCCGTATGACTTGCTCATATACGATAAAATACACCTCCGTCCTTTTTTCCTTACTTTATCGATACATCGACTCTTCTAGTTCTCTCACCAGACAAGATCTGTATCCATTTTGATGTTACATCGATACCTTCCTTTTATCGCCTTTCTTATAACATCGAGAACACAAGATTTTTAGACTCACTCTCCGTTACACCTTTAGGGTTTCTTCAGTTACGAATTTCTTCTTTGAACAATCGTAAAAAGGACGGCAAATTTCCTTCCATTAACATATGATCAAATTCGAGGATCAAAGTTCAATATGTATTAATCCGTAACGCCTTTGGTACCTGCGTACTAAACTTATTTCAAAATCAATTATGTCGAATAATGTTTTTACTCGTACTTGAGCAAATACAAAAATAAACGAAACACAGCGACCGAAATAGTTACAACACTCCTCTACGATCTCTCGACTACATAAACACAAATGATCGAAACAATTTTTCGTCTACTTTCAATTTTCTACGATTTCAGGTGATAAGAAATGGAAAACACGTATTACCGACTCTCGCACGTCTGTGCCTTATCGCGACCTTCCTCGAGGATGGTCTCAGAATGTGGTTTCAATGGAACGAACAGAGAGAGTATATGGACATGTCCTGGGGATGCGGAAAATTTCTCGCGACGTTATTCGTTTTTATAAATCTCGTGGGACAATTGGGAGGTTGCGTAATGGTCATAGCCAGATGGAGGGTCAGCATAGCTTGCGGCGTACTTTTCTTCATCGTCGTACTTCAAACTTTCGCCTACAGTATCCTGTGGGACATGCAATTCCTCTTCAGAAATTTAGCTCTCATCGGCGCTCTTCTTCTCGTACTCGCCGAATCGCGAGAGGAGGGAAGATCTCTGTTCGCCGGCGTTCCCACATTAGGCGACAACAAGCCCAAGAACTATCTCCAACTCGCCGGCAGAGTTCTTCTGGCTTTTATGTTCATCACTCTCATCCGTTTTGAGATTTCCTTCATGCAAATACTTCAGGATATTCTCGGCAGTATTCTCATGGTCATGGTCACCATTGGATACAAGACGAAGCTCAGCGCTCTACTCCTCGTACTTCTCCTTTCGGCGTTGAACTTTTATGACAATGCCTGGTGGACTATTCCCGATCATAAGCCAATGAGAGATTTTCTCAAATACGACTTTTTCCAGGTACGTTTATTATTAATTATCGGTAATAATATTAATTATTGTTACAAGGCGTTAATAATAATGGTAACGATGACTTTCAGACGCTCTCCGTTATCGGCGGTCTCTTAATGATCGTTTCCCTCGGACCCGGGGGTGTTTCCATGGACGAGCACAAAAAGAAATGGTAAAAAGCGTCTCAAGCCACATCACCATCGTTCTACCGTCATCGATGAGACTCCTCGATAAGCGAGAGACGCACGAGGAGTCGAAAGTTCCAATTTCTGTTAAAAAAAACAAAAAAAAAAAAAGCGAAAAAAAAGAAGAAACCCCTCCAGCTCAACCCACGTACTACCAAGCTGCGGTAGTGAACCTGCGAGAATTCACGCATCGATAACATACGAGCAGCAAAAAAAAATCGACTTTATATCATAAACAAGAGAAAGCAAGAAAAATAAATAAAAATATCGCGGGGTTGGAAAATAATGATTGACATTTAGCATTGTTAAAGTTAATCACCCTAGATTTTAGATACAGGAATAGCATATACTATTTTTACTATAATATACAAACACGGAATAAAGAAGTAACGCGGGAATCTTAAAGATTCTTTCTTGATCAAAGAGAAAGATGAGAAAAACAGGGACGAGGAGTACGAGCCGATGCACGAAGGAATATACGAGAGAAAAGTATAAGAACCGAGTGGAAGTAAATAAAAAGAAATGCAGGAACGAATCAACAACGCATACGAAGACTAATTTATATTACGATTAATAGCATTGTACATACGTAGTGGGTACATTTACTATTGTGAAAAAGGAAAAATATATTTTTGGTGTTAGTTTGTTTTTTTTTTCTTTTTTTTTTCTTTCTTATTTTCTCTGGTAAAATTCGGTATACCATCTGAAAATGTATGAATTTTTAAAAACATATATACTATAGTTATTTGTTCCTCGCTGTAGGGAGAACGCTTCGCTACAATTTTTGTCGAAATAATTCTTCCATGAAAACGAAAGATATCTTCGCATCGTCTTTTGCGTGGCTTTATATACAACTGTACTACTTGTAATATCGTGACGTGAGAATGAGTTTTCTCGTGTTACATTATGCATCTTATGGTTGAACAAGTTGGTGTATATAAAAAAAAAATGTCGATCTCTCACTCGACCGATCATTCTTTCCCTGATTAATTCTGGATTATTGAGATTGAAGCGAATTCTTCGAGTACAGGTGAAAGTTGATTATTTGCCCGCGCGAATGGTGGCGGCGCTCAATGCCAAGGATACCAACGTTTTAAAAAAGAAAACTGGAGAATATTCTCTCTCTCTCTTTCATAAACAGCTGTTCTACTATGACAGCTGTCTGTCCAAGTATCCACTCCATGGGGCTCGCGGAATCATTAATTTCTCCAGGATGTCATTGATATCTCTTAATGGAGGATTAATTATGAGATAGACAGTATCGTACGAGATTTACGATTGTAATATGTGGTAAGTCGTTTTCAGCCAATTTTCAAGAGCTTCATCGAACGGTCAATATACGAAGCTAACCCCACTCCCACGAGTATCAAAAAACCGATACGAATCTTATCAGTTTTTGTTGCAACATTCTGTGAATTCGACTCTTATATTTGTCTAATTTCGGTTCGTCTTCTCACCTATCTGTTATGAAATGCGTAACTATTTTTTGTGTAAAGCTTACGCTTCGTTATCACCGAAACTTTTCTCAATCCCGATCGCGTCGCCCGAGATTCAATATATATTGCAGTTTTCACATCGTAAACCCGTTCAACGCGTTTTATTTCAGATAATAGTCGCAAACTTATCCTCGGAGAGATCATTGAAAAAAGTCTCGAACCGAGTAATCGAAATCTCTAAAACTCGAAGCGATCATGTTTTCCGCGTTCAAAAGATTGGCTGGAAAGTCCGAGACGACGATGGGAGTCTCGCCTAGACTGGCTCATCAATCCATGCCTACGACTTTGCAGCGGAAATTTGCTAAAGGAGTCCAATACAACAGTAATATGAAAATACTATTACAAACAAATTTGATTATCCCCATTTATTTCGTTACGCGCATCACGCAAGTCATTCTTATAATTTTTCAGTGAAAATCATAATAAAAGGAGACAGGAACGTCGGAAAATCTTGTCTCTTTCATAGATTACAAGGACAAAAATTCATCGAAGAATATATTCCTACCGAAGAGATAAGAGTCGCGAGTATTCAATGGAATTACAAGGCAACGGACGATGTCGTCAAAGTCGAAGTTTGGGACGTGGTGGATCGAGGAAGACGACGTCGTAAATTGGATGGTCTAAAGATGGAAAATAAGTCGCCATCCGATAACATCGGTATGGAAGAACCGGCTTTGGACGCTGAATTTCTCGATGTTTACAAAGGGACCAATGGTGTAATCGTGATGATGGACATTACGAAAACTTGGACTTTCGATTATGTACAGAGAGAATTGCCGAAAATTCCTGGTCACATACCCGTTATAGTACTCGGCAATCATTGCGACATGTCGCATCACAGAAGCGTAACGTCCGATCACGTGACGTACTTCATAGATTCTCTCAACGATCGTAGCGCACAAGTGAGATACGCCGAATCGTCCATGAGAAACGGTTTTGGTCTGAAATTATTGCACAAATTTTTCAATCTTCCATTTTTACAATTGCAACGCGAGACATTGCTGAAACAATTGGAGACTAACGAGGAGGAGACACAATTGACCGTACAAGAGCTCGATCTCTTTCAAGACAGCGACGACGCCGATTACAACAAGTTCCTGGATAATCTCGTTAATCGGAGACGAGCTATCGCCGATTCCAAGTCGTCGACCGTCCTCGTGCCTAACGTAACGTCCTCTCTGGGTGGTGGTCGTCACGCGACGACGTTAAACAGCTTGCCAAGCGCCGAAGTTAAAAGATCCGTCTCGATGCCAGGGCCGATCGGCGGTGGAACGCCGATACCCGCCATGAAGACTTTAGAATTCAAGTCAACAGCGCGAAAAGAAAATACTTGCGCCAAAGTAGCGGATAACTCGCAGAACATTTTACCGCCGAGTTCATCTTCCGTACTTACGAACACTCCGAAAGTCGAAGTTCAGAAAAATAACGAATCTGTACCGGATGGCGCTGATGCTAAAGATCTCGTAGGTGCTAGACCTCAATCGTTCATGTCGAAGATATTCGGTGGTAACAAGAGAGACGATGAGACCGAGCAACGTACAACCCCGAATTTTTCCTCGCCTCTGACGAGCGTCGAGGATTTCGTTCCCGACGACGGTATGCTCGATAGATCGTTCCTCGATGATAGTCAACCGTCGCCTCAGAGAACGCAGAGTCAAACTCGCGACTCGGACAGGTAAACTTTTTTAGTCTTCACTGCTTAGAGGCAAATTAGGAAAACAAATATTAACGAGAAATTCGTATTTTTGCGTTTTTCGATTATTGCAGCGATACGGAGACAGCGAATCCTTTGGTTGCCGGTTACGAGGATGATTTGTCGTCGGCCGATGAAGCTCCGAGTCCCATACAATCGCAGCCTGATCTATTAACGGAAAATCCACTGAGCAAACAGAAGCACAAGCGCGAATTATTCGTCGTCGTTGAAACGAATCGTAACAAAGTGCGAGCTAATAATCCATCGAAACGCGACTCTATTTCGTCCGCCGAGCAAGAACTCGGTGTTAGCGGAGAAACACTGGAACTCGATCAGCGTGATGCGACAAACTCGGATACGTTCGACAGTTGGTTGGGTCGAGATTCTAAATGGAGACAGAGTCCCGAAGGTGGCGAGGATGTCAGCAGTACGAGCACGAGGAAAGACAGGCTTGAGCTGAGCGACAAGAGCCTGGATGTTAGTATGACAAGCTCGAACGTACATCTCGAGCTTCTCGATAGCACCAGCATGCGACAATTGAGCTCGAACGGCAGTAGTCCCGTTATGAAGGACAAGAAGAAACACAAGGAGAAGGTTAGTCGAAAATAAGCTCATCGTGTACAGAAATTAACGTATACAGTCGAACTTGGATAACTCGAATTCGTGGATAACTCCAAGTTTTTCGTCGTTCCCTTGAATTTCCTATCTTGGTAATGCAAAATTTTCATGGATAACTCAAAGTTTTTCGTGGATAACTCCAAGTTTTTCTGCAAATGTGTAGTATAATATTTTTGTAGAAAGTACACAGAATAGAAATTATACCGTAGAAAATATGAAGAAAAAAAACAAAACAAAGGATAGGTTGGACGTTAATAATCGCCGAAGCAGGCGAAAATATGAAAGACTCCATAATAAAGTCTTTAAATGTTCTAGAAAATTACACTCGGCTAAGAAGTATTAAATAAATAAAAAAAACAATCGAAAATTTCTAGCTTCTTTAAAAAATAAGTTGACAAGGCTCGAGGCCTGACAATGTTTTCTTTATTCATTTTTTATTCATTCCTACACACTCTTTATTCATTATATCCAAGTTTCACAGTGGAATTTGGATAAATCGAATTCGTGGATAACTCGAAGTTGTTCGTCGGTCCCTTGAGTTTCGAGTTATGCAAGTTCGACTGTACGATAATTTCAACTTACTAATCATGATTTACAGAGCGAAGACAAGGAAAAGCGAAAAAAGAAGAAATCGAAGGATAAGGAAAAATTGGAGAAAGCCGAAAGAAAGAAGAAACGTTCGTCCAATCGTGCTCGCGACGACAAAAGAGAGCGCGACGAGTTCGAAGAATTTTTAAACGGCTCGACGACAAGAGTGGCGAACGTCGACGTGGCTTACGAGGCGATTTAGATTAGTCTGCCAGTAAAATGAAAAACATAAACAACAAAGAAATAATTATTTTTCTTCCCTGGGGTCGAAATAACGTACTATATTTCTCCATGCCATTTATCAACGCATTTTTCGTACGCACTTGTTACTTTCACGAGAGCCAAGAAACGCGTCCGTTCAAATCGCGAAATGATAAATTGCCCGTTTTTAAGGAAAATAAGAAACAGGACAAATTCCTATAACGCTCTCTTTTCAGCCTCGCGTTAATATTCGACGTATGCCCCGATATAATCAACGATCGAATTTCCGTACATTTTCGATCGTTGCAAGCCGAGAGATCGATTTTTAAGACTAATTTTTATGACGATAATATAAACGTGCGTATAATATATAAGCAAGGGATGTAAACACAAAACGGTTCCAGTCTGGACGAAAAAAAGGATGTTATTTTTACGTTACGTTAAATTTCCATCACATCTCGTTAATTGTAATAACAATATACTACATATATATTCTACTGTTGCGTCATTACACGTTACCTCGAGAATCACATTGTAATTCATCGTGCATCATCGTTGCAGCTTTCATGTTAATAAATGTATATTTATAAAAAAAAGAATCTTTTTTTCTAATTGTTTTTAAATTTAATATCGAGTTGGTGAGTAAATTCGAATAACGCGAAACTATATATATATATATATATATATATATATATATAGCATGGTAGGCTATAGACACATACATATATCGTATGTCAAAGAAAAGTATAGAACTGTTTTCTAGCGGCACATGCGGTTATAGCATATCTCGTGGTCGCAGCGAATCGTGCACTGTGTTGCGGCTTTCGCGCATAGTCGTAATATCCAAGCCGCCCGTAAAGATCATGGTTGTTCGATGGAGCTTCGACGTTACCGCGTGAGACAATTCTTGCATCGTTGATGAAAAGAGACAAATTGGCGTACTGAGTGCACACGACGGTGAATCAACGGTGAGAAAAAGCGTCAACGACTAAAATACAACGCCGAGATGTCTCTTTGCATACGAACAATATCTAACAAATTGACGCCTTTCGTCGGCGCGAGAAAACCGATAACACGACTGGATCGACAGCTGCCAAAAAACATCAAGGAGAATTCGGCTTTTCTCCAAGAGGTAAAGTTCGTTATTTTATCGAGATTCTTTTACAATATTTACATTGAAAAAACAACTTGATCGCTCGCGAACGTTTGACAATGTTCGCGTAACACGTTTAATTCATCACGCATCGACGACACCTCGTACTTTTCTCGTTGCATATCGCTGATACTGTTCTAACCTCACATTGCTTACATAAGCGATATTACTATTGTACGATGATAATAAAACAACTCAAAACAATTTTGCTAATTGAAACGTCCACGTTGTTTCGAAGTCTTTACTAATTATCAATATTTTATGAAGCTCCAACACGATTTATCAAACTGTATACCAAAATCTCAATGTTAATTCAATTTCAAGGATCGTCACCAAATTTCGAGACATCGAAAATTATTTGTAATTGAAAATTTGTATGACTCGAAAATCCTTGACCCGTTTTATCTGAGAATAAAAGTTTGAGTTTGATTAATTTAGTATTGCATCATTCGGAGCGATAGGATCGAACTTTAAAAGTCAGAATATTATTAATTCCGAAAATGCGCATAATTTCAGCACGATGCGCTCAAGCTCTCGTTAAATAACTTTTACCTCAATTATTTCTCTCCAATATCAGTTTTTTGCTGCTGGATTGCCTGTGAATATTCAATCGAGAGAGCCCGCTGCCTCGTTCAATTTAATGGTAAATCCACTGAAAACATCGGAAAATATCGTCGCTTGGAATTACAAACTCGTGAGCGGAGGAAATTCGAACAATGCAAAGAGCGAACTGGTCGACGATGTTCTTCAAGGATTTTCGAACGACGCCGACTTCCACCAAAGCTACAAAACAGTTAGCTGCGTCGGAAAGCAGGAAAACATGGTACAGCAACCCGCTAAATCATCCGAACCCGAAAAACCAATGCAGGAACACTTGAATCATGTGTACGAGGTTCTTCGCAAGGACGTGAGTGAATCCATCGAGCGATAAAATTCCACTAATGGAATTATTGAATTTTCGAATAAATAATCTTAATTTTCAGCTTCCCGACTTTTTCTTCAAATCCGTCGACTATAGCATATATCATCCAATGATAGAATTCGAAAATAATATCAAAGGTACATTTACAAAGTGAGTAAAAAATTAAACGCCGACAATTTTATCCAAAGACGAATATTTCGAACATTTTTCTCAATTTACTTATTTTCAGAGGTATCTACGAATACGTTAAACAAACCGCATCGTTGAGAATCATAGGACACCTGAAATTTGCATACGTAAAGTTCGAGGTGCTGAAAATGACGATACATCCGGAGGATAATAGCATCAAAGTACGATGGCGTATACGAGGTCTCAGCGCATACAAAGTTTTTCTCACATTTTGGAGATATAAGTTCTGGGATCTTCAAGTATCGATCGACAATCTCGACTCGTAAGTATTTAAAACTTCTTACGATTGCAATATGGAGAATTATTAATTCTTTTCGTAATAGATAGAAAAATAAATCGTCACGGCTAATTTACCCAATTCGTCCCACGTATCGTCAAGATTTAATAAATTATTTGAACTTTTTCAGCTGGTACGACGGTTTCTCAACGTTTTACGTACACTCCGATGGCAAAGTAATAAAACACGTCGCGGACAAAATGATGCCCGATCAAGACACGCAATTATCAGAAAAGGAGAAAACCGGCATGGCGGCAAAATTAGCCTTGTGCTTGGGTCTTCTAACACCTCGAGAATTTCTTACGGATATTTCACCTCTCATGTCCAGCGGCACCAAACTCGAAAGAGATCATTCGTGTTAAGGACGAAGAAAGGGACGCAAAAAAACGAAATGGCGAATTTGTCCCTCGAGCTAATTAAACGATGCTCCACGATTAATTTTCTACGTGTTGATAAGTTCCTTTGATGCAGTATCTTCGTTATAAACACTAACAACTTTATGCGTCCCAAGATTTAGCACGAGCGTAAAAGAAACGAGAAAAAGTTGAAAACTTTGAAAAATTCTGGAAACGAAAAAAGCTTTTGCCAATCCTAGAATGATAGATTTGAGCTGAAAATGTAACGAGATGTAGCAATAAAAAGTTAGCGAGTAATCGAGATACTATAGTATTTATCAACATCGTGTAGAACATCGGAGTAGCAAATGCAAGGAGATTAAAAAAAAAAAAGAATTGCACCATCTTGAGGGCAAGAAACGATTTACCTAACTATCGGATCGGAACGTGCGATTATCCAGGTGATAATTACACAGTTCTCCCGAACGAGCCGACCTCTTGTAAATACTAGATAATTGTTGAAAAAAAAAAAAAAAAACAAATAAATAAACAATTGTTACCGACAGAAATAAAATAGTAAAAAAGAATTGATTGTTTCATTCGTAGCCATTCACACCGTACATCGTACCCCATTCAATTATTGGGATATCAGTCCAAGGAAATCGTCCATCAGAGTTCCAATGGCAAACTGAAATCGAGAGATTAAAATTTTGTAGAAAAGACGAAAAATTGTTCGATTGAATTTAAAGTAAATCCTTACTATTCCCGTGGCGTCCACCCTTACGCCAACGATTTTTAATCTGATCTCGTCGTCGGCTTGGATCACAACATCCTACAAGATTAGTTTAAATCGATGAAGAATCGAATTAAGACAATTTTTTTTCGTCGTTTTTTCTTTAATTCGAAAAATAATAATTTTACTCACCTCTTCTTTCGATTTGTAACAGGGTGGATTTACGTTTGGACAGAATTGCATCTCGGCAGGAATAGACTTTAAACAGAATGAAATCAAAAACGATATAACAAATAACGTGTCGAAACGTGTTTTAAGAAAATGATTGTAATTAATTAGGAGAATATTAATAAAGGTGAAAAATATTACTTACGTGATGAGATATGAAACAGGATAAGGGTCCGATTTCAGCAAACATTCCAACCTGAATAATATTCGATGAATAATACGTGTAATGTGATAAAAATCGAACGATTCTTTAGCGGAAGAAATACCTTGTTGACTTGCGTGACGATGGCTTCCAAAACTTCTCCTTTGAAAGGCCTAAATACGATTGCCTTATATTTAACAGGATACACAACGAAACCCTGACCAGGTTGAATTATACCAGCTCCAATATTATCGATTGTCGTAACTGCAACGACAAAACCATATCTGTCGACGATAACACGGTTAATGAGAGTTCGAGACGAAAAATGGTTTAAAGTTCGAGGGCAATTATCGACCTACTTTCCGGTACACGTGCCTTCGACTTCCGTGTATAACTTTTGTTTCACTGTGTCGAGCAATTGCGGTCCAAAATATCGGGGATGCAATAGAATTTCGTGTTCCAGCGATATCTATGCAAGAATTTCTAAATGACATAACACGTTTCGTCGTGCGAAGGAATAATCATAAAAAATTATCGATCGAGGGAAGTTATTGCTAATTAAGAAATTAAGCGAATGAAAGATATATGAACGAGCAATACGCACATGGTAAAACATGATTAAAACCACTAATTTTGACGCACGCCTTGATTGTTGACCAACACACTTTTTTTATAGGTTAGATCGTCGTTTGTTATGCATGCGTAGCAGCCGGCGTCATTTGGCGCGAAACTGATGAAACTCTCCGGCAGATGGCGCCACTAGCTCAACAAGATATAAAATCTCAATAGATGCGAAAGATTTTCAGAGTTTGCCAAGTTTTACGATGCCAAGTATTTTCAAACACGCACAAGCTCTTATAGGATGCAAAAGCAATTTCCCAGCTCCACGAAACGTTGTTTAATCCCTAAAAATAGATATCCTAGAAAACAATTTATCAAGAAATTTTGTCAACGACCGAGTCGTTTCACGATGCTAAAAATTTGAAACGGAGCGATTAACTAAAGCTGCGAGAAAAATTAAAGGAAAAAGGGACAACATTGGATTATTACGTCTTCGTCACATGCCCAGAAACAATTGCAAAAATAGCTCAATCTTATTATAATATTAATTAAACTATATTTTATTAAATAAGTACACAGCTATCCGAAATTTCTAATGGAAGCATAGTTAAGTGTCATTTTGCAATTTATCAACAGTTATACACATAATAAGACAACGATCTATCGACTTTTTTACGATATACGATTACCCTCGATGTTTTATCGTGAATTCAAGAGCAGATGTTTAATTTCGAGCGCAAGTTTGTAACCGAGCTCGGGCCTGCGATCTTTACCCTCGACCATCGCCTTAACCTGACTCGAATTAACAATAACTCCGTTACTAGCGATAACGGCTGCCTTTGTTTTCTCAATGTCAACAAGATCGACGCCGCGGCTACAATCGTCGATAAGAATTGTACGATAACCGCTCGTTAAAGCATCGACCGCCGTAGCGCCGACGCAAACATCGTAAGCCAATCCACAAATATAAATATCCGTCGCGCCTTTTCCCTGCAGTTGAGACGAAAGTGTCGTTTCCGTGAGTTTTTTATTGTCCCAAAAAACCGAATAAGAATCGACCTCGGGATTGGTGCCTTTGTAAATTTTAATAGCCTTGTCGACGATCTTGAGATCTTTATGAAGCTCGGCGCCCCAAGAATCTTGAACGCAGTGTCGTGGCCAGAGACGTTGCTTCAGCGTCGGAGGTCCACGGAACGTTACGGTATCGTAAACTTTAGCCGCTTCCTTAGAAATTGGACTAGAGGCATCGACCTCTCTGCATGGAAGAAAAATATATATTCGCAATTAGATGGCGCTCGTATCGATCGAAACGAAAGAAAAGACGTTTCGAAAATGATAGGTTGAAGAAATTAATGAAATATTCGAAATTACCTCAAGGGCAAATTGTCTATGAAGGAAACGTGGTCGACGGGATGCCAATCGAGCGAATAAAAGACAGAATCGAAGGTAACCGTCTCGAGAAGACGATTTATCGGCTCGATAACTTCGGAACCGTCGTGCTGTGCCGCACACTGTTTGATATTTAGCGATCCCGAGATAAAATCATTTTGCACGTCGACGATTAGGAAAGCGCTTCTCGGTCTCGTGCACACTTTTATCCAACGATTCCAGCATATCTGTTACGAATACATCGAACAACGGGGGGAAAAAAAAATCTAAATTGTCCTATTATCGTATTTGACTCGTAGGTTGGGCATTATACAACTTCCGGTTCGATCGACACTCGCAATACCGAGAAGCTAATCGCCCGCATCGTTTCGTCATTATAAACACAATCTCTGTGACATAAACTGTACGTCGTATAGTTTAGTCAAGAAGCTACGTATATATACCGTAATCGTTTTATTCTCACCTCGAATTCTTCACGATCGAGCTTGCCGTCACCTTTTATATCAAATATATCGTATATCTCGACAAGTTGTCGATCCTCGAGACCGTAGATTTTGCCCCGATCGTTGCGAAACAATGCCCGGCATATTAGCTCGAATTCCTCGATTGACAAAAAACCATCACAATCTTTGTCGAAAGCCGTAAAACACGCGTCCATTTTCGCTCTTAAACCGACACTTTTCGTTTCCAGGACATTTGTTGAATCGATATTCACACTATTTCTTCAAACGACGTAGACAACACCGTGACGAACATTTTGCATGCAAACCGGTTTGTACGCGATGCTTTAATGCCGCACTCGGGAATAAGCGCCGCGTTACTTCGCGACACCTCCGTACATAAAACACAAACACATACACACACGTGACCTTCTCGTAAGGCCGTGAGAGAGCGAGCGAGGGTCGATAGAATAGGACGCGTCCAGCCTGTCATCGGGTTTGAACGAACGAGGGTACGAATGCGTTTTTATAACACACAGTTCGCGTTTATAGCGTCGCTATTATCGATTAAGCCGATAAAATCGAAACGACCTTCAATAATGACGTTGCAACTTTTATGTATAAGGCAAGGACATTGATTATCTCGTTAGACTCGTTTATCGAATAATCTCGGTAATTCTTCTTATCCAGGGATATTATTATTTTTTTTTTCTTCTTTCTTTTAATAATTAAAACATTTCGTGTTTACATTTATCGATTGAGCCTGTGATGCGTGAGTAGAGCTACATCGACCATACCTTCCGGTTGCAATAATTCGCTCGTACTGTATTTCGACGATTCTTCGTAAGCGTACGTAACCGAAGTGTCGGTCAAAAGTATATTCGCCTCGGCTAAAATCATAATACAATTGCGCAATCTCGCGCAAATTTCGCGATCGATCTGAGGTACGCGAGACAAATCTTGAGTAAAACCACCCTCGGAACGATCGGTGTCCGAATTACTGGCACCGATCCATACGTATCCGTTATATCCGAGAATTAGTATAGCTCCATTGCTGAGATTGTGAAAATGGGTTTTTTTACGTTTTATGAGAGCCGGCGGTACTTTAAGCATTATTCCTTGCGACAATTTGCCGTATTTTAAAACACGAGTGTGAAGGGACAGAGAACCGTCGGCGAAGGTGTTTTGAACCTCGGCGCAAATTAGATCACCCTCTTGAAGATAACGTCGCATGGTTTGCTCGTCCTCCGCCGAGCGTCTTCTCTGAAATTTAAAGAAAAATTATCGATTCGATCGCTAATGACGAAAGTTCGAATAAATAAATAAAAATGTAAATTTTTATTTCTGGAGGATTTTATTATTATTAAAATTAGTTATTAAATATTTAGTAGAGGAAAAATAAATTTTTAATAGTTAACGAGACTCACTAGTTCGCCACCGGGTAGATTAACGCTGGAGAGAAGAAGAACAGAATCGAGCTTGGAATTAGTGTCCACTTTCCATCTACTCTGCTTCACTTCTGTGATTCTCCCAACGATAACATCTCCAATCTCTCCCTGATATCTCGTTTTCAAGGGTCTTACGGAAATTAGCTTGTTTACCTTTTCTAGTACTCCCGCGACTGATGCTCTCAAGCATTCATCCTCGCTCACATACGTGCCGTGACCTCTGTGAATAAACGGATCGTGTAATCGAGGTCGAAACAATCGGGAGAAATTAATCGTTTTGAGAGATTTTATTTGCTTTGTTAACCTTAGAAAATCAGGTTGCCCGGATATCTCTTCTCCTGGAGTGTAAAATCTAGGCTGAGCGTAATTAGGCCTCACTATGGATTTCATATCAACTCGATTAATCGCCAGACGTACGTCTATATCGGGACAATCTTCCATTTGGAGGGTTTTTGTTTTTTAAGATTAATCGAAAGTTAACGGAATACCGCGAGCAACAAGCCAAGTTAGGAGATCACTTGTGTGTTCAAACTGGTTCAAACTTCGGTCGCTTTATAGGTTATGTGGTACATAACGCACGTGACATTTGGTTACGCGCGAGAGAGGTGGCGGCGGCGCAGCCGCTTTTGTACAATTACTATATTTATGCATCGAGAACATAACCTCGCAAAATATACGCGCTGCAATGTGTTACGAACGAGAATAGACAATTCAATTCTGAAACAAACAACAATCCGTATTTACGTAAATCGAACGCCTTTACGATGACGGAGGATTTCATTCAAACGCGTTGCGCACGCGTCAAGAAAAACGTTCGAGAAAACTTCGTTTCCGTCGAATACGTAGCTCACAAAAAAAAAGTTCCAGTGCACCAAAAATCTGACAAAGACGTTGATACGCTTGAAAACGATGGAAAACGAAGTATCGGAGAAAATCGCGATGGAAATCTCGATCCTAAGAAGCAGCAGGAATTAGCGATGAAAAGAGCCCGTCACGATGTCATCAAATTCGGAATGTCAAGTTTGGGCAACGTCGAGGCGCGAAAAGCCAAAGTCGCGACAGCAATAGCACTCGGTGCTCGTCCACCGAAGAATAGACGAATGAATTACAAAAAACTCAAGGACGATAGACAGCGGATCAAAAAGTCCGCCATTAAGAAAGAACGCGCCTCCGGCGCCGACAAGAGTCTCGTCAAGCGCAAAGTTCGAAGGAAACGTGGTGACAAAGACACCGGAATCTTAGGCATTTACGGAAAAGTTCAAAAAACATCGAAAAAAAATTGATCGAAAATATCGTATTCGAACATTCTCATCGCCTCAACGACAAAATTCATTCAAAATCTTTTTGTTCTTTATTGCCGTTCTCACAACATTAATTGGCTATATCGCTAACAACAACGGTCTCTGTGTATACTATACCAAGAATAACCAGTAATAAAATAATATTTTTGTTTATTACTCTGCGTAATCTTTCTTACTTTTTTTTTTTCTTTCTTTCTTTCTTCGTACCTTCCTCCCACGTCGCTTCACCATTTCCGAATCCTCGCATCGGACATTCGCCGACGATATGTGGAAACGTATTTGTGAGTTTAAGGATTAGCGCTTTAGTCGTTGTAAATAGAAAATAAATATATAGATTCTTCAGTAACCGGCGCCAAAATGGAATGATTCTGCGCCTGGTTCAACTGTTTGTTGTCTGTGTGTGTGTGTGTGTGTGTGTGTGGCTATGATTTTTTTTCTTTTTTTTTTATCATCAATGGCTCATCGGCACACTAGCAGGAGATCGCTCGCGTTCATTATTCACGGTAGTTCGTCAATCGTACGCTGCAGCGGTTGGCGCTACTTCCAGCAACATTTGGAGAAAAACATTAACTCCCTCTGTGTGAAGAAAAATGAATCGGTTGAAATCGGGATTATGGGATAAATACCATTATGAAAGACACTTTATTTTCATCGTGATTATTTACTTACCCATAAATTTTGGTACGTATGCATATTTGACGAACGGGAGGTAGAAGAACATTCCAGCTGCGATAAATCCAGCCGCGTAAAGATACTCGATTTGCGGCTTATCGATAATTGGTGCTACTATCAGGTACGCTGATATGCCCAGTACAAGTACGGGTATTACGAGGGGACATTTGTAGGGTCTCGGATGATTCGGTCGTGTCCGACGCATCACGAGAAGTGCCAACATAGCACCGCCATAAAATATCCAAGCGGTGAAGGAGAAGAAGTCTATCAGTGAATCGATATTTCCGGAGAGTACCATAGCGCCTGAAAAATAAAGAATAATAATGAGTATTTGAGCGATATATCGAGAGTTATCGAGAGTTTGAAAATGATTTTTCTTCCAAATTGATGTTTAATGAAAATTGTTGAATTTGTACCTGCTACGAGCGAGTGGAAGATGAGACCCGGTGCGGGTGTGAAACGTCTCACGTGCACGTAACTGAGACAATCGAGTAGATGGCCTTGTCTCGAAGCAGCGAAGCACAAGCGACCCGCGGCAAAGAGAGTTCCATTCGCCGAGCCGAAAGTACTCACGGCGACGGACAGAGGCATTAGCCAAGCCATTACGCCGAGTATACGGTTGCCAAAAGTCTGAGGAAACGTACAAGAGGATGGAATATTAAGAAAAAATAGGAAAAGAGAAAAATACGAGGAAATAAAAATCGTGATAAATAACGAGGCTGCTCACCACGGCGACAGCCTCGCTGTCGATCATTTCCGTCGGCGACATGACTGCCAAATAGGAAAGATTAATGAGGGCGTAACATATGGTAACGAGAGGAATACCGATCATGATCGATCTCGGCAAGTTTTTCGACGGATCCTTTATCTCCTCGGTGACGTAATTAAGATTGTTCCAACCGTCGTAAGCCCAAAGACCGGTGTAAAAAGCCGTGGCCAATCTACCGATATTAACCGGATCGGAACCGTCCATAGTCTTAAAAGCACCCTGAAGATGCTGCGTATTTCCCTGTATGAGCTTGTACGAGCCGCCGGCTATTACAACGAGTATAGCGATCAGTTTAGCCGCTGTAAAAGCATTTTGTACACCGGTCGCGAGATTAACGCTGTAACAGTTGACGAGAAGTATTACGACGATCGCTAAAAGCGCTACGAGCTTTACTAGCTCCGTTGGCGGATCGCATTCAGCTGCAAAAGCCTCGACGGCGTATTGGGCAAACGATAGGCATATTATAGCCATTTGTGACGGTTTCAAGACAAGCGTCGAGACCCATGAGAACAAAAATGCCGGTGGGGCCCCAAATGCATCCATGAAATACGCGTATTCCGCACCGCTGCTCGTGTTCATCGTGCCAAGCTCGGCGTAGGCCAAAGCGCCGCACAAGCTCAATATACCGCATGCCGTCCATACGAGAAAACTGATGCCTATGCTACCAGTTCTCACGAGCAAGCCCGATGGCGAAACGAATATTCCAGATCCGATCATCGTGCCGACGATTAGAGCCACCCCACTGACGAGTCCCACCCGTCTCTTGAGGTGAACAGGGTCGTTCGCCTCTGGGTCCGTCCCCTCCAACCCTCCGCACCCTCCACCCCCGTCTTCGTCATCCCCCATACGCTCATGGATCCCTTGTTTTTGTTGCTTTTGTTGCTGCTGGTCCGATTTTTCTTGCTGTTGTTCCTGCTTCTCTTGCTCCTGTCGTCTCCCTGTGCGGATTTTGCATCCGTTCGCGTTGTTTCTCGCCGATGTCGTATCGCCCGTTTCACCGAGCCACGGCGAACCTCCGTTTCCCTGTTGCTGCAATTGGCTCCCGTTAACCGTTTGCGGATCATGTCCCACGGTAGCTGTAAATAAATCATTAAATTCATTTTAATCGCTTATATTGTTCATTGGATTTTCTTGCAATTATGTGGTAAGAAAATTGAATTTCACTTAGACTGGATTTTTATTGTTCTAGTCGTATCCCCGTTGAAACGTATTGATTTCATTAATAAACAAAAGTCGCTATCGTGGAAGATTGCGAACATAACCTATCTTTGTCAACGCAGCGTTTGCATTTCACTCGGCTAGAGGGCGCTCCGAGCGAGCATAATCAAAATATAAGTTTCGTATATAAGAATTATCCTCGCAGCATCGGGTTACACACAGACACACACTTGATAAGAAATCGACGCGAAAAGCGCGGTTAAACTCGCGGGCTGTCCAACTATTATTTATACCCTGTGAACGAAACATGTCAAAAATCTTCACCAACAAAGGGCAATGAGTTTTGCCTGTGTTTATTTTACTCTTTATCATTGATGGTCTCCGAAATTAGTACACGATCGGTAGATAAAAATTTCGTTCCAGACAATAAATTTCATAATGCGTGAAAAGGATGTTGGTTTTTTTTTTAATTTCGCAACCGGAAATTGAGCGGTTATGCGTAGTATAGTTTTTTTAAAGACAGAGCGAGGAGACTGTAAGGTCTATCTACAAGTGGCAAGTACATTCGATCGTTTCAAGTATACACATTTAATATTGATGTTGCTGGGTGACGTGTGTATTCTACCGTCCACCGATGCGCAATAAAAAGCCAAAGAGTCGAGTACCGTCGTCACCGGAGACGAGTGAGAGACGAAGAGCTGTCGAGTGACGACATATCGTACCCCCGGCGTAAATATACGTATATACGATGTCTGGTCATATACATGTACATACATACATACGTGCGTGCGCGAGTGTGTGTAGGTCGTACACTTTAGCGTACATTCAAAACCCATTGAAAGAACAGGCGGTTATGACTATATCGAACGAGGAAAACTGGCTCGATGATTGATGTTAAAAAAAAACAGAGAGCGAAATAGTATCTTCCATTGGCTCCGCGGAGGAATTTAGAGAAGAAAAAAAAGATTATCTAGATATAATTACTGGCGAGACGCTGCTGTAGACGGGCAGCAAACGATTCAGGCAGCTTGTATCGCATCCCTCTAAAGACTGAGACTCTCTCTCTCTCTGCTTTGAATCCTTCTCGCACCTATATAGTACGTCGAGCTATCTATATCCCTCTGTTGCTCTTTCTCTACCTCCATACTCTCGCGAGTATTTTACAACGAGACAACTAACTCACATGCACACGCGCTTAAATCGCCCACGCGCTCACGCAAAGGACGAAGAAGTCACGAGACGCGAATTGTGACAATTATTATTGACTCGAGGCGTCGTAGTGTGGCGCCTCGATCCCCCAGTGGGCCAATAACAACCGAAATAGATCGGTGGAGTGTGTGAAAGCGATTGACAGAGACGAAAAGAGAAAGAGAGATGTAGAGGGAGAAGGCATGAGAACGAGGTTGAGAGCCAACAGTTTCTCGTGATTCGCAATTAAGCGATGCGTATATGTAAATAGATGAACATAGAGTATCTCATCTCCAGGTAAATCCGTGATACGAAGGTTCGAGAAAAACGATCGGAAAACAAAGAGTCGAGTCAATTGTCATCGTTCAGATAATTAACGCGACACGAGTCAAATGAATAAAAACATCGGTACAGGCATGTAAACTGGTAAATAGTCAAACCCAAAAAGAACGGAGAGAATTGAGAAGCTCTTGCCGGAATTAAATTTTACGATGACCTTGGACGAAAGACTATCGATTCGACGGCTCATTCCTTCGCGTTGGATTCGCGTAAAATAGAAGTAATCATTTTTCCAGCTACCCGAAATAAAGAAACTCACTGGGTATTCGAGGTCGACACTTTTTACGTATTTTTTTTTCTAACCTCGATGCCATAACTCTGACAATATAGTTGGATCGTGCCCCGTTTACGTCGCGGGTAACCTCGAAAATTCGGGAGGGACGGGAGCGAGGAAGAGCTGTAAACGAGTCTCAGACAAATATATACACACGTCAACGTCGTATAAATCGGTTTTCATAGCAGGTTTCAAAAGTTTAGGCGAACGTCCGGAATTCTGGCGAGAGACAACGTCGCCACGAACAATGGGAGCGGAAAGTACGCGTAAAGTGAGTTTTAGAGGGCGCCACCGGTCGGGCGGGACGGCAAGAAAAAATCATATCGCGCTATTCCCACGCGAAAATTGGGTATGTCGCGCGAGCGACTATAAGCATCGGCTGCGCATTCGGGAACGAGCCAAAATATTGCGACGACGGTGGTTAAAATATTTAATCGGACGATCATAATTCTTGGTTGCTCGTTACAAATTGCGAATTAATTCATCGGCGCCAAAGCACGTCGGATGTTTACGTAGACGATAAAATGGATACAGTTATAGATCGAGGCGTCCACTTTTTTTCTTTTCTTTTAAAAGTGATACGAAAGTGATTGCAACTGAACTTGGAACGAACATAGATTAGCCATTGACGTATAGACGCCATGATCGAATTGCGAAGAGACATTTTAACCGAATGGATGAAGGATAGACAGAGGCCATTCGAGATCGAAGATTAAGGCGACTTTTTCACTTTATCTTCGTGCGTATGTAACGTTACCCGGCTTTGGTCTCGCGGACGAATTGGATTACCAATTAATCTCACTGGACCGCCGTGAACGGTAATCGGATCGGTTCTCGAGACGCAATTTCACGCTTATAGAACGACGAAGTCACGTACGATTTTTTCCTCTCTCTCTCTCTCTTCGTTTTCTTTTCAATATACGTAGAGTGACACTTTTTCGTCCACTCCGACCATAACCTGAATAAATTACCAATAAGCACGTATATCCCGAAGGACAAAGTTTTTCTCAACAGGATTAACTTTTTTTACTCGTTCAAGGATTTTCACGGATAAAATATTTCAATATTTTTCCGATAATTTCGAAGAAAACGATTTGTTTATGTCCGATGGATCTCTTGCGTAAATCTCGTTCTAAAGAGAATATATCTGACGTTAGTTCGTGAAATTCACGTTAATTCATCGACTATAATTCGCCTTCCGATTTTTATTCCCAAAATTTCGGAAATACTTCGACGCTTATAAATAAATCGTAATTGGCTAAGATACAATTTTAGCTTTTCTGATAAAAAAATATTGATCTAATAATCGATCCGTAACACGGTCGTTCGAGTTTACAGGCGTTCCAAATAAATGGACGCGGTTCGATTGGTTGATTGGTCGAGTCTCTCGCGCCAATGGGAACGCACCGACGGCGTAGAAAAATATAATGCAACGTACGCACGATGTTTGCGCATTTTCGTAGGGCGAATCAGAAAAAGATACGAAAAAACACGTTCGCGCGATTCTTTTCGCGTCAGCAAAATTTGCGAATAACTTTCATTCTAGAAATTAAATAACCTGAAGACTTTTCAAACGAATAAATAAATGGATAAATAGATAAATAAATTAATAAAAAGATATGAATTTTGCTCGCTAAAAACCAAGAAACTTGCCTATCGATACAAAAATTGTACAAGGTCAAACGAAGGTTACAGAACGGAGAGTGTTCCCCTCTTCGTTCTTCGTTGGCCGAGAATCGCTTCAAGGTTTCTCCCTGTACTTCGAAAAATTCCATCGGATCGAAAAGACAAAAAAAAGAAGATTCTTCCTCTTCTTTTTTTTGTCTGTTTAGGAACGAGACGCGAAAGCGTTATTAGTCAAAGATTGGCTAAGCGCGGACGAGCAAAAAAAACGACATATTCGGCAACCGGATGGCGTTGGTGGGTTTTCTAGTCGGTGTAGAAGACGTATTAAAACCCGGTAGTATAGAAATACATTTGAATGAGATATTTTCAGAAAGCTCGGGCGTCCACGTCGCGGGTAAGGTGTGCGCGGTAACGCGAGAGCACGAACGAGATATCGCGGAAAAAGATAAAGATGACGCAACGTTCGTCGAACGGGACGAAAGAAAAAAAAATCGGAAAAAATGCGTAACGAAGTTGTATTTAGCAGGGAACGAAAAAATGCGGATAGCTCTTAAGAAACTAGAGAATTTCGAGGTTTCTTTTTTACAAAAATAAATTTAGTTAAATTGCGGTAAAAATAAAAATTGTGTCATCAATCTGGAACGATAAGATTAACCGTGAAATCGTTATTTTGATTTTTCCATAATTTTTCAATGATTCGATGAATAATATACACCGAAAGAATAATTAGAGTTCTTTTTTTTGGGTTAAATTAATATTCAAATTTTTCACTCAAATGTTTAACGAACTAGACGGATCACGGTGAAATTTGAAGTATATACGTGCTTTTCCGACGCTTTCGTTCTCGAGACGCAAGTGGCCGGTAGCCCTCTTGCGTCAAAGTACGTAACGTCTTCTTCCGCTCTTCGCCCCCACGGCTGCGGAGCGTTCCTTTCAAATTAGCCCCCTTCCCTGCGTCCCGCGCTACAGCCACTGGTGCGCTCGGCCCATCTCACTCTCTCGTTTCGTTTTTCATCTCTTTTTTCCTCTTACAGGGATGAGCGTCGAGACACTTTGCCTGATTCAAGGTGAGTGCGCGTCTTTCTGTTATTTTTATAATTGTCTCGTCGTCGTGAAATGTAAGGGTATAAACCAAGTCTCGTGATCTCGTGAGTGCAGTTATAATTAGCTCTCAAGCGCGGTCAGACGACGCGGTATGGTGGAGGGAGGATTGAAGAAGCAGGAGTGGGGGTTAGCAAGGGGGGAGTTTGTATACAAATGTTTATTGAACGAGCGTACGTCGTATGCAACTAGATCCGTTAATGATGCAAATTGTAAACGTCCTATATATGGAAAAGCGTTTCCTTGGCGGCACACGTGTTCGTAGTTTACGAGCCAACAAGTGATGAACACACGTATAACACGCATACAGGTCGAGAACGACAAGAGAGTTTCGCACTAATGGGAAGACTTCGCTTGGGTTCCATTACAGTCCGCAAGGGCGCCTCATGCGGTCGAATAGCGCATGAAAAAAAGAGTTCGCGCAATTGGGTGTAGAGCGTGCACAAGCCGACACGTGAAAACACCCGGGAAGCTACGATTTCGTTAACGCTATCGATTTCATTCGACTTATCGACTAAATTAATCGTCCATTCGTTAATCAAGGGTGGAATCAACGACGAAGAAATAAATCCTGAAAAGTAATCGACACGTGCCGGCGCATCGTTAACCTCAACACAAAACTATTAAAAAAAACTCACGCGCAATACATTGAATTTCGTTTGGCAACAAGATGGCAGGATCCACGAGAGAATCTCGTTGGACTGTCCCACTTTACGACGGATATCATTCTTCGTTACGTTAAACTCGTCGTGTGATCTCACAGTGAGGTCAAAAAGAGAAATAAACGTACGAGTTTAAAACGCGTGTCGGCTAAATTGATCAGCGAGAGGGTAACGAAACGCCTTCGAGAGTGCGCGCGCGTGTTTCTGACAATTGACACTGATTGGGACGTATACCGCGAAACTGTCTCGGGAACAAACGACGATCTCATCCCGTGGCGAGCACGGACACTAACACACCGGGCATACGCTCTCGATACGCGTCTCGACGATTTTATCGTTTTACATCTACGAGCGTCCGAGCTGTTGAACCATTTCGATCAATCATACGACAATTTTATTATTTACCGGTATATAGCGCTATTAAATTTTTACCGTTTAATTCGATAATTGCCACGTATGGCGTCTAACGAGTATTCGTTACCAGTCACTGCGTGTAACGACAGTGGTAAGAATAGTTAGTGCTTTTGAACGATATTGTATATTCACCTCGTTTGAAGGGCGCGACATGCATGACTCTATGAGGGACCGACAAGAAGCGCGGATCGTGAAACCGCCTCTCATGACACCGTGACGACTCGTCAGAGCTTCCACTTCGCGGCTGCTTATCTCTTCTATCACTTTTATCACAGTCTCTTTATTAACGTTGACGAGAAAAAAAAACCGAACGTAAAATATATATTCCCCTTGTAACGTCGCTCGGTGCGTACCCACTCGTACGTGAGACCGGTGGGAAGGTTTTTCTTTTATGGGTTGCCCGTCTTGCTTTTTTCACGCTCGCAGCCTCCCCTCGTGATTTGCTCCACGCTTGGCAGCCGCTTCTTGTCGTTGATACTACTCTCTTCGCACCCCTTCGCGTACGCTCTTCGTTCTTTTTATCTCTTCGATCTTTTCTCGCCTCGTTGAAAATCCTTTTACACGAAAGAAAACGAAAATAAAATCGTACGGAAGCACTTTTTTTCTTCCTTCTCGTCACGCACGAATCCGTCTCGGTTTTGTGATCGAAACAAGTGTCCTGCACTTTCTTTTGTTTTTTTGTGCAATCCTCTCAACCTATTCTAGACGATGACATCGGATGCGCGATGATTTTTTACACGAACGTTGATTGGTCGCCGGTTGACGAATTTATTATCGGAGTCCGACGAACGATGTGAACACCTTGCGAAAATTTGCCGACGATACGGAACGATTCGATCAGCGCTGTTGCGATTTGACAAAATAGAAATGATTGCGCGCGTAGCCGTGATGAAGCGAAGACTCGTCGCGAGACCGACGGGAGAAAAGCTCTAACGTGCGCGTAGCTGCGAACGGGACGACTGCCGAGTGGCGAATATCCACCAGTAATAATAATATGAAGCGAGCAACCACCGAGCTATAGCCCCAGAGCAGAACGGACCAACGGTAACACACTCGGCGTCGGCGCCCGGCGACGCTCGATATCCGCGTCGCTTCGACATCTCTACACACATACGCGCAGTAACTAATACGCGCATTCGCCTAGTTTTATACACATCGACTGTGTGTGGTAGGCATTATGGCAGGAGCGATTTTCCCAACGTTGGGGTAGATCTATCGCAATAGACTACGTAACGTAATTTCTCCTTCTTTAATAAAGTAACAAGTACACTAGCCGGTGCTTATTCATTTCTGCCTCGATACTATAAAAAGGAGAGAGAAAGACAGAGGTGACCATTAATATTTAAAAGATACTATTCTCCTTCGTTAGAATTTTTCGTGTAAGGAGGCTTCAAAAATTTTACGGAATATCAGAAGAGAAACCGTTTAGGGTTTTTTCTTTTACTTGAAATGCCTCGTAGATCTCAAGTTTCGATTTATTACTGATACTTTCGAGGCTAAAATGTTCGAATACGTAAGGAGTCTTTTGCAAAATGTGTTTAAAGTATACTTTATGAAAATCATTCGTAAGCTAATTGAATTGTCGATTTTTCAAAACTTTTGGATTCGTTTCATCGAGCCGTCGCTCGATAGTTTTAATTTCTACATTATCGACTCTGTACGACTCGGATGGTCACCTAGTGCTTCTACGATACCGACTACTGCACAAAAACAACTACGGTTTCCGAAATTATGCGGTAGATGGCAGCTCTGCGTGATAATAATAAAACCCGCTATTCGTAAAGAATATCAACACGTTCATTGCCACGGTACTTTTCAGTATTCGAATGTAAAAAACCAATGTAATTTTAGCACGAATATAGCGAGTAAACAAACTACGAGATAACTCGTAAATTCATGTCCCGAGCAATAACGCCAACTACGAGTTATCTCGTAGTTAGCCGCCAACTTGTTAACGATACACCGAACGATAATAAACGATAGCGAACAATTTACCAACGATGAGTTTGCAAATTCTTATTAGAATTGCTACGTACGTTTAGGTATCTAAACGAAACCGATAAGAGGGTATTAGTTCAAAAAGTCTCTTGCATAGACCTGACATATTTCTGGAAAAAGATATATACACACACACATATATATATATATATATATATATATATATATATATATATATATATATATATATATATATATATATACATCTGCGTATTCATGAATTCACAGATTACTGCTCCATTTTTCACTGTTTCTGCTTCCTTATCGCGAGTTACTCGACTCGTCTTTTTTTTAGAACTTGGCAGGCCTAGCGACGAATAAATCGTGTTAATTAAATGCATTTATTCTCAAGGGGTACCAATATAATATATATAGACATACGTGTGTTTGAGTGTATATATATATATATCATAGACTACTTCCATTTTTCCGTAACATTGCACTCGTGTACATTATTTATACGTACATAGTTTTTTCGTTTCTTTTGTTTCATATACAGTTTCATACGTAACATAGACGGACTCTTATAGTCTAATCGACGATAGGCATTGTGTGTTCCCCCTCCCCCCCCCCCAGCCCCTTTACCACCCTCGTCACTATCGTGTGGCCAAAAACGGGTATCAAAAAATACCTTAAGATAGATGTAAAAAATCTATATAGCGGATAAATTCGGCTAAACTGTATAACAATCTTTCGTCAAATCAGCAACAACAATCGAGTAGAAAATAAATGTAAAAGTACGGTGGAAAGAAATAAAATTCGAAAAAAAAAAAAGAAAGAAAGAAAAAAAGATAATGAAGACAAAAGCCCGCATTGTTTTTCACGATTCTTTTTTCCCCTGGAATGATTTCGGCTTAATGAGCTGCGATGAAATAACGGTAGACGAGCGTCGCTAGCACACCCAGTGCCACGGGAATCAGCCACGACCTCCAAGAGCCACTGGAATTTTCCAATCATCACATCACCACGCAGCAGCTATTTGTGTTTTTTTTTTTTTTTTCATCGAACATTCGAGACATGCTTTTAGAATTTTTTCTACTCATTTATATACCGATAAGGAGAAAACGAGGTATGTACGACTCAAACTTTTGGAGTTCGGAACGTCGTGAAGCCGTTCGTTAGTTTTGCTGCGAGTTATTAGTGCGGATTATTAATGAGAGAACGAGAGTGAATTTTTAAGTCGGCAATACCTGAAATTGTCGTCTCCTTGGCTTCCATTGGACCAATCTTTCTGTTTTTTGTCCTCCTTGGTAGACACGTGTCGTTCCTCCTGTAAAAAATAGAGCGAAACGCAGCTTGCTGACTCGAGAGTCTTGCTTGGAGAGAGTTCAGGACGAGGAGAAAAATTAGGCAACCGTAGTCATGCGTACCAAAGTGATTTCGCCAATTTTATAAGGTTCCATCATCTGTCTGGCATCGCTCGAATGACCGACGTCCTCGAAAGCTTCCGTCGCGTCATTTCCCGCTTGTTCGAGGAGAACTTCTTCGCCTCCCGGGTGCTTGGAAATACGATCAAAGAGAGAGACGAAAATCGACACGAGTTCCGTTTAAGAGACTTTTATAGTTTGTAATAAAATATATTTACCTCGCCGAGAAATGCGGTAACGTTGTAAACATTGTTGTGAATAACGAACCATGTTTCCGTGGCGTCGTTGTGCTTCGCTACTTCGGCACGAGTAAAATATTTCGTAGGAACGGTCGTCGATTCCGCGGACGCCATTTTTAGCAACGTGATTATTATATATGTATATTTATACGTATACGTATCGTAGTTTTTAGAGACTTAGTTGTCGGTACGTTAGTATCAAAGTTTAACTCGCACACGATGTACGTAACGTACGAGTGATTCTACTCTTTGACAATTGTTGCGACTCGGCGGTCGAACGGAACCGACTACATGCACGAACGACTCGCAGGGGAGTATATTATTCAATGATATGAAATCGCTCTCTGTTGTTAGTCCATATGATCGCAACCAGCAGCGCTCTTTCCCGGTATGTCTAATCATCTCGACTGCGTCGGTACGTTATTGCCTACTGTTATTACGAACTACCTATATTTTCCTGGTTGGAGACTCGACTCGTTGGAGCAGGTCCTATCATCGATTTGAAAGGAAATTTAGCACGGCCGGAGATTAGTAGGTACATCAGCAACGCTCGATCTGGTCGAACTGGTCCTCTGCGACATCTGAGTGGGCAAAGACTGAACTGTTTTGTATCCACAGGAAGTTGACAGCACTAGCGTAGTCATGTATATAACCAATGAGTTTCAATTCTTCGATATAACGAAAGGAACATATTTCCCATATGTACCGGCAGACCGGCACCTGCGAGCGAACCTATTTATTTCTTGCAACTATTTGACAGTTGCAGATTTTTACTTTATTTCATTGTGTTGCACCTGGTGTATTTGTGATATCAACGAACTTTGAACTCGTTGTTTTTAGTTGTCCGAATTTGTTAACGAGATGAAGAAATTTCATTTACTCATCGTGGCATTATTGCAAGTAGAATTAGCGACATGCTTATTTGATCCTCTTACGGCAACCGTGGGCTTTCTAGCGGCTGGAGGTTATTATGTTTATAAGAATACGATCCAGTGTCATAGAGACGAATGCTGCACAGACTCCTGGATACCGATCGACGTGCATAGTACGCGACGTTATGCTTTCTTATTTATTCTCGTTCATCACGAGTACCACAAAAATGTTTAAACGTTGCCCAATTTTTTAGAACTCCAAGATGATCTCGGTCAAAAGTTGCATGGTCAACAAATTGCTATAGATATCGTTTCACGTGCCATTAGGGGATACAAAAATACTAAAGAGCCTCCCAAAGCTTTGACAATGAGCTTTCATGGATTGCCGGGAAGCGGCAAGAATTTTGTTGCGAATATGGTCGCCGATGCGTTTTTTAAAAAAGAAACCCATAGCGAGTACTATCATTTCTTCAATGGTCGTTCGTTCGCCCCTGTTGCTAGTCGTTTAGAGGATTACAAAGTTAATAATTTTTCAAATACAGCCGAATCTTAAACACCGGACTCTTATAAAAATAAAAAAAAAACATTTTTTTCAGGATCAAATCAGAAGAACGATAACGACGAGTCTACTTGCGTGCGAAAGATCGATGTTTGTATTTGACGAGGTCGACATGATGCCCGTGGGTCTCCTCGATGTTCTTGTCCCTTTCATCGATTACACGGACGTAACCGGTGTGATGCACGATGGCAAATACGTTTATGTCACTCCCAACAAAGCCATATTCATATTTCTCTCCAACACCGGTAGCGCACAAATTATGCAACAGATGCTAAAGTTTTGGGAATCGGGTCAAGATCGCAATACCATGAAGCTCTCCGATTTTGAAAACTTGATCGCCATGGGTGCTTTCAATGAGAAAGGAGGTTTTCAAAAAAGCGATACTATAGCAACGAATTTGATCGATTATTACGTGCCGTTTTTACCTTTGGAGGAAAAACATATAAGATTATGCATGAGAGACGCATTTGCGTATAGAACTAAACCCACCAAAAGCATGGAAGAAGAGGTTCTCTCGATTATTACTTGGGGCCCGGAACCGCATAATGTTTTTGCAAGAAGCGGATGTAAAAAAATCGAAACAAAAGTCATTAGTCTTAGCTCTCGCAGACATTACGAGAATTAGAAGTATCTGATAACGCATTTCGTTAAATATGTATAGCCCTGTTCGCCAGGCCGATGGGAAGAAAAGAGGTTTTTCTTTTTTTTTTTTTTACCATTACATACCAATGAAGTTCTCATATTTTTTCGTAACATTTCTCTACTTACACGTATAATTATTATAATTATATCTTATTGGCACGATCGGAGAATATATGTCACGAGTGAAAAATATAATTTCTCGTGATTTTTTTAAAAATCTCTGTTTTACTCTCTCCCAGCTCTTTTTTCCTCTCCAATAGTAATAACAATGCAATATGCGTAACGATTTTGCGTGCGCGTGAAACGTATGGTAATTTTGTGTGTGCGTTACGCGCGAACATGGGAACGTTTGCATATTTTCACTTCGGTTATTTTTCGAGTACAAGAGAGGAAACCCTTCACGCTCGGGAACTTTTTCTCGGACACGAACAGCACGGTTTCTTTACTTATTCGTATATTGTTTGTAATACCAATGAGACGTGCCTTATATATTCTTCTTGCCATAACGAAAATATACTTTGCGGTCATTCTGGGAATTTCTTTAGAATTCCTCGACAAATATTTTTTTTATAAAATGATCATTTTCAAACATTCCCAACTGGAGACGTCCAAGCCGATCTCCAGAAGGCCTGGGCGGATCATCCGTGCCTAAAGGGTTTCAGAAAGTCCGAATATACGTTGTTCGAGTCATTTGCGATGAAATCCCAGAAATTACAATTTCAACATTCATTAATCGAAACTAAAGTTTGACTCGTTAAGAATTTTACAGCATCGCAATGAGACAACTTTTTGAAAAAAAAGAACATCCACATTGAAGATACTAAAGGCATTGATTTTCCAAAAGTATTTAAAAAGTCTTTAAAAAGTTTCGAACTTTAAAAAAAGTAAACGAAATAAATTTTATGCATTCAGAATTGCGATCAATTGTCATTGAGGTTGACCTTTGAAAGGATACATAAAGCATACATAAAGTATCCGTGATGTCACAGATTGTGCAGGATTTCGAGGTATACGACTGGGCTCGATACGTTCATTCGCACCTTTAATTTTCTGTCGTACTTTCTTTATCTCTCCAGATACTCGTTTCTCGATAAGGTCTACCATCGATAGCGGTGGGTGATAGCGGGTCGATAGTGATTAGTGTTGTGCGAAAATGCTCGACACTAATCTGGAGTGCATCGCAAAATCCATACAAAGTTATCTGATATGAATTTCGATAACAATTGCGAACGATAGGATGATCGCGATCAGCGTTATATAGCGGTGATTTTTCTTTTTAACACGTTTCGACGCGATGTCGAATTTTGCAATACTTTTCGCTCAGGCGGCGAACAGCCGGTACCGCCTAAAAGTACGTCGCCTAAATGGAAAGTTTACCGTCAGTAATCAAGGACTGACGCCGCGTTTAATGTGTTGAACGACACGTCTGATTTTAATAGCATTAACGAGAAAAAACACGAGAGGAAAATTGTCACCTCGGTGTTATTCCTCCTCGACGTATTCCTTCGGGAAAAACCCAACTTGATCGTTGATTTTACCCTTCCACCATCCCTTTGCATCGCCCTCTTTGCTCAATATAACGACTCTGGAACCGCATCGAAGATTCAACTGATTGCGCTCAACAGCGCGAAAATCGAAAATCGCTTTAGCGAGAACGCGTCTGAATGGCCAGAGCAAACGTTGATCGAGATTCTCAAAGTTCTCGGAGAGCGAGGCACGCTCGTAATATTCAACCAGTTCGACAACGCTCTTGAAGAAACGCGATTCACTCAGGTAATAAAGATCAGCGCCATCCACGTCACGTTTGAATATTCTGATGTGCTTTACCATATCATCCGCTCTGTAATAAAAATGCGAGGAGAATGAATACACGAATAAAAGATAGACGATAGTTTTTTTCGTACGGAAGATAAAAACCACTTGTTTCATTCGATCGAAGAGAACGTCCTATGAAAGACGATCTACTTTCGAAGTAAAGAAAACATAAGTGTTACTCACTTAACGCTCAAAGCGTAGTCCGTTTCGTGGGCGAGACGTGGATACGCGGATGGTCTGATACGTAACATGTATGTGCCATTCTCGCGTGCCTCGAGTTTCTGAGCAGCTGCATCTCTGCCGATTTCACCAACGAACCACAATTTTGCCGATAACGCACGTTCGCAAGGTAACGGCGGTGGTGGCGGTGGAGGTGGTGCTATTGGCATGCAACGTCCCGAATAAGAGATGCACTGTTTGTGAACAGCGAGTCTGCATACCTCGCAACTGTAACCCTGGCAAAATTACGTTCCGATTAGAAGGATATAATTCTTATTTTCACCAATTACGTATAAGTCGTATTTCAAGCTTCGTCCTTGTTCGTTACCTGAAAAATACGTCCTTTGAGAAATTTGCCGCATCGTTGACAACTACATGGGACATCGAATGTCGTCAGGCGAAATTTGTGATTTGTATTTCGCGATGCAGCTGGATTAACATTGTCCATCGCGTCTTGAAGCGCCTTCATCCACATCTTTTTCTGTTCCTCGCTGCGAGCGTACAGGGTGTACGCGTTTACGGCCTGCTTGTGCACCAACAACCACTGATACGACCAGCGCGAATCTCTGCCGAGAGTTCTTCTACCCGTATGATCTTCCAGACGATAATCATCCAGTTTTAATGTCTCTCGATAACTATACTGGTCAGTACGGCTCAGTTTGCAGACCAATACCACTTGCTCGAAGACGAATGCGTAGCGAGCTTTTACTCGTTGATCACCGTGAGCTTTTACCTGTATTTTCATAAAAGCATCGTTACATAGTAAATTGAATAATTCGAATTTTAAGGAATATTTATTTTACGGTTGTACTTAAAAAACTTTTTGTTTTAATTAAAGACTGTTTGTACCTTTAACTCGCCGTCGCGCAATAAACGCCCAAAATCCTTCAATTGAGCGTCTTCGGTAACGTCCCAGTCGATAATGCATCTCTGAATGTCCTTTATGATATCGAGAGTGTCGGAATCTCGTTTAACCTCATTGATATATTGAGCAACGTCGACCATAACTTCACGCGCTTTGCCCAATTGATGAAGATCCTCGAACCAATTGCGCGGCGTCTCTTCGACCAATTTGTCGAGCAACAGATGATATTTCAAGACCCTTTGCATTGGCACTGATAGAATATCTCGTAATTTAAATTTGCCATTGTTGGCTTCTTGTTGACACCTCTGTATATTTGAGAGAAAAATAAAGATCGATCGTTAAGAAAAATGTCTCGATAATCCAGCAATTTCTATTTACAAATATTATGAAATTGATCAAACAATCGATCCTTACGATCACTTCTTGGTTGACCTGCTCGCTACGGGCGCACGCCTCCTGCAGTGTATTTTGTGCGACAGTGAGATTGGCACAGTAATCGCCGTATATGAGAAACTTTTCTCGCCAATCGAGAAATACTTGAGCAAGGGCTGCACTGTTTCGAGCTTTGCGCAATTGACTGTGAACACCGGCGTGTATTTCGGAGAGTTCCTTGATACCGAAAAAAATGCGCGACGAGTCCTCCGGTCGTAGAATCGTCGATAGGGGTCTAGCAAAATGCCTCAACAAACTGCTGAGCACCTCGGAGTAATTTCTTTCGGTTTCCACCAGTTCCTGTACAACGTAGTCGCGCTTCTCTCCACCGGAAACTCCACCGTCCTGAGATTCGAATCGAATATCATTGTTTCACGAATACATTATTTAACAATAAACGCTACGATTGCTTATCTGAAACTTCTTCAACTCTTCAAAAGTAAACAATACGAAGCATCTTGATACGGTTTTTACAAAAATATTTTCAAAGTTGACAAAGATACGTTTACAACAGCCGTTGCAGCAAACATGCAGGCTGACTCGTGGATTAAAAAAATAAAATAAAATAGTCGTGATAGAGACGTTTATCTCGGGGCTGGAAAAACGTTTAAGTTGTCTCAGGGATAAAAAGTGCATAAATTTCGACGAAAATAATCTCGTTACCGCGTGTAAGAAGCTATAAAAAATCAAGAATGAAAATAAAATAATAACCTGCACAGCAGACGGAGGAGGTGGTAGGTGCAGACTACACAAGTCCTGGTAGATTTCCTCGCTTTGAGCATGGCTGCAGAAAGCTCCGTAGCCATCCTCCTCCCCGACCGCATCTTCACTGTCTACCCCTCCACCTGCCTCGTCACCCTCGCGCCTCCTAAATCTCCTTTGACGACCCTCGTTTTCACGCCTTGTGCACAAAAATATAAAAGAAAAGAAAAGAAAAAACACAGCCATGCACTATCTATGCGCCGACAAATGGCTCATCACCATTTTCTTTCTCCTTGGCTAACATATTCTCATTTTACTTTCCGAATTACATTTTTCCACTGGACAGAACAATTTTCAACTAATAATTAATTCGGTGAAATAAGATTGATTTAATTTTGAGATAGAGAGAGAGAATGTTAGAGACGGAGAGAGACAGAGTAGCGAAAAATCGTCGGAATGTTCAACTATGTGGCTCTTAGTGATAGCAACGAAAACAATCTTTTCATTCGTTCCGTTATATTCTTATTTTATTTTATTTCCACAGCCCTCGCACACTAACAACGACAGAGGGCACGTAAACGAAAAAACGACGTTATACCTCCTCCGCAGAAGGCCAGTCGCGTTGAGGAGTCGTCGAAAAGCAGAGTAATTCCTGATAAACTTGGGACTCACCGAGGTCCACGGGCCTAGACCTTATGGTAAAGCCCACAACTGGTGTCGTGGTGCTAAACCATATTTAACACAAATTATTCGTCGCAAATACAATCGAAGGATTGGCAAGGGTAAACAAACTTTACGTCTCGTCGATCAATGAGTTACGAAAGAGAAGAAAAAAATGTTGAACCAATATTCATCTTTTTTTTTTTTTTTTTTTTTTTAAGTATACACCTGATACGAGAATGTTATATTCGCGATATTCAGGACATTTCCGGTTCAATAATTTGTGCATCGATTATTTCGTAGGGAAAGAAATTTGATCCTCGACCCTGTGGTGTTATGACTCCTCGTAACTTGTCGCAAATTCTTTGTACGATGATGAAACAATTGAGAATGTCCAGGTTTTTTTTAAATATGTTCATTATGATTGTAATTTTATAATATACGAACACAAGCTCTTCTTCTTCATCCTCGTTCGCAGATCATTTAATAAATAATTTTTAACGTTTTTTCCTATAACCATTGGCTTTAATTTTGCTTACTTGACTTTAGAGACTTACCCGACTCCCGCGCTCTGAAGATCTTTGTATTTGTCTTCTTGCGATCTGTCGCGTCCCACCGAAAAACCTCTGCGAAGGACAAATTGATCGTTAAAACCGAACGTGGCTATTTATCATAGATTAGTTCGAGCGACAATTCTCAAAGTACGACGAATAATTATTTACAACTGAAACGTTTCGAGAGTTAACCGTTGTTCGGAAAATCGAATATACGTCTACCAATTTGCGCTCATCATTTTTTAATCTCCTCGGAATAATAATTTAAGCCACTTCTCGCTAGAATATCCCCAATTTTTAATGCGTTTCATCGTATTACTCACGGAATGCCTTTAGACCGAAGATGAGGGCAGTTGGACAGTGCGGAAAGAGTGCAAAGTACACGATGAAAATTCGACAAATCGAAGAGAACCAAAGGCTCGAAAAGATCCGAATCCGGCAAGCCAAAAGTTGTGCTGCAAGTCGACAGAAAGACTTTAATGTTTCTCAGACAGAGGAATTGCGCCATCTGAGGTTTCTGATTGACGTCCTTCATGTCGATGCAACTTGGTTCTATGGTATTTAGAAGATTGCACAACAATACTCCATCCCGCAGGGTATAGGCAAGATCGAACGGTATCGCCGATGGCCAATTCGCTCTGTGATCCGCTCTTAGAGCGCCGCAGCGCGTCAGCCAGCTGGCGCATTCCTGCCATCCGTTAGAATTATCAGTTCCGTTGTTCTCCGCCGCGCTCATTTTGTACGTTTCGCTCTTTCGAGCAATTTTTGTTCGAATAGATTTTTTGCGCGTTCGTGTCGCTGGGTCGTATTTATCACCTGTGCATAATCGAGTGGTTATTGAATTTATGATTTCATTGATAGTTTATCGGAATCTCTGTCGTCTTATACTTGAAATAGGAATGCGAAGATCATGTATACCGTACCTTGTTATTACAAGGCTCAATTTCGATTAACGCGTTGCACCGTTTTGTCTCGCGGAAAAGATTAAAACGAACGTTGAATTCTCGTTAACGTTCAGCATGTTTCGCGCTGCCGTCTCTTTCGTCGTGAATGAAACTTATTTTAATATTCTTTTTTTCGTCGATTCGAGATATCAGCAGGCGACGCACTCGTTTGATTAAGCCAAATCAGCACTCGTACATGATCGTAGATATGGTTTTCATTTTAACGTTACTGATAGTTCGCGAGGACACATAATTTGCGTTATCTTCTTCATAGACCGCATATTCTCGAACGACGAAACTATTGGGAGAAAAATTTTGTTTTCACTACTCGTCGCTCATTGTTGCATTATTATGACGTACGGCCGATCGAGACACGAACCCGTCGGAGGACACCATTTTGGTATTTTCCTCATTGTCAGAGTTCACCAGTATGAGCGTAGGTTCAGAGAACTGTCCGCAGGTGGCGCCTCTAGTCGAGTGAATTATTTACGTTACTAACCTCTAGTCTCGTCTGCACGAGCCACCATCAGTGGGGGCAAAATAATTCTTTCATGTTTACCGGTGGTACGCGAATGAATATTATCCGATGAATGAGTAAAATTTCTCACGATAAGATCGAACAAAAATTCAAAATTTACGGAAGTTACCTTGCGAGGCCTGCGAGAGCTGTAATAGCGAACACGTGATGACTACTGAAAGTATCGAAGGGCGCGAAGTTTAAATGCTTATGAAACGTGGATTTCTAAACGATGTAGGAGACTCGACATACTATAGCTACCATCAACTCTAGGAGTAACTTATTGTTAGTTCTAAAAACCGTTTATCATTCATCGTCGTTAACGACCGTCCGTTGCATAGAGATCAAGATTTACAATTGAAGCATCACAGGCTTTGCATTCTCTCTGTTGATATTTGTTGAGCATCGTGTGACTCATCGCTCGCCCCGTGCATTGGAACGAAAGGTCGACGCATTGTTGTTTTCATAGGAGTTCTCAGTTCTCATACCAGTCGCCGCAGTCGTGATCGAGCAATCTTCGCGGACGGACGTGCAATAGTAGTTCTTAAGACGATATTCCGTGTACAAAAAGATATATATATAAATATATGTATATACACGTACGTGTATATAGCGTATATACTAACAATGTCATGGAGAAAATTAGGAGCTCTCTATTTGTTACTCACGACGACCTTGACGTTTGTCGAGGGTCGTGCAAGTTCGAGTGAATTTCCGCAATGCAAAGACGAGAATAATCAGCCAGTTGACTGGTGAGAAGAGTGTCGATTGTTTTTTTTCTTCCGATTCATTTTTTTCGAGCAAATGTTTGAATATATAAAACAACGAAGTTGTAAACAAAATCTATTTTCGTGATGTTTCCTTCGTTCGCGCAGGTTTGTTATGTATAAAATTCCGAAAATTCGTGAAACGAGCGAACCACTGATACGAAAGGGAATTTCGTACCTTTACATGACGAGCGAGACAGTCGCTCAAGGATGGAAGTTATCTCGAAAGGATGTGACCATGAAAACTTCTATGCCGGGTTACACTCTGTCTCCTCTTTACAACGACGTAAGTAACCAACGATAAATAACGATGAAATGCATAATAACAAAAATAAAATAAGAAACAAATTGTAAGATCGAAAGAAAAAATATTGATTCAAAATCTCGAGACGGTGATGTTCTTTCCGAACGTATTTCACTTTGTCAGAATGTTGCTTCGGATTTGATGTGGGTCATGTACAACGACTCACCACCAAACGGCGATACGAATGGAAAATACGGTCACTCTAAAGGTGTTGTAACGTCGAATGGAGAAAAAGGTTTTTGGTTGATTCATAGCGTGCCAGGATTCCCGACGATACCGAGAACTGGCCAAAGTGCCAAACGCCACCAATCGAGCGCGGATTCCGCGCGTACTAACACGGAAAAAGAACTTACCGACGGGGAATACGGGTATCCCGACTCCGGTAAACATAATGGTCAGAGTTTAATGTGCCTAACCGTCGATGCTGACCAAATGGATACTATAGGGCGACAATTAATGTACAATCAGATTGTAGTTTATCGTAAAAATTTACCCGAGAAACTATCCAAGGAATTTCCCGTATTCGTAAACGCCTCGAATCAAGTTAGAATAAAAAATGCGCCATGGATGAACAAAGCCAAGATACGATCGTCCGCTAATTCGGAATTCACGTCGTTCGCGAAGAGCGACAAATGGCAACGAGGTGAGTTAATTTTGGTCCTGAAGGTAAATCTGTCGATAACTACTTACCGACCGTTCTTTTTTTTAAAAAGATTTATACGACGATTTTGTCGGTCCTCAACTTAATACTGACTTATTTGCCGAAACGTGGCTAAACGGACGAGGAAGATTACCTTCGGAGTGCAATGGCTCGCACGTTATGAACGTCGAATCCGTTGTGCTCGCAGTAGCGAACGTCGACTTTAAGAGTAGTCACGATCATTCGAAATGGGCTGTTTCGACCGGCAATGGAAAGAACGGAAATTGGGTTTGCGTTGGAGACATCAATAGAGCCGTGAGTTGATATACACATATGTTTTTTTCAATTACCCCTTTCGCTATGTTTTTTTTCTAAAGCTTTAAGTAACGTGAACTTTTTGTCGTTCGCAGGATACTCAATTCAACAGGGGAGGTGGCACGGTCTGCCTGAAATCACCAGAATTATGGAAATCGTACAGAAATGCAGTTAACGATGTTGAGCCCTGCCCGAAAAAAGTTGGAACTTTTCATAAATTAAAAAATTGGTTGAAAAGCAAATTCGGCTAGTCGAATACTCGAATCGACGCTATTTTTTCTAGTACATTTTATAGGGGATGCATATTCGCGAAGTCAATTTTGTATTTTTGGCGCCATCGGTAAACGCGCGAAAATACGAGTTTTGTCCATCTCAGTTGTATCGACTGGCCGCCCATGTAGCAATGGCGCTGCTATCGCCGCGCAATTTTTTCCAGACAGTTGACAATCACATCGTGTATTATATACTTTATGCTTTACGGTATTAATCATTAAACAACGATGTTGACGTTGTAAAAAGCGAAATTGGAATTGTTCTAACGAATTAATATGAATTATTGACAAACTCATCAATAAAAATCTCATACCTATCCCGATACGTGGTGTTGAAAAACGAAGTTTACGTGGGCCGCGTAACGGGCGGCGAACGCGAACGAGTTGCAAATGTTTTTATAGCTGTTTTTTGAAGCGTATAAAGATGACAACTCGGAGTGGAACGACAACAAACAAATTTGGTGCAATCTGTCGTATATGCCTGAAAGAGGATGGTCCCATGTCCTCGATATTCGCTCAGAGTGAAACAGAGAGCGATTATCAGCCTATTTTAGCCGCGAGGATAACCTCAATCGCACAGGTCCAGGTGGGTGCGGTCGCGTTTATGATCTCTCACAACAATCGAGGGGATGCGTTTGATCTCGCATCTAGTTAAACTCAAGAACATCGATTTTTTAAATTTGTACAACCTTTTTTTAAGTACCAGTTTTTATTGGCGGGTAAATCGATGTTTTCAAAAAATATAAAAATGTATATCGAAACGAAAATAAACAGGTGGAAACCGAGAAACTTCAAAAATGTTAGATAATTTTTTATTAAAATAAAACGTATCCGCGATTTAAAAACTCAAATAAAATTCACATTATGTACAGGATGATCAAAGTTACGTGAAATGAGACTTGTATATTATTTCTTGATAAATAAATTTTTTTCCATCTAAAAACGAGAATCTATACGAAATTTTTATTACTCGTTTATCTATACGAAAAATGTTCAAAGTCAGAACTGCGTTATAGATAAGTATGAGCGACGGTCTGCCAGTTTGGATTTGTCAATCGTGCCATGAGCAGGTGGACAGTTTTTACGACTTCAGACTCCTCGTTGAAATTTCCGATCGCACACTGAGATCCTGCTTCGACGCGGAGCAGGGAAATCAAAGAGTCACGATCCAATCGATAGAAGATGCTAAAGATCTGGATTATCAGGAATATCTCATGGAAACTACATCGTCGGATGACAGTAAAGATTTGTTTGCTGTAAATACGATACTCGTACCTTCCAACAACGGCACGCAGGTACAATATTATTTCGCAGGAAAAACCAATTAATAAAATTAAAGATAAAAGAAAAATATTTCATCGTAAAAATATCGATCTTTCGCAGGTATGGAGAATTTGTAGTATGGACAGTGGGGACGAAGCAACGAGAGAAGAATCGCAAAACGCGAAAGAAAATACGAATTGCGATATCGATGATTTTGAAGGGGTGAAACAATCCTTGGCTGAAAAAGTACAGCCTGTGGCGGTCATAAAAAACGTTCAGGACAAAGAAATGTTATATTTCACAACTACCACGTCACCGATCGATTATCCGGAAAAATCGTCCGGCGATTCAGACCAGGTTACGTGCATAACGATCGTAGGAGACGACAATATCGAAGATCAGGAGGAACGTTCTTCGAGCCTCGATAAATACAGTTGCCAGTTGTGTCTAAAGTCCTTCAAGACCCTGAAAATTCTCAAAGGTCACGTGAAGGACCATTTTCTCGGAGGTAAAGAAAGAATTCAGATTTGCGAAATGAAGAAAAACGGCGGAAGATTTACAAGCTCGAACAATCCAAATTGCAAACTAGTAGAGAAAGAAATCTACGAATGCTCGGAGATACGAGATTTGGACAATCCGTCGTGTCGTTCTTGCGATCAAGCGTTCGAGAATACGGAGGAAAAATTTCAAGCCCGAGAGAAGAACGGCAAAGGACATTGTCCGGGATCGAAGGGCGTCGAAACGAGAGGTGGAAAGAAGCATAGTTGCGACGAGTGTGGGACGGAATTCGCTCAAAAATCCAAGCTACGTTATCACAAAGGGACGCATACGAGTTCCTCGTTGATTTGTACCACGTGTAATAAGCAATTTCGTAATTCGCAGTCATTCAAAATGCATCTCAAAAGGCATTCGCTCGGCAGTCGATTCAGTTGTCGCGAATGCGGCAAGAGTTATTATTCAAATTCCGAATTAGCGAGGCACGCTCAGCTTCACACAGGTACGAGACAGTATCCTTGCCAATTGTGCGACATGTCGTTTTTCTCCAAGCCCGAGCTCAATAGACATTGTAAATATCACAACGGCGACAAGAAATTCGTTTGCAACATTTGCTTCAAAACGTACTACGAGTCTGGACACTTGAAAGTTCATCAACGTGTACACACGGGCGAAAAGCCTTTTCCTTGTACAATTTGCGAGAAGGCTTTCATTACAAAGTCAAAGTTGGTCAGACATTTTAAAATTCATGAGAGAGATCGTGCGACTGGAGACGAGGAAACGAATATCGGTGAATTGTATCGTTTTGTCAAACAGCATTGACCGTGGAATTATAATTATTTATGTAATAAAAGTCAACGTGGGAATACGATTTGGCGTAATCGTTGGCGAACGCGTAGCACTTAAGAGAAAGAAATATTTTATCGTTTGTCAAATATGGAATGTACAGTTACGAGTAAAATTGTTTTTTCAAGGTTTAGATAAGAAAAAGAAACGTTCAGGCTTTATTATTTTTGTTGCCTCTTTCATTGGTAATTGATGGAATTTTTCGAGAGGTGCTTCGGAGTCGAGTCGAGCCGTTTCAACGTACGAGATAACCTCATCGTAAGTTCGTAAGTATACGACTCGTTCGTAAGTACGACACTTTAGTCTCTCGGAGTACGTAGTACAAACCGCGTGCGCGTGAGGGCGCGCGCGTCGCCTATAACTCGAGCTACGAGGAAATAGCTCGCAATTGCGAATGTAACAGGGGTTGGGGATTGTAAAGTTCGTAGTCGCAAAACACGTTTGTAGAGGCGAACGCGTATGGATAACGTTCGTAAATCTTTTTAGTGTCGCACGGCGTTTTTACTTATTTACGAGAGTCGCGAGTATAGTTGCATCGTTCCGTAAAACATCTTTATCGTTCTATCCAGTTACGTGTACAGTAGGATAGCCGGCGCGCCCGAATATTAAACAAAAATTCTGTAACGACTTTGCTCGATATGCTCGTGGGGAAAATGTAAAGGATATGGAATAATAACAATTAGTGCAAGGCGCAAGTGTTTCAAGCCACAACAGCGCGAGAATTGGTGTCCCGAGAGTGGGCGAAGAATCTCGGCACTTTTTTTATCACAAAGCTATACACGAGAAATACCCATTGTCCGCGCGGCGTGTTATTGCCCGGCCCGGAAACGGAAACGCATCCGTTGCAGGCGTCGTGAAAATTGAGGCGATAACTTTTTGGCGGCCATTTTGAACTCGTAGAAACGCTTATACGATCGTATCATCACATACATATTACGGATTTAAATACTTCGATATAAGAGTCGAAGGATTTGAAGTATGCGCATATCGAAAAAATCTACGAGAAGCGTTTCAGGCGTTTATCTCGAAACGTGGCAAAACTTTTTACACTACGCACAATGCTACCAACCCACGCGACAATATCTTTTCCATCGGCCATCTTGAATTCGTAAAACTTTGAATCGGAAAGGCGTGAAACTTTCGCATTATCGAATGGAATATCAAATACTGTAATAAAAAAGTCAGGGATAAAGAGAGATTTTATTGAAAAAAAATGCAAGGCGTTTCGTTCGCGCTATCAACGGAGAACAAAATGGAGGGGGGATGAGGGAATAAAAAAAGAAATGTGAAAGTTTATCGGCACGAAACTGGAAGAATGCGGTGTAAAGGGTTGCAGGCAGAGTGCCAGAAGCATAGAAGGTATGAAAAGCTCTCTCTCTCTCTCTCTCTCATCGATCCGCTTCCCCCAACGTTTCTCTCGCCACTCTCTCTCGGTGATCCCTCTCTCGTTCCACCTTTTTTTACCCCTTGAGCCTTTTCGAGCTATGCCGGCAACGCTCTACTGAGTTTCGTCTGTCTGGGCAACGTGCCAGCACACACTGATGTAATTAACACCCGGACCAGAGCTCTCGCATACATAGCCTGTTTTCAGTCTTGGAGCGAAACAAGAGGGCGCGCGCGTTCGCAAGAGTGAGAGAGAGAGAGAGATAGAAAAGGAATGAGAGGATTATGGACGAGCCAGTAAAAGAGAGAGCGAGCGAGAAAAGGTGGGGGCGGCTGAATTTACGACGAGGCTCGCTCTTACTTCCGAGGCTATGCCGGCAACTCGACTGTTCGGGAGGTCCAACGATGCTTCGCTGCTGCTGCTGCTGCTGCAAATGCCGGGGCTCACCGTAAAGCTCTGCAAGGAGCTACAGGCAGGGAGGTGCAGCAGTGAGCGCGAGCGGGAGATAGAGTGAGAGAAAAGCAAGGTTCGGCGAGCGAGTGGAAGAGGGCGCGCGCAGATACTCACGATGAGCCCATCCTATATGGCTTCTTTTCTACTAATACGAGTATTTGGGCTCTCCTCTCTCGTCGAACGACTTTATACATATAAAATGAAAAATTATATATCGTTACGTTTCTTTTTTTCGTTCTAGAAAATATAAAATACATGCGCATACTTACTTTTTCTTTTGTTAGCTGAACAAAAATTAAGTTCACCTTTTTGTCCTCGAAAATTTATCTTCGTCGACGCTCGTTTCCAATTATTTTCCAAAAAAAGAAAAAAAACAAACGATAAAGTAACGAAGTTGCTATTGTAACGATTTTCGGGTGGACTTCCGAAAACCCCCCACCTTCGATCGATTTGAAAATTTGCACAGACCTTCCTTTTGATGTTCTAAGACAACCCCTAAAGGGATTTTTGGCGCGTGCCAATAGTTTCCGAGAAATTAAATTTTGAAAATTGGATTTTAGCATGCGCGGTATATCTATATCTCCCTGACTTGTCGATGAATTGTTGGCTACTGGAACGAGTCTCAACTGAAACTAACTGTTGGGTACTGGAACTACTTACAACTCGCACCCACGGGGGGGGGTCCGGGGGGGGACCCCCCGACGGGGCCAAGGGGCAGAGCCCCTGCGGGGGTGGAGGGGGCGGAGCCCCCCCAGCACGAGAACGAGATTTTTAAATGAATCCCGTTTTGCTTGAAAAAAATTGGTTGTACAAAAAAATGTCTTCAACATAAAATGTGTATTTTTACATAATCTACAACTTTTGTTGGAAACATTTTAGTCTCCAATCAGTAGTTCTTGAAATAACATAGAAAAACGCCTTCAAAATCTATTTTTTTGAATTTTTAATATGAAGATCAAATTTGCGCCAATTTTCATGTTCATATTCGTGCTCAGAAGGCCATAAAAACATAAGTGTGCAAAATTACAGCTCAATCGGAGGTGGGGGGTTTTCGGAAGTATATCCCGATTTTCGATCAATATTAGCTCGAACAATATTCGTTTTTTCTTGCAACCGTGAATAAGTCAATGAGGATTGGATCAAGAAAAGAAGAGAAAACAAAAATGAAAATGGCTACGACGTAAAGACATTTAAATTCTCCGACTGTCGTGTTACGAACGTATAAAAAAAACGTGCACGAGAGTTTTACGACGTTGTAAAAATTAATTTAGTCAGCCCGAGTCCCCTCTGCGAGCGATTCGATATTTACCTCTTCCCATCCCCCATCATACATTTCACGCGTTTGCTGCAAGGACGATTTATGTCCCTTTCGCGATTCCCACAAGTACGTTAAAAACAAAACAAAAACAAAAAAAACAACTACTAATAAAAAACACACTTTTCCATGAAACAAAATTCACGATACCCCGGAGGCGTCGAATTTTCATCGCACACGTTGGGAAAGGAATTATATCAATGAAGCTCGATCCTCGATTTACGTAAAAAACGAGAAACATTTTTCAAATTTTATTTCTAATTGAGTGTCTTCTTTTTAATTTCATATATATATATATATTTTTTCGTTTTTTTCTCTGTTTTGTTGTTGTTGTCGTTTGCTTTTTTTCGTTACCACTTCTGGGTCGTTACTGGTTCTGGGATCCTTCGTTTATTTTCGTTGTTTATGCTCCTGTATATATATATTTATTACCTCTCTTTCCTTCTTTCGTTCGTTACCCCATCATCGAATCGAAATAATTCTCACACGCTTTTGATCTCGTCTGGCATTCTACGTGGTATAAATAAAGTACAAGCGATCGTAAAAATTTCGATCTCAACTTTGCGATATAACAATTCATTCGCGTCACTCCTCTTTCTCTCCCTCTCTCTCTCTCTCTCTTGCCTCCTTTTCATATTATTCAAATTACGATATGTACCAACGGATAATTTAATTTATATACATATACATACTCGTACATATACGTATATATATACATATACCACTATATATAATATACGTACAATAACATTATACGTAATGTTTTATACATATTTATACGCGATAATAATATTATTCGTAATTGAAATACTAACGATAATATTAATATTAATGATAATAATAATAGTAACAATAATAATAATAATATCATTAATCTAAAGCCTCTTTTAGAGTTGGTCACTTCGATTAAATCGTTCTTACACCGTTCGATCGTTTTCTCGCCATTGCAATCTCTATCGCCGCGAACATGAAGGCGTTACGAAATTTCGATCTTTATGAAAACAAGAAAAAAAAAACAAAGAAAATACAATAAACCAGGAAGAAAAAAGAAAAACAATTTTACAAGAATTTTCGTTCGTTCGAACGAACATTATTTTTTCTTTACTTATTCCTTTCGTTTCTTCTTCTCAAGCCTTTGCTAAACGCGTTACAGCATTTATTTATATATTTATTTATTTGACTTGTTTTCTTTTCTTTTCTTTTCTTTTTCTTCTTCTTCTTCAATCCTGTTCCAAGATTCGCTTGCGAACGATCGCTCGTGTCTCGGTTATCTATTTCGTTGCGATATGTTGGCGAATGTGGTATAAAAAAGATGAAAAAAAAAATGTAAAAAAAAACGCCTCCTCCTTCGTCTCCTCGCGGTTTTCTCGCGAGAGTTTCAACGAAACTCGGTCGGGTGATACGAAATCTCGATTATTCGCGCGAACTTGTGTTCGCGGGGTAAATAAGGTGCGGGAAAGGGGTTGAAAGGGGGATGAGGAGCGAGGGGTTAGGGGAAGAGAAGCTTTCGAGGTACACGCGAGATTAATTAAGGATTATATCTCTGACGAGAAATCGATATCCCCGATAGAATATATATACCGAGGCAGTTGTTACGTAATGGAGTACCCGGAGATTAATAAGATCCGAGAGGCTAAAAATCGTTCGTAATTAATTTTCGATAAATCCGCCTTGTATTTTTATACGCACACGCGTTACGCGGCAAATAAAAACGACGATTGATCGTCTAATTACGTAGAAGTAATATGTCGGAATTACGAGAGTTTGAGGGAAGTGGAAAAAAATTATTGCAATGTTTTTTTTTGTTTTTTTTTGGGGTGGAAAAATCCATGGATAATTTCCACGAAAGATATTTGGAGAGCGTTGTTTCGATATGATAAATCGATGATCGATAAAGACTTGAGAAAATAAAAATGTGTAAAGTAATTTTCGGAAACAAAAAAATAATTTTTTTGTGTCGAAGAATTAATTTTAATGGGGAGGGGTTTTCTTTTTGTTTTTTTCTTCTTTTTTTTGCAATTGGATTTTACTAATTCGTTTGGTCGACGCTGAAAGTTTCAGTTTTTTTTTACTCGGTCGATCGTCCTTAAGAGCGACGCTTATTTGGTCTCTCTCTCTCTCTCTCTCTCTCTCTCTCTCTCTATCTCTGCCTCTCTGTCTGTCTCACTCTCTCATTCGTTAATTTTCTTCAAAAGGCTCGAAGCGCGATTATCGCGTGGAGAATGCGAATAAAGAAAGAATCTTTCGATTCTTTTTGTCTTTTTTTGTTGTCGCAGGAACCGAATAAACCTACAGGCTGGGTTTCGTTCCAGCGACGATTACAAGACAAGTGGACAAAACTTATAGCTATTTTTTTCTTTTACATTCTAAAATTTACATTATTTTTCTTATTGTATTAAAATGTAATCGTTTAATCGCTAATAATTTCGATCGACGATTTTAATCGTCCTTGTCGATCGAAATCTTGGCCTTTTTTTCTGTTTTTTTTCGACACTTTACACGATCGATCGTGGACGATTTTTATTTCATTTTTCTCGTTGATAGGAGGTGTAAATAATAGGAAAAAAGCAATCGGAGACCTTAAACGACTAGTAGGTATTTTAGTCATTATTTGTAATTAATGTCGATGAGATCAAAAATTTACTTTGCTTCTCTCTCTCTCTCTCTTCCTCTCTTTCTTTTCCTCCACGTAGTAGACATTTTTTGTCCAACGATTTCAATCGTCGCGCCACGTTAGAAGCGTTTCTCGCTCGCGAGGGTTGAAGAAAGCCAAGAAAGAAAAAAAAACAAATTTTATTAAACAAAAAACAAACGAAACATCAAGAATTTTTCAAAGAAGACTATCGAAATCAGAAGATAAATTAATCGACCTCGTTCACGATCGTTCGTGAGAAGTATCGAGGAACGAAGAATCTGCTGTTTCGAAGAGTTTGCCGTTTTTCGCGAAGCAATTTTTGCAAAACTGGAACACTGGGAGGAAAAGGAAGACAAAGGGAGGATGAAAAGAGGACTCGGGGAATAAAAATCTCGGGATAGAAGAGCCAGATGGGACGAGAGATTGAGCAGAAAGTGGAGATAAAAGGGTTGAAATGGCGACGTGGGGAACGGACGGAGAGAGAAACAGAGATAGACAGAGAGAGAGAGAGAGAGAGAGAGAGAAGGAGAGAACGAAGTCGAGTCGAATCTCTCGATTGCTCTCGTTCTCGTCCGGTCCAGCTCACTATGGGAACTGGCAAACGAATACTGGGGATTGGAGACGAAATTTCGATCCCGTCGCTGATTAATTTACGCGAGAGTTTCTCGACGAAGATCGAGCTCGTCGTCGAACCGGGGGTGAAAATTCTCCTATCGTTGGGATCATTTGTCTATCCACGAACCGATAGGAATTCTTGAGCACGCGAGAGGAAGAGAGAGAGGAAGAGAAAGAGGAAGATCGAGAGACAAACTGAGAGAGAGAGAGAGAGATAGACAGAGAGAGAGAGAGAATGAGAGAGGGAAAGAGAGAGATACGATATTTTCGCGAAACAAGTTTTACCGTGAAAATAACAAATTTTCTACATTCTTCTTCTTTCCTCTCTTCTCGTTGTCTCGAAATAAATGTCGATTTTTTTGCCCCTCTCTTTTATCGACAAGCAAATTAACATTTCGTTTTTTTCGTGTTTTCTTATAATTAATCGCAAGAATGCAAAAATGCATCGAGAGGAATATCGGCAAAGTTAGTCCGATTCGCTGTTTTTTTTCTTCTTTTTTTTCGATTGGCGTTCGATTTCTCGATTGTAAATTTTTATTATAACTTTACACTATAAATTATTTAAGTTTTATTTTGCTGTTGTTTTTTTCGTTTCTAGCCACCCATCTTCGTTATCGAGCCAGAAATATTCTCTTGTCGAAATTCCTCGATCGTTGGAAGTTATGTTACAAGTGTCGACATTTTTAGTTATTATTATTATTATTAGTTATTATTATTACTATTATTATTATTATTATTTTGAGTTTATTATTTCTTTAGTTGTTTCTTCTTATTTTTGTTTTTCTTCACGTAGAACGTTTTCCCGTTGGCGAATTTTCGTTCTTGCTCGTTTCTCGTTGTTCTTTGGTCTCCTTCGTTGACCGTACGTGAACCGTCAGCTGTGTGCCCGTAGAATGTCCGAGGACTAGCACTCGTCCTGCGTTGAGGACGAGTGCAAGAGCGCCGCGACTCTCTCGGAAAATTCACCGGAAGTCGAGGCACCGCACTGAAAACGAGAAGAAGAAAAAAAAGAACAATTATACAACAGGAATAATACAACAGGAATTAAATCAAGCGATGGATGTTTTTTTTTTATTTTACTTAAAATTTCTAATTCGAGAAAATTTGAACGTACGATAATCTCGAACACGATCGGTGTGAAGAAATTCCTGCAAAAGATTGTCTAGGATGGGGTGATTTTTATTTTTCTCCAAAAACCCTTAGATTCATGTCATATTCGTGTTACGCGGATAATTTCCGATCTCGAAATTAACCTACAAAGTCTTTTCGGACCAAAACAAATTTTGACCCTCCCCTGACCCTCGAAAGTCGAGAAAGTCAATTTCCAATATCGCCTATCGCCATCTAGAGAGTGTCAAAATTTTATTTTTCTCTAAAAAGACTTCAATTTACATTCTATTCGTGTTACGCGAGAAATTTACGATCTCGAAATGACCCTACAAAGACTTTTTGGTCGAAACAATATTTTGACCCTCCCCTGACCGCCCCTACGTATCGAAAATAAATTACAAATATCTCCTATCGCCACCTGCCGAGTGTCAAAATTGTATTCTTCTCTAAAAACCCTTCAATTCACATCATATTCGTGTTATGCGGGAAATTTTCAATTGGGTAACCACCCTACAAAGTCTTTTTGGTCTAAACAAAATTTTGACCCTCCACCAACCATCCCTGAGTCTCGAAAATAAATTACAAATATCGCCTATTGCCACCTGCCGAGAGTCCAAATTTTTTGTTGCCTCCAAAAATACTTCAATCGGAGCTTACCATATCGAAAATTTCCCGTGGAACACGAATATCACCCTTGTAATCTCGATAAATGATAATTTCTAGAAATATTCACTTTTCCGATTTTTTCACCGTTCCAAAGACATTTTAATCTCATTTCGGCGCTCTGTTAAACTAGCCCCTCAAAACTGTTCAAATTTACCCGTAATATCGATGTAATCCCGTTTTACGGGGTAGGTACATCGAGCTCTCGATCGTCGAAAATTTCGAGTGGTAATGCGCGCGACCTCGACGTTTATCAAATAATTCGGTCGCGAATTTAATGAAGACAGAACTTTTGCGCTATTGTTTCCTTCACGCGCGCGCGCGCGCCTGCCTTTATACGCTTCGAGTAGTTCACGACGAAAACAAAAAAAAATAGGAGCGATGGACTTGATGAATATGCCCGACGTACAGAGAGAGAGAGAGAGAGAGAGAGATAGAGAGATAGAGAGAAAAAGAGAAAAAAAAGCGAGTAAAACCGAGTAACGGGGGAATTTTAATCGGACCAGGGAGAAAGGTGAGAGCTTGGAAAATTAATCTGTTCTCACTTTCAGCCCCTCCACCCCCCTGCCCACCTCTCACTCTACTTCAACCCCTTTCTTCCTACGCCCTGTTCTCACTCCCTATCGACCACCCCGTCTGGCATTTCTTTTTGTTTCGAGTGGGTACGTGAATATAATTTTCGACTCGCTGACGCCGGTACCAGGGAAAAAAGAAAGGGCGAGAGGGAGAGAGAGAGAGAAATGGAGAGAGGGAGAAGGACAGACAGAGAGCCACTTTAGAACCCTCGCCATCGGACTAATTTCATGCGGTGGCGTACAGCTTGTCGTGCAAACACACACACCCACACAGCGACGCACACTCGTGGTCTACGTTTCCATTGAGAAAATTTTCTAAGCTTAACGAGGCAGTCTCCTTCGGCTCTCTTTTTACCTTGTTTTTCATTCGCTCGTTGATTTCAAATTTCATTTTCGTGCTACAAAGTTCCTTCGTAATACGAAATTAATTTCAGAGCATCCTGGTCATAGAGAATGTTCTTATTGTTGAAAAAAAAATACAAAAAAAGGCAAAAGAGAAGAAAACGTTTTAACGAAAATTTGCGAAATTATTTTTCACGAGACGCGATAGAACGTGGGATATTCTTGTAATGGTGGGAAAGCAGAGGCGCCTCGTACGTTTTTCACAGTTTTATATAATTTTCTTTTGATATTTTTACATTCCCGAATTTTCTTTAAAAAAATGTGAAAATAGAAAGAAGAAAAAATCGTTCTACAACGATTAGAAATAGAGCTTGACATTAACTAGGTCAAATTTGCCAATACATATATCATCGCGATTTGAAAAAAAAAACTTTTGCCTCCAACCCCACAAAATTACCGAAAGAAAAAAAGAAGAAAAACATTTTTCTTATAAATCGTCTGACGAGAAAAACTACCGAGCATTGCCGAGGATGAATAAATCGTGACTTTCCAAAAAATTCCTGGAGAAAAATCATCCCGAAAAAGGAGACGAAGAACGGAGTAAAAAAGAATAAAGAAAAAGGGAAAAAAAACCTTGAATCCAACATAAAAATTTCAGTCCAATCCCTCGGGGAGATTTGGCGACAAATATATTTTCCCTTTTATAGACAAGTCGAAAGGTACGAGAGGAAGAAGCGTGCCCGTGGTACCGGGCCACCTTTACCAAGATCCTCCGTAATCGCGGTACAACGTCGCTCTACCGAGGGGTACGTTAGTCCCAAGGACAGTGAGAGAGCCAAGAAGCGAGAACACAGAAGCGTTTGACTCGGTGAATAGTATGAGTCGTTCTCCGCGACGTGGCAGCACCGTCGTATCTATAACGCTACATACGTTCGTGTAGAAAGAGGATGAGACGGGTGGGTAGGGTGTGGGGGGGGGGGGGAGATACTACAACTATATATACGTACGAGTTAGTACCCAACACGTACGAAGGATAAGCTCGACGGTTGGCAAGCCTCTGCTCCGTGCTACTCCGCGGAAGCTTCGCCGAAACGAGGGGCAAGCCGACAAATACATTATTCAACGCGGTTCGTCTCAAAGCTCGCGCGCCCCGAAGCGCCCTCTGTCGCGCGTTTACTGCGAAAGAGAAGCGAGTCGTATAGCGAGCCCACGAAGCGCGATGAGACTCACGTACGACGACGCCTAGTGTGTAGTGGCGCGAGGGTTTCCTCCTACCACCGCTAGATGGCTCGAGGACACCGACGACTCTTCGTAGCTTCGAGTTGCCACTGGACGCTGATGCTTTCTCTCTCTCTTTCTCTCTTCCTCTTTTTCCTTTGCTGACTCTCCTCTGGATACTTTTACGAAACTTTGGACCCACTCGACCCTCACCATCAACAACTATCCTTCAAGACATTGCTACATGTATATACACTTTATACATATACGAGATATATGTGTATAAAGGTCTTTGCTCACCCTCGACGATCTCTCCTTGCTCGTGTACATTCGAGCGTTTTACTCGATGTCTTGGGGCGATAGGGGATGGGGGGGGGGGGGATGGGGCGGGAAGATAGAAGATGCCGATGTTCGGTGAAGAATAGAAGAAACATCCAGTGGTCCGGCGAAAGATACACTGCGGGGACTTTTGATCGTCGAAAGTTTCATGAGAGGAATTGGTCGAGGGGGTGCGAAAGAAACAGCGGACGTTAAAGGTGTGTCGTTCTTTTCTTACGGAGAATTTCGGGAAAAGGAACTCGCTATTCGGCAATGCGCGCTCTATATGTTAACTGTTATTTTTAAATTGTCACAAAATCTTCGATCTCCGATCGAAGATTTTATTTTTCTTCTCTATTAAGGAGACTCGAGATTTCGAATCGAATACGAATTTTATCATTATGTCTTCGGTATCGAGGTTAATTCTCGCGTTAGCTTCGTCACCAGCGGCCATTTTGAATAGCTAACGAAGGAGGCGACAAAATGGCGGCGCATAATTCAAGATCTGATATTAATTGTAAGTGCTACGCGTCAGTCAAAAATTGCCCAAGTTAAATTGATAATGACAAACCTCCGGTTTTTCTCGCGTCACAATTTCATTCCAACGGATAATAGGAGTAATCGTCAAAAATTGAGGTTACGTTCGCACCGATCGCGAGACAGTTCGGCCGCCATTTTGAATAAAAATCGTCCATTTTGTCTGGCGACACTCGTGAGAAAGCGATTTTTCATAGCGATGAGTGACGTTGAACGAACGATTTATTTCACCCGAAGAGATTTTTATCATCGAACGACCTTATACAGCGAGGGTGGGGGAGAGAGTTCGTACGAGTTCTCCCGCAGTTCCCTAGACAGTCTCGGGCGTGAGACAGTCGTGGGACTCGTATGAATAGATTAAGTCCGACAATAAATCGGAAGATGTGTGCGGGCGTGCGCCGTTCTAGATTTAAAATTCTACGAGAAATAGACCTTAAATCTTCCCTCTTCTCGGTTTAGTCTTTTCTCAATTTACCATTCTCGCACCATAAGCCTCCTCCCTTCCCCTTACCCCTTTCCTTTCTACGTGGAGGAAGAGCAAAGAGAATCCTTGAACGAGATCAGTATGCACCACGAATCTGCCCAATAGAGTCCTCTCTCTCTCTCTCTCTCTCTCTCTCCCACACTGGTGCTTTCACAAAGTTCGGCGAGGGGCTGAACGCGAAAGGGGGGAAGAGTTTGAAATGTTCGCGCGATGGGATGGGATAGTTTTGCCCCCTGGTACGAAGATGCGACGCGGTCTGTGACTCTGGCTTTACTAGTACATACAGTGAGGAAATCGTGGGGTTTCCAAATGTAGTAGAACCCGCACTAGCCTCTCGTCTCTCATCTTTCTCTCTCTCTCTCCCTCTTTCCTCTATTCAACCATGATCTCCTCTCGATCAGTTTTCAGCCACGTTTTGCTCGCGACTGAATACAGATATACTCCCACCCCCTCCTTCTCTCACTCTCTCTCTCTACCTCAAACCGATCGGTGAAATTTCTCAAGAGGATCTTCCAGATAAGGAAGATGAAGGAACGACCCTTTTTCCACGATCGGAATTCGACTACCCCGTTTCGTGCCAGAAAAGTGAGATAGGAGAGAGGTCTCGATTGATTCGGAATAAACCATGCAAATCTGAAAAGATACGATAATATCGTTACGAAATATTCCCCCCCCCCCCAAACTATATTTCAGTCTAAGCGAATGAAAAATTAAGGAAAATTTTCGTACGACGAAAATTTCGTTTTGAACTTTCGTCTCGCTTCGACCTCGTATCCTCCCCGAGTCGACTCTTCGAATTTCACCCCCCTCCCCCATAAAAACATAAAATGTGAAATAACTTCGAATAATGACGAGAAAAAAAAAGAAACGGTCGAAAAAAGAAAACTCGTTCCATCTCGACGTTTTTTTATCTATACCTACCGTGAAGGGGTAGGAGCCCGCGCTCTAGCCAATATCGAGCCTTCCTGACTTGTAAAATATCAAAACGACACGAAGGACTGCGCAAGAGCGGAAAATATATCGTAGCACGTCTCGCGAGGCATTGCTCTCAATATGTCTCGAGGAAATCTTGTTTCGTTTCGAGAGTAAAATAATAAATAAACCACGAGATGAAAAAAGAGTGAAGAAGGGAGGGTTAGGCAGGGAAGGGAGCGAGACGAAGGAGAAACGACACCGTAAAATCTTCCAGTGGGAGTATAGGAGAAGCCGAACTGACTTTTTCCTGGTCTAGCATCCGTTTCCGGCATTGCAGCAAAGATGCCCTCTTTCTTCACAACGAACATCCACCCTTCTCACCCTCCCCTGCTCTTCCACCACCGCTCCATTCCTCGTCGACTGTCCTGCTTCCTATTCCCTGGGCCATACTATTTATTCTTTACATATTTGGCACGGTACATTTCCCGAAATCTCTTGCGAGGGGGTAGGAGCAAGGGAGGGTGAAGAGAAAGAGAGGGAGAGGGAAACGAGAGAGAGAGAGTGTGTACAGAAGGTGGATAGACATGAAATTGAAAACGGGTGATGTCCTGAGACAGAGAGACAGAGAGGGAGAGAGAGGGTGGAAGCGACTGATGGGGTTGAAGGAAAAAAGGCAGGAATATAGCTTTTTGGAGTCTTCGACTTTGCTCCGTTATAACGCTCCGATGTCTCATCCATTATTCAATAGTGGGCCGTGCCTGACTTGCCCGTTGGGCTGGTTACGAAAGAATTTCGAAAAGCAACGATGATCGATATATGGATAAAATATATTTGCACGAGGGACGTTCAATAACGAATCAATCATTGTTGTATTTTGTCATCGTACTTCTCGTGCCTCTTGTCATTTAATCTTACGTAATATTTTCCGTATTATTTGTCTTATCGTCGGAAATTATTATTAAAAATTAAAATAATGAAACGATCCTATCCAAAGATTCTTTTCTGATATTGTATAAAAAAAATATGCTCGATATCTTGGCGAAGGCTCACGCGACTATATTTCATCCCCTGGAAACAAATCAATGTCGAACTTATTTTCTTGTTATAATATTATTATTATTTTTTTTATTCTAATTTTTCATTATTCACTTCATTTACGTTATTTTTAATTCAATTAAATTATTAATTAATGATTATTATTATTATCTTGCGTTTCGTTTTTTTGTAATACGAGACAATTAATAAAATCTTGACAAATATTCAATGACACGAAGAGCAAAAAAAAACATATTGTTAATCGATACGTTTTGCGACGATCGATGGTAACAAACAAGAATAACGACGAGCCTGTCACTCGAGGGGCAGGGGGGTTGATTTGGCGCAAAATGTTTCGCGTGTAACGAACAGCGTGTACATCGTGTGTACCCGCAAGAAAAATGCAAATGGCCGTGTCACGCTCGAACAATCACCGCTTGAACTCTCCCTTTTTATGTCCCAACCCTATCATCCCTTATAAAAACGCGATTTTTTTATTCCGACATTTCCTGTTTTTTCTCGATCTCTCTCTCTCTCTCTCCCTCTCGCTCTTCTTGCAACCATTGACGTAACATGCAATCTCATCATTCTCTCTCTCACTCTCTCGTTTTTCTCCGCCTACGTTTCTTTTTTTCCTCTCCGTTCGCCCGTGGCTCGATTCTGAAAACGTAATGATCCGTCTACACGCGATACGCTCGTCGACGAGGGACTCCAAATCGAGCGAAAAAAATTCGAAAAAATAAGGGATGGAGGGAGAACAAAAAAAAAACGAAAAAAAAAAACAGAAAAACAAGATTACGAGCAATATTGCGATCTTCGTGTCATTCCGGTCGAAATGCGTCGAATTGCCAGTCGACGAATTTTTATCCGATTGAGATTAATCGCGCGCGTCCGTTACGTACACCATGTTTTCCGTATGAATAGAAATAAAAAATATTTTTTTTAAAAAAATACGCTCGGGCTGAAATCGCGATTGCGATCGAAGTCGATATTATTTTTTTTTCGTTCGTTTCGTAACGAGCACAATTATTTATATTTTGTCACGATTCGTCGAGTAAACTTTTCCGTCTTTTGAAAAGTTTTTTCGGTCGATCGCGATTCGAACGAAACGTTTTACGACTCGTGACGTGAAAATCAAATTGAACGCAAATTAATTTCGACTTTTTATATTAATTATTATTATTATTTGTTTTTAAATTTATCGATCGAATTTATTTGAATTCTTGATAAGCGAATTATGATTATTGTTGAATTAAGGACGGATCAAAATTTTTTGTATAATTCCATCGTTATCGAAAAACTAATTTAATTTTTATCTCTCTTTTTCGTGGAGTGAATTTTCATTCTCGACGAGGATCAAAAATTTCCGGCTCGTACACGTCAGCGGGATTTATGCGACGGGCATTCAAAATGACGCTCTCTTGAGTCGAATGAAGAATAAGTGTAAGGTCCATTTCAGTGGCTCGCGCGAGAAAAAAAAAAGAAAAAAAAATATATAGGTATATATGAGAGGAGAGAGGAAATATCGAGTTTGCAAGATCTCTCGGAGTCGTCGCCTATCTCGAGTGGAGTCGAGTCTCTCGGGCGACCAAGTGAACTAGAGTGCGCGGCCTAGATGAAGATCCATTTGAAAACTCTCTCTCTCTCTCTCTCTCTCTCTCTCTCTCTCTCTCTTTCTCGAGGAAATATTCGATGCTTCTACTGGAGTCTCTTGGTGCTTTGAGCCAATTCCGAAAAGTCACTTTTGTACGACTCTATGTGTGCCGCCATCACCTTTAAGTCTGAATTCAGTACGATCCTTCTCTCTTTCCCTCTCTCTCTCTCTCTCTCTCTCTCTCTCTCTCTCTCGCTATCGCTCTCTTTCTCTCCGCGTCCTCTCTTCTTATATCCATCTAGCGCCCAAGAGAAGCTGTGCAAGATTCGATGCGACAGGCAATCCTCCGCACAGTTCCTCGGGGGAGGTCGCAGGGCGTCGATAAGATGAAAGTTTAGATTAAGCCGTGAATATTTAACATCTGCGAGCGTTTCAGTCCTATAGACATCGACCTAGCAACGCCTGCGAACTGTTCCTACGTTTCTGTTTCCGTGCAATTTGCAGTTGGCATCAGAGACTGGGAAAAAGGCTTGGAACATTTACAAAGTCTTCGAACGGAAAGATTTTTCTTTTTGATAAATAATGTACAAATTAAAAAAAAATTGATTTACCTAAGTATTTGAATCGATTTATGTATGATAGGTTTAATTAACGTATCGTGTTTATCGAAGGGAACTTGTCATGTGTTGTTTTACACGAATATTTACGCGGGAATGAAAAAGGTTTTTGTGTTTGAAAAATGGAATTTGTTCAAGCTCTCTGGAGAAGCCGTTGATTGAAAAACTTCATAACTTTTTTTAAAAATAATTGTATAGTAACTTTGGTTTTTGGGCAATATTCAGAAATATAGGTTAGGTTCGTGACGATACTGTTCCGGTTCGATTGTCCGGAATGGCAGATCAAACAGTTTCCGTGGTGTAGTGGTTATCACATCCGCCTAACACGCGGAAGGTCCCCGGTTCGATCCCGGGCGGAAACATATTTTTTTGTTACAATTTTCGTTTTTCATTGATATCGACATGTTTAAATCGCGTGGAATTCTTTTTAACGATTTAATATTAATGACGTAAACAAATTAATTTGCATTTGTCAGATCAGGGATATAGAGAGAGGGAGAGAGCTCTATCGTTCCATTATTCGCGGAGCAATTTTATTACTTTTCATAATAATTCAGGTATTTACTGAATTTGTGTAAAATTGATCACCGGATGAGAAAGAAATGTTTGAATTACGGCGAAAATTTGAATATCCCGGTTTGGATAATCGGGAGACGAAGGTTCCCAACGAGTTTCCGTGGTGTAGTGGTTATCACATCCGCCTAACACGCGGAAGGTCCCCGGTTCGATCCCGGGCGGAAACATTATTTTTGTAAAATTTCGCGCAGTTTGTATACGCTTTAAAGCCAAAGAAACAATAGAAATGGTATCGAAAAATGCGTATATCCGGTGATATAATAAAATAAATTTATTATGTCGCGTGTGTATAAATTTCGAAATTATTACCGAAATTTCTATAAACTTCATCGACTTGCAAAAATAAATCGTTATTTTTATAAACACTGAGAAAAAAGTAAAATTGATAATAATCACTAACAATTTCTTAATTAATGTTTATAGTAATAAATCCGAAACACACGATAATCTTGATAAAGACTCTCTCGTTCACCGTTCTCCTTTCACCTGGGCTAAAACGAGTTCCCGAAGTACACAGCTTCAACCAGTTTCCGTGGTGTAGTGGTTATCACATCCGCCTAACACGCGGAAGGTCCCCGGTTCGATCCCGGGCGGAAACATATTTTTTTGTTAAAATTTTCTTTTTTCGTTGATATCGACATATTCAACTCACGTGGAATTCTTTTTAACGATTTAATATTAATGACGTAAACAAATTAATTCCCATTTGTCAGATCAGGGATATAGAGATAGAGATAGATAGATATTTATTTAGCTGCAGTAGCTACATTTTGTAATTTTTACATATTTACATGATTCTTTCGTTTTCCTAATTCTACGCTTAATCCTACCGCTTTCTTTGACTCCTCCCGCTTATGTATTGCACTAGTGCTTTTTTAAAACTACTCAGCGTCCCTATGCTCTTTATTTCGTTCGGCAATTTATTGAACATTAAAAACCCATCGTGCATTAGCATTTTTTGCTCTTCTTTCGTGTGGCATCTCTCTACACACAAATCATTGCCCTTCCTCGTATTTCGATTACTTTTGCTTTGCACTAACTTTATATTCTTACTTAGGTATTTCGGACACATTTCCTTTGCTATCTTATATACTAACACACATACATTATGTTCCATTCTTTCTTTAATTGGCATGAACTTCAGGCTCTCCATCATTCTCGTTACTCTTTCCATTCTATCTTTCCTCAATATAATTCTCATGCCTTGGTTTTGTAGCTTTTGCAGTCGGTTCATATTCGTCTCGCTTGCCCCTATCAGTATTGACGCACAATACTCAAATAGAGGCTCCACTATCGTTCTGTACACCGTTCTGCGCATTTCCCTGGACATGTCCTCACTTACTCTCCTCAGTACTCCTAGTTTAGCCCCTATTTTTTTACTAATATAATCTACATGTCCCGCAAAGTACAAATTCTTATCAATTATTATTCCTAGGTATTTAATTTCCGGTACTATTTCAAGTATTTCCCCTTTTACCGATACAACTACGTCACTTTCTACCACTTTTTTCCTGCATCCTCTAATTACCATGGCTTTTGTTTTTTTCACATTTACTACTATAGTAGTATATAATACTCTCTATATAGTTTCAGTACTCAGTAATAGTCTATAATACTCTCTCTCTATATATATAGAGAGAGAGGGAGAGAGCTCTATCGTTCCATTATTCGCGGAGCAATTCTATTACTTTTCATAGTAATTCAGGTATTTACTGAATTTGTGTAAAATTGATCACCGGATGAGAAAGAAATGTCTGAATTACGGCGAAAATTTGAATATCCCGGTTTGGATAATTGGGAGACGAAGGTTCCCAACGAGTTTCCGTGGTGTAGTTATCACATCCGTCTAACACGCGGAAGGTCCCCGGTTCGATCCTGGGATGGCGCTGACCGTCGATCGAGGGATGGCGCTGACCGTCAATCGAGGATGGCGCTGACCGTCGATCGAGGCACGAGCAGCGACCGAGCAAATAAATCAAAAATCACAAAGAAATCACTCAGAAATGAGTAACACACTAACAATATCGAGAACCATTATATTATATAACCATATATTATACGATAACAATCGCATAATTCAAAACCGAAAAAGTGGTGTTAATTAAAAGCGACCGGCATGGCCGAGAGCGGCGCAAAAAGAAAAGCGACAACGATCGACAAACCCGAAACATCGAAAAAAGTGTCAAGAGCTAATTCGGGCAAAAACATTAAAAACACCCCGCTAACGTCGGAAGCAATTGATCGAAGCTACAAGCAAATGATCAAAGAATATGGTGGACCAGAAAGTAGAGCAAAGCTCGTAAAAAATGCTCCAAAGCCGAACCTAGCGGCCAGAAGAGAACGCAGGAGCGTACCACAAGACAGCTACCATAGAACAGCTCATTATCGATAATAATTTAGAGATAGCTCTAGTTTCGGAGATGAAATTAAACCCAAGTCACAAAGTCCTAATCGAAAACTATGACGTCATTCGTACAGACCGGTCGAACGAGAAAAAAGGAGGAGGAACGGCTATAGTAATAAAAAAAAAGGACTGCCTTACAAAAAGATCACCTACCCGAGCTCAAAAAAAAATAAAACAGTAGAGTACACGATTGTGCATCTCAAAACAACTGCGAGCCAAAAAATATACATAGGTAGTATTTACGCAACTAACAAAGTAGAATCGGAAAGTGACTTCTTGATTGAATTAAAAGAACTATTTGACAAACTAAAGCTAGAAGACGACAACACTTATTATATAATTGCCGGAGATTATAACGCCCGACATACGAGCTTCGGAGACAGAACAGACAGACTGAGATGACGAATCTTGGTAAACTGGGAGAGAGAGAACGCCCAGAGATATAAATCAAAAATATACATCCCGGCTGAGCCGACATTTATTCCAGCGCAAACTTTTCTTGACATCGCTATGGTAGACGCGAGACTCAAGCTCCTGAACCTGATCAACGACAAATTAGACACAATCACCTATGACAGCGACCACAGAGCCATTTTGATGGAAGTAGAGATTCAAGCCTCACTGACGCACACAATCCCAATTTCGAGACCGCTTTACAAAAAAACAAAGTGGAAAATATTCACTAGATTCCTGAATAATGAATATCAATTAGAAATCTCAAACGAGAGAAATCTAAGCAAACGAGAAATCGACGACTCGATCGAACAAATAAACATTCAAATAAGAAACGCAATAGACAACACAGTACCAAAATCCGATCAGGCAACGTACAAAAACGTATATATAACAAATAAAATCAGGAAAATGCACAAACAAAAATCACAACTACTAACAATTCTTCACTCCCTACAAAAGCAAAGGCAAACCGACAACAGACGAATAATAGCTCTCATCAAAGAAACTTTAGCAACGGTCAGAGAAGCGATTCTCAGCGAAATAAAAAAAATATGGAAGCCCACTGGACAAAAATATTCAACAAAATAGACTACAGAAACCAGGATAAATTTTTCCCAGTTATCAACAAAATCTTTAGACCCAAACAGAAACAAGACTTGCCAAGTATGATAATTAAAAAATCTGACAGACACATTTTCTTGAGAAGCCAATGCAATCAGAACCTAGTCATAGTAGATAAACAAGAATATATTATAGAAGACAACAACGATAAATTAAACGTAATAGGTGCGTATTTCGAATCAATCAACTCCCCGAGATATCTAAACGCAAACACAAGGCTCAAAACAGTCATTGACCAAACAGTAGACACATTTATTGCCCAATATACCAATGACAGAAACAATAACAGCACAAGTGTAACGTTCAGCCGCGATAATAAAGCCAACTCACCAACCACGGTACCGGGAAGTGCAAATCACTTCTGCACGGTAGCCGAGGTAATAGAAATTATCAAAAATCTTCCAAATAAGACGTCGTTGGGGGTAGATGAAATACCAACGGTAGTGATAAAGCACCTCCCGCCCAAAATAATTAAGGATTACGTAGTAATTTTTAATAACGCTATAAACCAGCAATATTTTCCGGATGCATGGAAAAAAGCCAAGGTCATCCCAATTCATAACAAAGGAAAGCCGTAGAACGAACCAGCTAGCTACAGGCCGATCAGCCTAGCGCCAAACATAAGTACAGTCTACGAAGCGGTACTGAGCAATGCCATAGAGGATCACTCGAGAAAAGAAAAAGTTATCCCCGATAACCAATTCGGGTTCAGACGAAACCACTCAACAATGCACGCGATACACAAGCTACTTTCAGACGTGAACAACCACCTGGCTAACTATGAAATGGTTGGTGCTACGCTGATCGACCTGGAGAAAGCATTCGACTCGGTATGGATTTACGGATTGATATACATTTTATTGAAGAAGAAATTCCCCCCGGAACTGGTCGGGCTGATATGGAGCTTATTAACAGGCAGAACATTTACTATTTGGGATGGCACATCCATCTCCAACCTAACGTTCCATATACTGGAAGGGCTCGCCCAGGGACTAGTAAACTCGCCGAAACTATTCAATATATATACATGTAATATACTCAATCTTTTTCAACTGAATGAAAACAACAACACATACTCAATAGCTTACGCCGACGACACAATCTTGTACGTAGCCGGGTCTACCCCCGCAGAAATTCAGCCAAAATTAGAAACAATAGTTAATAAAGTTAACAATTATTACACAATGTGGAACCTCCGCATCAACCCGACGAAGTGCGAGACGATCCTTTTCAGACAGCCGTCAAGGCTGTGCTCGGAAAAAAAGGATCGAGGCCGAGAAATTAAAAAAAACGACTTTTAAGCCTGACACGAGAGAATCGGCACCCATCCCGACAGTAATAGTGGTGAAGTACCTGGGGATGAATATAGATTATCTCGTAAGGTGCTTCTCACATGCAGACATACAGCTCGAGAAAGCTAGGAACACGTACAGAGCACTAGCAAGGCTATTTCACGACAGCAGAATAAACAACAGAGCCAGGGTAATCTGCTACCTCCTGCTGGTCCGCCCAATACTTACATACGCATGTCCGGTCTGGTGGAACCTCGGGGCAGCCCAGGCAGAAAAAATCAGGCGCTTCGAGAGAGCCTGCCTAAGAGCAGCTCACGGGCTGTACAGAAAAAAAGTAGGGAACAAAACAAGGAGCATAACCAATAAACAACTATACGACACAGCAGACATACCAAGAATAAACAACTTTATCATAAAACTGACGAGAGACTATTACATCCAACTACCGGACATAGACAACAGAAAGATACAGCAACTAACGACGATAAACAATGACGTATACACAGCCGCAAATAAAGGATACTTGCAACCGCAAACTTTCACACACCTTGACGATTTAGGATTAATACAAAACGAGCTAAACATCCCGACGCTGTACCACCGCAGTAGACACAAAGCTACCAAGAGTATACAAATAGACCTATACAGTAGAAAAGGAAATCGCAACCTAAAGTACGCAACCGCGATCCCCAAAAGGGACGAGGAGGATTTCCACCGGCTGGATGCAAAGTACTGGTGGATCGGAGACAATTCAGCGCATATGACGGAGCTGAAAAGAAGAAAGGCGCGGAAAATAGCGGAAGCGCGACTAAGAACGACGCGAGCCCGTCGATATAGAGATAAAAATAAAGAAAAAAGATAGAAAGACAATGTGTCGCAGACCGGAGACACGAATGAACCCTAGCACGGTAATTCGTCAAACCCCTGTAAATATGTACATAAATATTTATTATTATGTTAGCTTTAAGTCGAAAGTGAGATGGTGTAAGTGGTTTTGTTATAATTTTCTTTTTCCCACCAATTTAAAAAAAAACGAGAACCAGTCTGATTAAAATCAAGCAAAGTACACACAATAAAGAGAGAATGAAAAGACTATGTATAACTAAGGAACGAGAGACGCTGCAATAGCCATACTTTCCAGGATACAAAATAATATTGTAATAGATGATAAGGTTTTTGGTTTTGTTTATTTTTACCTGTACTTCGAGACGGAGATTAAGAAAGATAAATAAACATGTAAAAAAAAAGGTTCGATCCCGGGCGGAAACATTATTTTTGTGAAATTTCGCGCAATTTGTATACGTTTTAAAAACAAAGAAACGATAGCAGTGGTATCGAAAAATGCGTATATCCGGTGATATAATAAAATAAAATAAATTTATTATGTCGCGTGTGTATCAATTTTTAAATTATTACCGAAATTTCTATAAACTTTATCGACTTGCAAAGATTAATCGTTATTTTTATAAACACTAAGAAAAAAGTAAAATTGATAATAATCACTAACAATTCCTTAATTAATGTTTATAATAATAAATCCGAAACACACGATAATCTTGATAAAGACTCTCTCGTTCACCGTTCTCCTTTCACCGGGGCTAAAACGAGTCCCCGAAGTACACAGTTTCAACCAGTTTCCGTGGTGTAGTGGTTATCACATCCGCCTAACACGCGGAAGGTCCCCGGTTCGATCCCGGGCGGAAACATTATTTTTTCATTATCCCTAAAGCCACAAAATCCCAAGAAAAAAAAGTACATCCCCGAAAACGCTCATTTTCTTCACCGTAATATATGCAAAACATATTTAAATTATATTTAATAAATTCCGTAATATTACGCGCTACAGGCGAAATCCGTTCCACCATAACCACGTGTAATAACAAATAGTCGATATTCGAAAAACAGTCCCGGCATAAAAATAATTGCTGAATAAAATAAATTAAAAAAATTAATAAATCGAATCAAAAATTTCACCCGCGCACGAGGAACGTGTACGAATCGCGAGTTTATAAATTCATGCAACTTTGTCTCGACCTGAAAATGCACTTATTTATAATTGCAAAATAAGCTAACCTCATTTTTGTCGAAACTTCGAAATTTCTATTCCAACATCGCTAATCGAATGATGTAATTACGTCAATTATCTCTCTCGTTTCGTAGATAATAATCAAATTTCTATCTCACGAACGACCGTTAATACAAAATACGAACGAGGAGGGAATTGCGAGAATCGTGAAAATAGTTAATTCGCCGAATAATTCTACGAAACCGAAACAAGAGTACCGTAAACACAAATGGGAGTGCCAAGATAAAGTCAGCGAACGTGGTTGAACTACTTACTAAGCCAATTTTGCGGTTCGAATGGGGAGAGTAGTCGATATACTCGATAGAGTCGATTAGCGCCAATGAATGGAACTAACGGGATATACCTAGATGGAGAGAGAGAGAGAAAGCAGCATGCCGATGCTTTCTCATCGCGAGAGGCGATGAAACTAAACGCGCCTCTCAGTGGTCCTCGAAATGGCCCAATTAACGACTAGTTTCGACTTTCTCTCTCTCTCTCACCCCTCGCCCATTAATCGATTCCAATGTACTCTCTACAGTTGCCAATACGAAATTGCGACATTTTGTTACAAAAATCTTATCTACCGTGCGACGAACACGAGAATTTGCGCATTTGGGCGACATACGTATCGCAATCTTTCCACTTACTAACGTTGGCTTACTCACCCCCTCGTACGTATTATCTCGCTTCCACCGTTTCTCGTGTACCGCTGTAACTCGGATATTCATGGGACATGACATGAGAGGAGGTGGGATTTCAGGCTAACCTACCACCTTAAGCTTCTCTCCCTCTCTCTCTCTTTCTCCCTCGCCCTCTCTCGGTTATCTCCGCAAACAAGAATTTACCAAGAGCTCTCAACCATTTAACCGGAAGCATCTGTGTATCGGATATGGATAAGTTGCGCTTACTATCGAACTATGCGATAACGTTTAGCTAAAAAATTGAATTTTTGCTTAAGTACGAAAGAAGAAACTTGGATTTCTCATAATATTTTCATAAAATATCAATATTTGGGGTTTTTCATTTTGACGATCCAAAGTTTCATAATTTTCGCCAAAATAGAGTAGAACAAGACGTTCTTCGAGAGAATCGCAAACAAACAAATTGTAAAACGTGACGAATTTTCACACATGAATAACAAAATTATAAAGTCCATCACCCGTGAAAGAATTCAGCCAGGGCTTAGACCGGGTCCTGATTATTTTTCCCTAACTTTATAAAGGCCCCAACGTGGCACCCGATCAGGTTCCTTACGGGTCGGTCACGCTTTGTCGATGAGGGCCTAAGCAGGCCTATGAATCAGGGCCCGGCTGGGTTGCCTCAACAGAACCCTGCCAGAACAGAATCGAAGCCGTGAAGCAACCCTATTACTGCCCTATAATTACCAGCTTTATTAGTGGATACATATCAGTTTGTAAAAATCCTTGCGACAAGGATGTGCAAATAAAACTACCAAATAATAATAATAATAGTGGATACATATCAAGCGAGATGTTTTGCAATAATGAAAACAATTTTCTTCAGATAAAGGATTATTTATTACTAGCCACCCGGTCCGGCTTCGCCCGGGTGTAATTTATAAGTAAAAATGGTGAAAAATGTATAGTTAGTGCCTTTGATTATAGAATTTCTCTATAATCAACTTTTGCATCTGACTTTTCGTTACACAGCCATAGATTGATAATGACTTAAGGGAGTTCATCTGATGATCGAATTAACAAACAGATATTGATAAAACAATTCGAGTACACTTATGAGTATCTAAAAAGTCACCTGTGCAAATTTCAAATCTTCCGGATTTTTTGTTCGTGAGCAATTAATAAATAAATTTTTTCTTAATTAACATGGTCTCTTATGGATTGTCGTGTTTTTCCCATTTATAAACCTGAAATTTGCAACCATTGACAAATGATTTCGAATGAAACTTTTATAATGGATACAAAAATATATAGAGACCCCTTGGATAGCTTTCTTAAATCAATTAGATTCTTGTGAGCTTTAGAATTAATTAATTTGTCTCGAAAAATACTGATTTTTTAGATGTTAGCCTCCATATTACTCCAGCCGCATGTCATAGCGGCAACGTCGCAACCGCGCGCTTTTTGAAATCAACACTTTTCCCACTTCCACCTGTCGCGCTCGTGAATTGTACACTTTTTCAGTGACACGTTTGCCTTTCCAGAAAAACGTTTTCTTTTTCGAATTTTCTTCCATGGTCAAACGCGGTCGAAGCAGGTCGACGTGAATCATGGAATGAAAAATTCTAACCTAACATATGCCAGCTGTACAGGGTACGCTGTCGCGCCTGGTTGCAGCGTTGCCAAACTTATTGAACGGACTACGCTAGTCATAACAATTTTTGTTTTGACTAACTCGGTACCAGATGAACTTCCTTAAATTATCGGTCGGCTTGCCGCTTTATAATGCCAGCGGACGACGACTACGCCGGCGAGAAAGCGCTCGGCCATGCGCCGCCTGTCGGCTGCTGGCGGAACTACATACTCGTCGCGTGGTGAGCACATGCAACAACCAAACGGTGTTGTACGTAGGTATATGTGCTGTCATTCCTGCACGCATGAATATTATTTTTTAAAAAACTATTTTTATATTGGGAAATTTATTTTCCAAACATTCTAAATGTTTATAGAATACAAATTTTACTACAGATAATTTGAGAATTATACTACTATACAATAACTACTACAATATAAAAATAGTTTTAAAAAAAAATAATATTCATGCGTTCAAGATCACTTGAAATGTTTATGTTAAGTAATCTTGATCTAGCCTGGTTTTTTACCGATACCTTAAATTAACTTTATATGTATATCACATCTATGGAAAATAAGTCTAAAAACTAGACATTGTTGTAAATAACTTTGCAAATATTTTATGCTCTGTAATAAATACTGCCCTGATCAATCCCGTTTGGCCCCTTATTACTTACCTCGCTACGACCTTTTTTGAATAAATAATCCAACCCTGTTATTTCCCTGTCGGGGCCTAGTCGGATTGTGTTGTGGAAATCCCTAGTAGGGAATCCATTTTCAAACCCTCTTGGGCCCCGACCTTTTTCAGGGCTGCCCTACTAATTTCTTTCGCGGGCAGGAAATAACGAGCGAGACTGCTTACCCTTTGCTCCTGCTCACCTAACGAACCTTAAAACACCGAGCGTAAAACAAATATATTCCTCTTTTCGTTCCGTTATTTATCCCATCCGTTCCATCGAGAGTCTGTCGAGGTAAGATGTGATTCGTATAAATCATAAAAAAAAGAAAGAAAATATATGTTAAACAAAGTAAACCTCAGACCCTAAACCCCGACGCTCGCACGCCCTCCCTCACCCCACCCATCCCTTCTCCTAATCAAATTCCATTTCGTGGAACAGAGATAGAGCCGAAGAGCGGTGTCTCAAAGTACGAGCGTAGTTAAAATGTTAATTGGTGTGGCCTCGGCCGGGAGGTCGTGTTCCTCGTGTCGTAGACCGTCTGTGATTATACACGGTCTTATAGTCTCCCGCAACTACTTGTACGGTGGCTGTGCACTTCTGCAACTACGAAGCACCTATCCGGCACGCTCCGAACTGCGGAGCGTATATAATCGGTGTGTGTATGTGTGTAAGAGGGAGGAGAGGGGGTTGAGGGAGAAGGTAGGGGTTACACTCTTTCCTGTTGAGCGACGCGGAACAAGAGAGTCGTGAGAGGTAGGGTGAGAGGGAGGGTGGGAAGAAGGGTGCAGGTAAAAGTGTACCGTTTCGTGACAGAGGGTGGGTTTTCGTGCAGGAAAAGCGCTCATCCGCAAGACCATATCTACTTCGTGTCTTCAGTGGAAATGGACGAGTTTAGGTCAGACGGGACGAGAACGTAAAAAAAATTTTTGGACAATATCACCGGACCGAAATCGTTATTTCCTGAGGAGAAAGTTAATTTTGTAATTAGTAGGAGGTTTTAATTATCACCGTGGTAATTGAGAGGTGGACGGGGTTTAGGGACGTTCGGGCGTATTTTGGGTGAAAACGGACGAATGGTTGATCTGACGTGGCGAGAAAAAAATTGGTAAAATTGATAAAATGGAAATTTAAAAGTTAAACTAATTCTTTTTTTAATTTTTGTCGAAGGAGTTTTGTAAGTAATGATCGTTTTGATTATTGCCCGGGTGATTAGCGAATGAAATAGAGTTTAACGAAAATTATATCGCAGTATTAAGTGGAAAGAGACGAGCTTTGGTCAGACGAGACTAGACAACAAAATTCTAAAAATTCCACCGATCTCGTTATTTCTCCAGGACAAAATTAATTTCGTAATTATAGTAAAACGCTTTAATTATCACCGAGGTAATTAATAAATGGACAATATTTAACGAAGTTCAATCCTGTTTTCGATGAAAACGGACGAACGTCGATCGAATCGAAAGATTAACTAATTTTATCCTTTTTTTTATTATTATTTATTTTCTTCAAACGAATTTCGTAATTAACGATCGTTTTAATTATCGCGTCGGTAATTAGCGAACGAAATAACGTTTAACGAAAATTAGATCCCGGTATTCAGTGATGAGGGTCGAGGTTTGATCGGACGCGACGAAAATTGAATAATCGAGTAAGAAAACAAGACCCGTGGCTGGTGGTTTATTATTTTCTTCCCCGGATTAATTTTGCAATTAGACACAATTTTCGTTATATCGCGGAGTAATCGGGGATAAATAACAACGACAAAAATGTATTTTTCGTCGCACGGAACTCATTATCAACGATTAATCGAATCGTCGCAATTCGTTCCCACCTTTCGTTATTATTACGAGTTACGATCGCGTGGAATAAATTGTATTCATTATTATTGCGTAAATAAAAAAATACGACAAATTTCACGCGCTCTCTTGCCACCGTACGAACAAAAGCGTCCAAGTGGTCGAACGTTAACGAGATTCGAGTCAACGAAAAACTAAAAAAAAAACAAAAAATCTACTTTTCAATCACTGCAATTTCATTCCCATTATTACAAATACGTCGTCATATGTGAGTATTATAGATAGAGAAGGTGTATAAGAATGGTTCGGGAACAGAAAGAGAGGAGTGTGAGGAAAGAGAATAGAAATGTAAAAAATGGGAAAGTTTGTAAAAAAAACTGTAATAGTAATGCAAATAAAACTCTGTTATATATATACGTATATAGAGTACGAGGGCAAAAATATAGAGGGAAGAACGTACGTATTTTTCCATTATGTTGTTGTTGTTGTCGTTTTTTTTATCGTATCGAACAATAGCGTTTTACTTTTTTTATTCATAGATTTAGGACGACGTATTTGTATATATATAATATATATATACTATATATATAAATACGTCGTCCTAAATCTATAAATAAAAAAAGTAAAACGCTATTGTTCGACGCGATAAATGTCGAAAAACTGGGTTAAGACTATAAAAAAACAAACAAAAACAACAACAACAACAACATAATGGAAAAATACGTACGTTCTTCCCTCGTACTCTCGCGAGAGAAAAGAGGATTGAATGGAACGTTACGCGTACGCACGCCGTAATTTTTCGTCGCGGGTTGATATGGAACATGGCGAGCTTGAGTGAGAAGGGATGGAAAGGAGGGCGGGAGGACGAAGGAAAGAGAGTTTACTTCGCGAGACAGGAATAAATAAAGCTCGGCAATCTCCGAGTAAGAGCCAAAAGACACGTAGAAATGGAACTTTCGGGAAGAGGAAGAAGGACAACGACAAGAACAAAAAACAGAAAAAAGAAAAAAGAAAAATAGAATGAAAAAAATGTTCAAGGAAGAAGAAAGAAAGAAAGAAGGACAAAGGATAAAAGTACGTTACCATATTGTTTGCGAAAAAGCAAATGTACATACGGGATACGTACACTATATGTGTGTATGTGCAGGTATGGCTGTGTGTGTGTGTGTGTGCGTGTGTGCTTTTGCACGTAACACCGAAATCCTATCAGGTACGTATAGCATCGTGTACATACCTTAAAAATAGAGAAGACGGGAGAGATTGAAGTCACGAGTACGAGCCGAGACTTTACAAAGAGACAAAGGGCTTAAGGGGGTAGGGGGTAGGTAGGGAGTCGAGGACGAGAAGGAGAGAGGACTAAGAATGCCACAGTAGACTTTGGTGCAAGTTCATACGGGATCTCCTTTTTCGCGAGAACAAATTTTTGTCTCCAGAATTCATCGAGAATTCAAAAAAAAAGAAGTAAAAAAATTCCGTAAATTTTTCTCGAGAAAGGACATAAAAATCTTCAAGATATCTTTAAAAAACCGGTTCTTTTTTTTGCTTTCTCTTTACCTCGAGGAAAATATGAAAAATGCCTTGAATTTGTATTTTTAGAAAATAGAATAAAAAATAAAAGCAACGAAAAACGTAATAATAATATGAAAATAGAATTATTTTGTTCTCGAAGAGATTTACGAAACAATATTTTGCAGACTGTCTTTGATTTTTTTCTACCCTTGAATAAATATAACGAATGGTTGTTCTCTACGACGTGCGATTTCTTTTTTTTTGTAATCGGTCGAAATGAAAAAAAAACGTTTTTTTTTCGTTTGGAAGATTTTGCAAATTTCAACGGCTAAGGGAAAAAGTATCTCGTTCTATCGTGACATAATTCGTTATACCGAGTATCAAAATGGACAATTGGGTTGTATCACTATTTTTTTTTATTTTTTTTTTCGAATCTACTGATATGATAATTTGAGATAATTTTTTTTCAAATTTTTTCATCGATTATTAACAAAGTTATGGCCCTTTGAAACTCGGAAAAGGCTCGGGCCGCTCGAACGCTCCGGAAACCTCCGAGCGCACCCGAACCGCCTGTGACGTCAGAATGCGTGTGGACAGCGTCACGCTGTATGGAACGCTAAGCAAACGTGCACGGACTGAGCGTTTAATTATCGTTTACAAAATGTTTACACCGAAAAAAAGTTATCGTTATTGTTTTGTGCCATTGTGCAAAAATACAACGAAAAGCACACCAAACAAAATATTTTTTCGTGTGCCAAACGACGAAAGAAAAAAAAAACTTGATTTAGTGTGGCTCGACGTCCAGACGCGCCATCCAAAACGAACTTTTTTTGTTGTCAAGATCATTTCGATCTTAAAGACGACATGGAGAATTATGTGCGATTTTTTTCGAAAAAATGATTCAGACCCGAGAAAAAAAAATATGAAGGTAGGTCGTGGTCGACCTATAATATAAACGTGGTCGAAATTTTTTCTAAATTTCAAAACGACATGAAAAATTTTTGAAACAAAATATCGAAAAAATGGCTCGATACAATGTTTATAACACTTTAATATCGACGCTGCTTACGAAATCTAGCATGTTTCAGATTTCTTACGAAGAGAAGCACGTCTGATATCTGCGCAAAAACTAGCATGTTTCGGCTTTTGCCACGAAAACTAGCATATTTCGGACATACCAGTTATCGTGGCAGAAGCCGAATCATGCTAGTTTTCGCGGTGAGAGCCGAAACATGCTAGTTTTCGCGTCGAATATCGAAACGTGTTGGTTTTCCCGGTGAAATTAGAAACGTGTTAGTTTTCGTAAGAAATTTGAATCGTGCTACTTTTCGTAAGCAGCGTCGATATATACCCACAACAAAAATGGTGAAAATCCACCGTATGGTTCCTGAGGAAAGGTACATTGAAAATGAGCATTTTTCGAACCAATGGTTTTCGAGTTTGAATTGGTCCCAAAACTTTTCTAATTTGAATATCTTCTAAAACCACATATAGAATTATTAATATAGTATTTCTGAACAAAAGTAGAAAAAAATCGTCGAAAAATGTTGAATAGTTTTGTAGATATCTTAATTTGAAGCAAAAAAGGTCGGATAGGCCCTTCCGAATATGTCGAACCCCGTTAAACGCGATCAGGTAGCAAGCCCCAGCAAGCCCGGGTAACGAGACGCGCATTATGACGTCACGCGCGCCATGACCAATAGCGGCGCGTTTCACTGAGGCCATAAAAATTCGAATTTTTAACGCTGATTTCTGGTGTTAATATGAACGGATTTAAAAAAAATTTTCTCTGAATATTAATTATTAATGCTAAATATTGTGAAAATAATTTAAAAAACGTTTTTTTTTATGATACAACCCAATTATGACGATAGGTAGATAGCCAAGGTTGTACACCGGGAGAAAGATAAATAGTGGAAACGGGGATGAGGAGGCTGGGGGTCGTAGAAATTGCAGTTGAAGAGACCGGGGGATACGATACGTGCTTTATCGTCATCGTGGATTTTCGAGCTTATACACAAGCCGTTCTCTCTGTTTGCCGACGAAAACGTTTCGCGCGAAAGAGCGACCGAGCGAGAGAAAGAGAGAGAAAGAGAGAGGGAGGGAGAGAGAGAGGAAAAGAGAGGAGCTCGAAGCATACTTTCAAAACGGTCTCACAATTTTACCGGTCGAAATATTCGTCGAGTCCAAAAGAACGGAAAGAGAGAGAGAGAGAGAGAGAAAAGAGAGAAAGAGAGAGAGAGAGAGAGGAGAGAGAGAGAAAAGACAGAAACCGGATGAGCCAACAAAGGCTTTTATTTTTATATCACCGGAGCGTCATCTCGGTTAGAGACAAAAAAACAACAACAAAATAAAAAAAATAAAAAAAATAAAAAGGTGAGGAAAAAAGCGACGGGACGAGCGCAAAGCGAGAATCGACATTGTCCGAATGGATGGAAAAACAAAAACAAAAGAAAGAAACGTTACGAGAGTGGTATCCCGCGATGTTTGCGCGCGAAAAGAGAAGAACGGAATAACTTTTACGGCACACGCCCGTAATACATCCCGAAGAGTCGTGAAAAGTTTTTTTTTTTTTTTTTTTTTTTTTTGGAGTCAAGCTTTGTTCAACCGGGATAATATAAAGTCCCTCGTTCGTAGGAGGATCGAAATTTTCTCGCTCGTCCGCGACGATTCGCGGCTATGCCCCCCCCCCACCCCTTCAACTCTCCACCCCGCCAACCTCCAACACGAGGGTGGAACGCGTGACGACCGGAAGATACGTTCGCGTCACCCTGTGGCTCATCTTTTTTCTCGAGCGCTAAATTTCTCTTTTCTTCTCTCTCTCTCTCTTTCTTCCTTTTACTTGAGCCATTTCAACCCTCGTTCGAGACTTTAGTTCTCTCGCTCTCTCTCTCTCTTTTTATTCCACAGAGTTATGTTAGTCGCGCGAGACTCGAATACCGAAAGAGGAACTCTCCTTTCCTCTTTGTCAGTGTCTTTTCTCGCGCTGGTCTCGTCGATCATTTTGACTCTCACCCCGTCCTCGTGTGTTTGGGTCGGTTGGGAGCGCTCTCTCTCTCTCTCTCTCTCTCTCTCTCCACCGGTACAAGAAAAAGTCACGCGCCTTCGTGTTACTGCAAAAAAAAAGGTGAGGCGAAAAATCGACTAGCCGATTCAGGGTCAAAAGTAGATAAAACTAAGTCAAAAGTCCAAATGTCAACGAAGAAAGTCACTATTTTTACTTGTTATCTTTCTTTTCTGTTTCATTTCTTTTTTTCATTTTTTTACCGTTTACGTGACGAAAATATTGAAAAAAATTAAGCTAAAAGTTGAGGTAGGCGAACACGTTTATCTTCCGTTAACATTTTTCCCTTGCGTCTTTAATGCGAAAAAAAAATTGGGTCGAATTAAAGATTTCACAAAACGAAAGAAACGAAGAAAATAAATCATTTAAATTCAACGTTTTATAAAATCAAAATAATAAACCGACGAAAATTAATTTCGTTGGTACAAGCAACGTTGGTTTCCTCTCTCCCTCTCGCGCGAAACTAACGATTTTATTTAAATCGATATTTGAATGGACGAAAAATTTATCAATCCCGAAATAAAGCTTGTTTGTCCGAAATAAAAAGAAAGAATAAACAAAAAGACTTCTCTTTTTTCTGTTTACTCGCTGTATCCCACGGTGAATCTTCGTTTATTCCCCCTCAATGGAAAAAGAATAAATTTCGCAAAATATTTACAAAACGACGTCGTATTATATTTCAAGCGGGTAACACGCAACGACGAAGAGAGAGAGAGGGAGAGAGGGAGAGAGTGAGAGAGCGAGAGAGAGAAAAAGAATAAGATAGCGAAAGAGTGAGAGGGTAGAGGGTGAATATACTGAAAAATTGCCATGGGAAAATCCGGTGTAAAGAATAAGCGGAAGGGCAAAAGGGAGGAAAAGGAAGGAAGAAAGAGAGAGAGAGAGAATGAGAGAGAGTGCTCAAAAGAGATAAAGCGCCCACCAGTGAGAAGATTCGAAGAGCCCGGGCTGTGCATAAATCGCAGCTATATCCCCGAGGGTGCAACTCCTGCCGTTTTACAAAGCATTTCGCTATTTACCGTTCGACGAACGATATAACGGGGGTCTTCGTAGCATACGGAATATTCGAGGGTTGAGTTTCACGAAAGGACGACGTAAACTATTCGATCGTTCTCTTATACTGATCTTACATAAGGATAGTAAGAGATAGAGAGGGGGGGGGGGGGAGAGAGGAGAGAGAAATATCCATAATAACGTTATTATACAATTTTTCTCTCACCCATCAAATCCGAGTAGAAATTGCTCAAAAACATTTTCATCCCCGGCAATAGAATTCAACCGTTCGTCACACATTTTTCTACCTCGAATTTCCTCTCTGAAATTGGGGATGAAATAGGGAGGGAGAGAGAGAGAGAGAGAGAAGAAAATGAAAAAGTAACGAATCTCAATCTTAATTAACATCTCGTCGCTTTGTTCCAACTCATAAAAAAGTAACGGCGTGCCGGATCTCAAATCTATTTTTTATTCCAAGATTGAATCGAAAAAACGAGGAGACAAGGAAAATGAAAGAAAGAGTGAGAGAGAGGGAGAGAAGAAAAAAAGCATTGGGAAAGACGATCGCTCACTTGCCTCTCGCGTCTTGGGCGCACGACCAAGTTTCGTGGAAATAAAGTAATGGAAAAAAGGTGACGGCCAATTACCGGGACTGCGCCCAGTTTCTAAGAAAATTCGCGCGCATAAAGCGTGAACAAAAAAAAAGAGCGATAGGACGGGGTAGATACGGAGGGAAAAATACTGTTATACAAAGCACAAGGTGAACAAACGACCAAGACGACCGTACGTCGCGTGACTCGAAACACTTGGTAGATGGCGCGAGAGTCCCCGGGACTGTAATGTGTTATCCATTAGTGGATGCGACTATTGTTCTTATTCATTTTCGCAGTACGTATTTTAGCAACCACGACTATCTCACACTCATCTCTCTCTTACACACACGCAAACGCACTTTGTACCGTCGTCAATTTTGTGAGAAAAAGCCACTAGCTATTCGTTCTTGCCACTGGTGTACTCTGGCGGAGTAACTATGAACTACGTTGCGGATGTGTAGCGAAGATAATCCATACGCGTTGGAGAATGTGGGCCAAATCGCTAAGATGGACGAGATGAGACGTAAAATACAAAAATTAATTACTCTATTTATTTATTTATTATTTTATTTAATCGTGACGGACCTCGTCCCATCGAAGATTTAAAAAAAAGATAGATAATTCAAATTTGTAATGGAATTAATAACAATTTCGAGCTGAGGTGAAATTCTAACTTCAAACTCATATAATAACATCAAAAACGTGGTATGGGACGTCTGAGTAATAAGATAAAAAATAATCAAAATCGTTGAAAAGGAATGGGTCGGTTTTGTCTTACAAAAATTGCTCGAGCTCTTAAGTATCGTATATCGTGTCGAAGAAAAGGAGACATCTGTGAAATACGACTCCGAGGCCCGATGGCAGGTGTTATAGAAATGGATTTGGCGGTCCATAGTCTCGAACTTTGTTCAACGTATACCAGTTTCCGTCGTTGTACTCGAGCACAGAGAACTTGGCGGTTCTCTGTCTGTTCGGTGGGCAACCACACCTACAACGCCCCCGGGTTACGTCTCTCGCTCTACCGTCTCTCTGTAATTTACATACGTAATTAAGCGACCAAGTTGCTATTCTCGTATTAGCGATGCCAGTGGCGCTCCCTGGTTGCCAAGTGCGCCACCGTTTCATCCCACTACTCCGCTTCCCTCGCGGTCCGTGCGCCGTCTATCCACGTATCTCTCTCCCACCGGCCTCTTTCGCTCTCGCACGTCGCATGTGCTGCCAACTAGTGACGCGGCGGCGGTGGTTTGTACTACGGGCCCTAGCGCTATAGCCACCGCTTCGAACGTACAATACGTTACCTAATTGGCATTTGAAACTGTGAATACGTAGTAGAATTGTCGGATTCGACGTAGGAATATATTAATGGTAAGACTATGTACACGTAAATCAAGCGACTCGGATTAGAGACACAAAGACGATTGAAGAAAATTAACAATAACGGGGCCGGAAGTCTCGAGCACTACGACTATACTATGATTTTATTACCTCCTTCGCGATCAAACGTTGCCAGATTTCTTTTTTCGTAGGCAAAGTTTCAGTTTATGTAAACAAAACAAATTGTCGGTTGATAAAACAGTCGTTCAACATACAAAACCGCCTATTTTTGTTCACGAATGGACGAAATTACATTCGAATAAACCTTATACGAGTTATTTTTTAAATTCCAATCAAACTAATTTCCGCCTTGCAAAGCTCGATTGAACATTCAACCGGGCATTCGAGGGGTTTTATTTTTATCGTCGTCGATACAAAAATTATAGCGTTTCGTACGAAGACATTAACGAACACGATGCAGTTTCTACAAATAGAGCGAATTTACTGCTGATCCCAGATACGATAAAAAACGTCCCGGCGTGCAATGTGGCGTGACGTTGCCGGTGACTGCCACGTTTAAAATCGATAATCTGTGAGAAAAGGAATGAAAAGAAAAATGAAAGAAAAAAATTGTACGTGCGAGAAAAGCTGAGAGAGAGAGAGAGAGAGAGAGAGAGAGAGAGAAAGAAACGCGAGAGCCTACAAATTAGATTAATTAAATAGACGTTTTTTTGCTGAATATAACTTTGCAAACCCGACCCCGTGTGCGAGACTAGGATGGTTTTTTTCCACGAGTGAGGTGATGCGGTCGGGTTAAGGGCTCTAGAGATACGCAACGGTGGATGCGAACAGAGAGAGAGAGAAAGAGAAAGAGAGAGAGAGCGAGAATAAGAGTTAGCAGGGGTGGGAATAAGGGAGGTTATTTGTTTAGAGGGAAAACGCCTGGCGACCCTCCCAGACAGGCTCGTCCCGTGCTAATGTAATATTCAGAAGCGTAGCTCGTGGTTATCCTAATTAAAATCTCCGGACATCAAGCCTTCGCCCCACTCCACTACCGCCAGCCACCCTCTACCTCATATTTCGAGGAGGGAGGGTTGCCAGCTTCCTAGCTATCGTACTCGTACCTTCTGGGATTTTGGCTCACCGGGTCTTTCCAAACTAGCTACTGCGAAACTCGCGACGACATTTTTTTTTCTTTCCTCCCCTCGTTCGTTTTTTTCTTCTTTGTTTTTACCCTTTCGTTCTTACCGAATAATCTCACCCCTCGAGATTGGACACTCGGCTAACCGGAAGTGAAAAATTATCCCGGTATAAAGAATTTAAAAAAAAGAAAATAAAACAACGTAACTACGTAATTTGTTTTACTCGCTAATCTAAATTTCTCGACCATTTTTGTCTTTCGATTTCTATTAATTATTGACAAGATTTTTATTACCAATTGTTACTCGATCGGTAAATTAATTTTTTAACATCGTTATTTTCAATCGTAAAACGACTTTGGGTCCGTTTTAACCGCCCCACGAAATTCTAGAGACATAAACAACGCGTAGGTATAACGTTGACCGAGGATCGTAGCAAATTGTAACTACCCTCTATGAAAATTAGTCGTCGAGTATACTTAATCGAAAAAAAAATCGAGGGGTAGGGGGTGGCGAATAAAAGAATTTAATATTATAAAAACTCTCGAGTGCAGCGAGGTCGACATGATTTCCTTTGATACAAGCTTTTAATTAAGATCGTTTTTTCTTCGTTAATTCACACACGATCGAGCAAAGTCGGCGCCAGGGGTATGCTCGTAGAAGCTGTATCTATTTATAATATCTTTGTTCCACCATTGCGGCAAAATTTCATCAAGCGTCTCGTAAAAATATAAATGCAAATAACAAATACACGAAAGTGGAAAAGCGGCGGGGTGTAACGTCGGGACGTTGGAATGAAAAATTGTCAGGATGTAATCCGTGTAATACGAATTACGTTTACCAAAGGGTGGAGGAATAGCGACGCGGGTAAAGAAAGATTATCGCGCTCAACGCCGGTAGCGAAATGTATAAATAATTTCGGTACAAATATGAATTGTAAAGTGGACAGGAATAATAATGGGAAATGGGCGAAATGTTGCCAAGTGCTCGATCGATATAAGCGCATTATATACAAACACACACACCTAGATATATATACATATATATATATATACCCCCAAATGGGGTTACTTTGAACAGGTTTTGAAAGTTTTTTGTAGGTAACTTTTTTTAACATCCTAAATTCCACCTTCTTTGCTGTGATAGAAAAATGTGGTCTTTGGCTATCAAATATATAAGAAAGCCAAGCAACCCCCCCTCCCCACTATTTTTTATATATTAAAAAAAAGTGTCAAAGTAACCACGACCATGGGTTTTCTTTGACGAGGCACTAGAATGTAATTTATATCGAAGATCCAAAACGTAATGGTTCCTTTTGACATCAGTTTGATAAGAAATTTAATATTTTATTCATTCTACGTAACTTTAAATGAAAAACAAAAATTTGTTACTTGCCAAATTGTCATCATTAGGAAACATCACAATATAAAGTACCCTATCCAGGGTATTTATTATAAGAATTTAATCAATCTTATATATTATCGTTAAGGTCGAAAAACTGAATGTTTACGTAAATTACATTTTTTTTCTTCCTTGTTTCCCTTAATCCATTTTTTGCCAGTCCTTTTTCCGCATTCCGTTCGCCTAACTTAACTTTCCCGAGCGCTTATGCAGACGACTTTTTACACCGTGACGCAATTAGCCCAAGGGTGGGGAAAAACTGCAGAAAACTCGCGCTAGGTATCGTCGTCGGCTCGTTCAAAGTCTAATTTTGTCCCTACGGGGGGAATTGTCCGGAAGAATGAATCCCCTCTCCCGCAACCCCTGTTCAACGATTCGACCCCCTCTCCCACAAACCCTGCTCGACGATTCGACTAGCCACCGTATTGGCTAAGCGGTCACCGCACCAAGTAGTGGCCGCGCGGAATGCTGCTTAACTTCAGCGATTACCCAAACCGCGCGCTGACCGCCTGACCATCGCTGTCGTCTTCAACGAATCGTATATATATACGAGGATTATTGTCGAATTTTGGTATTTTCGTGCGAACCCAAGGAATTTTGTAAAACGAGAACGACGATGAGAATAAATTAAATTTTCTTAAATGAAATTATTACGAAGACATTGTAATTGAACCGAAGAAACGTAACAAGAAATAAAAATATCGCGAGTGAATGTTATTTTCAAAATTTGATTACATTGTAAAGGAATCGCAGAGACACGCGTTAATACGCGATTTAGAGATTTTATATTAGGTTTAAACGCGAGCTAGAGCGAGAGGGAAGAAAGTAACATTTTGGAACTGGAAGACATCCTGGGATAACCTTCACGATTCGTGCAGATCCATTCGTAATTATGTTTGAACGGTCCACAGCAAAGAGAAATCATACTCCAGCCCCCTGGTCGTTGAGCCGAGTTACGTCGACGACGAGAGAAGGGTGAGGGGGTGGCATGTTTGTATGTGTATTTTGAGAAACACGGCAAACGAGAGACAAATTAAAGCATGTAAATTGTAAAACTTGGCACGAATTTTCACCGGAACGGGAAGAAGCACGGAGAAATTGGAACGAAATATCGTACATGAACCCCTTTTCGGCAAATTTACACGCCCTCGGGACTCTTTTTATCATATTTTCAAAATTTGTAGTTAAGGTTTTTGTATTTATTTTTCTTTTCATTAAAATTTCGACAATTTAGATTAAATTTATTGATTTACGTTAGTTTTTTCTTTTTGTTGTTAAATTTTGTTTTACTTTGAGATTGTTTTTTGGGTTTTTAAGTGAATGTTTTTAGTTTTTCGATGGATGTGGGATTTTGGGTTTCGGCAGGGTGCGAGTAAATGTTTGCCGGAAAGGAGAAACGAGAGAGCCCTTTCGGCACTTTGGGGAACCGACAAAGCGACGATATTAAAATTCCTTTGGTTCGGGAATTTCTCGATAAGTTTCCGATGAGAATTTCCTACCCGCATAAAGGGGCGGTAAATATGGAGAGATATAAAATAGTGGGGACGCTGTCTTACGTTCGAGGATCGAAAATTAATTACTACGACGTCGAAAATAATTTATAACGAATGTACACGTGGTAGGATAACGAGTGCGTCAAGGGCATTATGTACTAAGATCAAAGAGAATTTATAAGTTTGTTGGATCCAATGGGTCGTTTGATGGTTCACTAATAAGACATCTAGTCTAAGCCGAGAAGATTCTTTTTCGCCTCTAGGGAACTGATAGTGAGCCTAAAAGCGATAAGAAAAATGTACGTCGCAAAAAATTTATAAAAAGACTGTAAAATCGGAAATTTCCCGTACAACACGAATATCACATTTTTAATTGCATTTTGCTGAAATTTTGTCGATTAAATTGCAAAAAACAACGTAAAAATGCAGTTTTTTGAGATTTTGACCGACAAATTTAAACAAAACGAGATTACAAATAAGATATTCGTCTTGTACGGGAAATTTCCGATTCCGTAATGCCCTCGTAAAGTATTTTTGGATGAAAAAAAAATTTGGTCCCTTTCGACCTACCAAAAGTTTCGAAATTAAATTATGAATTAAGACCATCGACACCCTGAGGGGATTGAAATTTTTTTTGGTCCAAAAAGCCTTTAGCGGGTATTCGAAAAATCGCAAATTTTCCGTACAACACGAATATCCCATTTTTAACCTTCGTTCCTTGGAATTTATCCCTCAAAACACGAAAAAACATGAAAATTTAGTTTTCTCGTTTCCCCAGATAAAACACTAACAATACTTTACTTCCGCAAAATCACCCTAATCTATCAGAATCGTTTGATACATAGCCAATAGTTTTATCCGACTCGACATAAAAATTCTCGCATTTCCGTGCGATACTATAGGGAAAAATACGATTTCAAGATGGTTCAATCTCGAAACTCGAAGCTTGGGGATAAGTTTTGCTGCATCAATTTCGTTTGCGAGCGAACGTTGCCTCGATTTTATTCAACTATACATGCACTCGAGCTGTATACATTTATACATATATATATAACTATACGTTATGTGAAGAAGTAAAGCAAAAGGAAAAAACAGTTATCCAAAAAGTTTTCGGTCCCGAGCTCTCGGTAAGGATTGTATTTAGCATATCATAGTAGGCGTTTATCACGAAATGGATCGATATTATCAGAGAGTTTCTTCCCAGGGAGCTATATTTCGTGGTTAACGATAATTCAAAATGCATCAAATGGCACGTTCTCACTCCATGGATAATTGCCACTTGCATTACCCACGTCCGAACGCTCGAACATATTTTAATCAGATTAAATTAACCGTATCAATTTTTATCGATACGAATAATTAATTGAAATTTTTTTAAACATTATTTTACCAAGTTAAATTCATTTTATATGAAATAAACGGATGTCACTAATTAAATCAATATCTGGCGTTAAATTATTTTTCCCCCCTATACAGCTTGTGCTTTATACATCCCTTAATGATATCTGCCGTTAAATTAATTACTCGATTTTCATCAAATAAATTCTTATTCGCGAATAAAAACACCCGGAATTATATAAAGCCATTCTGTTTTTTTTTCTCGAATAAATATCAAAATGAAAAAAATCGTCAAACTTTTTTAACGATAACGTAGAAAATTACATTTTTTTGTTTAGTTAAATTCAACGAACGATTGAAAAAGTGTTAATCAAAACGCGTTAAATAAGTTTTGTGCCAAGCGTAGGTGAACTTATTTTAATTGAATGAAATTCATTAGTAGCGTGGTAATTGCGCGATTTGCGTTGCAAAGTCGCGCCTTCCTTCATCGAAGCAAACTTTATGCAAATCGAAATAAATTCATTTTTCCCTATTTCCGAGCAAAAAAAAATAACAAAAAAAACAAATAAGTAAAAACATTCTCCCAGAACGCAATCGTCGGATAAAACGTTTTTTTCTGTTTTTCGTTAGGACGAACGTAACACTAATTAGCCAAATTAAAATAGTTTTATTTCGTAATAAAAGAAAAGTTTCATCGCGTTGATAAAATTAATTTATCGTTCGAATTCTCAAACACGCGCTTTAATTAACAAATTAATAATATTTCCTCGGCCGTCGCCTCGCCCAAATCCAACAAAATCCATTTGTTTCAACGTCACTTCGTTACTCGCTAAACGGACTAACGTCGGAAAAAGATTGTTTCCTCGTAATCGACAGAGAAACAACAAAAATCCAATAAAAACTTGCGTTTTCCGCGACTCGCCGTACAAACTGACGTCCCGCGCAAACTATTCTCGAGGTTTTTCTAAGAACGAGGGAAAAAGAAGAAATATAAAAGAAAAAACAAAAAAAAAATTTTTAAATTACACGAAGACATTGAAAAAGGTACGAGGGAAGAAAAAAAAATCACGGATTACAATGTCGAGCCCAAAGTGCAACCATGGTGGTGGTGGTCGTCGTCGTCGTGTCTACCCTGGTCGTGTAACGGGTCTGACAACCATAAGCGATAAAAAAAACAAAAAAATACAAACAAAAAGAACGAGTACAAAATAAATTAAAAAAAAGAAACCGATAAAAGTGAAACAATAAAGAAGAAAGAAAAAGAATGAAAGAAGAGAAAATAAAAAAACAAAAAAACAGCACAAGAGAAAAAAGAAAAATAAATCGCACGAGAGGCAACGAAAATTGAAGAAAGGACGGCAAAAGTTGAGAATAAAAGAGTGGAACAAAAAGATCGACGGGACGATGAGAGAAGGGGGTGGAGGATTTATAAAAAAAAAATAAATAAATAAAAAAAAACAGAAAAAACATAGGGAGAAAGAGTAAATTGTCGGCAGTTGTAGTTTCTGGGCAGAGAAATCCGCCAAATGATGCTCTCGCTCGTCTTGACAATTGCATCGATCTTGAGACTCTCTTTTTCTCCCCCAACCCCCTTTTTCCACCCCCACCCCCTCTCGCGCTCTCTCTCTCTCTCTCTCTCTCTCACACACACACACACACAGACGCTTTTTCTCTTTCTCTCTTTGGCCTCCATCTGCCCTCTATGCGACGACACAACCGTTACTACTACAATCTACCACCAACTAGTGACTCTAGTACTTGTACTCTCTTATCGTTCAGGCGCTTGTTCCACGCTCTCTCTCACTCTCTCCCACCCCGCTCTCTCACTCTCACTCTCTCTCTTTCTTTCGCTATTCTATTTGCAACGGCATTCGAGGCTTGCACGACCAAGTCTTCGGTGTGTACTGTACACTATTCCCCCCCCCCCCCCCCCCACACACACACTAATATATATATATATATATATATATATATATATATATATATATATATATATATATATATATATATATATATATATATATATATATATATATATATATATATATATATATATACGTATGTATGTATACATACACATATAGTTATATACATATACGTGTACATCAATGTTTGAGGGTATGTGGGTGTATATAACGCGAGTACGAAGCGTGGAATTCACTCGACGATCCTCGTTCATTAACAAAAGGACCAGAGATGTGTTTCCCCATTGACAAAAGCTTCGCTGCTTTTCTCTCCCGTCGCATATACACATACATATATGTATCCGGTTCACGGATGTGTTATCCGCGCATATATGCATAAGCATTATACACGTGTTATCTAAAACCGTGGGGTAAAATGGACCACGTGGAAAACATGCGAAACGAAGATGTCGTACGAAACACCTTAATATCTCGTTACTATCCAATCTCACTTATTCAATCGAATTCAACGTTGCCCGTTTATCGATACGAATTATTAAATACAGAGTATAATTTTATTTTCAATTTTTAATTTTATTATTTTCATTTTTCATCCGGAATACGACGATTATAAAATTCGTCCGTCGGGGGTAATTATTAAACGTCGAGAATCTTAATTCCAGGCTCGATCACGATTCGCGAAAGGGTTTTAGTAAACTCGCTAGTTGCGAAGAACCGACTCGCTTTTTTGTCGGTGGTCCATTTTGCCCCACTTTGGCCCTCGTACGGATAATTCTGGTCCATGGACCCCTCCCTCCCTCCCACCACCGGCTTTTCATCACACACCAGGGAATATCCTCTGTTTCGAGCTAGAAACCAGTAACACCCCCAACCCTCTTCTTTTTTTTCTTTTTCTCGACACCCCCCCCCCCAACCCCCAACCTTCACTCGACTCTACTCTTTCCCGGCCTCGCAGTGGACTGCTCTGTGAAACAACCAGCGACGGGGATAGCTTCGTACCCTCGCTCGCGCCTTTACTACCCCATTATTTATCGCCTAGCCGCGAAACGCTTCCGATTTCTCGGTCATTTTGTCACCTAGCAATTTTGATCCTCGACGAGACTTTGTAATTATAATTTTACGCACGAGACCGCTCGATGAGTTTAGCGGACGAGATAGGTTTTAGGATACGATACGATATTTCGCGCGGCAAACGCGAATTTAATCGTCGCAAAATTAATTAAATTCGAACGGTTTCGATTCGAGAAGAAAAAATGAGAAAATTTAATTTTCGTACGATTTTCAAATTTTTAAGGGATGAACAAAAGCTCGTTAATATTTTTTGGTCGATGGGAGTACAACGAATTGGGGGGGGGGGGGGGGGGGGGGATCTGGGCAAGAATCGTTTTTATTAAAATTGTTTTTTATTTGTTTGCTATTTTATATTTGTTCTTAACGAAGATATTGAGGATAATCGAGGCGTCTCGCGAATGACAAAAAAACGCCATCGAGCAACGACACGAATGTTTAACAATTTTTTTCCTATTTTTGTCTCAATTTTATCCTTGGCCAAAAAGTAATTGCGTTTATTTTTCAATAGATCAACACGCGTGTCCATGGTTCAAAAACGCAGTGACTTTTTGGCCAGACCGATATACGATTATTTAATATATAAAAAAAATAATCAAATATCCTAAACGAAATAATTTTCAATCAAATCGAGAAAACGAGAGATAGAGAAAAAAAAAATGGTAAATCCAATAAGCAAAAAAAACGGCTTACCGTTCGCCTCAGGACAGTCCGGACGGTCTCGACCTCTTGCGTCGGCCAACGCGCGTAAGCGACCCCGCTCAGCACGAGAACGAAAGCACCGATGAGAATCGTCCACGCGAGAGCGTTCTTCGTTCTCGCCAATAATTTTTGTGCCGTCCTCGTAGAAATTACCTCCTTGCTCGGTATCTCGAGCTGATGAGCTCTCCTAAGAATGTCCTGAAGCCGTCTCTTGGCTTGCTCGACATCCGGTACTCCCATTTTTGGCGCGAAAATGTTTTTATTCAAATTTTTTCAAATTTCTTAATTTTTCTTAATTTTATTTTATTTTCCCTCGATTTTTTGGTTCATTTATTTCCAACACTCGACACTGTATTTATTTACACGCACTTTGAACAACACTTGAACGAAAATTTGGAATTTTTCGAACGGTGGGAAATTAATGCCGAGTCGAGAGTTCTAATTTTCACGTTGCTTCGTTTCATCGTTTCGTTCCAAGATTCTTTCTTTATACTCTGTAACGAATTTTTCCTTTACCTTTTCTCTATCTCAGTATTTGTTTTTTTTTTAATTTCAACGCGTAGCGGACTTTGTTTCAAAGGGACGGTGTATATAAATCGTACCGCGTTCATGAGTTGGTCGAGAGCAAACAAAGTGAGAATGAGAGAGAGTGAAAAGAGAAGGATGAAGAATTTGTATATGGAGCATCGATTTCCCGCCTTGACCCCGTCCCGAGACTCTCGAGAAGCTCCAGCATTTGCCTCTGCCTCTATTTACATTTTTACGCCCTACCGAGCTTAAACATAAATGGCCACGCTAAAAGGAAATAGCGATTATGTAAAAAAGAAGGAAAAAAAACAAATTAGAAAAATATTACGGCAAGACCCCACTGCGACGGTCAGAAAAATAAGCTTTGTTTCATGAATTTTTTTAATTCACTTAATGGTTTTTGTTTGAGCTCGATTAAAGATATATTATTCCACATACATTGAAGTCCATTTGAGGAAATTTTCATTGAAAAAAAAACAATGGTTGAAGTACAATAAATTTTTCTCGAAAACACGTTTTTTCGAACTGGTGCGAACGATAACTCGAGCAATAATAATCGGATATGTAAAATTTTTGAACGCAAATTTTTATAATTGCGATAGCTATCGTTAAGCGTAGCCGTTTTTTATTTTGTCCATTTTTCGAAATATGACCGCGTTTCGAAATAAAAAGTATTATTTTCACCTAAAATATTTTCATTCAAGATGCTTTAAGAAATAGTAATTTTCAAAAAAAAAAATAACGGCTACGCTATACGATAGCTATAACAATTATAAAAAAAATCATGTAACAATTTTACATATCTGACTATTATTGAACGAGTTCTCGCTTGCACCAGTTCGAAAAACCTGTGTTTTCGAGAAAAAAACTATTTGTTAGTAAACGAGAGCCAAATTTGAGGATGAAATTAGACGCGAATCGAATTTCCAATGTTTAAACGGCTCTTCGCGGTCGAATTTGCTCAAAGGCATGTTCGGCGTCTATTTTATCCGTCGGAATCCGACGCGGCGCGAACCACGATCAACATCCCCGTGGCAGGTGTCAATTTTCGCGGCTTTCCTGTTTACATAAATTATCAAACTCATCCATCAATATTATTGCCGTTATTTTTCTCTTCCCGCATTTTTAATCATCGTTTTATTCGATCGTTCGCAATTAATTCGCAACGGTCGCATATTCGTCCCATGTAAACAAAAAAAAGAAAAAACAAAAAAAAAAGAACGTTCACAATTTTCACAACCGGAAGTTGCGAAAGAAATATTTTCCGTAAAAATTATTTCGTACGATCGCGTCGGTAAGAGCGATTTTTATTTTGACGAGATGTCACGTGACAGCCTATTTCGTTTCCGCCGAGCATAAAGTATACCTTCTGTAAATTTGCTCGGTGGCAACATCGAGGGCTAACCTCACAAATATTTATCTCCCACGATGGCGATATGGCGCGAAAGTGGATGTCGGTCAACACCCTTCGCGGAGGTCAATATTCTTATTTTTGTGTTTACGACACGAGACGCGTGATGATTATGATTATTTTTTATCGTTAACGTTTTACTTTTTTTTTTGTTTCAATTTTAGGACGAAAAGGTTAAAGTCGAATGAATGTCTGTGGAAGGTCAACGGAAAAAATAGAGAAATACTGTCGACATGGCTTCTCGTAACGACCATGAAACATTACGATATATATGTATATATATACCATTTCTTATACCCAGAATTCCTCAATTTTTCACACCTCACTTTCTCGCCTACCGCAGAACCGCCTCTGCACCAATTTCTCTCGTTTGTCTCACTCCGTTTCCGCGTTTATTCCCTCGTTCGTCATTCCACTCTGGCATCCCCACTTTTTTCTTGTTGTTTATCTATCCTCTCGTTTTGCCGCGAGTCGTTCCGGAACTCGCGAATATCAGCGAGAGAACAGCCCCTAATCTCTCGATTTGTCACCGTGACAACTATTCGCGCACGGTCTTCTCGGCCGTAACGAAAAATCTCACCGAACGTTTCTTTCCCCGGCACACTTTTGCGAACGTTGCGCGAACGTTTCTCATCGCGATACGATTTATCGTAATTATTACGATCGACCTTCTCTCATTGTATCGTTCGGCTAATCGCGTACGTCGTTTGTAACACGATCTTTTCGTACCGATGCGACAATTCGTAAGTTTGTTTTGATAAGTAACGAACTCCGAGAACGTCCTCGGATCCCGGACGGGCGAGTACTGACCAGCTATAGCAAGGGTTGTACGTCTCTTATACGAGAGAGAGACGAAACGAAAATGAACGCGCAAGTGCTTCCACCTGGTGAACGGTGATGGTGCGCAAGCGCTACCCACAAGTACCGTCGCCTCGGTCTTTCCCCCCTCCCTGGAGTCCGACCGACCGCCCCCCCCCCTTCGCCGCTCACCGGCACAACGCCATACCGTATCCTCCCAGCGAGCCACGCTCCGTGCCTTCGTATGCAGGGCGGCAGGAGCAAGCTCCCGTGTCTATCCCTGTCACCGAACTAACCCAATATCCAACACACCCTTGCCCGAAGCGTTTCAACGACTCAAGAATCAACGTCCGATCATGATAATAATTCAACTTACAAATGTCCTAGGGTATTTGTGTAGATTACACGTAAACGATATAACCATTATTATTGAATAAATTTATAGCTCCACTGTTATTACCGAATTATTGTTTTCTCCGTTATTATGATTACGAGTTATTGTTCAAAATATAATAAAAAAAAGTTAAAAATGAAGAACGTCGGCTATAAATATTATGTTTGTTATTATTATCATTATTAATTAATTTCATTATTATTATTAATTTATAATGTTTATTATTGTCATTATTATTATTATTCTTTATTTATTATAATAGTAATATTATTAATACATGTGTACGAAAAGAAGAATTCGACGTGAGCGAAAAAGCATCGCGAAAACTTACCGTCCGCAATATTCTCCACGCTTATCGCACAAAAAGATTGAGGTAAGGGAGCAACCGAAGCTTTTTGACGTATATATGACACTTGTTCCGATTGACGAGCCGGGCGAGAACTGGATTCGCTGTCTCCCTCTTCCTCTCTCTCTCTCTCTCTCTCTCTCTCTCGCGCGCGCGCTCTCTCTCACTCTGTCTTTCGCGCGCAGTACTCTACGCGGGTATGGAAAACCTGTTGCTGAAATGCTTTCAACGGCCAGCCATCCAAGTAATCAAGTCTCACATTTCAGCTACTCGAGGCTTGTGCGCCACCCGAAACATATTCCGCGAATGGAGCGGTGGGGGGAGGGGCGAAGCGATGAAACGTGAAAATAAGAGGGCGCGACAATTCGCGCTTTGCCATCACAGACACGCGGCGCGATACGCCGAGCGTAACTTAAGGGAGTTCATCTGATGATCGAATTAACAAACAGATATTGATAAAACAATTCGAGTACACTTATGAGTATCTAAAAAGTCACCTGTGCAAATTTCAAATCTTCCGGATTTTTTGTTCGTGAGCAATTAATAAATAAATTTTTTCTTAATTAACATGGTCTCTTATGGATTGTCGTGTTTTTCCCATTTATAAACCTGAAATTTGCAACCATTGACAAATGATTTCGAATGAAACTTTTATAATGGATACAAAAATATATAGAGAACCCTTGGATAGCTTTCTTAAATCAATTAGATTCTTGTGAGCTTTAGAATTAATTAATTTGTCTCGAAAAATACTGATTTTTTAGATGTTAGCCTCCATATTACTCCAGCCGCATGTCATAGCGGCAACGTCGCAACCGCGCGCTTTTTGAAATCAACACTTTTCCCACTTCCACCTGTCGCGCTCGTGAATTGTACACTTTTTCAGTGACACGTTTGCCTTTCCAGAAAAACGTTTTCTTTTTCGAATTTTCTTCCATGGTCAAACGCGGTCGAAGCAGGTCGACGTGAATCATGGAATGAAAAATTCTAACCTAACATATGCCAGCTGTACAGGGTACGCTGTCGCGCCTGGTTGCAGCGTTGCCAAACTTATTGAACGGACTACGCTAGTCATAACAATTTTTGTTTTGACTAACTCGGTACCAGATGAACTTCCTTAAAAAGTTTCGGCATAGATGATGCAAGTGGACAGATGGCTGAGAGTAAAAAAAACAATCACTGTCGAAATACGACGAATCTTCACGTTCTATTTGCTTTCTTTCGAGCGTAACAATGAAGGTCGTTGGAGGTCAACGAAGATCGTCGAAAAGACGCATGGACAATTAGGAGAGAATATTTTGTCCATCTTTAAAAAAAGCGTGTTGTTATCGAAAATTGTAAAAAAAAAATGTAGCGAATAAATGATGGAAATATTGAGAAAATAGTTAGAGCGGAAGTGAAAGAAACGATCGGAATGCGTAGTTACAACACCTGGCAGTTGTACATCGAATGCATGCTTCGCCAACTCTATAGGTTCAACGGTCCGTGAAGATAACGAGATCGTTAATTAGCACGCGAAAGAGGCGCCCACTGTACGCGCGAAGAGAGCAACGAGCGTGAGAAAAAAAAGTAGTTAAACCGGAAGCGAGAACAGCGAAGCTCTATCTTTTGTCTCGTTCGTGGGATCGAAGCGCATGTTCTTGATAGCCCTTGAGGATTCGCTATCGAGGCAACGAGGATTTTTAATTAGTTTCGTGAAACAACGTGGAAAAACACACAACGGTAGAGCCAAGAGCTTTGTAGAAATTCGAACTCCGATCGAATGATGAAAAACGAGGAAATGAAAAAGTTATTGACGTCAAAAAACGTCTAGCATCGTCAAAGCTAGCAGGCTTTATCGATGCGCGAACCTAACCTCTCAAGTGAGAATATTTCATCGTTGAGAGAAGTGAAAATAACGAAAGTGTAATAACTGCCATTAAATGGACGAATTTCACAATTTTTATGTCACTTCTTTACGCTTAGGGAAAATGGCACTCGTATCTTCGATAGCCGTATAAGGCAAATTTTCTAAAAAGTCACAAGATGGCGCCAGTTGCCTAATTGGAATATTTTAAACTTTTTTTTTGTTTAATTCTTGCATTTTATTTCCGTAAATTTCAGTTCAATTGACGCACGAAGGATATATGCGATATAGGGAAGAAGATACGAGTCGAATTACGTGGCTTTTAGGTGAAGAGAGGTTAAACGACGTGCCATAATGGCTTTCGGGTTCTATCGCATTCCGATCTCGTCGTAGTGCGAATTTGAGTAGCATGCGAGTGAGGGGAAACAAAAGTGTCGACGATGAAAGCCGAGACAGCTAGCGAATGTTCGGTAACGCGTGGGAGTTAGTAATGTCACGTAGGATACATAGAGGGGGTTCTTGCACGGCATTCACTGATAAATCTCATATGACTGAGATATTCCAACGACGTGTACTCGACGATCGACTATAAAAGGCTTTCTAATGCCCGACGATTTTCATATCGTCTGCGAATAAACGAGAAACTCGGGAATAAATGTATAATGAGGGAAGAATTACTGAAGAAATGTTTACAACGAAAATGATCGTGCACGATTTCATAAGAGGCGGGAAATGTCGAAACTCCAAATATATATGTATACATAATCACGAATCCGGTGTACTTGATGCAAATGTGGCGGTTTTCCTTATGCAAATTTACTTTGACAACATTGTCGCGTAGCTTGTTCGCCGGGGGACACAAAACTTGATCAAACTCGCAATCAGCCCGAGGTTCAGTATGCAACTGAAGGAAACAATTTATTTTTCAATTTCGCCGTGACAGAGAATGCGAATGCCCACTAGCGACATTCTACATTCTCGTTGCGAGGGTTGTAAGGGCACTCACACCGGCGGCTGCTAATCGGCTTACTGGCGACACCCCTCGGCGACTACGCGAAACTCATAAGAGCTTGGCGTGTATAATAATGCCGGGTACTATTTTTTCGACGACAAAAAAGAACGAACGCGCATAAACGGAACAATGGCAAGAGCACAAAAAGACTCTGGCTTCGCGAACAACCGCGGTTCATTCGCCTTGCCACCCGTGTTTTCCGTTTCTTTTCTTTTCGTTTGTCTTGGCAGCTTTTCGCATTACATTGAAACACGGCGTCTGGCAATTACTGTCTTCTTATACCTATTCTTCGTATTCTCATTTCTGATATTTTCAACCTGTTATTTTTTTCATTCTCTGTATTACGAATTCACTACCCATTATCGGAATTTTCGTGTTTACGTTGCCCGCTTGGCTCCAAGCCCGAAATTACGGAAGGCTATCGCAATCTCCGCCGGATGAGAGCTCGAGTGTCTGTTTGGATATGCTGGCACAGCTCCGAGAGATTACTATACAGGGAAAAGTCATTTTTCCACGAGAATGGTTTTCGCATGACCGAAAATTAGTCAGAATTTAAAGATTGAGAAAAAAAAACGGAAGAGCATAATTTAGCTTATCTTTACTTTCCTACGTATTGAAGATGCTGAAACTCATTATTAAATAATCGCTGAACACGGGAACGTTCCATGAGATACTACGAAAGTAACTAACGAATAAATAAACTAAACATTCGTAACTAAAGAAGTCGTACATTTAGAAAAGAATTCAAACAACCGCGTATCGACTACCTCAGCTGTCGTCTCACGATCACATTCGGCATTGTCGACGAAACACACCTGTACCACTTTAATCCACTAGATGTCAGCATCGTCGCAGTATGTTTTCTCTTTTCGGTCCCTGCGAATTCGCGCTTTAAATTGCACTCCCAACTTCTAAATAATTGAACCGTGCCTCGGACTTGTCACAGTACTTGTCTTTGCGTCATGTCCTACCAACGAAAAGACACGCGAATAGTCTACCGTGAGACACGGCCAAGGTTTTCGAATGTTATTGACCTTGCGTAGAAAAAATTCTTCGGATGTCGCCGATGGAAGTTAACCTCGAATTTTCACGTTTTGCTGGCGGTCGTCAGCGACACGACAAAGCCAAACGTTAGAAACAAAGCAAAACCAATATTCGACAATCGTTCGTTCCATATTGCGTCCAACAAAATGGCCCTTTACGATAATCAACACTGGCTCCTGTCGCACATTAGAGACAGTTTCATATCCACCGATGACACAGGTCCGAACTTATAACGTCCCCGAACAACTCGAATTCATAAATCCCGCACAATTTTTCTATAAATTTCAATATCGCTACTACTCTATTAACGATTCAGGTATGTGCGAGATGGTTATGCTAGGCGAAGATATACCGCAACAACTAAAATCCAGCGGAATGAAATGTTATTCCGGGGTGGAAGAGAGCGACGACGAAGATCTCGACGCAATGTCCGAATCCTACGATATACAAATGGGTAATGAAACATTCGGCTTCGTTGAGTAACCTACCTCTCGCATCGTTTTGTCCAAGAAACAATTAACAATAAGATTTTTACTCGTCAAGATATGGAATTTGGTCATCGAGCTCGTTCCAACACCGCTCAAAGATTGGAAAAAATGGATTTGGAGAGAAAAAAAGGGGCAAAAGTGAAGCACGTAAAATGGGATCAAAATCCAGGAAATATATCGCTCCAGGAGCAATCGGAGCTCTTCAGGCGAAAAGACTTTAGAAAAAAGGATTCGAAAATTCACAAGAGGCATTCTTTGTTGTCCGAGCAATTGGAGAAATCTCCGCATTTGCCGAGAAACCCTTTTACCGATTACGCAAGATTCGACGGCAATGTAAGAATATTTAACATTAATCTCGTAAAAAAAAAAAAAAACAGTTTACAACATTTTTAACAATTTTTCCAACAAATTTCAGGCGCAAATCGGCGTACCGGTACGAAAATATCGAATTTTTATGTGTATGCTTCCAAAAGAGGAACGTGCCTATCCTTTCCAAGTCGTCGTCCTTGTCTCGACAACGGTCCAAGAATTCATTGGCCTAATTTGTTACAAATACGCTAACGAACATCCCGATCATCCCCTAAAGTAAGCCGCCCATCGTCATTAAAGATTTATAAAAGCGCGTCGCGTTACTAATTATCCTGAACAAATTAAAAGGGAGGATATAACGAAATATGGACTGTACATAACGGAGGACGATGGCGAGGTAGACTGGGACTTTCCGTGTCTCGATCCTCGCGAAACTATATCGAAATTTGAATTCGCGACTCTCGGACTCGTTGAAATGAAAGCGAGCGATCGCGCGAGACACGGTGCCGTTGGCCCGATAGTCAAAATCGACGAAGATCACGACCGCAATAATATCAAGGAACAGGAAGACGTTGCCGAGGATCTTGCGAGAATGGAGGGACATACGACAGCCATGGAGGCTCCGCTCTATCAATTGTATAGGTACGATATTTTTTACTTAAATTAATTCGAATTAATTGGACAATAAAAAATTTCCGAAAATCTTCTTGCTGATAAATTAACCCTTAAACCGCACACTTTGGCTGCCGATCTATAACTGTACATGGGGTCATATTGAGTCCTAGCGTTTTTCAAATCGCTGTATCTCGGTAAATATGCATTTTTTCAATTTCTTTGTAGAGACATTTTTCGCAGTACATGATCCATATTTTATGGGCCGAAAGTTATTTTTGGCCGAAATTAAAAATTAAATGCCAAAACTTAAAGTTCAAAGTGAGTTATTGACCCGAAATACAGTTTAAGGGTTAATTAGGGCGTAATCGGTTTTTCTTTAAACTACGTTGTATTCGTGTTTTTTGGTATTAATTTTTCCAGAGTATATATAATCAACAAAGTGAGAGCAAAGACTGAAATACATCTGGGTATATCGGGGGAAAAAATCGAGATAGATCCTGTGATAACGGGAAAAGGAGCTGGAAGATTTTGGAATCGTCAGAGAGCGGTTAGTTATCACATGGACAATATCGCGTGGTGCGAATTGGTCGAGAATAAAGGTTCGAAAACGACCTTCACTCTCGTATATACGTCTCACCCACCGTCCTCTGCGATGGACCTTAACGTTTGTACGTTATCGTCAGTACGACGAGTTTTTTTTTTTTTTCATCAAATTCACGGATAAACGAAATAAAAATGATGATTTTAATTTTATCCAAACGCTTTTACAGCTTCGACGAGTCAATCGCACGCTCTTCATCAGTCAGCCTCGTTCAAAAATCACGACTTCGAAGCCGATTACGCGACCGCCGACGAGATAGTTCGGAAAATCAATCATATTCTCGAGCTTCGTAGTAGCGCTTCGAGGAAAGAATTTATCGCCCATAGAGAGCGCAAAGCTGCAAGACGCAAGAGCTTTCATCTTCATAGGTGACCTTGTCGACATTGTTTGCTCGGGTCATTTAAAATCTTGATTTCTGAGAAATTTCGCAAAGTTCAAACAAATTTATTGTCTCATAATTATTAAAATTCAATAAATATATATATGTATACACGCACATTTTGTATGTGTGTGTGTGTGTGTGTGTGTGTGTGATTTAAAACAAAGTTTTCACGTCCGTATGTACACGGTTATGTTAAAATCCTAGACTAAGCGATTTTAATGCACTTTGAGAACATTAATTGTAAAATTGATAATTCCAGGCTGGAATTATATCGTCATCTATTTACATTAATCACTAATACGGGTAAATGTTTCTCAATATTTCTCGGCCTCTTTGGACATTTCGATGATTCTTTTGGTCGTGTCTACAAGTTTTTCCTCCATTTTCAAGGTCAAACGATCGTTGAGATTTTTTATCTCGCGATTTAACGTCGCTACTTTAATAGCGGCGTCCGAGACGATGGTTAAATTTTTGCAAATAAGTTCGTAAGGCGGACGCGCTAGGAGAAACGATCTATCGGATTCTGAAAGTAAGCTGAGATCGTAATTCGTGCCTTGTTTGTGTACGATAGATTTTTGTTTTTGAAGATTACGCCGTCTGGTCTTTCGCGCGTTCAGGGTCGTTTTCCATGTTTTACGCTCGTTTTGTAACCTCTCGATGTACGCGGGAAGATCGAAGGGTAGTTCGTCCTTGGTATTTTCGTTCTTCTCTTCGGAATCGTCATTTTCATTTTTCGTCACGTTCGCATCTGAATAATACACGATACGTTGTGTTAAAACGCGAAGCATTTTACTTACGTACGCTCGCTTGTTTATACGACGCCATAACCTCTTCGCTATGACGTACACAACCTTGGAGTCGATGCGTGACCTGGAACACCGACGATCTTCGTTTGTAAGTTTTCGTTGGTTGTTCCCGATGGCTTTCATCCGGCAATGCTTCACTATCGTTCATTGTTTTTTTATAATAAACTCCAATAACTCGTATTTACTGCGAACAACGATCTGTGTACAAACAAACAGGCTCCGACGTCCGGCATGCCAGCGATTTTTACTTTTGCTCCGACGATTCAAACGAATTAACGACGTTACTTAGTTCGAGCTTACGCCACGCTGCGGCGCTGCAGTGCTGCGCGTCCTAACCTGATCTGGAGAAGAACTGTCAGTCGAAGCAGCAAACAACGTGAACAACAACAGAAATAAACAACGTAATTTACGATTTATCAATAGTTTCTTGATAATATCAACGAAATAAAATAAAGAATCGAAATGAAGCCAACTCCGGTAGCGGACGAAATGTTCCCGGAAGGTGCCGGTCCTTACATGGAGGAGGAGGTGATTTCCTACGTTGAACCGGAAAGTTTAACCAAGAAAGTCGAATATTTTCACGATGAATAAACATTACGATGACAATTAATATTGTTATAGGCCGGAGGTTCGAGTAGTTTATTGATGGACCTTGCTGCCAACGAAAAAGCTGTTCACGCCGATTTTTTCAATGGTAAACAAAAATCGAGTTGTTTCGATAAAATTCCTATTAATAACCTAATAATTCCAACTATTTCTTCACATCCGTATTTCAGATTTCGACGATTTGTACGACGACAACGATCTCGAGTAGAATCATCGCATTAACTAGTTCGTCCCAACGCTCCACAGCAAAACCCTCGAGTACTTCGTTCGACCAAATAATCCCCAAATGTATAATTATTATTTTTTTTCCGAATTTAAAAAACAACGTATAATATAAAAAATTTTATAATGAAACGAATAATAAAATTTGGATAAAAAACAAAAATTTCCGTTTCTTTTCGAATTCTTACCGTATCGATTCAGAGGCCGAGACGACGAAATAAAGTACAAATAATAATTATACTATGCCAATAAGACGAAAAATATCCCGAGCCACATTATCGTGATACACCGAACATGATCGAACGTCGCTATACTCTCTTATGGACTTATCTTATGTTTTTACATTTAAGATTACAATTAAGATCGAAAAAACAAAAAAAAAACCGATTCCCCCGATCTTGCAAAGCTTTTTTTTTTTTTTTGCTATTCGCCCTGTTCAAGATCGAACAAACATTAGGACAAACATTGAACAACGTCATTAGTAGTATTACAATTTATTTATACGTTCCAGATCGAACCGTTGGATCACACATCTGCGGTTCGTAATATTGTGTTGTTTTTCTGTTGTTTAACGACAGAATATAATTATCATTATAAACGTGCCATAAGAAAATGAGTAGGAGTAAGTTATATATTTTTTTGTGTTTTTCATTTTTTTGTCGTTTTGCTTTTTTTTATACATGTACTGTAAGGTAATATTTTTGTAAGATTATAATTTATAATACATACATACTAGGCATACAAACTTGTGTGAGACGATGCACGATTAAAATAGCACCGAGTTTTCAGTCACTCTACACGTCTGCCGGGTAAGGTTTTCATTTCTTTTCTTTTTTTCGTTTTTTCTTTTGTTTTTTTTTCTCTATATTCTCGCACGACGAACCACTCGAGGTTACGAGGGTTTTCTCTCATCTCCCATTATACTTTTCATATCTTTCCTAATTAGTCGAAAGAAAAAAGAATAATTCACTCGATATGCCAAGTGCCGTATGGGGCTTAACAGATCATAAAGGCAAAAAAGAAATCTGTATATTTTTGTTTTCGTTTATGCGCGCTTTTGTTTACCCGTTGGCCCCAGTCGATACATTTAATTCACCTTCCCACCTGTTCCGTCTCCTCGTCTTCCTAAATCGCCTCGAACCTCGTCCCTAATTCCATCGTAACGTCTTCTACACTTCTCTCCTCGTATCTAATTATAAAAATTCTCAACGACGAAACCCTCGCGTCCAAACTCCACGGGGTTAATCGCCTTTCTTTATCTTTCTCCGTTCTACTCCATCAACAATGATATCCTGAAAGACAACTTTTATCGTAATTCGTACCGCGCGTCTCTCCAACGACGAATTTTACGCCGAGAGCAGCCAATAAACATAAACAAACGAAAAGAAAATCTCGCGAATCGTCTATCCACACTTGTGAGAGAATATCGAGATCGGGACACGATATTTTCCCTCGATTCGTCGTTGTTGCGTGATTCATTTGGATTTTTGAAAATAGCGAGCGAACCCTGAGTCCAGCTTTAACTCTCTTTCTCTCCCCCCCCCCCCCCCACCTCCTTATCACGTCACTTTTCTCTTCGTGCAACGACAACGATGTCGATTAAGGATGCTAGTTGACCTCGAGATCACTGTCGCCCTGATCATCCTGATCACTCTCGTCCTCGTCGTCCTCCTCTTCGGAGAAATACTGCGAAGGTGGCGACATAGGATCCTCGGATAACGATGTGCGAGACGAGGAGGGCGGACGTGAGCTCGAACCTTCGAGCTTTATTTCGAGCTCATCCATCGATGTGCTTGGTCCAGGAATGGTCGCAGGGATGAATTTCGCCAGATCGCCCGATGCTAATTCTATCGAAATAATTTCAATAGATGGACGAATCGTTAAAAATCTTTCGCTCAATTTTTTTATAGTTTAATAAAACGTCTGGTTACTCACGCTCTACGTATTTCTCCAGAGATTTAGGTACCATAGATTTGGCTTTTTGCAACTCCTCGTCGGTACATTCACCCTTTTCCAGACCTACGCATTGGAGAAATAAAAAAACATACGTTATTAGAAAACGCGATACGATCGGATAAATACAAATTTCTCTATTCGATTAATGCCTAGCAATGTTCTATGTGAAGAAAAACTTACCGAAAGCCAATCCCATTCGTGTTAAAACTTCTATGTCGTCATGGATTTCAAACTTGTCGTTAAAGTTAAACAGGTACTCGGTTCTATAAACGAATAAACAAAAAAAAAAAGATTAATCGATTTTATCGATTTGTTTCGTGATTTTTCGAAATTTTCGCGTAAATCGTGTAATAAATTATTGACCCACTTGTCGTTTGAAATGCTGCAGTCTATGACCGTCTTTTTGCTGGTATTGACTATGATAAAGGGCAGCTGTATGGCAGAATTAAGTTTCGGCGGTCCCCTAAGGCTCTCGTTGAGACAATTGCGCTCGACCAAATTTTTGAAAGAGATGTGTTGTAGTATTAACTGATGCAGCTGATGTGTTTTCGCCTTGATTCTCTCGATTTTCTTCATCTTGTCCTTCTCAAGTACCGAGCATTCCTGCAGCGAATTTATCGGCAATCCCAACCATCGTATTTCCTTCTTTTCTTTTGATATAATGTCCATTGCCATTAAGACGTTCAGCGCATCGTACACTCGTCTTCTTATGTTCTTTTGATCATATTGCTAGAATAGCATAAAAACAGAAAACGCGTCCTATTAATTTTCGTCCGATTTCTCGAGAGTAATATGAAAAAATTAAATAAAAACGCACCTGATCGGTTAGGGAATTTATGTGCGAAGGATTGCTAAATTCAGCGACGAGTTCGTCCGCCACTTCATTGTACGACGTTGTACCCTTTTTCTTAACTTTTTCACAAACTTTCATAGAGAAATGTCGCAATCCTTTCCCAACTTTTTCAGTTTTTCTTCGTTTGCTGAGGAATCGAGAAAAATGGAGTTTTTAACGATCGATACGTCGATTTAACGAGAAAATCATATACATTTAGTTATTAGTTATTTATTAATTTTGGATATATACTCGGGCACGAAATCTCCACTTTCTGGATCTTGACGCTTCCTAGTTCCACTGTGATCCAATATAGGACTAATGAAGGTCTTCCCCGACGAATCCTTCATTATCTGCTGGCTTGCCGCTTGTTGTTGCTGTTGCGAGACTATCGCCTGCTTTATGTTGCTCTATCAGGGACAAACAATTTTTAAGTCGAAGAAGATTGAAAAATAAAGTTTTAAATATATCAATTTTAATAAAAATTCTCACCATTTGAGCGGATGTGAGTTGTATCGTTTTCGTCATCATGGATTCACCCGATTTTACTGCAGAAACTTTAGCATTCTGCAGTGGTATCGTCACAAGCCCTAAAAGATACAAAAATCGATCACGCGATGCAATTTTATTGCGCTCTGTTCCGATTTCACAATTTCTTGCGGATATTGAGATAAGGAGATTTAAAGAAATCAATCTTACTCTGTCCGGGAGTAGACGGACTTTGCAAGCTTATAGTCCTGAGGACTTGAGTTCCAGACGACAGGACCTATCGATTACGATACGTACGTAAAAAAAAAAAAAAATTCTGGATTATTGGAAATATTTGCGAAACAGCCGATTCTTTTGTTCGGGTAGAATTTTGTTTACCTGCGCCTCTTGGCCCGGAGTTTTAAAGACTTTGAGACCAGCAGCATTTGTCGTTCCGACGATACTGTTCAAAGTTTTGTTAGGGGTGCTCTGCACCACCTTGATAACCTGTGGATGCCCTACAAAAATCATTGAAACGATTTCAGGGCAATTCTTGTAAGAATTTCATAATTTTTCATAAAAATCATCGAAGGAATGAAAGAACGGATTAACGGTTCGTTCGAAAAAGGTGTATTGAATCTTTAGATATCTCATAGAATTACAACAATGTAGCGGATGAGTGACTTTGCAGATACAAGCGAGACTGGAATATCGTGCCCATATGTGTGCTTAAAAAGCGATGAAATTTTCGAGACAAGAATGCAGATTGGATCCTACGTCGCTATATAAGAATAGCAATTATTTTTTCCATAAGGAACGATTTACATCGTCGTAATAACTTCAGGCAAAGTTCGTAAAATCGAGCACGTTTTTCTTACTCCGAAATGCCGCGAATTATTGGCTAAGTTTGTTCGCAAATGCGAATGAAAATTGGCGATACGAGGAGAGTGTTAAATGGTCGCAGCGGTCAACGGGTTCTCGCTGTTTCTTTGGTTGAGATAAAACGACGATTTTAATTTTTCCGCGACTTCGGAGAGAACGATTAGGAAGAGAGAGAAGAGAGTCGCGTACATGCCGTGAGTGTTGGCGGTTACTTGGCTGACTTACCGTGGGCGTCGTGTATGAGAAAATTCATCGTTTTATTTTGTTGTGTCATCACTGATACTAATGAAAGATCTCAACGACGAAAACGATATCATAGAACGACGTTGTATCGTCGAAAAAATAAAAAGATCATAGGTGCAGCCGCTCGTCCGGGCCCAACGTATCACCAAAATGGCGACTTTGTTCAGTCACCATTTGCGAATGAATTTTCGTGAGTTTAACGACAAACGAATAAACAAGCGAGCGCGTATTGTTAAAATAGACCGTAACCACTGTTGCGAACAACTGCCTGTATTTTACGAACTTTCGGAGCTTACGAACAGCGCAATTGGAAAATTCAGGCTTTTGCGTGCAAATAGAGCAGAGATGAGCTTGGCGGCAGGACAAAGCTAAACAGCTGATTGGTCATTCGGATGCATCCGCTTTGGTGCAACATTGATCTCGAAATATCCCTAAGCCCTCGATCCCAGGGATTTTATATTTATATAGTGCCTAGGGACTTGAATCTTTCTCTAGAAACTAGAGATTCTTATCATCGACATCCCTAGACGCCCTTAAGGGGTTCAGAGGGATTTATCGATATTTTTTATGATTCGATGAATCGTTATTGTTGTTTTTCATTCATTCACTCTTTATCACCGTCGTCGTAACCATTGTAACGATGGATTTTGTTTTATTGTTTCAGCAAGACACTCGCCCGATCGTCATATTCTTGTTATTTCTATTCTTACTTTATCGTTTATATGTCTTTAGCGAGCATGTTTCTAGCGGCGTGTGCACTAAGATTCTAATGAAGGCCATGTAATATACAGTACAACGTTAATTGCATACCAGCTTAATCGGACGATAAAAATCCTATCCTGCTTCCCTGACGTTTTTGTTACTCCTGTGACTTCGGCAGCAATCGCACTGCTATCGCGTACTGCTGCGCGTGCTGCTGCTGCTACTGCTACTGCTACGAACAGCTGATTTCAGCAATTCCATTTTCTATTTTGTTCCATATATCCCGCTTGGTCTCTTGCAGTGATCGGCGGTTGTGAGTTATCGTCGGTGGGGACGAGGAGGAGGTTATAACACCGGCGATTCAGGCAAAATGGACGATATAGTACTGAAAGCATCGGATCGTGTTTTAGAAGTGATATTCTCGTATTTGGATCTACATACCCTCAGAAATTGTTCGTTAGTGTGTAAAAAGTGGTATAAATTTTTGAACGATGAGAACAACGACGTGTGGAGAATGCACTGCATCAGAAAACTTGCTCAGGAGGCACTCAGCTCGGATCTCCTGTCATCCGTACCCACGTACAAGGAGAAGCTACGAGCTTTCTATCACGCGTGGAATCCGAACGATTGTTCGCGAAACATTTACATCAAACCTAATGGTTTCACCCTTCACAGGTGAGGGTGTCTGATATCTCGTTTTTTTCAACTTTAGGTTGATTTTTCCGAAACGTCATCGCCATCAAAAATTCTCCTTAATTAATTTACTATTAAGGCATCGAGTTGAATCTGTTGTATTTCCTCATAAAAGAAAAGAAAATTATTAGAAAAAATAATACTTCGTGACAACAAACACCATTTGTTTTTCATTTTTGTTTTGTCCAAGTTTCTCGTCGATAGAGTCGGCAAGGTGGGGAAAAAAAACGTTTAGAAATTTTGTTAGGATTCCTACGTATGTACGAATGATAGTCATTTAAATTTTAAACGTTCGAAGAGATTTAAAAAAATTTCTACCTCGAAAATACTAATTTTAATACGTCAAGGTCAAACTCCCTAGACGATTAGAATGACTGACGAGCATGTTTAAAATGAATTTTATCGAAATCGATACAAAGCAGGGTGGGTTTTTACAATATGCTCCATTTTTCAAGAAATGTACGAAAACAATCGATTTAACGCAGGCGTTGAAAGTTCCTGTTGGACGATAACGACAATTTACATTTTTGAAGTTGCGTTAACATAAAGAAATCTTAAATTGTTAAATACAAACGACATTGGATTTCAGAAATCCTGTGGCGCAAAGTACAGACGCTTGTAGAGGCAAAATAGGATTTCGGCACGGGAGACACGCCTGGGAAGTTATTTGGGAAGGTCCTCTAGGTACGGTAGCCGTTATAGGAATAGCAACGAAAGAGGCGTCGCTTCTTTGTCACGGATACGTAGCGTTACTCGGTTCCGACGAACATTCATGGGGATGGAATCTCGTCGACAATCATCTGTTACACAATGGAGACGCGCAGGGAAATTATCCGTTGCTTAACAATGCACCAAAGTATCAGGTACAAAAAAAAACCTAAATCGAAGAAAATAGAGAAAATCTCGAAGCGGCTATTAAACGATTTCTTGAGCGATTCGCAGGTGGGAGAACGAATTAGAGTAATACTGGACTGCGACGACAACACGCTATCTTTTGAGAAAAATTATGAATTTTTGGGTATCGCGTTCAGAGGTATCTACGATTAATTAATATCTTTTGATTGCGATCGGGTAAAAAGAAATATATACGATACAAATATCATCTATCTATATCGAATATTTCCTTTATTCAGCGTTAATTCGATAAATACTGTCGTAAAATTGATATTAATGTACTTTTATCTTCGTTAATTCGCTCTTTCCCAGGCTTACCAGACAAGAGATTGTACCCGTCGGTATCGGCGGTTTATGGAAATACCGAAGTCTCTATGGTATACCTGGGACGACCATTGGATGGATAACGTGGCAAAGTGCTCGTAATGGCGATACGAAAATCGCTTACACGCACGATATACTTAATTATCGAATCATCCAGAGAATAACACAAACGCTATATTTCTTCAAAGTTGAAACCGTGATTCGTTCCTCGGAACACTCGAATCTATGTCCAATCATTCCATTGCACCGTCTCCAGCATAAACGTAGATTTTTCTTCACACTGAGAAGAAAAGAAAAAAGCGTCTCGTTGTTCGCGTAGAATTTATGAATCTCGATTGCCATCTTAGATCGTGAACAAAAAAGAACAAAAAAACAACAGAAAGACACGAAAAATATTTTAAACGACGAGAAATGTACATATAACGCATTTATATATTTCAAGTTTATCGCCCGCTCAGCCAAAAACTATTAATTGTGTATTTGTCCCGCTCGCCCGCGCGCTTCGTACACCCGAATTTTATCACGAATTCCAACGATACTCTCGGTGAGTTATCGACTCGATGTACATTGTAAAAAGTAATTCTTTTTTTTTTTTTTTTTTCTTCATTTTTTGTTGCTTTACGCAAAATCAATCATGAATAATACGAATGCTTTTTCTATCAATGTTGCTGCATGGATTTAACGAAATACGTTGTGAAAGTCAACGAACGATGTTCGATGTCTCTCAATTTCGTTGCGCATCGATCTTTGAATGGTGGAAAACAAAAATGCGATTTTTATTATCGCAAAATGTTTTTTTCTTCTTTTTTTGTTTTGTTTTGCAAAATCAGGACACGTTTCCCGTCCTGTGAGTAGTGCAGACAAATCTTCTACGAAACAAGTCCAAAAGTACAAATAAAGCAGCTTACCTCATAAAAATCCAAAGAAACATCGCACTCGAGCGTGAAATTGTTCAAGTCATTGTTAAATCTTCGAAAATGCATTTTTTCCTTTTTCTTAAAATTGCGTTTTTCGTAACAAATCAGCGTAAATAATTGTCGCAACCCGCTGGCCAATTTCACGATAAAGGAAAGCGAATAGAGAGCGTACCGAAAGCGCTGATCGGAGCTAAGAACGATATACCTGCTTCCATTTTCGTTAATATTTCCGCGAATTATTTCGTTTTACACTACTTTGTTACGAGAGCCATAATAATTCATTATTGAAAAGATTGTATATTACAATCGATAAAAATGGTAATTATACATAGTAACAATTTTTACATGACGCGTGTACGAATAACAGGAAAGTATATACGTTTAGGGATGCCCACGATGTTTAAAAAGAAAAAAAATACACACAGGTACATACACAAACACACACACACGCGCTCAGAAACACTTTTGATGTAAATATTTATGATCCTTCTTCGTGTTTATATGAAATATCGTACTGGCGAATGATAATTGTTTCTAAACTTTTGTACAGAATCGTATGTATATATATATATCACATTATTGCTAATATTAAATACTATTGTATCATCCAATAATGGTTATCTCGAATGAAAAATAAATTTTATTTCATACGAATTTTGTTCTCGAATTTTTTCGATTATATTTCTGCCGTTCAACGAATAACGGACGGTAAAGAGGATATTTTCCATCGTGTCGAGTGGTGATTCCTCTTTCGAATAATGGAAAATGGATTTTTGGGACAAAGATTAAAGTTGAATGCGTTTGGGAGGTTCCTCGGTTTTTTTTCTTCTTTTTTTGTTACACTTTCGTCTCATACCCGATCGACCGTTCTGTACAAGAGTTTCGATATCGCATTTCTTCATTAATACCACGAATACGATATTCTCGAATGAATGTACAGAGATATGTAAATAAAAGGTTTTATTTCAATGTCATAAATAAACGAAAAATTGTGATTGCTCAAAAGCTTCGTGTACTTCGTTAGCAACGGGCCAAGACTGTAATCGTTGGCCAAACTTTCTTAATGACTCCGCGGTCAGTTTCCAAAAACTCGGAACGTTTCTTTCGTGTATATTTTTACCTCTTTTTCTTTTCTTTTTCGTTTTTTAATCTTTTTCAAACGTTGTATAAAAATAATATTTTCCGTTTCCTACGTGAGACAGCAACATCGTTACGTCTATTACAAATAATATATTCGTCGCTCGTAACATCGAATTGACGAGCGAAAAGCACGTTTGACAAACCCTTATGCGGACATGAGGTATTTCGTACGAGATAATACAGCGTGAACGACGATTTTTACATGTCATGGTTAATAATAAGATTTCGATTAGAAAATACTCGTATCAGTATTATAAATAAGTACAGTAGCATTTGTCGATGCACCCAAAAGCATGTGTGAGTATTAGTTAACGATGCCAACGAGGCTTCTTCTTTTTTTAACATATATTATAGCATAAGTGCGATCAATTGCCGTGTCTCTATTTTCCGCGAGAGATTCGTGTGAAGCGAATCGAATCGATCCTCGAAAAAAGAAAAAAAAAAGAAAAGAAAATAACATTTATTGCTTTTTTTCATTGCGACGAGAAGCTCGATCGATTGCTGATTAATTAGTGCAACTAGAATCATGGGACTTCGATTAGTTTACAGCTGTACATTTTTTAAAATGTTTTATTGAAAATATATCAGTAACTTTCTCGAGTATCCTCAGGATTTCTATTCCGGTGACGTATGGTTTCTTTTTTTTTGTTTTTCTTTTTTTAAATCTACCTACACATCGATCGAATCGATAATGATAGTGAGTATGAAAGATTCGACGTCAATTGTTCGCCTCGTGTTTTGCGATTAGTCACATTGAAGCAACTCGAGAGATTCTCGACTGTTTTACTCGGATACGATAAATTTCCATCGTAAAATAGAAAATGAGCTAGTGTTTCGGCGCAATTGACGCGTCATCGCGAATAAATAATTATCCTTGTGACTAAAAACCGTACGTTCAAGCATATGCGTTCTAGAGAAAAGAACGGTTTTACATAAATTGGTTTCTATCGAGGAATATGGTTTGGTTTTTTGTTTTTTTTAGGCAGACTACGAGTATAAGTACTCACATGATCACAGAGGTTCGTGTTCATTGACAAGATAATAATTAATATATACGAAGATCTTCTTTTTCTATTTCGAAGAGATTCTCCTATACCTTCATCGTATTATTTTCCCCCATTAATCAAAATGCGTATGACCGTTATTAAGTTCGTCCGCGATAATCTTCTCGTCGTTTACATCGTCGATTTTGTTTGAACAATTCTCGAATTGATCGATCGGCAGTTCCAACGATGGTTTTACCCTCGTCGGGCCAAACTCGGTGATGAAATAATTCGCGAGAGTGCAAAATAGCTTACATAATATTGGACATAGCAACGCCTGATGAATAATTGCCCATAGTCTGTAGTTTTGTCCACCGAAAGGATCGAGAACCGCCGGGCAAAGCATATGGCTGAGATTCACTTGAACGGGCTATAAACAAAAATTATAAACAATTTACATCTCGCAGCCAGCTATGATCCGATTCTATGGAATTGTTATTACCATAGCCGCCGCTTGTAAAATCCACCAATGATAAATCAGATTCATGCCGTAGGCAAAAATTGACCAGCTGAAATCCGTCCTGGGCTCAATATTGTACACACCTTGATGATATAAAAATCAGACAAAATAAATCATCGATAATATTCAAAATTTATCATCGATCGAATACTACGAATTCTCACCTCCGACTCTCAACAAGTAATACGGAATTACCAGCATTAAACCATGCTGTAAATAGTACATCGATTTATCGGCGAATATCTGAAAGACGAGCTTGTCGTTAGAGCGGTATTATGAGATTGCGAAGCGTCTTTCGAGGAATTACTTACTTGACGCGATTCGGTCTCTGGAAAGAGATAAGCCAGAACTGGACCGTTCAGAAAGTTCAAGTGTAATCTAAAGATCGCTGTGACCATCGGACTTGGCTTTGCGGAAAGTAAGTACAACTGTTGGAGAGATAAAAATAAATCGATCGTAAGAATAAGATAAAATTAAACCGTTAAATAATTAGTCACAAATTTGTATAACTTTTACGATCTAATTGGGTAAGTTTGAATTAAATTTTCACCTGAACGGCTGTAGTAATGTGACAAGGATTCATTAGATAAACCATAGTTCTGCTGGTGAATTTAAATCCAATCTCAATACCGAGAATGAGCGTCATAAAGACCAATAACAGTTTCCTGCCCCTTCTCTCAGGACTCGCATATGCCGTTTCTTTGGGAAAGATTATTCTTCTGTAGCCTGTTCTCAAACATAACGCTACGAGCGCAGTCGCCAACACCGTCTCTAATATTCGTCTCTGAGGAGTCAGAAAATTCACACATTCCGGTCCAACGTTGCGTGGTATCGAAGCATTAACTCCGCTGTATGCCCACTCGAGCATTTTGCCCAATCAAAGTAAATGTCCAAAGTTGTGCAATTTAAATTTCAACTACACGCACGCCTTTCAGGAACGATTTAAACAATCTTCCAGTCTCGCCGACTTCCTTTTCTCTCTCTCTGATCACATGTGTTGCTTTTCAAGCTGGATTACATAACAGAAAGAGTGATATTTAATATTGCATACTACTTATGAGGAAACGTGGAAGAACTGTGATCAAGGTCAATGACGAGATTAAAAAAGAAACTACTAGTTTTATCGTTTTAACTTGATTGGTTCGTGCGATATGTTTCCTCGTCTCAGTCGTAATAGATAGTGCGTCGTGTAGAAATTCTTTAAAAATCGCGTCTCTTATTACACGATCGAGTCAAGAAAACGATGTTTCATCCGATGTTTATTTTTCATTCAAATGTCACAGGAGAGATGAGATAACAAAAGTGTAACGGAAACTTTTGAAACGAGTTCGAGACAGTCGGATCGGACGTTGGGAAATACGATACCACGAAGCCACGTTTTTCTATAGCTATGCGAGTCAAACACGTCAATCAGTGCTGACGAAGGGTTAATTAATTAATAATATGTATAGTGTACGAAAATCATGAAAAGAATGGCTCTACGTAACATACCGTGGGCGATCTTTTAACGTGTCAGGTACGCGAGGTATTTGATGACATAAAAATAAGTCGTATTCCGTCGACGCACGAGAGAAAAGAGTGTACATAATACACATTTAAAAATTTCAAGAGCATTGACGTCTCGATTGTAGTTTAATTGGATTATCGCCGAGGTTATAGACTTTTGTGACACACACACACACACACACTGCGCACGACATAGGCTAATCATCATCGAATTCGCGATGTTCAACACGTTTGCAACAACAAGCTGATGACATAATTTATTCCGTAGGGCTTTACTTACCGAAAAAGTATGGTGACGCTGTTTAACAAACAATTATTATTACAATATTCAACACAAAAATCGTGCACCGCTCAAACGGTCGACACGTCAGTGTGTGTCAGACGACTGAAGTTTGCAAAACGTTACTGCCCTCTCTTCGCTGTTATTACGACGACTATGGATAATAATGTACTTACCTCGTCGGTACGGCAGAGAAACAACACGGCACAGTTATTAGCCGCCCAAGCAGACGATAAGTAAGAATACTAATGTATTCAATCGTTGGTACAACGGAGACGAGAATTAGTACAATTATTGGCCACCAAAACGAAGGATGAATGAAATTATCGCTTTTATCGATTGTTTCAGGCTTAAAATTATATTTTTAATAATGACAGAGACAATGGCACCAAGAGACTGTAGAACTAATCGCAGTTAGCATTTAGACATGGCATTCAAGTATCGATAACAATATTTATATAAATTGTTGACAAATGAAGCTCGAATTTAATGAAACGTTGATAAATACGTTCGAAAATAATCGGCATAAACTTTACGGCTTCCAAGACTCATTTCCCAAATTCATTTCTCAAAGAATGAAGAAACCGTCTTTCGCGCGACGTCGTATCAACGACATTCGATGATCGCTACAATTTTTTTTATTATTATTCATCGATCTAATTTCGAATAGAAATTAATTAAAGAAATAAACGAACATTCTCGGTTGTATATAACTTTATTACCGATAATGAAAACACATCTTCAAACACGGAGCACATGTAGAACGCGCTCGATTAATCGATCTCGTACGTTGGGTTGTGTATATATTTTTATGCACTAAATTTTTTTGTTCTTTTTTTTCTTTCCAAAAATTATATATCACCGCGTTTCTCTCTTTCCCTCCATTTTTTTCATCGATAGCTCTTCCAATTGCTCATTAAACATAACACTATCTCTCTCTCTCTCCCCCCCCCCCCCTTCGGTACAAAGACGCCATGGTTACAATTGTGCAAATGTTTCTTCTTTCTTTGTTTATTCTCTACCGCCACGTTTTTTCTCCCCCCCCCCTTTCTTCGCCGCCGCCGCCATCTTGTGTTCTTCTCGCGCGTGAGACACAACTCATGTTCGAGATGTGCTATTAAATTGTCTGATAAATTGGCAAAAGATATATATTTATATATATATATAGTAGCAAGCTCGAATCATTATTATACACTAGTACACACGGATATTAACCAGAAAATATTGCAAAAACCTCGCGTTTTTTTTAATTATAATATATTGTACATTGCTACTGACTGAAGAAAAAAAGAAAAGGAAAAAAGAAAAATAGACGCAAAATCAAATGACACACGATACGTATTATGACGGCAAGTTATAAACGAAAAAAAAAAACAATTACAAGATTTCATAAGCGTATTACTTTAATCTCACGTAGGGAATGTTATTATAAAATACAACTCGTTATTAATCAACAGTTCAACGTTTTACTTTCGTTACTTTTTTTTTACGTTTGTTTTAATGCAAATAATTGTTCAGTCCGATCCTGTTATCGATCGATCACTTTGCCAATCCGAGACTTTCGTGAAAGGAAAAAATTGAAAAACAAAAATAAAGCGGCAAAAACAATAATGGAAATAAAATAAGGAGAAGAGAGAAATATATCCGCGAGATACGATCGGCTCGTAAGCTAATAATACATCACGTGTTATTGTAAAATCACCGATCGGATCCGAAATGCTAAACAAAAGAAAAATGATATATAACTTTCAGGCACGAGTGCGAGATATTGACTGATTCGTACAAAGAGGACCACCGAAAACAATGTACAATAAACATTTTTCCTTTATCTTTATTATTTTTTTTAACAGGAATCTACCGTCTCGGTACCATCGCGAATCCGTGATGGTACACGCTTTCCTCGTCGTAGTTCATCGTCCCTTTCCCTGTATGCGCCGAATTAATTAATCAATTTCACTAGCCAACGCTCCGTACGATATCCGAGCAAAAATAATAAAAGAAAGAAGAAAAAGAAAAGAACACCGCCCACTTTTCATTCTTTCCGCATGATTCGACTTTTTCTTCGATAAGCTTCCAAACTGTCTCAAACTTTGTGTCCCAAACAAGCTTTCACGAGCAAACGAAACAACGAGTCATACTGGTACAAATTCTTAAACAAGATCAAGACGATGCGTAACTCCTTTAATTTTTGTTTCGTTTTGTTTTGTTTTTTTCCTTTTTTCATCGTTTCAACTACTTACAATCGATCGAATGGCGTTGCATATTGTCCCGAGACATTCGGACAATCAAGACTTGGTACGCGAGAAACATTACTTTTTAATCATATAAAATCTTTCTTTAGGAAATAATCTGCGTGTATGCGATGATGATGAGAGATCATCGCCGAGGGCGGACAGGGAGAAAAAAAAATTACATACTAACGTAGCCGCGAGCCTGACTGCGCCTGCGACCAACGAGATATGCGGCGAGTACGATTATTACCAGAGCGGTGAGAGCACAACCGACGGCTATCGGCACGACATCGGGCACGTCCGCTATGCAATCTTGGACTAAACACAAATATATACAAACGTTATTACGATCATTATTTTTTTGTCCATGAGAATTAAAATTTATCATCGTCTCGCGGACGATTATGCTCGTTCTTTCTTTTTCGTAACTCACCAGCTCCGAAAGTGGTTGTGTTATCGGTTCTAAATGCCTCGAACTGAAGATCCGATATTTTGAGCAATCCTGTAGAGTTTGTTGTCGTTGTGCCGTTCTCTATCAAGGACAATTCCTGGAGCCTCATACATTTGTACGAGTTCGTCAATTTCGTTGAGAATTGATCGGCTTCGTGAACGAACTTCAGCGTTGCATCTAACGTGAAGAAAACAACGACAGGATTATTTTCACGTTATCGCATCGATGTATAAAATTGATTCGATCACCGTTCGTTGATTCTTACTCGTTCGAGGATTGGGGAATTCGTGAGATCCGAGAGAAACCTCAACGTGATGCATGTAATAATTTTTGGTCGTATCGTTCTTCAAGAAATGAATCATCAGAGAATCAGTTCCGTTGTGCCATGTTAATCGTACGGTCTGTTCCGCGGCACTGCAATTGCCGGTAGCGATGGTCTCGTTTTTCTCGATCGGAAGATTCAATTCCTTCCACGATGTCTGTAAAATTGTATTATTAACGATAACTCGAATTTGTATTTTTCGTATCGACGTTTCTTCGCGGATATTCGCGACAGAGGATCGTAATTTTAATGATCCATCGCTCGAATTGTCTACGCCGCGAAGATACATCGATCGTGAAAAATCATAAAATATGAAAAACAAATAATAAACCTTGTTATCGGCTGCCAAATAGGTAACGTTGAACTGAACAGCCATCTTTAGAATAATACAAATTTCCTTCGTTGAATTCACGGACCATTCACCACGTTGAGGTGACGGTGCGGGCTTCGGTGGCAATGGTGGAGCGCTCGTAGTCGTGATTGGGTCTGGAACCGGCGTTGTAGTGGTTGTCGATGTTGTAGTGGTTGGCGCTTCGGTTGATGTTGTGGTATTGGGAGAAGGTGTAGTCGGAGGAACACTAGTGGTAGTCGTAACAGGAGACTCGGTCGTTGGAGGTGTCGGTGGCAAGGGCTTCGCCGTAGGTTCCCTCGGAACGGCGGGTAACTCATCCGCTGGTTTTGGTGGCGAAGGTTTCAATACATCTTCAGCCGTATCATTTCCAGTACCTGAAAAATACAAATAAAATTAATATCAATCATAGGTTTATTTATTTTACATTTTACATAAACTGTAATATTTATTCTGAATTGTGCGAACCATTGAATTTGATTAAAATCAAGAAAAGGTTGCGTGGATTCAAAGATGTTTTTTTAAATGTCTGGTACGATCCAAGTTGAAGCATATTCAGCGAACTCAAATGCAACGCGAGCTGGAGAGTATTATTGGTATGTAATTAAAAAAAATAAATAAACAATTTATACGAGGACCAAAGACAAAAGTATTCCTAGCGAGAAACTGCACAAATCGTGAATTTCCATTGCTCGGTGCGCCTTGTAATTACATCATTCTTATGGTTCTGATTAATCAGTCAAGTTCAAGTATTGCTACTGGTATCTCATCTGAGAGGTCATTGAAACGAAACGGCACAATCTCCCGAGACAGTATAGTTTTTGTTGTTTTTGTAAGCGAGTCGTTTTCAGAGTATTTTTCTCAGGGCGAAGATCGAGGAGACTCAAAGTACTTTCCTCTTTCTCGTGAGAGTTTTGTATCGATACATATTTATTACTTTTCAAGAGAATTCAAAATATTTCTAACGCTCGGAGTTGGAATTTTGGAAAACCTTGAATAAACTTTGTCCGGTACAAGGAAGTATCGTGCAAGTACATTTATTTATTTTTTTCTACTTTGTGTTGATTAAATCTTGATTATCTCCAATGAATTAAAACTTTCCCTAAATTATGTTCGCATCCGGCTTGTTACTCTGTTGTAACCGCGGAAAATCTATGCCGGTACTATCGGCGCTATCTTCGACAATAGGTGGGCGTTTACCAACGCGTTTGTTCGTGTAAATGGTTGGGGTAACCCCGTGTGCCACGTACACTTAACGCCATCTTGAAAAGACTCTAAGTATAATTTTAATAATTTTCCTTTGATTAACGAAAAAATTGTGGTACGATGGTGATCGACCGAACGAATACAGGCTGAACGGAGCGCACGAGTTTCGTTTCTTTGTCTCATGGACTGTGACAACAGGAAGTAACAAAAAGAAGATGTATTTGTATAACGGAAAAATAAATTCCTCGCGAATTCTAAACAAAGACATAATCACTACATCGAAGGTGACTAAGTGAGCTTAGGAGGGAGTCTGATTTCCTGTGCCGACAGGAATGAGCCTGTTAGAGCGTCAATATCTCCATGGCTAGGATTTTTTTATTTATTTCGAATTCTAGTTAATCGCAATATTAAAAACGACAAGCTTACATCATTAGCTCTCTGCTCTTTGAGCCACAACTGTATATTACACCCAAGGCGCACAGAAAAAAGATTCCTCGTTTGCTGATTGTATTCATTACCCACTGAACGATAAGATAAACCAGGGGATAACACACGCAGCATATTGCACTTTGATATGAATATTACGACCAAATAGATTCTTCGTACTAGTGGCTATACGGGAAATAAAAATTAATAAAAAAAATATCAACGATAATGACGGCGATTTGTACGTAATTAGAAAACGAGGATGTAGGAATACGTTTGTAAAGTTTGTGGTAATTCATCCATACACATATACACACTGGTAGAATATAGCATGTAAGGTATTATGCCGTATCTCAACAACAAAGAAACTAATCCAATATTCTTTATGCTATAAATGGCTAATCGGCTCAACCTCCGGGCCGTAACGGGATTTTTAAACGAATGGGAGCCAGTGTAAAAAAAAAAAGAAGAAGAGTAAATCAAATAAAACAAAGGCAGGATGGTCATATCTTTTAGAGTTTACTACGCAGAAACGATACGCGGCATCGTCGTCGCCAGACGCGGTATGACGTGAGCCCGAATGGTATGTATTCCGATTGTTCGACGTCAAATCGCAAACACCTTTCATCCATCCATTTGCTTTTCAACGGTCGCTCGCGATCCCTTTCCACCGTACATTAGTCGTACGCTTATCGTCGATCTCTTGAATTTATTACGTCGAAATCCCCTTAAGGTGTTAGAATTTCGTGTATAGAGAGGATTTAGTTGATTATTCGATGGAAAATATCGAAGGTATGTTTCAATAACGTAATTGAAAGTATGCATAACAGGGAGTAGAAGATATATAGGAGCGATGGCTAGAGGAGAGATTTTAGGAGAGGGGCGATTAGCTTCGAGCGTCGAACGTTAGAATGTACTCGAGTCATTTAAAAGAAATTCCAATTTGTCCTGTCATTTGCGTTTGTTTATATTGAATAATAGCTCATATCATATGACACGGGTTATGGTCGTAAATCCATCGAATCCTGCAACGTCACGCATGCAATTTGTGCATCATCTGCCATTATTGCATAGCACAGAGGGAACGAGAACCCGTCGGTTTCGACGAATCACACAGGCATAGAGTTGTCACAGTATGTGTCATGTTGCCGACTTCTACGCTACGTTGGATAAATATAAATGATTGAAAAATTTGCTAATCACTCACCTGAGACTAGAAATATAGTCAAGCACAGATACACCGCTACGATCTTCAACATCTTCGACGCGGCGGGTATTATTTTTCACGACACTAAATTACAAATTGGTTTAACGTAGCACACAAGACGGGTGAGTGAGAGTGAGTGAGAGCGCAAAGTACGTAGAACGACGGCGCACACGAACGTTTCTAGAAGACCGTGGATGCTAAAATGGTAACTGTATGTTACAAGGCATACAAAATACTGAAAAGTACAACAAAGAGAGGAAATAGAGAGGGCCGTTACGAATCGAGCGTTCGTAAAATCTCCGAGCTCCGTTTGACTCTACGAAGGAACTGTGAACACGTTTAGATGATTGTGCGAATACTCCTCTAACCGGAAATCACATGCGCTTTTACGACAAAGTCCCTAAACAACAGTGCCGCCTAGTATCACCGGTGCGAAGCAAGATGTCACTAGCCGGCAATAAAAAAAATCCCCATTAAATTATGGCGCGAAAATACAAACCCCTAGTTCCGCCGAAGGTAACAAAAAATTTCTAGAAATTGCCGGCGCGAAACAGGAAGTTGTTAGTAGCGCCAGTCTGTCGTTAGAATCGAGAAGCTTTACACTTTCCGGTGTGTCTCGTTGTTTGTCAACACACAAACACCGTTACATTATCAAACAGCACGAGAGGAAAGCTGGCTACGCACATTGCTTTTATTCCTTTTTGAACGTGAGAGCACTATTTTGATTCTTGTAAAACATTATTTTTTTAATTACGACTTCTCGAAAATACAACCGATTCCAGTAACGATTACATCGTACACTTTTTTTACACCTATAAGTAAAATGCGAGGGCTTTCAATACGATTGTACAAGACAACTTGGCAAGTGAGCTCGGTCCCAGTGGCGAGAGCGTACTTTACTATCTTTATTTCACTACAACAATGGTTACGTTGTCACGTTATTGATGAGTGATAACTTTTGCTGACGTGTCGCATGTCGGGACACGAGTAAACGTGTCGAGTAAATACATCGAGCTTAGTTTTATTCAACGTGAAACCGAAATATGTTCTAATTATCTGGACAACCTAATGGCAGCTTCCATTTTGTTAGACAATGTGTCAACACCGCGTTGCATCGCGCTGTTGCTCATTCTCGTTTTCGTAAACAAATGTTATTGTCACGTCCAGGAGGATTTGTTTCATTTTGATCTGGAAGGTAACATTTTCAAGCTGTATTCGCATCTTTCCTGAATCTTGTGCGTCATTCTTTTACCATATTACATCGACGAGTACCTGAATATTCTCAGATTAACGGGAATCGTTGCTTGTCGTAACGCTTAACCTCACTTCCGAATCAGATTTTTGTTTTTTTTCAATATCGGTGAACGTGACGAATCTTTGAGACAAATATCGAATACGCGTCATAACGCAATGAACGCTGCGTCTAGTTTTGATCGAATCATTGCTACAACGATATGAATTTTTAATCGAACAATATCGTGCACGACTTTTCAATGTAGATCCTGTGCAAGATTTTATTCTCTGCCGAAAATGCGGTGCTGACATTGTCGACGCAGGTTTCATCATCAACAATATAAGTCCAGTTGCGACGGTAACTGCCAATCGGACGTTATTCGATCGGCAAGGCGTCGATGTTCAGTATCTGACAAATCCGTTCGGAGTCAAAGTAACCGCTATCGTTGCGTCAACAGCCAATTGTTTTGGGGCAACAGAGCATGTACGTTGAGGTCTAAAAAACACTTAACGAACACTTCACATTACTCGAGTCTATAATATTCCAGTGGACTAGCATCTTTTCCTGGTATCCAGGCTACGCGTGGAAACCCTGTATCTGCCGTCACTGCGGACGTCAACTGGGATGGTAAATAAAGAATCTACGGTGTTACGTTAAAAAAATAATAATTCGTCAAATTTACCATAAAGAAATAACGATTATTTCCTCAGGATGTTCGAGCGTGTTGAAACTGCCACAGACGACAGGCTCGTGCCTACCAGCGATGGTTTTTATCTGCTGATTTTGGATAGCATCGTTAGCGAGAGGTGTACGTGAGATTTGCATTATTAAATATCGCACGATAACTGATTACCAAGTTTGTTAATAAAATTCAATCGTAGTCAACGAATAATTTGCGTCTCTCATCACAGTTTGCCTCTGGTTTTTTTTTTTTTTTTTTTTTTTTTCTTCTTCTTTTTCAGTTACAAATTCTCTCATAGTCATTCCAAAGTCATACAAGAGCTAGCGACTCAAGAAAATAATGGCGGATGCGAATATGACCGAGGAGCAGAAGGAGTTTTTGGCTCAGTGCGAAGAGGAATTCAAGGATCGTTATACGGACAAGGACAAGGAATTTATGAAATTGAAAGACAGAGAGCCGAGAAAACCGCCAATAGTCGATCCATGGTACAATAAGCCACGTCGACCTCTCTACGACTGGTCGCGTCCGAATCGCGAGGAGGGACACGGCGGACGACGCAATCATTACGTAGATCGTCGTTACGATCGAGGCGACAGACACGATCGTCACGGTGGCAAACATCCTTATCAACGAAATTCACGGCAATACTGAATGATTATTTACGCTCGACGGATAATTCGACGATATCGATAAAATACACAATTTCTATTTTACAAAATAGCGTACGTCTCGTAATTTCGTAAATCCTATAATTAATTGAGAAATAAGAAAATGGGAGAGAGGAATCGGTCGCGTCGTGGTTCGAATAAAATTATTGGACACGTAGGATTTTTTTAAAAATAATTATAACTGGTGTATTTTCTTTTTTTTACCAAGCAGCTCTTGTACAACAATCGATATTATATACAAACATAACGACCGATCATGTAATAGTACAAAAAAAAAAAAATAACCAATATTCTTAACGCAAGTCGTAAAAAATCTTTTTCTTTTTCATACAATACTACGAATCAAAAGCTATGTGTATATATATATATATATATATATATATGTTTTTTATATGGTCACTCTTTTAAGTAGGATTCATCCTGTACGTTGCATCACGGATAATTGATATACAGTGTTCGTTGGGCACCCGACGTTATTGCCTGATCTTTTAGTCCCCGTAATTGCGATCTGTATATTTGTCACTTGTATATATTCGTATATATATACACACTTTGACAATATCGGCGTTTTCATAATTTTTTTATTATCGATCATTGTCCCTCTCACGTACCGGAGATATTTCGTGCTTCGCGCTGCTTAAAGCTACAACAGTCTCGACTTGTTAGAACTAGAATGATTTATACAATAAAAAAAAGAAAAAAAAAAAAAAAAAAAAAAAAAAAACTTATAATAACGAATTATTTACACGAATGTACAGAGTCTATATAAACTAAAGGATCCTAAATGACAATTGGTAGTATTCGCGCGTTTGAACTTTTGGTGTTCCGGTGCATTATTATGTTTTTCGTCTGTTTTTTTCTTTTTCTTTCGAAGATAGAATGATCGATAAATGCATGTTCTCGTCGGTTCTAAAGTCCATTTCGCCTCTCGAACTCATTCGTTCTTCGGAATATCGTCGGCTAATGTCTCTCTCTTTCCGTCGGTGAGGAAAAACGGCCAGCAAGATTTCTTTGAAATTTCTTCGCCGTTGACGCACCGAGGAATCGATCCGATGTTCGAAAGAGCTGACGAGGCCAAATTATAGTTGTCGAGTCTATCACAGTTTTCTTTTCTTTTCTGTATCTTTACAAGAATCGTCAAATCACGAATTTACGAAGACTTCCGTTCATAGACCGATATAACGATCGCGTCGCGAAGACGCGATATGGGCAGTGAATCAATCATGAACTGAGGAAGACGCGTGATTCTCTCTCTCTCTCTCTCGCTCTCCCTCTCTCACATACTTTCTAACCGAGGCCCGGCTTTGCACCGTAAATTACGAGCAAAAGATCCACATCGGAGATTCGAACGAATTCGAATGGCTTCATGCCATTAAACGTTCCAAAATCTCCAGAATTGAATCGCGTCGAGAACACTCGAGTGACCGCGACAACGACGAACATCTCTCTATCTCTCTGTCCCTCTTTGTTCACAGCAAGAAAAAAAAAAGCTTGGTCCTCGCCTAGCTCTGTATCGAATTCGCGATCAGAAGAAGAAATTTGTAAATTGCGGTGGTCCTAGCGGCGAATCTCAAAACGGTGGACAATTAACACCGGGATGAAGATACTGGCATTTGTCGCCGACTCGGCAAAATCCGTTTTTCGTGAATTGACGACATATCGGAGGTTGTTTGCCGTTTCCTCGCCATCCGGCTCGCCAGCCTCCACCCCCGCTTCCTCCGCCGCTACCCATTCTGGGTAACATCGGGCCACCGGTGACACCACCACCCCTGAACCAGCCAGGACCCGCGCCGCGACCACGATTGCCACCGTGCATCGGTCCACCACCGCGCGGTGGTCCTCCCGGGAAATTTTGTCCCGGTCCGTACATTCCTGGACCTGGTGGACCTTGAAAATTAGCATAGCCCATGTCTTCGGGTCCGATCATGCCAAAGCCTTCCTGCTGATTGAACATCGGTGGTCTCATCATACCAGGTGGACCCATCGGACCGTCCATACCCGGTGGAAAACCAGCGGGCATGTTTGGCATCGGTGGCTGCATCGGATTCATTCCAACATCCGGTACGACGACTTTTCCATCCCCGGTTCGCCAGCCAGCTCCTCCTACCGGTGTCGCGCCCATCGGGACTCCCATATCACCTCCCATGTGATTCATCGATCCAGCTCCCATCATAGGCCCTTGTTGCATCGGTGGCATAGAGCCCATCGGTCCTGGCAGTCCCATAGTCGGTAACATCGGTGGCTGACTATGTGGAAAACCAGCTGGGAAGTGATAACCGGGCGGTGGCATCGATGGTACAGGTGGGGGTACTTGAAGCTTTGGTTCTGGCCATGGAACGTTGGTAAAGTCCTTCTCGCTCTCTTTGTTTCCCGTCAGATCCTCCAGTGGTATCACTTTTGGATCCGTCATCACGTGATGACGCTCCTCGTCCGGTTCTAGAGCCGAATCAGGAATCCTGAGAAAACGAAAGAAAAATATAGCTTATTAGTCGAGCTTCCGAATATTTAGAACGTGAAAAGAGATTAGTACTCGTGAGAATGAAGATAAACATTGATGAAAGTAAGAGATAAGAATGAATAAAGTTCGATCGATCAATGAAAATCTCGATGATTGTCAACTTACATGCTACGATTGAAGTACAGAGCCTGAAGAATTCCTTTCTCTCTGGCATATTGAATTTCTTTCTCCCTACTGTCCTTTCCAGGCTCGACAAGGGCTGGCATAAGGTCGATCGGTATTAGGGGCTTCCATCTTGTTTTCTCCTCCATGAGATCTTCGTTGCTCAATTTTCTCGCCATCTGGAAAGCCTCGCGCTCGTTCTGCTTCTCCATTTGCTTCATGTCCGTGAATGTCTTGGTAACGTTGACACGCTCGGTCTCGTCCAGCTCGAAGTAACGCACGGATTCCAACTCTGTCTTCCACTTGAGATTCTTCTTCGGACCTTTGCGTTTTTGCAGCAATAGAACGCTTCTCAAACCGTCGATGTAACGAATTTCCGGTATCGGACTGACGCTTCTTTCTTTTTTCGCGAAATCTCCACCGTCGGCACTCGTTCCATCTCTCTCCGGCGAATCGGGTGCTTTGGTCTCCTCGGAATCCTCCTCGGCTTCTTTAGCTTTATCAGCCAACGCGGCCATTTCTGTTTTAACGAGATTCGAGATACTCGTCTCGTAATCCTCGTTACCATCCGCGTCCAGCTTCGTCTCGTCGGACTCGTCATCTTTTTCCTTTCGTAGCTGCTCTTGTTTCTCTTCCTTGTCCTCGTCGGTCTCCAGAGTGTCTTGATAAAACTGAAAAGCGAACGAGCCATTAATTAATAAAACGTTCCTTTCAATTGTCACTATGTGTGACAAAACTCTTAACAAAACTCACTTTAAAGTTGGGCTTGAGAGCAAGGGGTGATCTATCTTCGACGCTCAATGGCGACGATGGATGTTGCGACGGTGAATCGTGTCCTCCGTCGGCATTCGACGATTCCGACTTCTTCGAATCGGTCGAGCCGTCCTTCGACACCGAAGTTCGTCGTTTTCGTTTCCTCGGCTCTTTGCTCTTCGTCGATGCCGTCATCAACGCGTCCATGAACATATCGCTCTCTTGCAGTACCATCGCTGTGAAAAACAAACAAATCAAACGTAAAAACAACCATAACGAGAAAACGTTAAACGGACACAATGTTTCATTTTATCTTGCGTAAAAACTAATAGTCTCTCAATTTACCCCGAGCAAATATTACAACTAATCTGAAATTCTTGAACGATTAATATTATTGGGATTAAAAAGCAATATGGCATAACGTTGTGATTTCTTCGATCGTGAACGACGAACCGGAAAGCATACAGCAGCATCTGCGAATAGAGAAATCAACAACACCCTTAAAACGCTATTGAATGAATTTCTTGATAAATTATAATTATTTTTACTTAATTAAACTCGAACGCATCGACCGGTTTACTCTTTCGCGTGATTTCGTGTCCTACAATCTATGCTAATTAATTCGTATATCAATAGTCGTTGCTGCCACAGGAGTAGATCGATACACGCTCGTACGAAAATCAACGAAACGATTGAGCTTTACACAATAATCGTTACTAACTATACACTATAATCTAGTCTCTAATTTAATTAATTTCCCATATCCGACAAAATCTTGACGATTGTAGAAGTTACCTCAGTGACGGTAGATAGGAATGAGGAGGGTCTGTACAGTAACGTGAAACGAGTTAACGAAAAATGATTATTGAACGAAACGCGAATATCGAATGAAATTAAATCTGGCACGATGCAACGTCGTACATAATTCTATATTATTATATATGTATATATATATATATATATCTATGTGAATACATATATATATATATATACATATATATCTATATATATATTTATATATATGTATTTATATGCTACTCGGTTCATACGGGGAATAAATTGAAGTTATATATTTTAAATTCTATATCATTTCGCAGAGGCACGCAAGAAAATTAGACTAAGCTTTGTTTTCGATCATCGTATGCGTGTACTGTGTTGATTTATTTTCATATCTAAATCCGTACCGATAATCTTAAAAAGTGTATCCACATATACGCTGGCTCCTTAATTAATGATAACAGACTACATAATATACATTATCATCTACAATATATCTTAAGACACATGCACGATATTGCATCTCTCTCGCTCTCTCTCCCTCTCATTCAATTAAAACGTAAAAAAAGGAAAATAAAGAAAAATAAAGAATAGGATGAAAATTTCCTCGAGCGCTTTGTTCTCTTTATCTGCTTTACACGACGATATTAAAAATTACTTCGAGACTACAAAAACCCTTTTTTTCTTTTCTTTTAATTTAATCTTCCAAGAGACATTAACGAGGGTTGGGATATATTGATCCTGCATGAGCGACTAGATAACGCATCGTCGTACGATGGAAAACAAAAAACAAATGAAAAAGAAGATTGGAATGATCTACGAAGCGTCGCATCGCAAAGTAACGACAAAATCCAAACTCGGCGCATCGAGTAACAGCAAACTCGAGTTAGCAGGTGCGTTACATATACCCATCACTAGAACGGGTCGATATCACACGAACGGTTAGTACCGGAGTGCGAGACTCGCACCCAAGATAGTCGAAGACCCCTCGTTACTCTCGTCGTAAAAACATCGGTCTCCCGCGCGAAAATAGAAATTGTACGTACAAAACACAACGTTGCCCAATACTTTTGACGCGAATGAGATTTTTGATCGCGACAAAGAAAATTAAAAGAGTTCGTATTCGTTTCGTGACGATACGGAATTGTAATGATCGATCGATATCGAAAGGAGAACCTTCCAAGAACAATAATGAGACTACCAATATCTTACGACGACAATTTTTTTCAGCGTTTACCCCTTTTTCTGTTCACTTTAGGAACTTTACGATAACTCGATAATAGCAAGCTCGAAAGATCGTTTCATTTTCAAGATAAAAACGCAAATTACCGTTCTTTTAGAAATACGAAAAAGAATCGCCAAATTTTTGTTTACTAACGGGACGAGAAAAACGGGAGGCCTTCGTACAAATTTCTTTGAGACGAGTATGAGGAAGCTTCGCAATGGAGATTTGCAAGCTCAAGAGACGGGAGTACGATTCGTACACAGTTCTCCGGGTATCGTTATTCTCTTTGTGTACTTAATCGTCAACTTCCAAGAATCCTTCGGACCCGACCATCGTGGCCGTGGATCTTCTTGGCTCGCCGATGTTACCATCGAGAGAACATTCTGACGTCCATCATCATCATATATCGTCCAGTGGTCAGAAAAAAAACGGCGTCGCTCGTGAAACGAGCCGATTCGGATCATCCACTCGTTTCAATTAATCACTCTCTCTCTCTCTCTCTCTGTCTCTTTGATTGTCGATACGTCCCATGGCGAATGATTTTTTTTAAGTCAATAATCTACCGCAGCAGTTTCCACGCGATCGTCGTAGACGACCGTTTCTCACAAATTCGACAACAACCCCGCGTTATTACTTTTTTTCTATCTCTCTCTCTCTCTCTCTTTTTCATCTTATCGCACGTGAGAATTTTGTTTTCAATGAATCGAGAGAAGAGGGCGCTGTTATCACGTACGAGAATATCCTATTCCTCTCGCGTCGCACGCTCGACCGCTTCCGGTTACTACTCAGGAGACTGTCTCATCTGGAGAATGAAAAAAATAGCATAAAAAATATATGAAGAAAAGAAACCTTCTTTAATATTCTTTGGTCGTTGCGAACTGAAGATTTACCATACGAAAAATTGATACCAATGTCATTCTTTTTTGATGCATCGCAGAGACATGGAATAGAAGAGAGACAGAGAGAAAAAAAAATGCGAAGCTTACCGGATAAGTTCAGCGATAACGAATAATGAGACGTAGCGTGAGAAATGAATTCAGCTGTGCTTTGGCGTGTCTCTTAGATAAAACTCGACGTCCCGGCTCGTCGTATATTCGCAAAAAGCGCACACCTGTAACTAAACTTTGGCAAAATAGAATTTTCGAATAAAAATTGAATCTTTCAGCGTAATAAAAATTAAAAGAAAATTAACAGTCTCTACTTGGTCCGAAATATCGAGGCGTACGCGAGAAATTTTATTTTCTCTTCGATGACAAAGCTACCCTCTTTCTTCCCGCGACCTTTTCATTTATAAAACGTTTATCGTTCGTTATAACCCCTCGAAACGAAAACGTTCGACCGGCTGATCAAAAGTTCATCCTCACTTTCCATCGAGAGAACGAAAAAGCTCGACAAGGCCCATTTAATTCATTGTTAATAAACGAGCCACGCAATCTAAAACGTTCATCTAATACGACTCTTCTTGCCAGCGAGTAAAGTCAACGTGAGCGAGTTAATATAGCAGAAACCCAAGAGTTGAATATTTTCCAAATTTCGGATCGATTTATTTGAATTCTTTTTTTTTTCTTGAATATATATTAATATATATATATACGATTTACATGTACAAGGAAAGAAATGTGGACAGACAAAATTTTGTTGCCTTACCTAAGTAGAATAGGTACTACCTCTCCTTGCGAAGACTCGGATACGTGGCGTGAATCACTTTTTTTCGGTATTTATCGAGGTACGTTCATTATTGTTTTTTTTGTCTATTCTTTGTTTTTCGTACTGTACTTTCTTTCACATTCCCGAAACCGAATATGTATGTTTGCGGACGCGAAATTTCGTCTACGATAATCGATTCGTGCTCGTGGCTTTTTTTTCTCGTTTCTTTCAATTCTTTGTCAATATTTTTTTTTGTTCTGTCTTTTTTTTTGTTTTGTTTTTTTCGTCACGCGACACAACGATCCCTCTATGATTCTCGGGTCATACACAGTCGTTCCTCTGTAGGTAATTGTGGAATAAGCATGTTTTTTTTGGTCGTCGAAGAGTTTTGGTTTTACCTGCTGGATCTTCTTAATTTAGGAAAATATACGAAGCTCGCGAACGTGTGGCCTCTGATACGAACTCTTCTCTCTTCATCGTCGCGGTTTAACGATAGTGTGATTGAGGTTGATCCGTGCGAGAGACGAACCGTCGATCGTTCTTCGTCTCTTGACACGAGTCTTGACAAACATTCCTAATAACACAATTTATCGGAGTCGGGCGAGAGGGGGGGGGGGGGGGTATGGAAATGTATAGGGTTCGTATTAGGACGTAGAGACGTATCATAAAACCTGGAAGAAATTGAAGTATTAGTCGAGCGATTAAAAAAGAGTGTGGTGGTAGCGAGTAGTGGCGAAGAAGCAAACGTTTAAAACAAATTAACAGGTTGCTCGGTCAATTCGGAACACGTGATATTCGTTTCGTTTATTCTTTTGCATTGGGCAAAAGGAAACGTATCAGCTTCGTTCGGGCCTTTGTACGATATTCCACCTGCAAACTCAATATTCACAAGTTAGTAATCGTATGCCGCGACCACAGCTGACCGATAATTCGAGACGATCGTCGAATCTCTCTGTCGAGATCGTTGACGAAAAATTTGATCGAATCGCGTGACATAAGAAATTTGTCAAAGATTGTAAATGTGAAAGAAAAGTAAATATTTCTTCGTGCTAATCGATAAGATGAAGGAAGGATCGAGAGAAAATCTTTAAACCGTTCATTTTTGGACTCGAGACACCGCGATCCGTCTCGAAATATCGACGCTGAATTCGCTCGGGTAAATCGAGAGACTGTGAGAGAGAATTTGTACCAATTGATCTATTATTGTCCTTAAGATAATAACCTTTCGCGAGATATAAGCGTATACGAAAATATGAGATAAATATATATATATAAATATTTTTTTATTGCCAACGATATCGTAGACTGATAACGAATACTTACGTTTGGGTTTTGGCGAAATGAGTTTGATAGCGCCTTTCTTCTCCTCCGTGGGCGAGCTAAGGGGCGGATCGAGAGACAATCTCGCCCTCTTGTCCGAAGGTCCTGTGGTCTCCCGCAACGGTGAAGTTCTCTTCAGCGTCGACAATGGTTTTGCTGGAAGAATCTTCTTATCGAGAATATTACCAGCAGTTTTTTTCGCCGCCGATCGTGGCGGCGGAGGTTTAACTTCCTCCTCTAAACCTGTAGATCGGAACTTAGAGTTGAATGTTTTGACGGTTTTAGGACGCGCGGAGTCTTGAGAATTTTTACGATTCTCGATCGATATCGAGATATTTTTCTTCTCCAAAACGGAGGCAGCACCGGCGACCGCCGCGCTCTTCTTCGGATCCGACTTGTCCTTGTTCTCTTTGGAACTCTCGCGGGAATCCGTTGACGATTTTCTCAGCAACGAATCACCAGGCGTCTTTTCGTCCTCCGTCTTCTTCTTCGGTATTTTGCCTAATTTTGAGCTTATCGCCTGTGCCTGGACCTTCTCCAATGTCGCCTTATCCTTGTCCGCCTGATCCTTCTTCAACTTCTCTCGTTCCTTCTCTCGTTCCTTGTCGCGCTCCGATTTATTCTTACTGGACGAGGACGACGAGCCGTGTTTGCTCGACGAGGACGAATGATGCCTGTCCTTGTCCCTGGAAGACTTGTCCTTGGAACTCGAGCTCCTCGAACTACCGCCCGAACCCGAACGATGCGACGATCTGTGCGAACTCGAACTCGTCCGATGCGAACTCGAACCGTGCTTCGACGACGATGACGACGAGCCACTCTTCGTCGAGCCGTGATGACTCTTCTTATCCGAACTATTACTACTACTACCGCTAGATTTTTTATCGTCCGTTTTGTGAGAATCCCGATTCTCCTTATCACTGGACTTATTGCCATCGCCTATCGAATTATTGTCCTTGGTTTCTTTAACCCCGCTATCTTTGGACGTTATTTCGTGATTTCCAACGTTTTTCGTCGTTACGACAGTCTGTTGCTGTTTCACATCACTAGAAGTTTGATTAACCGCACCTTCGTAATCATCGTCCAGTCTCTCGATCGTCATATCGTCATAATCACCCTCGTTATCTCGATTATCCGTTATTTCACTATCCGCGATATCACCGTTCATCTCGTGATTCGAGTTCAACGCATTGTTTATGTTGGACGCGTCGGTCTCAACTTTTACGAGAACCTGATTACCGTCGCGTATCGTGATTTTGCAAACTGGACCGGATGGTATGACAGAAGTGCCGTTTCCGACAACGACGAATGACTGTTTCATTACGTGCTGAACCTGTTGTTGCTGTACCGCTGGATTATTGAGTATGTGAAGCTGAAGCGGCTGCTGCGACTGATTCGTCTCTATTCTGTAATTGGCGGTAGTTTGCTCGAGATCCTCGACCTGTACCGTCGTCGAGTCGTTACCGACACGATCGTTGCTCGTTTCACTCGAAACTTCGTAATGTTCGGTCTCGTTCGTAGAATTTTCTACCATCGCCTGAGATCCGATATTTCCAATTATTTGAGCGGGTACGGAATTTGGCGCGGCTTCGCCTTTGACTATCTTTAGCCATTGCTCGACCAGACGCGTAGCTAATAATCTAACGCCCTGATGGCAAACTTCCTTCGACAGACCCTTTATCAGCTTTGGACAATTGTTGCTTTTGAGACGATCGATCTTTACCGGACAGAGATGCAACAGCTCGAGTAGCTCTTGTATCAATGCCCAATTTTTTGCTACTATGCCATCGGTCAGCCACATGTGGACGAGACTCCAACCTCCTGCGTCCATGAATCTAGAAGGCAAGCGATAGGACCGTATTTTTCGACCGTTTTCTTTCTTTCTACTTATCATTAATTAAATGTTTTTAAGAGACGCCCCCGCTGCGTCTCGATCCTCGTCGTATGAAAAGACAAACTTTTACGAATCGATGTAAAGTTATTCTTTTTTTTTTTTCATTATTTTTTAAATATCAATATTCAAAAGAGAAAATGGAATTGTTTTGTAATTTTGTTTCTTTTGCGATTGTTCTAGTGAGATTAATTTGTTCTGTTGGACACATATCAGTAAGTACGGCGCATCGAAGCCAACCGCCCAATGGTTCAGAGTCCATAATCGTTTTATTTTGCATGTTTTAATACTTTTGGTATTCACACCAGTTTTCCAATTCGGAATACCCGTGTGTCTCAACATGCAGCTCATATTTCTAATTCGCGAAATTCCTACGAGCGATATACTTCGAATATTTGAATCGTTCGATAGGAACGATAACTCTTTGGACGTTGCTCGGCGAAGCATATTTTTATTTTTGTCTAGTCAACGTCAATGGCAAAGTATTAAATATAAAACGTAAAAATATTGAAATATCGTGCTAAACTGTAATTATACTCACTGGCTCAGAAGTTCGGTGTTGGTGGTCTTGAGAATCTGAATGTAGATACATTTGGAGACGAGTTTCTTCGAGAATTTTGTCATGAGATTGGCCAGACGATGTACCTCTTCTTTGCTCTTGATGCCACCCGTTGGTCCCAGCAATACGCTGAGACACTTCAGCAACTGAAACGGATCTATACGAGGCTGCGAACAGAGACAGAGATTGCAAAATAAAGAAAATATTCCGAAATTTTTTGATTAATGCGATTAAGCTTTATGGCATGTTTTATTTGTCTATAGGACACATATCAGAAAGTTCGGTTCATGGAATTCAACCGTCCAATGGTTCAGAGTCCTTGTTAATTTTATTATCGCATATCATTAATTTTTTTTTTTTTTCGTACAAGAATTTTATGTTAAGAAAAACTTGTACGTCTCGATATGCTCGATTCCAGCGACGAATTTGAAATATTCGACAAACTGATAGAGACAGAAATCAAGCGGAAAAATGGTAATTAAAAATTAAGAAAGATTTGAAATTCGGTGGAATTTGTTGGAATAATCAATAACGATTTTACAAAGTTCGTCAGTTGATGCTCGATTAAATCCAAAATAATTCGGAATTACCTTCTTCATGACAATTTTTATCACTGATCATAGATATTTTGTATGTATTTTGCAATTATTTGGGAATAAACAAACGGTAAAAGGGTCAAATAGAGAAATCATTAATTTCGCGAAGCGTAAGGCGTGCCACTTGGGCATCGGGTCTCGTGAGGTACAACAGCTCTTATCATTATGAAATTCTAGAGACAAGCACGTGATGCGATAATCGTCTCAAAACCGAAAATAGGGTAGGGGAGATACTAATTCATCCAAGGTTATTGATCTCTTGTATCCCACCACACGGCCATCTTGTTTTCTCCGCAACGACGAGACTGATCGGAGCGCCGTCTGTCGGCGAACATCGAAACGTAAAATCCAACATGGCGGAACAAGAAAACGACGATGTTAAATTTCTTTCTTTTGAGAAAGATAACTCACCATTTTGATGAACGATCACGTAATCCTTGTTGAAAAACCTTCACCCGACGAACGCCACCGATAACACTATCATAGCTCACGATATCTGTAACGAGACGAAGAAAAATACGTTCCATCACACATTTTCTTTCCATATCAATGAAATAGCATATGGTGCAAAAAAATCTCTTGGTCGGAAGCGCCATTGATTCATCGTTAAAATAGAAAACGCACGATGCGGAACGACGAGAATTAACAGACGCTCTCCATAATGACGAATCTTACGAACGATATTAAACGTTTAAAATGATTGAAATTTTGGAAAAACAAATTACGTTAGCTCACTGATATAATTGTGAACGAAAAAATAGATCGTTAAAATATCTAAACGGTAGCGACAAACATCGAAGATAAAGAGAGCGCGAGGCGTGGCCTTGCCTAGTAACACCGATCCATACGGGGAGGTGCGAGTGCTGCGTCACCAAATTAAGAAAAAATACTTTTTAATGTACCTATGCGTTGGTGTTGCCTACCAGTAATGTACGAATTTCCTAACGAGATTTGGTTCAATTTTATTTCCTCCCTTCTCGCTAAAACGAGCTTTATCTTTAATGCGTATGGAGGGCTAATATATCGGGCAAGAATATCGTAACGCCTAGATGTGGCCAAAGTGCAAATGGGAAAATTCAATCCTGCTGGCAAACGGGGCTCGCTCGACAGCTAGACTGGCGAAAGAGCTTGGCTGCGCACCGTAACTCGCGCATATTCGCCCTCCCGCCTCGTTTTACCGTTGCCCCACTGACCACTAAGAGATCCGAGTTTCCAACTTGTTCGACCAACAGCACCCCGTTTCCGTCCCCTACCCTCTGACCCCTTTACCCCTCCCTTCCGGCAATCACAATGATGTCACCAATAGAGCTCGTACTATTTATAGATATGTATATGGCACGAATAAGCCTTTCCTTCGTTAATAAACCTCGTTTCGAAAGAACAATTGTCATTTTTTACCAAATTATATCACACGGAACACTGAGCTTTCAGGAGACTCGTTAATGACGATATTTTCAACACTCGGAGCTCACGGGAAACGTGACGCGGTTTTTCTTTTTCCTTTCTCAACGCGTCATTCAACATCAATGAAAGGAAATACTTGTGGCAATTTAATAGTCAACGATTTTCCACCATTTCATAACGATTATCTGGATAACCGCTGTTGGGTTACGTCTCGTAACGCGCGCGTTTGCTGATTTTCGCGAAAGTAAAAGCAACGAAACAGCCCCACCCATCTTTTCTCTCCGCATGCTTCGGGATTTGTGTCTTTCTTCTCTCTCTGTTTCTATTTCTAGCTCTCTCTCTCTCTCTCTCAAATAATTAAGGAAAATATTTTTTCTCGCTCTCGTAACGGCCAATCGAGCCAATCCACTCACATTATGTTTTGTCAACAATTAAATCCTTTTTATGGATAACAAATGTTCACAGCAATGTATAAGAAATCAAACATTTCCTATACACGATTGTCGCCAGACTCGTTCTCTTCTCTCTCCCGCGCCCTAGCGTTTCCACACCGTACTGTGTGAGGCCTCGTAATGGCTTCTCGCGAGTCGGGGACGATGGGAAAGATGCGCTAACGAGACTTGGAAATCCGCATATATGTTTTCGGCGATCTTGTCATCTGGAATAAAAAATTCGTTATGATTACGTATGAGTTACCTTTTAGACGTGTTTGTCGATATATCCGAACGTTCCAGCACCGAAATGAACTCGTTTTTATTTGGAAAATGTAATATTCTCACCTAACTACGTAGCACGAGCGGCCGTGACCAAACAGGAAGTACACTTGGTGGTTCGACCGAGTCAAATCATGTCTAACTCTCGATACTCCTTCCACTCGAAGCAATAAAATCGAATAAAAACATAGCCATTATACACTAATTTTTCATAGCTAAATGTTATTAAAATAATAGATAGATGGGCACAAAAATTATAATACCCGTATTAATAATGGTATAATAACGACGACTATAAAAGAGTTATTTGACTTCAGTCGTTGTGGGTCAAGACTCTTATATCAAATGAGCGACTTTTATTACTCCTTTTAGAAATAAAAATATGAAAAAAAACCCATTATCTATATACTAGAAAGGTATTTCTTTGAATAAAAAATTATTAAAAATGATTTTCATGCACCCACGATCTGATCGATCGAAATACCGAGTAAATTAAATTCACCGTGTTAGTCGCAAAGTCACATTTGACCTAAGTGGTCTGGAACGTCGGGAAGTGGTTCTCAACCCGATTAAAAGCATGGAATATGAGAACCGGAGAACCTAACCTGCAAATTTTAGTGGTGCTCATTACAACAAAGAGAACTAACAAAATATCATTGTAATAAATAAACATCAAATTAATCGAGTAAATTACATTCACTATGTCGCTCGTAATTGGTCTACAGACTGCAGTTACCGCCGGAATTGCCGCATTTCGTGGCAGCTTCGTCAACAGGGTAATTTAGTATTGTAAGTCTATTGTCGATATTGTATTATCAATTGTGCTCCAAAACGCAAATCTTTCACAGGTCGTACCGGCTAGATACATTTGTCAGGGTAGAACTCTGTTCAGTGAAGAGAACGAAGAAACCGTCGAAGTTGCGAACTCCAACGAAATACACATTGACCCATCCAAGGATAGACGAAATCCAGTTCCTGTCGAGACAAGTATAAGATATCTCCAGAGCGACGGTACGTTTACTCGAAAAACTTTGATACTCGACAGTTTCCTCGCGATTTTCATCGTCTACAATACTCATTTCTAATATCCGCATTTCTAGCATTCAAAGAAACTTATGGCAACGAGCCGGTTTGGAAATTATACAGAAGGAATCACAAAGGAATGTTTGCTCCAAGAAAGACTAGGAAAACTTGTGTGGTGAGCGCTCGTCGATTGAAACGTGCGTCTTTTCGCTGAAAAAACTTTTGGCGCTTTTATCATTTTCGTCGAAAATTACAGAGACAAGGCATCATCTCGACGGGAAATCCTTGCCCCATTTGCAGAGACGAATATCTCGTTTTCGACTATAGAAATACCGCTTTACTGAAACAATTTATTTCTGAATACAACGGAGCAACTCTCAGCTACACGTAAGATATTAATTTCAAATTGTATCAGGAGGGATCGAATCGTCCAGAGATTTTACCGCTCGTTACAATTTTTCAGACAAACCGGGCTTTGCCAGAAGCAACATAAGAATCTTTTGATAGCCATCATCAGAGCCAAAGATTTCGGCACGATTACGTTTGACGTTCCATACCGAATGTACGATTACTCAGACTGGTACGATCCAGAAACGGAGAAACAAGAAAAATCTGTTCAATCGAATTAATTAAATATAAATATCAACGAATTTAATGATCAATCGCTAGTTCGCACATAGTACCAGAGGATAATTTATCAATAGCTATGAATTCGAGTTCGTTCGAGGCGAAATTCTTGATCGTCGGTGGTGGAATTGCTGGTGTCTCCTGTGCGGAGAGTCTAGCATTTCTCGCACCCGAAGAACGAGTAATCCTAATAACATCGAGTCCTCTTATCAAAGCTGTCACGAACGTCGTGCCCCTTGCTACTACCCTGACGCAATTCGACGTCGAGGAACGTCGGAGTGATTCGCTCGCCAAAGCTCATCCTTCTGTACAAGTTTTTCAAGATACAGTCGTAAAAGTAAACACGAATGAGAAAAGCGTCGAGACTCTTGGTGGTCGAGTAATTCGTTACGAGAAACTTTGCGTTTGCACGGGTGCAAAGCCCCGACTCATATACGAGAACAATCCTTACGTTATAGGAATTAGAGACACGGAATCGGTTGACAATTTGTCGCGTAGAATAGCCAAAGCACGAAGAATAATTGTTGTTGGAAATGGTGGGATCGCTACAGAAATTGTTCACGAGGTCGATGGAGTAGAGATCGTCTGGGTCATCAAGGACAAACATATATCTGCGACTTTCGTCGATCCTGGAGCTGCTGAGTTTTTTCAAGAAAAACTACTCAAAGGTGAAACAGAAAAGAAGACAAAATCTCCGGAAGTTAAGAGAATCAAATATGCGATCACCGAGAGTAATTTGAGAGAAGGCGGACCTGCTTTGGGTCCTGATTGGCACAATGCTTTCACGATCCGTGGCGATTCGAAACTTCCTACAAGAGTAAACGTTGAGTACCAATGCGAAGTTTCAAAAATTCTCGAGCCTTCGGAAATCACTGATAAGAGTCCTGATGAAAGTTGGCCCATTTACGCGAGTCTTACGAATGGAAAAGTAATCGGTTGCGATTTCATCGTATCGGCAACAGGAGTTTCGCCAAATTCGGATCTACCGGGATTGGAAAAGTTAAAAAAATGCGAGAACGAAGGATTTTTGGTCGATTGGAAGATGGAAACATCGATGAAGGATATCTTCGCAGCTGGTGATGTTTGTACGGTCGATTGGGATATCGCCGAGCACTGGTTTCAAATGAGACTCTGGACTCAGGCGCATCAAATGGGTCGTTACGCCGCAAAATCTATGCACGCGAGTATCGCGAACGAGACTTTTCATCAGGATTTCTGTTTCGAGCTTTTCACTCATGTGACCAAATTTTTTGGTTACAAAGTCGTTCTTCTCGGTCTTTACAACGGACAGAAGTTAGGGAACGATTATGAGATTCTGCTGAGAATGACAAAGGGTCTGGAGTACATTAAATTGGTGCTGAAAAACGGTAGAATGCAAGGAGCGGTTCTCATCGGGGAAACGGATTTGGAGGAGATGTGCGAGAATTTGATACTCAATCAACTCGATCTTAGTATCTACGGCCAAGATTTACTCGATCCAAACATTGACATAGAGGATTATTTCGATTAACCATCCAGTGTACCAATTAACACAAAGTTGTACATTTAAAAATTGGTAAAAAAGCGTTTTATTTAAGTTTGTATTATGAATAATATTATGCCATCGGAATTTGAGCTTGCGATTCTTATTACTATCGCGTTTATTCTTAACTCTTAATTTTATGGCACTAGTTTATAAAAAATAAGTCTTCTTGTTGACTTGGGAATACTTCAAGGCGGAGATAAGCTCGAAGAGTATAAAAAAAACACCGAGCAACGTACGATTCGCCTATTCGCGTAGCAAAATAACGCGCGATTAATACCGTTGCGTCGATGTTATTCGTCTACCAATGTGCGTTTCTATCACAGACCGGTTATGCTAAGTGCCGTTCTCTCGTGATAATGAGATAATATAAAAAGAAAATGCAAATGAAATAATCGGGAAAAAACAACACGCGCGCCGGCGCCAGACTTGGAACGACAAATATTGCAAATTCTTCTACACTTAAAAATACTTTTTTTCATAAAGTAAAATGTACGAATGATAAAAGCTATGCCCCCTATAAAAAAACATGGACTAAATAGGATACTTTGGTTAGAAAAAGTACAGCTTTCTCGACGAACAGCTCGAGGTTAAGAAGTAAAATCAACGCGGTGAAAATTAAATAAAAACTATCGAGATTTTACATTACTTAGTCTACTTAACGTCGAAACGAACGCTCTTCATGCTTGGTGGATCTTTAAAAAAGGGACAATTGCCACGTAGAGTCGATTTGCTCGGTGAGTTTCTCACGTCGAGCACATTTCTCGAGGTTTCGTTAGTTTCGTTTGTGGCGGATTGTGAATTTTCGATGACGGTGGTATTGAATCCGCTGTTGTTGGATATTTCGTTCTCGTCGTTGCTGACGTTGCCTTTGGCGTCCAGAGTGTGCTTCAAGCTATCGATTATACCACGCATTTTGTCGAGTGATTTTGTCACTCGACCGCTGGTCTCGCGACTCTCGTACTCGTGACAAAGTCGACTGAGCATTTTCGCCGAATTTTCCATCTCCGCGAGACAATTTGAAATTTCTTCTTGCCGTTTTTCTACTGTCGATTCGGTTGTTTCGTTAGCCGCGGTTCTCTCGAGCATCGAATTGTCCATTGAGAAATGATGAAGACTCTCGTTCAGTTGTTTCTTCACTGGTGTCATATTTATGGATATTCGGCTACTGTTCAAAGAGTCCTCGACGATATCGCTTTCCTCGAAAGGCTCCCATTCATCCTCGTTATTGCGCAATTCTCTCATGGAATCCTCGATGTCGTGGTCGCGCAATCGGTGTATCCAATCGAGAAAGTGCAGCGGTTGCCAGAGCGTCTCGAGTCCACGATCGCGATCGCGTACTCGTATTACAGGCTGCAAACCCTTATCGACGACTATCTGTTGCTGGGAAAATTCCTGAAACACGATAATAATGATCGAACGTATTAGTACAGCGGACAAAAAAATTGGGCTCGTCCGGGATTTGAACCCGGGACCTCTCGCACCCTAAGCGAGAATCATACCCCTAGACCAACGAGCCGTAGTTATATTTGCATCGAACCGTGTAAATCAATTATTTAAACAAATAAGAATAATCAAGTACAGTAGAACCTCGGTTATCCGAACCCTCAATTATCCGAACGATGACTTAGTTTATCCGAATGCTCAATTATCCGAACGTTGACCCGAAAGATACATTGTTGCTCGCTGCCACCGCCGTGAGCAACAATGTATCTTTGCGAGAATCGCGAGATACATTGCCGCGGCATACATATTAACGCGAGAACGTTAATATGTATGTCGAATTTTAATAACTATGTATGTACTGTTTTTATGTGATAAGGTGTTGTTTATGATCTCGTCCCAAAAAACCCACATTTCGATTATCCGAACTAGCATCGGTCCCGATTGGTTCGGATAATCGAGGTTCTACTGTATATACAAAATCCTCGCCAATCGTCACACGAAAAGTGATAAAATTCTAATTAAATTATTCCAAGATAGATTTTACTAATAAAATTCAACGACTATTTTGTAGTTTTCATAAACTGAACTTGTTGTCAAGAGTTTGTTAAATTTCACGAAAGCATTGTATTTCCAAAATATTTCGATCTATTTTAGATAAATACGTATAGACGAATTATTACTTTCGCCTATCTTCCCACTAGATACGAAAGACCTTGAAAAACCGCGTAAAATCGATATAGCGTAAAAGTATCCTTGTCCGAATGAACTTACGTAGTTCACACCGACGTCTCGACATCTTTCTGTGGCTTCTCTGACTAGCAACTGCATTTCGTGCAAACTGACACCACCGGCTTTTATCGCCTCGTTGCTCAATTTCATTCTAAGAGCTGACTCCGCATCGTTCGCGGTCTCGAACAAAATAGCCTCAAGTTCTTGGATGAAATTTGATTTGTAAGGCGTCACGTGTATTCTCGTTTCATCAGGGACAATCAGCTTCAGTCGTTGATTCCTCTCGACTTCGTGTGCTAAAAGTTCTTTTTCGATCTCGAGCTCTTTTTTGCGCTGATTAGTTTTCTCCAAAGCTAACTTTTGCTTCTCGAGCGTCGTGCCCAATTCTTTGATCTCGTTCTCGTACGAGGATTTCTGAGCGCCCAATTGCGCCTCGATCTCGCGTTTCGCATTCTCCAACTCTTTGATAGCTTTTCGCTTCGATTCCTCCAGTTCGGCGCGCAATCTTCAAAAAAAAAACGAAAATTCCATCGTCGAATATAAAAATCCTGAAGATATGTTTTCAAGGATACAAGATATTTCGTAGATTACACACTTCTCTTCCTGTATCGACAGTATCTCCTGATGAGCGAACTCAAAGTCCACCGGCTCGGTCGTTATCTGTTTGTTACCCTGGTCGTCATGGGGATTGCAGACTTTGAAATAATGATTGCCACCGATCACCAGACGATCGCCGTGTTTCAGAAGAACTTTGCCACTTACGATCTGCAAAGAATGAAACAATTTTTTTAATCCACTTAAAATCCTTCATAATTTCGGTCAATGAATTAATCGCAAAATAAAACTCGACGAGCACGAGAAACGGATCGTATACCTGCCCGTTGAGATAAGTATCAGCGTTCATTTCCGGCTTCAAGATAAGTCTTCCATCGTCGTTCTCGATCGTACTGTCGAAAGAAAGATATCAAATGTTTCAATGAAAACGAACTAGCGTTATTTCCTGCGTATCACATTTGTACACACAAACACCTTGTTACAAACATAAATAAACAGTCAGCACACATATATCTCGCTGTCGTAACAAGCGATTAATTATTTTTAGTAACGCAAGTCGATACGCATCGGCCGATGCGAGCGATCAACAAAGCAAAAGAAGAAACAAATCAGTTCGTCCATGTAACATCATTTTTGTCGACCGTGAGGCTGACGAACAAATACCGGGACGTAAAATACCGGGATGTACGTGCAACATAGCGATAAGAGAGTCGAGTCCATTACGAAATCCTCCTGTATATAAAAACGTATCAGGGTCTTTCGGTGCAGCACAAATCTCTCTTGTTGTGAGTTATATGTACAGCGTAAAAGCGATTAAGTGCATGAATAAAATGTCAAAACGATTAAGTAAAAATGAAAAATATACAAGAGAGGACGTATTAATATAAAACAAAAAACCAATCCACCAGATTCAAGCGAGCCGGGTGCAATTAATACACAAGATGGTTGCAAGTGCAGACGAGATTGGAAAAACTTTCCACGACGTAATAATCTTTCTTTCTCTCCCTTTCTTTGCTTATCCTTAATTCTCTTTCTGCTTTCGGTTAGTCCTCCTTTTACAAAATTTTTATCTTTTTCCTCGACCGACTCCAGACTAACCAATGCAATTCCCTGACCAGAGGACCCTCCAGCACGATATCCAATTGCTCCATAGTTCTGCCCTTGCGACGGTCGCTGCTGCGTTTCCCAATGCGAACCGAACCCGGTGGTACAAGGTACAAAAGTGCGCCGGATAACATAGGATCCGCGGCGAGGTTAACGAGACACGGTTGCGTACTCTTATCACGGAAATCAATCTCAACGGCGATACCGCAGCATCGAAGAAATTTTAACTCTTTGTTCTTCCTCTCCTCAGCTTCCCGCAATTTTTCTGACCATGATCTGAAAACGTTGGTTAGCTCTTCGTTTAAAGAAGTACGACTATTTTCTATTTTTTTTCTCTCTCTCTCTCTCTCTCGACAATTAAAAATATTTCTAGGCAAAAATTTGTAAATTGTAATAACGACGTTGATTCAAACTCATGTTGCAACTCTTAGGGATGAATGTTATCGAATTAACATGGATAATGAACTAATACGGTCATCTTGAAACGATTCAACGTTATCGGGGAAATTTGAATAAAAAAATTGGCTATCTGTTACGTTGCTTTCTTTTCTATAGTCGTACTTCCCTAAACTCGTGACTACAATTATTTAGAAATTCTTTCTTCCAGAGATCTCTCCGTTGTGTCGTTTAAATTTCGCGTTAAGATCGCTTTGCGTACAGAGTCCAAGCTGAAAGTTCGATTCGACGACAATTTCAGTAAATCGCGATAACGTAAAAAATCCTGATACGACATATTGTTTGTTGCGAAACGAAACAGTCGATATCATTGAATCAAACGCGATTAATTTACGCACACGTATCAACGTACGAAATTTCCGTTCCGACAGAATTTACGAATCGTACAATCTAATATCGGAACAAGAATCAATACGCAAAGCTTCCTTAACGTTAACGCGCTCGTAAAGAAAGCGCGATTGAAAGAAAAGAGCGCACTTTTGCGTGAGGCAAAGTTGTTCCTCGGCTCGTTTAAGCTGATCTTTAAGAGCGTCGATCTCACGCTGTTTCTTCTGAATCGTCTCGTTACTGTCGCTGGTCAATCCCTCGCTCAAAATTCTACGCGGCGGTGCGCCGAGTTGTTTCTCGTAGCCTTCGCGAATTCCTCGCAGACGCAAAATTTCGGCCTTCAATTCTCTGCAAGACAAAAAAGTAAATTTAATCCTACGTTACACAATCCCCGTAACGTTCATCTATCGAACTCGTGATACGAGCTAGTCGCGTTTCGATTCGTCTAGCACGTTAATCGTGAAGATTCGAGTCTTAGACTGTATTTATCGAGTATCCACGTTTGCCTGGTCGTTCCTAACTCACCGTATCAGTTTGTCGTGAGGATCGTCGTTAATTCTCACTCGATTGACGATCGCACGTGCTTGGCAGGCGTATCTCAGTGTCGCCAGAGTCTCCTCGAGATGAATGTTTCCAGGTGACACAGTTCCGAGCATCGCCGTCCGTGAATTACCGCCCAGACTCTCCTGAAACAATACGAAGAAAACGTAACGACGTTAATTGAGAAAATGTAATTAAAAACGGAGGGAGAAGAAAAATAGTTTTACTTCGACTCGCTGCCGTTCTCATACTTTTGTTATTGATTCAAGATACGCAAAACAGGAGATATTATCTTGAAATGTCCGTCGATCGGTATGTAAGAAAATTAATAAATCAAACGTCGCACTGTTACTATAGTCGAGGGTGGTGGAAACAATACTCTTGGCAATTGACCAATCGTTCGATATCGATGCGGCGATCGATCTGTACAAAAGCGAACGCACGAGTTATGCAAGATTAGAATGATCGAAGAGCGACGTTATCGGTAGAATCGAGATGTTTGATTTTTTATTTGTTTTTTTCATCGTGCGATATTCGCCAACGATAAATGAATTTTTTGTTTCAACGTTTCGACATCTTTGACTCCGAGAGATAAGGAGATGGCAACGAGATTAAAGCGTAAAACCAGAGGTCGACCAGCTGGTAATTGCTGCGAGAAGAATTTGGAACTGCGCAATTTTCCGAACGATATAAAAATCGAATTTCGATGCGAGCTCGACGAAGCGTGAGCGAGACTACGTGTTCTTTTTTCAACGTATTTGCAAAATCGAGCGTGAAATTTCGTGGTCTCGGTCACGTATACAACGCCCTCGGGACGATCCCTCTCTCGAGTCGATCATCGTTGAACCGTAAATAATTCGTTCTTTTAAGACAGGACCCCAACTGTGACGGTCGCTAAAATAAGCTTCTTTTCATGACTTTAAAAAATTCACTTAATACTTTTTTCTTTGTTTTTACAAAATCATTGAGCGAATTAAAAAAATTCACGAAAAAAAGCTTATTCTTCTAAACGTCACAGTGAGGTCCTGTTTTAATCGAGGTAGGAGAAGCGTACAAAAAAATGCGCACGCAAGCGTCACCGAAGATTATAAAAGTTTCGAGGCGTATCGAATTCCTGTTATTCGACCTTCCCTCATCGATACTGAAACGATCGAGCTGGGAAAGCTAATGTACATCGTAAAAAAAACGTTACAATCATCGCGTATTGACAGTTTGATATTTGTTCAGTTGAGACATTAATCATCGACGCATTTTTCAGGCGAGAGTGAGGTCGATTCGTCATACATCACACGCTCACGCAAAATTGATAATCAACAAGCGACAAAAATACTCGACCTAAAATCTTTTCTAGCTCGTGAAGCATAAAATCCTAATTCTCATAATAAAAAATGCAACTCGAGAACAAAAAAATATTCGACAGAAAAACGCAACGTTAGAAATTCCCAAAAATATTTCCAAAATCAAAGTCGCCTATCTCTTCTCGCGAGAATGAAACGAAATACAGAACACCTTAGTGCTCTTTCGGTTACAAACACGCTCGAGTTATTATTAAGAGATCTCTCCTTCTCGTTCTTGGCCACGTTTCAAAAAAAAACAAAACAAAAAGCTAATCTCGCATCACGCGACGATACGAAATATCTTCGACGATAAAGTACTGTACAACAGTGTCCCTTCTTAACAAAATAAATTCTCTCGCGAATCATTCGACAATGAGAACAATGTTCGCGAGGTCGGAACGATTAAACGCTTTGCGTTAATTGCACGTGACGATCCAAGGCATGTGCCAGTTCAACGTGCGAGCGCACTTTGCATTCGCATTAAAAGCCAAGAGCTATTTTTGTTTTTTATTTTCTGTTTTTTTCTTTTCGTTTCGTTTCTTATCGCTAAAAGTATTCGCGAACGTTACAAACGCCGGTACTTGGCGATAATGTACAGGGCATCGTCGATCGATCTCCTCGTTCTAACGTGCTTTGTAATCGAGCTTGATAAGAAAACCTTGCGATATTATTTTATCGATTTGATTAATTTTTTTTTCTTCGATAAGTCACAATCTCGAGCTAGAGTACTTACGAACTGAGTACGAACGGGGCTTGCCCAAAAAAATCGAGAGTTCGTTACCACCGTGGCGAGGACTCGAAATAACTAGCAACCCTAAAATAATCGATCTTGGCCTCGTTCGTGACGAGCTCGACCACGCAATTGCCTTTGTAACGCACGAGGCAGCTTTCTCGGTTACAATAACAACGATTTAGCCGAGGAGAATCCGCGTGACGAAGAGCACGGGAAGAAATTATGAAACTACGTTGAAACGTATCGCGATAATACTAACGATAAGTCACGATCAGTCTCTCGCACTTCTCTCTTTCTCTCTCGATTTATTTCAAGCTATGATCCACGCCTTGACGAGATCATCTAGTGAAAAGCCGTTAAGCCTTAATCCCTTTCGATTACTTCGAAGGTCCCTCGTGTAATTTTCCACGGTTCGTTGTTCTCCGATTACCGAGTCGAGTAATCGTTCTAATCGTAAATTGACTCGACATGATAATTTCGAGAAAACGTTTTTCATTTATTGACACCGCGTTTTGTTGAATGATTATTTGCGTCATTTCTTTTTTACGATTGTTCTCAGACGTTATGAGAAAATGCTCGAGTCGTGGACGGTAAATAATTTAAAGATAAGAACGTGAACGATAAATATAATTGTAACTTCGATTACGGTTAATTAGTACAAATTTTGGAATAAGATAGGACGCCAAGACTGGCAACAAACATCGGCCATTTTCACGAATTAATTGATTTCAGTTTTAAACGTTAATTATGATAATTAAATAATTGTCTCCTCGAAAGTAAAGGTTTCTGGGCATTGTCGAATCGAGTGGCTCTTTGGTACGCGGGTCAAATAGTCTCGAGACGATAAGAGAATCGAAAGCGAGACGGATTTGGTCGATCGTGAGGGGGAGAAAATAAGAGAGAGGTGGAGTTTTGCATGAAAACCGGCTCGGGCAAAAATAGACATTTGAGAGAAGGAAGGCAAGCGAGAAAGAGAAAGAGAGAGAGAAAAGCCAGTAAGAGGGGAGTAAAAAGAGAGAAAATTAACGAAGAGAAGAGGTAGAGAAAGAGGCAGAGAAGAAGATTACTCAAGGAAGAAATAGCGACAAAATGTTAGAACGTGCGTACGAGTGTCGTCGGTCGTTGAAACAAGTCACGTGAGATAGGAAGAATCACGAAGGAAGCCTCGGAAATTGCGTATCGTACGAGCGAATCACGGATCGCACGAATAATGTTTGTCGAGGAAGAAATAAAAATTGAAGGAAGGGTGGTAGCAACGTGTGGTTGAGATACGTTGTCGTTGGGTCGAGTGGTGGTGGAAGAATGAACGGTAGAGAGGATAGAGAGAGAGAGAGAAGAAAAAAAGAGAGGCAGAGCGGCAGACGAGGATGGAAACGGTGGGGAAGCTTGGAAGGCCGCAGAAGTGGGAGAGAGGAGATGGCGCTATATCGCACAACGGCGGGTAAACATTACGCGCGTCTCGTCCACGCTTTAGTTTAAAGTAAAACATCGTCGGATTGCATTCATAAAAGCCGAGAGACTTTTCGTAACGTTCGCATTGTTCGAATTGTACCGAGAGTACGTGGAGTAACAGAGAAGAAGAACAAGAAGAAGAAGAACAACAACAACAACAATATAAACAAGAACAAGCCGAAGAAGACGAAGAAGAAAAAGAAGAAATTCCATTCGGAATTCGACGCCTTCTCTCATATTTCAGAGCCGAGTGTACGACAAAGTTACATCACCGGCATTTTTCTATTATTTTGCTTTCGTGAAAACTCGACGAAGATCCGAGTCAGAGAACAAAAATTCGTCGCACTTTTCGACTTGCGAATCAAGGCCTCTACCGTAGTCGAAGATCGTACGGAATTTTCAAGGAAGCTATGTCCTTCAAGAAACCACCTCTCAACGAGTATTTCGTTATTCGCCTCTGTCTCGATTTATCAGGATTGAGAAAAGTCCGGGAGGAGAGGTGATCGTACTCTCTTTCCGCATTATCCTCGTTGGTTCGGACACTTTTCATTGTCTTTCACCTGCGACAGAGAGAAGAAAATTAAGAACGTGCGAATCTAGGAAGAAATCGTACTAACGTCGTACTACGTGTTGTTACACGTTGTTTTTTTGTTCCGAGAGAGACAGAGAGAGAGAGAGAAGACAAAAATTGAAAGATCGAACCTCGTACGAAGTTTCGAAGAAACATGGATCTCGTCTACATGCCCGAAGTGCTGACCTACGGTTCGCTCAGAGCGCCGATATATCGAGACTACGAGCAACCTTGGAACAAGGATTATTTTAATTATGGTACGTCCATTTAAATAGATCCATTTAATTCCCGTCTTATCTACGATCCATCCTCACGTGAACATCTTTCTTCTAATTCACGTTTCTTCGTATCACAGACCACTCGTAATTTCTTCTTTCACAGTCTGTAAACACGAAAAGAAAAATTAAACTTTCTATCGAAAGGAGGAAAATAAAATATTCGTAACGCGATGCCAGTCCGTTCGTTGCACCCGTGCGACACGCACCGTCGCTTTCGTAACGCAAAGGCGAGGCGTGCGTGCATTTTTTCGTTCGTTCGTTTCTCTTATTTCGTGTCTCGACGAATTTTCCCACTCGAAGAAATTAACAGAAATATATCTGAAAATAAAAGTAAATTCTTTAACACAATTTTCTATCAAACTTATTACTGTATTATTCTCGGTTGATATTGGAGACACGCCGTCAAGGTTTCCATAACTTTCCCGGATAAATAATTGAGAGCGTTTACACCTGGAAAATAAAATCGGGGGGGAAAAAATCGTTTCGCGAAACTATAAAAAAAAAGAAAAAAAAACAGTAAGTCGTATCCGTGACCGTGTCTAAGAGCAAACTGAGAAATCTGTTTGTTCGACCGAGTTTTCAACTCGCCCACGGCAATCTTTCTCTACGATTTCCTATCCGTTCGAGAGAAAAAAAACAGCCTGATAACTGATAACGACATTTGTTTTTTTCCGTCTCACGGACCTCCTGAGCAAGAATTCCTCTAGCTCGAGGTAAACACGATGGAAAAAGAACGTTTTGAAGAGAAGGAAAAGAAAATAATTCGTAACAGAATTTTCCTTTGAAAAAAATCGCATGAATTAAATTGATAACGAGAATCGTCGAACAAACGTGAATATTCAAAGGCATCGGGGTCTAAGTAACGAAGATATTTCCGTACGATGTAATCTATTTGCGCGATAGGGCTCTTCCAGACACGACGCAAAAAGAAAGAGAAACAAAAACTTCAATCAACGACGGGTAATGACGCTCGAGAGCGTTTTAATCGCGTTATAATTGTAGAGAATAAAAAAAACGAAAACGGAATTATACACATAGAACTTTCAAAGTTATTGCGGCGTTATCGTTTTAAACGCGTCAAAAGGGGCAAGACCAACGGGTCGGTAGTGTAATACCGGTTTTTAAATGTCGAAGTTTACGATACGTATCGACCAGTTGGAAATAGTTCGTCGAACAATTTTCAAGACTCTTATCGCACGAATCGTTTCGAAGGGTTCCTCTTTATCTCATTTCCCTCCTTCTCTAACCGTACGAGTTTTTCGTTCGCCCCTGGTCTCGATAACACGTGTTTACTTCTGGTACGAGAAAAAAGAAAAAGAAGAAAAAAAAATGTCTGTGTGTGTCTGAGAGAGAGAGAGAAAGAAACGAAAGAGAGAAAAAACGAGGTCGTCGCCAGTCTCGTTTAGGGACTGCGTAAATGCGCGTTTACAGCGTTAGCCGTGCATTCTCTCACGTACGCACTTCTGCCTCGTTTGAGAAGTTCCAACGTACTCGGCCCAATAGGCCCGGTACCGGAGAAGCGAGAGAGATAGCTTCGCGAAAGACTCTCGAGGGCTCCCTTCCTCCTCTCGTCCATATCGAAGCACCGCACCTGCGAGACACGAACCCCGGGAACAGCTTGCCATTCCAAGATTTATCGAGCTTCGCATTATCGTTCGAGATCGATGACTAATCGTGGAAGAAGGAACTTCTCGTTGATTTCGTAGTTTCGCACGTGCGACGTTAGTCGCGTTATCGTTTCGTAGGACTTCACATTGACGAGAAAAGTCTTCGGAGATTTTAACGTACGGTCCCTCTCCTGTCTCTTTCTCTTACATCCTTCTCGTATCGGTGAAAAGAGCGTGATTCAACGTTTGTAACGAGTGAAAGTCAGGCGTTGAACGTAACGAGTCTGCAAAAGAAAAATCTTTAATCTCGGGCTGGGGACGAACGAAAACAAGTCCGGACTGTTAATCGTTTAAACGAGATCGGAAATATCGATAAGAGTATTAAATATCGACCGGACGAGTTTGATAATGTTTCATTGAACTGTTATTTTCTTTTTTATCTGAAATCCAACCGGAAACGATAGCTCGTGCGATAAATTCTACGAGAGTCTAAAGAAATCGTGTAACGAAAATCGTCAAGGTAACGAGACTCGTGAGTCACTTCGACGCGCAAGGGCACGTCCCTCGACACATTTCACGTACCCTAATTTACACCTGGTTCAACGAAAATAAACCGTACCGTTTATCGTTCGTCGTCACAGCTGAATCTCGCTCGTCTCGTGCGACTGAATCGATAATTATGAAAAAGGAGATAAGATTCATTAACATTTCGTATCTAACGAAGATAGCCGTCGAGTCTGGCGAGTTGGACGTCTTGAGAATTCCTTATAACCGGTATATCAAGAACGCGTATAATCCTTAACGTAAAAGTGGAATTTCGTTACCGATGAAAAAAGAAATTCAATTTCGTCGATACTGTTCATCGATCTGTCGTCGACTAATATTCGACAATTCACAATAATAATTGAGAATTCAGACGAAGAATGAACGTAGTAGCGCCGGTAGAATTTTCCTGAATCGACCCAACACGAAATCTGAATGAAAAATTTTACTAGACGACACACGACGTTTGACGAATAATATTTCCTCTTGTTTCAGGCAAATCCACGTCGTCGGTGTATTGTCCACGTTCTCAGCAAATGCCGAGATCATCGACACAAACGTCGAAAGATAATTGCCATTTGTGCAAGGAGAGCAAGAGACGAAGCCTCGCCGCTTACATCAGAGCCAAAACTCGTCTGAATTCCTGCAGCGAGATTAACGAGGAGGACGAGAGCCAAACGTCGGAAAGAGTCGTCGACAAGGAGACCGAGTCTCGAGTCTGTAAAACACAGAAATAATCGTTAATCGATAGCTCAACGAACATCGTCGACACGAAACAGGAAAAATATACAATAAAAAAGAACGCGAGAGAGATATCAAGAGAGACTGGAGATTAATCGGTAAAACGAATTACACAAAACAAAAACAAAAAAAAAGGAAAAACGACGTAGAATCGCTTGCCTGAATGCGTATCGGAAAACGTACAAAAATAAGAGAAGAAACAAAAAAAACATAGAACGAGAGAAATTCAACGAGGAAGGAAAATACGACGATCGAGCGAGGTCGTGATCCTCGTCGATCGTCGAACGAACGAGGAGGATCGTTCTCTCCTTCTCCTCTTCAGGATTTCGCGATTTGCTCACGACAAATGGAATCGCTAAAGGACTTACTGCGACGCTGATGACTAATTATACTATTTATAGATTATATATCATTATATATATATAGATATATGTGTTTATACGTATGTTTACGTACGTTAAATCTACTACGGTAGCGAGCGTTTCGCTCAGAAAATTTCGAAGCTCCGTACGAGTCGAGAAGTCGATTGCTGCCTACGCGTGAGATACCTTGATGAAAAAAATAGTCGAACACGACTTTTCCTACGAACATTGCAGCTGCGTCGAGCTCAAAACTTCTGGTTCTCCCGACTCGAGACCGAGTATCGTTGTTCCATTGTATTCGTAGCTCGTCACGTGAATATCGGATGAGCGTTAATTCATGGATTAAACAGACGACTCTTTGAGAGAGACAGAGAGAGAGAGAGAGATAGAGAGAGGCGGACGGAGGAAAGCGAGAAAAAAAGGCAATTTGCGTAGCGCGAAGGTTGAGACACGCGTCCCGTACGAAGAGAACAGCGCTGATTTCGACGACGTGATCGGAAAATTCTGTAACAAACGTAAAAGTAAGATTGTTAATACGTAATACAGGAGAAGCGGGTGAACTTTTGTCACAGAATGCACACAGAGACGTTTGATGTATCTTTAGTGTTTTTTTTTTTCTTTCTTTTTTTAAACTGATTCAGCAGCACGAAGCCGATTTGAATAATGTACTTGCCGTTCTAAAAGCGGTGAAGATTGGTCCGCCGAGTTGATAAAACAGCTCGTGCGTCGATATCGCACCCAGATGTTCCGTGGCAACGCATCGCTCGTCGTATCACTCTTTATTATTTTCTTCCCTTCTTCTCCTTTCTCTTCTCCCTCGTCTCTTTTAAAACTAAAAATAAGACTGACAATCGCGAACGATTGCAATGGGATTAAGTACACGAATAGAAATATCGTTAGGATTAATCGTAAATTAATTTAAATTATATTCCGTATCGGTTTCGTGCATGTTCGAACCGCGAAACGAGCGAGCTTTATTCGTACAACGCTTTAAGTATAAAGAAACATTGTTCTTTATTTTCTTTTTTTCTATGTATAATTCGTCGAAGAGACGGAATATAAAATAAGCTCGATAGAGCGACGATGATTTAAAATGAAAATTTCGCATACATGAATAAAATAAAAGTATTTGCGAACGATAGGGGCGTTTCATTCTCGTTGCCAGTGTTGCTTTTTTGTTTCGTTTCATTTATTCTTTTTTTTTATCGCGTGTACGTTCGATCGTTCTTCCATTAATGAGGCGAACGGTGGAAACTCGGTATTTGCGCTGCGAGCGAAAATTAATACTGCGGACTTGTATTTCCCATTGTTGACTCTATCATTATTCAGCATTGTGCGAGTAACGACAATGGACAATAAAAAAAAAGTGTACTGCGCACTAAAGTTTTCAAGGCGTTAATACTCGAGATACTACGTTGGCTTCTGTTTTTAGTGATAAACGTTGCAAATGGTTAAGTCGTTTTTACGCAGAAATTTTTTAATCGTCTCTAATTTTCGAAACGTTTAATTTTAAAAATTCTGATCTTGGGTTTGTAATCGTACGAGAACGATTTTAATATTTTGGCGGATATTCGATATTCGTTCTATTTACTTCTCGTGTATTTTAGCAACTAAGCGATAAAATTGTTAAAACGGTCCTGGTGTAAGAGTCAAATATTCATCATTTTTTGTTACAGTTGCGATAATTCATTTTTTTGAATAATATTTTGCCATCGATCGCTGGTTAACTCGAAAGATTACAAATTATTAAATATCGTTCCTTAAGGGAGGACCCCATTGTGACGATCAGAAAAATAAACTTTTTTTCATGAATTTCTTCAAATTCATTTATTGTTTTTTTGCGCTTAATTAAAAATATGTTATTCGATATACATTAAAGTAGATTCAAGTAAATTTTTATTGAAAAAATAATCGATAGTTGAAGTACAATAAATTTTTCTCAAAACTACGTTTTTCGAACTGGTACGGACGATTTTTTGTCAAGAAATCTTTACTCGAATCTACTGTAATATATATCGAATAACATATTTTTAATTGAGCCCAAAAAGAGGCCATTGAGTGAATTTAAAAAATTCATGAAAACAATCTTATTTTTCTGACCGTCACAGTGTTGTCCTGTCTTAAACGAACGAGGAAAGAATGAATTTTCGATTTTACTTCAATTTATTTGTTCAATTGCGATGAAAAATATCTATAAAAATATTCGAAATCGTTTAAGCATCCTGGACAATTCTGTACGAAAGGGATGCGTCGTGGCAAAAATGTTATTTGCACACGGCACTACCTTACCGGCCCGCCCGTTTCCTTTTGCACACGGCACGAAACCTCGGCTTGGCGCGTCTCGATTCCGCAATATCTCAGCGTTCGAACGTTTCATATTCGAACATAAAACAAAAAGAACAAAAATTCATTCCTCTACATCGATGAATGTTCTACGATCCGATAACATTTTCTTCGATGCAAAGCTCTCGGCGAAGGTTGTAAAAAAAAAAAGAAAAGAAAGAAATAACGAGAGCCAACAACGTCAGTCCGTCGTTACGACGATGGCGCATTGGTTGCGAGCCGGGTGAAAGAAAGCGGTGTGGTGACGTGCGCAACCTGTTGCGTGCTAGGCGCAAAAGTCTATAAAACCGACCGCGCGCAACCTCCGACTCTAAACAAGTTCAACTTCTACCTACGACGATCGCAGGACCAAAGCCAAACCCGAGTGGGGGAAAACCGCTAAGCGCGATAATCAACTTCTAGAAGCTTCGAGATAGTTCGCTCGACAAAAATGGTTTGGAAATCGTTGAAGATGAAGAACGAGACGCAAGTTAAGCCTGGTAAGCACTGTAAATAATAATCGTCTGCGATTTAGCCTTGATCGATTAATCCTTTTGCAACGACGCTACGAGACAAGAAAAACGCATTGTCGAAGAAAACTCAGACGTTCATTAATCTCTTTCAGACATCGACAAGCCCAAGAAGAACCCGCAGGGCGGTTGTCGATGCGGCGAACGTTGCAAAAAATGCGGCGAAAATTGCAAATGTACGACGAAGAGATTCTACCTACGACCACCCATGTTCAATTACTTCACGGATATGATGCACTGAAATAGAAAAAATAAATAGTTGGATTACCGAGGAAAAACAAAAATCAGGAATTATTTCTTCTTACGAGAAGACGATTGTTACCGAGTCATCCAGAAGAATCGATGTACGTCGCAATTGCAGATAATGGGAGAAGCCTCCGCGAGATATCGGAGATAAAGCGAATCTCTTTGTCTCGGAGAGATGCGAACAGTATTGTTAATAGTCGAATAGAATGAAATTCGATGTCTCTAAATATTAATACGTGTCTGTTTTTGTACTTAATTGTCGATTAAATAAATTATTCGTCTCGTTTATCGAGAACCTTGAAAAACGACGCAATTTCCTTTTTAAACGTTACTTACCTTCAGCAACCAGGTGAGCACGGATTCCCGATAGGGCACAAAACCTCGTTTTCTGTTGTTCGTGCTCTCGGCGAGCGAGGCGATCACCTTACCGAGAATCAGCAGCGACTTGTTGATAGAAACTCCTTCCTACAGGAAAATAAAAACATCTGTGATTTAAGGCGAAAATATTTTACGTATACGATCGTCCTCGATAGAATATTATTCGCGGGAGAATGAAGAAAAACGTAACGATAAGATTTTTAAAAGGAAATTTGTACTTTGATATTTTTGTGTAATTATTCGAATGAATTTTCATTATAAAATATAATCTCTTTTTTCTCGCTCACCCTCAAACGATCACCACTCGCGCAAGTTTGGCTCAATCTCTCGCTTCCCGCGAGATCAACGAGATTGATTTTACTTCGACGACTCGATTCCGCAGCTTTTCTCTCGTTCGAACCGCCCTTCGGTGTCTGAGTTAATATTATCGTGAAGATACTGTGAGATCTCGAACTCTTCTCGTTCATTCCCGTTGCCGCTGTGGCTCTCTGCGAATGGCCAACTTGAAGCCAAGTTTGAAGATCCTCGTAGCTCTGTACGGTGTGTAGACTGAGATCAACGACGTAAGGTCCAAAAACCGGATGTTCTCGAACTTTGAGCGGCGCTCGCTTGGCGCTCGTTGATGAATTAGCCGAGAGAAGATCGTGAATCTTTTCGTTGTAGATTTCGAAATAGCTTATCTCCACGCTGGTCGTGGAATCGCGATTTTTCGCCGAACGGGAAAATATCTCGTGACAAAAACGCGGTATGATTCCAGCTTCGGAATTCAATTTGTTTACGCCGGTTCGAGAACACTCGGTTCCCATCATACTGTGACTCTTTCCCGAGCCAGTTTGTCCGTAAGCAAAGAGACAAACGTTGTAACCCTCGAAAGCATTTTGCACCAGAGGCAAAACCATCGTCTCGAAAACTGCTTCCTGATTTGTGTGACCGGGAATCGCCGGATCTGGATGCGAGACGAAACAATGATCGTACGCAAAGGTATGTTGCGAGGATTCGCAGTTAACTGTGATATTTTGACCCTTGACCTCGACTATCATGGTGATCTTTGGGTCGTTCAATTCTCTGTGAAGAAAAAAATTCATTCTCGTCAGAATTTTATCAGAATCTTTGCCGAATTGAGAATAAATTCTTTGACTCATTAAGAGCGTTTGTTAAAGCTATTTTTTTTACATATGGCGAATAGACTTTATTTTCATGCGAGATATTTCCCTTGACTCACTTGAAACTTAGCGGCCTGACTCTCACACCCACGGTGAGATTGCTGTTTTCTCCCTCGCACACGGTCTGTTCCTCTAAAGCCGCGATATCTTGTTTTCCTCTAGGAGTTTCCATCTGTACCGCGCTGAAACATTCCGGCGTAGCTTGAGAAAGTACACGATCGCTGAAGTATCGTTTCATGGGAGTTCTGGAACTTCCGTTCTGTCTGCTCGTTCCTCGCGGAGTACAAAAATGTGTGACGGGAGTTTTGTCCATCGTCAGAGAACTTTTTGAAGCGGATCTCGAAGGTGTTTTTGGCTCCTTCTCGTTCGATTTGGAAGATAGAGACGAATTGTCTCTCTGCAGCGTCGTCACAGACTTTGACCTTGTCATAGGACTGCGTGCTTCGTTAGCTCTCGAACTCATCGCTCTTGGTTCTACATTGCCACGGTGCTCGAACCAATTAGTACGCTCGTCTTTGGCGTTTCTTTGTTGATTTTTATTCCCTCCATCGCGCGACAAATCGGGATAACTCGTGTGAACTCTGGAATTTATGTTTAAATTTGTAAATCATTAAATAAACTCGGCTGTAAAAGAATCGGATAGTATTTTTACAAATTCGAGAGATTCGTGCGGAAAATGCAGCGGGATTGGCACGATAGAGCGATGGAAGATTATTACGACTCACGATTTTTCAGGCGGGCGATTCTCTTTGTTGAAGATAATCGGCGAACTTGAAAATATAGCATTACAAGATCTGTGCGCATTGCCGTGCGTCGTGCTATGTTCCGACATTCTAGCAAAGCCCTTAGACAACTATTTTGGTGTTGAAAAACCATGCATGGAATGCAGCACCGTCCTTAAGAGGCGAATGATAACCTTGTGATTTATGTGACGTCCGTCACTCTGAGCAATAGTGTGCACGAAATATAGCAATGACAATATGTTGAAACTAATTTTTAATGTGCGTAAAGAAAGATTATGTACCTCGAAAATTCGCGAGGAGTGACGATCAAAAACGTTGGAATTGCGTGAGGTGACTGCCGGGTAGCCAAACAAAGCGTCAAGAGCGGCGGTGAGGTTCGTTGCAGGTGCAAGTCAAAGCGTTAAATTTACAGAATGAATCGTGTTATACACGATTCTTGTCATACCGTATATCTTCGTTCCGATCTTTAAGATTCATGCATGCGGTAACTTCTGCGTAAAACTCACAAACACGTGTAAACCGTTTCGAATGAATAAAAGAACGTGTTTAATCGCGTTGTCAATTGTGTTCGTTGTAAAATTTACCGGATGAGTTTGTTTGAACGACAATTCGAATGGCTATCGCAGCGCCGCAGTGTGGTAATTGCAGAACTTAAAAAATCCTATAGAACCATAGATTAGGAGAGAGATAAGCAACACGCTCGAGAAAAGTTGAAACCGCGGGAGTTGGTTCTGCGACATCTCAGCGGCCAAAGGGTAAACTATTTTGTATCCACGTTAAGTTGGCCGCAAGCTATCGTAATCATGCAGGTATGACGAAGGAAACATATATATATATAATTTGGCGGTCCGTACACTACCGTAGACAACGTTCGGGTATTTTCGTGATTGACAAGACAGACTTTGCTGATAGAACTCGCTGAATACAAAGTTTCTAATTATCAACACAAAAAACTAGCAAAAACGTTCATAGTTTACGAGGTTGGTAGGCCCGGAATTCTGGCAATTTGAATCAACAGTTGGATGAATAATATAAATAATAATGATTACATTTCTCCGAATGTTTGTTTGTTATTATACAAATGCATCTCCGTTGTCTCGCCAAACTACGTCAATACATCTGGGTCAATAAAAAATGCCGAGGTTTGAGACGTGGTATTTTCTAAACATTCCCAACACTCTGTTCTTATAATCCCACCCGCGAATACGTCTCGTGCAGTTCACACTCTTGCTACTCGTAGCTTGTAGTACCAGTCTCCACCAGTCTTCATCTCTCTCGCGTATACACGAAACACTGTCTGACGTGGCTTCGTTGATAACATTGACAAATTTCTCTCGTGTTCGAAAATTGCGCTGTATGTCGATCCAGTGACAAACGACGAGGTCCTAAACGTTCAAAGTTCCTCAGGCTCTGCGAAAGGTGTACAAAATTAACGGAATGCCGAGGTTATGCGTCTCTAACTCGTGGACAAGCCGGACGTTTATCGCGAAAGTCGCGCTCGCTGTTTTCCTCGTTCTCATACTTCTCGATTTCCCGGTGCCTTGTCAGACTCACGAACACAGTCATGACGAACCAGCGAGTTTTAAGTACTCTCGAGACGCTAATGAGAACTTCGATCCGCCGAATCCCGGGCATTCCTCTCATTCGCACGATGGGCATCATCACGATCATCTTCATGACGATCATCACGGTCACGGTAGCCCCGGTCAACGCCAACATCACGATCAACGTGGGATAAAACCAAATATCGATCCTGAGTACAGACAAAACATGATGTACCTAGCCATGGCCTCGACCCTTCTCATATCCGCAGCTCCGTTCGTCCTTCTCTTCTTCGTTCCTCTCGATAACAGCAAACAGCGTCAGCCTCTGCTGAAAATATTGCTGAGTTTCGCGTCCGGTGGTCTTCTCGGTGACGCTTTTCTTCATCTCATTCCTCACGCCCTTGAACCTCACTCTCACGACAGCGCCGAAGGTCATTCGCACTCTCACGACTCGCACGAATCTCACGACCACGGTCATAACATGTCCGTCGGGCTCTGCGTCCTTCTTGGCATAATAACTTTCCTCGTGGTCGAAAAAGCCGTAAGATTGATCAAAGGAGACGACGCGCATTCTCACTCGCACGGTGGCGAGAGTCCAAAGGCCGTTAAGGAAAAGAAGGATAATGGAAAATCAAAGGACAAAACTGACGACGTCAAAGTCGTCAAGAACGATATAAAAATCGCCGGATACTTAAATCTTGCCGCTGACTTTCTCCACAATTTTACGGATGGTTTGGCTATCGGAGCTAGTTATCTGGTAGGAAAAAACGTAGGCTATATCACGACCTTCACGATTTTGCTGCACGAGGTCCCTCATGAAATTGGCGATTTTGCCATTCTCATACAGAGCGGTTGCAGCAAGAAAAAAGTAAGATTCTCTTTCTTTCGAATCCCAAAACGCATAAAAACGAAATATAATTCTTTAGTTACAACGCTCGATTGTTAAATTTTCAGGCGATGATGCTTCAATTGGGAACAGCCGTCGGCGCAATGTGCGGAACCTACGTATCTTTTCTAGCGGAAGGAATGGGTAAAAAAAATATTTTACATCGTCAAGAAATCGAAATAATTATTCAACGAGGATAAAAAATAGTTATCGTTTTTTTGTCGATTATTTATTTTCAGGCGATCTCGCAACCTCGTGGATTCTTCCATTTACAGCCGGTGGCTTTATTTACATTGCCACGGTTTCGGTGATTCCCGAACTCCTGACCGACACAAAATTCTGGCAATCGGTGAAAGAAATAATCGCGTTGCTTCTCGGCGTTTACATGATGGTGCTTATAGCGCAGTACGAATGAAGCAATTTAACTAGTTCATTTAACGCTCGTTTACCTCCAATCGCGAGCATAAACACATCGAGAATATTTCATACCAGTCGTTCCACTCTCAGTGATCTCGTCTAATTTACGATTTTATTATCGGTGCGTACTCGACAATTTTTTTTGTTCTTTTATTTTTTTTCAAAATGTACTATATACGAAAAAATTCACGAAAAAACGTAATTTTTTTTTTTTACAAACACGTACCCTACGAAAATAATTATCGCAACGAATAGCCGTTACTTAATTTCCTTCGAGACAGTTTTCAATTCATTTTTGATAAAGTTTTTCAGACTATCTTTTCTATTCATTCCCGAAACGTGTACATAATGGATTTTCCAAGTTTCGTAGACTTGGCCACTTATCGTATCCTCTACATCGGAGATTCTGATCGATTTATTCAAGGCGCAAATCATTTTATTTTCTTCGCAATTTAACCGAGTTTCAAGAAAACATCCTCTTCTTATTTTCGCAGGCTGTGTTCGATCAATGACTTTAATAGGGCTAAAAACTATTTCTATCGCAGACTGTATAAATCATTAATCATGATGAATTCTGACTAGAGTTGTAAGTTCTCGTTATGTACATATTCGAGTGAGAATAAAACTATAGGATGTATAAATAAGACAGGAAAAAAGAAGAAAAAAGTAAAAATAATAAGAAACAAAACTACGAATAAAGAATAAATCAATATTTCCAATAAATTTATGAATTTTCGTACTTATTTCGTTAAAACTACGAATGCAAAAACTTCCTGACCGAATCGAGACAATTGTTCGCCTCTTCGACACACTCTTCGTTATTTCTCGTTTTAGCAATATTTCGCCCGGTTTCGCACGATTTTTTCGCCTCTTCGTAAAGTCCTTTGTGGATATAAACGCTTCCCAGGTTAACATGAATCGAACCAAGTTCGACCATGTCGGGTAATTTTTCCCCTACGAATGGACGAAATAAAAAATTATCTATCTTTTCGATTCTTACTGTAAAATTTGGACGTGCTTTATCGTATGTTTTCTCACCGATTTCCGCAGCGCTCGTGAGATAATTGATCGCTCGATCGTGCTCACCGGTCAAGCAGCTTATCGTACCAAGATCGTTCAACAAAACGACCGTTTGCTCGTGTTCCCTACCGTGAACTCTCAGACACAGATGATAAGCCTGTTCGATATAATTTAATGCACGAGCGTACTTGGATTGCGTTAGAAGCATTCTCGCGTACCAATCGAGGGTCATGGCCCAAAGTTCCAGTACATCCTTATTGTCGGGATCCTTCTTCACGTGTTCTTGAAGACTGTTCAGGCAAAACTCGTAGCCATCCTCGGCCTTGCTACAGTAGATGCGTAAAAATTCATTAAATCACGAATATCGGGACAAATGTAAATAAAATGTTTTTTTTTCCATAGTTTTGAGCAATTGCACGTCCTTGGTACGCAATGTCTCGAAGATAAGGTGTTTTGCTTTTGAGATAAGAATCATAAATAACGGGAGGGTAAATAACGCAAGTTGTCAACGTATAGATAGGTTTAAGAAAAAAAGATATTGATAATTATGTTACCTAAGGTCTCCGGTGTGCTGAAATACTTTTGCCATTTTCAGGCTTATGTGAACGATCTTTATGTCGTCTTTGGGCGTTCCGGATGCGATTAATCTTTGCATCACCGATACGAAGAGAACTTCCGCTTTTTTATAATCGTTAATTTCGAAAGCTAAATTAGCCATAACGTCGTAGACATACGTAATTCCGTCATAATGTTGGAGCGCTTGCGCCTGTCTTAACGCCACATGGAGCATTTGTTCCGCTTTTTTGTATTCTTCTTTCTAAAGAATTAAGAAAAAAAAAAAAAAAAAAAAACGATTTACTCGGTCTGTAGTGATTTTTGATGATATTACCTGTATAAGCCAGATGGATCTTTTTAGGGACATTATGAACTCGGGAATTTTTTCTTCTTCCTTCTCGCCCCAATTGAAGAGACTGAGAAGCACTCCACCCGCTGGTAACCAGCGATTCGATTGTTTATTTTGGAACGATCTGTGATTTCCATTGTTTCCTTTAGATTTGTGTGATTCTATTTGTTGCAGAAATCTTACGGGATTATTCCAAGTAACACAGCGTAATCTTTCACTTTTCAGAGTCGCGGCACCAATGTGAGCCCCATTCTGCAGAGCTTTCCACGAACTTCCGACGAATTTTACACAGTAGTTCATGCTCCGATAATAATTGATAATAATCGTTTAAACGATATTAAGAGATCTTGGTGTTTTTTCACATTAAATTTTCCTTTTGAGAAAGCTCGACAGCTTTTTTTTTTAGTCGTCGCGACTCTACCCACTCGATATATGAGAAAATATTATAAGACCCGCTTGACGAGTATTGCACAATGTTGGAATGTCGATTAATCAGTCACTCCCACGTTTTTTTATAGTTGCCACTCGAATTCATAAGAAAGACGGTGACATACGCGATGTTTTCTTTTTTTGGAGGTTATGTTTGCGGCTCATCTAACGACTAACGGCCTTGGCATTCGTAAGAGCGTCGCAGGTAGTGAGGGAGGGGGCGTTTCGATTACATAAAAATCGTGTGGTATAATTTCGTACGTATGTACGTTAGTACATATCATTACGATTATTCAGGGTCGAAATCGATCCTATATTGCTGAAAAAAATGTAAAATACCCTGTGGCCGTTCGCTCCAATCGTTACATCGGAGGAACGCCACAACATGGAAATGAGCACGGGAATTCGGGTGAAAGTTTTTTTTTTGAGTTCTGCATGTATGAACACCAACTTTATATATATAGATATATATAACCTGCTACGAGTTTCTCAGGGGGGGCGAGAGCGAAATTCCTTCGAGTAGGAATGACGCCGACAAATTCCATGTCCTCTCTATTATAATTCCTCGAGCTTTTCTCGGTATTATAACGACAAGTGTTCAAATATTTGACGATATAGGAACATCTGTAACGATAATATGTATTTAGTTACTATCTGTAAACGCGCAGGTATATAAGCATCAGGAGCGGTCGAAGAGCCTGATTTCCCATGCTGCTTCTCCCTCCTGTAGGAGAGAGAGAGATGGCGACAGAGGGGCGAGAGAGAGAGAGCGCGAGGGAACTCCCCCTGCGCGCATACCTCCAATTCGTTTAGCGTGTATGTATGTATTTTATACTCGACTATGTTACACCGCAGGGAACACGCAGCGAGAGAGTCAACACACGTATACCTTTTTGCCTGTGAGTCGAGGTTATCGTGTGTGCGAGAGTTCGTGAAGCGACAGTGTGCGCCGTTCACCGTTGGCGATCATGAGACACCGCGACGCAAACCAGGTAACTTCGATATTCCGTATAAACTCGTGTGTCTTTTTAACTTATTGTTAAAACCTGCCCGTCCGTCATTTTCTTCATGAAAGTTTTGAATGAAAAGATCACGAATACGATGACCTCGTCGAAACAGAATCGATCGTTCGAGGATCTACCGGTACGAAAGGTCTCATTCACAGGTTGCCTCCCTTTTTTACCTGATTTGTATTTATTTTCGAAATTTTTCCAACTATCTCTCCGTACTCGATCGAAATTTGACGTTTTTCGAGGCTTACGCACGGTCCGCTTCAAATCCATGCGTTGCTGCTTATATTTAATCATATACATCACCATATTCTCGATTCAATATTAATCATTTATATGTGTGTCTTTCTCTCTCTCTCTCTCTCTCTCTCTCTCTCTATTTTTCTCTCTCACACTCTCGATGTCGCGACTATATTTATTCAGTACAAACGGCACTGTGCTCTCATTTATTTGGCCCGAACACACGTACGATTATGTTTGTAGCTGGACAATTCGAGCCCGATGAAGAGGGACACTCCCTGTTTTCATTTCAGCACGCAAATACGTTGATTATTTAAGCAGCCAGAGATTATATCGGACTGTAAAACAAAACTTATTTATTTCAGCGACTTAAAATATTGCGCTTGTTTATATTCCTTTTTTTTTTAACGTTTTTTTCTCTTTTCTCAATAATCATTGCGCGTTGCAGAAACGAGCATGACAAAACATTCAATGGCGAAGAGAAGCGAGTGATATCGCAACCGAAAAGAATAATCGAAAGAAAACATATCTACGATAGGAGTTAACCAGCGAGCCAAAGATGAGTTTCCCGACTACGGTACAGCCGGTCGACGCTACGGACAACGCCGTTATTCCAAAAGCGACGGAGATAGCGGCGAAGGCTAAAAATTGGGTCCAATTCGAGGAAGACGCGCAGCCAGACAAATCCTCGATTTCCTTGGAGAGAAATACAACGGAGATTGAGAATAACACGACGAGACGCGAAAATGTCGCGACACCTGCCATAATAAAGCCAGACTCGGTAACCGTGAGCGTTGACAAAATTGCCAAAGCCGCGGAGAAGACGGAGAATAAGAGTAAGAACGGTAACGAGTACAGCGGCGCTGTGATAGCCACGGAATCCGTCCAAATAAATCTCGACAGATCCGGACTGAATCGTTCAATGTCGTCCGAGAGTCCGGAAATAAACGTGCCTTCCGATATAAGAGTATCGGATCCAAAGAGCGCCTCGCTCAAAACTATCGATCTCAGAGACACGTCCAACGGTCGAAATAACGTTAGTAACGTCGTATCAACCCCGATAGGAAATATTAGACAGGGTTTTGCCAATGGGGACACTATAGTCACACTTTTGCCGGTTAATACAAGATGGCCATGGATAACACCCGCGAAATTTAGGCCAGAGCTTGTACCCGAGGAACTCATGGCTCAGGGACTAACCGTAAGTTTTCATTAAACTTATCGAACGCTAATTTTTCTTATAAATATACTCGATTTATTTAAATAATTGAATTTACGAATTTACAGCTGACCGTCGAAGATTACGTTCACATAATGGAATTGCTCGTTAACGATGTACGATTCAATATGTACAATGTTTGCTACAAGAGAATTCTCGTACTATGGATATTCACCGCCTTTGTGATACTCCTCGGTCTTCTATTCTCCGGCGTAACCGGCCTGGTACTCTTCGGTCTTGGTATAATGTGGCTAATTCTTAATGCCGCGGCGATATTTCTTTGCATGTTTATCAAGATAAAGCTCAATCACAATCTTGAAAAGTGCATGGCTCAGGTGAACAAACACTTGCTACGCCATAAGATTATTCTCGGACTGGACGATAGAGGAAAGATATCGTGTCACAAAGTCAATCTCTGTTTCATATATTTCGATACTACGGATTGCATCGTAAGTACAAAAAGAAAAAAACACGAAGAAACGGCTTATATACAAATTATATTCTTCTTATTTTCTTCATGATCGTATAATCTTAATCTTACGTTTCCCATCGTCGTCGTCGAACAGAAAAAACTTCAGGAGGTGATCGAGCACGAGGAGCGCGAGGGAAGGGTTCTCGGCGGTGATGAGAACAGCGAGACGCGACGAAGGCAAGAATTGCAGCAGCGAATGGACATTGACGATAGCGATATCGTGATTCAGGGCAGTTCGACCACGAGATTGTCTCGAAAAGAGGTAAGCGTCTGTCCAAAATGAAAATTTCTCACATATCTTTCTTCTTCGTCTGCGTTTAATTTTCTCAAAATCTTGTTTTTTTCGTTCGCCAAGTGCAATTTCGTTTTTTCAATCGAGGAAAAGAAAACAAAAAATAATAATCCTAGTTCCACCGATAAGCATTGATTTAAAGTATTTAAAATGAAAAAAAAAAACGATATATAGGGTAAGAACGAACAAGTATTATGCCGATATATACAACGCTGGGGCAAGGACTATCTTCGACGACGTTTGGACTGGACCGTCGACGAGGAGGGTGGAAATCCATCTTGTCCTCGTCATCTCGCTTCTTCGCTCTGTCCGTGTCAATACATTGAGGAATGGTTGCGCAATAAGCCTCGCGTTCAAGGACGCGATTTTTGTCCAAGATGGAGCAGCTTCCTCAGAGACCGTGGTTTCTGACGGCCTCGAAATCATTCTTAACCGATTAACGGCTTATTTTATAAAAAAAAAAAAACCAACACGACGTCGCGCAAACTTTACTTAAATACGATCTTTCTTCTTCTCTTTACATTTTCAATATTCGACACATCACGATGCCTCTGTCGTGGCACATTTACGATAGTATTTTATTGGCTTGGCGGGTTTTTTAATTTTATCGCGTTTCTTACGATTTATAACATTCCAGACGAATCTTTAAACGAGCCAACGGTTGGATTACTCTCGGAGTGTGTAATGTACTTAAATTCAGATCTATCCACGCGATAGCGCCGTTTATACAGACGTACGAGGCTTTTAGGCCGGTAGACGTGTTAATTAATTTTTAGAAGCAATCTCGTTGCTATATATATACACACAATATATAGATACATAGTATATTTTTCCTAGAGCAGCTAATACAATATTTTAATAACGTTTTAAGAACGGTGAGTGAATTGTAAAAAATCGAGTCACACGTGACGACCACGGGGTCCTTTCTCTTCTCACTCTCTTTTCTTATTTTTTCTTCTTTTTTTTTCATTTTTTTTTTGGATAATTTTACGTTTTCGTCGAACCAGCGAACGTCGAGAATTGTAACAAAATGCTTCATCGCTTTCTCTAGCTCTCGTAATGACTAACTTATCGTTAAAAAACAAATGTCCATTCGTATCGTTCGAGTCTCTTTCTCTACTTTTGTTGTTTCGTTTCTTTCTTTTGTTTTTTTTTTAACAAAAACGCTTTAATCGCTTTTAACGTCTCTTCTTCACATTAGACAAATCTTCTCTGTCTCTTTTCTGTATTTTGTTGAACGGTGATGGTGTGTGTTGGCAGGAGCGGGCGGAGTTGCTGTTTCTGAGGTACGCGTCGAGATGGGCGCGTAACTACGTACGCCACAGGCTCGATCTCGTAATAGACTCACAGGAGCGCAATAGAGGCATCGGGGGACAATCGGTTCCACCGCGTCACTGCGTCTCCGCCCGCTGTCCTTGTCAATATATCGAGGATCATCTCAAATACAAGCCCAAAGGCAAGTTAACAATACGTAAATTTTTCACCACGCCGAATTTCGGCTTCGAGTAAACTTGAATGGTTCGAAGAGACCTGGAGCCTCTTCGGCACCAAAGCTAAAACATATCTACGCAGTGTTATCGTCCCCATGCAGCTTTCCTAGCGAGGCTTTCAATGATTTTCGTCCTATTACGAAGTTAAACGAAAAATCGTTAACGTTAGAAAAATTGTAGCTCGTAAATTGCTTTTCCAACTTTATGTTTTGTTTGTTTTTCTTCATTTTTCATTTTATATCCAGTGATACGAAAAAAACAAAAAAAAACAAACAAATGGTAGAGAAGATATTTTTGTTCTATTTCTTCGATTATCCTCGTACGGTCCAAGTTATAATTATGATATCCAGTGAATACTCAGATATTCGATAATCAAAAAATATTTTATTGCTTTTTTTAATGTTGTATATTGTCTACGTGTCTGTTATCGTGCCTTTATTACGGTAAAACGTTTAGCGCTAAGAGCTTAAATCGTTGATTAAGATTGCCCCGTGTCTTCTATTAGAGCTAATTATTTCTGGTGGTGGAATCGCTGTCTCGCTGTCTTACTACTCAGAATTTTAACCAGAGGTATTGGTTCTCTTTTCTCTATTCCACATAACTCGCAATAATTCTTACGAGACTGTTGCACTGGCTTGCAATTAAAAACAGAAGAAAAACAAAACGTATTGTTATATTCTACTAAAGAAGAGATTTAAGAGACAAAGAGAGAGAGAGAGAGAAATCCTTTGGTCGACTGATTCCGGGAACAATTAGTTGATAAAGACAACAAAAGTACACACTTACCTGTATACATTTTTAACGAATTGCAAAAACGTAATTTCGCCAACTTTAACGATTAAATGCAGACGACGGGATCGTTCTTGAGCCCCATCGATAAACCCGTGATAGTAAAAATGTATTCGTTGATCCTCGAACGATCGACAATGATCGATCACTATCGGCAAAAAAAAAACAAAAAATTCCACAAGTATTTTCAATTCGTAAGATTAGGTTCTTTTTTTTTTATATTTGCATTTAACATCGTCGAGGAGATTTTCTATCGAGCAAAAGGAAACGTTAGTCCTCGTCGAGAAAAAACAAAAAAAAACAAAGTATTGGTTGTCTGTATACGTCGATGATATTTCTTTTCTTCGTATCGTCCGCTCCGTCCTAAATGAAATTGAGAATTTCATTGAAAACTGATTTTTGAAAATTAACGTCGAAATTAATATATAAATATACAGTATATATATATATTTATATACGTTTAATAAGTGGATAACTTTTATACCGTACTTAATCGTGTACTTATCAGCAAGGAAATACTTATCGCACAATTGTTGCATTGAATGAGAAAAAAAGAAAGAAAAAAAAGAAATAATAATAAAAAGAGCGAGCGGAGCGCAATTTATCGATTAAAGAGAACGATTGTTCGATACATGGTCGCAAAGTGTTATCGCGTGTCCGATGAAGAATTATCGATTATCGAAGTAATAATAGTACGAGATATTAAAATGCATATATTTTTTATGTATACAAACATGTATTTCTGTTGGAAGATTTATTAAAATTGATGATTGATTAATTTTATTCTCAATATCGTTTTTCACAGCGGCACAAAGAGGCTTTGAGCGAATATCGCGAAAACAAATACTCATTAACTTACCATTTGTGATTGAAAAAAAATTCAACGTGTGTCACTAACAAAATCCAATGATACTCGCACGCAGCTGGACGAAAGGTGGAACAAATTTCGGTGCTATCGCATAGTCACGCTTTGAGCACTTAAGATTCTTCATTACCATCCGATACGTAAGTATTATCTCGAGGATTCCAAGGACTATATACCCTTCCTTTCTTTTTTTTCACTCTGGTATAATCATTGGGTAAATATTTAAACGGTAATCCATTCGCGATCGAACCTAATCTATAAAATTAACTCTCGATATAAGCAAGTTTGTTTATGGACCTTATGAACCTCGGAATAATCGTATGATACTCGAACAAATTTTTTGCAGGTTACCCACCGGGTCTCACGTGGTGCGCTTATCTTAGCGATCCTGCGGTTCGTTACGACCCAACGATATAATTCATTATTTACGAGTATTTTACGAGTTAAATCGTCCATTGCACATTCAATCTCGTCGTTTCGTATTATTTGTCGTATCGTCGTCTCGAGGGTATGTTCAAAATGGAAATCTTTTACTTTGAACAGTATTACGCGTTTGATTCAATTTTCTTTTTCCATAATTCTGCTCTTTCGTGAAATACATGGTAGACATGGTAAAATGATAAAACGAGGATATCGAAGAAAAAAAAAAGAATCTCTTATCAAAAGCAGTTTATATAAATGTGGAATTTGAAAGGTTATTGTCATTGCTGAAAACAAACTATCGTGCCTTAAATGGATTTGAAATCTGCGTCCTGTATTTTTTAACGTGCCTTGCAACATTTTAACGACACTTATCAATTCGACAGAATCAGATTCTGCCGAATAATGTTTTAACGATGCTGAAACTAGCACAACTTGAATTTATATATGCCGTGGGAGTGAATACACTTTGCGTTTACGAATAAATGTATTTGTTGACTTTGTAACAATGGTAAGGATAAATGTGTTAAATGGAAATCACGGAATGATGTCGAAACTATAATTTTTGGATTTTAGATCAAGAAAATCTTCATTTCTCGGACTCTCTTGCCAGTTAATCGTGTCCCCAGGGAGATTCGTAGTTCTCATAGGGTAAAACAGCCAGTAGTCGGTCAGGAACCATTAGTCAGCCTCTGCCTATACTTTGTACGAGTGGGAAGAGTACAAAAGATATGCTTTGCTCTCTTCCCACTCGTACAAAGTATAGGCAGAGGCTGACTATCGGTTCCTCGCCGACTACTGGCTGTTTTACCCTATTTGTCCTTTTTTTCCCATACGCACCGGCACCTCGGGCTCTTGCATCATATATTCTTGTGCAAGGTCACCTTGACTATGTACAATTTCTCATCATAGAGGGCGTTCAACTCGAGCAATTTACATGCTACAGATTTTTCCGAAATAATTTTTTATTTACTCATCGGTGAAGTTTAAAGAACGGGAGATCATCGGGAATAAATGTTCGGGAGGCAAATGTTGTGATATCAAAAGTTGACTACAAATTGGTGTTGATTTATAAACTACCTAGATTATATAAACACACGTATACATATATATATATATATATGAGAATGATGACTTTTTTTCTTCTTTTATCACAGGGAGTTGCGATATAAAAATTGCACCCGGTATGTTTAATATAAATATACAAACAGAGCACAAGGAAAATGTACTTAATTATCGTTTTAAAGAAATAAACGCTATATTGATTTATCGTTATTCTACCAGAGCATCTTTAGCCTGATCTTTTATTTCTTGCGCCAATTTCATGATATCTCGATCGACATCTTTGAGAAGGTCGACATTTTGGTGAAGCGTCTCTTGGAGTATCTTCAATTTTTCGTTTACATGCAAATAGGTTCTTACTTTTTTATAGACGTTGGCGGGATCGTTGGCGTTCGTGGGAAAATGTAGATCATCGCCGTTTGATTTTTCTGGGAGATTGACGATTATGTAGATAATGGTTCATGGTGTTGACGAGTAATTTGTATTTTTTATGGTGAGGATATTGCGAATACGTACCGTCCTTGAGAATATTGAATGCGACATCTTCGCTGCTCGAACACCGGAGATCGTCGATAATTTGATCGGTCAACGGTGGCTGTGGTCTCGGCAGAACGATTCTATGTTTCTTTGTGCCAAACATAGCGTTGGGTCGATTATTGCATTTGAATATTGATATAATATTGTCTCTAACGGTCAACAATGCGCGACTGTCAAACACAATTTTTTAGGTTATGTCGAAGAATAAAGAGAAAAGGTGTATTGTTATTTATACACTGTCATATGTAACGTCTTGATCCATCAACACTGTTAGATACGAGGTTAGACGAAACTTTGGGTGCTCGAAATGTGAAAAATTGGGAAAATTGTATTTAGAAATAACAGCTGTGTCGCACACAATCTCGGGAGACTCGATCGGTATTTCATATTTCTGTAAAATGTCGTTTCCGCAGTAGTCGCGCAGTCACGGCCGTCACGGGCAGTCCGTGTGTCGACGTTGTCGCATCGTCGCATGTACTTTTCTCGATTCCCATAAGATTTTCTGTTTTTTTTTTTAAATCAATATAAACTTTTGTAAATATGTGGGCGGATACGATTTTGATAGTATTTATAAGTGTTTGTACAGCTTTGCTAGGGGAAGGTAAGGACGATTAATTTTCGAATTAAATAAATTTCATTCATCCGAAAATTTATGGACACGTAGATGGTTCATCGGCGATTCCTTCTTTCATAAAAAAGAAAAAAAAAAACGTTCATAATAGTTGCTCGTATTTTATTTTCACGAAGGCTTGACGTGGCTCATGGTTTATAGAACTGAGAAATATCAAAAATTGAAAGCCGAAGTTGAACGCCAGAGTAAAAAGTGTAAGTTTCGAGATTTTTTCAAACGTTTTTACGTATTCGAACCTAACTTAACCTCTTTTCCCGATTTCGTCATTGAGAACGAAATAATTGATTAATCTTGTTTCCTCGTCATGCACAAGTGGAAAAACGTAAAGAAGCTCATGGCGATTCGTTGGATAAACAGCAAAAGAAAAAGATCGAAAGGGAGGAGGAGAGACTGAAAAACAACAATCGCGATTTATCATTGGTCAAGATGAAATCCATGTTCGCGATCGGTTTTGCCTTTACCGCCCTTCTAAGCATGTTCAACAGCATATTCGACGGAAGAATCGTTGCGAGACTACCGTTCGTTCCGATAAGCTGGATCCAAGGACTTTCGCACAGAAATCTTCCCGGCGACGATTACACGGAATGTTCATTCATATTTCTCTACATACTTTGCACTATGAGTATCAGACAGGTAATACGACTCTTAGAAAAATCCCTCGATCAACATTAATTCCCAAACGAACGAAAAACAATTATCTTTTTTTTTTACAAAAAACCCAATTTTCAGAATATTCAAAAGATGCTCGGCTTCGCGCCGTCGAGAACGGCGAGTAAACAGAGCGGTAGTATATTTGGTCCGCCGCCTCAGCAATTCAAGTAACGACGCGAACTTTACCGATGGTCCAAGGATTTCACTCTTCGCCTCTTTTATTCCGTTCGTAAGATGTACTTTTGTGAGTATCCCGATGGATTAACTCGCCGAGTAACATGGCCGATCGAACAAATCGGATTTTATTTCTTCTTCAAAACGTAAAAGATCGAGTACATTTTCTCTAAACATACATACTTACACTATATGTATACATAATATATATACACAGCGTGGCAGCGCAATTTTGTACAAAGAACAGCGTGTCGGTACGTTATTCATGGCTCTACACCACGAATTATGCTCATTCGATTATAATTCACGATCGCGCTCGAAAATTTGTCGTTCGAGGCGATAATAAGATAAAGAAATTTCAATTGAGAAATATTAAAACATATTTCTACTACACGATATTGATTTCTCTTATTGGCTCCAGGGATATACATCGTTCGAAGTTTAATCTCTTTAGATCGATGGTCGTAAAATCGGAATCGATTATCAGCTCCATTATCGCTCGACCGACCGCAGGTGCTTGTTGAATTCCGTGACCGCTGAAACCCGTTGCGAAGATGATATTTGAATGAAGAGGATGTTGACCTATTATGCCGTTTTCGTCGAAAGTATTGAATTCGTAGAATCCAGCCCACGATGATATGACCTAAAAACACGAGATTCGACGTTTTTATTTGTATCGGCTCGTTGTTTTGAGACGAATGCGAGAAATTGCGACGAACCTTGAGATTTTCGAACGCTTTTACGCGGATTGCGATGTTGGGCCAAACTTGCTCGTCGAAAAATGTTTCGTCCACGTCGAGATTGCTGATATCAGGCTCGTCGCTGTATTCCGGTGATCGACCGGCTATATAGTGATTAGCCAGACCTTCTCTCCTTTAAAAAAATAATATTGGATCGATACACGGTATGATAATTCATCGTTTTTAGTTTTTTGAACGTTATCGAATGTAAAATACTGTCGCGATTTTACGTACAAGGACGATCGATGATATTTTTGTTATTTTTACCTGAAATACGTGCCCGATGGATCGATCGTGAATGGAGTATCGAAATTAGGGCCGTTCGGTGCGTGAAAACAGTAGACGAATCGTTTTCTCGGGACAACTGGCAATGGTACGCTCAGTATACCTTTTCCTTTTCCTATTTGTGCCATTTCGGCGATTTCCGCACTATGAGCACCAGCCGCAATAACGGCATAGGCAAATTGAATAAATTTCTTCTCTCCGGCGGGAGTTTTGACCTTTAAAATAAAAAAATTATCGATAAATCTTTGATTACATTTTTATCGTCTACGATGTTAAATTAATTATAAATTTGGAGGTAACTCACAATGGCACTGGTAATTCTCTGAGTAGTAGCTTTCTCCGTCGTACCGATCATAACATCGGAACAATTTTCCCAACCGAAACCCATCACTTCGCCTTGAACATAATCGACGCCCATCGACATAGATTTTCGTTTCAATCCATAAAGCAGACTCCACGGATCGAACCATCCCTCTTTCTCCAGGCCGAGACAACCGGCCGCGATACCATCTGTATTCAGCCAGGGAAATCTTCGTTTTAATTGCTCCGCCGTTAAAACAATGTTTCTAGCTCCGAGTTCATTTTGTAGTTTAGAATTTCTGCACAACGTCTCGGCTCCGGCTTCGCTCGCGAGAAACAAATAACCGTGAGGATGGAATTGCACGTCGACCGGAGGTTCGCCTTCGATTCCAAGATGATCCTCGGCGTTTCTTATGAAATCGTAACCGAACAGCGACATCTCGATGTTTTCCTCCAAAGAGAATTGTTGGCGTAAACCACCCGCGGATAATACGGACGAGGCGGTCCTGTACTGAAGGTAAAATATACAAATTTATATGCTTACGCGTTATTTTCAAACGAGATTCTTTCGGACTATTCGCGAATCGGTTCGTTATTAATTATTCGATTCTCCGAAATCGAAAATTCTACGAGATAGTCGATAGCGAGCGAAAATGAAGTAATTTTTTTTTTTCCATACCGTCGGATCGCGCTCCACAACAGCGACTTTAAGTCCGTCGTCGGCTCTCTCTTTCAACCAATAAGCTACCGAACAGCCGATAGCTCCTCCGCCGATTACTAAAATATCGACATGTTCCGGGAAAATTCTCTGATCGGGCGCCCACTCGTCGTCCTTAAATTGAGTTTTGCCCTCTTTCCAGAAAAGTACATTTTTCTTCAGTCTGGTAAAATCATTTTTCAATACTCTCCATGTTCTCGATACTGGATTTTCCGGTATATATTCTCTCTCTAGCCATTCTTTCTTATTTTCTTGCGTATCGTCACTCTGCGTACAGAAAGGAAACGAGCGTAATCTTACAATTGAAATGTTTCGAACTATTAAACGTATTTATTTTTATAATCAATTAGAATCGAAACCTACCTTTGTTGCGTATGCATTGTTGCGTTGTAAAATCACGGAATTTACAGGAAAATTAAATTTATCTCCGCGTTTTATCAAATGACGGAGCATTGTTAAAGTTGCCATTACATAGGAGCGCGAGTGAATGTTAATCAGGAACTTTCTAGACAAGCTGCAAGATAGTATATATAGTCGTAAAAAAATGTTTTTATCTGTCGATTGATTTATTTCGTTATCTCGAGGTTATCGGGATTGGCTTGCATCAGTCACGAGCATATCCGTGTGATATTATATTTATCGATAAGAATTTTAAAAAATTACATCGTAACAATGCACGAGATTCTGTGTACGATATACATGGGTATAAACATAAGAGCTTCGACTATATATGCTGTTTACTCACGATACGTTCTTGAAAGGATGTTGCAACTAGAAATATTTTATTTCCGTATACAATTCTCATATGATAATGACACACAATTTTTTAAATGCAGTTGTAAGTATAAAGTTTATTCGTCGGCTTTTTCGATTTTTTCGCCGGATAGGTTATGTATTAACAGACAAGCGCTTGGAGCGCTTTACTACTAGAGAACGTGGAATCGTAGAGTTACTGAAGCGAGTGAACTTTCGTCGAGTCAGTAAACCAATGGTAAATAAACATCACGCAACACATAAAACTGAAGAATACGTATTGTTGGCACTTGACTTTACCCGCTTTATAGCTACTTATCTGTAGAATATTTTAATCTATGAATATGCATAAATCATTTTGTGGCTTTTACTCGCAAAAGATATCGCCGATGCAATGAATTTAGAAGTCATACGATATCGTGTTCTGCAGACAAGTAAAGTTACCCATTTCCTTTATTTGGTGCAAATGTGGTAAAAATAAGGTAATTAGAAATTAGCAAGAACTAGATTTTTATATTGTAAAAATTTACATATAGACATATATATATATGTCATGAACGAGACATAGTTCAAGCAGACACCGCTAGATGGCTTTTTGAGCATATATGTTTCTTGTAATCGAAATAGTCTCGAAGATGGTATATAATATCTCGTTGAAATAATTAACGGTACTCTGGTTTCCCTTCAACAAACGTATAAATCTTTCGCCTTTTACTAAAGATTTTCGTGGAGGGGAACACTGGTGAGTTTATATGTAAATTTTTGTGGCCCGGTGTATACCGAGGGGCATAAACGAATTAAAAAGAAAATCCTTCATTATAATAAACCTTTTATATTTGAGCGTGAAATATGATTTTTAAATAAGTAAAGTTTTTACTTTTTTTATCCGTGCAGAGAGGACCTTTCGAGATCTATAATAAGGTGGTAGTCCCATGTATCATCATTTTATTGTTATATTAATTATCGAAATATTCAGTACTAGTTGATATCATTTACTTGGTCAAAGTTATACTAATGAAGTTTAACGAGTTATTGTACGTATTCTTTTCCATGCGATACTTAATCCTCGTAGATAAAACCATGCAATTATGTTTTCATCGATGATGCAATGGCAAAAGGGCGGCAAAGGGGGCCGTGTTTTTATAACTTCATCGTTCGGCATTCTTGACGGGAAAAAAACATTCTTCTGCTTTTCTCGGTGTTAGGAATCTCGCTAGGGTTGTATACGGCCAACGATTCTGTATTAGAATGGAGTTTGGCAGTATTATTCTAAATTTGGACCGACCAACGCACAATCGACTCGCTCGCGGGTAGCGGAGGTGGATGAGATATTTGAGCGATCTGTGGATCGTGGAAGGACGGCAGAGAGCGTCTGACAAGAGATCGAGCACCACTCGAGCATTCTCGGTGCTGCGATTCAGACGTTATATTCTCATCGTCATTTATGAATTATCATTATTACGAGTAAACAGTGTCGCCATATTGTAAACAAATTCGAATGAAACGATCGAAATACGAGTGTACTGGAATGTAGAACGAAAACATTCGAGTATGTAAATACGCGTTCAAACGTCAAAAGGTGAGATGCGCCGGATATTCACCTGGTGGTGAACAATGGAATCAATACGATTATAGTAAATACGTATTTTCGCGAACGTGTAACGTATTAATTCACGTTGGTACAAAAAAACTGTTGGCGCGTTAACCACGAAGTAGTGCGCGTCTCATATGTATCCGAAAAGACGTACAAACGAACTGATCGACCTTCTGAAAATAAATTCGGGCAGAATTGAGTCGTTGGCAAAGTGTTGCGGCGGCAGAGTAGAGCAGCCGTCGATGGAGACCGAACAGTTCGAAATGTGCAACAGAACGTACAACAATGACAAGGAAACTTTTATATTCGGGAGTTGGAAGAGAAAGAATCGTAGGAGAGTTCCAGTTTCGTCAAGGGGAACGACGAATGTCATTTCGGTCAACAGCAGCGACAGCGAAAGGTAATAATGAAACTAGCCAATAATAATCATAATAAGACTATAACAACGAACATAACAAGAATATCGTCTCGATCACGAAAAAATCACTATAACGATATAACGAATCATGATAATCGCTTCATCGAACGTCGAGAAACAGAATTCAATGCGTTCAGAAACGAGCTAAGAAGTAGAATAGAACGCGAAGTAACGCGTTTGTTTTTTTTTGTCGAGCGTTCGGTGTCCCTCGAACTTCTGTAAATTTCTCGTAAAGGGCGTGTGCGCTCAAGCGAGGTGGACGTCCGCTCTCGTTGAGCATATAGCAAAGTGGAGATTCTATTCCTGAATAAGCTTGTATGCCGTATGCCCCGTGAGATGTTGGCGATTTGATGTATACGGAGTGCGCGCGCGGATTCCTCGAGTCTCGCACCCTCGCGAAATAACCGGACAGGGGCCTTTTGCGAAAATTCCCTATGTATATATAAGCGTAAAGAAATTCTAACCTCTCCAGTGTCACGCGCACGGCCCAGCGGTCATTATTCAAAGTGCATATATATAGAATCCCTTTATTCGTTCTCGTATTAAGAGACGAGGTTAGCGTCTCGACGTCGAATAATTAACAAGAATCCTTTTATATCCAGCCGACATACGCGTATTCGTGCTAAATTCCGATATTGAATTAATGAAATAAAAAAGAAAGATGCGTAAACAAAAATCGTCGGATATTTCACTCGTTATAAAAGTTTGAGAATCTCGACGCGAAAAAAAAAATAGAACAACGATGACAAGCGAACGACGTAAACATATATCTCGTCCCGTGTGAGAGCATTGTCTTGCGACAAAGGACAATCTCGTCGACAAACGTTCTCGTACGAAAAAAAACAAAAACAAAAGAGTGTTCGATGTTTTATTAAATATCTCTTCGATATATAGAAATAGGAAGATACAATCGTCCATATAGTTCCATCACCGCGCGGAGTGACCGACTCGCGTTACTTACGCAAAGTTACGCATGTCTCGTTATATTCCCAGTGGGAAGAAGAGCGATAGAGCGAGAGAGTGAATATTCTAAAATTAGACGTAACAATTTGTGAGCTCTGCCCACAAACTTCGCTCGTGTCGTTTCTCACGTATTTTTCTCTCTCTTTCTCTCGATATGTTTCTTAACGTTACTTTAAAAAAGAAAAATTATTTGTGAATGAAAAATACTTGACGACAGTGGCACGAGCAAGGGAAACGAGATGAGAAACAAGCCGCAGCAAATAATGATACCGGACAGTCAGAGAAGCTCGACGTATCGTCCGGCGTCGTACGAGTCCTCGTTCTGCGACACTAATACCGAGAGTAGAAGCGTCATGGATCCGTTGCGCGATTCGGTTATTCATCGACAGTCGGAAAACGAGATTCTCGACGATGACGATCTATGGTGTCCGAGATGCGGCGGACGTATGACCGAACCGAGAGTCCTCGAGTGTTTGCACCCGATATGCACCCCTTGCGTCGACGAGCTTCTCGATCAAGGTATTATTATTATTTTTTTATCTTTCATCATTCTTACTACATATTATTATCCTGTAGGTATCTCTTCGAGACCTCAAACTTTTCACTAAAATTATTGCATAAAAAAATAACTTTTTATAAAAAGAATTTTTTTTATTCATTATTATTATTATTATTATTATTTTATCATTATTTTTATTATTATTACAGTTTTGTAAGAATTAATAATTAATTCATTAATAATATTATTAATTACAACAATTAATAATAATTACTCGTTACTGATAATTTATAATTTTCAATAAATATCGAATTTAAAAAAATTGACAAATATTAATAAATTCCAAGATTTATTACAGAGCAAGGTGAATGATTTGAAAAATCTACAATTGAAAGATATTCAGACTTCGACGTAGGCTCTTTTATGGAGAATGGAAAAAGTAATCTAAGAATGGAGGAAAAGTGGACTGAAAATACGAAATATTGGCGCGAGGCGAGAAACGAAACGGAAACAATGAAACGTTGTTGTACATGGCATCGACGAATGGACGAAAAAAAAAAAAAAAAAAACAAAAAAAAAATTACACTACGATGTATATTTGACTTGTAACTATATTTCCGGCGATTAGCGAGGGTGCCGTCGAGAAGCCAGCTGTTACCCGAGACGGATGTTTAGAGACCCGACAGCACACACGACACGAGGCTCTGCAACTTTCATGGATGAATAAGCTCTGTTCTTTTCAAGCTTCGAATCTCCGAGAAAGTCATACCGCAGCACGAAAGCTCTTTCCCGTCGAGTTAAAACCTCCTTCGCGTGTTTATCTCTTCCACGAAATTGCCACGTTATGGCCGGATCTCTCCTTGCTACATGTGTTTCGTACAGAAGGAGGAAGAACAAAAAAAAAGAAAAACGTTCACGAATGCTTTATCGAGCATTGTTTTTGCGTTTTTTTTATGTTCGTAGCTTGTTCGGGAAAGTATTGCGAAAATATCACGGAACAGAGATGGGAATCCTCCCAGCGAGAAGGATCTTCCTACGGCTACGGCGAAGGATGTCCCGTCTGTGATTATCCGCTTCCTCATCCTGGATCGACGTTACCACCGCCTCACTATCCTCTTCAGCATCGTCTTGTGATGGACGCGGTTCGTCGACGATTGTCCCATCGAGTTTTATGCTGCGACGTGTGTCCTGAGGAAGTACAGGTGAGACTTTAGTCTCGTTAGATTAATTTTTATTCTCGTTTTGTTGCATTTTCTTTGACGAAAGGCCAAAAAAATGTGAGAATACAGATTTTTTATGTTGCTTGTAGGGATTTACCATAGTCAATGGACGGAAAGAGCGAAAATGTTGATGATTTTTCATTTTTTATGGACAAATTACGAGTTTGCTCGTCGATTTTTAATGCAAGGATGATTAATTTACAGGCTTCGGTTCACTGTCCGACTTGCTTGGGAAATTTTTGCTCCTCCTGCGGGAGTAAACACGAGATGAGCCAGAACGAGAGAGGTATGGGTACGATTTCCCATCACGAAGTACGTCCGCTCTGGGAAGCCAAAAGATTTCGACGTACGGCACTCTGTCTCGAGCATCCGGCTCACGCACTGCGTTTCCATTGTATAGCTTGTCGGCAAGTTACCTGCAGAGAGTGCATGTGGCGCGGTTCTCACAGAGGCCACGCGAGCGAGGGAGCCTCGAGCGCCGGAAGAAGAGCAACGGCAGCTTTGATAGCGGCGCTTCAACGTGGCAGAAATCTTTTAAATTCTCTCCTTATCGAGTACAACAACGGATCTTTCACGACCGACGAATCGTCGATCGGAAGACCCGCGAGTACCTACTACACGAGGAACAATAGGTACGGAAAAGTAAGCATTCTCCGAAATTCGTCAAAAGGTTCGAGATTTCTTGTTCATCGCGTCGTTTATTTCCGGTCCGAATATCAAAATTTTCAACAAGATAATTACACTAATTCTTCATTCGTTTGCAAAAAAAAAAAATAGAACTAGTAATTCACGGTCTTGTCTAAGAGACCTAAAATTAAAATTAAAATACGATTTGTAACAACGCGTTCGCACGATTAACGCATCATCGTTTTTTCTTTACTCAGATATTCCGATGAGTATCCATTGCTAACTTCGGCTGGAAGCTTTCGCAGCAGAACGAACTTGACCTCGTACGCTCGTGAAGCTCAGGAGAGAATTCACGAGTTCGCGAGGCTTCAAAAAGCGAGATACTTGCTCGACGCTATTTCCCTCGGTGAGGAACTTCTCGCCGAGGGTTCGGACGTCGAGATTCTCAGTCTCAGTAGAATAATACTAAAGCGATTACAGATGTTGGGATCGAATTGTACAAACGGTGAATATTTCCCACTTTTTTCTTTTTTTTTTAAACGATTAATTTCAAAATCATTCAGATGTATTAAAAATAGAATTTTTTTCGTACGTTTCTAGAATTATAAACACTCGTTGTTTTGATTTTTTTAAAGAACACACGAGCCACGACGATCACGATAAATTCCAGTCGACGTCGAAGCACACGGGTGTCTTTCATTGTTGCACGTTCTGCTCGAGCGGTGGTAAGAAAGAAGCTACGTGTGCGTGTCGAGGAAGCATGCCGGGTGGGTACAGAGGCTGCGGTCACGGACATCCGGGACATCCAGGCGTTAATCATTGGTCCTGTTGCGGTTCTACCGATCGTTACGGTTGCTGTTCGCTTATGCAAAAATTGCGTTATCAAGTCATACTTTGACGACGTTTTTGTCATCCGAATCCAATTAATTCTCCTCTCTCGCGCCACCCTTGTGATATCACACATTAAATCTCTCCGATCCGAGAAAACTGCTAAACTTTAATCATTATCCACAGTTATATGGTTTATTATATAGACGATTAGATATAAAGACGCTGCCACTTCTCTCGAGGTTAAATTATCGTAAATACGTTTAATATACAGGCTATTAGGCAAGACGATCCCGGTATTTATCTGTAGGGCGTTCGATCGCATCATGAGCTCGTACAAATTTTCAAATTTTGCGAACCTCGGCCAATTTTCATCGCAGTCTAATTTAAACAAAATCATTTTGTTTGTACCGACGTCAACTATCTGAATATTTTCTGCGTACTCATAGTTGCCTAATACCCTGCATATGCGGTAAAATACTCGCAGAACAAAGGAGCGTTTACGACTCGAGAGAGAACAAAATTAATATTTTTTCGTAAATTAATACGTCCTTATCGTAAGTTTCTTAGTTCGATATCGAATCACTGTCGGTCTCGTTAGCATCGATCGTCGCTGGGCCGACCAACTCGCCCTCGGCGTCTCTCACTTGGCCTATACGGCACAATTCGTGAAGCCGCGGGAGATGTTTTTTGTTCAGTGTGCCGTGTTTGAGTCTGAGCATGTGACGTTTCAGCGAGGTGCTTATCAGATCGGGATAACCGATTATCGACGTCCGAATTTCCAACGGATCGACCCAGAGAGTATCTGCGAGATGGAGGCAAACCTTCGAGAAGAAATTGAAAGGTTGGTACAGTCAATAGGCAATAAAAGGCAATAAAAAAAACACTCGAGTACGGCGTAACGAGGTCACGGGATGTGAAAATCTCGTAAAAAACAGAGTCTCTCATCGCGCGAAATCGTTTATCGAGTTTGAACGGTTACCGACCTTGCCAAGTACGAAACTGTACTGTTTCATTTTGTTGGGAAACCAATTATACGCGTCGTCGATCGCGCGATAATTCCATTCGTACTCGTCGTCATATGGGACAAGGCCTGCCAGAAATACTTCGAGTATGTGGGTGCTGCGATTCGCCAGATCTTCCGGTATTTGCATCAATCGCGTCACCTACGGAATTTTTTTTTTCGTTACTTGGAAATCGTTACATTACGAATTTATAATTGGGACGACGGGTATAACACGCGTACTCACGCGTATTTTCGGTAGTATGGCACCGGTATCGATGCATTTTAACTCGACCGCGATCGGTACTTCTTTGCTGTTCTTCTCGACTATATTTAGTACTTTGACGCGTTGGAAATTATCCAACGATTCTTCGTGGGCACAGATATCGCCCACTTTAACATTCCAATGGCATCGCCTGGAATACAGAGTTGCTCGTTAGCAAAAATATCCTCGATTTATTAGAATTTTTCCATCGTGTACCTTTTGTTCTTATCGGCGTAATAAGTTTGTATATCAGATGATATTTTCATATATTCCTCGGCCGAGTATCTCGTCACATTTCCATCGGAGCTCGTGTATTCGATCACTCTGGCTGTGAAATGGGTCGCGTTGTGCACATAGGTGACGTTGAAACGAACTCTGTCGCCTCTGAGAATAAAATCATTAAATTATCGCAATAGGAAGCGCAAGTGTCGAAGAAAAAGAATACTTACACTTTTATCGATGTTATCGGCGTATCGACATCGGCCAATACACAATGTCTGTACGAGCATGTATTTTCCTTTGGGCAACTGCCAAATGCTTTCACGTTGTCGCAGATTGGATATTTTTTCTTCTGAGCGTCGAGACCATTGACTACTCGCTAAATTCCCCCCCAAAAAATGGAATATCGATGATTAACGTGAATTTTGTTTATAAAGATTATCGATTGATTTTAATTACCATGACTTTATCCATAAAACTCGGGGCTAGTTTTCTACCGCAACGTTCGATGATAGAGACAACACCGTAAAGTTGAACGTCGTTCGTCTCGTCGAAGACAATCGTTACTGAACAATTTCCTTCTCTCTTTGACGAAAAGAATACAAAGTTTTTATGTGTTTTATACGCAAAATACTTTGAATTGTGTTTATTTTATGTAAAAGTAACGTAACGCAGTACCTTTTTCAAATTGTCCATAATAGTCGAGAATCTAAAGTAGAATTGAGTTTTCGAGGGAGTAGTGATCGAATAATGGATCAACCAATTAACATCGGTGATATTGAGTTCGACGAGTACCTCGTCGGTGCATACGAGAATCGGATACAATCCTTCTATGTCGGCTCTCCAGCATTCTCGTATAGCGTGAATCTCGGTGAATATCATATCTTCGTGAGCCAGGAGCGTCCTTTGACTCTTTGAAAGTTGTTCGTTCAGATCGCACGCTTCTTTGCCATTGGCGCAAATTATCATCGTTTTAGGTCTGAATTCGTGACTCTTCAGAAATTCTGGAAGAGAGAAAAAGTCGATTGGACGATCGGTTCGGCAGATTTATTTCTTACGACTCGATAATCTTTTTTTACCAATTGTTTTCCTGATTTTATTATCGGTGGTGTAATAAACCAACTCTGGCTTTATACCACCGTATACAGCGGCTTCCATGTAAGATCCTATGCAGACGTAAAGATCGTTCATCCATTCTTTGGCGAATTTAGCCATATGGGAGGACCAATGACGAGCAACGGCTATAATTTGCATCGGCTGTTCCTCGAAGTTCGTACGCTTTTTTTTCTTGATAATATTGTGTCTCGCCAACAATTGCATCAACTGTTGAAATAATTAAAGATCGATACAAGCGTAAAGTAGGCAATTTTAATTGTTCGATCGTTGAAATTACCGGCTCGTAATATTTGCTCAGTATAACGTCGATTCCATCGATAATCAGATGCGTAAGATCGCCAAAGTTGATTAGTTTTTTGTGACCCTCGCTTTGATTTATAAAACGCGCGAGAAACGCCGGTGTTGCTATCAATATCTGACACCCGTTGTATATATCTGCCTGTTAATATAGCAAAACACGAAAAATTAATTAAGAAATGTCTCGAAAGAAGATATTTCAACAGTCTGATATTAATTCATTGTTACGTCGCATTATCTCTATTTTTATGAAATTTTTGGTTTTCTTGTACGAAACGCAATATAATATTATCGTAGGAATTGATTGTATTACCATGAGAGATCTGTTAGGACGTCCGTTCCATCCGGCAACGCATCTTATGTCACTATAGGCTTCCAGTAACTTGTCGCAAAGCGTTCTGACACTCAGAACGTCCGATGTCGAAGAGCACAAGATTAGTATCGCTGGATTATTGCCTTCGGGCACCTGATTGTAATTAAAATAATGTATACGTGACGAAATAGTTTTGAAATCATGAAAAGATTTAAAACTAATGAGATAAATACCGTTTTGGAGGACGCTATGCAACTGACAACGGGTAAAACGTATCCGATCGTTTTACCACAACGAGGCGGTCCTACAGCAAGGACATTCAATCCTTTGTTAATAGCGGACCACATGTAAGAGTGTATTCTTCTGAGAGCGATGATATCCATTTTTCTGAGTACCGCATGAATTTTTTGAGTAAATCGAGCATCTTCGACACAGGCGAGAGGATCGCAGTTAACTGCAGAGTGGACCAATATCTGCTGACAATCCTCGCCTACGTAGCGTATCATTTGACTCTGTCCAATCTTTGTTGATACGCACTGCGTCGTTTTCATTTCTTTCTCGTTTTTGTCATTTTCAACCGTTAGTCGATGTTTTCTAGGAGGATCGAGACTGAAAGCTTCGAGATCGACAATAATACCGTTATCTATGGAATTTATAGTTTTTGTCTCGTTACGATTTCGTTCTTCCATCAGCGATAACAAATCTGTGATGAAAATTTTGAATTAGCGGCTAGAAACTTATTTCAGCGGTCTTTGATGATTTTTTCGGAAATAATCACAATTGATTCGTTTAATCAGACTTTCGTCCATTTTTTACCCTTGCTCATATAAATCGCGCATCCGTTAGAAACTAATATTTCGCTCAGAGACATAATTTCGTCGTTCAGAATTAGATACATCTCTCCGTACTTTTCATCCTCGTCGCCCATGGCGAGATAATCGAAATAGAGTTTGCTAGAAGCGGAGATACAACTTCTAGTAATTTCGATAGCTTTGTCGCTCCATTTTCTCGTCACCCTGAAAAACATGATTAAATTTTATAACGGTTCGTTTATTTTCTCAGATTATTTCGAAACTGGATGGATAAAGAAAATTGCGTACTCGATGTTAACTCCGGAAATTTGCGATTTGTGCGTAGCGGGTAATAAATTGTACAGGCCAACGGTGATTGTCAAATACTCGTTGGGTATTAGGGTCTTTGGGATAACTGTGAAGTCTTCTCTATAAGCTTTGACCACGTAGCCATGATCGACGAGTAAAACATTGTATTGTAATGTTTTTTCATTTAAACATCCCAATATCCCTCGAACCCACCATGCAGGCAATTCTAGCTCTCTTTCCACCCTATTGTGCATTATCACTACCTACGAACGACATCGTGAAGCAAGCGATTATCAATGCACTCGGTATCCGCAGATTTATCATAAACGTCTTACATCTCCAATCCGCGGCTCCGCGGTATAGATTTTTGTCCTTCGTCTTTTTTTCATTTGAAAGTGCAAACGATGCCCGATTTCATTAAGTTTTTCGGTGTAATCTTCCTCGTTATATATCTTTATATAACGTGGATGTGATACGTTTGTCACTTCGATCTGAACTGCTGTGGCTGGAATTTCTTTCGCAGGACGTGATAATCGTTAAATGTAATATTGATTTGTTTGATTTTTTGTTTATTATACAAACGAGACAAACACATTATGCAGAGAGGTACCGAAGCGCAGACATTCAAAATATTAGGTAAGTTTCGTGTAGATGCGAGACAAAGGAAAAAATTTCTACGACAGTCGTTGTTATTCTCGATGAGTGAGCTTAGGAATTTTTTTTTTCATAAAACGAAGATTATACGTAGTGACATATTGACGTACGATATAAAATATCCGGGTATTGTAAAATTTGATTACCGCGATCTAAAATGCATTTGGTATAACAATATACAAGAGGGATCGAATGAAAGAATGACTTTACTTGCTTACCCATTGTTGTTCAAATTCGACGTGACGTTCGGTCGCGGAGAATCTTCTACGAATCTTATGCTTAGTATGTAATCTTCTATATCCGTACATATATTAAGAATTTTATATTATCAATATAAAAGGAATTTATATATGGATATATATATATATATATATATATACGATGTGTTATGTCGGCAGAGATGCCGGCTCGTTAACCGGTTGCGCTGGTCGCGCTTTATGTTCAGACTTCCCCCACTCTACGGCACTACTCCGCATGCGCGTAGCTGTACAAAGCGTGAAGATAAGAAGCACGCGGCCCCCAATCAACGCTGACGGTCGACCGGATTCTCGCAGTAGGATCGTGTAGGGGTATTCGTTGGTATCGATGCGCTCTAATATACCGCGTTAGGCTTTAGTGCGACAGTAACAGTTTATTTGTGTATCTACATATGTAAAGTCGGTATATATGGTTACATTACCGGACGTAATGAGTGCATGCGCGAGCTGGATACATCCGGTTTGCAGTTCCGTACCGGTCCGCCGTGTCGTTGATGTCTTTCCCCCCTCAATCTCTCGGCCGCGCGTTTCCTCGTTGGATAAAATTTGAAATCAGCTGTTGTACAATTATCAGTTCGATCTCACGCGAGTACAACGAACACGCGTTTTTGATATTCTCATCGCGTTTTCTTTAATCGTCGCGTGTTCCCGTGATATTACGCGATTTTCGTTGTCCCGTCTTCGAATCAACCTTCAACAATTCGCCGTGTTACTCGGAGATTTTGATTGTAAACAACGCGAGTTCGTCGCGACAATGTTTCGCATTGATGCTCATAAGCTGTTCGGTAATTTATATTCGCGATGTATTATAAAAATACCGTCGATACATCTCTCCAGATCGCAAAAGGCAAGATTTTCTTCACTCATTAAAGTAAATTTAAAAAAAAGTTAGGTTAAAGTTTTAGGTTATAACAGCGAGTTCATTTTTCCTTACGCTCCGTCTCGCTTCAACCTTATGTAATTTTCTTTTTCCAGACCGACTTTCGATATTACTACCTGCCCCATTAAAAAAATATACACCAAAAATTTACCGTCCAATTAATAATAACAACATCGCAAAAATTTACTTTCCCAGATTCTCATTATTTGTTTGACCAGCGGAACATTGCTGTTAGGAGGATTGGCACAATTTTTAAAGCGCCGACGACGTCCACCCTATTCCTCGGTGCGCAGACAACTCAGAGAAACTCGACAGCGTCTTCTCAACGCAAAATCCTCAAATTTCGGTAAAACGCCGTTTTTTCTCACAAAATTTTTCCAATTCGTACGCAACGCTATCCTAGAACCTCGAAACTCTTTTAGACAACGTTTCTCAAGTTTCCTGGGCCAGGAGAAGCGAGGCGAGTACTCGCAGCCACATGAGCGATCGCGCCTCTCTCGTCTCTTCCGTTCCCGGAGGTCCCGACGGCGATGTTCGTCTCACGCCTCAGCAATACGGCATGTTGGGTGAGTCCTACGATAACAATTTTCTCTAGAAAACACGAGAATTATCGAGAGAGCGAGAGACGGAGATACGACGAGAGACAATCTTACATAACGCGCGATGGATTATGGAACTACAGGTCGAAGTAACGTATCAACTCGTCGTATTACATATATATTTACATTAATATCCTACCGTTGCGCCAATCATCTTTATTTCGCGACGACGGAACAAATTTTATCGCGAAAAAAAAAAATCCATTTTAATCTCAAACTCTGGAATACCGTTGCAATTATTTATTTTCATTTTCAATTTTAATGAGGTACAGCATCATCGAGAAGCACAGGGTACAGATTTTCGATATACTTACACATACTTGTCTTTATTTTTTGTATTTTTTCCTCTCTCTCTCTCTCTCTGTCTGTAGCATCGTTTTCTTTATTTACTTCTCCAACGTCGACACAGAGAAATCTGCAATTTGCTTAAATATTTTCTTTCGAGGGAGCGGGTAGGCGTTAGTTTCGATAAATTTATCATCTTTACATCTCAAACTCCGTCAATTATACAGTACAGTTTCTTTTTTTCTTCTTTTTTTTTTTTGTTTCATTTTCGTCGTTTCTCCAGAGAACGTATCTTCTCATTGTCAGCTAAAAATTCTTAGAGAAAATTAGTTTTTTCTTCTCGAATAGCTCTCTTACTCTCCCTCTCTCTCTCTCTCTCTGTCTCTCACCCTCTAGTATTGCCCTCTTCATCCGCCAACTCTACATTTATTACTATATCGATAAATAATCATGCAACACAATTTCAACGATAAACTCGTAGTAATACGAAGTAAGGAAACGAACAAAAAATACGATAATTTCGAAACGAACGATAGAAACAACTAAAAAAAAAAAATAAAAATAAAAAATCGTTTCGTTCGCTTTTACCACATTTACCACGATTAACACGAAGTAAGTCTTCTCCTGATATGAAATTAAATCCCTCTCGAATATCTTTCCGTCCTTCTCTCCGTCTCATTAATCAATTCTAAGATCTATTATAATACGTAATACGATTAAAATAACGTAAAAATTGTACTGCGATGATTAACGTCGTAGAAAAGAAAACCATTAAATAATTATAATTAATAATAATAATAATAATAATAATAACAAGTAAATATCTATCACGATTCTTCAACTGCATCGTATTATATACATATCAACCAAGTCGAGATAAAAGCACTTTTGCTTTGTTTTTGTTTTTCGTCAAAATTTCGTGCGATTTACGATCGATCGTCTCCATGTGTGAGTTAATTATTTTTGTTTTGTTTTGTTGTTCTCACGTTTCACTCTATTCTTTTTTTCTCACATGGTAAATCGTCGAATCTTTCTCTCTCTCGTCGTCGTCTTTTTCTTCTTCTTCTTCTTCTTCTTCTTCTTCTTCTTCGTATTCGAGTACTCTTCTTACACGCTATTCTTACAAACCTTATCAAACTTTAAAAATTATACTGCATTCTCAAAAATATAGCCGCATAGCTGCCGCTTCAGTTCGCTTCGTAACTACATCTCTCTTTCTCCCTCGCTGTATTGTTTTATTTTCTTTTATTTTTTTATTTTTTTTTCTTCTTCTTCTTCTTTTTCTCTCCATCATCACTTTATCTCGTCGTTCAAAGTAATATCTATTTTTTTTCATCATCTTTGCATCTATCGTTTTTTTTTCTTCTACGGAGGTAAACACGCTCGAAATTCGAGAACGAGGGAATACAATGTTTTTTTTTTTCTTCTTCTTCTTATTATTATTCTTCATCATTTCTTCACCGCGATTTCTCGTTTAATATTGTGCCAATGAGAAAAATGTCGCGGTCTTTAACGATTCGAGAAAAAACAAAAGAAAGCTTCTCGAAAGCTCGAACGGGTTTGGTGAGAGATTTTTGTGGCTCGAAGAAAAAAACAAAGTCGATTTAACGACGAATCCTCGACAAGACGGAATGTAGTATTGTTCTTTATCGTTTACCATCGTGAAACTTTGAATCGCATTTTTCGCAAAATTCATTCTCGTTTCTTTTCTTCTTTCTTCTATTTTTTTGGGGGGGGGGGGGACATTTATTCTTCGGCCCTGCTTGTACTTAACATTGAGTAAGACTAGCTCGTAAATTTATAGAATCCCTCTTACAGTACCTAAATATAGTATATATATATATATCAATTCATATATATATACATATATATATATATAATATAATATATTAAATATCAAGGTTTTTGTTTTTTGAAAGGCAAGCAATATGTCCAGAACGACGATTGGAATTATTCATGTTTTTTTTTCATTTTCTTGTTTTCTTCTTTTCTCTTCTATTCGAGAATCGTTTGTCAGCAGCCTCTCTCGCGCATAGCCGGAAAAAAGTGAGAATTCTTCATTAATCGGTTACTTACTACATTATAGGCTGTACACGTATCTGCGAGCGATAATTAATTAATTTCTCGTTTGATTCGAATCTTTTTTTCTTCTTTCTCTCGTTACTCTTGATTCTTTCATTTTTCTTCTTCGTTATTTATTTTTTTATTATTTCGTCTCATCGCTCTGTCCTGTATTTACTGATCCAACCGAGAATGGGAAATATCCTACGATTATTTTCATTTTTTTCTGTCTGTATCGTTTTTTTTCTGTTTTTTTTTTTTTGGTTAATCATTTTTTAATTTCGTTATCGCTTTGTTTTTCTTTCTTTTTTCTTTTTATAGCGTTATTACTATGCCAATTTAGAGGATCTAGGCGACGAAGAGGGGAAAATTTACCCAATGACGTCGAGGATTCACGTGATTCGATAAAAGGCGACGATCGATATTGTAATTATCGCCCCGAGACTCGGCTTGATCGGTGAGAGATTTGCCCCTGATGGCGTACCGTCGATCTTGTTCTTCAAAGAGAGCGGACCACCGTCGTCGTTTTGCATATTCGACGTGTCCGATTTACGAGGAGGTACGATGAGATTCTCGTCGACTTCCGGTGTCGGCTCGTCCGGACCGTAAGTCTCCTCGACGCTTATGTACTCCGGTTGCTTCGTCGTCTTCTTCCTCTTCATCGTCGTGGTCGGTAACATCGCCTCGGTACTCGGCGGTGGCATCGTCGTTGGCACGATACTCATATTACTCAAGTAATATATCGGTCCGAATTCGTACTTTAGATCGAGCATCGTTTCCTCCCGACACACACCACCGATCGTACGAGTTCTTCTCTCACCGTCCTCGTACAACGAGACCAAAGCACCCGTGTAAGGCACTTCCATGTCGGTATAATTCGCACGCAGCGTTACGTTCACCGCCGTTCCGGGATCGAGACGTATCTCTACACTGTTGAAAGAGAAGAAAAAGAAACAAAAAATTTGAAGAATTTATTACAATTTTGTTTCGTTTGATTAGTCAGATTTTTTAGTTGCAATCGTTGACTCGAGCACTGGTAGAAAGAATTTTGTTCAATGTTCGAGGAGGAACAGTTTCGAATTAATTTAAAAATTGAGTCAGACTTTTCTCTTTTTTACTGAACAATTAATTTCTTACTGAAAAGCGGATGTTTATTAATTTTTCTAAATTTTGATGAAAGCTGTTTTGTTTTTGATTTTTCTGGATATTAAACGAAATAACTCACGTCGTTGCGTTGGATCGGACGGACTTGTCCTCGATACCCCACGATACGTGGCCAACTTTCGTTCCTTTCGCCAGTGTGATCGATGTGTTGAGAGCTTTTATCATAGCGTGACCCTGTCCCCAGTATATCGAATGATTGAACGTGTAGTCGAGAGCCTCGGCGAGTACCGACGACTCGGAACCCGTGTTCCTGATGATTGTTTCTCGCAAAATTCGAGGACTTCGTTTCAGTACACGTTTCCTGTTGTAATTCAATTTCACGGACGTGAGCTCGTAGAATCTCGGCTCCGTCTCGACGAGCACCTCGCCGGATTCCGCGGTACCCTCTTCGCCGTCCTTCGAGAGAAAAACAATCAACGAAAAAAAGAAATAATAAAAATAAACCATTCTTCATTTCAAGAAAAAACAAAAATATCACAATTTTCAATCTTCTTTTTCTTTTTTTATTTTCTTCACTGAAAATACTATGTCGGTCAAAATTTTATCGCTGATTAGGACAGAAAACAATTCTTGAAATTTAGCATGAAAAAAAATCGCAAAAAATTATTTTTTTTATGTGAAAACATTTAAAAAATTAAATGTACTCACATCTTTAACGTATGTGATTCTGCCGAGTCTCTCGGAGGAGTCGTAAGTACCGATGTAGTGGGTGTAGCCGAGACTCTTGTCCGTACGATCGTTTTCCTCGGTCTTGCTAACAACGTGTCTCGCAACGTACATTGTTTCGGTAGCAACCGCACCTACGGGAGTCTGATGAAATTTGTCCCAGGCGACCCAGCTTAAACGCGCCGAATTATCAACATTTTCCAAAAGATCGTAACGATCGTAAGAAGCGACGTTACCGAGATACGTAACGGTACATTTTTTTTCACCCTCGATTTGTTTACCGGCAACCCAAACGCCGTTGTGCAACACGCGACAAACGTATATCGAGCTTTGCTTTACGACCGGCGATTCGGCCTGATTGTCATACGTTTTATCTGGAACGAAACAACGGGGAATTAAATTTATATCAAACGAAAATGAAATAATTAAAAAATTGGGTAAAAGATTGATTGAAAAATTATAAAAAAGTTTAATACGAAGGACGAAGGACTCGAGGAGAAGATAAAATGAGAAAGAAAAATTATGGATATTTATTTAAATAGAAAATTAATAAAATTGAGGATTATTATTTTATTTTTTTTAATTTTTTCGTCATCGACTCACCGTCCATCTCGTGCTGAATCTCGAACCCACCGATGACGATGTCCTTCGAGGCCTCGTAGTGAGCGATGGGCAACCAATTCAGGGTACTCGAGGTAACGCGCTGACGATAGTTCGAAAGAATGTAAACGCTACTGTCGGCGCGAATCGAGTCGAACCGTAGCATCGCGAGAAGAAGAAATCCCGCGAGGCCCCGAAAGCCGAGGGTTTTTTCACCGCCACGGGCCATCTGAAAGCAAATACGCCAAATGTCAAATTAATTACAAAATTAAAATAAATAAAAGATTTTTTCATTTTTTTCTTTCTATTAAACAAATAAATAAAAATTCATCTCGTCATTGCGATAAAAATAAATGAACGATGACGAGTTATTCGTGACTGCTCGATGAATCGAGGACCAAAATAATCGAAAAATTAATTTCTAATTAAAAAAAGAATTTTTTTTTCTTCATAAAATTAAAATTTTATAAAATTCGTTCAATAAAACTAAAAATCTCTCCCTCGTCTCGAAAAATTAATAATCTCATCACCGTTTCGTAATCAAATTCCGAAAATTCCGTTCGACACACAATTTACCAAAATAAATCGATAAATCGATATATAAATTTCTCATCGATAAAAAATATTTGAAAAAACACGTCGTAAACCGTAGAAAATTTCCATTAAAAAAGTCACGAGCGATATTTCACTCTATCCCTCGGTCCATTCGAGGTTGTTTATTATCGTCGTACGTCGTACGTCGTACGTCGTCGTTCGACCGGTCGCATGGGACAAAATCATTTATTGCGTTTATATTCGTCACCCATAGTATAATTTGTCGGATCGAGTTTATAGCGAGGGGCGAGTTAGTAGGAGGAAGGGGGTAGGGGCAGAAGAGGCTCTCTTCTCGTCAAAGGGAAAATATGCGTTGGAATAAAGGCGTCCCGAGTGTCGTTGAACAAGAGCCCATCATCATCATCATCATCATCATCTTCATCATCACCATCATCATCATCATCATCATAATAATAATCATCATCATCATCATCATCACGTTTACCCTATGATGACTCGGCGTGCTCGGGTGTTAATATTTCTGCTTACGAGTCCATGACGATTTGATATATACGTATGCATATATATGAAGGATGATATAGAGAGAAAGAGAGAAAGAGAGAGAAAGATAGAGGGAGGGAGAGAGAGGGAAAGATTCATAAATGTTTCACCATTGAAGAGAAGGAACTATGGAGTAGTTGTGGAGAAGTTTCGAGATTAAAGACGACCGAGTAACCGGAGATGACGACGACTACGTAGCACAAGCGAAGACTCGGTTTTCGCAGTCGGACGTTGGGAAGTTTCATCTCCGGTTTCCGGAGTGGCTTGGTACGGAACGCGAGAGAAAAAGAGAAAGATCGTTGGCACGTTGGTATAATGGATAGCCCCGGTAGAGTCTCTGTTTGCTCTCCTCCTTCTTTATTATACTCGTGCAATACTTTTTAAAATCTTCAACTGCATCACGGACACTAACGACCCCGAGCTCAATTTTTGGAAGAATTTTTTTTTCTACTTTTTCTCTTTTTTGTGATTTTTCTTCAACTTCTTTCAGACCCGTAAGTTATTTCCGGATTAATTTTTCAGAGCGATGGCACGACGATAGGAGAAATCGATAGCAACCGGGGGGCTTACATAGTGGAGACAGTTATTTAAAGAAATATTAATGAAAATCTTGGGATTTTTTTATAATGGAATTTAAGTTTTTTAAAAATTGATCGATCGACTTTTCTTCCTTCGAAATAATTTTTAGCATTGTTTTGGTAAAAACAAAAATTATTATTTGTTTCGATAATTGTTTTTTTGGTATGGTGGTCTGGTGCAATAGTTTGATATTACTCGCATAGTGAAGAGAGAGAGTACATAACGGACGAGAGAAGACCGAAGTTCAACGATCCTAGCTTACTTCACGGTCTATTGCCCCGAGGGCCCTTCGGTCAGTTTTGTCTCGACTTTACGGCCAAGCGAATAAACCGAGATATTATTGTTTCTCTCTGTCTCGATTCAATCCAAAAGTATCGAAGAAATATTTAAGCGATATCTCGAGATTTTATAAATTTTGGAACTTTCGAGGATAAATTCTTTACAAAAATCGACGGTTAATCCGATCTCACGTGATTTCGGGCTTTACCTTTACCTAGGAAATAATACAATTTATAAAATCAAATTATTATTTAATTAGAGAACAATCAAGTCGTAAATTCATAATTATCATTCAATTTTTTGAACAATTATTCAATTTGTGTAATTAAATCATTATCCAGTTTTACAATAATTAATCAATTTCATAATTAAACCATCTAGCTAAAAGAATCATCGACATTTTCATTTTCCTCGAAATAAGTCAAACCCAATTAAAGTCAATTTTTATCAACCAAAAATAATAACTCATCTTTTTAATATTCTCTTATTACCTAAAATTTGAAGAACAAAACCCATTTTTTAAAAGGAATTTTAAAAAAATGCTAAAAGTCGATGAAAAAGTAATTACGTGTTTTCCCTCACGAGAATTTATATCCGTGTACATACGTCTGTTACTCTCGTCCTCTTCCTACTTCTATATGCTCAGTCCCATCCCACCGGTAGTCACTGTTATTAACTATAATAGTTGGTCCAACTTGGCTACACCCTGAACGAGAGGAACAGCCTGAACACGCGAGATTCTGTTACATAGCATTTTTTTTCTTCTCATTACTATGATTCTTACGATAATTTTATTTTAATTTTTTTATTTTTATTTTTTTTCAACACAAGCTCTGAATCTTAAGTTGATTTTTTTTCGTTCTTGTAATATTGCAACGTGCAGCGGAAAAGTGAGTTTCTGATCCGGAACAATTTTACCGCAAGGCCGTCACGATTCAGAGCTCGGAGTTCACCGCCACTGTTCCTGAGAAGGGGTAGGGGGTGGGGGGTTGGAGGGGGGGTCTACATTTGCATCTCACGTACCTCGGTGCACCGAGAACTTCTCGCGATTCAAAGCCCGATGAATCGACCCCGTTGAGAGGCCGAGTTTGCGCCGTAACGGTGGAGAAGAATCGCGGGTACCGGTGATTGGCAAAATGAGAACTCAATTACTTCTCGGGCATCGCGATGAAATTATGTTTTTCTATTTTTTTTTAAAGATTTTTTTTTCTTTTCTTTTTTTTCTTCTTTCTACTCGACGTACAATGGAATTATGATTTTATCTTTCATCCTTTGATGCAACGCGGTACGAGAGGAACGGTGTTTCGAATCGCGTGACGGACAGTATTTCTTTAGTTAAGGATGCGCTAAGTGAAAATTAACGGTCGAAAGTAGATCGAAGAATTATTGTTGAAAAATCGTGAGATTTTTTTTATTGAGGGGGCGTTATATCGTGCTTGAGAAGTTTGAAGGTCGTTGACCGACTAAGTGAACGAGTATGGTCATTCGAACTTGATAAACAATTGCTATTTCTAAAAAAATGGAAATTTTTTAAAACAATTTTTTTTTGGAAAAAAAAGATATCGAAAATCTTTTCAGCGAGATAATTAAATTGTCAAATTGAATTGATAGGTTTATTTGTGAATTTTCATCGATTTGTCATATTTTCATAATTTTTTAAATTTCAACTAATTATTTTGTTTTACGATTTTAATTAATTTTAATTACTTTAACAATTTTTCAAAAATTTCGTTTTTAAAATAATTTTTTTTTTCCCCGGACGGGTCTCGAACCGCCGACCCTCGCATTACGAATCCGAACTCTTGCCGCTGCGCCAATCACTACTTGATTCGTCGGTTAAAATTTTTTCATAAACAAAAATAAAATGATGAAACACGAAGTGACGATAATCCATTTGAACGAAACGAGTGCGAGGTATTCGCGGATATCGAACTTTGCGAAGAATAGAAGAATTCCGCGGATGCGCGCAGGTCGTGTGACTGGGGCCGTCGGAGTTGTCGAGCGCCGCCGGACCAGATCAGATTCGAACGATCGAAACTGTACAATTTCCGCTCGTTATTCACGCTCTCTCGCTCTGCCTCCGGAAGCGAAAACTCTGTCCATTGTTCATCGGGGATGTATCATCGTTCCCTCGTCTCCGCGTACACACGCGTACGTTTCACTTTCAGCGTCATTCACAGAATTCGTTGAGGAATTTCGGTCTTTGCCGGGGTGCGGAATTTCGTCAGAATTTTTTTTTTTTTCGTTGTCCAATTTTTTTTACGCTCTGGTTCGCTTCTCGTTAAAATTGAGACGAGAAGAGAAACTTGGAAAACGCGTTTTGGACCTTTCGGATCGAGACCTTGTCTCGAAATGGTCGCGGGACGTTATTTTGTTTGTGTAACGAACGCGTCGACGCTTCTGGGTACGAGAATGCTAATTATTCGAGATATCACGACTGGTCTTCTAAGGACCAAAGTTCCCGTACGACCGGTTTTTATTAAACGCGTCGTGTCTCCTCTTATCCGTCCCACGAACGTTTCGCCGATTTCGTTATTCGACTCGACGATTTTTTAATTTTCAAAATTGTTTAAAAAAATTTTTATTCCTTTTCTGGAATAAAATACTTTTTTTCACACGAATAATTATTCTTCCACTTCGAATGAATTTTATTTATTTCAAATAATTATCATTTTCTCAATTATAAATTATCAAATATATTCGTTTGAATGATTTGACCCTGGATACGAATATTTTTATCGTAGGAACGAAAATAATTTTATCGTCAGGTTTTTTTTATTTTATGAATGTCGTTCGATTATCGAATAAATCAATTTTTTTTCGTGTTTGAAACGCGTTCATGATGTCTGACGCACGTTTTTTTTTTCGTCAACGCGTTTCGACCGTAATACGCAAATAAAAGTTCTTGGGTATTGCGCAATTAACTTTAGCCTCTTGCTACAACGAGCGAGCGCGTGCTGCTGTAATGGGGAGAGCCCGGTAATATTACACTCTCGTGAATATTTACGCAAGTTGCTAATTGTGCGAGGTGGGTGCGGTTTGCCGCGTATGTAAGCCATCGTTCTTACACCACCGTATGCGGGTGATATATCAACGCGCGGTCACATAATACGACCAGCTGGTCGTTATACGATCAGAAACGATCTGAATTTAGGAATTTATTTACCGAGCTAAAATAGATATGCGTAGTTTTTTTTCTTTTTTTGTGGGGGAGGGGATTTTATTTTTCGGCTTTGGAGGACAAAACTTAGTGTCGAGGTAGCAGTCACGTTGCGAAATATAATAAAATAAAGATCGAAAAAAATTCAAAAAAATTCGAAGAATAAAAAAGAAATTAAGAATAATCAAAATGAGTGGCTGAATTAATCGATTTCTTTTTAGGTGTTGAAAACTTTAGCGTAAAGTAAACTACGTCCTGCTGTTTTTGAACTTTGATTAATTTTATTATTTTGAAAATTAGTCAAAAAGGAAAAATTGCTATTGTCGGTAAAGGGACAATCGTTGGCGTTTTATTTTTATTAATTTGATTATTTGAGAGAAAAAAACAGAATTAAGAACACGGGTCTAATCTATCGATTTTTCTTCAATCGTTAAAACAAATGATTTTCGCGTGAATTAATTTATATTTATTTCATTGACGAGTTTTTAAAAGAAAGTGAAAAAAACAACAAAGTTTTACAATCTTGAAAGAATTAATTTCGTCACGAAATCGTCCTTTTTGAAATAAAATAAAATTTGCAATTATTAAATTGTATTTTTATTCGTACAATTTTTGAAAAAATAACGATCTCGTTAACGATATTAATAGCCATGAAAATTTAGGGCAATCGTCACGAGAGCGAAGATCGCGATAGAGAATAAAAAAAACGTTAAAAAGTTCGTAACGATGCGTGTAAATGCGATTTGTCGGTGGGATTGGCGCAAGGGCACGCGACGAGTGTCGCCTCGTCGTCGTTCAATTTTCCGGCAGGATCGTTCTCGTTAAATCGTTCGAGCTGTTGTTCCTCCCGCTTTGCGAAATTTCGCGATTCGTCCCTGTTTTCCGCGAGCTTTTTCTGCGTTCTAACGCGTACGAACGACTAAATTACTCCTGTTATTATCCGATTGCGCGTCTCTCTCGTGACCCATTGACCTCGCGGATTATGTGACCTGCAAAGCTTTTTACGAGCTATGACAGTACTTGGGGAATTTATTTAATTGAAATGGAAGCAACTACGTCCTTCGGTCGGCACGTATATTTACGTACGCGACAATCGCAGTCCTTGGCTCACTTGTCGCGGTTACACAAATATTGCTCAATTTTTCATTTATACAATTTTTTAAATAGAACAATTCCCTAAAAATACATTTTTTTTCTAACTGTTCAGCACAATTATTTAATTATTTTTCGTGATTAAATTGCGTTTACACGGACGTTGCCCAATTTTTCATTCGTTAAAATTCGAAAAACCAAAACAGTAAAGAAGTTGTTAAAAATAAATTTTGTTCTGCCTGGGTGAGACAATTAATTATTTTTTTCATTAATTTACGGTTACAGAAATATCATTTGACATTCATAAAAAAAACTAAAAAAGAAAACAAGAAATTCTATAAGAATTAGAAAAATGTTAACCAACATAAATGAATTATCGTTTGGATCGTTTTATGATTTAAAAATCATTACAAATAGGGAGAATATTCGTTTTTTTTAAAAATATTCAAGAACGATCAATTATTGTTTTGTCCTCGATTTATAAGAATAATTTCAATTTTCGTTCGTTTCGTTTAAAAACTGAAATTTTCAATAAAAAATTACCTAATAATCAATAATGATGGAATAAAAAAAAATGATAAACTCGCGAATCCGAGGATCGTTCTCGTCTGACGAGGCGGTAAAGAGAAAATTGCAGGTTCGCGAGAGGAAATCGTCCAATTTTCAGTTTTGCATCGACACGCGCGTGAGACACGTGAGCGATTATACAATTTTGGCTCATCCGTGAAATTCCAGCTTTATTACCCCATTGAACTAGACCCAAGCCACGGTCAACTACGATACCTATTGAAGCCTATTTGTTGCTTTTTCACGTTTTCTTTTTTTTCATTCGTCCTTTTTCCTTTTTCCCCTCTCTATCTCTCGACTTCCCTACGCTTCGACCTCACTGACTAACCGAATAATTTGGTACACGCGATATCGTCGCACGAATGGACGTTTTTCGACACGCAGAGCCCTATTCCGGAAGTATTTCGTACGGTGCGGAGAGAGGGGGGGGGGGGGTGAGTTTCTCGACTCTTTTCATATCGGATGAATCCAGTCGTATTTTTAGTAACGTATTCTTCTATGAATTGGCTCGACGAGAACTCGGATAAAAAAAAACGATTAATCATAGATTTAATTCCGTCACGAAAAAGTCACGTAGAGATTAGGAAAAAGGAAGGAGAGCGAGAGAGAGAGAGAAAGAGAGATAGGAAAGAAAAAAGATTGTCTAGGACGAGTCATTAACTTTTCTTAGAAAAACAGTCATAAGTCGTCTTTTTTTTATACAGAGTCAACAGCTTATCGAACCAAAATTAATAATGGAAATCAATTCGGGACCGATTTTATTTGATTTCGAAATTGTTCTTTTGTCAAATTTCGATTTTTTGTCTATTTCTTTATTTTGTTTTATTTTATTTTATACGAGAGGTAAAAAATGATCAATTTCACATCTCGATATAAAGAAAAATAGACATTTTTTCTTTTTATTTGTTCAAATTTGATCGACGATAAGTATGTTTAAAATGTTTTTGTATTGAAAAAAAAAAAACGAAAACGAAAAAATTGAAAAAAAGAAACGATTTCGTTCGTCGTAGCGCGATATTGAAACTAAAATCAAATTTCAATTCCAAAAATATTGTTTCTCCGATTACGCGAAGAACGTCAAATAAAATACGATATGCAATCGGAGGAGTGCGCGATCCTTCCTCGGCCACGTACGTGATCCGACGCCGATCCGCGTCGTGACGATTGTTGGAAATCCGATCAACCGGTCAGCGAAAAAAATACTTTTGTGTATATGTGAAGAAAGAAAGAAGAAAAAAAAAATAAGAAAAAAGAACGTCCTTTCTCTCTCCCTCTGCACGAACAATTGGCCCGTGGAATTTCTAGTTCGTACGTGACGGAGGCGTCGAACCAGTCGGAATTTCCTCAACTTCGACGATGACCGGCCGAGTGACCGCGTCACGTACAAGAAAAAAAAAAGAATAAAAAATATTTTAAAAAATGTTAGAAGAGTTAACAAAATTGCCCGACGATTTTTTGAATTTTCTCACTTTTTTTAAATTCAAAGATATAAACAAAATTGCTCAAAACCCGTTGCCTAAAACAAACCAATAAAAACGAAAATAAAATATTTCTTTCGGTCGCTGAGAAAATTTGATTTTTTTTTGTAATCTTAGATAAACGTCTTTTTTGAACTGGTTTCGATGTCGATCCGAAGATTAGCCAGGGGTGCGTGACGCAGCGTGTGAAACGGTCCAGTTCGATAGCATGAAAGAGCCGTTTATTCGCGGATCGTTTCCTCGCGTTAGCGAGATCGAGGAGTCGCGTAGGCGATATATAGAGAACCACGATGCGAATTATTCCTGCGAGGGAAGTAGACCGAGGCTTCCAAGTGCAATCTTGACACGTGCATTCTGAACCGATAAGAGAGTCAATATCGTTCCCTCGATTTTTTTCTTTTTTTTTTAAGGTGAATATTGGAACACGTACAACTGTGTACATATAGGGAGTGGTTTCACTCGTAAATAAATAATAACGATACTCGTCTTTACAGTTAGACGACGCTTCGTACAGCATTCGTTTGTCCGACGTTGAGAAACTTGACAAAGAAACGGTTTTTTTTTATTTTCTTTCTTTTTTTGTTCTTTTTGTTTTTTCTCACTCGGGCACGTTTTAGTCGCGAAGGAAGATGACGAGAAAGGAGAAGAAGAAGAAAAAAATCAGTCGAATGGAAAAAGGGTGTGTCGGCAATCAGACGTATACGTCGAACGGGTTTTTTTGTTTGTTTGTTTTTCGTTCGACGGTGAATCGAATTCTTGTACGAACGAGAATAGACTTTTATTCGAATTTTATATCGAACGAGGTTGATCGATTTGTAAACGGAAATTTTTTCTACGAGATAATATACGATATTTTTATTACGGATTTGATAAATTCATTCGAAAGATATTCGAATATTTGCTAAAATTTCGAAAATTAAAAAAAAACTAATTTTTTTTGAATAATTTAAAAAAAAAAATTAATCCAAAATTGCCAGATGCATTGTTGCTAGATGTTTACCGTTCGCTATCTTGCTATTTATCCCGACCTTCAATTATCCACTAAACTCAATTCTAAACAAAAACAAACGATTAATTAATTTTCATCCCCAAATATCGTTCCTTACGAAAGCAAAAAAAAGTACAAAAATACAAAAATCATTCCCATTGTCACACTTCCGTTCGCTCGTTTCATCCAAACCCAAAGAACCCAAAGCCCGACGTATACTCGACGACACGAGCCAAAAGTTGGCTTGCCAAGAAACTAAAAAAAAGCAAAAGCAAAAAAAAAATTCTATAAACCCACGTAACGAGGTCGACGCTCCCCGAGTTCATAAAAGGACGAGAGAAGTGTTGAAATACGTGAAAAAAAAAAATATAAAAACCAAGAAATCGTCACACGACGGAAACGAGAACGAAAGGAAAGAAGGGTAGACACGAGAATCGAGTGTACGACGTCGGTTGCATCGCGACTCGATTTTCTCGCTCTTTTTCTTCTTCTCGCCCCCTCCCCCCTCTCGATCCTCACCCGGTTCCCTCGACCCTCAAAGAGAAAATTCATTCGAGTAGATAGGGCATGCCCTCGGTGCACCGAGGGCGAGAGTACGTGAAGAAGGAGAAGGGATGGGGGTAGGGGTCTTCTATGGAGGAGGAGGAGCAGCAGGAGGAGGAGGGGTGAGGGGGGAAGCTATCGATTTTCACTGGTGTTGCATTGTTAGCCCTGGGACAGCGTTACCATGATAACACCCTCCCCCGCACAGCAGCAGTAGCTGCTGCTGTTGCTGTTGCTGCTGCTGCTGCTGCTGCAGTCCTTTTGCAATGGTACAAGAATTCTCACTATCTCTCTCTATCTCTCCTTGTCCTGTCTCGAGAATCGTCAAGAGGGAAGCGTGTTCCTCTTCTCAGGTTTTCTATCCAAAAGTTCTTTTTTTTTGTTTGTTTTGTTTTGTTTTCTTTCTTTTCTTTATCGTTATTTTTCCCTCGAGCTTGTCACTTTGTTATCAAAGTGTCGCAATTAAATTGGATGAATAAAAGGCGAAGAAATCGAAAAAAAAATCCAATATTAATTATTTTTTTTGGTTTTTGTAGTTCGACGATGATTTTTCGTAATTGATTAGTTTTTGAGAATTATTCGTCGTCTTGAGGGAGAATGAGAAGTGGAAGTAATAATGATTGGAAAAAGAATTGTCGATTCTTCGAAAATCGTTTTGTATAATAGAACGATTTTTTTTCCAGAGGGGGCGAAAAAAGGGTAATTTTTTTTTAGTAGGGGTGAAGCGAGGGTGGCGTGACGTCATTCCGTTACGTCATCGAGCAATTTTCGCGATTCGATTCTGGCGATATTGCGGCTAAAGTTTTATTTGGCGGTGCACGAGGGGGTGGTAATAAAATTGAGCGGAGGGGGTTGAGTCTGGGACGTCGAGCCAAGATTCCAATTCGGCGTCTCGAGAGACGTTTAAGAGGGACAATATATAGGACGATGAAATTTTTCAACCGTACAAATCGATTATCGTCCGTTCTTTCGACCGGTCTGTTTAATTTCTCCACGTCGTTCTTCAAAACACTCGATTCTCTCGATACGCGTCATCCGGTTTGCGTTTTTTCGATCCGTTTCTAGCTCATCGAGTCGGCGTCGATCGATCGTCCAGTAAGAAATTCAAAATTGGAGCGAAGTCAAAGTATTAATGAAATTTTTCCCAACAAACTAATTAAGCTTCGATCGTAAACCGATCACTTTTATTCTTTTTTTACGACTTACAAAATTAAATAAAAAAATATGTTTTTAAGTTTCTTTAGCTTTTGTTTTATGAAAAATAATATATAAAATTAATTAATCCTTGTATATTTCATCATTGATGATAAATCGATCAAATTCATTAAAAAAAAAACACAAAATATTATTCCCAACCGTTGAATTAAATGTGACAAAGTTTTCGAAAATTTTGATTTTTAACTGTGTTTTTTTTTGAGATCAAATACATCGATTAAACAAGAAGAAAATTAAGTCCTTTGATGTTTGGATAAACGATGATACGTGATCGTAAAAAAAGAGCAAAAAAAAAAGAAGAGAAACATTCAATGAACACCATTGACTTTGATGCGTCGTAATATCGCACGGTCCTCTTTGATGCAATTCGTACACCACACACGCTGTGTGTGTTTGCAGTTATTACTCGGTCGCGTGTTGATGATGTATCACGCGCGATCTGCAACCTCCCCCCCCCCCCTTCTCCCCTTCCTCCCTTCGATTCCACTGCGTAGGTGCACTAATTACGTATTTTTTACTACGCACGTTACATCATGAATGAATATCAAGTCTCGGGGGGGCTCCGATCAATTATCAACGATAAAATTACATCTCGAACGCCTCGGACCGTATTTATCTCGTTCCTGTTTACCAAATCATTAAATACCACGGGATACGGAAAAATCGCTGTTTCGCAGAATTTAGAGAAATATTGATCGAGATGAAAGAAAAAATTGTAGAATTAATTTTATTATTATTATTATTATTTATACGATGAATTTTTTAATCGATTAATTCGATTTACGATAAAGTCGATTTACGATCGATTTTCTATAAACTCGATTTCCGAACGACTTTTCTATAAACTCGATTTACAATCAATTTTGTACGTATCGCTAAATGCGATACGTGAGAAAAATTCTGCGTGATTATAAAAAAAAAAAAAAAGAAATCTAGAAAAAATGATTCGAAGAACATTGAATGGGATCGGCGAGGAGGAAAAAAAAAGTGAACGGCCGAGATTATCGAACAAAGACGAGGCCGTGAGCTCTTTGGTGCGTCTTTTTCCCCTCCTGCCTATACCCCCTTGTGCCTACCCCTCTATACTCCTCCTCCTCCCTCGAACACCTACAATCTTGTCGAACATAAGTGCGTTTCGATGGCTCTCCGCAAGCGAGAAAACGCGTTTAGAGAGACCTACTACGCGTTGGCTCGGGACACCGTGGCCTCTTCCTTACACTTTCCTGTTAATCGCGTATAATAAATTCGAGACACGGTTTTACCTTGTCGAGCACCAATCGTCGAGCCTTCTCGAGCCTTTTATAATATTTCCATATAAGAAATATAAAAATAACGACAATATTTTTATTATTTTTCTCTAATATAATAATAATAATAAATAACAATAAATAATTGTAAATAATAATAATTATTATTATTATTATTGTCATTATTTATTATTTATTATTCTTATATTTATATATTGGAGAAAAATAAGAATGAGAAAAAATAAGAAAATTTGGTCCATCTTTTGAAGCCGAGTGGGCTACTATTACCCGGCAGCGCAGCATCCTGCAAACCTCGTACCGGAGGGTTGCCCGAGGCGCCCGCTCTATTGTATAATCGATTTCTACGTCGCACGGAGAATTCTCTCGTTGGTTATAGAACGCGATGTATGTGCACGAGGGAGGGGGGTGGTTGAGGGGGCATAATAGTCAGGGTCAGCAGATGCTCCGAGCTAGAACGAGACGAGACGAGACGAGAGATGAACACACGTACCACGACGGCCGCGCGTACCTTTTTTTCTTCTTCTTTATTACGATCGGGGGAACGCGACGCGATCGCGGGCCTCGAAACGTCACGATTCGAAAATTTTCAGATTTTGTATTATTATTATTTTTATTTTTTTTTTAAATATCGATACAATTTCGGAAATTCAAACTTTTCTTTGTCCCGATTATTTTTGAGATCGATCGACGAAGGGTGAGTTTAATAATTTTGGAAAAAAATCGATATTTTTTTCGATAAATACAAAGAATGAATTAAATGATTTTTTTTTATAATAATTTATTCAAATCGTGAAATTAAGTTTTTGAAAAATTGTAGATTTTTTTGTTTTTTAATCGGGGACCATCGTAATTGACGATAAAACGATGATTTAAGCCAGGTTTTTTTTTATTTCGACGGCGTAAAATATTGAAAATGATAGGAAAAAAACGAAATTTTGCAATCCGACGAATTTTCGAGAGTTACAACGCGAGGGGAAAAAATTGAATTTTGTTACTTCACCATCGTCTCTTGACGAGAGAGGAGGAGGTCGTCTCCTGTTTGTTTTTTCGTTCCGATTACCATAAGATGGATGATTCTCAATTTCGTTATTCACCTTCGTGTTTGCACGTCTCTCGATATATTATTCAATTTTTTCTTTCGTAATATGTTTATTTTATTTTTATTTTTACAACTTGACGACAAACAAAAAATGTTGTATATTCAATTTCTCGCTCGGGCGAATGTCAAGATTACCACGTGGCAATGTTTTTTTTCTTTTTGTTTCACCTCTCGTAATGTTCGACCGAAAAGCCAGCTCGCTTCGACATTATGTGCGTCGTTTCCTCATTGCAATTTTCTCTCTCTCTCTCATCCTCTCTTTTTCTCTTTGTCGCATTCGTCCGGTGAGTTTCACTCAGTTTTACGATCTTGGTCGTTCCCGCAAGAAACTCACCGCTGTATACATATTTATAATATAACCGACCGAGAGAGATAGAGAGAGAAAGAGAACAAAAGAGAGAGAGAGAGAGAGAGAAACAAAAATTCCTGGTACATAATACTACAAGTAATGCTGTAAAGTTGTGAAGCTTTGTCGGTTCTCTCGTTGTTCTTTAGCCCAGCGTCTGACGTGGCGCATGACTCGAGATTTGTCTCACTTGCCCGTGGTCGAAAAACAAAAAAAAAAAAAAAAAAAAAACGAGAGAGAAAAAGAAATTCTTTTTTCGTTTTTTTTTTTCTTTTTTTTTCCATGACACCAAAAAAATCTTTGTGTACACCACAAAGTAATACACCAGGTGTATAAATTTGTCTATATATATATATATATATATATATATATATATATAGCAACGGGACAGACTGACCGAGTGCTCGTGATAACAAAGTCGTGTTTATCCTTCGAATTTTATTGTCGACCGGAAGCTCGAGGAGTTTGTACCTCATGCACTATATAAATATATATATATATATGTATCGTTCGTTATTTCTCGCTACGTCTCTAGGCCACAGGCAGTTCGAGCGGACTTGAAATTTTCATGTCGAGCTATCGCACGATCGACCCATCGTACAAACGTACGCGGGCAAATAAATTCTCCCCCCCCCCCCCTCCCCCTCTCTGTCTCTCTCTCTCCCTCCGATTACGCGCAAAATGAAAGTCGTTGGTAAAGTCTCGAGGAAACTGGTTTTTAACTTGAGAAAGAATTTTAATCGTCGACCGATGTAACTTGTCATTGGACGTGACGAATAAAAATGATACAATTTTAATTTATTCGCCGATAGACTCAATCATTATAATTAAATTTTTTAAATAATAATTATTATATGAAAAAAAATAACGGTTATAATAATAAGAATATTAAGAATAATAATGATGGATAAAGACCGTCGGAAAGTCCCGGGAAAGTCGAGGGTGTATCTAAACGATCGTTAATTGACATTGACTGAGAGGCGGATGATAACGAGCTCACAGCTCGTTCGACTTTATTATAATCAATCCATAGATATATATATATATATATTTGTTTATATAGGTAGTGAGAGTCACGACAGACTATCGTTGGTTGCACTGCTATGGCGTCACGTGCGAACCAGGTTGCGTATGCAAATTGCACCTATAACTATATATATACATAGGGAGAGAGAGAGAGAGAGAGATAGAGAGAAAGAGAGAGACAGAGATGGAGATAGAGAGATGTGTCTACGGAGCATCAGATGAGAGTCCGGTAGCGCGAGAGAGCCCCATTTACCAGAGCGATAATGATGTCACTTTTATTAGACTCATCGGGGTCGATCAATCTATCCTGGGCTTGTATTAGCACCTATACAGGACACCTATTACATAATAAGCTCTTGTGACGGATCGCCACTCTAGTCCAGCAATCTTCGTCGCATCTAGACTATATCAAATTTCGCGTTATCGTCAAAAAATATTTTCTTTTCTTTTTCATCGATTATTCTTGTGTTTTGTTTCATTTAATTTAATTCTTTTTTGTTTTGTTTATGAGTGGATGGTGAATAAAAGTAAGGGGTTTCGAATCGTTTGGGAATGGGGTTGATTCTTTTTATTTTGACAATTTTTTTTTAATTGTTTTGAATTTGAAAAATTAATTTTGATGTTGAATTTATTTTTTGATATTAAAATTGTTTTTGATGATTTTTGATGAATTTAAATGTATGGGGATTGAGGTATAGGCGCGGGGATATTGCGAATGTATAATGATAAAGCGAGGATCTAATATTAGGCGTCGAGTCGGTGGATTGTGTCGTGGCAAAGGCGGACGACACACCTGCTATTGCACTCGAGCAAAGTGCATCATTCCCAAAGAGGTAACTTCCCATACCAATTTGTATTCTCGTCTCGGAACCAACTTCCTCTACGCTAATAGGTAATCTAGCTCGGTCCCCAATGACAAGGTCACACATGACCTCCGAACTACCGTTAATTAACTTCACACACGTATAAGTATAATTATAAATATTTTTATAAATATATATATCAATATAATTATAAATATTCCTTTTGTGTTATTTATAAAAATATTTAAATATTATTATAAATATTCCAATTTTTGTCTTATTTATAAAAATATATAGCCAGGTATTAATTGAGGCGAGCCTTCTTTTCCAATCATCGTTTAATCTGCCGGTACGAGACCGAACGTTGTATCTTCTCAATTCTGTAATCGTGGCTTTGGATCTAAATAGCTTTTACATATTCTTTGCCCTCGACCGCGCTCGTTTATCTTTATCCATCTCTATCTCGCCCACTTTTTTTCTCTCTCTCTCCCTCTCTCGACTCGCATGTAGTGCATGGTTTCCTAGTTTTCCCATTAACCCGGATAATGGAAGGATATAACTCGTACTATAAATATATACATATATGTATATCCTCGTTGCACTCATTTATTTAATCAATCGTTCATCCGACGTACCTCGACATTTTTCCTATAATTCTCATTTCTCTCACCAAATTATTGACCAATAAATATTTTATTTTCCATCTGATTTCATCATTTTTCATTTTTCGACGTTTTATTTCATTTATTGATTTACCTTTTAACGATTTTTAATTAATATATACTATTTATTGTCTTGCTTCAATTTTCCCTTTTTCTAAGATTTTTAAGACAATTAATTAATTAAGACAATTGGCGAATAATTATTTGTTTTTATTTTCAAAATTGATACATTTTTATTTTAGCAATTTCGTTCACGAAATGACATCACGGCTTTTAATTGTAACGACGCCCAACCCTCGTTGCGACTCGTTTTTCAATCCACCTGAGAGCTTCTCGAATATGCACACCTGTCTTTCTCCGGGTACGAATTGTTTCCTGACAAATTGGACGTGTCGTCACGTTTCGAGGCACCGGAGCCTCTCTCTTTGCTTTTCATGCTTACGGTACAATTTGCTTGTAATCCGAGCGATTTTTTTTTCAGCGTCGACATTCCGAATTGTTTATTCGTTGTTTGTGATTATTTTTTGTTTTTGTTTTTTTATCTTCACCCGAGCGAACGAACAATGGACAAGAAAAGTCTCGAGTTCCCGGTTTCACGGACAAAAGTGTCCAAGGACCGTTGTAAAAAAAAAATATTCAAATAGTACTGTGAGAAAGTGTGAAAATAATGAGAAAAAAAAATTTTTCACTTTGAAAAATTCATTTTCAAAATGTCATTTTTTTTTCAAGTTAGAAACTACCAGTTTCGTCTGGCGCCATTGTTCGCCCGTCGTCTCTGGGATACAGGTAGTATTTGCGAGAAAGGGATGAGAAGAAAACTATAAGGGATGAACGAGTCTCTGTCGCCTGTGTCTCGTCATCTATTATATAATTTTTTTCTTTTCTTTTTTTTTTATTGCCCAAGTGTCGTGTCCAACGCGAGTGGAAAGAAGCGCGCAGTAGTAGAGCTCGAGCTACGGGTCGACGATCCGAAGACACGCGAAACAATCGAGCGCAATTTTATTTGACGCGCCAATTTTTTTTTCTTTCGTCGACAGCCTATCGTAGATTTTTTTTGGTAATTTTGACACAAATGATTCGACGAATCTCTCCTGAAAATAATTTACCTCCGAGTCGATTAATTGAATGGAAATTCATCGTCAAAAATTTCCCCAAAAAATAAAAAATAAAACAAAAAAAATTTTGACCATTCTTTCAAACAGTGTCGACCCCCAAGAGTTATTATTATTTAAATTCTTTATTCCACTTATATCATTCACCCTATCAATTTTGTTATTATCATCGACAATTATAATTTTAAAAAAAATTGTTTAAATAAAAAATAAAAATATTTTTCGACGTTTATGAAAAACGATTTAAAGTCCAACCCGATTGACCGGTAAAAGTTGATTCAAGAACGGAGTATGACCTGTTTGCGCATTTTTTTTTCTTTTTTCCTCCTTTTTCCATTTCGTCTCGTCCCGATCGTGTTTTTTTTCTCTTTTTTCATTGACCCGACGATTGGACACAACGAACGTACCGAGGTACGAACACACGCGCTTATCTCGCCCGTATGCACACGTACGCGCAGGTGGAGAGAAAAAGAGGGAAAAAAAAGAAAAAAGAAAACGTCAGCGAGGGTTGAACCGGCGTGTGTAGTATCGGAGAGCTCGAGTCGCTCGCGGGGACGAAACGGCGCCGGACAGTCGGAACGAACAAACTGTAACTGCTTACTAACACATAACGTGTTACGGTGCACACGGTGGTGTGTAGCTTCGCCATTGCATCGTAGTACGGACAGAGAGAGAGAGAGAGAATTAGAGAGAGAATGAGAGAGAGAGAGAGAGAGAGAGAGAGAGGGAGAAAAAGATAGTCCCGATCAATCTGGTACTTTGACGAGAAGAAGAGTGGAATGCAGGAAGCCTCGAGAAGTTATTACCACATTGAGAGAGATAGAGAGAAGAAGGGGTGGGGGGTGAAAGAACCACGAGCATAGGAAAGAATCGTGAGGTTACACTGTTCCGTTTCAATTTGCAAGGTCGTCGGCGTGGGATTGAAAAATAAACTCGGGATGATAAAATTAATTCGAAATTGAAAAAAAAAATCTTACGGACGAAATTTTTTTGAATAATTGTAATAATAATATTTTTAGATAATATTTTAGATTTTAGATATTATCGAGATTTTCGAATGATAATTTTTGTTTGTAAAATTTTTTTTTTTTTCGGTGATCTACTGACTTTTGTCTTTATCGCATCTAGGGCCCGAGAGCATTATCGTAAAAAAATGACCTTTTACACGAATTCTCGACATTTCGTTGCAAGTGCAATTGCCTCGGTCCCCGAGGGATTACACGGGTTTTTGCAAAATAACCGTGAAAATATTTTTCTCTTATCGTGTAATTTCGGGTTTTTTTTAAAAATTTTTTATTTCTGGTTATTCGTTGATTGCGTCGTTGAAAAACGATCGAGTGAATTTTTTTAATCGACGTGTTTATCGCGACGGAAGTTTGACACCGTGGCCAAAGGGTTACTCTATAGCTCGGGTGATAAACGCAATGACTTTATTCTTGTTTACACGCAACTATAAAGTTCGTACGATTGATAAGATTGTTTCAAAAATATAAACAAACATTTCTATCTCTCTCTACGAAATTAAATCGAGTATCAAAATATTTGAATTAAATACACAAACAGCGTCAAATATTTTTATCGCTCAATCTCAATAAAAATAAAAAGTAAATATTAAATTCAATCAAATTACATAATACACATAAATCAAAAATAAAATAAAACGAATTAATTAAATTCTTTTTATTTCGTAAAATCATTAAAAATTATTTTCCCCGTCTATTATTTATTGAAAAATATTCCCGTAAACTTGGTCGATCGGTTGGTGCAGGTCGAGTGGAATCAAAAACAAAATTCTTTTCGAAACGTCGATCAATACGAACAAAGAGAGATCGAGGGGTAGGGGTGAAGGGAGGGATAATTAGTAGGGTGAGAGTTTAGGAGTTTCGACGCTTTTCGAGATTTTCGTATATATACACTATAGAAACGAAGACAGTGTGAGAAAGAAAGGGGGGAGGGGAGAGAAGTGGGTCATGGGAATCGATACGACGCGACACAGAACGACGGTTGATATCAAACGTCAGAGGGGCATCAAATTCGTCGTGCTGTACGTGTGTGTATTTGTGCCCGCTCATGGGCCGTTCCGGTCGACCTTCGCCGTTTGCGTTATCTGTTCCCTAGTCATCGATTAAATTTCACGCAATTTACGGCCAAGGGTAAAACCACTAAACTTTCGAGATGGGCCTCGGCTAAAATGTCACGCGACGTAAATCTCTCGATGGGCGAAACGTCGACGACAACAGGGTAGTAAAATATGCTTCGTTTTCGTGAATTTATTTAGAAGCGTCGATCGATCGCTTCGATTTTTTTTATCGATCAAAAATACGACGTTTCGGATATTTTGTATTTAAAAAAAATTATATCAATCTTCATCCTCCCACGTGCTTGTTTATTCAATTTTTTCTTTTTCACCAAATGACAATTTTTATTTTAAAAATTATTTAATAAATTAATTCGAATCGTTGAATTTTTATTTTCGTACGATTATTATTATTTCGTTTGAATCGAAGGGGGGGAAACGGAAATAAATTTGAAGAGTTTCTTAAAAAAGAAAATTGCAAGATTGTAATTTCGAGCGTCTTTGATGTTACGAGACGAGTGACCGTCGCGCGGCACTCGTACCGACGCGCGACCGGAGTCTGCCTAATCTTTTCGTCTAATTTCATTCAATTAGCTCGATGGTAACTCGTGGAGGAATTTGGCCTGCCCCCATTACTCCCGCGTTGTTGCATTAGTCTCGAGAAATAAAATTCTCGAGTTGTTCCGAGCGTTACCACAACCGCACACTCTCGCGGGATACGCTCGTGTTCCCCTCTGATGGACCACAGAGCGTACACGCACCCTTTACTCTCTCTCGTCGTTTCGCCACAGGCCAAAGATTCTCGGTCGTGGAACAGAAGAGGAAGAAACAAAAAATGAAGAGAAAAAAAAAGAAGAAGTGAGAAACAAGGGGAAAAGGGGCGAATTTAAGAGAGGAGACATCTTGGGTCAACGGAAACGACGAATTCCTGGCAATCTCGTTCAGTTGTATCTTGGACAAGGCGACGAGCGAGTTATTAAAATTCTGTAACGGTATTGTGTGCCCGTAATATAAACAGGACTCTCTCTCTTTATTTTCTCGTACGTGATACGTAAACAGTTTGGTTTTACTTTGCGACGGCAAAGATCATCAAAATTTCGAGTACAAAAGTCGCTTTGTTATTTTGATAATGAAAAAAAAAATCAAAATTGCATTCGATTCGATTTTTCAATTAAAAAGGTTGATTATTTTAATTATATCATATTAATCGATAAAATTGTATGAAATTTTCAATATGAAAAACGATTGAATTTAATTACGATAAAATTGAATTTTGTTAATTGTAATTTCGTTCGATTTTAACGATTAACGATAGTTTTTTGATTGATTGAGGTTTCGATCAAAGATTAATTGATCGGTCGTTTGGTCTCGTGACGGGAACGAAATTCGATTGATTAATTAATTAATTAAATCGTAATTAAAGTAATTATCGTGTGACTTGGAGAATTATTGCTCGCTTTGAGTTTCGATCAAACAGACCGGCAAATTTTTCAGGGTTGCCAGCGAATCTAGGCTAGATGGGGCTTCGTATCTACGCAAATACACCCAAGACGATCGTATATAACGTATGTCGAAAAACAAAAATCGATACTTTATTCCAAATCGACGCACAATGACAGAATTAATGACAAAGAAAAAAATACTCACGTCGACGAAAAGAGCCTCGGTTACTCTCAATTTAATCCAATATACAAATCACGTTTATATTCGTCGTCGTCGTTGTTTTTAAAATTTTTTTTATTTTATTTTATATTCTTTCTTTCGTTTCTCTCTCTTCTTTTTCACAATCGGTACTGCGCGTTCGCGACGTGGGTCATATTAAAGAACGTCCAGATTCGGGGTATTTCCCCCGTTTCTATCACGCTCGTAAGCGCAAACTTGTTTCTCGACGAGAAGAGCAAACAAAAAAAAAGTATCGATAATTTCGTTCCGACGAAAATTTATGCGAAAAATGAAGAAAAAAATACGACACGTTGATTTTACGATTCTCGCGTAATAAACATCAAATCTGTTCGGTGTGAGATATATTGTACGTATCGATGTAAATGTATTTGTGTTTGCGGTATCGGAACGAAAATTCGCACGCGCGCACGCAGGAGAAGAAGGATCGACACTGAGCGAGTCGGCGAGCGCGCAAAGCCGAATAACTGACGCCACACGGTGTGCGCGCCTCCTAGGCTCTAGGTCCCGACCGTTATCCGTCTCCTCCCTCCCTACGCTACCGCCATCTCTTTCTCTCCCTCGACGGTGTAATATCATAGCAGCAGGGCTCTCCTCTCCCCCCCTCTTCCAACCTCCTCGTACCGTCTCGCTCGTTCACCCTTGTACCTCGAAGCTCCTTCCCCTCTCGCGGGTCTCTCTCTCGGGCACGGGCTCGAAAGGTACAGTCATTGGCAGGCGAGCGCGTCTCTTTTCCTCCAAAGCGACTGACGCGACTAGTCGAGTGGCCAATGACTGTGCCAAAGTTACGTAGAACAGTGCTACGTAGACTTTTTCTTCCTCGTAAGACTCGTACGCCCACCAGTTCCTCCAGATAGATCGTTAAGCGGGAGAAAGGTGAAAAAGGTACAGTGATTGGCATGGTTGAACACGAGAGAACAAAAATTTCAGAGTTTTTCCCACTTTGTCGTGGGAGCGTTTAGAAAAACATTCGGGTACAATGATCGTCAACTCGAATGGCCAATCACTGTACCAATCTCAGTGAGGATTCGTACCGATGTTTTCTCTCCCTCGCCCCAGTACTCTCCCGAAAATACTCTCAATCGCACACGCGCTCTGACGCGTTTTCTACGTCGCGACGAAAAGTCTTCCGCGCACGCGGAATAACATGGCAGCGGGGCAGCAGCATCGTCGAGCACGTTTCGCGAACGCTACGAAGAACCTGCCCCGCGCGCCGGTTGTTACGGGCACAGCTGCTGGATAGTTCGTGGACGATTTACCAGAGGGGTGCGGCGTATGAAAAACCACAGGAGAATTTTAGTTCCTTGCTGGTTTCTGCTCTATCCCTCCCGCCCTTCCTCCGTCCCTCCTTCCTTCCTTCCTTCCCGCCCCTCTTTCTGTCCCCTCGAACGAGGTGCTATCGACCCCTCCCAAACGGGATGACACATCCTCCAATGCGAACCTCCAAAAGGATTACGTCACGTTGGGGTATTATTGACGCGGAGCGAGTAGACCAGCCGGCAGGAGCAACCCTGGACTCTCCTCGATCTCTTTTTCTCCCTTCTCTTTTTCCACCCCTTGAAACAAGCCGCGATCCTTTTCCACCCTACTACGTCTTCTTCTCGATCGCTTCGGGAGCTTGTTCTGGCACGTGGCACAGTGATTGGCACTCGAAGGCGGACGATAAAGACAGTCATTGGCACGTATCCTCCTCTTTCTGTCTTGTCACTCGCTCGGTAACCCGATACACGATACGGTACAGTGATTGGCAATCGAACCAGACGATAAAAACAGTCATTAACGCGTATCCGTTCTATTCAAGGCTGTCGCAGGACACCACCGAGCGTTCCTACAGTGGCCAATCACTGTGCCATTTGTCTATTCGGGGCTATTTATCACTCTCGTAGGTCGCGAACGTGATATAAAGCTACTGCGGTAGTTACTACGACCAAATTCCCTCGGATCCAACTGTATATAGCTCGTCTGCAGGTAACAGACGCATACACGTTGCCCTGGAAATCAAGGTTCGCGAGGACCAGGCATACGCCAGGTCGTCGGAGGTTGCAAGGGCAAGGGTGGCTTTGACGCGGAGATCCATATATTCTACCCTCGCTTTCTTCCTTCCTTCGTCGCGCTCCCCCTATCGCCTCACGCGAAGAGTTTACCTCAGTCGCTTTACGCTGTACGAGACCACTGCGATCCTTCCTACCTGAATTTTCAAGCTCCAACGTCCATTAGGGAGATGTTTCATAAAATGATTCGTTCGACCGACAAAATTGATTAAAAAAAATGACCACACGAGATTCTCCATTCGCACGAACTCGAAGTCCCAATAAAGATTTTTGAAAAAATTGACAAAATGATAAAAATAAATGTCTCTGCAAGAAATTTTGTATTTTATAAGATTTTTGGAAATTGTTTCTAGAGGAAGAAAGAATCATCTAGTTGACTTTCAGAATTAGGAAAATAATTCTACGACGCTAACAGCGACCCTTCGAAGGTTCTCATCGATCTCTGTACCTCGTTTACTTAATTCCCCCAGGGGGCATAGACTCCCGAATCATGAATTGGATAAGTTTCTTGGTACAAGGGGGAAAAATACTTTTCAAATCAAGCCTCTTTGGTCGAGTGCGTAGAACAGAGTCAGAGGACGAGGATCGAATTAACTCGTGCATGTCCACGCGACCTAATCTCGGCGCCTCTTCTCGCGAAATCGTGCCTCATCGTTTCCGGACGATGGACGAAATTTTTAAACGAGCCTCACGCACGAAACTACATCACCGCGACTACGTCACTTAGCCCGAATCGCGTTCGGACGATCAAACGTAACCGTTTTTATAGGTAAATATAAAAATTGAAAAAAAAAAGATTTTTCGACTAAATGGACAATAATTGCATTCCGATTAATTTTAATCCTTTCTAAAGTTTTAGGAACATACGTCGATCATAAATTTCCCGTACAACTAGAAAATCATGGCTTTGTTTTCGATTTTTCATAATTTATCGACCTTATCGTGATTTATTTTTCTCACTTTGGGGGGTTTGGGGTTGTCAACATTTTTTTCGTCCAAAAAGGGTTTATAGGGGTGTTACAAAATCGGAAATTTTCCGGGCAACGTGAATATCACCATTATAATCTCGACATATTGCAATTTACCCAAATATTCACTTTTTCTTCTATTCACCTCTGCAAACACATTTAAACTGTATTTTGGCGCCCCAAAAAACTGCCAAAGCTACCCGTAAATGTCGCTGCAACCTCGTTTTACGATACGTCGCCTTTTTCGAATTTTACGACAAGATTCCATGACCCATTTTCTTTCTCTCATTTTTTTTCGGTCCATAGCGAAATATCTGAAATTCTCATTTTGCTGGGTTAGTGGGACAATTGATTTTTCGAACGGGACGAAAAAGTTCATAAATTCGAAACTGCGCAATTTAACGAATTTTCTCCCTCCACACTAAACGTTAATAGTTCCTTGTCCTAATTAGCAAAACAAAAATTAATTAATTATTCAAAAATTAATTTAAAAATTATATTTCTCGAAAATATATTTGCAAAATTCGATACAAAACATTTTTTTCTCAAAACAAAGACAGAAATAAATCAACATAAAAAATTATTGACCTTATCGTAATAGCCACGCTATCACGCTTATCTTAATCGACCCGTCGCGAGAAAGAAAAAAAAAGTAAATCTCATTATTTACGACGTTTTTAATAAAATCCGAGGTAAATCCCCCATAGTCGGACTACCTCAACTGTCTCTTGAGCCTCGATTTGTCCGACTATACGTGGCCGAGAGCATCTCATCGTCGAATTAAATTCCCTTCTCCGGTACTTACCAGCAATGCGAGGTTTGCTCGAGTACGACCCCGTGAATCTACATTAATGCACGCTGAGGGCGTTAATTGGAGAAAGGTCACGATCTCGATGATACTGTCACGACAGATATCTTGACTACGAGTCGTAAAGACCTAGAGAGAGAAAGAGAGAAAGATAAAAGGAGAAACACAGAGACAGAGAGAAAGAGAGGGAGAGAGAGAGAGAGAGAAAAAAAAACAGAGGGAGTGAGAGAGAAAGAGAGAGAGAAGGGGGTGGGGGCTATCCTTGATCCGGACCTCGTCATGAACTCGTTGGTCAGTGACGTTATGACGAATTGCATTACGGAGTGATACGTCACCGGAAAATTTAAACGACTCTCGGTCGACGCTTGGTACCGAGAAGGAAGGATGACATCCCTCCACTACAAGACCCCATACACGAGGGGAAGCAAATTGTCGCAGACTCCATAAGCGTACGGGACGCGAACTTGGACCATGCGTACGATACGAAGAAAAAACGACGAAGAGAGAAAGGACGAGGGGTGGGAGGGGGGGGGGGGAGAATTTTGTAGATTGGAGGGGGGATAAGTCTAACGTATCGTCGAGACTCCTCGCGGCGTCGACCAATTGACAACTACCGACCGCGACTTATCATTCATTCATGCGAATAAGTTTTTTTTCTTTCTTTTATTTTTTGGCCTCAGTAGTTGCGTTCATTTCATACGGTGGACGTCGAGCTGGCGTCGCGAAGGACAATTCGAATTTCTTTTTTGGGTCAGACGAAACGAGAGTAGTACTCGAAATTTATCAAAATTTGTATCAAATTTGTGTAATTGCCGAACGAAAATTGTTTTTTTTTAAATTTGTATTTCGATAATAAATTAGCTTTGACAAAATGACGGATTTATTTATCAAGGAGAAGATTCGATTATTAAAAATCGAACCAATTTTTTTAATCGTTTTTTGGGAAAATATTTAAAAAAAGAGATTTTTTAAAAATTCTTAAGATGAAAGTTTATCAATTTTTTTGAAGAATTTATTTGACTTTTTTTTAGGGGAATACGTTGTATGTACGATCGTGAAAACTTTCTATTCTCTCCATTGGCTTCTCTTTCATCTCTCCTGGTCCAGGGAACCCGAGATTACTCCATCATTCTGTTTCTCTCTCGTGTAGTCAACTTTTTGTTAACGTCGTGCACAGAAAAGATTCGCGCCAGGCGTGAATCATCGCACGTTGCTTGCGATATCGAGAGATATAGGAGGGAGGAATGCTCGAGAGAGACGCTTATGCTCCACGTATAACTACGAGGGAGAACGAAAAAGTACCATCGCACACACGGTGGCCAATCCATCGCGACTTTTGGCGCACATATGAGCAAAAATTTTTTTTTCCTTCTTTTTTTTTCTTGCATTCATATGCAGATCTTTCGCATTGGCTCTCTTCTCGTTTCGTCCATCTTCTCTTCTTCTTGGTTCTTCTGGCGTTATCACCCTCGTCGAGTGACGCGAATGGAAACCGATCGAAATTATTTTTACGAAATTATTTCATTCATAAAATTGACGAAAAACGTATTTTTATTTTTGGCGAAACGAAACGTTACGTTTTGATCATGTTTTGCACAATTTTTTGAAAATTTTCATCCCTTATTCATGAGTTAAGAATTTTTTTACAATTTTCATATTTTTTTTCTCATTTTTACAATTATTTTTATGATTTTCGTATTTTATTCGTCGTTTGGATCAATTTAACTCCAATCATCATTATTTTAATCATTTTAATATTTTTTTTTCATAATTTTCATAATTAATTGACGAATTTTTACATAAATTTACAATTTTTGGCCGTTTTCATATTTTAATTATTATTTCACGTTGCATTCTCGTGGTTTGTTACGACTGCTCCCTCGCAGGTAGATCGTGAATAAGATAGTAATAAAGAAGAAAATACGTGTATACGCATGATGCGAGTATCTCCTTCGAGTGAGTAGGAACGAGTTTGCGAAATCGGCCAAGATCTTCCTCCGGTCGTGAGCGAGCGAAAGAAACGAAAGAGCCTCCTCGTTCCTTCTCTCGAAACATGATTTTTCAGCATTGCCTCAAAAGCCAGGGTAAACACTCTGGTATAGAATATTTAAATATTGCAAAAAAGTCAAGTCGAAAAATTTTACGACACGCGCTTCGACAATTAAATGTTATTAGAATCGAGAAACGAAGCGAGAGTGATATAATTATAGGACGATCGACTATCCCGTGGCGAAGAACGAAACTCCCCCCTGAGAGTCTTTATAGCGAAAGGAGAAACGGATGTGGCGTCGCAGGGATTGAAAGATTACAGTACTCGAGACACGTAACTTTCGCAAATTAAACCGAGAGCAATCTCCGACTCCCGTTGCACATTGCAAATGGGGAAAGTTAACTAGTTTCGCCGAGATTTGAGATTTTCTTTATTTTTTTTTTGTTTCGTTTCAATCTTTATTTTACCACCGAGCAAGAAACGAGGCAAAATCATATTTAAAACTTGGAAAACTGGCGTTTCAATCGTCCCGTCGAATAACGAGACTGTAGAAATCGTACTTTAATTCGTTGCGAGAAGAAAACACTTTCGTTCTCGTAACACCGCAAATTATAGTTTGAATATCTCTACATTTTTTTTTATTTCGTTTTTTATGACGAAAATTGCTTCTTACGATGAATGAAATTCGTACGTTTGTTTGAATGATTCAAAAACCTATTTTAATTCTCAATTTTAGGATATAAATTTGGAATTATCTCGAATTAAGAATCGTCACTGAATGGAAAATTGTAGATTTTTCTTAATCGATGATAAAATATTTTTTGCCATAGATTGTTCTAATTGGAAAATACGAATATTTTTAATTACAGGATTGGAGGCATTGGAGAAGGCCTTGTACTGTTGGGAAGACGCATTGACGGCCTTTAGCTCGACGCTCATAAACCACGACGTGCTAGCTTTGCCCTCGAAAGCCGATGCGGCATTTACTCACGACGTACAGGAGCTTCTAGACTTGGGATATTCAATTCAGAGCACCGCCGAGCTTCTCTTCATCGATCAGGTACCACCAATCAACCGATGACTCGTTGACGATTAATAATCTCAATTAATCGTCCATTGATCGATGAAAATTAACGAGGATTAGAGAATGATGGATAAAAACGATGTGTCATTGATAAAAATACTTTTGTTTCAGCACTCGGTATTGTTCTGCAACGAGAGCGATGGAAGTGGACCGAGTCGTAAAGCATCGACGATTGGTTCGAGATTTACCAGAGACAAAGGGGATGCCGCATCGTCGCCAGAATCCTTCGAGTCTGCTAAAGACGGGGTCGGTACACGAAGATCGTTTGTCAATTAAGAATATTTATTAAATAAAAGTAATATACAATTTTTCTTAATGATTCTTAATTTCTATTTTACCAGGTTGCCGATCTTCGAGAGTTCGAAGAATTCGCCGAGTTGTTTCCGCAATTCGAGAGACAAAAGTTGTATCACACAGCGTTGAAGGAGTACGAGGACAAAGGAATTCCCTGCAGACGATTGCACACAGATCTAGTTAAGTGCGGCTCCGATGTCGAGTACGTCGCTAAAGTACAATGTTTGCGACAGGCTTACACGAGACTCTTTAGTTTGCCAGCTGCAGCAGCTTGGGTCGCTGATATTGGACGTCAGGTCATAAGCGATCTCATCGTTTTTGCCGATCGTGTACGTGACTTGGATCTTTTTCCTATCGTAAATTCAAATTTCCATGCTTCGACCTTGTCGAGAAGACTCGTTTGAAAAATTTCTAACGTACGCGAATCTTATTTTACGTCTTTTTTAGGATCCAAAGGAATATTTGACTCACTACGAACGTATGATGGACTTTCTCGGCAATCCGAACAATTATGGAATGATGCACGAAGAATTAACGGCGCGAGGTGTTCAATGCATCAATTTTTACGACGTACTCATAGATTTTATACTTTTAGACGCTTTCGAGGAGGTTCAAAAACCACCGTCGTCCATCAAGGCCATTCTCCAGAATCGTTGGATCTCTGCCAGTTTTCGCGAAACGGTAAAATCTATTTTTATTCTTTATCTGGAAAATAATATTTGATTTTGCTGGTTGTTGCTTTTCAAGTAAAATCTTTCGTGTTGTACAATTTACCGAATTTTTGTCAAAGGCGATCGGGACAGCTGTGTGGTCGGTCCTCATGGGAAAACGACAGATGCTGAAGTACGACAAAGGCTTCTTGGCGCATTTCTACTCGATATCCGAGCAAATATCGCCGGTCCTAGTTTGGGGGTTTCTCGGGCCCGAGGGTAGTCTCAACTCGACCTGTAACTATTTTCACGAACAGGTTGTAGAGTTTCTCGTTGATATATTCAATTTTTTTAAAGTACGTTATACGAACGTCGATAATTTGGCGGAGGATATTTTGCGCGAGATGCGAATAAGAGTTGGCAATATTAATCAACGTTTGACCCTCGAGGATTGTTAACGAGAATTCTGAGAATTCTCGTATAATCGAAGCAGCCCGAACAAATGTTTTTCCCTGTCTGGAAGGAGAGAACTTATTCGCCCATTGAATTGCGTGGATGGCTCTCGACAATCGCCGACTAAACCTAATCTTTTCTAGTCTTTCCCCCAAACTATATATGTATGTATATATATCTCCCTCGTCAAGTATCATTCTTGTCGAGTATCTCGCGAAACCGATCGTTTCTTTTCTAGCTAGGCATTTGTCGTAGGAACCTTCAGGGATAATCTATTTTATAGACGAACGCGTACACGCTTTATATGCATTATAAGCTGTACGTTAAGAGGTGTACGGTTAGTTGTAACTTTAAGGACAATGCTATTGGGAAATTTTCTTTACCCTGGTTGGTAGTCTATGAATTTATCAATATTAACGTCTCGATTGGACTTTTTACAAGGTTGAGATAGGACAAAACATCGAAAATGTGAAATAAATATAAGCGAATGGTTTTATATTATACGTACACACCGGTGTATACAATTATTTATAAGTTACGGTAGATAGAAGAATCTTGAAAATGATTCTTACATAAACGGTAGACGATAATTTTTTGAAACATTTTTTTCTATAAATACCTATCTTATAATAATGAAACATAATTTTCGATGTTTCGCCCTATCTTTATCGCGTAAGATCGAATTTTGTGGCAATTATGGCACCTTTTGCCGACGGCACAGCTACAGATCAATTTTGTCCTCGACATACTACGATTATTAACGCGAAATCGCTGCTCGAAGAATTTGAATACGTAGCCAAAGCAAATATTGCCACTTGTAGTTACTTTGAAATTGCCCTCATTGTCCACCCACCCTATTCTTCGTTCGATGACGAATTCTTATTTAAAAAATTGATCGATATTGGTCCTGGATGGATATTGAATAAACGATGGAGAAAAAAAACTAACGATATTATAAAGTACAGACGGGCAATTTATGAGCCAAAGCCACTTATTCCTAGGACGAGTCCGGTACTAGGCAAATCTACGGTAAAATTATCGTAAGGAAAGATCGAAGCTCGTGTTCATATTTAATATATTTTATCTATGTATAGTTATGTCATTGCAAAACAGATGTCACCAGTCCTCTTCCATGTCGTGACGAATAAGATGCGAAATGGACAACAATATTTGACTTTTTTTTTTTGTACACAAATTAATAGCGCCCAATGATTAAATTGTTTTAATCATTCCAAACACACTGCCACCGGCTGATAACGATGGATAAATTAGCCGGTTGAGAAACGATTCCCGAGCTCGACCGGATATTCGAGCTCTTCTTTCGTAAACAGTATTTCATTATTGAATAATGATATAGATCTCTCGAAAACATTCCTCGATGAAATCGTATTTTCCTGTACCCGGCGTCACTGTGTATTTATTATCAAATGCTTCGAAACAACGCGCACACGCCTTACTAACGAATCTAATCGTAAACTCGTTATTCGTTCGGGATATTTTATTTAGATCGATTAGCTGGTCTTAAGATCTCTAAATCATGTAAAATGTACGAAACGTCTCTGAATTTCTGTTTCCGCACGACAAAATATGACCAAATCGTACGTTGAAGTACGAAGGACGATTCGTAAAGACGATGCTCGAGGAAGTATTATATCCTGCGGAAGAGCGAGCTAACGGCGTTTAGAACCACTCGGTAAATATGTATCATGTAAAAAATATATCGATACTTTATTCGTTCAACCCTGTGTATCCCTTATTGTTAACATTTTTCCATATTACTCTTTACGGAACGAGATTTGAATCTTTCAGTTTTAAAGCGCGAGCGATTTTTTTTCTATCAAAATTTCACGTAATCTCAATCCATCTTAATCGATCTCGAGCTGATTTATAATCGATTTAGAACTCGTCGATCAAGGCATCCATTATTTCATCGTCCGATTCCTGCTCGTCGGACGATGGAGTCGGCGGACGAATGTTGGTAATGTTGCGTTCGCGTTTGTAATCCTCCCAGTTATCCCATTCTAAAAATTTATTTACGACCGTCCTTGTAAAATCGATGTACGTATTGTGAATTTTTTATCGAACGTAAACCTACCTCTTGTAAATGATTTTTTAATGACAATTTCTTCGTCTACCACTTTGTCCAGATCCGGGACGATTTGAGGATCGTACTGTTTTTTTAGACACAGTCTTGGCCAACTCATCCCTAATACAACGGAAAATTATGTGTTTTTATTTTATCGTGAAATTTTAGAATTATAAACAAAAAATTTATTCGTATTTCGTGTTTTCATTTTTTTTTTTTCGAATTTATCTCGAACGGTTGCATGATGCGATGAAAGTGTCGAGAACTCAAAACTTTCAAGTTTAAAAATAGTGTAAAGTTTGTACGACTTTATAAATCAATCTAATATCAGTCGGCATTAGAAATTTATACACTGTTTTTTTCATTATCTTTCTTTGTTCGGGCAAATCTTTCTTTGTTCGGACTAATCTTTCTTTAATGACGAAGTAATGAAATGCACGTATGTACTCACATCTATGGGCTTTTGGTATATTCACTTTAATCTCTCGCTGAACGTTACGATGTGTGCACTTTTCGGGTATCACAGCGCCGAATAAATATAAATAGAGATAGTATCGTCCATCCTTAGTCGTAGTACTGGACAAGAACATAAGAAAATTTAACCGGTCTTGTGGCGATTCCGAGAGAAGCACGATGTCATTCGGAAGCCAACAAGAGTTCGTAGATTCTGCGTATGCTCACCTAAATCGTAAGTGCTCTTGATCAACAAGAAGAAAATAATCATCAACGTCCGGTAATAAAATCCTTAAGGTCACGCTCACGTCTGTTTGAGACCACAGAACTTTTGGAGTCGACAAGTTGGAAATCAATGCTGGACAGGTGGTCATAATTATGAAAGAATATATATTTTTCTTTTTCTAAGCATAAGTTTCTTATTCGCACATTTTGATAAGAGGACAAACTTGTGAAAGACAATTTGAAATTGAACAAAGAACGAACCACCTGTTGATACGAGCTAGTACGAAAACTCACTTGTAGCGCTGCAGCGCAGGATAGACGACGCCATCTACCGGTTTTTAAAGTAAACTAAACTGACGTTCTCCGATGCATTTACGAACACGTACGGCGATGACGGGAAGTCGTTTTCCGAACGTTTTTTAACCCCAACCGGGCGTGATCGCGTATGTCGTTGTGTTAGTTAAGTGCAAGGTAGAGAATAATATACATAAAAAAATGTCACGATTCGAGGATAGAAAGGACGTCACGGGTACGGCTTTTCGTAAAATCGACATTGACGAATATAGCGAAAATCGTTTCCAAGAGGAAGAGACCGACGGCGGAGCTATCGGCCTTACCGGACCCGATGAAAGCGAAATACTTCAACTACTCACCCAATATCCTTTTCATGACGCGCTTTCGCATGTGTCACCTTATCTGTCTTATCACATTTCTTTCCTTCTTTTGACACAATTTTTTTATAGCATTATTCCTTAATGTATGTTCAAAGGAAAAAATGTCGATGCCCTCATAACGGTACTAAAGTTTGCACCATTGGCTTCCAAAAATCAACAAATCAAGGTAACCTACAAGAATGACTTTTCTTCTTTCTCATTATCGATGTTCCTTCTATCGTTCAATTTTTCGTCACTCGCACGATTATAATTTAAATCTCTTATTATTAATTTTCTCCTTCTGTTGCACAGGACAATGCAAGAAACTTGGCACAAAAAGTATTGCTGAGCATTAAATCAAATCAAATAGACGATTGTCTGACGCAATTAGATCGAGATCAGATGGATGTACTAATGAAATACATCTACAGAGGTTTCGAAATTCCCACAAAGGACAGCAGCGCTCATTTGTTAGTCTGGCATGAAAAAATCTACAACATCACCGGAATAGGAAGCATTATGAGAGTTTTAGCGGATAGTAAAAGAGCTTGAGCCTAAATATTTTCTCTCTTATTGTCTCCTTGCACTCGCCGACCGTTGATTTCCAGTTGTAACGACTATTAATTGTTTACTTTTTTTTTTTCTTCTTTTTTTCTATCTCTCCTCGTTCCAATGATTTTTACAGCGATAAAACGGAGAGGGTAGATAGGCCGAGTATAAAATCCAACCTGATTAAGGAAAAATTGGAAAGAAAAAAAGGTAAAGCAAGATGCAGGTACATGTTCATAACTGTTTTTTCAATAAAATGATTTTAATTTCTTCTATATATTATGGTACGAGATTAGATAGTTACGATTAAACTTCCGCGACTAACAACGACGACAGCGACCATGTTCATCATTCGTGTATAAAGAAAGATAAGAAAAAAAAAATGGCGCGTACGATCGGAAATATCGACCGTTCGCAATTTCTCGCTTTCCGTCTCGATAGAGAGAGTACAATCTTAGCAATAATTCATTACTTGTTACTCCATCAATAAAAAAAAGAAGAAACTGTTGACCCATTATATACATCGACGATTTCTCTTATTGTTTCGTACAGAGAAAATATCACGATAAAATGTTTCGCGTAAATTTTTTTGATTATGAAAAATTATTGTTCGACACCGGTAGCGTCCAACTCCGATCGATAATCGAGAATAATCCTTAAATATTTATTATTGGTGATGATAACTTTGAACAAGTGACACTTATATCTTATAAACCTATTGTCTTTTCGGATTTATGCCAAATTTTCCTTCCATCATTCGCACTTGTTCTTCACGGTTACCATTATCATGTTGGTCTGGCGTATCAAGAATAACGCACTGACGAATACTGCTTTTGCCCTAAAAGTAGATAATCATTGAAATATTTCGATCGATTATTCTTTACCTTGGAGTTATTTTTTTTTTTTTTTTTGCGTTTTTCACTCACTGTCCCTCCTTGAAATATTCTTTAAGCGTATTACTGAATCTCTTGCTGTATTTGACGAATTCCCTTTTGCGTTGATCTAGCGCTTGTTTTCCCGCCGATCCAGGAATGAATCCAGTAACTTCGTTGACGGCGTCCAACAGCTTTTTTATCGCGCTTGCGATTTCTCTGTAAAGAAATATTCTCGGGTATTGAAAAACGTAAAAGTAAAATTCGGAAAAATGAATTAACCGAGTAGATCTCACTTGATAGTTTCCAAAAATGTTTTACGATCGGTTATTTCGTCGGGAATTCTGCTTAATATTCTTTTAAGCGCGGTGGACTTTCTGTTGAGCTCTTGAAAGGCATCTTCGGAACGTGCGGAACGATATTCCACAACTGCGAAATATTTGGAGAAGAAAATAAAAATTTTTTATAGATACGCCTTATTACGTCGAATTTGTTGTTAATCCGTACTAAAAACGAACAGTTTGTCGCTCTTTACTAACCATCACAGTCGGACGCAGTCCCTTGTAGTCGCAGAACGCTTGCGTTCATATCCAAACTCAATTCGCCTTTGCGCACAATCGCCAGTACAAAATCATGGGTAATACCAGGATAGTTACTCTCGGCTTTGGATAGAGCAGTGCGCAGTGTCTGTGCGGCGACGACATTCTGTGTTTCGAGCTGTGAAAACGTTAACGCGATAATAACAAATTTCAATAACGGTGAGTTTTCGATGTTTTCGAGGAAACTCGAAAGTTCGAGGTATCGTAATTTTTGGAAATGATAGTGAGATATGATTTCCGATAGTGAGATATGATGACTCATATGATTTCCAAACGTGATTGTAATTTTCTGTAGTTTATACTTGGAAAAATAACTAAAACTTCCGACCGTCAACAGTTGTTTGTCGATAAATTTACGTTGATCATGAACAAACGATTAATCTGATATTTTATCGCGTGTATAAAGTTTTAACGTTACCTTTGCTAATATAGGTCGTAATATTACAGGCAGCACGAGTGATGTAACTGGAGTCTCATCTCCCATTGTCATCCTTCAAAACTGGTTGTTTTAGATTTATCGTAGATTCTTGGAAACTGGTCACCGTACGTCGTAATTTTACGTAAAGTATCAAAGGCGTAATCAATGGAATTTCGAGTATTCGAGCATTGATTAATAAGCCATGGAGGAGAGTGAACGAATAAAATCTTCTACCCGTTCATTATTGTCTTATCTGACAGCTGTCACTAAAAAGTCTCATACAAGGAGGTTAACCTTCACTATACTAGCCTATGGGAAAAGCAGTACTGTAAGTACTTGCGTGAACTAATTACAGTACCCATGCACATATGCACGATAACACAATAATAGTGGATTCTCATTTCCGGTGATTTTATTAGTAACACCTATACGCCCCTAGGTGGCTAACAAATCTCTTTGTGCCCTTACGGGCTATGTCTATCGTTCGTTCTATGATTCATGGACGTGTTTGAAAAATCGCCCGCTATTCAAAGTTGTTTATTTGTCCCTCGATGTCTGCTAAAGCGTAGAGTTGTTGCCATGGAGCCGGAAGGGAGAAATTATTATTTCATCGAATTTCGACCTCGACGTCGTTACGGACGAACTTGTCGTGCCGATTATTTAGCGCAGTACACACTGTAGTTGTATTATGATTCGATGAGCGGTGCCATTGTCTGACACTGCCGTAAATATTTGACAATGGGTGTCTCTTTCGAAGAGGTTCTCGATGAACTAGGCTGGAAGGACGGTTTTCGCATTCCAGTTGCGAATGAGGAGAACAAACGGCTGGAATTGGAAGTAAGAAAAATGCAAGAGCTTATTGTCGATTTCGAATGTAATGAATTTTTATTTTACTTCGAACCAGTACAAAATTATGAAGGCAGATGTGAATAACAACAAAATTAAATAATACAAAAATTATAATTGATCATTTAAATCAAAGGGTATAGTTGTAAGGCCAATGACCTTGAATAAAGTCTCGAACGTAAACGTGGAGCTCTGGCGGTAGAAATACATACTAACCTCAGCAAATTATAATTGTTTCCAGATAGAAAAAAAGAGCAAACGAAAGGCACGTCTTGTTTCCGAATTAGAGCGAAGCGAAGAGCGCATTAAAGCAATTGAAAAACATTCCGCAAATATCGAAATCGAGCATGATTACAATCAGAAACTCATCACCGCATGCGCGGCACAATTTGAAGCCGAGGATCATTTGGCTAAGATCGGAGCGAGCGAAGAAGCCTCAATCGTCCAAGAGATTCGAGTTTTCGAAAAAGAGAAGAACGACATCGAGGACAGAAATGCTTTACTCGAAAAGGAATTGGCGAGGCTCACGAGTAAAATCGAAGAATCTAAAAGAACGCTCAAATTCGACAAAGAAAAACTCGTAAAGCTCGAGGAGTCGTTGAATCGCGAGGAGGAAAAAAGTCAAAGTATCGAGACTTTTATTAAAATCGACGCTAAGGATTTCAAGGCGAGTTCGATCGAATAAAAATTCTCAACGATATTCTATCGGTAATGAAAACAACTTGTATTTGCATAATTTACAGAAACTTCAATTGGAACGCGAGAGACTAACGATGGAATTAGAAACTCATAGACGGGCTGTCCTCCGAGCTGTTGACGAAGTTAACGAGATGGAAATCATGCTAGATCGAACAGCTAAACTATACGTCGAGACACTGAAGGAACAATCTCAGATGATCAATCGCTGGAAACAGAGCGTTTTTGTGCTGAAACAGAGAGACAATGGAATTCAAGAAACTCTCAGGGTATAAATTATCTCGACACGTTAGCAAACTACAAAATCTTCTAGCTTCTTATCGTATTCCTCAGGAAATCGACACTCTCCGTGAAATCGGTTGCGACAAGATGGAAGTTTACCAAGAGGCTGAGCAATTTCTCGAAAATCAGATAAGGAGCAACAAACAATTGGAAGAAACGATAAGAAAGCTCGAGAGAAAGCTGGCGATTACGAAGGACGAGCGCATGCGAATAAGTCGTGAGATCGACGCTTATCGACTCGAGTACAAGACTCAGGAGAAAATTCTCCACGATCTGGGCAGACGAACGCGTCAGCTTCGAGCGGATGCGAAGGGAAAGAAGACGCTTACAGGAAAAAAGCGCAAAAAAGCAGAAGAGGCGAGGAAACAGATTCAGGAAGTTCGCGCAACCCTCGAGGACATCGGGAGTCAGAGTTTGAACGTGAACGATCGGCTGAAACAGTTGGAGGACATGATCGAGGTACAGAGTCGTTTTTTGCGATTTTTTAGTCTCGAAAAATTAATCGTACGTATTTCAGCAAGAGGAGAAGCGCAAGATTCTCATAGCGAAGGAAACGAGTCGTTATCAAGGTCTCATCCTTCGCACAACTAGTCAAATAAGCGATCTCGAGAGCGAGAAGAAGATACTCGATCTTCAGAAACAAGGAGAACTGAAAAAGTCCGAACTTCTCGCGGCTTATGAAAATCGCGAGGAGAAACGTCTGCGTGAGAAGAAAAAAGTAATTTACCATTTGGATCTCGATATCGAGAAGTGTGAGATTCGTCTCGAACGCGCAACCGGAACTGGAGGTGTCGACAGGGCGGAAATAGAGAAAAAGCAAAAGATCATCGACGATCTGGAGAAAGTTGTCAACGAGAAGATCCAAGTGAACAAATTGCTTCAAGGACAAATCGCCAGTTTGGAAGTAATAGCTTGTTTAAATCGACATTTTACTAACATTTTTTATGTTCGTCGAAATTTCATACCTTTTATATATTTTTTAGCACGAAATGAGAAAAGAAATGAATCGTTTAGCGGGCGACAATGACGAACTCGAGCGGCTAAGAAGCAAGAAGCAAGATCTTAGTTTTTCCTTGGAGGGTGGAGAGAAACAACTCAAAGCTATGCTATCGCAGAACGAGGAGACACAAGTGGAAGAGAGTATTCTCAGTTTGCGTGTATCGCAGGCCGAGCGACTTCTCGATAGTATCGATGACAAAGTTTACAATCTCGACAAGTACAGATTGCAAATAGAAGCTGTTAGTACAAAAATCGTCCGTCAACGACGAAAAAATCTTATAAAATCAAATTTGCGAGATTCGATGGATTTTATTTTTTTTCCCAGGCAATGAAAGAGCGCAAGGCAGAGATCGCTGTTCAAAAAGAGTCTTTGAGCCTACAAAAACGTTTAGCGCTCAATGAGTGTTCGCAATTACGATCCTTGATAGCAGAGAGAAAATCTCGAGTGCAACATCTTCAAGCTCGTTACGACATCGCCATAGCGGCAATGGGAAACAACAGCCAGGACGGAACTCCGATAACAACGACTTACCTGAAGATTCAGAGCGCACAGGAGAGATGTCTTCTGCAGGAACAAGGCGACAAGTTGGACGCAACGATACGAAGGACCGAGCAAGAGATACGAAGTATGGAAAATACGCTCAGAGTAGTTAACGCCTGCAACGACAAATACAAGCTTAGTCTCGGACCGGTCGAAGACGAAGGAACGGAACAAGCGGAGAGAAGAAAAGTCGACGAGGAGATGTACAGAGCTATCGAGACTCTGAGGCAGAGAAGAGAACAACTCGAACAGACGAAGGATGATCTTGAAAAAATGCAAGCAAATTTGGAAATATCTAAAAAGGATGTTCAGAGAGCCAAAGAGGAGAAGGATAACAAACTATGGAATGTCGCGAATCTTGAAAAACAGATAACCGAGCAGAAGGAGAGAATACTAAGAGCCGACAAGACTCTGAGAAAATTGTTCAAGGATATTCAACGTATGTGCGAGTGCACGAGCGACGAGATGATACTTCTTCAAGAGGTTCGTAAAGAAAATTTGGCCCAACTTCAAATCAGCATTTTCGTGGAATAATTGTCTTTACGATCATTTAATTTCAGAAAGATATCGCGACTCGCGAGCTTCAGGAACAAAATCTCGTTTCCCTGCAGCGCATTACGGAATTGACAATTCGCCACGTCGAGGTCGAGGCTTATGTGAAAAAATTACTCGTCTCGAAGGGCATTACTCTGCCCTGCGCTCAACATCTCAAGCCTACACCTTCGCCAAGTAGATGCGATACGAGCGAGATTAACGAGCGTGCCCGAAGTCGTTTGAGCGTTTTTTCGTCGTCGCGAGAGAGCGTTGGGCGAATTCACAATATCGAGGCGCAATTCTCACCGAATGACATTCGATCGACGAGAAAAAACGTCAGTCCCGCTCAACAGTCGTCGAGATCGACGGCGAGAAGCCAAGAATCTCAAAGAGTTTATGTTAAACATTTATCGAGCAGGAAGAAATGAAGACGATGCATAACTTTAGTTCGATCATCTAGTCAATAAAGCAGGACTAATTGGAGATTGCATATATATATTATTTCTGCTAATCTCACTACTACGATTATTATTATTATCATTAATTGAAGTTAAAATGTGTATTTGCTTTCGTCAACTTTATCATCCGATACATTTCATTATGGCTCTTTATCGTTATGAAACCACGGTAATCCGTATTCTTATCAGTTTTCGTTCTTTGCAAAAACAAGCGTTCAGTCATCGGGGCAAATCAAAGTTGACTCAACGCCTCGAGCAGCTGCTCACCATTCGATCAAATACTTTATCAGGGAACATTGTTAAGTCTATTAATGTGAGTACATTCAAGATGATTTTTATGCAACTACGATCAAATTCGTGAAAGTGGAATTTCGGAATTGTGATATTATTTTCGGGACGTTATGAAATTTCATTTTTGCTAATTTATATCATTCGTTTTTGAGGGGTTATTCTACTGTTGAAATTAGGAAAAGGTCGTTCGTTTTTTTGTTTAAAATATACATTGTGCACTTAAAAATGATTTGCCACAAGTCCCTTATCGATATTTAATTTGTTTAAAAAATTATAGCAGAGTCGATTAGGGTAAAAGTGGAAATCTCGAGACTTGATGGGGCGACATCTGAGCGGCCAGACGGCTAACTATACTCATTTTTACTCAACTCTGTGGTAACACTCCGTGTCATATCAAACATCGTTGTGTGGCAAATTATTTCAAAGTGTTTACCAATGAAACGTATAAGTTTACATACAAAAGGATCGCGATCAAGACCCGGACATTCATGTAGAAGCAAAAAAAAGAAAACTTCCGAGTCGTCATAACATTAAAGGGGAAAGAGCTTCTACAAGTGAAAGACTCAAACATTAGAAGTACCAGTAAGTGGTCATGGGTATCAAATAATCAATTTTCGAACCCTTTTTCCGGTACTTAGTGAAATGATTAAAAGAGCAAAGAGTAATGAATAAATCTCGCCCAATAGCCAGAGGAGATAACCTCGCTTTCCTTTCAAGTTTACGTCTATTGTCAACACTTTATCAATATTTTTCAGATGCCGGAAATAACGGAAGTTTCGTGTAACAAGATTTTCGGAGGATGGCAGAAAGTTTATTCTCACGAGAGGTAAATATTTAACAATATGTTTTTATATCCAGAGTTTTACCATTGTTTTTTCTATTTCCTCGAATCTTGCAGTACAGAGCTAAAATGCAAGATGAACTTTGGGATATTTTTGCCAGCTCAGAGCGAGGAACGTACACTGCCAGTTATTTACTGGCTTTCAGGGTTGACCTGCACAGAGGCAAATTTTATACAGAAAGCAGGAGCTCAAAAGTACGCCGCTGAACAGGGAGTAATAATCGTGGCGCCTGACACTAGCCCAAGGGGACTTAATATCCCAGGAGAGGAGGATAGTTGGGATTTTGGTACAGGAGCAGGATTCTATGTCGATGCTACGAAAGATCCCTGGAAGACTAATTATAGGATGTACAGTTACATAACAAAGGAATTGTTGGAACTTGTGAATGAAAAGTTCCCCGTTACACACGGACAGCAATCTATCATGGGACACAGGCAAGTTCAGATTTTTATTAATTTTATTTTCATTTTTAATTCCCGTTTATGTAGTAATTACAAATATATTTTTAAAAAAATAACAATTTTTATTTTGTATTTTTGCATATTTTTCATGAGATACTTGTTTTTTTGTTTTTTTCAGTATGGGAGGTCACGGTGCTCTCATCTGTGCAATGAAAAATCCTTATCTATACAAATCGGTATCAGCTTTTGCACCTATCAGCAATCCAACTCAATGTGCTTGGGGTAAAAAAGCTTTCACGGGATACTTAGGAGAGGACGAAAAAGATTGGGCCGACTGGGACGCAACGATACTCGCCCAAAAATATAACGGACCGGTTCTTGCTATTTTAGTCGATCAGGTATAAAGACTCAGAAACCTACAGAAAATTGGGATCATTCGTGTGAAATAACGCAATTAATTTTGTAGGGCAAAGAGGACAATTTCTTGGAACAATTAATGCCAAAGAATTTGCTCGCGGCTACTCGGGGTGCTGATCTGGCTTTGATTCTCAGATGGCAAGAGGGTTACGATCACAGTTATTTTTTCATATCGACTTTCATCGAAGACCACATAAAACATCATGTTAAGTATCTGATGAACTGAAGAATTTAAAAATCCCTGCAATTCCCTAGAAGTTATGTGCACATGGGTGATCGGCGAGCGTTTATAAATAATCTGAAATACATGTAATATCCGTTATTCTTACAATTTTATTATCAATTTTAATCTCCGCTCTGTATCAGGAGCAAAAAAATATCAGGCTATTCGGAGAGGGAGAGTTATCGGATATTAAAGATTATACAAAACAGAATCAATTTAGTATCAATCCGATCGTGGCGGATGTCGGATGTTGTGCCAATATTGTATAATAGGCTCGCGTTTTTGCCATATATTAGAACTTCCCCAGGCTTGCCAAAATCTGAAAGAAAAAATCCAATGTGTACGAATAATCGATATTTCGTCGATGAAAAAATGTTTTTTCTTACATTCCAAAAAGAGCGCCACCTAAGTGAGCGGCATGGTCCATAAATCTCCAGCCGCAAATGCAGCCTATCGTGTCCATTGCCAGGAGACCTTTTAGAGCCTATCGATACAATTTACAGTTACAATTTTCCATCGTTAAGCGATCCTTTAAAGTCACTGATTTATTAATATATAGGAAAATTACTCACACTACCCGCGGTGAACTTCCACATTGGTAGAAAAGCTATGTTAAGCATAGTTTCAGGATATTGCGTGCAGACGAAAGCGAGAACGCCCATTATGGCACCGGACTGTGAATTTAAAGAGATCATTACTGATTTAAACGTTTCATTCGCTCGTCGACCATTTGAAATTCAATATTTACAGCTCCGAGCGACAGTCCTGGCATGACGAACACCGTTTTGTAGATATGACTAACAAAACTCGAAACCACGCCGCTCATCAAGTACATCGCGACGAATTGTTCTTTCCCAAGGCTTGCAACGGCTATTGTACTGAAACTGTTCAATACGAGCATGTTTGCCGCTAAATGAATTACAGATTGATGAGAGAACGTGGACAACAACATTGGCCAACACGTCGCACCTATAGAGAAAAAAAGAAGAGGTCATAAAAAGGTCACTGGTGATATAAAAGAAAAACAATTAATTGCGCCATTTTGATAATTAACTTACTGGATGAAGGATTAGCACAAAAATACTTCACCATTGTATTTTTTAGCGACGGTATCCTCCAACCGACAAAAACGAGAACATTTAGAAAGCATATGGGAGCAAAAATGCGTTCACCATCCGAGAGACCTTTCCACCACTTCTCAGCCTCGCCGCGCCATCCAGTACGCTAAAAACAGAAAGTCTCAATAAAATATTCTTCTCTTCCTCTCTTTCTCTTTGTAAAAGAGAGTAACTCTGATACATACGTTAACTTTTCGTTGCGTGGCTGCGCGATATTGATTAATTACCCAGTGACTATATTTGTGCATTCTCTCGTATTCGCATATCGCCGCGGTCGCTATAGAAGCACCGCTGAACTGCGATAATATCAAACAATTAGTCACAAGCTCATCAAAAATTCTGAATGTTTATAAAATTCTATTTACGAAAATTACTCACCGCTATGGTAAACCCAAGAGGTTTCCATAGCTTGACGGAACTTAATGTTCCCGCCCCGACAATTGCGTCGGAAGATGTATTATGCGCTTGTTTGGACGAGTCTCTGTTTCTCTTGAATCCTCTTGCATGCCTCCACGAGGTTGGTACCTGTATCCTCGTTTTCTGATAATGCAGGTTCGTGAAAATACTGGAAGGAGAACGGTGAAGAAACGAAGGGTGTCAATGAACGAGGATACGGATGGAATTCTCCGATTTTCACGGTTACATTTTTATTTTGTCTCTCGGAAAGCGGCAAATACTACTGTACGAGATATGTTTAGTTATTTTTTTACCATTTGTTGGAACGCTCGCCGAGATACAGCAATGCCCTGGCCGCCATCGCGATAGCGGGCCGATACCAAGATTCTCGACAGTCTGTACTCTATGATCTGTGAGTTTGGTCAAAGCTGATGCAAATCATAAAAGGATTTTGAAATCAAGTTGATCCGAGTCATCTCATCTCTGTGCCGTGAGATTCTCGTATTTCAGAAGAAATGAACATACAAATTCACGGCTGACACGCGACTGTAAATTAGAAACTGTCGTATTCATCTTCGAACAACCTGAATGGGTTAGAATTGCCTATCAAGAATAACTATGGATAATAACTATACATATGGGGTCAGCTGATTTATAAAAATTTCGTAAAACTGGGTGAATTAGAAACGTATCGCCGCTAGATGGCGCCTCGTGACGAGTTTGCGCGCTTTCTCAAACACACCAAATTCTCCCTACTCCTCGCGAGAAGATAGAAAAATGGCGTTTTTCACGATGATTCCGCGAGCATCTGTGAAGTCTGTTTGATTTTCGAAGGTCGCAGGTCGCGTAGCGTGTGTAATATAACTCTAGCGTGCGAGGACAAGGAGATAAGAGCAGATGATGCGCCGGTCGAGAAATGATTGTCAATCGAATCGTCATCCGGGTATGAAGCAGAACAACGCTGGAAACGAAGGCACTATCGTGAATTTGACTTGAAATAAGAGAGACGGAAGATTTTCGCAACGATATGGCAGAGAATCTCGCCGCAAAGCTTTACCACCTTTTGAGGAATGAAAGTGTCAAAGGCAAGTGTTATATTTCACGCCGTTCTTTTGTTTTAACGGACGAGAAAAAGAACCGATCGTCTTCGCGAATTGGAGCGCGTCTTGTATTCCAATGCCACGCGTCTATTTTTTCACAAGATCTATATCTATATGTTTTGACAGTAGCAGACGCTACAATTCAACTGTCAGATAAAGAAAAACGCGATATCGATTATACAGGGATAACGTTTTATCTACACGTATTATGTATTATTCAATGTACTTCTTTTAAACAACATTTAGTATATACAGTCATAGACGGAAGTTATATTTAATCAAAATTAAGAGAAAGTAATTCATTTTTTATATATTTACCCGAATGGACTACGCGTGTTACATTTGGAAAGTTTCAAGGTCATTGACTCCAGTAGTCAATACATTCGTTCAAAAGCTCTTGAAAAAATGTCTATCGGACGATTCATATCTCACGCGTTTGTATAATAAAAATGATTCAACAGTGTTTACACGGGCATAAATATATTAAGGCATCAAGTAAATTATTCCTTCAATGTTCGACAAATCCCATATTTTTTTTATAACGGTTTATTAATTTATTATTGAATTATAATTGTTGGAAGAACTTTAATGGTTCATTTACACATATTACCAATCAATTCGATGCTGATCTCACCCCGCATGGACAGAGTGTGTGGCTATCGATTGGTACGGATCTGGAAGTAACACGATAAGACATACCATGCTTCCGAACCCTCTCCCTCTTTTCTATTTTTCGTTACGTTTCGAACCGACCGAGTCTTTATCTCACTTTCGTGCAATATATTTTTTTCATAAGATGTAGCGCCTTCAGTTATCACACACTCTGTGACTTTAGTAACAAAGTGAAAACCACGCACTAATAATAATGTTTGGACATTTCCGTTTAGCCGAACAATGGAAATTATTGGGCCAGGAGAGAGATGGATCATTGCTGGTTGGCTGGATAGAAGAAAATGCATCGAAACAAGAGGCACCGCTCTCGCACTCTGTGGTTGGCCATTATGATCAGACTAAGGAAGAATTACAGGTATTTAACGAACGATTAAATCGATAAATTGCTAATAATCAGTTAGAAATTAAGTATATTGATTCTTAACAATCAATAAATCAAATATTAAACATTAAAAATATAATAATTCAAATTAATTTCCTCATACAGATCTTACATCGTTTCGAACAAGTACTTAACATTGTTCAGGCTACGATAAATCAGAATCATACTCTACTGGCATATGTGGTCAAACAGAGAGCTCAAGTATCTAAAGAAAAGTCTGATATTAAAAATTCTCACGAAGATGACGAAAGAACTAATAAAGAAAATCCGCCGGCGATTGAAGAATGTTCCAACGCAACGACCACTGCGGCTGAAAACTATTGTACGTACGTCGTTGAGATCAAATCTACCAGAAAGGAAATTCACAATTTAAATACAGAGAGAAGCAAGCAAATTCGAGTACAATTTTTGTACAAGCAGAAAGAACAGAAAAATGGTGATAGATTTTTGGTGCTGATACATCAAGAATGTAAGCGTAAGATAATCATCGAAATCTTTATAATTGACGCTGAAACAAAATTATAATTTAGTTTACGTAAAAAAAAAACAAACAGGTGTTACGATGTACACTGCGGTGTTCGACGAGAAGGACGAATCTCCGATAGTTGCCGCGTTGAATTCCGAGTCCTTGGTGCGAACGTTTATTTGGGCTCAATGGGATGCGAGTAATCAAGTCCTTTATCACATTCACAATCGTCGAGCCCCTACTAGTCTTGTAACCGAGGACGACAACGAAAATCGTTCGAAAGCAAACGTCACTTCACCGACCCTCAGCGGTCTTCAGTTTCACGATGATCTTCCCCACGAGACGGTGGTAAGAATCGTTAAAAAAAACTAGAATCATATCGACGGTTGAAAGGCGACTTGACTCAAGCGCCATTTACATCGGGCGACGCTTCGGTCGGGTCGCCTTTCAACCGTCGATATATTATTTATCCGGCAGTCGCGAAAATTCACGATGGACCAGGTAAATACCTAATAAATGCAACAGGCGTGCAATATGTGTGTTTTTTTTCGGAATATATGTCGACGGTTGAGGGGCGGCTTGACTGGGGCGCCATTTACATCAAATGGCGCTTGAGTCAAGTCGCCTTTCAACCGTCGATATTCAAAACAGGAAGTTCTTACCCATATATTTATCACGAATATTTTTTCTTTTTTGCAGCTAAACATTCCCTTGAATCTACCTCAACTACCGAGTACGGGCAATTGTGGAACTTACGAGGACGATGTGATACCTCTGAGAGTACACGATTGTTCATTGGATCTCATTGTAATCTCCGACTGGAAGGGAATGGTCTGCGTTTGTCATCACTACCTTTATCGTCCTGTTCAACCGCCTCAGCACGTGCTCGAAGCTTCTCTCAGTGAATCGAACACCGTTCATTTCGCCTACTCCGTGACGCTTCTCCATCACAGTTGCGTCATTCACTGCGTCGTGCCAGGAATCCCTTGGTCGCACGCTAAACTCATGAGACCGACCTTTGCGATATCCGGCGACTACATGATTGTTTTCGTTCAAGGCTCTTTTACGCATTTGCTCGAGATCGGCGTCAATCACGATCCGTGTTGTCACATTTTGTGCGGTCCTCTTGCCTCGGTGCCATCGCGATCTTCGTATCTCGTGCCTCTTCTCGATCTCACGACGGTGAACACGAAGCAAACGAATGGCGTTAAGAAAAATGATATTCACGGCAAACAGGGACATTTTGTGAATGCCGAGACAAATGGTTTTACACAGCATTTCGTCTCTCGTATACCGACGATAGATTTACCAACGCTCGATCTTGTCACACTGACGATAACCACGGATTTTCTAATCGATGTATTTCGCAAAGAGACATCCGTGCACGTTCGCATGGGTATTATTCATTATTTTTTGTGTCATCGTAACGATCTTGAGATCGTCGCTACTCTCGTTGCTATAATAGCTGAAAAACCGCGTTCGCTCGACGTCGTGCGTTTTATGCAAGAGATCCTCGTTGGTGGCTCCCACGCCCTCGTGCAGAAGAATTTACTACTCGACGCGATACCTCTGCTCTCGTTACTTCCGGTCACCATGGTCGAGGAGTGTCTTGGTTACGATGCAAAAATTAACGATTTAAACATAACGTTGAGTCACGAGAAACTTTGGAACACGTCGGTTATGTTATTATCGCCACAGCAAAGACTCGTGCCTTATCGAAGTGACCTGTGGACGAGACTGTGGGACAATCTCGGTAAGAGAAGCGAGAACAGACCGCGTTTCAAACCGAGCCAGATAGCAGAAAAATTGCTCGTCTCGTTGGCTTGCTATCAACCCGAGGCACTTTCGAGATCAAGCACGCCAATGTCACCAAGTGGAGGGTACAGGAAAAATATTAATACTTTTATGAAATGATATTTTGTCATTTGAAGCAATATTTTATTTTTACTTATTCTCTTTACAGTCTCGTACTCGCTTCAGCATCGTTTGGAGATTTGATGAGTAATCGTAGTAATAAAATTCTCGGTGATTCGGCGCTGCCGTTCGTCGAGGTGGAAAGTTGCACGGCGTCGAAACAGGAACACATAGTTTCTGTGAACCTTCGTGAACTCTCGATGTACCTCCTGAAACACGGCACGCAAACACCACCGAGTTCTTACGTGTCGTGCACACCGTTGCAGGCTCACGCTATGGCGACGAGACACGTGGCAGCGCAACTAGAGAGTTCGCGATCTCTGTGTCAAATGATTTGCAAAGCTGCAAACGTCGATCCCCGAATGGAACAGGAACGAGGGTTCATTCTCATGTGAGAGATTTATTCGATGTTTCTAAAAAGACGATCTTATGCGAATATGACACTGTTACAAATCCATTCGTTTTATTTACAAAAACTATTTTCTTATTTTTCAGTGATCAACTGGACGAAACGCGACGGAATCTATTGTTCATGCTGTTGGAACGTTATCGTTACGCCATTGAAACTAGCGCGTTTCCTATGCCTCAGGGTTTCACATCTTTCTTCACTTATCTCGGATATAGAAGCCTCAGATATCCAATGTTTCTGCAATATGTCGAACGGTCCGTATTCGAGTTACAAGTCGACGTTACCAAGATCATTATAGCAGGTATATTTATAACGAATTTGTTTTTTAGCATACGATACTTTTTTTCTTCTAGATATGTTTATGTTATTATTTTTTGTAGATATCGGCGACACGAAGGAAAACGCTATACGAAAATTGCAACTTATATCGTTACTGCCGAGATCACGGGCCAAAAGACTATTAAATCAGTGGCTGCATCCAGTTAGCTTTATGATCAGAGCACGAGAACACGCAACTAATATTCTTTCGGGCGAAGTTTGTCAGAATCGTGGAAGAACTCTGCAGCATTGTAATCGTCATAATGGTGAGTGACGGCGTTATTTTTCGTGAGAAACATTTCTGTAAAGAAAAATCTTGGATCTGGTGTTTTAGGTCTCGCAGCATTTCCCTCGGCCGATCGACTCTCGCCGTTGGACACGTTTCTGGATTTGCTTACTGCAAAGGCGAGTCTTAATGAGCTAGACTTTGGTTTATTGATCGAAGCCACGGTCACGTCAACCGAAGATTTTCTCTGAATACAAATGCATCGCGTTCGTGGTCTTTAATAGCTAATAATTGTTCTCGACTGTAATTCACTGCTCAATTTTTACCGATCTGTACTTTTTTGTTTGTTTTCGATCTTACAGATTTTGGCATTGATTCACCCTTATTCTCGTACAAATCGTCCATTTAGTCTAAGAATCGTCTAAGCAACAAAAGCCGGTTATAAGACTCCAGCATTATATTGGAGAACAGCCACTCTCAAATTCGAATGTAAAATTGAAAAATTACTTTCCTTTGTTCAGCAGACCAAATTCATTTCGCTGTACCTGTATTATTTGCAAGCGCCGTTCAGTATTTTACTATTATTCTATTACGTTACCGGATACAACCCGGAATTAACGATGTTGTGATTTTTAATAGGTTGTTGGTATAAAAAAAAATTTGTTGACCGCTCTCGTTCCTCTATTAGTTTTTGATGTTAGGTAGAGATAACTCATGTGCTATTAATCATTTATTCTTTATTCGTTTTAAATAAAAAGTCATAACAAACAGTTTTTATAGTTGCGTAAGTGCCGAGTTACGAAAATTAAAAAACTTCCTTGTGCTTTGGGCCGATCCAATTGTCAGGAGTTTTGCAGTCATCCCGCCATGATTCCAGATAATCAGAATGCATGGAATGGACTATGTAATTATTCCAATTATTTTTCCTACAAAATGCGAGTGATACATGCACAATGTGTTATAAAAGAATGAGAAGTACGTACCGTTGACGCGGTATGTTCAAAATTCGTTTATCCGGAAATGGCAATGATGAGCGCAACATTTTGTATTTTGGACCAATCAGAAATGATAGTTTTGAAAATTCCGTCAAGCCTTCGATTCTTGGGATTTGTAACATGTCGTAATTCGGTATTAAAGCCGAGGCATTATAGGTCAAGCTGATGGAGTAACGATGCGGCGCAGAGGACATTATTTATCTTTATATTCGTTACGTTACTCGATTTATATTCGTCAATGACTCGAGTAGATTAAAGCTCCAAACAGCTCTAAAGGTAAGTAAAAAAACTGAAGAATACATGTAGGAAATAATATACTTCCGGCGACAATCACATGACCCAAAAATATGCTAGATGGCGACACAAAAGTTTTATTATGTCTGTTAGAGCGTCACTATAGTCACGGAGTCGAATTTCTCCCAAAAAATTAAGTGCGTTTGGGGTGGTTTTTTGGGATGTATTTGGGGTATAATATTGTTTGTGCCGTGTATTGGAGATGTCTGAAGAGTGATTTTTAGGATGTTATTTGAGTAGTGTTCACCGTATGTTTAGGGAGAATTGAAGGTGCACAAGGGGTGTATTTTGAGTGGATTAGGGGCGTGATTGTGTCCGAATAGAGGCAAGTTTTATTTGGTGCTTTTCTAGAGCTTTTTTTATGGGTTCTGGCGATTAGTACTACTGAATCCCACGTGGCGGCACTGACAACTTCCAATGACAGATTTATATTCCAACGTAAGGTCCATATTTCTTAGCTCGCGGAGTTTCGTGATTGAGTAAAGAACTGAACTTGCCATCTCGGTCTCCCGTGTTTTCCGTTACCCGACAGATTTTGTAACTGTTTATTTCAAGTCGGATGGTCATCGATCAAGAATCAGAAAACATTCGAGCATGATGAAGGAGTAGGGCACAATAATGTAGTCGTTTACCCATAAATAATCACAAACACGTGGTGCGATTTCGATGGAAGAATATGTTCAACATCTGATCAAGGAAAACGCGAAAGAGAGACAGAGACAACTCTGAACAACGTCGCGGAAACAAGAACAAAAAATAACGAAAGACCGGAGCGCGCGTAAACGAATGGAGCACGATCGCTATCACAGATGGTGAAAGAATACCATAAGTAGTAAGAAATTAAATCTATTTTAATTTTATATTTCTAAAAAAAAAAGGACTAAGTAGACGATGAACGAGATTCTTTAATTTTACTTCTTTATGTACATCGAAACAAGATTTCTTATTTCCGTTATCGTTGCGTTTTCAAAAAAGTCTATGCAAGCTCAAAATATTCAAACTATCCCTGCGAAGAACTTTGCATATTGGTTTGATAACATTTTGCAAATAACGATATAAAAAATGCTGCAGCTTTCGATACCGATGCATGAAAAAAATGAAAATGAAAAATTGATTGAAATAATTGATACCATACAAAAGCCATGAGTTTCAATTAACATTTTATTGTATTATTGTACATTACATTAAAGTTTCACTAAATTCTTAAAACGTCTAAATGTTCGATCATCGCCTGTCGCGCTTGTGAGAAGTCGCGGTCGAACCCGTTGCTCGCAGTTGCAATAAAAAGACACGAACGTATTGCAGATAACAAAAATGTCGGGAAAAGGCAAGTTGAGTACAAAGAAGACGCCTGTGAAGATTCGCGAAGGTGGAAAAACTGCACAGACGTCGTTGCAGAGCTCGGACACGAGTTCCGAGGGTGCTGAAATGTCGTCGACTCTACCGGTCCTGAAGAGCATCGACGGTATGAGACAATTCCCGCGATATTGCGCGATATTACAACGAAGCGAGGAAGAGGGCGTAGGAATGGAAGATCTCGACACGCTTCAACTGGAATTGGAAACATTGCTTTCTTCGGTGGTCGTACGAACGAGAACTCTACAGGACGAGATAGCGAGCCTCTCGTCGGCCGAGGAACGTCGCGACAAACGTTCCAAGAGCGGCAAGGGTTTGTCGTCGATTGACAAGAAATTGCGCGATGACAAGACACGAATCAAAGACGTAAATGCCAAAACGCAATCGCCTCTCACAACAAAGCTCCTGAAACAAAAACCATCGATAAGCGGTTCCGGCGGTGATCGCATGGTACCGAATCCTCATGAGATTGTACGAGTCGAAGGTTCGAAATCCGACGTCCCGAAATTATTGCTGCCGAAGAATGATACGACGAACAAATTTTGGGCCTCGGTAGATCCTTACTGCACCGATATTATGCCAGACGATATAAAGCTTCTGGAAGAATTAGTCGCAACTCACAGCGATCTTGGTGAATTCAAGAAAATTCCGCCACTCGGCAGACACTACAGTCTCGTCTGGGCTCACAACGATCTTCTGCAAGAGGAGGATGCTGCCAATGCGAACAGAGACAAGAAAAAAGGCCGTTCGGACATGTCGATGCTGGTTGGCAAAGGGGATAGAAGAGTCAACGGTATCGCCGGACCATTAACCCAACGTCTCGTCTCTGCGTTGCTCGAAGAGAACGTCTACGTTGCCAACAACAATACGGAGAACAAATTATTCCGAGATGGCGACCCGCCGGTTCTGAGGGATCTTAGTATACAGAATTCTATGAATTTGGAGTTAAGAATGCACAAAGAATTAGTCGAGCAAGGAATTCTCGAGCCCGATGGACACAGGAAGAATCAGGACGACGACGAGATATTAGCCGAGATCAAGAGATGCCAGCAGGATCTCACGGCACTGTCTAGTCACAATGTAACGCAATTGAAGAGACTTCTCAATCTTGCGCAGGAGGAGAGCAAGCGACAAGCTCTAAAAAGAAAAATTGGCACCGCCGATAACGAGATTGTCGAGCATTATAACAAATTGATCACTTCGAAACAGCGAAAGGTACCGTTAACACGAAAGGAACAAGAAAAAGCGTGGTCGTGTTTACGCGAACGCGAAGGACTGCTCGAACAATTGAACATGCTGCCGTCCAACAGTATCGGCGAACCGATTGCCCTGAATAATAGCGTTATCATGTAAAAGCGGGGACCGATGTCTCATTTCTTTTTCGTACTCAGTAACGTTTCTTCACAAAGTGTATACGCGCGTTCCGTTTTGTCCGATGAAATTGTCGTAAACCGTGTCGAAACGATGCGAATGTAATGAGGAACGTTTTTCGGTTCTATACGATACGATTAAGTGTTCAAAGAGGGATTACATACTGATCTCGCTGTCTTCGATCAGTTCTCGTGTTAATCCGCTCTCATATATGTCCTTTTATTCTCCGTAGATTGCGCGCACGATCGTATGTACAAACAAACAAAAACAAACAAATGGAAAGATTTGATCTTGGGCTAAGAGAGATACCGGGAAACAAATTAGCTTAAAATAACGCGGTATCTCAGAAATTAAATGAATTGCGGCTGGCATTTCCTGTGAAGCAAACATTCTTTCCATAAAAATCCGAAATCCGTTCCTAGCAGGAAGTGCCTTAACGTGGATCCTTAATACCACTGTATGTATATCCCACCAAAAGATGAACTCGATACAAATTTGAGAATAGGCATTTCACATATATGTAATTCAAGACGATGCGATAATTATTTCCTTTAGTGTCGCGACCTTGAAACATTCATCAAGAATACATGGTTAAAGTGAGAAGTCAATAACAAACTACAGAGAACAATCTCACGACATGGATGTTTTATTCGATATCAATGTACAATATCCTCGCCAAGAGATTTTACCTCAACAACGTGCGTACGCGACGGCACAATAATAATGATTAACCGTCTCGGATCGAGGGAGACTTGGTAGATAGATAATGAGATGGGAAAGAAAATTGACCATTTGAGAACAAAAAAAGAAAAATAAATGTATATAACGCGTGCCGACAACGACGTGAAAAGGGCGGTAACGATGACGAATACGTGGTTTTTTGTTTTGTTTTAATAAGTATTGTTTTTTCTTGCGACACGACGGGGCGTGTGTACGTGCTTTCGCGTATTACTACTACTCGTTGCCATTTCTTCATGACAAACTAACTTATCTCCTTGCAAATCTTCTCCTTCTCCTTTTTATTGATGGATAGTCGTCCGGGTTTCCTTTTCCTTTCTCAGTATATTGCAATATATAATTACTTCAATAACAACGTGAGTTATGCTACATGAGACGGTAGGCCATGAAATGATGAAGGAAGCTGTGCCAACGATGATAATAGGGGCGGCGGGGGGTTGGATCGTGCGGTATTCGGGCAAAGAGCTTGAGAGGGTCCGGTGACGGTTCGAAATTGATTTGTTTCTTTTTTTGTTGTTGTTTTTCTTGGAAAATTGTACAGCTCCGTTATTAGATGTTTTTTTTCCATGTTATTATTATTTTTCTCATCCGGAGTTACCATGACAGTCAATTGTCGCACCGTAGCGTCCCAACCAGAGCCAATCGCGCGTATCAGTAGTAAGTTGCATTTTTTTTGTTTATGGTCAATCGTCGATGGTAGTAGATTTTTGGTTTCATGGTTTTTTTTTCGTTTTTTTTTTTCTTTCAAATAATATATATAACAGAGAGAGTATCGTTTCAATCAAAGGCGTCCTTAATTATTTCATGGGCTCCCGCGAACCAGACAGCCGACGGTCGTTCTCTCTTTACTATTGAAAGCCAAGAATGATGACACGGGCAGCGCTGCCTTGGCAGTGACGCACTATAACTATCGGTAATTCGTTATGGAGGCTGTTGTTTTTCTTCTTTTCTTTCCTTTATTTCTTCACCCCATGAATGACTTGCTGCTTAGAAGGCGAACAGGAGCAAGAAAGCCATCATAAGACAGAAAAGACCCATAGCCTCGGAAAGGGCGAAACCCAGAATGGCGTACGAGAAAAGCTGCTGCTTCAGGGATGGATTCCTGGCATAACCGATGATTAGGGAACCGAACACCGATCCAATTCCAGCACCTGAAAGAAACGAATATTACGTAAATACCTTTTGTCAAATATCAAACAATACTTTCTCAATTTGGCAATTGGATTAATCGCGCGAGGGGATGTGAATCTCAAATTCGTGACTTTTAAGTGAAATACGTAAACTTTCTACAGCTTATTGGAGAAATTGTATATTTTATATGTTTGAGACGTATTTCCTGGCACTTGCCTATTGAAACAAACTTTCAACAATTGAGGGAGAGATAAGAAAACTATTTATAGGCACCCTGTTATTGTCAAATCGATGCGATTTGATGAACAAAAGATCTTCGAGCACCGTGAGTTTCACATCCCCGTGATTATAAATAGAAAAAATGAATTTTCTCATTGGACAGAATATGTTTAAAGGAAGTAAGGATATAAACTTTGGGTGTTTTTTGTCCACGGAATGTAAAAACTTTGTATTTTTCCTCTATCGTCGAGGAAGCAGGATTTCTCGGACTCGTCGAAGGTTTTTTTTCATCGGTAATTCTTCGCGGTCATCTCCGGTGTAATATTAAAATGCAAAAAGTATCAGAAACGCTATCATGAGACAAAAAAGTCCCATCGCTTCGGCAAGCGCGAAGCCAAGAATCGCGTAAGCGAAGCTTTGTTGTTTGAGGGAAGGATTTCGGGTGTAACCAAGAATTAGGGATCCAAAAACGATGCCAATTCCAATACCTGGAAGGTACAGACGAAAAGGCAATTTCTTAATAATTTAGATCGAGCGGTTTCTCATTTTAAAAGACATTAGGAACACGTTGAGAATTTTATGGTTAAAAATCGATATAGTCGTATTACGCAATCGTTGCATAATCATATTTTTGGACAATTTCTTTTCTACGAGCCAAGGAAGAATATTTTCGAAGAAACACTTTTTCGTTGATCTTTACGTACCGGAACCGGCGACACCTACTGTGGCTGCTCCAGCGCCAATGAACTTCGCGGCAGAGTCAATGTCACGGCTGATCGCGGAGGTCTGGAAGTTGCGCAAGATTGGCGACTGCGAAGGAAACAAAATTTTGATTATTTTTAACAATGTCAAAATTTAAGACGGCCGTTCCTCGCTAGAAGAGATTTTCTGAGTTATGAAAGAACGAATAGCGTATCTGCGTTTATCTGCGAAAAGCTTAGTTCGCTATCTGATGTCAGATGAGATTGCTAAAATACTATTTCACTAAACAAATCGTGTCACGAGTATGTAGTTACGCGCATAGGGTTTTTCGTGAGAACGGCATGCATTTGCTGCTCTGACGTCATAATTCAATATGGCGACCGAGGTATCGTGGGTCCTTTTAAAATTTAAATAGATAAAATAGCAATGAACAGGAATGGTTTCCATATTATCGGAGGAAAACCTATAAAACAATTTTATGAAAACATTGTACCAATAAATCATTCATAATTATTGAAAAAAAAAAGAAATAGACGATAAAATTGGGAAAAATTGAGGTTAAGAGACTGAACGCGGATCGATCAAGTTATGACGATTGCATATTTATCGGGTATGATACCACGAATTATCGAGCATTTTCCGTGGCGTCAGGCATTATGATTTTCCATAAGAATTTTGATATTTTTTCATAAATTTTCGCCGTCAAACTCTCAAAACAAAATCCCGTGACTTATATAAGCTTTGGGTTCATTATGCAATGTGCGCGCGCGCGCGCCCACTCGTGTGACGACTCTAGTGCGCGCGCGCGCGCGTGCTGTTTCACGAAGAGACACACCGATGTATGCAGGCAACGCTTGTGTATGTTGTAACGAAGAATGGACGAAAAAACATGCTACACACACTTTTATAAATTATTAAATGAGACTTACACTCACGAAGCTGGTCTGCTTCTGTTTTTCCTGCAGCGACTGGCTCTGGTTGATGACTGCACTGCTCAATGGACGCAGGTAGCTCTTGGTACCAGCGATCAGCTGAGGAAAAAAAAAGAAAAAAAAAGAACGATTTAAAATATCGAAAATGCTTCATGTCGCAAAAAAATCGGATTGTCGAAATTTTCGTGAGATTAAGGGAGTTTGTATTATTATGTAACGGTGATGGCAGCACGTCAATGATCAGAGGTGTACGACTTCAAATCTCGTAATCGTTGGATCTCGTTGATATTTCGCCGAAAGACAAATTTTAAGAAAGTCATAGAAACGTATAATACTCACGGTGCTCCTAGCGACCGGCGCGATGAATCGAGTGCAGGCAAACATATTGACGGTTGAAGGGTTTTGGTGATCTTGTTGACTCGAAGATTACCTAAAAACCGGAAAAAAACGCGTCTATGAGCGGGATATGATTTTATATGGCGGTTGTGAAAAACGAGTTGGTGTGTGTGTGAGAGAGAGAGAGAGAGAGAGAGAGAGAGAGAGACAGAGATGCTCTCTTGTTCCTCCGCGTTCGCCGCCTAGCGTGCCGCAATAAAAAAAACTCCGAACACGAAAAATGTACGACCGATAAGAGCGCGATGAAGTGTGTAGAGTAGAAAGTATAGCACGTTACGAGTGTTTAAAACATGCAAGACCGTGAAAAATGGATCGTAAAATTAATAGATTGTACTAGCGGCCAAGTATCGAACACGGTCTTGAACCCCGAAGGAGAGACATTACGTAATGTCGGGTACTTCTCACGGTCAAATTATGAGACAGAGCATCGAAGAAAAAGTATTTCATGAATTAATTTTCTTCGTCCGAGACGTCGTATTATCGAGTAACATCGAATATCATCGTTTTCCGGCGAACACGCGAGTTCCTCGTTTGCGGCACATCATCATAATCGCAAAAATGGCCGTATATCCGCGAGAGACCTCCTTGTGATTTCCGTTTCACGAACACCCATCAACTTTTCTCCCGTTTGATAAACGAAAATTTACGCTCTTATTACGATCGTACACAATTCGTTGAAAATGCACCGATTGTTTCGAGTCAATTTTTATCGTACTCAGTTATTGTCGTTTATTCACGTTTTTCTTTCGTCGATCAAACGCGGACGAATTTTACTCACTTGCCAGCACAGCAGGCGCTCGGACTTACCAAAGAACAGTGTCGAGAAAGAGGCAAGGCGACCCGGCCTTTGGAATGTGAAAATGGTGATCGAAGAGGTGAACGGAGACTGCGCAAACGTCATAAGTAAATCGATTGCGCAGCGAACGGAAACCAACGATTTTCGCTCTACCCGTGGTTCACCACTTCGTACGCCCCGTCGCCCTTTATCGACCAACCGAATTTAGCCGAACGTATTTTTCGTCTGCAGCCTGGAATCAAAAGAGATCTAGAATTATTGATAATTCCGTTGCTTTAAACGATTAAAGAATTGTCATAAATTTCTAATTTTACGGATTGAAATTTCGTTTATTTTCAATGTTATCTTTTGATCGGTAATGTCATTTAAATATATGAATTTAGAAGGTCGCTTGACCAGCCACACCATAGCCTCGGCTCATCGGTTTCCCAGTCTCCCATTGATATTATGGCCGTATTTATGTTGAACGTCTGTAAATTCAACGGTTGCGGCCTCACTTTCAAGAGTCTGGGACACCTTATACAACATATTGAAGAAACGCATATCGGTAAAACAAGATATCGACGTACTTCGAAGATTAATACGTTTATGCGATGTACGATCAATTGACGAGAGAAAATTCATATTTGAGGTTATGTGCGAGAAAATCACGAAAGAGGTTATCTGGGCTCTTTAATCTCCGTGGTCCGAGACTTTGTTTTGTTCGCGTTTTTCATTAATTGCGTGACAGCTTTTGTCCCCATAACTATCGTATTCCTCGTGATTTCCCCTTTTTTTTAATATACGTGTCAGGTCGGTGCGAGACTTTGATATTTCAAAATTCAAAATTCAAAATTGAACGAGCAAAGGTCGACTACTTGAACATTCTTGCTCACATTTTCATTTATTTTAGAGTCAGAACTATCGTAGCAATTGCTCGTTGGATAAAATGCATTTTAATGGTCGAAATATTATCTAGTTATGCATGGTTACCTCTGTGGCATTTCTTTAATTCATAAAAAAATTTATTTTTCAAGTTTCATTAAAAATTCGATCGATGGCGAAGCTTTTGTATTTCTATGCGTTACACTTTGATTATAAAACTAGAATTGCTATATTCCTTCAATAATTCTTACAGCCTTGACTGCTCAAATTTCAAAGATTTTACATTTCACTCGATACGAATAATAGACGATAGAAACTCATAACTCGTACGTACACTTTGATTCACGTGTAATCGATAAATTTTTAAGAAATTGTCTGTTCAATTAAAAGATTTTTAAACGATAGAAATTTTATTTGCTCCAATTTCATAAAATTGTTAGTAATGGCTTTATCTAGAAACAATAGAAATTTATACAAATCATTATATTCGAGATGTTCGCGCGTTCTTAAACAATACGAGATAAAAATTTTTACTCTTTGAAAAATCTAATCGCTTGTTTACATAAATTATGTAAAAAATGGCATTCGGCCTGTTCTCGCACAATCGCGGCGAATGGCTAAAGAAAATTGATGCACAAAAGTTACATCGTCGAGTCTGAAAATTCTTGTTCTATTATTAGAATCGTATCGTATAATGTAGTAAATTCTTGCTATCTGATGAAACTTACTTATTTCACAGTAATTGTTATATCTGAGTGGAAACGAGAGAGAAATTTCTTATCGAAACGAGAAGACCAGAAAAATGATTATTCATCGTTCAATTGCGGAAGAAAGATGTAAGCTCTCTTACATTTCATAGATTACGATCCTCACGTGGTGGAGCAAACGGAGCTTCAACAGCCGACCTGTATACCGTTGAGTTATGCGTTAAGATTTTTGACCGACGCTGCGAGAAAAGAGGGCTCAAAGGCCACGAGTCAAGGAAGATTGAATCAGTCTAGCGCCCTTGCCTCATCGACAAGAAATCGTAACAATGCTGCGACACCAACAGGTAAAAGTTTCTCAGGCAATCGTCGCAACCCGACTGCACGTGTAATATTTGGAAAATGCTAGGAAGCGAGGCCGAAGAGGGCGATGAATTTGCGAGCGAGCCGGAAGACAGCAACGACTCGTGGACAACTTCCGAAGAATTCTCAGCAGATTTTATATTACGCTACGGTAGCAGGTATTGAAGATCTGAAAAACAAAATGAAAAGAAACTAAACAGTTCGCGTTAAACGAAATTATTAAAAAAAAAAAAAAAAAAAATTAAAAAAAAAAGAAATTACGTTAGCCGGATTTGTCGTGCGACACATTGATCTTACATCTTGTTTCACAGGGTAATTAATCCGAGTGTCACGAACACGACAAGCAGCAGCAACAACACCAACAACAACAACAACAATAATAATAACAGTACCAATAACAGTCACAGCAACAGCAATTCTATTGACAAGCCATTCGCGTGTCCGGTACCCGGGTGTAAGAAGCGTTACAAGAACGTCAATGGAATTAAGTACCACTCTAAGAACGGTCATAAGAACGATGGCAAGTACGTGCATGTTCTGTGAAAAATGGAGAAAAATGAAGCGGCGGGCCTTTTTTTTCTTTCTCCCAACATATCATAAGTCGTAGCGATAATAAATTGGCTGGTTAGGATAAAATTTCGAAAACGAAAAAAAAAAAAAAAGAAAAAGAACGAAATGGTAAAATATTTGATTCACTGACTTACCGGATGAAAGATTAATTGTGCACGAGGCTGAAAGATCACGTATGAATTAAGAAAACGTGAGAATCGAGAGAAAAATATTAATTTCTCATGGTTGACCAGCTACTTTTGTGCAGGGTACGAAAAGCGTTCAGATGCCCTTGCGGAAAAAGTTACAAGACTTCGTACGGCCTGAAGAATCACGCTGCGATACAGCACGCCGGTTCGGTACTGCAAATAAAGCTTCTGCAAAATGGCAAAGCAACGTCGTCGATGAAATACGATCAGCAACGCGATAATTCGTCGAAAAGCGTCGGGAATTCTGGATTAACGGTAAAAATTGGCAAACAATCCTTGGCAAAGGCAAAAGTCGCCGCGATCGAGGATCACGGCTACATTAAATCGGAAAAGCCTGTATTCACGGAAACTGAGACATCGATGATACGTGAATGCGACGACGACGAATTGGGAATATTGACGCCAGCTTCGACGCCTCCTCTACCATCGCAGAGTCCTGCGAAAAATGATATTACGCTTCATAGCACTAATCAACAGCAGCAGAACGATAAATCGCTACAAAAGTACCTCGCGAACGTCGTCGCATCGAGTCACGGCAATCAACGTCGCAATCCTGTTGACAACAATAATGCGTTCTAGTCATAAAACAAACGGAAACAAAAAATATCGTCTCATTTACAGATGTCGTGTATCGGAACGACGGAAAAATCATGGCAACGAACAAAAAAATTGAACAGGCTCGATAGTCGGGGGTTCGATTTGATATTGGTAAAGTCGCGTGCTCCGTTTTTTGCGAGTCGATGTTAAAACAAAGAAAAAAACACGAAAACAGAGCTTTGCTGTGAGCTACATTGTTTTTCGCTAGTCCAAAGGCGAGAATCTATTAGAAAAGCCTGAGATAAATTTTCCGTGAGATTTTCGTCACACGAGATTATTTGCTTGATTCAATTGATCTTAGCCGGTAGTAATAGAAGATATATATATACATATATATGTATATGTATATGTATATCATAGAAATAACGATATAATCGGTTGCTCGAGCGATTATTTACTAAGTGCACTTAAGATTTTTGCGATTTTTCTTTTTTCTTTTTCTTCTCTCTTTTCTTCATTGGCATAAGGAAATTTCAACGTACCCAAACGTACGACTTTCCGCGCCAAGTTTTTCAAGATCGATAAGTGTGAGAAAATAAGAGAGAGATTGAGAGAGAGAGAGGGAGAGACCTTTTCGCGGTATCCACGATCGACGGGTTATAATCACATAGTTGATAATTTGTTATTATATTCATAATGCAATAAATTATAATAATAAAATGATTACTGTAGAGGACAAAAGAAACAAAGGCGAATTTTGTTACGAATGAATAAAGTGAAAGTGATGACTTTTGGTTTTTCTCCTTTTTTTCTTTTTTTTTTCAGGGGGCTTTCTTGCTTCTCTTCCGTAACGACCTCTGGACCTTGCGAAAAATTACGTTCCTTAAAGTTCTTCTCTCTTTTTGTTATTGTTGTTGTTGTTGTTGTGCTTCGTTTTCTCGTCTGTAGTATAGGGTGATGAATTTATATATATTTTTTGTTCGTTTTTAAATATACATATAAATATAGTCGACTATAATAATGAATGTATTCTTTTTTTTTGTCTCTCTTTTCTTTTTTTCTTCATTTTGAGAAAGTATTGGAGCGATAAGGGACCGTTCTCTGAAAGAGGGACCAGGCGAAAAGGAAGGAATCGAGGACAGAGGGACGAGTTATTTGTTTCTTTTTCGTATTTTCTTTTTTCTCTCCTTCTTCTCATCGTGTAAATACGCTAAATCCGTTTACTTAGACGAACCTAAACTCTAAAGCAATTCTCATTTATTTTTCCTTTACTTCTTTTTTTTTTTGGTTAATTCTTTTCATTTCTTTTCTTTTTTTTTTATATATATCTCTCTCGAGTCTTGCTTCATTTTGTCTTGCTTCTCGTCGCCACTCATCCAATTTCGTCACTTTACGAAGGAGTAAGTAAATCGGTAATCATTTATAATATATTAAAGTTGATGTTACTTTTTAATCGCTTAAACGTACTAATATCAATTTTAATAATTACAAGCATCGTGTTACGTCCTTATGTAGAGTCAGCCGAGTGTTTCTTTTTTTTCGTTTTTTCTTTTTTTTTGCTTCTTTTGTTTTAGTATTACAAACGTCGTCGCTGATAAATCCTCACATTCCTCATTTTGTTGTTGTTTCGTTTTAAAAGTTTTTTGTTTTGTTTTGTTGTTTTACCTTTTTTTTAAATCCCGTTCTTCTTTTCTCTTGTTCCTTCCCCTTGCGAAATTCTCATTTCTCCTTGACCCTCCCCCTTCCCTCGCTCTAATATATTTCATTTCGCTTCAAAAATCCTCTCGCGATTTATCTTCTTCTCATTCTCACGATAAAATCAAGCACACTCCTCAATATAGTATTCATATATATATATATATTTATGTATATATATATGTATTTAATTCCCTCCAATTATCGCTATTCTTTCATTCGCGTGGACCACACCATCCCTTAACATTCATTCTCTTCCGCGCCCCTCAATCTATCAATCGCCTTTTTTTCTCCTTCTTCTTCTTTCTCTTTCTCTTCATTTTGCTTTAACTTTTACTCCAATGTCCTCTCTCTCTTTCTCTCTTTCTTTCTCGGTTTTTTTTGTTTTCTCGCTAGGCAAGAATCCTCCGATATTGCGATAATATGTTAGAAAAATATGCTATGCCTAAAATAGGATGTGAAGGCCTGAAGGCAACCTTTCCGTCGATATTATTTTTTTTTACCAAATAGCTTGTGGTGTGTGCGTGTTACCTCGCTTCACTCGCACGCAAAATTCATCTTTCTCTCTTTTTTTTTCTTTCTCTTCTCTATTTTATTTTTCGTCACAATTTTTTTTCCTTCTCGTATCCCGCGTTTCTTTTATTCTCTGGCTTGTTGGTTTTTTGTTGGTTTTATTTTATTCGTTTACTTCCCCGCTTCGTACGTTTCTTTTCGCTCATCGCGTTTCCATTTATCGTCGGGGTGTTTTCTTCGGTTATAAGCCACCACCTTTTTTGTTTTTCTTTTCTCGTCGTTGTTCGTCATCTCGCGACGCGATTTTTTCTTTCCCTTTTCGTTAATCTTTTTGCAACGGATCCGGGAACGAAGATGGAAATAAAAAAGAAAACAAACAAAAAACCATCGTCAACGCACGGTTTTTCTTCATTTTTTACAAATCGACTCGGATACGATCGGATTGTAAAATATATTTTACGAAGTCGTGTCAGGTTAGAGGTTTCTTTTTCTCTCTTTTTCTGTTTTTTTTTGTTTGCGGTCGTTTATTTTTCTCTCTCGTCGACAAAAAAAATCTTTGTCGATAAAAGAAAATAGAAAAAAGCTTTTCAAGCTTCCGTTTGTTTCTGGATCAAGAGGGTTGATTATATTTTTATGTCTCTCTCCTCTTTTTCTTTTTTCGTATTTCATTGTTTTTGTTATTCAACGTTTAAAAATTGAGTCTCAAGCGTTTTTTTTAACCACACGCACGCGTTAAACGTTTTAAAACAGAAAAATTGTCAAATTGGATCCACGAGAAGAAAAAAAGAGAAAGAAGCAACAAAAAAGAAAAGCATTGGACCGTCGACACTCATCGTCAATTTTTTTGGACCCAGGAGATAAAAGAATTATAATATTATTCACTGGGCTACCGGATTAATTGGGAAAAAGCTCGATACGTGTACTTTTATTTAATTTTTTTTTCTTTATTTCTTCTTTTTCTTCTCAACCAGCCACGTGGATAAACGGTAAGAAAATACGTGCGACGATTATTTTGACAAACGAGGGTAGAGGGAGGTTTTCGGCCAGGTGAGGCCAAAGATACAAGCCGGTAATTCGAGGGAAAACAAACGATCGATAATCGCAACAACAACGATAAAGAGAGCTTCGAGATTTTAAGCTCGTCGAGAGTTTCGAAAAAAAGCTTTTCTTTCTGTTTCTGTTCGTCGTGCGGGAAGACATCGAGTTCTTTTGTTAGTTGTTTTCATTGTTTTTCGTTATTCTCTCGCTCAAGGCATTAAAAATTCGTTCGAAACGCGAATAAAGCACCGAGGGTCCGTAATTAAATTTACTAACAAAATTTCGTTTGTTTTTTTTCTATCTTTTTCTTTCTTTCATGCTTATTACACGTTTCGACTTTTCGTCACAGATTTTCTTCTCGGTTTTCGCGCGGTGAAAGATTTAATGGAAATTCGTCGATTGCGCCGAGGGGTTGGGGGACGCCACGGTCGAGCAAGATCGAAAAATTATCGAGAGATCGAACGTCGAAAAAAAATCGCGATTTTTCTTTTCTCTTCTTCTTCTTCTTCTTCTTCTTGGTTCTCTTGTTTCTTTTTCTTTTCTTCTTCTTTCTCTCTTTCTTTTTCAATGAAATAATCAAATAAAATAAAATTACAAACGAAAAAAGAAAAGAAGAGAAAAGAAAAGAAAACGAACGAGAGCGATCGAGCGACGTTACCCTTGTTATTCGGCTTTATCAGTCCATATTCGTACGTAGTAGTTCTAGTAGGTAAAAAGCGATATTATTCCTTTTCTTTTCTTTCGATGAGCGAAGAATAGCAATATTTACTAATAACGAAATGGCAGCGCGCTCGCAGCTGCGCCCTGTCCTCTCGCACGCGCCTTTTTTTTTTACAAGACAATGTCTACGACCGTACAATTCTTCACCGACGACGACGACGACGACGACGACGACGACGACGAGATGCAAAAATTGTTATTTTTCTTGTTTGATCGAGGATATTCGCAATTATTGACTCAAATTTTCGTTAATTCGTGCTCGACCGAGAACGCACGATATAACTAAAAAGAATGCACCTGTACGAGTGCAAAAAAAATGACTCGACGATAGGTACGAGTTCTTCTTTTTTTTCTCGAGTTTTTCGTTCGGTCGCGATTTTTTTTCTCTTGCGAATATCGTCGATTAATAATTGTTTGTTTCGGCATCGTGCTTAGAACTGTCCCAGTTGGCTTTACAATTTTTACGTGGGTCGTCAACCAACTGCGAGCAGCGTTGTACATTATGAACAAATGTTTTTTTTTCTTTTTTCTTCTTTTTTCTTTCTTTCTTACGTTCTTCTTCAAGAATTCGAAAGAATTCACCTAAGATTTTAAATTCAATCGTTATTTGGACGTTTAAAAGATTTTTTTGCGATAATTTTCATTTCCTCGGTTTTCTTTCGTCGATTCAACTAAATAATTCTAGCGTATTTTAATATATATAAACCGAAGCATCGTTCGCGCCGTACATTCCCAAATGGAAAAATTAATTCTCCGAATGAAAACGAAGCTTTTCCAATATTTCTCGCCTCTTTCTCGGTCGCGCGCTCCCGAGTCTTTATTTTCCTCTTATTCTCTTCTTCTCACCGACTCTGAAAAAAGCGAGTCATTCGCGTTAAGCTAAAAATACAGCCAAGCTGAGACAGAGAAAGATTTATTTTCAATTTTATCATCCCTTTTACTCATCTCATCGTTTCCTTATTTTTTCTACTATCCTTTCTCAAAAAGCGCCTTTCAGTCGCTAAAAAAAAAACAATTGATTTAAAAACACAAGCCACGAAACGCGAAACGAACGAAGAGTGAAACAAAAATGAAAGAATTCCGCCGTCCGTTTTGCCGATAAAACACGCGAAATTAACGATAGTATTTTTTTGTTGTTATAAAAAGCAAATTGTCGTCGTTTTGCTTTTATCCTTTAGTTAGTCGTTCTTCCATCGTTCGTGTTCAATGAACGATAAATTGCTCGTTATATTCTCGTGAGATTGGACATAAACACACAGTACTACGTTTGGTTGGTTTTTTTTGTTTCGTTTATACTTCCATTGCATTATTTATGAATCAATCGGCTAATATACTTAATAATTATTAGACTACTACGTTCGCATATTAAACCTAGAATTGTGATCACCCATATATCAACGTCAGTCATCATCGCCTAAACAACGCAATCTCTCTCTTCCTTTTCCCTCGGCCGGCCGTTTGTCCCCATGACCGCAGTTATTTTTATCTCTATCGTGCTTTTTTTCATTATTTTTTCTTTTTCGTTCGTTTCTTTCCACCAATATTGTTGAAATTTCGATAAATTCTCGATACGCCAGTACAAAGAAACAAAGAAGAAAAACAAACGGAGAAAAAAAATCCATTTTACACGCATTCGCGTTCGCGTTCGTCGACAATGATACTCATTTTTCTTCGTCCTTTGCGCGCTTTTCTCATTTTTCATTTATTATTATTTTTTTTTTCGTCGTTTCAAAGCTTTCAGTTTGTTCCAGCCCCTGTTTCATATCGATCGGGTTTAACTTTCGACGTGTCTCATCGACAAGACAGTTCTTCTTCCTTCAACTTCTTTCTCGCTCTATCCCTTTAAATCGTATTAATAAATTGCGGGGTTCGTAGCGCTCGCGCGATAAAAGGAAACAAATAAAAATAAACACGCAAGCGTGCACACACGCGCAACGCGGGCTGACTGACTGACTGCACCAGGAATTTCGCGTCTACTTAAATATAATAGATACGTGTGGCTCTCGTCTCGTACGAATCGATCATCCCCATCACGCAGAGAAACCAAGTTTCTATTTCTTTTTCTTTCTCTCTTTTCTTTTTTTCTTCTTCTTCTTCTTCTTCTTCTTCTTCTTCTCTAAATCCCTCTTCGTCGCACTCCTCTTAGATATTTTCATCGTCTCATTTTCCATCACGAATTAATTCATTTACCAGTTGTGTTCACACCAGCGATTTTGTTTTGTTTGCGTTTAAGTAAATTAATAAACGTAATATAGAATAGATAATAATAGATAATAATAGATAATAGATAATAATAATAATAATAATAATAATAAACCGTAATAATCGATAAAGATAATAATAATAGGTAATAGTAGTAGTAAGCTGGCAGCAGTTAGTAACCAGATATCTGTTGTTTCTTTTTGTGTTTTTTTTTTCGTTCGTTCGTATATATCTTTCTTCCTTTATATCCCTCGAACATACGTTTCGTTTACTTTCTTTTTTCTATTCTGCTTTTGTGTGTGTTTTGTTTTTGTTTGTTTGTTCTTTTTTTTCCTGTGATTTCTTTTCTCCATCATTTCCCCATCGCACGTTATTTCCTGGTGTCTCGCACACTCGCGCGCACAACTCTCTCGACGATAAACGCGACAATTCTGACATGGCACCGACATCCAGAAACGAAACAATTTTTTCACCTCGTACGTTACGCTCTTCTTACTCCCTTACCTCCCCTACTCAACGCATAATATGGACGTCGACCGTTTTACACGCGTTTCACACGAGCTTCGCGAAAAAGAATGGAAAAAAACTAGAAGAAAAATGAAAAAAAAAAAGAAAAAAAAACAAGAAAAACGAAAAAGAACAACTTTGCAAAATATTCATCTCTATTGATTAATTTGCACACCCTCCACAAAGGCTTTGTGAAAAAATCCTAACATTTTGTTTTCCTCTTTCTCAATTATCTTATCGTTTCCATCACTAAACGCGCACACCCGTTACATTCCTACTCGTCCAGACACTTTTACATTCGCACGTTACTCTCTCTCTCATACACACACACATTCGTATATGTATATATATATATATATATTTATATATATTTATATATAGATATACTCCCGAATTTCTTTACTTCCTTCTCGCGCTTATTCTCCGTTGTTTTGTATTTTCATTTTTTTTTGTTTTCCTTTCTTCGCTACTAATTTAATAATCCTCGTTCCTCGATGCGCAATCAGCTGCCAGGATATAATTTCTCACGCGTGTTTTTTCTCTCCGTGTTTCTCTCCCTCGTATTTTTATCAATTATTATTAATCCCCGCTGTGTGGTATATACCTAGCCCTTTCGCTCGTATCTCGCGCCTCCTATCTCGCTCTCCTTTATGTCATTCTTTCTTTCTTTCTTTCTGTATTTTTTTTTTTTTCATTTTTTTTTTGTAATATTTTGTTTTTGTTTATATAGTTATATAACCATTTTCCCAACGACTACACACTAGATAGTTCAAATTTTTTGCACTTTTTCACCAACAACAACTGGATTGTTACGCCGTATCTCTTGGGCGCCCATTTCTCTGTAATCGAACTTGCAGTCGTGCTTGTCACTGTATCGGTGCATAGAGCAGAAAAGTCCTCCACAACGACACTCGAAACCTGCGTGAAAATTAATGCAAATTAATATCGAAATTTTGAGGAATTTTTTTTACACGAACGACGTAATTTTATAAACGGAGACAAAACTCACCGGTTAAACCAACTTTCTTGCGACAAACGGCACAACGATTTTTCTTCTTTTTGGATTCCTTATCAGTCTCTTTACCGTCGAAGCAGTCATCCGCGTCGCCACTGCTGACCGAACCTTCGGCCGCTCCACCGCTCACACCAACTTCGCCTTCCTGATCGTCCCTGCTCACCTGTACGAGAACGAAAACAACAAAGATAAACAATACGTTGTACAAATAATATTCAAACGACGTTTGAACCGAACGAATTTTTTCTACGACGATATTCAACGCTTAAATTTAAAATTGCGTTGAACGAAAGAGCGAGTCTCGCGTAATAGAACTTTGTTATCGACGATAAATAATTTCCTCAAACGACAGATCGCTGCGACGAATTTATTGAAATGTTTTTTTTTCTTTCAATTCGCGAATTTCATTGCGTAACGATACCGACGTTGTCGACACGGTAAATATAGGAGAGAGCTGGGGAATTTTTTAAACCGATAAACGATCATCGAGGAAAAATTTCTTAGCGCGTTTGATAATCAAGATTGAAAAATCGCGTTTGACGCAAACTGTCAAGAACGTTAGCGAGAGGTTGTTTCCCCGAATGTCAGTCGAAATATTATTCGTCGCGAGAACCCGTCGATACGAATTACAACTGCGAGATGTAATCGCGTTTCGTACGAATTCGATAAGAGATATTAATCGAATAAAGGAATTACTGATTTTTCGCGTGATTCATTCCGAAACGATGAGCCATGGCCCGAGGCCATAATTAACTGGTAATTTATCGATGCCGAAAGATTGGTTTTTTCCTCCGAGAATCCATGGCAACGTGTCGACTGCTAGAAACTCGAATTCGACAGATTTTCGATTGATTTTATCGTCCCTTCGTTATTTCGCGAATAATCCAAACGATTTTTTTTAAATAAATTCTCACCACGTTCCTCCTCGTTCTTCTCCTTTGTAATTATAATCAATTTTCTTGTTTTTTTTACTACGCGTGGTATGTAAAACGTGTCGAGAATAAAATTATTTTGTAATCAAAGAGGAAAGATCGTGCGGCGGTGTAAGTTGTGAATTTTGTTGGACGAGAAAGAAATCTTACCTCTTTAGGACTTGGCAAATCTGTCGTTGGTTGAGGTATGGTGGGAATGGTAGGCTGTGCTGTTGTGCCTGTCGAAGCAGGACTGCTGAATGCGGTGTTTTGCAACGTTCCAGCGTTACCGGAAACAGTCTGACTGGATGCAACGCTCGCAGCTGAGACCGGGGGTTGTTGTTTCTTCTTGAGGTTCTCCTTGTAGCAGAGGGAGCACAGGCCGTCCGTGGCTGGTGATCCATAGAAACCACAGCCGCTCCGACACAGAGCTTGCATAGGATTCGACTCGCGTTCCATTTTTTTTTTTTTTTTGAAAAATCTTCTCTTCTTTCGTAAACGTTGCTTCTTTACAAAGACGCCTAATCTCTTCTCTTTCTCGGCTTCTCCTAAAACTCGAGACTATCGTGAAGTCCTTTGGGTCTTTAACTTTCTCCTCTTTACTCGCCTTCTTCAATTGATTTTCTAATTAATTATATAATCTATATATATCCTATTTAGTTGAGTCTTGTCACTGCCTGGTCAAAACAGTGGGAAGTCGCAGTCAGCTCGGTGCAGGCTCACTCTGTGCGCTGTAAGCGCGCCGCAGCAGCCTTCTCGCCAATCGCTCCTCCGCAACCAGCCGTCACCACAAATTCACCTGTAAACAAAATAATACTCGATTAATCTTCGTTCTCGATGAATTTTCAAGATATTTAAAGAAATACATTTATCCACGAGTGTAAGAAAAAGAATAAAATTGAATAAAACGTATTTTCTTCGTATGTTTCCTTTAAAAATGATTTCAACCTCCCGCGGTATGCGCCTCCGATGGAATATTATATTTTAGACAATTTTTTTCACAATAATTTGCAATTCTGGTTCGAAGCAAATTTCATAATCATCGACGCAGCGCTGCGAACATAACTTTTACCCAAAATCTCAGAGCGCTTCTGAAAATAGAAAGTAAAAAGTAAACAAATAAAAAATAACGGTTAATTAAATTTTGATTGCAACCGTTATCGGTCCAATTCACGTCGGACGTTTTTAAAAATGAAATATCGATAATTATGTCGCCGAAAAAAATTTCGAACCGAGCCAAAGTGGGAATAACGGGAGGTTCGACGATCTGGCAAATCGCGATGAGCAACGGAATAGGCGAAAGAACGAAAGAGAGAGAGAGAGAGAAAAGAAAAAGAAAACGGGTTAAAACTGGTTAAGGAGAGAGACAGACGCAGAGCCATGTTGACAGGAAATCGAGGAATCAACGGAATACGCAATAATAACGACGTATTTCCCGCAATTTCACACCAAGATCTGATTAACTAATTATTCCCGTCACGCAAATGTTATTTCCATTCCATTTTCGTACTTTCAAGTCAATCCTCCGTCTCCTCGTCCTTAATACGTCACAATTAGTACGAAAAGTCACGAAAAAAAAATGCATCTCGATTTTTTCAAGCGCGAAGTACATTTTTCTTTTTTTTTTACTCGAGATGAATTTGTCACGCGTTATGTCCGCCCAGTTTCGATCAATTTTTCGAGTAGAAAATCCTTCAGAACCGGAACTAAAGGTGTCAGGGGAGTTGCACGATCTCCATAAGGGAGATTACCCCCCCCCCCGCTCCATATTACGACGAAATAGATATATCACATGGTACACAAAGTACTGTACGCTGACCTATCCATTGGGCCGCGCGTGTTCGCGAAATAACGAATGATCAAATTTGTTTTTAATAATAATAATAATGATAATAATAAGAATAATATTAATAATGATAATAGTATTGATAATAATGATAATAATGGGAAAGGGATAATGAATATAAGAACGGTTTTCGATTTGTAAGAGAAGGGGGGGGGGGGGGGGGGGGTAAGAGAGAGAGACATTGGGAGAGTTGAGAGGCGCACACTCACTTTCCAGCACGCAATCGTGTTGCAACAACCGATGCACAACATGGAGTAGTAAGAGTGTCTCACAGGCATTTAAGTGTGGGCACGGTGCGGCGGCGGTGGCGCTCGCTTATGCTGCTGGTCCGTCCGTATTTCTCTTTCTCTCTCTCTCTCGCTCCACCTCCGCTACGGTTTCTATCGTAGGTAACAATGAGTATATCGTCCGCTGCTCGTTTGTGTGTGTTGAGCTGGTGTTGGTTGGCTTTTTTTTTTTTCTTAATCCTGGGTGTGCTTGGACAGTTACTTCGATATACGTCCAAGGGGAGGCGAGGAACGCGCACGCACACGCACACGATCGAGAGATGACGGACTGCTACAGAAACAGCGTGTTTTTCCCCGTAACGTTAAAGAGAAAAACAAAAAAAAGACGCGATCGCGCAGTTTGTCCACTTGACTTTTTGTAGGGATTCGAGGATTTTTTTTTCGCGACTTTTTTCCTTCACACGCGTGTTTGAATCTTTTTAAATCTTCTTTTTTTTTTGTTTTCCACTGACGTCACCGTAGCGCGGTCGTCGCTGGTTCCCTGCTGCTGCTGCTCGGTTAGCCCGAGGGTTCTGGGAGGCACTGTATGTTAAAAGTCTAACTCACACTCGTTCACTCGGCTGGACAGCTCGCGCTAGCTTTCCCGTGTATTATTCGGTGCTCGGGGCCACACGTAGACATTGGTTCACTCGTTATCGTTTCGTTTCTTTTTTCCTTTTCGTATACTCTCGGGTCCTTGTAATTCGTAATGTATAAAATTGAAGACGGAGAATCGCCTCGTATCCGTCTTTCTCACGCTCGCGATCACAGGACACACGCACACGCACGTTAGACACAACACGTATAGACACACACGCGCGCGCACACACACACACACACAGGCGGGCGCGATTATTATTTTTCTTCTCGGTATTCCGACGTTTTACGTCGTCTTTCTTGGTCTCGTCGATAGTCGCGATATGAAACGGTTGAAAATAAATGGGTGATGTCGAGACGAGAGCTTAATGATCTTTCGAGCGTGCGTGCGTGTGTCGTCTACGCAAAGAGATATCTCTCACGAATTCTCTCTCTTAGTCTCTCTGTCTCTCGCCACACACCGCCGCGAACAACCACGCACCACACGGCCCACCGTCCCTCCGCGTTCGAGCGTTCAATATTACACTTCTATCCTAGTGGCCGAGGGAGCCTCTCTCTCTCTCAGCGAAGTACGCGGAGGTGGAACGCTCTACGATAACGACGAGCAACGAGCCGAATGTTTTCAACGATGGCGATAGCTCGAGATGGGGCACACACCAAAGAGGCTTGCGAGTGCCAGGCAAGTGGCACTGTCCGTTCCGTCGTCTCGGTCGTCGCTGCTATACGATATTACGGGCTGATACGCAAAGCACGAAGTCGCTCCGGCGATTCCATTCACAACGCAAGCGATCCGCGCTCCGCGTTTTCCCGCCGAAATTCAAATCGTTTTTCGTTCGAGTTTTGAATTATTCGTATTAACGATTGAATTTACATGCATCGATTCTTCAGTTCTACCAGGGAGGACAGAAATGATCATTTTAATATCAGAAAATGGAATCTGAATAGACGAATTACGTAAACTATCAATTTTTGTATCGATTTAAGAAACATATGAATATTTGGCGACTCATTGACCTTGTTGGCTATAAAACGTTTATCGTTCGAAAAGTCTCTCATAAGATTGTTAAGTTTTAATGTATTTTTGGTGCAAATGCTGATTTAACCTTCCAGAATTTGAAATACTTGTAAATGTCGTTCGAATTTCGCGCGGTCGCGACTTCGAAGATGGCCGCCGCGCGAGTGGCGCCAGCGTCGATTCAAATACGAGTCACGCTATACATCTGTCCCGCATGACTTCATATACGTAGTTCGCTCCGTCACATGGTCCGCGAGAGAAACGTTCGACTTTGCGATTGTGTAGGAGAACGCGATGAAGAGGGTTGCGAATATTAGTATAACTCTCCTTGTTGACGTCGTCGTGTATCGCTTGCTCGTGGCGAAAGAGAGCTTGTAGAAACGGTCGAAACGGGCGTATACGGGATCGCTTTTGTACACACACGCCTGGCCTCGCGCGATGCTTATGACGATTGAGCGAGTGTGTAACACACGCCGCGCGTTCCCTCTCGGTCGCTAGTCATCGCCTCTAATGATTGGTCACAAAAGAGATTTCGCGCTGTTGTAACGCGCGATTGCGAACATCGAACGACGAAAGAACAAACGTTGCGATATGTGTCCGCGACGTTTATATTTTTACTTTATTGCACGTATGCAATAGCCTCGCCGTTTTACAACAACGAATTTATCGTTTCGTTGTCTCGCGCATGCGCACGAAAAGCTCACCGGCGCGAGTGATCATCGGCCCTGTCACGATTTATTTTCCCAATTTGATATTTTATCGTCACGACAGTAATTACGGACTTTACATTCCCCAATTAACAAATAACCGATAAAATAAATTGCCACGCTAAATATGTAAATAATTCCGCTAAACTTACATCAGCCTTGAAACTATATCGTGGCTGCGAAATAAATACGCCGACCATGTTTATTTTAGAACACGTAGCGTCGATCATAAAAACTGATAAAACTTTCACGTCTGTGTTTCGAGCTTTTTTCACAGAGCCAAGTTGTCTCGTAAGAAAAATCTTGAAAATCTTAACGCTCGAGCGAACGCGGTATTAATAAAGTAAATCATAATTGTATATTTAACTACGTAAATAATTTATAACACTCTTACGTTTCAAAGATCTTCGCACCTAGACCGGTGAAAGTCGATCAGTTTCAACGAGACGCCTTTTATACATCGCGTATACGCGTTCGACGTAACAAAAAATAATCCTTCCATCGCTCGCGAATTAAAAAATAATTTCAAGAATAATGAAAAATAGGAAATTCTACATTCTTATAAAATCCGTCTCGTTCTTTTTTGCTCGTGACAAAAAAAATTGATCGAGCTGGTGAATTAATCCCGAGGGTAAAGACCAGAACCGACTTCTCCTCGCGGTGGTTTATAAAAGTGGCTTTTCCACGAGGGAAAACAGAGCGATATCTGCCAGCCAGGGACGCCTCCGTCGAGAGACAATGAATTATCTTTTTCTCGCACATTGGTGAACGAATCTCCTTGAAACGACCGAGCGAGCGAGAGAGAGAGAGAGAGAAAGAAAACGCGCGTGTCTCTCTTAGTCCCAGTTCTTGTATAATGTAATAATCACTCACGATTCTCGCTTTTTGCTTTATGGGAAAGAACCTTCACAAGCGTTAATTTCATATACGCGAGTTTGTAGCGAGAGTGAAATAAAACTTTCGTCCCGTTCCTCGGGTCATTGTGAATCATCGCGCGTCGAAAACATTGTGAAAATTGCGAACGAGGGAATATTCGAGACTCGAGACACCTAGCGGTTGTCCTTAGGTAACATCTATTTTTCTTTTTCTATAAGAATTATTACACATCTTGCTAGGAAATTACCACAGGTCTAAAAAAAAAACAGGAACGAAAGGATTTTTCATTCTATTTCCTGATTTAAACAGCTAAATAATTTATAAAGATAATACAATAATAATAATAATAAGAGAACAATAATCGATATGAATTATTGCCAGAAGAACAATTAAATATCGCTCATTAATTATTCTCAGCCAGAAAATAATACCTAGCGTATTATTTGACGAACGAAAACAACAAATAAAAATACCGTTACTCTTTATTACCGTCCGTCGGTACGAGTTTTCCGTTTTATGTTTGATTTCTCAATAATTCCAATTCTTTCACCCGCTTTCTTCTTACTTTTTCGTTTCGAACGCAACTCGAGGACGAAATCTTCAGTTTCTGACCTGCTCTCGGCGTCTCTCTTAATCGGAGAAGAGGGAGGGGGGGGGGGGGGGAGAAGGTCCGAGCGAGCGAGTAAGCGACAGAGAGAGGGGATTCCCCCCTGTGAGTATTGTACAAACATAGCGGCTTTTATTCCCCTCCCCCCTGCCCCGCCCCCTTCCCTCACCCTACCATTCCCCCATACCGTAGGGTCTTTGCGCGGTCTGACGCAGAGCTCGCAGGGTCTCTGCCCTTTTCTCGGTCAAATCCCGAGCCTGTTCTCTTTCCAGCTACTAACCGGGGATGGGGTGACTGACACAAACAAGTTTCTAGCTTACGAGGCTCTTTCGACGGAGGGAAAATTCACCTGCCTCATCGAAAGGGGGACCCCATCTGGCGTGTCTCACCCCGTGTAGTGCTCGGTGCAGCCGCACCGAGGACCTTCGGGCTTGCCTTCATGAATGGCAGAAACGAAGTATCGAGAGGTAGCGGCAAGAGAGGCAGATGGAGGGGGGCGGTGGCGCTGGCGTTCGAATACTCGACACTTGCGCATGGCGGCAAGTGACCAGAAATTCTGACCTGTTTGAAAAATTGTCGAAATAATGGTTTTGTTTTTGTTTCGATTATTTATTGTTCGATCGATAAAATAAATATAATAAATGAAACGATAATAAGTATCGATAATTATTATTGTTAATTAGAAATTTAATATTTCTTTTTTACAATTAATGGCACAAATTGTTTTTGTTGTTGTTTGTTCTTATTTTAATGCGAGGAATCGATTCGATCGAAGTCGAGGAGAGGAAAAAGAATTAGCGTATCGATAGAAGGAAAATATTGTTTTGGTGTAAGTTCGCGAGTCGAACGCGGAAACAAAAAGTTGGAGCGCGTCCAACATTATTCAGGGTTCTTCTTAACATTTGTATTCCTCACAGAAATATCCCGCTCTTTCTTCCTTTCTCTCTCGTTCTCTCAAGAGAGTCCTATGTGTTTATCTCGTTTTGGACATACGATCTATTTTATTCGTGTCCGTTATTGATAAAAAGAAAAACAATAATAATAATAGTAATAAAATACAAAATAAATAAATAAAAATAATTCGCGAGTGAGATTGTTTCTCTCGTTCCTCTCGGAGCTTCCTACACGGCTCTTTGTGTCTGGTCGAGGATTGAAAAAATCTCGTGACGTTCGAATTCTCTCTCTCTCTCTCTCTCTCTCTCTTTCGCACGAACTGTCATCGCTCGCGTTCCTCTTTCTTTTTATTCTTCGATTCCTCGTCATCCTATATCGCGCTCTAACTGTATATAGCCTCGAGAAAGAAAGGAGAATACGAAGTAGAAGAAGAAGGCAAAGAAGAAGAAGAAGGAGAAGAAGAGGAGAAGGAAGATGACGATGGACTCGAGTGTACTTCGTGATCACTCTTGTCCGATCCGTCCGTCGCAATCGTCGCTCGCGACGCGCGCGTGTTGCAGTCTTTCGGTAGAATATATTGCGGTGTGCGCGCAAGGTTGTACAAAGGACGAACGCGCGCAACACGAAAAGAGACTCGTCACGAGGTCGCTGTGGTGGGGGAAGCGCTGACGATGATGGCTGTGCGGCTTGGAGCGTCGCGGAGTGGGGGAAGCTAGAGACAGCGAGAGAGAGGAGTGGGGAGAGTGTCAAAGAGGGCGCTGGAAACTCTCGAGGAAAACGCGGAAGTATGGCGGGGGGGGGGGGGGGGGGGGGGGGGGGGGGAGCTGGACGTAGCGAAGGCGTGCGGCGATGAAGAGAGACGCGGAGGAGGGAGTAGTAGGGGCCGACCGACACCCCGAATAATGACCCGAGAAACGCGATTCAACGTACTTTACTGTTTATCTTAGACGGAATTCCCTCGAACGTACGAACGAGCGACGACAACTAAAACGGGTGGAGACTATTTAAACGCGACGATGTTCAAGGTTGAAACGGAGTGAAATCTCGCGAGGAGACAGGTAAGGAGTGAAGGAAGAGAAGGGGGGGGGGACAAAGGAACAAAAGTCAGGCTTGGTTCAAAAGTATTTCTTCTTAGATCTTTTCACCTACGTTTATTTCTTTATTATTATTATTATTATTGTTTTTGGAACTTGCAGAGTGCGTCGCGCACAAAGTTCGCTCGAGGTATGATTTTTTTTATTTAAATATAGTTTTTTTTTTTTTTTTTTTTTTTTGAGGAAACGCACGTAGCGTACGAGACGCTCTAAGTAGGCCACGAGGGCCGTCGCCAACACCATTTTGAATCTTGCCTTCGGCTGTAATCTCCCCCCCCCCCTGCCCCCTCCGATCGACGATCGCGCCTCGTCTCTTCTTATCGACGACGATTATTGTAACAACAAATACACGCATATTTATTTATTTATTTATTTATTTATTTTCATTTTTTTTCTCACATTCGTCAAGCCTTCGATAATTAGCGTATCGTTTAATACGACGAACGTAGAATGTCTTTGTTTTCGCGGCGTTTTCGTTGTTTCAGAACGTCACGTGTTTACCAAACGAGAACGGCCGGTCGGGAGAGGGCGGGGGGAGGGGAGGGGCCGAAGGCAACCACAAAGATGCATTTTTTAATGATCGTAAAAACAAATATTTGAACAAAGAAACATTAAGGACAATCATGAACAGAAAAAAAACATTATTTTTCTTCTTCCCTCGTTGTTATACTTGTTGTTGTTGTTGTTTCGATTGAAAAAAAAAAAAAAAAAAAACACACCACGTTCTCGACCCTTTTGTTCTCTTCCCCACGTTTCATTGACACGTAATTGAGATACAAACGAAAATAGATGAATTAAAAAAAAACAACAACAACAACAAAAGAAAAAAAAAGCAAACAAACAAATAACAAAAAATTACGATCCATTCGTAAAAGTTTCGAACTTGAAGTAGGGGGGGGGGGGAGGTACGAGTCTCGCGACGGCAACAAAGGCTGCAATTCCGAAAATAGAATGCACCGGTGTGTGTGTGTGTGTGTGTGTGTGTGTGTGTGTGTGTGTGTGTGTGTGTGTGTGTGTGTGTGTGTGTGTGTGTGTGTGTGTGTGTGTGTGTGTGTGTGTGTGTGTGTGTGTGTGTGTGTGTGTGTGTGTGTGTGTGTGTGTGTGTGTGTGTGTGTGTGTGTGTGTGTGTGTGTGTGTGTGTGTGTGTGTGTGTGTGTGTGCACGAGGTTCCAAAATGGATAGCAATGAACTCTCCGTCGTGGTGTCGTGAACGAGACCGTGGGACCGGCGAGAGGAGGGGGCGGAGGGCGGCGGGTCATAGAGAGAGAGAGGGGAGGGGGTAAGCGAAGAAGCGGCCAGACTGCAGGGTAATTAAAAAGCAAAACAGCTTTTTGAACGTCGAGACGCGAGGAAGGGGAGGGGGAGGAGAAGGAGAAGGGGGAAATATCGTCGTACGGAGCGAACGAACGGGAGAATTTTAAGAATCATTGTTGCATACCCTATTAACAATGAAGCCGGGAGCGAGCACTCTCGTCAAAATTCTTCGAAATTTTGCCTCGAGTCAAAGAATGCGCGACGACGTAAAAAAAAATAATAAAGCGACGAAGTCGTTAATTTCTTGGTTTTTTTGTTTCTTATTTTTTTTTTTTGCGTATGTGTTTTTTTAATTCTCGTAGAAAATAATTATAGAACGAAGTGGGAATGAAATTTTGTGAAAAATTTGTTTAGCCTTCGTTATTTTATTATTTTTATCGATGAATCTTTGAAATATTGAAAAAAGTTGAAAAATAAGACGAAAATGTTTTTCGTTTTCTTGTCCTCGTACAAAAATAACGCGAATACGAGCAATATTTACTATTTCCCGATTTAACGATAATTTTTCCACGAGAAGTTGATATAAAACGTAAAAACACGTACGCGATTTTGTTTATTTCAACTTTCGATCGTTAAACACATTTTTATACGTTTGTCTAATACACGTTATTATATATACGTATAGAAACGCGTACGGTACGAAAGTGACGTTTGCTCGTACAACGCCGCGCGGCGTAGATTTAGCGGTCGAGCCGTAGTCCCCCCACTCTCTCGACCACTCGTCGCTCCCCCCCCCCCCCGCCCGCCGAGCCGCCGCCGTCACTGGCCATCGAGGGATCTCGTACGAGAACGGAAAATAGTAGGCATTGGAAGCGCGCGGGCGCGCGCGTTCCCGACACGAGGCGTACCTTCACCGATGACGACGAATTGACTCACGCAGCCTTTGCTCTCCGCGCGGAGTCAACGCTGACGCACTATAAAATGCTTACACACGATGCTTCCCGATTACTTATCGGGAAAAGACATTGAGTAGTATTTTGTTTTTCTTTTTTTATTCTTTTCCCGGACGAACAGCGACGCACCGAACGAGGCGCGCGTGCGCGCGCTCTCTCTCTCTCTCTCTCCGTCTCTAGCTCGCTCTCTCACGCGCTCTGTCGCACGTTCGACGAACCACCGTCCGCGGCTATTTGCGCGTTTGCCAAACAAATTTCTCGACCTTGAAATTTTTTTTTTTTGGACATAATTTTTTTTTCTTCAAATATTTTTTACATCCGTTCAGTTATTTGTTTTATTTGAGTTATTTATTTAAATCGAGAAACTTTTGGATAATTATTTATAAATTTTTATTATCACGTTTAATATTTTTTTAAATTCAATTTTAACGATGGAAATTGGATTTTTATGGGAAAAATTAATCGTTGAAATTATTCGAGGTGAATTTATTCGAGTTCCGGGTTCTCGCAAGTAGGAAATAAAACGTGTCTCTATAAAGCAAAGTACGGATATCTCGGTTTGGCCAGGTACGAGACGCGCTTTAGTCGACGAAGGTTGCGACGAGTCGAACGAAGGACGTGTAAGTTTCTACCGTGTATCTCGCGCTCTCTTTCTTTCGCGACCTCGCGCGGTCATCATTCATTATAAACGCCGAAACGATCGATCGTCACCGCCGATACTTCGATCTCCGTCGTCCACCTATTCCTCAAACTCTTATTCAATTTTTGTACCCTCGAGAATTTCAAGATCTTGAAATCGTTATTTCTCAAATTTTTTCTTCCTTTTTCGTTTAATTTTTTTTTCGTCATCAATTATTTAATATTATTATTCATTTAATTCATTGGATTATTGATTAATTAACGATCGATCGAGATAATTAATAACAATAATAACGAATTTCGAAAAATAGTAATAATAATCGTTTAATTAAAATGATAATAATAATAATGATTATTTTAATTAATTATTAAAATTAAATTAATTGATTATTAATCATTAATTATAATAATTACTATTATTATTTTAATTAATTAATTTTTTTATTATTATTATTTTACGAAATAAGTTTGAAAAATTGAGTCCCAAACTTACGAATAAAACATTTCAACGAAAAATTAAAGACAATAATTAAACGATAAAAAATAAGTAGAGAAAAATACACTCGAAAAACAAATTCCTTTTGTTTAAAATATAATTGACAATTTAATTATTAATTAATCTCAACGTGATTTGTCTTGTATTATTTTTTCATCAATAATAATTCGATCTTGGCGTCGCGTCTCGTTAAAAAGTTTCCCTCTTGGAAACGAAAGTTTATGAGAAGAGGAGAGGGGTGGGGGTGGCTCAAGAGAGAAGAATACAATATGGTTGCGGAAGGGGCAAACGCCACAGCTGATTACATCGAACGAGCAGATCTTTTCTGACGCAAGAAAGTGCGACGGTCTCGTCGTCTTTTTTCTCACACACGGTCGAGAGTAAAAACAAAAACAACAAAAAACCGAAGAGAGAGAGAGAGATGCACAATCGGGTAGTCGCTGATGAAACGTAAACGCGAATCTCGCGCTCGAGGCAACGACGACGAACGAGAAGATCAAATTCGAAAGATTAAAGGCAGGAGACGATAAAAATTATGGAAAAATAAATAAATAAATAATTAAATTTTAAAAAAATTCCTACAAATTTCCCAACGATATTATTCGTAACGAATAATTATTTCGAATTGTTAATAATAGCGACGAGATAAAAAAAAATTCTTTTTCCTTCAATTTTTATTTTATTATTATAGAATTTATTTTTTGTTTTTTTTTCCCTGGAAAACGATTCCAAAATTTTCCCAAATGGCTCGTTATCTCGTTCTTATCTCTATTAGCTCCAGTTGACGAACGATCGGGAGAATAGGGGGATGGCGTGAAAATGGAACGAGGAACGACTCTACTACGAGAAGAAAAAAAAAAAAAAAAAAAAAAAAAAAAAAAAAAAAAATTGTCGAGATTCGAACCAGCGACGAGTTTACAAAGTCTCCATCTATAATATACATAAAATATTGAGAGGGTGAAAAGCAAGGGTGGGGGGAGGGGGTGAGTGAGTGGTGAGCGAGACATAGGTCGATCGGTCGCCACATGGAATCCGTAAAAGGGTCCCAGGGCTCGTTTCTCGTCCTTGCCAGATGGGTCGTTCACCCAAGCGCGATTTCTTTCGAGGGACGCCTCTCCCCCCACCCTCCCGCCCTCTCATGCCGTCGACAGGCGTGAAAACCGAGTCGCCGGCGGTAACGAAACACCGAACCGACGCTCACCCTTAACCATCGTATCCCTTTAATAACAAAAAAAATATAGAAAAATAGATAAATAAAAATTTATAACAATTCAAGAGTCATGAAAAAAAAAAGAATGGAAATTTAATTCAAACGCCGATAAACGAGAATAATTTAATTTGGAATATTAACTGTGGAAATAAATTTTTTACGGAATTATCGTCGATTCGTTTGGATAAAATAATTTGTAAACGGGGATGGAAATTAAACGCCTGAAAGATATTATAATTTCGTGAGAAAATAAAATAGTCAAACGTCATAAAAATTTTTTTTTTTTTAATTTCTCCCTCAATGACTGGAAATAAAGGAATGAATGGAACGAGACGAAACTGTATAAACTTTGTAAATTATACAGACCCGTGTACAAAAACGTGGAAGAACGATAAGCCGTGCGTCAGGGAGGAGGGGGGGGGGGGGCGGGTGAAGGAGGAATAATCAATGGACGTGGTCGAGTTGTCAGAAGCTGCGAGAGAGAGAGAGAGAGAGAGAGAGAGAAAAAGAGAGGAAAAAAAGAACAAGCGAGAATCGAGTATTAACAGAGTAAAGCGATACCCTCGACGCCTGTCGCGCTACGTCATCCTCGGCTGTTTTTTTTTCTACGTATTTCTTTTTTCTCTTTTTTATTATTGTTCTCTCTCTCTCTCTCTCTCGCGCGCGCTCTACCGCTCACGCTTTCGCTCGTCCCCTAGCGTTGGCCGCAGCGCCGCGCAGCGGCAGTTTGGAGGACTCTCTCTCTCTCCCGGTGGCCAGGCGAGTGCCTCGAACCGCCGTAAGGAGGAGAACACGAGACGACGGACGACTCGTGTATATACTCACGCGGTGGACCCGCCCTCGATATCCCGACGAGGGTTGCTTTATTCGAGGTTCTAATAATTACCGAGAGCGTTTGTTATTATTGTGGACGAGAAAGAGAGAGGCCAAGAGCATAGGGGTAATAAAATAATGAGTGAAAGGTCGGCGGAAGAAAGAGAGAAAAAAAAAGGTGGAATTAAATTCTCAGTCGGAACAGACGAGTTTCGCCGAGCGAGAGAGTGAGGGCGCCATGGTCTTTTGAATGCAATTTTTTAATTTTTTCTCTCCTTCCCTTCTTTTTTTAAAAGCAATGGAAATTAAGCGCACGGAAAAATTAGTTACGTAACGATTAAAATGTAATTAAAAATTCGTCGAGATTTAATTATTCTTTTTATCCTTCTTCCATTAATTAATGGATTAATTAATTTTGTAGAAGGTTTTTGTTTCGGTCGGAAGATAAATGTACGAGGATAACGTAGGTCGGGGTCTTGGTAACGATTATCGAAATTCTTTAATTTTCGGTGCTACAAAAAATAAACATAAACCTGAGTGTTTTCTTTTTTTTTTATGTTATCGTTTTCATTTTTCCTGTTCAATTTTCCCTCGAGCAACGCGTAATAAAAATCAAAACAAATTCAACAGGAAAAAAAATAAGGTCGAAAAGGATTTTAAATAATCTGTAATATTGTTTAATTGCATTTGCGGCCAAGTGAGACGAAAGATAAATAACGATAACGGCCTCGGTTATCTCGTTTCATCGCTCGACCCGAACCGAGATTAACCGATTTTTCGACCTACGACAAATCTCACGACGAAAAAAAAAACATTATCCTAACTCCAACTACGATCACAGCTAAATTGCCCGAGAAAAAGACTAAAAAAAAGAAGAGAAAAAAAACTTCGCGAACCAAGTCCGGAGTTAAAAAAAAAAAATCACAAGGCCATCGAACGTTCGGATCGAAAGTTGCCTTCGTAGATACGAGCCGCGAGCGAACGCGCGAGGTTTTTCGAAGAGCCTAGTGGTACTCTCTCACGGAGGTTTGGGAAGTGGCGAGGCACCGTAAGGCCTCGAGCTATCACGGAGGCAAGCCGTGGCTCTCTGGCGTGCCTCGTGAACAACGAAGTGGACGAGTCTGGGGGGAGAGGACGCAGCGGTGGCGATGGAGAAGAGCGAAGGGGAGGGGGAAATACGTATGATTTTACTCCACTCGGTGTACACATAGCGTGTGCGCGCGCGCACACTTGGATACACGGACGCTAATACCACGTGATCGAACAAATATACAGTAAGAAAAATATACTGTAAGGGGAGCTTCGTGCCACGGCAGTGCAGGTCGAGTGCTCTGGAACGAGTGACGATGGAGGGGGGAGAGTTCGGCGCTCCGCGGACTCTCGAATGAGAAAGCGAGGCGGTCGTTGGTGGGGGGGGACAAGTAGTGGAGGGGACAGGCGGCTGATCCCCCCCAATCACGGACCACTCCACATCGACGCGCTACCGAGGCGCCCTCGACCAGAGAAAGACTCGATAAATAAGAAATATACGTGTGTGTATAATAATAAGACAAAAAATTTACAAAACATCGCGAGAGCGAAACGAAGTGCGTGTATAGGAGATATCGCAGGTGTGTGCATATATGTTATTCGTACGGCGTGCGCCTCGTTCGTTCTCCTCGCCATAATGACTTTCGTACACAAGAGAGAGAGAGAGAGAGAGAGAGAGAGAATGATTTGCACGTTACTGCGCGCGCTCGCCTTTATGACACTCGAGGCACCATCGCTTTTCCTCGAGTTTTACTGCGCGTAGACTCGAGACATCGCCTTCTGCGCTGCCGGACTCAGCCAATGCGAACAGCTGCCGTCGTTTTAAAACGAATACTTTTTACTTCGGCGTCTCTCGCTCTCCTCTTTGTTCATAATGAAAATACAGGAACAAATATATATATATATATATATACACATTCGAAACTTTTTATTACGAGCAACTAAAATCGACACGTAACGTCACCAATATGGCGGCGTAAATTTACGTTCAAGGTCATAGATGTCTTTCGAACTTTTCTTTTTGTTTTTCAAAATCAATTTTTGTAAGGGACGCTTTCCGACGAGAAAAAATGTATTTTTTGAAATATTAATAAATTTAATAACTAAAACGATGAGAAAACTTGTTTTGATTATGAATTTTGGCAAGTCAAATAGAACTTGTATTTATTTTTCGAATTCAAAAGAATTTTTGTTCGTGAAAGTTAAAAAATTTTTATTTTATTTTATTTTTTCAAAAATTAGATAAAATCACGCGAGCCAATTTTCGACAGCCTGGTGTTTTCGCCAACGCGCAAAACACCGACCCAACAATTACATTCTTTTTCCGTCCTTTCTCACTTTAATCTCGCATTCTCGAGTTCTCTCGCATTCGAGGAAACCCCGGGGTTTATCGCGGGGAAAAGAAAAAAAAACATTAAAAACCCGCGCCACGTGTCTCCACGAGCCGTTTAAAAACTTAAAAAAAAACGACATAACACTTTCGAATTAAATCGCCAAGATTTCGAATGTTTTCGTAAAAGTAGGAACTTGACAATTAAAAAAAAACGAGAAAAGAATTTAATACATTTATTACGCAATAGAATTATTTATAATGATTAATCTTCTTCCAAGAGCGAAATAAGTAAATAAAAAGTGCCCTTTCCGCCAACGAACGATTCGCGTACGCGGTATCTACGATGATTTTACAGTAAACGCGAGAGGAGAAGGTGTCACACGTTCCGGGGCTGTGTTGCGAAAGGGGGGGGGAGAGAAGCGTAACGATAGGACTGGCGCGGAGGGGGGAGAGTGGGGGAGGCGCGCGCAATCGAGAGTCACGGGCGCGAACTCTCTAAGTTCCTCGCTGCGGTCGTCTTATCGGTAAAAATAGTATTCTGCTGTCGGGTCGGGCCGCAGGTACCTTCTCGCTCTTTCTCGCTCTTTCTCTCTCGCTACTCTACGTCCGGTGTGTGTGCGTGCGTGCCCTGGCTTTAACAAAATTCAACGTAACGATATATCTATATAAATGGCAATATAGCGCGTATGACGGCCACTCCGCGTTGCGACACACACACACACACACACACACACACACACACACACATACACACGAGCTAGCCGAGAGAGACTAGAGATAACCCAGAGATAGATAGATATTGCAAGTATACACGAATGGGTTACGTCGTGAATTTATATTTTCGCATACGTCTCGAGGGGAACGAGAGAAAAATGTCGTTGCGATTTTTTTCCCGAAGATACGAAAAATTAAAGGGTTGGGGGAAGGGGAAAGAGAGAGGGGGAGGGAGGGAGAGAGAAAGAGAGAAAGAAAGAGAAAAAACTTACCGAAGCAGGCTGCCGTGGTGTAGCAGAGCGCAATATGTCAGCTGACTAGACGTGCTGTGGCCGATCGTAATCCCGTGGCGAGATCCCACATAATTCACCCGAAGAACGTATCTATACGTCGTTCGCTAATTTCGCCTCTTCTTCTCGAATCACGATAATTTCGTCTTCGTCGAACCAGAAAATCGATGAAACGAAGCAAAAATAAAAATAAAACGGCTAAATTCTTCACGAAATATATCCTCCCTTCGGTCGTTCGGACGATCTACGATTACGCGGCGTTTTTATTATTATTATTATTATTATTATTATCGTTATTACGATTTCGACGAAAATTCGATTATTTTTGTTGTTTAAATTTCTTCTTTGTCCCCCACTTCTCGACTACGGTATTACGTACCACTCGTTCTCTGCCAGAATTTTGCTCCTAGCACAGCACGCGACACGTCGCAGTTTCGACTTATGGTGGTTTCAACAGCTCGTTCGTTTTTTTTTTTTTATTTTTATTTTTTTTTTTTAATTATATTATTCTCCCTCGAGTTGTACCACACGACTCAACTACCAGAGCGAAAACTCGTGGTCCGTTATTATTATTATTATTGTGGCGATACTATCATCATTATTGTTCGTTAACGGGAGGAGGAAACCTGGACGATCGAGCTCAAGTTCGCGACTAACGTGCGATGTGATTATTATTCGTCACTTTCTTTTCTTTTTATTTTTTTTCGTGTGTGCGTGTCTCTCTCTATCTCTTTGTCACGAATTATCGATATTCCGATTCGGTGTTTGGAATATTAACAAGATTTACCGAAACCTCGTCAACGACGTCGATGACGAACGACGACGATACTGCATATCGAAGAGCCCGCACGCACATATATGTATATATATATGTGTATATATACACACTAACACAAACACGCACGCACACGATGAGCTACGACGAAGAACTGATGCGCGACACGACGATTTTATCTTTTGCAGTGTGACTCGCGATTATTCTTTCTCTCGAAGTATTTTCCCTCGTTCTATCTCTCTTTATCCTATTTTATCGTTTTGCCAAGAGAACAAACAGCTCTGGTGCCCGACGATGTTTCCTTTCTTTATATTATAATCAGCTTGGAACTACGAGGAACAACGTTTCGCGTTCACACCCAACTCTCTGCTGCTTCTCCTCCCGTTACGAAATCTGCTTTAACCACCAAATCTGCGGGCGGAGGGACAAATACTGCCTGCCCGCTCTGATGACTGGTATAAAGTTAGGGATCCCCCTCTTCTCTTTCTTGCTCTATCGCTCACTTTTGTCCGTCCGTACACTGTGTGTTGTACTACTATACACTACTACAAAAGACACCTACGTACGCACGGACTGCCTTGCCTTCCCGTCTCCCGCACCGTCGCTGCTGTACTAATGCCGTGTGCCAGCTATGCAGAGCGATGAGGGTGTCGAGATGTTTAATGCGCATGCGCGACATTACCCGAAATTGCCCTCGTGCAACTTCGGTCGAAGTCGCGATTGGATATATTCGCCGATGTTCGGGTAAGTTCGGCAGTAGAGTGGGAAATTTGAATACCGAGAAATATGGTGTGCTTTGAGTGTCAAAGGGGTGCAATAAAAATCTGCGCCTGATTGAAACTTCTTGTAAATATATTATACAAGAAAAAACAATTTGGAGTATAAAAATGTGACGCGTCGTTTGAGGGTTATAAAATTGTACGAATTGAACTCACGGAATGCACAGCGACGCACTCTCACGCTTGCGAGGCGGGTGCTGTGGGTATCTGCATAAGCGCGGCATATCAGTACCTTGAGATAGTGAGTCAAGGAATTACCTCGCCAAGCCCAAGCACGACATAAAATATGGTCGATGCCGTTGGCTTGACCTATGAGACATGTTTGGTTTCTGACGACGCGGAGAAGGCGTACTGCGACAATAGTGTTCTATTTATTATAATAGGGATTTACTGACAGGGTCAAAAGAAAGAAAAGGGTAGAAATTTAAGCTTTACGTCTATGTAAACTATATGGAAGTAAAGCTAAAATCAACAAGATAATCAACAAAATTATCCTCAGAAGGAATACTGATTATTTCCGTAAAATAATGCTCGATGACGTTACAGTCACTTTCCCAGTTACCATTTTTTGGAATATCAACTATGGAGATATCGTGCTCTCTTTGCAGAGGCAATTTAATTTAATTTGTTGATTTAATGCTCCCGAGAGGGAAGTTGGTGTTCAATTCCGCGAAGGCTGTTTTAAGCTAACCCGCAATGAGTATGCTCGAGGCAAAAGATACCCGACCTCTAGGTGTAATAAATGAGGAGTTGATGAAATTTCCACTGATATTTCTTCTTGTGACTCAACAAATCGGATTGGGTCAAGCTTCGCGTTTCGAATCTGACAATGAGTAAGCTTCTATTGTCCCTAGTGTGTTGCAGGTTATGCTCGTATATTCCCTGCGCTATGTTAGTTTATTTAGACACTTGACTGTTTTGATTATCCAGCCTAATCTTACTAAAAAGTTCATAATTAAATATCATCGTTCGTAGCCCGGAGTTAAAAATAAAATAGAAAGATAAACGTAGAGAGTAGCTACACGATTCGTATCACAGTTTGTCCACTGTGCTGTGTCAAAAATCGCGATCGCGACGCCACTCTGCGTTCGTTTGGCGTACTAAGATTGTAGGTTAGGTTCTAAAGCTATCGTGTATTTTTCGATGCTTGACAGAAGAACTTGGGTTCTTACACGCGAAATTATTTTGCCTGCACAAAAGAATGGTCATTGAACTGTATAAATTTCAAGGATAAGACGAATAAATAAATTTCGTACTTTTGTTTCTCGAGGCTGCACGACAAAAATAGAAAGGTGCTTATTACCCCTTGTGGCGAAATTTGCTTTGTCTCATATCCTTCGAATAAATTCATGCTCTCTTGGAAATACAAATTTCCCTACTAAACATTCGTTTACTTTCAGTTCATTTTTTTCCATATACTATAACCGCGAGAATGTAAAACATCGAATTTTTCTCAAAGTCTTTTGCCGACTTTGTCTCAGTATTAACATCGAAAATTTGACAAGTAGTATTTCACAATTCTTGAACTTGAACCGTAGTAATCGTGTTTTGTTTTGAATACTCTTTATCTCAAAGATATAACAATAAAATCATTAATCATGGCATCGACGAGGGAAAGACGCGCGAATGCTGGAAATAAAATGGCAAAGTTGTTGAACGAAGAGGAGGAAGATGATTTTTACAAAACCACTTACGGGGGTTTCGAGGAAGTGGAACAAGATCACGATTATATGTAAGTTTTAGCCATCCGCCACAAAATATTTTCCTCCCGGCGTCAAATCATGTTTTTTTTTTTTTTCAATCCGCCTTACAGGGAAGAGGACGAAGCCGAAGACGAGGTAGATTCGGACTTCAGTATAGACGAAAATGACGAGCCGGTTTCAGATCCCGAGCAGGAGGGACCCAAAAAGAAGCGCAGACTCGTTACGAAAGCTTACAAAGAACCGAAAGCGATAAATACGCAACCGCAGATAACGCCGAAGCAAAAAAAGCCGAAATCTCCTAAACGCAATAGATTCTTGATCGACAGTACGGGTAATGGTAAATAAAAAATAAAAAATAAATATTCTCCAAATTTTCGATCTAATATTCGCTTTTTAATTTTTTACAGAGAGAAAATCGATTCGTCGCTCGACCGCCGCAAAATCCGCGGCTACTAGAAAAAGATTACGAGAGAGAAACGAAGATCAGAAGAAAAAGCCAAAGGTCGTGAGAAACGATACGTGGAAACCGACGCAAGAAGAATTGTTGGAAGAGGCGTTACTTACCGAGGAGTCGAATATCAAATCTTTAGGTAGATGCGATGTCGAGACGAATTTTCGACGATACTTTGCTCTATTTTTTACTCGTACTTTGCCAAAATTTACAGAGAAATATCAAAAATTGGAAAATGAGAAGAAAAATACACGCACGGTACGTAAAACTCATACAGAACCGATGATTCGTTATCAATCGTTGTCGATGCCAGTGATGGTGCTCGACGATGCAACGAAAGGCAAACAAGACGAGAAAATTAACACAGAAGCTACAAACGCTGAGGAAACCTCAGCGTCATTCGTCGCTGAAGAAAATTCTTCTGAAATTAAGACGGAGACGTAAGCGATACAAAAAATTCCGTCTCGATAACTTTTTTTGCGACAAAAAATTTCTTAAAAATTGTTTTTTCTCGAATTTCGACAGAGAATCGACACCGGAAACGGAACAAACGTCCGGGACAACGGAGAAGAAAATTTCCGATGAATCAAGCGCGAAATCATCGACGGGAACTTCCGAGAGCAAAAACGAAACTAAAGTCACGGGTAACGAGACCGGTGCGTTCTACGAGAGAACATTCGTGACTTTCGAGAACGAAAGATTGTTTCTCGAGGCGATGAAAAAGTCTCCGGCACCGAGGCCGACTCTCCCGTCTCTGTGTGCGATAACGCGGTAAGAACGAATATATCGACGCTGCTTACGAAAAAACTAGCACGTTTCAGATTTCTTACGAAGAGAAGCACGTTTGATATCAGCGCGAAAACTAGCATGTTTCGACTTTTGACACGAAAACTAGCACGTTTCGATATTTGCCGCGAAAACTAGCATGTTTCGGCTTTTGCCACGAAAACTAGCATATTTCGGACGTGCCAGTTATCGCGGCAGAAGCCGAATCATGCTAGTTTTCGCGGTGAGAGCCGAAACATGCTAGTTTTCGCGTCGAATATCGAAACGTGTTGGTTTTCGCGGTGAAATTAGAAACGTGTTAGTTTTCGTAAGAAATTTGAATCGTGCTACTTTTCGTAAGCAGCGTCGATATAATCGACAAGATAAATTCTTTTTTTTTTTTCTAATTAATGATCATTAAAAATGATTAATTCGTATTTTATTACGTAGACTTCCCGCGAAATATCTCGATCCCATGACGCACCTGCCGTACAAAAACGTCCAAACGTTTCGTCTGATACGCGAAGCTTATTATCAACAGCTCGAAGCTCGTACCGACGTTAACGATGCTACGCAAAACGCCGAATTGCTAAGGTGGCTCGAATGGCGACAAAAGAACAATTCGAGCGGCGTCTCGCAGAGAAATACCGTTCGTCTCGAGCCCGCATCGATATTCTCCAACTCGTAGCTACTCGTCGCCGATAGTTTAACCAATTACACGATAACGTTCGTGCCAACGAATCCACGAAAATGAGAATCGCTTATTAACCAAATTTCGTCTCGATTACGATCTCGCGACAAAGATGGAAACTCGTTTTTCGTTGATACGAGAAGGATGGACCGAAAGGAGACTGAAACAATTGCCTATAAATTCCGTAATAGTGAATATTACGTAATTCGATTAAATCGAAGCGATAATCGCGAAAAGAACAATTTTTGTACATCTCAAATTCTTCGAATCGAGTCGTAAACGCGACTAGTATCTCGCCAACGATAATATTGTAAAATAAGAAAAAAATAATGGAACGTCGTTGACTGTTTACGCGATGAATTTCTAGCGTACGTCGAATTATAGCGATTCAATTTGTATATTAAGAAATAATAACGATTAAGTGTAAAAATAAGAATCTTTGTAATATCGGCAAAGACCCTAGGAAGATTCGAAAACGGGAATGATAATAAAGAACTTTTTCGTGTATTATATATTTTTTTTTACGCTTATTTTTTTCTTTTTTTTTTCTCGTTTTCATCGATATTCGTACGTTTGTTTGTTTTCTCGTTCTCTTAAATCTTATAATCATTCCTTGTAATTTAATGTCGCTTAGAAATAAAGTAAAAACTGTGGTGTTACTCTCGTCATTCTAGTTTTATAACCGCGTTGATATTTGTCCTCTCTTCCATCTTCATAGTTCTCTCAAGAATTCCCAAAAAAAAGAACTCCAATAGAGTTACGATCTACGTAAACGGGCGAGGGTTTCTTTTTTTTTGTTTTTGTTTTTGTTTTTAGGAGGCAGGTAGGCAGCGAGGCTGAGAAATATTACAACGTAAGAAAATCTAAGGATTCGCAAACGCGTTATTATTATTATTATTATTATTATATTTTTGTTTTTTTCTTTCAAGTACTTTCGTCTCGTCCCATTCACGTTGAACGAACGTTATTCGCAACAGTCGGACGTTAAATCATATAGTTTCAACCGTCGGCAAGATTGAAACTCGTACAAAAACAACACAACCGATGTGTAACAATGAGAGTTTTGTTTTTTTACGTTTTTTTTGTTTGTTCTTTTTTTTTCTAATAGTCAAAGCCTAAGTGTAAAAAGAAGAACGATCGAATTGAAAACTTAAGCGGAATAAAAAGTAAGAGGAACAACGGCGTAGCAAGGATACGATTTTTGTTTTCCCAGTGTTTTTTCTTCTTCTTTTCTTTTTTGTTTTTTTTTTTTTTCATTTCCATAATTTCGCGTTCTCTCGTACCGCTTCTCGTCAAAACGTCGTGCTGCAATTTGTCCGAACACTCTAACATCTGTTTACGTCCTTCCCAAACCCAAACTTATCGTAGCTCTTAGAACGACGAATGTAAATTCGTCGAACTCTCGAAGTTATTTTATGTGTGTGTGTGTTTTTTTTGTTGTTGTCTTTTTTGCTTTTTCTTTTCTTTTTTTTTTGTCTTTTCTCGTATTTGGTACACAGAAGCAGCTTAGATATTTTCAATTTACAATGCTCTTAAAAGAATCCGTTAAATTTTTATGTCTACTTAGGTTATCTTTCCTCTTTCGTCTTTCCTCGTGTTTCTTTTTTTCGTTTTACTCGTCTTTTCCTCTTTCTCGTGGCGTTTTACTTTTTACTTTTTATTTTTTTTTCGTTCTCTCGTCTCGTTCTCGTTGATGCAACGGAGGGACAAATCCATAACCCGGCGTTATTACAACTCAATCGTATTTTTGACCATCTTTTGGCAATTAACGTTTTCTTGTTTTTCTTCCCTCCTATTGAGAATCGTTGAGCTAACACACACACACACACACGCGCGCACACACACACACACACACACGCACATACATACACACGCGCACACGAGACAGAGAGAGAGAGAGAGAGGGAAAGTAAGAGAGAGAGATTGGATTGATAGAGGAAGCGTTAAGAAACGCTATCGTTTATCATTTATATTCGTAACGTAACGAAAAATAATATCTTCTGGCCTGGATCTTTCCCGTCCTCGAGGATCGTTAAAGTTAATGGACTATTTTAAATATAATTGTTATTTTTTTTTCATTCTATTTCCCTTGTTTTTCATTATTTTCTTTCCTCTCATTTACTCGTGTTTCTCCTCGTACTTTCCTCGATCTCGCGTTCACGAGAGACGAGACAAAAATTCCACACGACAATCGAAGAGTCCAAAAACTTCGTTTTTCTCAATGATCCGAAAACGAACAAGAAAGAAAAAAAAACAAGAAAAAAAAGTATCGAAAAAATGGACTTTTCATCAGAATCTTCAAGGATACAAAAAATTCGCTTGCATTTCATCCGTGTGTTGGTTTTTTTTGTTGCATTTTTTTCTTTTTTATTTCCCTGCCAAGATTTCTCCTTCCTCCACGTACTTTAACTACAGCTCAACGACAGTGAAAAAAAAAATCTCCTTCTCTCACGAAATACAAAAAGAAAGGGAAAAAAAAAATATATATATATATATGTATATATATACATATAACCGAACCAATAAATGTTACAATAGTCGAAAAAAGAAAAAGAAAAAAAAAAAAGAATAAAGTTTGAAGCGCGCACGTTAGCAGCAGCGTTTCGTCGTCGTCGTCTTCGTCGGGCGGTGCCTGCAGCGATAACGAAGTGAACAATATTTATAAGTAGTTTGGTTTTACAATAACTACGCGTGATAGGTGGCGACAGACAGTGAGCGAACGAGATGTGTTTTTTTTTCATTTTTTTTTTTTTCATTCGTTATCCTTTTATCCAATGTTTTCTTCCATTTTCTTTCCTTCTTCTTCTTTGTCCCCTCGAAAAATTCGACGCTTCTTTTCTCCCCCATACCCCATTCCCGTCCCTCGTTTCGCCCTTTTCACGTCCCAAATAGTCCCCCCCACCCCTGATATTAATCTCCGATCTTCGTCACATTCGATAATTTACCTAATTTTCCCCGTAAAAGAGCGCGTGCAACTACAATTTCACAATCACCGTTTTTTTTGTAACTTCACCAATCCTCCGTTAAATATATTATTACAAATCGCATCGTGTTTTTCTTTTTCTTCTTCTTCTTCTTCTTCTTCTTCTTCTATTTTCCATTTCTCGATTTTTCTTCGTCCTCGTAGTTTTTGCCAATTTTCGATACGAATACGCGGTGCTTTTTTTTTATCTCTTGGCGTTGCTTTGTTTTTTTTTCATTTCTTTTCTTCACACACACTATTATGCTTAGGAGAGATGATAATAATTATAATATTTATGTATTACAAAGAAGCGGTAATACAACATTTAATTATCGTAACATAATTAATATACGTACGTGTGTGTGTGTGTGTGTGTGTCTGTGTATTTAAATTTTTTTTCTTCGTGTTTTTTTTACTATATTCTGTTTCATATCTTTTCCATAGTTTTATGTATGTGTTTGTGTGTGTGTGTATTTTGTATTTTGTATTTTGTATCGTGTGTATGCGGTGTGTGTATGAGCCCTGTGTGTTTCGATGATATATGACATATGTATATATACAAATTGCTTGCTGTTGTTCCGTTTTTATATATACATACCCATATACGTTATTTTTTTTGCATTTTTCTTTCTGTTTCGTTTACTTTTCGTTATTTCTTTTTTTCTTCTTGTTGTTGTTGTTTTTTCTTTTGTTTGTTGTTTTGCCTACATGATGATAGGGAAGAGAGAGAGAGAGAGAGAGAGAGGGTGGGCGTCGGAAAGACAGGAAGAGGAAAGTGAGACAGAGAGCGTTTTTCGAATAAACGAGAAGAAATTCGATTTCCAGGGCAAAGAGAGAGAGAGAGAGAGAGAGAGGCGCGAGGGACAACTAGAACTTGATGATGCGTGCTTTTTTGTTTCAGGGGTGGGTTGAATTTTTGAATTTCTTGATATTTTCTTCGCCTCGTTCCCTCCTTATCGTCGAGTCCCGCGAAAAATCTTTACGCTACAATTTCAATAGTTGCAACGTTATCTCGATAAATTCTCTCAATTTTCTTTAGTGACTCGCGATCGTACTTTTCTCCAATCGTTCGTCGAAACATAACGAGTATCTCCGGATGATCGAGTTCGTAGATGAAAAATGTAGTCGGAGCTGATTTTTTTCTCGTTCTGGCGGGCGCAAATGGGAAATTTAGTCTCGGTGGTTTCGTTCGATGTTCGACAACTCCGAGACTCGTCGTCATCTCCCAACTCCCCCTCCCTGTCCTCGTACTCGTGTCGTCCTTAATCCTTATTCGTCGTTGCCCACGTCATCGTTCGCATCATTGTCCGCTTTCCTCGGCTTCGCTTTTTTTTTTTTAATCCTTATGTTTGTTGTTTTTATTTTTGTTTTTCAGCGTGCGAGAGTACTGGGCCCCGCACACATAGTCTTAGCCTCGTGCCCTCGACACACCTGACGTATCTATCACTAGCCACCACTTTCTTCCTCTTCCTTCGTATCCTCATCCTCCCTCCCTCCTATTACTGCTGCTGCTGTTCCTGCGAGAAATTAGCGACTTGTTTTCTTCTTTTCTTTCTCCATCTGTCTTATCGATCACGATTCTTTTTATCTCAAATTTTTCTCATAAATTCTATCGTCTCGATGGATTTTCAATGAAATAGGAATTTTTTCAACAATCTCCGATCTTTAAAACTTCAATATTTTTTTTATCAACCAACATTTGCTTCTAAATATGTCTCTAATGTGAATTTCTCCTTTACACCTTGAAATGTTTGTTTTGTACGTAAGAAAGTTCTCGTGGTAACAAGAACGATAAAAAAATGCATAGGTTGATAAACTTTTGTTTAAGAATTGACATTGATCGTTCATTTATGGTATCGATAAATACCTAGGAACTTTAAGACTTTTGTGACAAACCGAGAATTTCCAATAAGAATTTGGAAATATTTTCTTTAAGAATTGACATTGACCGTTAATTTATGGTATCGATAAATACCTAGGAACTTTAAGACTTTTGTGACAAACCGAGAATTTCCAATAAGAATTTGGAAATATTTTCTTTAAGAATTGACATTGATCGTTCATTTATGGTATCGATAAATACCTAGGAACTTTAAAACTTTTGTGACTAACCGAGAAATTCCAATAGCCTTGAGACGTTACTTTATATATATATATATAGCAGGTTTACTATGATATCACAGGCGGATACTCGCACACGATAAAAAAGTTGGCAATATTAACCCGATATCGTTTTGGAAAGTCGAGAAGTGTACGTGTAACATACTTGTAAAACAGCGTGGCGAGTCACTGGCAGCATTGCTTACGCATACCATCGGAGTTCATTGTTGGTTTAACGTTGATGGGTTCTACGTTCTGTGGCCGGATCGTGTCACCTTCCGGTGGATCTCGCATCTGTTTCTGCGATACAATTCTGTAGATTTCTATGAAAAAGAAGAAAAAAATAAACGAGATAACGACGAAAAAAGAATTATACTTATGATATACAAAAACAGTCGTGGAAATCATGGTTTTCTTCATGAAACGAACGATAATCGATAAAATAAGCGTTCAATTTACCCGTTAGGATATTTTGAAAGGCTGTCTCAACGTTGGTCGAATCGAGGGCAGACGTTTCGATGAAGGAGAGTGTGTGCTTCTCGGCGAATGCTTTTGCCTCGTCCGTGGGCACGGCCCGAAGATGCCTCAGGTCCGATTTGTTGCCCACGAGCATGATCACGATATTCTGATCCGCGTGATCTCGTAACTCTCTCAGCCATCTTTCGACATTCTCGTACGTCAAATGTTTCGCTATGTCGTAAACTAGTAATGCACCAACAGCGCCGCGATAGTACCTGACCAAGAGAAGATAATACGATCATCGTTAATACCAATTATACTTTATTTCTAATTAAACGAATTTAATTGGTAAATTAATCAATTTAAAGCTCGATTTTCTTACGCAGAGGTAATTGCTCGATAACGTTCTTGTCCCGCAGTGTCCCATATCTGAGCCTTGATGGTTTTTCCATCTACTTGTATACTGCGAGTCGCGAATTCAACACCGATTGTTGATTTGGACTCGAGATTGAACTCGTTCCGTGTGAATCTTGAGAGCAAGTTACTCTTGCCCACACCGGAATCACCGATGAGAACAACTGAAAAGAGAGACGAATTAAAGCATTGCGTCGACAATGTACGATACTCGTGCACTCAGTTTTCACTGAATTTGTATTATTTCGTTGTTTTATAGACATTGTCGAGATTGGACAATGAACGCTGGTAAGTATTAATCATCGATTGCGAGGTAACGCGTTAATTATGTCGCTCGATAATGATAATGATCCGAATACATGAAAATAAGAGCGTACGAATGAAGAAAAATGTTTGAACGATTGCTTGCTGATTGCGATTGAGATAATTGGACAAATTTTGTTTTCTTGCTACGGCGAAAGACTCTTAGCCTTAGAATTAATTTGTCAAATTAAGCGCCAACTGTCCCGCGAAAGAGGTTTTTGTTTTTTTCATTGTGTGCGTAACACGGGCGACGCAATAAGAAACATCATTGCTCGCACGGCGTTTGGTAACGGGCGGGCAGATATTCAAATAAGACTATCGATGAGCGCCAATTGAGCCGCTCCTGACAATTTCAAGCAAGGTCGACGTTCCAAACTATGTAGATCTCGTTGTTCTTCCCACGCGCAGCGCTCAATCCTCGAGACAATTTTTCTTGATTCGACGCTTCGAAGAAAATCTTCCACCGTCGAAGCTACCGGTCGATCGAGGAAGAATGAAAACGAGAAAGAAAAAGTTTTTCAAACTTCACTGCGTCAGGTGGGAACAAAGATTCTTCGCGGAAATTCTAGCACTTTTCCGGTTGGGCTCGATCTTCTTATCATTCTCAGAATTATCTGTGTGAAAAACATTGACTCTGAGTCGAGAGTCGATAGTCCAAACGATGACTCAATCATGTGCTTATTGAATGTTCTTATTGTCATCGATTATTGATAATTTCGAGGTTCGATTAGTTCGATAATCGAATCGAATTAATTCAAGATGTATATTTTTCGTTATCATTATTTTCGTTCGTCCGATTCGACGCGAACCGTTAATTTCAGCTCGGTATGCGTATTCACGAGAGTCCAAACGCAAATATGTATATCTGTACATACGAAACGAGAAAGAAATTAAAAGAAAATGTTAATTCGGATTTCATTGACAGACGCGTGGGTGGATGATATCATGGTCGGTCTTCGTCGATCGACGTCATCGTTGTACAGTCATCGCATGTCAGCTGGTACACACGAAGAGACTCGAGCCAGAAAAAAAATCTCTCACGACATATCCCCCCCCCCCCCCCCCCCCGCGCCGCGGTTCACGCACGAAAAAAGAAATTCCTACGTGTTGCACAAGCCGTGTGTGACAATGTGGCGTCTAAACATCAACCGGAAATCAACCGTTGTAAAAACTCGTCACCGTGAAATAAAATAATACGTGCGAAAAATTCAGGCTTAAAAAAAAAACAAGAAAAAAACTCGTAGCGAAATTTTTCCAAATAGCGCCCCGTCACTCGAAACTCGTCGAGGAATTGTTCGTGGCGCGACGTGTCACGAATGAAACAAAATTTTCGCTCGTACGTCCGTATTTCGTATGATTTTTCGTACAATATGTAGTAAAGGAAAAAACAAAAACAAAATGAAAATCGCGAATGCGAAGTTCGTCGTCGCGACATACAACACATCATCGCGACATAAAAACATCGTACACATATATGTTGTACGTAACGCGTAACGGAACAGCGATATACGTCAAAAACGTTAGGGCGCCTCGTGACGTTCCTCGGCTACAGTCTCAATGTCAATGATTCGGTGCTTTTTAATGCGATAAGAGAAACGAGAAATGCGAGTTATAGGTAGGTACGTAAGTAGCTCTTGACTCTTTCGATGGTCTTCGTCGTTGACCACGAATGCGGCCGGAAGGGCGAGAGCGTTTTGTGTAAAATCCTCAAGAGAAAGAGAGAGAGAGAGAGAGAGAGCGAGCGAGAGAGAAAGAGCGGTGGGTGTCTCCCACGATTCTCCCACTTGTATTAGTACGTATCCTCGAATGTACAAAGGCAAATCAACGACTTTGTGTATACGCGTCCATGTACATATATACATACGTCACTTTGCGCCATTACGGTATTATTATTGCGAGTAACATAATAATTTAAAAAAAAATCACTCGTACGCGACATTTGAACGACACAGAGGAAAAAAAATGAATGTACCTTTAAATAAATAATCGTACTCGTCATCTCGAGTGCCCATCTCGTCAGCAGGAAAGCCCAAAAAACTTCTTCTCGGGGGCTTTTGTGTGGACGGAGGGACTTGTGTGTCCCCGGATCGTGCGAGTAGGAAAGAAAGGGATAGAAGGAAACGTATGTGTGGGCTCTGGATGTATTACGTATGTATGGGTTTCGTGTGAGTGTGTATGTGTTTGTGTGTGTGTGTGTGTGTGTGGAAGAGAGAGAGGGATCACTGTATTTATATACAACGATAACTGGTGGGCTTTTTGAGAGAGCGAGCGAGACGGGTGATGTGTCGGGACGTCCTCTCTGATCTGATGTATCGTCCGTTATATTCCGCGCTCTTGTTCCTCTATTCTGCCGACGAATAAAAATGATCTTCTCAACCTCTCTCCTTGTCAGGTGGCCGCGTATTAACTCGTTGACAACACGAGACGCACCGCGAAACGGTGTAACACTCGCGTACGAACGATGAAACGACCGACAAACGCGGAAAATCCACAACCCGTGGATAAGTCAAAGCGGGAACACGCTCTGCGAGATCGAAGCAACGAGGGAACAGCCGATAAAATTATTTTTCTTTTTGCTTTTAATTTAACTGTACAATATGGCCTCCTTTCTACGCCCCTCCAAACCAGACTGCGGTTTCATCGGCTGCACATGCGCGCGCCCCCGTGTTTCCCAGGCTCCGCCACGGTGCGGCGCTCGTATCGCTTGGCCGGACATGCGCACGAATGCTTGATGTGTCAAAAATTGTCAAAATCCGATGATCGTTGGGCAGTACACAAAAGCAAGAATTTATTCATTTTTATGAAAAATTCATTGTTCGAAGACTCGATGCGACTTTTATCTCCGAATGGGAGTCATTGTTTTTCTGTTATTTGACGATCGTATTAATTGTCTGCATGCGTAACAAACGTGGGCTCGGAATATATTCTTCTTAATGTTGTTGTTAACCTTTAGATTATTATACTGTCGATATTCGTATAGCTATAGCTCTAATAATGCCTAAATTCGTAAGAAATATGTCAAACGTCAATTGTTATTAAAAGTTCTGTAAATAAACAGTATATTGTTATATTCGTGATGAAATTGTATAGTGGCGCCACTCGACGTCAATCGCTTCCAACTGTCGACCAAAATCCGTCCAGTAGTTCGGTGGTTTTGCAGAGCGATGACGCAACCGTGTCAAATCGCGATTCCGATTGTTTATTCGTGTGTTTTTTAGCATCGAGCGTCGACGTAGCGCGATCAGCTGTCGAGCCAAACAAAACTCCGGCACGGACAACAACATAATCAACCACCGGAACATTTGCATCAATTGTAACGGAGCGACGAAAATAAAATTCACTACGTTTATTCTCCATGCATGCGCAAACTTGAACAATAATTCAGTGAAATAATCGAAACTTTACGAGGACAATAGCGACGAGTATGGACAACGATCTCAGGATCGTCGTCAAATGGAGTGGAAAGGAGTACGAGATAAGTGATCTTCTCGAGAGTGATACAGTGTTCAATCTCAAAGAACGCATACACAAGGAAACCGGTGTTCGTCCCGAACGGCAGAAGCTCCTGAACCTCAAGCTCAAAGGTTAGCTCGCCCTCTACATCCTTTCTAATCAATATCATATCACATTTCGACCTTTGTAGAATAAATATACGACAAAAAAATTCATACCCGATTAACTTTTATTTTCTATCCAAGCTAACGCGTTTCAGCGTCAAAGTCGATCGAAAAATAAATAAAATATCAAACTTGTCCGTTATCGCAGGAAAAGCAGCAACGGACGATGATACGATGGGAAAATTGAGCATAAAGCCCGGTTTTAAACTGATGCTGATGGGTTCTCGCGAGGAGGACATAGCCGAAGCGAGTCAAGCGCCCGAGAATATGCCCGATGTCGTCAATGATCTGGATATCGAGGAGGAAGAGGTGGAAATCGAGAAGGCTGAGATTTATCTCTCCAAGATCGAAAAAAGAATTCGCGACTACAAGATCGAAGAACTTAATCCCCTCAGGGAAAACAAGAAGCTTCTCGTCCTTGACATCGATTATACGCTGTTCGATCATAGATCGGTTGCTTCGAGCGGAGCTGAACTCATGAGACCGTATTTGCACGAATTTCTAACTCGAGCTTATGTGAATTACGACATCGTTATTTGGTCGGCTACGAGCATGAAGTGGATTAATGAAAAAATGAAATTATTAGGTGTCTCGAAACATCCCGATTATAAAATAGCTTTTCATTTGGATTCGCTGGCTATGATATCGGTTCATACGCCAAAATACGGCGTGGTTAATGTCAAACCTCTCGGTATTATTTGGGGAAGGTACAAGCAATTTAGCGCTAAAAATACGATAATGTTCGACGACATTAGAAGAAATTTTATTATGAATCCGCAGTCGGGTTTGAGAATAAAACCCTTCAAGCAAGCTCATCTTAATCGCGACAAGGACAAAGAGTTATTAAAATTGTCCGATTATCTCGAGCTAATAGCGAAACTCGATGATTTTCAGACGTTGAATCATCGTAAATGGGAGGAATACAAGAGCAAGAGGAGTCGTCGCGAGGGAAGAGCCGAGAGAGATGGAAATCAGAATATATAGTTTGCGCGCTTAAACTTTTGTCACGGCTATGAAATTCACGTTTATCTTGTAACATCGTGATTGTGAGGACGAGTAAATTTTTTTTTATCCAATACCCGAAATATTTGCGCCACTCGATGGTCCAAAACTTTTCTGGAGAGACGAGATAATTAATTGTCGTGACGTCTTTCGAATCGACGCCCATAAAAGTCGAGAAATTCAGAAATTATGCACGATCGTATAACGTGAGATTTCCGCCGAAAAGTCGCAATAAAGGTAAAGATAAATTTTCATGTTATGCGTAACGTAAGAGAGGAAGAAAGGAAAAAAAAATAATGATAAACAATGAACGTACTATTCTGCAGTAGATTTTCACGCGAACGTGTCTTATTGACAGTATTCGCACGACTGTGATTAGAGACTGGAAATATTCATAATAAAGTCCTTTAAATCCACTTTCACGAGTTTTACTTCCACATTTCGAATGAATTGGTATTGAAACTTTTCAAAAATTTAACACAATCTTGAGAGTGCTGCCATCTAGCGTTTAGGTCTTGCAACTTTCGACTTGAATCCAACGAGTGGCGCCACCTAGCGTATATTCACGAGAGGCTCCTACCCCACGAAAAGCTTTTGCGCCCGCGCGCGGGAATTATTCTAATTTACCAACGGATCATTTCCATAAAATGGTAGGGCAGTGTGCATCGTCTGGCTATACGATCGCCAGTGGTCGTCGCGAGTACATGTGTTCCGCTGTCAACGACGACGACGTCTTGAGCAAATGTTTCGCGTATCGTAATAATCGTGTGTGTTTTTGTAATTTTGTAATCAGAACGCGTACACCGTGTTTTGATAGTCTCGAAATATCCCGAAAAAAATTGAGCCCGCTTAAAAATGGAATTATTTCGTACGGAGACGCACTTCATCTTCGTACGAGAACGACACAATCTATGGTGTGACAGATTCACTGGAGAACTGTCCGCTAAGTCAGGTTTGTCTTTTATAATTTACCCGATATTTCGATGAGCTACGAAGTTCGATTCGTACACCGAAATAATCTGTGAAATCGTTGGATTCTTCCTAAAGTCTCTGGCCCAAATGTCATTGGCACAATTTCAAGCTGTCGCGAAGAATCGTGGGCGGATTTCAATTCGTAACTTCGATCCCACCCGTTTTCTGTGTATTGTATGCGCGCCTCAACGCTTCCTCGCATTCATTATTTACCCTTCATCGGAATATTACACATGCACGACGTATATACCTTGGGAACTAATTAATTAATCGAAAGATCTTGAACATTATCGATCGGTACTCGACTCTCTTTTCGATAAAGACCGCCCCATTGTTCTAGTATTTGGAACACTGTTATCAAGACTCGAGTATGTGTCACGGATTTTCGTAATATTTTGCTTTGTATTGAGGACACGTATGTTTTATATACATATATGTGTATATGCGTGTTTAGGCAACTCGGGCAATTTTTCCCTAACGGTTCGATGATTAATCGATTTGATATTTCCATCTATGTACAATTCATAAATCAATGTATTTTCAGTGAAATATCGCCCATTTCATTATACATATTTATGTGCTTTGTAAGCTTCATCATTTTCAGATATTTAATATCATTGAGGGAGGAATATATGTTTTTTTTTTCATTTTTCATATTTATGGCGAATTGCGTTGAATAAGATATTGAGTAATGTTTGAAAAATTCTGTGAATGCTGATTCAATTACACAAATAATACAAATCTATTGTTTAATTAAATTTCTCTTCGTGTAAAAACAACTCTGCAAAATCAGTCGAAAATCTTTCTTCTACATGTTGCCTTATGCATCGCAATATTGTTGAACGTATTACCAAGAGAATTCAATATTGATATTAAAAATTGCAATGCGTACTTGATTTTAAACAAAAAATAGACAGCAAATTTTTCCAGCTGATATTTAGTCGTACAAAAATCTTAGAAATCTTGTTTTTTCACTTATGTAGATTGGGAATGGGCGTCAGCAACGAATTTAGAATGTCTCGGAACGTTGCACGGTATCGTAGGGAAAATCGAACAGCCATCGGTGATGGAGCCACGTCTAATGCTGATAAAAGAAGTATCGCCGGTGGGTGAATTGCACGGAGGTCGAATGGTCTACAAGATTAAATCCGTGGCGTTTCTTCACATCGGCTCTGAAAATTCGGATCTTGGGCTACAGCCTTGCAAAAAGCATCAGAGCTTGCCGAAGAAAACGTTGCAAAGCAGTCTCTTCGACGTTCCGCAGAGAGCAGGTTTCGCGAAAACCTGGGGAACGATAAAAAGTGCTGGAAACACGATTAAAAATACGACCCAACAGGCAGCGGCGATGGCCACGTCGCAGGTAAAAATAATCGACTAAAAAAATAAACGAATTTTCAACAAATTGTATCAAAAGAAAGAATGAAAAGCAAATATTTGTATGTAACGAAACGCAGGTAAAATCTACCGTAATTAAAAGAGGAGGTCCGGGAAAAGATCGTGAGAAGCTCGAGAAACGAATACTCGAGGAACTGGCGAAAATATTCACCGAAACGGACTCCTTCTTTTTCTGCCAAACGGGAGACATCACAAACAGTTTGCAGAGACAGTGCGATTATAAAAAGAGTCGACTGGATCATGGTGACGAGGAAGAACCCTTGTGGAAAAGAGTCGACGATCGATTTTTTTGGAACAAACACATGCTGCAGGACATAATCGATTTGAACGTACGTTCTCGCAAAAATCGAACTTAATCCGTTCTAAATGTTACAAGAAATATTTTCAACCAAATTTCTAGCACCTAATGTAATTACTTATCGATTTCAGATGGAAGCAGCAGATTGTTGGATATTGCCAATAATCCAAGGCTTCGTTCAAATCGAAAAGTGCAAAGTTGAAGTCGGCTTCGACGGACAGCCGCAATACGAGATTTTTAATTTAGCAATTGTCTCGAGAAGAAGTCGTTTTCGGGCTGGTACCAGGTAAAAATAAAACGAATTAAAAAATTTCTCATCAATCAGAGATCCTTCTTCTCTCCAATTATAAAATTGTATAATTTTTTTCTTTTTCCAAAGATACAAACGAAGAGGAGTCGACGAGGATGGCAAATGCGCGAATTACGTGGAAACTGAACAGTTGGTTTGGTATCACGATCATCAGGTCTCTTTCGTACAAGTACGAGGGAGTGTCCCGGTTTATTGGTCGCAGCCGGGATACAAATACAAACCACCACCCAGAATTGACAAAGGTGAGGAAGAAAATAAAAATACGAGAGAATTTCAATCTTAACGTACTTTGTATTTATTTTAATCAGACGAAGCGGAGACTCAAGTTGCATTCGAAAAACACTTTGCCGAGGAACTTGCCACTTATGGCCCAATCTGCATAGTAAATCTCGTCGAACAGGCGGGCAAGGAGAAAACTATATGGGATGCCTACAACCATCATGTCATCAATTACAATAATCCTCAGATAACGTACACGACATTCGATTTTCATGAATATTGGTAAGACGTTCGCTCGACAACACTTTCTTGAAAAATCACGTCAATATTGTTAATGATAGAAATTTTTCTTAATTACGTTTAAACGTTTTTTTTCCTAAGTCGCGGGATGCATTTTGAGAACGTTTCGATTCTCGTGAGCGCCTTAGCGGGATTTCTAGGCGAGATGGGATACTGTTGGCACGATGAACAAGGTCCGATATGCGTACAGAAAGGAGTTTTTCGTGTTAATTGCATCGACTGTCTGGATCGTACGAACGTCGTGCAAACGGCGTTGGGAAAAACGGTGATGGAAATGCAATTTTCGAAACTCGGTCTTATTCCACCGGATGGAACGTTACCAGCGAATTTAAGACAGACGTTTCAATTACTCTGGGCTAATAATGGCGATATCATCAGCAAACAGTACGCTGGAACTAACGCTCTAAAGGTTCGTTTAAATTATGTTATATTTACGAACTTTTTATTTACCTCGTTCCGATGTAAATATGCGATATTATTTTTTTCTTACCGGAAACTTTCGATCGCTTCAGGGCGATTATACGAGAACGGGGGAGAGAAAGTTCACGGGGCTGATGAAAGACGGCGTCAATTCAGCTAATAGGTTCGTAAATAGCTTTTAATAAATAATCGATTAATTGTTCCGTGTCGTGTCCCAGTTGTCGTAAATGAAATATGTAATACGTCCTTAACAACTCCTTGGTAACCGGGCGAATCGAGGACTACATTGATGTCTATTTATGTCAACTGGCTCGGGTATCTGCGTCTCTACGGGAATTCGAGCTATTCGAGGGGACTACGATCGATGAGAAATACCATCGAATCATAGCGTGTGTGCGCTTCGACGTATGTAGGCCATCGGGAATTCCTGTAGAGGCGTGGCTCGCGTTCTTTCGTATCAATTGAACGCGCGTCAAAATATATCCTGGATAAAAGGAACTTGGCGAACAATGATAAGGCGTCTCAAGGATCTTTCTCGACACTCGTGAGCAGCAGGAAATTGGAAACGACTCGATTTGTGAATAGCTTTCCATTTGAGCGATTTTAATCAACCATTGATACAATTTCACTGTCAAAACTTGATCATATGCCATTAAAATTTAAATGATATTTTCAAAATTAACGGAAAAGTCAATAATACCTTCGAATTATTCACTTTCAGGATAAAAATGAAAATTGAACTTTTGTCAAATCGATCAAATGGAAAATATGATTTTACAAATATTTCAAAGAAATTGATTTCGTGACTTGGCGTTTTTTGCGCCGTATATTTTGATTGCGTTCGTAAGAACGTGTAAATACCTGGGCACGTGCGTATATTAAGACGGAACTCTTTCTCCTCGTTACAAAATCCCTTACGTTCCTTTTCACGTTTTTCCCGTAGATATTATCGGCAACACTTTTTGGACGACATACGTCAAGCCGCCATAGACATCTCGCTCGGTTCTAATATCGACGTTGAAAAGATAAACGACGATTGGTCGGACTATGTTAAGATTCTCGATAATTGTTGTCACGAACTCATACCCGCGAAACCGCCGAAAGTCGATCTTCAAATTGCAACGCACCCCGAATTTCTCTATGTCAATGCTATGTTTCAGTTGACAAGGTTCGTCCTTCGAGATCTTTTGTTGCAATGATTCTTTTTTTCTTTAAATATTTGTTCAATAGTTGCACGAGTCGCAAATTTCTCATGAATAATATTTTACGTTGCATTGCTAAGGTTTTGTGCGTTTCGTTTTTCACGGTCTAAACTCCATTAATAACAAAAAATCATGATAATAATTCTACGAGGATTAGAAAAGCTTTTTATAACTGTTAAAAAATTCGAGGCGTTCTTGGGTGCTGTTTGAGTTTTTTTTTAAATAAAGTTTCCCACGTTTAATTCAGCATGAAACTACATTTTGCTTTCGACACGGAATATTCTCCCATGAGAAGAAAAAACAAATAATTTGACGAATATTTTTTTTTCACGTTTCAGATATTACCTCAATCGTTTCAAGGATGTTTACAGACAAGCTAGTATAGATCTCATGCTTGGAAAACCGATCAGCGAGGATATGTTCCAAGAACGTACCGAGGAAGAGGATAACGCGGCGACAGCTTTTCACGTGAAACTTTTAATCGAGGATTGCAAAAAATTGTTGATTCCCGATCCGGAAATTATATTAGGAAGCTGGGGATTAATCGATGCCGATCCTGTGTACGTTATGATCTTTTTCAAATCCACAATATTTAATAATCACTCAAATAAATTTACAAAAATTTGCGTTAGAAGAAAAAAAATAGATTAATTCTTCGAATTATCGCGTATAACGTTTTTTCGTGTAATATTCAACAGGACCGGAGATCCGAGCGAGACGGAAATGGACACGATATTGATTTTAACAAGGGACAGTTATTGCGTGGCGGATTATGACGACCAAATCGATAAAGTAACGAATTATCAGCGAGTATCATTGAACGATATCGTTATGATAGAATTTGGACAGCCCGAGAGTGGAGTTTCCCTCTTTAAAAACAAGCAACATCATTGCATAAGAATAAATTACAAAATATCATGCGAATACGGCTATTTCCACATGTTTCGAAGCACGAATCTCCGTTTCTTCAACAATATGGCTGTTGTGATAAAAACCGAAGAAGAAACGATAGGTGAGTCTGAATAAATACGAAGGCGGAATAAAAAAAAAGCTTTCTATGACAAATTGCGAACGAATTATTTTCTTTTAGAATCATTGAAAGCGATCTGCGAGGCATTCTCGGTCGCTGTGGAAATAGCGGGTTTGCCAAAAATTCCGATAGCAATGAACGTTGCTCTGGACAAAAGAACGAGCAAAACGGTAAATGTAAAGGGTTCCACCGGTCTTCTCGATATTTCCTCGTTTCCTCAACTGACAAGAAACGTATCGGAGACTCAACTTTTAGCTCTCAAAAGCGCAGGTAACACAAATCTCTCGACATCACGATTTATCTTTAATTCCATAAAATAAGATCTTCGAAATATCCAACGTTTCTTTAATTCTCGCCACAACTTTGTAGGTTCAAAAGCCTTGACGAACATGACCGAGCAGTTCAGCAAGCTGAACAAATTGGGCCACACGATAGCCGGAAAGAAAGTAGGAGATTCCGTTCGAAACGAATCGTCTTTATATAAAAAAAGACCGACGGACACAAAGAGTAGCTCAAAGGCAACTTTCACTCTGGGTAATCGAGACATCGACGGAAATAGGAAATCTCGTAGCAACAGTGGCAGTAGCACGAGCAGTCACGATTTTAACGAAAGGTTCGGAGAGTCGCTCGATCTGGACGAGACGTTGTTATCGTTTCAAACGGAGGATAAGATAAATACCGAGGACAACGCGAGACAAGCCGATAATTTCAATTATTTCATGGGCACGAATCTAATGCCCCCAGGTGACTCGGATCGAAGTTCCTCGACCGGACATATCGATCGTGCCGGAGCGACAACTCCGGAAATAACGATTGAGAGTGCCGGTGACAATGGGAATTGGGAGGAGAAAGAACGTGCCGTGCCACCGTCTACTCTCAATCTTCCGAAAAACATAAGTCACTCGACCGGGGAAGTCGACCACAGAATAACCGTTGGTGGTAATACGCCTGGCGGGGGACAAGCCGACGATGCAAAATTGCACGATAAAAAACGTTCAAACTCCGAGCAGGATCTGGCATCGAACATAACTTCGTCGCAGAGCGAATCTGCATTGAAATCTATTAGAGACAACGTTACGAACGTTGCCAGTCCCGTTGCCGCAACGGCCAAAGAGATACTCTCGCCATTTTCGAAATTCGCCAAGGGTGTTCAAAGCTTCGGGGCTAATCTCGATCCGAGAAAGCTCAAAACCGGCGGACAAGTCGGCATGACAAGAAATTTGTCGGATCATCATCTCGATCAGAGGCAAAAGCTTCAAGAGAAATGGGGTAATTGCAGATCGCACTTGATCGCTTTGTAAAAAGATTCCGCAATGTTCGCGATCGTGCAAAGCTTTTAGGATTGTTGAGCGAAACAACGAACCGAGAGTATACACCGTGAAATTATTGCAAATAATTAATAAAAATCGTGGACTAGATCGAGACGAAGAAACTGCTGGTAAGCCTGAAATATCGCTAAATCTTTCGAACGATCGTGTTGCTCCGTAGAAATGTGCGAGATAGAGAGATACGGGAAAAAACACCGATTTGCCAGCGGAAAGATTGAAGAAACGTCGACTGATCGAATAATCGTTTAGATCAGAAGCGTTCGTAGCTTCTGAACGAGTTAAAGGACGATCGTAGATCGAATCCGATAGATTTGTAAAGTATTTCTAGAATTTCTAGAGAGTATTATTAGACGTTGTTTCGGACACGATGTGGGTGTGTGCGCGCGCTCATCTGAAAACAATTTTGAGTTAAGGTCATACGAAATCCCTACGGGATATAAAATGGACAAAATTTCCATGGAAGTTTCGTATTACCTTAAAAACGTTTTTTAGCCAGAGAGCTTGGTTGAAAATTTCGCAACATCTTGAATACTCATCGTAGAGTCGCCGGCACACTGTAACAAAAATTCACTTCTCGTATCGACAATGTGCTTTTTTACGTACGCTTTTTCATGCATTTTTATCCGTCTCGAATTTACTCCCCTTTTTTCTCAAGTTCCAGCGAACTTTCCGGAATAAGTACAACGCAATCTATCGTAAAGTACAATCTTGAGTCAATATTGATCGGTTTGCATAATGTTCGTCGTCCCTCGACGCTCATGCGGAAATAATAAATTCTCGATTAGCCGGAACGTCGTCGGGAGGACGTTTTGTATATGCGCCGTGACGTTTTTGAAACGGCAATTCAACGTGCGAGATTTCTCTCGTTACGCTTTTATACTCTAATCCGTTATTCGCAACAATTTAAAAAAAAACCAAACGAATCGCGAACTTTAGCAAGCTTTGCGACGATTTTATAATCAAATCTTTTACTCGAGCACATGGTTCGCTCTGAGGGACCACACAGACATCAGACAGACACACACACACACATACAGTCACACACACACACAGGCAGGGTCTGTTTGAGATTGGAGAGGAAAAAGGAAAGAAATGTTTTGCGAAAATCCTGAAAATCAGGAACAGCTAAACATTAAGATCCTCGTTTATTGTTAGTTTTGAAAATAGCGAGAATTAAAGCAGAAAATAGGCCATGGTAACGGAAGTATCTATCGGTTACGTCGACGCTGCGCGATATACTGCGAACGTATAATCTTGGTAGTCAATTATGTACATAAAAAGAAACTGGCCGATAATCTTCGATTATGAGGAAAAAAGGAAAAAAACTTGCCGAATTGTATTAATTGTTTCATTAAGAAAGCGAAAAATGACAAATATTCAAACTTGTACAAGTTGACCCTTTGACTATGAAAATGTACAAAACAATTGCTATAGTCGCGAGTGTCTAGCGCAAATTGATGTTTTGCTCCGCAATTCGGTAATTTTGCACATTCCGTGCCAGTGGGTCAAGCAGAAAAGTTCTCCGCTTCGATCTAAACCGACGCGTTGTCAGAAGTTCAAAGATATTTAAAAATTATGACATTCCATTGCTTTTTTACAGTATTTTCTTTTTGTTATTTATCGATAATTCGAGAGCCCTCTGACTAACTTTTCGTGTATGTAGTATGCAACTGAATAATAAAAAATAAAAAAAAAGAACGGTAGGCTGTGATCTTAAATTAGTGAATTACTCGGTCAGAGAATTTCTGTGGAACTGGTGGAAAAATAATTCGGACGATGGGCGTAATTGTCTCGAGGAAAAATTTGTTCTAATCGTTATGATGGATAGTTACGTTTTTTAATCGCCCTCTTTCCTCCGTCTGATTCAGAGCCGATCGATGTAAATAGATTCTACTGTAGTATAAAGAAGAAATATAGCGCTTATAATCGATTCGAGTTACATTAATCCGCATTCGCCAAGTTCTTGTTCCACAGAACGCGTTTGCACGTTTGCTTGTACGTCCCAAAACGAATAGACAGTTATATGAACGATCCGTTGTAAAGAATAACGTATAGAAGCGTTTATATAGAGCATCGAAATGTTTCAAGTATTTTGTAGCATATAGGGGTTATAATTGTAATTGCGAGTATACTTATTGTCCCCGAGTGCAACTGTTTATCGATTAAGTGTTAATAACATTATATCTTACCACGAATGGAGATGAAGACGATGATACTCTAGTAGAATATAAACGGTAATGCAATAAACTAGAATTACGAGATAATTTTGAATTTTTTATTACGCTGCTCCAAATTCTCTTACTCTCGTTCCTTTCAATATTGAAATTCAAATAGTAAACAACCGTTTCTCTGCGACGAGCGTTCGCAGCGCCATCTCAACGTCGTCTAACAACGTACATTATCAGCTGAGTAGTGGCACACGATCGAGAGCGCCATCTATAAATTCCGGCAGTCTGAAACATGAACTTTCAACGAAAAGAAAGTAAAAAATGGAATTAAGGAATTTGTCCGACAAGTCGACGCGTTGCCGGCACACCCTCGCGAGCTAAATTAACGGGACATTTAAATTAAAACGTTGGAAAGAGTACGGGAAAGACTAAAAGACTGCTTGATCGCGGAGATAAAATTCCAGCGTCGTTCAAAAGACGACGCAGAAAAAAAAAGAAATAGTAGCTAACAGGCCGGGATCGACAGCTGCGACAAAATTGACAAAAAGCATCGAAACAGCAGGAATCTTCCCGAAATTACCACACGTAGTCACTGAATGTACCCCTCGCGGTGTACCAAGCAGCCTGCAATTTATAAAAGAAAACGCTGCGCGATACAGAAAGAGTGGAGGGGGATTTCAAGAGCCACACAGAGACAAAGTCGTAAGACTGGCGCGTCGTTGTTCATTGTACGGTTTGCCGAAGCGATTGGATCGTCGCAACGAATGTGCCCTGCGTGCTCTGCGTGTTATTCGCCGGTATTGTGGATTATAGAGAGACTCACGGACGGAAAATCTCCGCACTACGAAGCACGAGAGATCAACGGAAAAACAGACGCAACTTACGCGGGTAACGAAATTGTACGTTGTACGAGCGTCCCGTGAGGAAGACCGGAAAACGCCGCGGTTGAAGATTCTATAGTACGATTGTTAAAGAAAGAAAGAAAGAAAAAAAAAAGAAACGGAAATAACCGCAATTAAGGTGTGCCTTTGATTTAAGGGACGAATTAAACATAAAAAGTTCGTTAAGTAGTTTATGCGTGAGTGATATGCGATTTTAACATTAATACTTTTGCACGAGTGTGTTTACGGATTGTTCGCGTTGCGTCGTGTATATACGTGTTTTTCAAAGCGTGATATACAATACGAGCCAAACGAGAGCCGTAGTACGGCATTATATTACACGGCGTCAACCGTATCGTACTACGAAATTGCGTTGCTTCGTCCCCCGCACATTCGAAGGGAGTGTACACGAAACGCACCTAAACGTTTCGCTTCGGTAAACAAAAATCTTTGTTTCTATTTTTTTTTTAATTTTTTCGTTCCGTTTTGTCAGATCGTAATTACGCAAGTCCTCCATCGTCACGACGACGCGCGCGAATGTAAAAATTTAAATTTTTTCGTTTTTTTTGTCGTTTTTACAGAATTGAAAGGTTTTTTTTTGTTTGTTATCTTCTTGATTTTTTTTTTTTATTTTCATTGCACACACATAAAGAGCAAGGAGGAAAGGGCGTGCCAGTAAAACCGTGTAAATAATAGCCGATACACTGGGTTATCGTAATACAGCTACTAGTACAGCGCGATAGAAGGAAAAACTATTTACAAAGAATAAAAAGAGCAAGCGAAAGACAAAAAAAGAGCATGGGTAAAACGCCAAAGAAGGCGGCCCCTGGAGGCGATGAGAGGAATTTGTACGTTCGCAGGCTCAAAGCGACTACGACCTCGTCGTCGTCGTCGTCTAAAGGCTGCGATACAGGCTTGCCCGTGAAACAGCGAGAGTCGGATAATTCCAACAGGTTTGTAAAGCAAAAAAAAAACAAAAACAGAAAAAAAAAAAGAAAACCTAGCGACCAAAAAGTTAGCTGCTCTTTTTCCACAATTCCTATTGGTATTATCGATTCATGTTGTAAACGTTTTAAATGTTCCTCCAAAAAAAAAGAAATATTCCCGTAGCTTGTGGTTCCCTTTTAATCGTTCTTTCTCCTATCTAGCAATGGATCGAACGAAAATCAAACATTGGTCGTTCGTTCGAAATTTACTATTTTATTCTCTACTTTTTTTCTTCTCGCAACGTCAGTAGATTTCGAAGAGTTTTTACACTCCGAGGAATGTTTGAAATGTGATAACATTGGCTTTGTTCTTATGTTTGATTTTTAAGACCTCTCATCACCTCCAGAAATTTATTCTTTCGAAGACTTTTAATCGTAGTTAGAATAAGATACGAATATTTATACTCTTGTCCATATATCACGTAATATTATTGCAGATCGAAACCAAGCGAACACAGCAAGAAACGACTTCCGGTACCGGTGGGAAAAGTCTTCAAGGTAAATATAATTTTCTTTTAACGTATCTCGAGGAAATGTGCATTTCGTGCTGATTTAATTATACTTGTTTACAGAAATATATTCTCGTTAATTATCGTCTCCTAGTTCGAACAAAATTCGTCCATTCGGGCCAATTAATTCTAATAGCTTTTTCCGTTTTTCGTTTCTTTAATGCGAGCTAATAGCTATTTGTCAATAAGCATTTGGACTAATGGGAATCGAACGTTCGTCAATGCTCGAAATACTCGGGTCACTTTCTTTTGTCGTTGAATCACTCGACTCTCTCAAATTCGCACGAAAGCTCGCTTTCTATGTTGCAGAGTAAATTGCGTAGTCCTACAAGGACGCAGTCTCATCAAGCAATGAAAAATCCGACTCGATTTCAGCCGTCTACGAGTAAGGACGAGAAGAAACTCGCCTCGACAACCTTAGCGGTATCCAAGGATCTTCAAGAGGTCAAAGTTGTAGAGATGCATCCGGAGTCGGAAGAATCAGCGGTCCAGCTTAAAGTGTCCATAACGAAAAAGGACGCGAAGGAGAGTGAGAAAAAATCGTCGCCCGAAGAAATTAGCAAGAAAGAGGAACCGGAAGTATGCATAATACATACGAATTCGAACGGCAAGGAAATTATCGAATTGACGGAATCTGAGAACACGACACCGCGAAACGAAGACCATCAAGAAGAAACAATCGTCGTCAAGAGTATTGAAAAATCAACGGTCGATGAAACAAAAACGATCGAGACGCGCGACAAGGACGATGAATCTACCGAGACGATAATCCTCGATGACGAAAACGAGACCGAACGTCCGAGTTTCGAATCCGAGGACAATGCTATTAAATTGGTGGACGAGGGTGAAGAACCAAATTTATTGGAAAACAATGTCGTTACTCGGGAAATCACGACGAACGGACAGAAGTTGGAGAACGAGGAGGAAAAAAAACAGACCAACGTCGAATCGTCGAAACCCACTGAAACGTGTTCGGTCGACGTTGTCGAGTCGACGACCAGCGAGACGTCGGACAGCGGTAACGTGACACAATCTGACAAAGAAGCAGAAATCAGCGATGTAAACAAACAGACGATCGATCCCAACGATCCATCTTTCGTATCCTACGATTCTTCGATAATGCTGAAAGACGTTCAGATAAAACTCAACGATTGTCTCAAGGACAATTCGAAACTTTTCGACGTAAGCCTGAAAGACGAGACCAACGACGAGGAACGAGAAAAACGTTTGGACATGTCTTTCGGCAAAACTCTGAGAAACATATCGGGTCGAAGTACGATAAATCGTCTGAGACACGTGACGCTGCGCGAGCACAGATTTACACCTAACAACTCGCTATTCGTAAATACCTCGAGTGCGTCACTCGAACCCGAAGATTCAACGAGCTGCAAACTCATCCGTTATCCCACCGATATCTCGGATTCGTTGATTTTCAACGGAAGTCCCGCCGACAGGAAGCGCAAACTTGTCGAAGATGCAACGACTTTGACGAAAAAACCAAAAACCGAGACGAACGAACGTGGTGGTCTTCTCAACACGTCTTTGGATATGCTCAAGGGCATACGAAGACCGGTTCAAGTATCGACGCCAAAAACCACCGGATACAAATTTCAATCGGACAAATTGGACTTTAAGGGCTTCAATAATGAAAAATTAATGATCGACGCCGATGTCGAGCCCAAAAAGTGGTGCGTCGTTATGTAAACGAGGAAAGTCAGAAGAGGAGAGGTAATGAGCGCAACCGAGAGCAAAAGAACTTGAGAGCATATTTTTTAACAAGAACGTACCCGCATATTAATTCAAAGCGTATTATATGTACGTTTATAATACGCATTTGAATAATAATAGATGACGGATTAATGGCACGAGATCCGAAGATTAACGAGTATCGCAACAAGAGAGTATGAGTTTAAAAAGACAAAAACATTGTAGGCCAATCCGTTGAATCGTCATATAAACATATATGTTATAGCCAGTCCCTCGCAGCATTTATCGAGATTTCGCAATACTTATATATTCGTATGGCTCGAAAAATGTTGTTCTCTTATCGTTCTTCTGGGTATCGTAAAGACAAAAAGAGAAAAGTTTTCGGTATTGCCCGGTCGTTAATGATACTCGAAAAATAAAATTCGAGTTATCTTACCAGTGACCAATGTCATTGGTGAGGATTCGATTAATGATTAATCAATGACTCCAATCGCGAAGTAAACAACATTAAATTCATCAAGTTTTTAACGTCACGCGTTATACCTCGAGATTCTGTTTTGTTAGCCGTATATTATGTATGTTTACGTACGAAAGTCGCCTTATAATAGATTAGGAAAAGAAAAATCGAGAATTAATTTTAGCACGTACCTTTCTCTTGTGCCCACCCTTTCAAGTCTTTTTTTTTCGTCCCTTTTCTTTTTTGAATAGTAAAAAAGATATTTCTCGTACCCATGACACTCTTGAAAGTCCACTAAGCTTGCCACCCCCCCCCCCCTTCCGCCCCTCGACCCTTGAAAATGGAAAGCGTTCATCAATGTTCTGTATCGTTTAGTGTTTCGTCTATGTAGCTGCAATCAGTATGCGCTATGGCTTGAATCAAAGAAATTGAGCCGATAGAGTAAATACGATAAAAGCTAAAAAAAAACCATGAAAGTCTATTAGCCCTGTGAAGTCTAATTTATATGAATTCTTGTTCCTCGAGGATAACACTTTTAATCAGAAATAGTAAAAGGAGAAAAGAAGAAAAGATGGCTAGAAAACCGACCAATTACCACCCCTCCAGTTTATCATTCAATTTGCCATACTTTTTTTTTTTTTGATTCGATAAGTTTATTGATCAAAGAATTCTAAAGAGAATAATGAGTACTTGTATATAGAAAGTATGAGTGTTTTTTAATAAACCCTAAAAAAATATAAAATGTTATCTATTTTCTTATAATCCAAATAACATTATCAAGTCTGAATTTCTACGAAATATTAAAAAGTAATGTTTTTCACAAAGTAAGTATACATTTCAAAATTTATTTATAATATTATCTCATTTGTATGTTTAAATATTTTCACATACTTTATTGATTGATAATTATCATTGTGAATTGATTATATTATTTGTTTGTTTTTCATTAAGTAACCCAGGGTAAAGAAATTTACTTGCTTACCAACCAAAGTTTTGAGTTACCGAGGTTATGTTCGGTCTGTTAATACTCTGGGTTGAACAGTCCCCAAGAATTACAAAATAAAGTGCCATAAAAAGGATAATATTAAAATCTAATCTAAAAGTTATTAATTTAGTTAAGAAAATGTTAACTCAATATTGTGTTCATAAAGGGAATAGAGAGAGCTCGAAAATTTTTCACAAATAATTTAACAATGGTTGAAAAAGTCCCACCGTATGGAGCAAGTTTTGCAATTGAATTTCATTTTATGAAGAATCGCCGACTCTCGAAACACTTGATTGAACAAAATAATCGTTCTAGACGATGTTCTCGGTCGTAAAAAATTGTTCGATGTCTTGAACGACAAAAATATCGGGATGGAAACCAGTTGGAGAAATCTCAGGGCTAGGCATCTTCTTATTTGTATTTTCGTCACTTTTATCGTTTCTTTTTTGTTAAGTGTCGTTCCATTTGGTATCGGTAAGCACTATGGATATCTCCATTACTAATAAACAGTCGTTTTAATCGCGCGGTATCACTAATTTCCATTACAATTTTTTTCAGACGATTGCAAATGCAGAGACGAATCTCCCGGCGGTAAAGACGAGCAGAAAAAAGTAACGAGTCGACTAACGAAGAATCGGACAAAGTCGGGACACCGTTTAGCCCTGTTAGTGCCATTTAGAGACCGTTTCGAAGAATTATTGTCCTTCGCGCCACACATGAAGAAATTTTTGGATAAGCAGAACATCGATTATCACATATTCATATTGAATCAAGTTAGTCGATCTAGAAAAATATCTTCACCGATTTTGATCGATCACGTTTTTCCTAGATTTCACTTATTTCTCTTATTTCAGGTCGATAGATTCAGATTTAACAGAGCTTCTCTAATAAACGTTGGCTTCCTTCGAGTCAAGAATGATTTTGACTACATAGCCATGCACGATGTCGATCTTTTGCCACTCAACGATGAATTATCTTACGAATTTCCCACCATCGGTCCTTTTCACGTTTCGTCACCGGAACTTCATCCAAGATATCATTATTCAACTTTTATAGGCGGTATCCTCTTAATCAGGAGGTAACAAAAACACTGTTTACTATCGAACAAAACTATTCAATTAGAAAAATACTCATCGCTTTATCCTGAAGAACGCCCATTTCGTTTTTTGTAAAGGATTTTATCAGAAAATATTTCCTGTTTTAGAGAACATTTCGAGTTCGTCAATGGAATGTCCAACAAATATTGGGGATGGGGACTCGAAGACGACGAATTTTACGTACGGCTCAAAGAAGCATCTCTGAGCATCAAGAGGCCTCAAAATATATCGACTGGAACGCACAATACGTTCAAGTAATTATAATCAAATTTTTTCAATGAAAAAAAAAAAAAAAATTTCCGATCAATCTCGATTAATTTATCGTTCTTTCTCCGAAATAAAAATCTTAGGCACATACACGATAAAAATCATCGCAAGAGGGATATGGCAAAGTGTTACAATCAGCGCGAGATAACTCGAAAACGCGATCGCCAAACGGGCCTCAATAACGTCTCGTACGAACTGATCGACACAATAAACGCTACGATCGCAGACTCATCGTTGAGTATATTGAATATTTCATTGAACTGTGATAAAACCATAACTCCCTGGTGCGAGTGCAACAAAATCGACGAGCCGGTTGTAAAGGAGAAAACTACGAAGGATAAAAAGAAAATTGGCAATACGAAAACCGTTGCTGTACTTTAGTAGCTTAATTAAGCGTGTTATAATTATTAATAAGGGTCATAGTTACTTTCAATAATAACGTTCCAATCGACTTTTTTGTAGTTTATGAGTACTGGGTTATAAAAAAAACGGTCAAAACAAAATCCTATCACTTAGAAACTCACCGACAGAGAAGGAAAAGCAATGTGTCACGTTATTTTTACTTATCTCTGACAATTCGAAAGATGCCGATTCCTGCGGAAGTCATAAAATGTTACAAACACATAGACGCTAATCGAAAACAGTACGTCGAGGAATTGAGAAAGATCGTTGCGATTCCTGGAATTAGTAGTGATCCAAAATCGCACAAAAAATTGTCCCTCTTGATCGAGTGGATGGAAGAGCGCTTGAAAGATCTTGGTTTCCAGGTGGAACTCAAAGAAGTTGGAACTTATACACCCGAAGGAAGTAACTCAGCGGTATTCGATTTTTCAAATTGAATTTCCTTGAAACAATAAACTATTCAAAAAGACCCACGTTTCAATGAAAATAATCTTTCGTCCTATTTCGAGTTGCAAACTGAGATTTAAAAAAATCAACGCGATTGAACAATATTTCATGTTAAATTTCGAATTACAATTTTTATGACAATATTTTAGATAGAAATACCGCTCTTAGTCTTGGGAACGTTGGAACAAAGTCCCAAGAAGAAAACTCTTCTTTATTACTGCCACTTGGACGTCGCCGACGTGAATCGCGATTCATGGGTCACTAATCCTTTCGAGATGATCGAACGCGACGGAAAATTGTACGGCCGAGGGACGGCAAAGATGAAAGGACCCTTGCTTTGCTTTATCCACGCGGTCGAGACTTACAAAACCCTGGGTTTGGAATTACCCGTCAATGTGAAAATATTCTGTGGTAAAGGATTGAAAAATTCTCGATAAAAAATCAATTTTTCTTACTCGAAAATGTCGATCATTCGCAGAGAGTTTGCACGAAGTTGGCAGTGTCGGTGTGGAGAAGAGTTTAAAAGCCATAAAGTCAGGATTTTCCGTCGGAATCGATTGCATTCTTATAAACGATGGTCGTTGGATCGGCAAAAAATATCCCTGCATTATACATGGCTCTCGTGGCGTTTGTTACTTCGACTTGTGCGTGGAAGGACCTAAATTCGATTTGCACAGCGGAGATTACGGTGGAATATTGTACGAGCCTCTGCAAGATGTTCTCTTCGTTATAAATACGATCGTTGATTTTTCCGGTCGTATAAAAATTCCTGGCTTTTACGACGATGTTCTCCAAGTCACACCCGACGAGGAAGATATTTATCGTAAGCTCCAGGTCGATATGGAAGATTATAGGAAGACCGCTGGCTTGAACAAACTTGCTAACGCTGGAAAAGCTAAACAAACGCTCATGAACGTTTGGCGCTATCCTACTTTCAATTTACATTTTATCGACAATAACGCGAACTGCGATTGTCCCGTTAAATTGACAATTCCAAAAAAAGTCACTGCCAGATTTTCATTACGGTAAGTTATTCGTTTTTTTCTTCGTTATTATTTTTTAAACCGTGCCCTGGTCATTGAATTTAAGACCCGTTTTCGCTAAATTTTCTTTGACGAAATTCGTATTTAACGATTATTTCGATAGTCTGGTTCCCCATCAAAATACTAAACGAGTTTGCAAATTATTGTATCGTCACGTCGAGACGAAATTGCGCGAAAGATGCACACCCAACGATGTTACGTTGACTGATAGCTATCGATTGAATCCATGGCTCGAAGATCATTTGCATTGGAATTACGAAGCTGCGAAAATCGCTACCAAGCAGGTTCGTCGTTCGAACCCATCGTTATTATGAAAGTATAAATTAATACGTAAACTCCTATCAGGTTTACAAGGAAGAAGCTAATTTGATCCGCGAGAGCGACGGTTATCCAACTCTGTTGAAATTCTCCAGTGCTCTGGCTGAAAAAAATATTCTCGTTCTGCCGGTAGTCAACAATGAATCCAATTCCGGCACGAAAGGTGAAAATATTTCATTGAGATGTTACATCGAGAGTACGAAGCTACTTACAAATTATTTACATCATTTGAGCGTTTCGACGCGCAAACCTTGAAATACACGGAATATAAACAAATTACACATTTTTTTTCTCTCAGCTCGCGCTTTTCTCTAATTTGTGTTAAGTTTTTCTTATCTTTTGTTGGATGAAATGTAGAAGTTAAGAATTAAAAATAATACGTCAACATATTCGCGGTCGAAATACGTTTAAACGATACAACTGAAACGCTTGTTAACTTTCATACATAAAAACGTCAAAAAAAAAAAGAAGAAAAAAAAACCCTCGGGTTTTTTTTTACTCAAGCTTCGGTGCAGAAAAGATCGAACGTGGTCAAAAGCATGCCCTAGAGAGAACCCGCAAATTGACGCATGAAATCTTCCGGATTGTCTATAAAACTTAGATCGTCGTCATCACAGTTGCTACTCTCGTTGAAAATATCCTGAACCGTTCTGTAAATCACACTGTCCTCCTCCGTATTCTGATTTGGTTGCACGCAGCGTGTTTTCTGATTGGCGTGGGTGAAAATCGTCGGTGATCTTGCCTGTAAATTCGATCTTTCGCTATTTTTCGCAGTTATAACCGGTCTTTCGATATTTTTCATAGTTATTATTGGTCTTTCGGTGTTTTTTGAAGTTATAATCGATTTTTCAATGTTCCTTGCGGTTACAAGGACCGGTCTTTCCGCATTGTTCGTGGTTACGATGGGTCTTGAAATAATTTTATCAGTTATAACCGGTCGTTCGACATTTTTCACAGTTATAATTGGTCTTTTTCCATCTTCTTTCGGTGCAGCAGCACTTTCGCTCATTTTGTCCCTCTCCTCGCGAATTTTCTTTCTCGTTATCATAATTTGCATACTTCCCATTTTCCTCTTGTACGTGTTTGCATTTTTTTCAGCTCTCTCGAGACATTTGGAGGCTTTGTTAAGCTTCCAGTTCAATTCTTTGATACGATTATCGCGTTGTCGTAATTGCAGTTGTAGTTTCTTCGTTTGTTCTTCCTGTTCGATCAAACTCGCGTTGAGTCTTTTCGTCGTTTCGTCCGATTTGCTGAGTTTTGCCATTAAATCCTTGAGCAAGATATTCTTCGTGTCATCGCGAGGATCATCGTTGCAAAAATCTCGCGCCATCTTTCGTCTCTTTGATCGCGATCTTGTATTTATGTGACTCGTACTTTCGAGCTCTTTACCGTGGCTCGAATGATCCGTCAATCTACGAATTAATTGCTGTTGATATTTAATTTTATTCTGAAGCTTCTGACCAATCGTCAAATTTTCATCCTCCTCCGGCGATTCGGAGGAAATTTTCGTGAAATTTACGTTTTCTCGACGATCGCCATTTATCGCGGTGATTGTTTCGTTTCTCATCTCGTTACTCGAAGAGTCTGGTATTTCGCTCTTGAGCGTCAGGTTTCCTTCTTCGTTCTTCATTACGATCGAGGAGTGATTTGTCACGGAAATTACCGATGTTACGACAGTTTTGTTGCTATTTTCCAATTCGTTGCTCAATGTGTACTTCAAAATTGGCTCGGTTCCAAGTGCCTCGACGATCTCCGTAACATCGTCCTCATTTCCGGTTAATTTTATCTTAAACGTTGATCGTCGGATCGTGTCCGTGTCTTTGCAGATCTTCTCGACTTTTGGCTTCGTATCGATCGCTCCGTTCGTCGTACTTTTCGAGCTTACGATACTATTCTCCGCGTCTTTCATTATTTCGTATCTCGATCTTCTTTTACGATTTATCGCATCCCCGATATTGCTACTCTCTTCGTTCTTCGTCGATTTACCATTTTCTTTCGTACTCGAAAGTTTCGGCGAATGTTTGTCATCGACGCTGGATTTTTTACACGCGATATTACCGTTTTTCTTATCGCTCTTGGTATCGTTTAGCTCTTTGTCCAGAGACTTATCATGCGTCTCGATTTCACCGGACTCGAAATTTTTCTCGATCGTCGCATCGGAATCCAAATCGTTCTTCGACGTAGTTTCTATTTTTACTTTACTCAATGCGCTATTCATTGCCTCGGTGGATTTTTCATCGTGTTCGGTATCAACCGTGACACCGTTTTTGCGTTTCATTCTCGTGCTCGCGCTTCTAGTGTCGTCAGAAGTAACGATTGTATCCTGAGGTTCGCGATCGCGCATCGCGATCTTCGAAGCCGTACGACAATTCGAACGTGTATACGCCGGCCTACCAACTTTGCTTTTTACTTGTTCCGGTTTGCGATAAATAGCAAGGGTGTTTTCAACACTTTTCTGAGAATTGCGATCCTTAGGATCGTCGAGATACTCGATTATGTAGATATCTTCGTCCTCGCCGTTTTCAAGCTTTTTTGGTTTCTTTGGCGATTTTCGTTTCGTCGTTACGGTAAATATCGACGGTATCGCGTTTCTTTTCAATTTTATTCTGCCGCTTTGCGTCAATGTCCACTGATCCGCCTCGAAATGAACGTGACAGAGAAATGAATTTTTTGATGGCTCCCAATCCGCCCGCGAAACTTTATTTGTCCAAATTTGTCGAAGTTTCTTGTCGTGAGGAAAACATTTCATAGTATAACCTTTCTCACTGCGATTGTTGCAACCAACAGCTGCGCAGCCTGGCATGGCTCATGGAAACTTTTTCGAGTATCGGATCGACGAAAGCTGTAAATATATCGTAAATATCGTTACGTCGAAAATTCTTTTTGCAAAAGTACGAAATTAGAAGATTAGGTTGGTAAGATTTATGAAATATTCATAGATGAATTAAAGATTAATTTTAATCGTATCATCGATTGCGCGTATGAATAAAAATAACAATAGTTGCTTTTTCTTTGAGTAGAAATGGATAAATTTTAAAGGTTAAACAAATACAGTAACGAACCGTGAACTCTCAATTACCTCAGGACGCTAAAAGAATCCCTGCACCTTTGAAACATCTCATGTAGGCAAACCAAGCAGATTATTAAGACACTCCAGGTATATCCAATTTCTTTTTCTTTTTGTTACAAACTACAAGCCGTTACTCGTACGACAATGGGATTCTAGTCGGCGAAAATATCATCTCAGAAATTGGAAAATCAGACCAAGCTGCGAAAAGTAAACAATTAGACGGAAACTCGGTGTGACCGAGTTAGGATGAATACGGAAATCGCAAATGTTTGAAAAAAATGTTTACTCCATTCACCTTTTGCCACGTTGGTGCCGAGAGAAAGGAAGTCCCGGTGCTATTTCGTTGCAGCTTCGAGATTTCGACAAAATTCATTCAGTATTTACCAGAATGTTAGCGTTTTTTCAGAAAAATAACAACACAACAACAATCTGCGAGTAAATGTGGCTCAAGCGGCTGCCATTTTCCAAGCTGTTTCGGTGGTGGCGCTACCTAACGACGTCACGCCGATATTTTGTTGGGGTAATACGAAACAGATAATTTGGTGAGGTAATATGGATCACTGGTATTGCAGCAGAGTTAATATATAGGTTATCTCACTGAAATACTACTCTTTGAAATATCAGTCGTTTAAAAAAATATTTAAAAAATTCATTTAATTATTTGATTTTTTTGTAAAAGATATAAAAAGAACTTCTGCAAAAATGTACCAAGGCGCGCCGGCGCAGTAATACATTGGCATGGCTCTTATAACTTTTGTCCTACTTTACCGATTTGGTCGTTACAAATACCTCTTAGAGCTCCAACAGATTGTCAAAATACCCATATCTAAAAAATTTGCAATCGGGTCTTGCCATCGACCGGCGGCGACAGCTAAAGAATACAGGGACACGAAACAAAATTAACGAATTCGTCGGTGTTATTCCGTGTTATTAGTGTTATTCTCACATTCTCGCGAATCTCACTAGGAAGGTTCTTCCTGTCATATACCGCAGGAAGACCGAGTAGTGATTGTTGGTTATGATCTGTCAGTGTCTTTCCAACATCATCTTCTCACAGATTTGACGTTATTTTAGAGCTAAAAGCATGGAAAACGAGCTTAAAGAGGGAGAGTCGGTCATAAATATTGTTTGGGTGAATTGATACTTTTTGTTGTTAATTAATATTTCAACAATGGCGCAAGCACTGAATACTGCTATGAAAGCAGTGGATGCACTGACAAGTTTTCAGCGGAGGGACAGCCACTTGCCTGATGATGCGGCAAGGTAAATAAAGAAAAACAATTGTTTAACATACCGACGGGACGGATAAATAGTTGAATGTTTCCAAACGAGCGAAAAATTGAAATGCTTGTTGTCGTTTCAACCTCGGGTGTAATAAATATAAAATTGTGCTCTATTTCCTTCGATTCAGGGAAGCTCGAACAAATTTCGTCTAACTTTACATTTATACATTCAGGAAATCAGAAAAAATTGCATGCTGTACGGCCATAGTGGAAAACTTGTGTTTGCCCAGTGTAAAAACAGCTCCGCACTTCTCTCAAGTTCTAACTATTTCCATCAAGTGTCTACTCGAGTTGTGCGATGACTCCGAGTCTGACATTAGAATGTTGGCGGACGAGTGTCTCAACAGGATCATAAGGGTATTATGATAATTTTAATTTTCGCCAATACCGCTCGCTCTCCTAATTAAAATGATCACCGATCCGTAAAATCCAATTACTTTAAGTGACTATAAACCTCGTATAGCACTTCTATAATTTTAAATATGGATTTTTAACAGTCGATGACCGATAGCAACATTCTCAAGGTCCAATTCGCTCTTTACAACATGATAAGCGAAAATGGTTCCGCAAGATCCTTGCGAGCTGCTCTGTGGCGTTTTGCGATTCTCAGTCATACGATAAGGCCCATGAAGGGAAAAGCTTATGTATCGAATTTGATGCCTTGCATCGTATCCGTTAGTCAAAGAAACGAAGAATCCATCATAGACACTTTGGCACAATCATTACCATTGATATTGAAAAGTTTAGGACCTTTTATGACTGACAAGGACGTAAAGGTACCAATAACTCGTAGAATTTCAGGTTTTTCTCTTGTTTTTTAAAAATTTGCAATTAATCAGCGGGCGAATTATTTCAGACGTTGCTTAAAGCGTTCTATCCAAATTTATCCTCGCCTCAAGCCGTATTCAGAAGAAACGCGGCTAGTATGATATTAACTACGTGCCTGTATTGTCGAAAGCCCCGTATTTTCTTGACTTATGTACTCAGAAATCTCATAGGTAAAAAAACATTAGTACAAAATTATAATTTTATTTTTAAGCTCGATAATTTATATAACGGATATAATTTTAATGATTCAGATACTTTAGTTCCGGTATCGCAGACGGAAAACAACACCCCTCTGGTAATCGGAGTTCTCGGCTGTCTGAGAATAGTATTACCTCATATAAAAGCTCCCGAGGAATCGGAAGTCGAGACCGAAACGTATCGGGTCGATTGTCTCGTGCAGATTTACGATCTGTGTTTGCACTATGCAAAATGGCATTCCGATCATAATATGATAAATGCTGCGTTGGAAACTCTTGCGCAACTTTTACAATCGCCCGAAGATGATTTCATCAAAATATTGTTATCCGAACGAGGAATACCGAGCAGTAAGATAATAGCGTCGACGGAAAATATGACGAGAATATCCCTCGGACATATGAGCGCTTCGACGACGACAGTTTCTGGCGAACATTCGGAATCCAGACTGACGTTATTCGAGCCCGATATTCCGGAGATTCGCCCGAGAGTCGAAAAATGGATCACGGACTCGATAAATACTTTTAGCGATGCGCAGAGATCCCGGACGGATACTCCACCGTTGAGCGGTGGAGTTTTGGAGATGACTGATGGTCATTCGGAGAACGAGTGCTCAATTAACAGTAGGTATAAAAGGCCAATTTTCTTCATCACGAGAGTCAATTGAAATTTTTGTTAAAAAAAAGCCATTGCTCGTATCGTTTATGATAAAACTTTCGTACGATCGATCCGTCGCCTGTTAATTCGTTTCTTGAATATTGCGAATTAATTTTTTGACACAGGTGATCTTACTAACGACGGCAACGATCTGGAAAGTTCGTTAGATCGCTCGACAAAGTTCGTGGAACGAACTAGCTTGCTGACGAGTGAAAAATCTTACGAAGAACGAATTCAGCAAGAAGAATTGCACTTTTCCGATGCTTCATCGCAAATCACCGTCTCGAACATTCCTCAGGAACGCGTTGACATTGGATCTTTCACCGATCCCGATGTGCCTCTTGTTTACGCTTGTCGCTATCTCGCCTCGTCGTTTTTACTGACTGGCAACGTCGGTCAGCTCGTACCTGACAAATATTTTCGTGTCAGCGTCAAATCACTCGCTCTCACTTGCATCGGGAATATACTTCATCTCTATCCGAGTATTCTGTCGGCCACTCTTACGAAAGATCCTGTATTCGATGACAATCAACAGATGATCTCGGATATTTTACTTTTCGCCGAGCATCCGGATCCGCAGATAAGGGGAAACGTTACGATGCTCGTTGGACTTTATCTTACGGCAGTTTATGCTCGTTGTAGAGGAAGTTATGAAAGAATGCAGGAAGCGATTGCCAAATTTCCGGGTGGAAAACCCGTGCCGTTAGAAAATCTTCTTAGTTTGTTAACGAAGGTAAATAATTATCATAGAAATCCCAAAAATGCAATAATTCAATGCCAAAAGTAATATATCAAAAAATAATCTCGCTCAAATCTACGTAATAATTTTTCAGGGTTTGGAGGACGATTCGACAACGGCGTGTCGTCAAACGCTGATGGCTCTTAATATATGTTTACCCGATATTCTCGAGTCCGAGGACAATCGTCTGGGAATTCTAGTAATGAACAAACTCCCTCGACTAGTTGACAATCCATATTTTCTCGTTAAAGTGCAGTTGGCTAAAGTATTGAGCGAGTTGCCGTATATCGCGATTAAACACATCACAGGGAGCTTCGTCTTTCAGGAAAATGCCTTATGCGCGTTGCTGACTTTGCTCGCCGATCAGGATCCAAGAATACGAATTGCCGCGAGCGAAGCTATCGTCAGGTGGGTGAAAAAAAGAATTTTCGACAATTTAAAATATATTTGTTATCGATACGTAACTCCGGTTGATCGATCGGTTTTCTCCTGAAACGTAATTCTTATTTTATTTTTTTAGAGTAGTGCCATCGTTGTACTATCACCATTCAAGCGAGTACGAAGTAACGAGAAAGGCTTCTCATTACACGGATCAATATCTATCCACAATAATATCCGATCCTCTCTCGACGAAAACCTGCCAGATGGAGTATAAACTCTTGGTGGAAAATCTCGTCGAGCCATTTTACTCGTCTTACGCCGAAACGGACACTCGCGAGAATTGCCAAAAGGTCGAGGACGCACTCTCGATAATAATCAACATACTCACGGAAAAATTACTCGTCCACACCTCGAAATATTTCGCTTATGGCTGTTGCGAAGCTCTCAGCCATTTGAGTGAAATTTATTCGACGACGCTATATCCTCGGGCCTGGGACTGTTTCGTCGCGAAGTTACCAGTAAAAAAGGAAGCGAAGGCGAGCTCCACCGGTCGAATAGCGGAAACGAATGAAATTGGATTGACGAATCAAGTTCTGACACCGATTGGCAATGGACTCTTGTCTCTGGTTACTTCGATGTTGTCCTCCTCGCCAGTGAGTCTCGATTTGTCTATTCATAGACATTTGATTCTCCTCGTGGGCAATGTCACCTCGGGAATCGCACTTCACGCTCTAAAGCCCAGTTGTGAGACGGGAAATGAAAACAATGGAATTTCCGGCGATACCGCGAATCTTTGGAATCTTTTCGAGGACAACGCGACCAATCATCATCTGGAGTTATTGTTCACTCACATAGCGAGATTATTGAATATTTACGTACACGTGATAGACGGCGTGCAGCTCGTTCCACCAAGCGCAAAATCCTCGCTACCGAGTTTGCCCTCGGCTCAGTCGCTATCACCGAGAAGAAAACTCTCCAACACCGAACTAAGGCCCAAAGAAAGGCTCGAACGAAGTATCGGCGCTCTTAAAACTAACAAAGATCTCGTTGGACATTTTTTCCCAATTCCCCACTACATGAGACTGTACGAGACTCTCAAAGCCGCTCATGCCAATTACAGCTGTACCCTCGACTCCGAGGCTAGTAAAATGTACCTGGGTCTTTTGAACGCGAGTCTCGAGGTGTTGTCGCAAATTTTGGAGGTCGCCAGTACGATCGAGGCGAGTAAATATGCGGATGAAATTTTGCACTATCTACAAACTACTCTGACACTGTCGCCGACTACGACGGTACAGTGCGTGAGACAGTTGCTCAAGTGCCTGTTTGGCAATAATCTCAACGCACGCTGGAACGAATTCGAGGTTGCGAGAAATTTAGTTAAAACGGGTGATTGCCATAGGGAAGATTCGAGAAGAGGCTTGTACGGTCAGTGCTTTCAGAAACCTGCCAGACATATGGCCGATACGATTAAAGCGATGGGGAATAATTGCAGAGGTGGAAACGAGCCTGACTCGGGGTAAGCCTTGGCACTCGTTATTCATACAAAGTTCAATTTTCACCGCTATGCTTTCTCTTCCAGTTGGATCGGCTCGTTGCGCCGTCGCGAAGATCGCAAACTCGCCTCGGTGTTCAAGAGTTTCGCTCGTGCAACGAATCAAAAAACATCGGTATCGTCGTTCATCAAGATCTTCGAGCCTATGGTGATAAAATCCTTGAGACAGTACACAACGACAGGTTCGGTCGCGTTTCAGTGTCAAGTATTGGTACTTCTGACTCAATTGGTCCAATTGCACGTAAACTACTGTCTCCTCGACACCGACAAGATATTCATTGGTTTCATCATCGATCAATTCGCGTTCATCGACGAGGGTCAGATACAACAGACCGAAGAGCTATTGCCAAAAATATTCAGTTTTCTCGTGCATCTCACGTACAAGTATCACACGAAGAGCATAATCGACGTGCCAAAGATAATTCAGCTCTGCGACGGCTTGATGGCCAGCGGACAACCACCAACGTCTCATTGCATTCCCGCGCTCATACCGACGATCGAAGATATTTTTCTCTCTCGTACCTCGGCGTCGACGAAAAATCCAACGGATCAGCGCGAATTGGAAACGACTCGCGAAGTTCTCATGACGACGCTTCTTCGCTTGATCGAATATCCGCAAATGATCGATCTCCTCGCGAGATGCATCGCCGAGTCTCGTTACGACGGCGATGGCAACGGCGAAGAAAAATGGCGGAGATGGTCGCGTTTGGCAACCGACACGATTCTTCCTCTTCTCGCATCTGGAAAAATACGCATAGAAACGAAAAACGCCGACGCCGCTCTGATGAAACTTTTTTCCGCCGTTTCTCCCACGGTCTTTCGTCCGGTCGATCCGCTTTTGAAAATTCTCTTCACGGTCCCACCGACCGCGGACGAATCTCTCGTTAAATTAAAACGCTGGCTCGGCATGGTGAACATCGTTTTACTTTCGCTGATCGCATATGCCAAGGAAGAAACTATGCTGGCAAGATTGTCCGATCTGAGTGTTTACATGACCGATTTAGCTCGTACTCTTGCATTACCTGATGAAATTTACGCCTCCGCCGATCCACTCAACGCAACGAACGTTCAATCGTCGTCCATTCCGCCGGAAAATATTTTTGCGATATTCATCTTTCGAGTGATCGGCCTCGTCGGCGCTCGCATTCATTCTCTTCTGGAACACGTCCGTTATCGCCAAAAATTGATGAAGTTTTCGTTTCAAGTTTCGTCGAAGAAACGAAACGCTTTTTTCACAGCCGCGAATTCTTCTCAATCGTCTTCCAACGGTGAGGCTCAGATCGTCCATCAATTCGCTTTCTTTCTTCAGCTCTGCATTCACATGTTCGAATCTGGAAGTCATTGCAAAGTAGCTAACGCGGCAATGCAAATGATTCGAACCAGGGAGGAAGATAATATCCCAATAACGAGCTTCAATTCTCTGATGCTCGACATTGCGTCTACGTGTCCATTGTTGACTTGCCATTGGGCGTATCTAATGACCCTGCTCGATTACAGCGAGGTGTCGTTCTGGTCGAAGATACTGGGAATCGAGGAAACCGGTTGGAGCAGCGCATTCGCCGAAAATCTAGAAAACAGAGGCAAGAATTCGTCCGAAATCTCGAATCCAAGAACGTCGAGGGAAATGGAAGTCGAGTCGTCGGATTGCTCGAAAAAACGTAAAAGATTGAAGAAGGAAACGAGCCTCAACGTGAGAATCGTCAGAGAAGCAGGTACGATATTGTTCTGCGATCACGTGTGCGAAAATCTCAACGATGCCGAACCCTTGACGTGGCTTTTGGTGAATCACATCGAGGAAACGATAAGCTTGGCGACAGAATCTCCCGTGAGAGATTTGGTGACTACTGCTGTTCACAGAAATCCAGCTGCTAGTGGATTGCTCGTTCAAGCGATCGCAGCTCGTTGTCTCGATCTGACGAGGCCGTCGTTCGTCAAGCGACTGTTGCAATGTATGGAGGGTGCTCATCATTCTCAGAGTGGCGCCGTAATAATAGCTCTGGTGCCAAGATTTCTCGAATCGAAGCATCTGGCGCTATCTCGAATGGCAGCGAAGATCGCTAGTCGACGAGCGGAAATCCTTCTGACCTCGAGCCCCGAGGATTCTCACGAGCAGTTGCCGCGCGACGATCTTCTGCGAGTTATGGAAACTCTTCGAGCAACGAGATTGGCCCGCAAGCACGGTACTCTCGTTGGTCTGATGAATAAATTAGCCGTTGCTTATTACGATCTTTCACCCTTGGAGCTGGAACATAGCCGTCCATTCAATCCGTCCACCGTAAAAAACATTCAACTGGATCGTCAATGGTTCTTCTCTCAAGTGAAACTACGCTGTTGCAATCCCTGCGTAAGCTCGAATCTGCCGGAATCAGCGGCTCTACTCAGCAATCTCGATCTCGACGATTGTAACGCTATAATGAGTGCCAAAGAATTTGATTTGAAAATACTCATCGAGTGTGTGAGACTCGGTGTGAGAATTACTTGTAAAGATTGTCGAGACAGCGAGTTTTCCCAAGCGCCAAAACCACGGGAGCCTTGTCCTCTGTACAGATCGGCGAGACAATGTATTTTGGAAAAGGTTCGAAGTATAAACGAATTGGTGCCAAAACCTCATCAGATCTACATTCCAGCTTTAGAAAATAATGGCAAATCCCACAAATACGCCACGAGATTCTCCAATCTCGTCGAGGACACGATTTACTGGGACACGCTCTTCACAATTATTCCCTCGGTCACGAATTACGTGACGAGCTTGTGGGAATTGGAGAAATGGTCGATCCAACCGATGGAGGAAAAGTACGAGGAAGATTTGGCCAAATTTGCGCTATTGTGTCTCGAAACTGCTCATTGGATGTTGGATCGTCACGAGAATGGTGCTAGAACCCTCAAGCCTCACGAACTGGAACTTAGTCTCAATTGTGCCGAGGAATTATTGAAGAACGAAAATATAGCGAGGATATTCGGTAAGGAGAGTCATTATACGTGGATCTGTTCAGCGGCCAAGGCATTGAGCAGACTAGTCGATCACTGGTCGAGAAAGAGCGGAAATCCTCTCACGCTTCCGGGCGATCGAGGGCTGAGCGAAGCTCTGGAAACCGAGGATACGAAATATTATGCTCGCGCCTGCCTCGAGATGAGTGGACTCGTTTGCTGGCTCGAAAATTGTCGGTCGCGTCGCGAGGCTCAAAACATTCCGGAATTCATGCTCACAACCCTCGAAAGTTTGATAATTAGCGTTAGCAGACAGTCATTGGTAAACACTTACGTTCTCACGCCACCGCTTGCTTGGAAACACGGCTGGAACGCTCGGGCTTCCGGTCCGACAAAGTGCGATTTCCCTTTACTATCCACGGAATCGAATCTTCTTCAGGAAGTTGATATTTTACAGCAATTTGTCTTCCGTATGACTCTTTTGGGCTGGACATCGAGATTGCAGTTTGAGGAGATGTGGATGGCGTTATTGAGCGTTTTGAGCGTTTCGCCAAACGAGAGCGAGCACGAGGATACTTTGCCGAGTCAAGCGACTAGTCTGGCCGTTCAGGCGATCACGCGTCTCCTATTGCAGACTCTTTTACTTCCTTGTCCTGGAAACCCGGGAAATAGCTCGCCGATTCATCATCCACGTGATCCACAATTGGCACTTCACAAAAAAAGCTCGCAGAGACTTTTATTCGTACAGGATATCCTCTCGTCGAAGTACGATCTCGTCGTCAACGCCGGTAGAACGAGACAGACTTCGGCCAAGCTCGAACATCTCTTCGAGCGTGGAAATATCGAGAGAAATGGTAATACCGGAGAATTCACTTACAGCCAACTCTCCATACCATATCTCTGGTCTCTGTGCTCTCTTCACGAGGACAAACTGAGCTCTTCCGTGATTTCTCTAAAGGATCAAAGAGACCGTGCGTTGGAACGTGCCAGACTCGATCTTGGATCTTGTTTACGTTTTCTCATCGAGCTATACACACGTTGGATGATGCCTGCTGCTAATACACCCCCGCGGCTGCTCAACGAGGTCATCAAATCGCTTCTCTCGATATCCGAGCTTTTCGTCGAGCGAGCACAGTTTCAATGGATGTTGGATACTTGCCTCGAGATGTCGAGAATTCATACCGTCGAGAATGAAATTTTGCATCATTATCTCGTTTTGGCCGTTTGTAAAGCGGCTGCTGTACTCGCGCCTCTCGTACGTAAATCAATTACCTCCATACTTCTTATTTCGTGCTCTTTATTCGAATGTTAAAATCTTTATACACTTTTCTTTTTATCAGGATGTCGAGACTCTGGAAAAGGTGAAGCGTTCGGTAGATCTGAGTCTGAAATCAAATTTCTTACCAGCACGAATTACATCTCTACACGGAATGCTTTATCTCTTGCAAAGCGCTGTATTAGCCAATTGCGAGGAGACGATGAACGTCGTTCATCCGCTCGCGATTAAATATATTCAGAAGAACATCGAAGTACAGGAGGAAAACGGGTAATTTTTCTTATATTACATCTTTCAAAAAATGTGGAAAAATCACAAGATATTAATATGGGGAGATTGAATAGTGATTTGAATTTAAGCATACTCGGTCAGAGCGAGGAACATCAGAGAATAATGTGGGCTCTCGTCTTTTTTCTCTTGGAACACGCCGAGGATACTCCGCCGGAAGCCGAGGCTCCCGCTGTCCTGGAATTGGCATTGACACTAGTCACGATACCAAATATTTCAACGGATTTACACAGAACTTTCTTGCAGGTTCGTTCATCTTTTTCTATTCGTACTTTTCATCGTAATTTTGATATGAAGAGGTTTAAAATTGGGATTTCAGGGTCTCGAGAGACTGATAGCGACTCGTAGCGTTGTCGGAAGAGTAGCCGAGCAAATCGTCAAAGTGGCGGTGGAACGTTTGCGACAACCGAGTCCTTTGTTCGCTTTGCCGGCTCTTCAATTGCTTCTTACTTGCATGTATACGGAGTCAGCGGATAGATTCAATCGTCCGGTGACGGAAGAACCACTTCCGGATATCGAACCCGAGGCGCTCGTACGCTCGATCGAAAGAACATCCTCGATATTCGATCGTATAAAGCGCGGATATCCTACCGAGGTCCACGTTCTCTGTGCCGTTCTTTCCGAAGTTCTCGGTGATTTTTTTCCACCTTCGGACATCCTGACGAAAGTGATCGGAGAATTTTTATCACCTCAACAGCCACATCAGCGTCTCCTGTCCGCCGTTGTATTCAAGGTATCGTTGAAACTTAAAAAAAATGATGAAAAATATGAACGAAAAAAAATGATATTTTTGTTTTGTTTCGTTCGTAGGTTTGCGAACGCGTAGCTTGCAACGGTACGCAGCTAGAATTGTTGCAGGACTGGGTTGTTTTCAGCCTGCCAAATTTTATTCAAAGTCTACCGCTCGCCATGTCCACGTGGTGTCTCTCGTGCTTTTTCATCAGCGCTTCGACAAATCCGTGGCTCAGAGCTCTGTATCCTTTGAATCTTACCAAAAAAGAAAAACGATTTCATCGTTTCGCTCGACCTCGCACATTTATTTATCTCGTTTCATCGTTGGCAAAATCAAATATTTTCCTTCATTCGTGACAAATTCAGTTTTCCTCATGTTCAGTCGAGAATCGGGAAATACGAGTACGAGGACAAGAAGATTTTATGCATTGCCGCTTCCGATTTTTATCATAGGGTACGTTTCGCACGAATAAACCCACATACCTTTGATCATATTTATTAAATTCCTAGACGAAAGTTTTATCTCAGCAAAGATATGGCAGGCTTCTTTCGGTAGATTGAAACGTTGTTTTTTTGTGTGTGTGTTTATGTACAGTTATCCAGCGAGAGTCAGAAGAAAGCTTTCGTCGAGGGTTTCGAGTCAGCCGCAAAGGAACTCGGAACGCCCTTTAGCGATATCCTCGCTTCTTTCTAGACGAGGATACTCGTATCTCACCGTATTTTCGAACGAGATATTGCGGATCTCCGAGATAAATTGAAACTCCCATCAGGACCACAGGAAACATAGGAAGATACACGAAAAAGAGAAAAAATACAAATTTAGACCAAGTACGCATCGTTCGTGCACACTTGCCCGTTCGTTTGTATAATTGTATGTATGTATGTAATATTTTATCTATTATCTATCAAACAAAAAAAGAAGAAAAAACGAAAAAGAAGAAAATAACGAAACAGTTACAAATTCGTTTGGGTAAGAACGTCGATACGGTGGGAATGTCCCAACAATAAAGAGAAAAAGTATTTTCTAATTATTCGGCGGACTTTTTTGAAAAATAATCAACTCCCTTTCACGTTTACCTCGTGTGTTTTTATTCAACATTTTTCTATTTAATTTCATTCAATTTGTTTGGCGTCGATTTCAGCTAGAAGTTTTCTTTAATCGTTTCAATTCATTCCATCATCGGAGATTATTTTCATTAACGATTTTTCATTACCCGTCGATAAATTGTCCATCGTCTGAAACAATTGCTTCCCAATTTTTATTTCTTTTCCAACAGTCTTGTCATCGTGGATTACACTTCCGTTCGGAATTCCAGCCAGAGACAAGAAATAACGAACGGCCTCGTCACGAGTCACGCGTTTACGGAACATCGCTTACCTCCTTAGTTCTTTTTCGTCACTGGAACGACGCGTCTCATTTTCATTTGTCTCTTTTTCTCTTTCCTTATTCCATGTCGGTACCAATAGAGACGAAGAGTCGCGTAGTAGAAAATCTCAATGAAGGATATAACACTGGCACCGAGAAACAAGCCTGCTCCACCGCCAACGGACGCTGAGTGCACATCGATTTTAGAAACGAGGAAAAATCGTGAGGAAATTGAAGAAAATTGAAAGCTCATCTGCGTGATTGACAAATGGATAATAGGGTCAACGACGATACTCACTTATGAAATCGATCATACCGTATTGGAGTTGACGACGCAAAACACACGGAGGAAAATGTATGTGGACGTTCATCACCGTCGTGAGTGGTGATCCTTCTTTCCTTTTGTTAGAAATACGTATGAAAAAATATGAGAACAAAATAAAACTGTACGTCGATATCTCGAAATATTTGTTCGAACGTACAACATGGTATTTTCCGATAACTCTAGCGTATACATAGAATAATCGCAATTTTGAATACAGTCGCACAACGTTGCGGCATGATTGTGAATTTTCTTAAATTCCTTCTGATGTTTTCCTATGCAGAGCATCTGAGCCACCGCGCAGATTGGAATTCCGGCTGAAAGATTTCGTCGGTGACGATAATTTCTCAACGAATTGAAGGGGAAGTATCGTCTCTTGGATTCTGAATACGTTCGGACAACTTACGCATTGGCCTGGCGTAATACGGATAACAACCGCAGATCTTCCGCATCGCTTCGAACACGCATTCCTGAGTGCACATCTCTTGTGAATAAACCGGCCACATTTTCAGACCTCCGTCTTGCGGTAACTTGCACTTTCGTTGGCGTTTGGACAGTTGTTTCACTTGAGTACTAGTCGCAACCTCCCTCGGTAATATTGCGATGCCGGCCATTTGTTTGACGACTACGCGAATGCTACTAGTACCCATTTCTGGTATCTCGGTAGGATAATACGAGCTTATCTATCGGAATAAGCGATAGAAATATCAAAAGTAGCTTTTCTTTTTTATAATTCCCATTTGAACATTTTTCTAATTTACGGTTTATGTATACAAAGAGATAGACTCACAATCATGTCCTCGAAATAAATCTTGAAAGCTATGGCATTCTCGCGTTCCGGATATTCGTACTTTTCAATTTTCGGCGAGGGTAAAATCGTCCAATTGTCTTGCATCCAGTACCTCGACGGTGATAAATAGAACGAGAATAATAACAGAAATTCAGACGTTATTTTACATGGTTATCGATCGATCGAATCGATTCGATTCTATAAATTAATATTTCTAATGATTCGTGCACTTACTCGTAAGTAGAATAAAGACTGACGTACGAGTAGAACACCAGACAAAAACCTTTTCCGGTAACGATCCAATCTCCGACACTCCTGTCCGAGTTTTCGGTCATGATATCACTTTTCAATTCGTAAAGTATCGTTAACCATTCGTCCGACGATACTTCCGTGAAAGGTGGTGTCTTACTGTAATCTTGGTACCCGGCCTCCGACAGAAAAGTAAAGAATTCTCTCGCCTCGGGAGTGTCCTCGATGTTGTGTCTGTTAAATAACATAATTTTAAGTAATTATTATGTTTTAAGAAATTGTCGTTGAAGGAATTTGGAGTTAATAGAAATTGAAATTTTCAAGGTTATTCTGAACGACGAGGAGAAACGAGCCAGAAGTTTTACCGTTTGAAAACCCTATCGAATTTCGTAGCGTTGACCCTGATGACGGGACAGAGCATGATCGCCGGTCTGGTGATGTCGAAATTTCTGTAATTGTTGTCGAGGGAGACTATGAACGGTTCACTTTGATAACGCTCCCAGAAGTTCATAGATAGAAGTATCAAGCTGACGAGAGCACCGACGATGAATACGACAGCGAGAAATCTTTACAGGTAAATTGTCGATTAACAATTTGTTATTCCTTATTTTCAACGGAGAAAAAAATTTCGATCCGATTCGCTGATTTAACTAATTCTTTCAATATTTTCCGAAAGGATTGTGAAAATGAAAAATGGAATATCTTGCCTCTCGAAGGGATGACGATGCGGGCACACCGTGTGATTCAAACCGTGAATCGTCGAGGAGCTGGCAAAGTCGATGAAATATTTGCTAAGGCTCGTTTTCGAACGAATTTTATCCATACCGACACGGGGAGGTGACGTCCACGCGCTCGGTTTCTTACGAATAATTCGTTGGTCACCCACCAATTCTTTGATCCAAGCTTCCTTGACTTTTGGGTCGAAACTTGTTTCCTTTTTTTTCTTCTTGGGCCACCAATGTTTATTGTTCTTTTCACGATCGTTTAACGACGACATTGTTCAATTATCGCTTTTACAAACAAAGTTTTTGTTCCCTTAATGCTTTAAAACAGATAACTGCGCGTTTAATCAAAACTTTTATGAAATTTGATAAAAAGTTTATTCCCGAATTTTGACGATTCCAAATTCTAGTTTTTAATTTTCATAGAATGAACTAAAAACCTCGATAATTGCAAATTTTATTTTAGTGTTTTAATGCGAAAGTTTCTATCTTCGATTTCGATAAACGTCCGCTTGAAAAATTTCTTTTGTTTTTGGTATTTTATAAAAGCTCTGCTTTATCGAATTCTCTGTCTTCGACGTTGTCACCGGAGACGCAACGTGACAACATTTATTGTCACAATGCTCGACCCACTGCGAGATCCGAATGAGTTTTCGAATGCAAAAAGCATAAAGAAAAAAAAATAATGAAACAAGATAATCACGTCGCATTTGAAACCGCATTAAGTAAATTATTCAAGCGTCGATCGATTCGTGCAACGTGTCTCGCAAAGTGCTAGATAGCCGCAGACCGATAATGCATTTAGCGCGGCACGAAACTCTCTCTTGTATTTCTGCTTTCTCCTCGTCACTCGCCTTTTCACCAAAACTCTACTTCCGCTCTCGTTGATTATGCCCCTCGAAAATTCTCTAACTCGACCCTCGCAACAGAAAAAACTTTTTCTCAACGAGTTTATCTTGATCGAGGAAATAGGTTGAACGAAGCGCGTTGATCGAATTTTTCGTTTCTTTTTCTCTCGAAGAATCCAAAATAAGAGACTGAGAAACGAAGCAATCGTGGTTCAAGCATTTCGAGCATTTCATTATCAAAATTGGATAATTTCGTTGCTGGCGTTCGAATGAATTTATTTTTGAAAAATTATCATCGCGTTTGAAAATTCGTACCGAAAACTCGACGCGTTACTTCACTCGTTGGTTTCTTCTTCCGCGATTCATACTTTGAAAATATATTATTTCATACATAAATGCATTGATGAAAAGAAAAAAAAAGAACATTCGAGAAATTCCGAAAACAAATGTTTTCGAGTCGAGTCGCGGTCTGAGGAAATAACGAAAAAAGAGTTCGTGAGAGGGTTTTCGGGCAAAGAAAAATGTCTGACTTTGTGGAGAAAATACCTGTTGTGTTATATACGAGAGAAATACGTATCGTGTACCTGGAGGGACATGCGATGGTTGAAATACGGGCGAGCATGTAGATTGGCGAACGCGACGAGACTCTTACGTTTTCTTCTCGCTCGTTCTTATCTCTTTTCTTCTATTTCTCTTTCTCTCTTGTACCTATTTCATCCCCTCGTTCCTATTCGTTCCGTAACCATGTTCTATCTATCGTACCGAGGAAAAGTAGTAAAAACGGAAAGAATATTTATACGCGACTAGAATAGTAGGAACGAGAGAAAAGCGAGCGAAAGAGGAAAGCGAGATTTTGAGATTTCAAGGATTGGTGTTCAACCCTTGTCTCGAAAAGAAAATCGAGTAAAGAGATGTGAGACGAAGAATTGTGTTGGGAGATGCGCTTGGTCAACGTGCTAGATGCCGAATCCTTCATCGATCTTCATATACGTATATACGGGAAGGGAAAATAAGGGATGAGATGGGAAGAGAAGAGTCGAGACTGTACCGTATAACGTTCTCGTTCCAGTCCGCGAACGAAAGCAATTCCTCATACGGGCCATAAGTATACACAAAAGCGGTTCCCACCGGAAATTGAGTCGGCCCTCGTCCTCGAACGATAGGAAAATAAACGAGAAAGTAGGAGAACAAGGAGCTGGCGATAACGAGATTTGTTACTTAAAAAAAGAAACCTTCAATTCTCGTTAGTGATCGCTTTAATAATGAACGATCGAATATCATCATCCGTTGTACAATTTTGTAAGTAAATTGTGTATCATGATAAAATTAATAATTCGTCGAAATTTCATTACGGATATAATTCGACGAAGCTAAAATTCCGGAGATAGATCTACAGGAATGAAACGAGGTAAATCGGAAAAGTTTGAAGAGAATACGAGAGAATAAACGTAAAATTGACTGCGGATACGATAAAAAAGATTGCGATTCGGAGAACACGGGAGATAACTGCAATCTATACGATGTAATCTAGTGGATCACGTATCGGATAAGATCCGTAGTAGCTCGTTGGCCATACAAAACCCTCTTCGTCGAAAATGCTACATGGCCGTCTCTGATACGAAGAATAAGTGACTGCCCCGCTATCGAGGGGTTCTTCGCCGATTCGGATCAACGAAGAACACGCGAAATAAAGCAAAATAGTACGGGCAAGAAGGGAGGAAAAGATTTTCTTCTTACGTACGCAGCCTTGCGTTCGAGCAGCTGCACTCGATCAGTATCTCGATCACGACTTCCAGAAAGAAGCTCTGCTCGTCGTGACTTATTACGAGGGAGAAAATCAACGAAAATGAAAGTCGATGAATTTTTTCGAACGAAGAAATGATCGGTTGCGCTTCGATTATTGCAGCTATAACGATAATAATAATAAGAATGATAATCGTGATAATAATAATAATAGTAATAATAATAATAAACGTAGATTTCGATCAATAGATCAACATGAAGGTGAGCGTAATCAAGGATTTGATCGTAATTTGTTTATTTTTATTTTCAGAGGTATGTGCGTCGTAACTTCAGTTCTGGGAAGCTCCGTTTTATTCCGAGACCATTCATCATCTCTCGTTGATTATTTTATCCCCATTCGTAGCCCCAGGCCGGCTTGTTATGACGGTGGAGCAACACCGATATCGACATCGGACGTAACGGAAAATTGTTCGAAAAATATTTTTTTTTTTAAATCATACGTTTGAAAAATATTTTTTGAGATTTGTCTCGTTGACGGGAGCGTGAAGCGACTGACCGATGGACGAGGAGACGGTTAGTTCGACGATTATTATTGGTGTTGTTATTGTATTTGATATTTATTTTTTGGATTGAATATTTACATCGCAGAGTCTATTCGGAGAGGATTTTCTCACTGAGTATTACGGTCCGTCACGTAGAAGTGAAAATGGTATTGTACCACGGAAGACACGACACGCCTCGTCTCACGTCGATTTTCGTTCAGACGCTAACGTCGATAAAATTCCGGAGGACGAAAATTCGGGAAAAAAGGAGAGAAAGAAAGCGTGGCATTGCTCGTCGTTCCATTGCCAGGCGTTTCACGACGGGCAGCTCGATCCTACGTGTAACAACGAAAATATAAGACGCAAGTACGTTTGGAGACGTATAAAGGGATATATTTGAGAAAAGGATTCGTTTCTGGGAAATCGAATGAGAATGAAATTTTTCACGTTTTTTCCATCGTTTCAACGATAATTTATCAAATACTAGTAACGGGAATCTTACATTCGTGTTTTACGGAAAAATTGTGTTTCTGTAACGCCCGTATTAAGTCTTTTTGGACAAAAAAACAATTTTGACCCATTCCCGACCCCTCAAAGGCAGAAAAATAAATAATGAATATCGACTATCGGCACCTGCCGAGGGACCGAACTTTTTTTCCTCTAGGTTACGGAGAATCGGAAATTTACCGCTTAATACGAATATCACCATTATAATCTTGATATATTGAAATCTATATTGAAATATTCAGTTTTTCGACCTTTTCGCCGCTACGAACACATTTAAACCGTAATATGCCAATGTAATCCCGTTTTACGGTAAATTACGAATATGGACCATCGACACCTTGAGGGCAAACAAAAATTCCTTTTCGTCCAAAAAGACTTTATTGGGGAATTTGTGGAAACTGAAATTTCCCGTACAACACGAATATCGTACATTAAAGCTCCGTGTCCCCCAATTAGTATGCCAAAAGGAGAAAAAACGTGAAATTTTTCAGTTCTCGCATTTTTATCTCAATAAATTATCATATTTTTCCAATTTACAAAAAAAAAGGAATCTCGAGAAACCAGAAGCTGCGCTGAGCCAGCATTTGGACTACGCTACTTCGAAGAATGGAAAGTTTCTTATGAAAAATCGTCGCGTTAACTTCTCGTCCCAGCAGCGCAACCAGAATTATCGTCCCGGAACGTCTACAACTCACTCTAAGAATCGTAATAATCCACCTAACTCGGGGGTTCATCGTCATTCGCGAAAATGCGAGAAACTAACGCGGCACGAATGCGCCAGATTCGATTCGCCCGTTAGCGAGATCGTAAATTCGGAAGTCCCGACGGTGGAGACTGATCATCGTATTTCTTACGAACTGACGCACTCCAGGAACGCGTGCAAAGATTATGACCTTTCCTGGCACTCACCACCCGGTGTAATAGTTCACTCTTAAAATTACGTCTCTTCTTTCTCCTTTTGCCAATATCGGCCAGAAGCTTTCTCACGATTATCGACGTTCCGATAATTCGATAAGTTCTTAACTCTTATTAATCTATTTTCTTGCAAAACTTGAAAAAAATATTCGGAATTATTTATCTCATTATTGACCAAACAAACTTTAATATTCTTGGCTTGAATTAATTTTGAGAAACTTAACGATACGATTGTAAAATCATAAATTACTTGTGGTTAAGAAATAAGTTGAGTTACGAAGGAAACAAAAAATTATTGGAACACGTCGTGGTGTTTTATTGAAAAATGAATCGATGTAAAAACTTGCTTTCGTTTTTTTCCCCAACAGGAACCACACTCTGAGCCGGAAACGGATCGTCCGGCTAAGAATCGTGGCGAAAATGGTTTCGACTCGAAAAAAAGACACTCGGGCCAGGGCGAGAGTATCGACGAGAATCTACGATACGAGAGAGATCAGCGCGAGTTGAAGGATCTTGGCGAGACTTTACGAGAATTCGTGAGACGTAAGATGAGCTCGAGTCGAGTCGTCCAAGAGGAGAAGGAAAGCAACGACGACGACGACGACGACGACGACGACGACGAGATACTGGAGAAAATCAATCTTATGGTCAGCAAGCTACCTGTACCGCGAAAACGAAACGCTCTCACGAGAACAGCGTCGAAGAGCCAGGAGAAATGTACTTCGAGCCCGAACGAAAGGGTAACAAAGTTTCGCGATGTTGTTGGCTTTTTAGGAACCGGATGAGAACTAAAGCCTCACCGGCTGAATTAAAAGTATTATGAGAAGGAAAAAGAGGATCGTGAAAGATTAACGAACCGGGACGGTCGTTGAGTGCGAAATGTGAAATTTTGGTAGAGCGAGAGAAAGAGACGAAAAGTTAAAAAATTAGCCCATTTTTTTTATTAGTACTATCGCGTAAAAGTGAGCGATAAAGCAAATAGTGCCACTTTAGTGTTAGAAGGAACGATGAATTCGAACTCGTTTGAAATCGACAGTCGAGTCTAACCGTTCAAGCTTTTTTCATCGACTCTCAATTTTCCATTAAAGCGAATACAATTTTCTATTCGACGTTAAAATTTTATATTTTTTAAAATCTTCTCTCAGTCAGCAGAACGTTAAATCATACAAAACTGTTAATATTTATTTATTTTATATTATTTCATTTTTCTATTTTACATCATTTGATTTTTTTTTGTAACATTTTATAACTTTGATTCCAAGAACGTATAACTGTCTCTCCTCTTTCCGAATTCGTTTCATCGAACAAATTTGCATTCACGCGAGAACTCAAATATTTTTCGTACCGTAATGAAAGCTTTTGACAACGATTTTGATTAAAACCGTAAAAATAAACTTTTGGTCGTTCCGACCCTGAAAGATACAGAAATAAATTATTCTCGGGAATAATTTACAACGCTTGATATACGAAATACGAAAAAAATAACTACTAACGTGCAAATGACGAATTATCGTTTTACATGCCCTTCGATCGTTTTATCGATGAATAATTCATCGTTCGTCCTATTATTTTTTTAAATATCGACGAACGAACGAGAGAGAGGGGAGACTGAGGTTTTTTTTCACCAGCAATGGAGAAAATGGCTTTAATGGAAAAATAAAGTCAACGATGGTGAGTGTCGTGGCACGAGATCGAATGGTCAGTGATTCGTATCGAACAAAAAAAAAGCCCCCCCAAAAAAACGAAACGAAAGAGCCAACGCGTAGTGGAAAAAGTTTTTCACGATAAATCTCGATGGTACACCTCTCTCTCTCACTCTCTCTTCTTTCGATACAGACGAGAACTCGAACGTCGAAGATCGAAGCCCGAAAGACTTATCACTCGAGTGGGATTGACGGATGTCCTGCCGAGCCGAGCAAGGACCAAGAGCCTCGTAGAAAATCGGAAAACTCGAAACTGAATATCGAGTTGGAAAATTCCAAACTAGAGAGGACCAAGGCTGAAGAGGAGGAGGAGGAGGATGATGAGATAGAGGAAGAGGAAGAGGAAATGGAGGATGAACTGGAGGTGGATCTAGAGATCGAGGAAGAAGAAGAAAAAAATAGCAGGAAGGAAGAGAACGCCGGAAGCGAGACCGAAGAAGAGGCGAGACAACTCGTCAAGGACGAAACGGAGACGGGACGTTTGGCAAAAAAATTGACAAAATCCTGGTCGAGATGGAAACGCGACGAGAATAAGAGTCCTCGCGTTGTTGAAAAATTCAACGAGAACGACCGGAATTCTCATAGATCGAATTTTCGCAAGACGGCGAGAATCTCGCGCGAAACGAGAAACGACGGAAGAGAAAGAATGAAAATTTCTCACGACTGGAGTACAATTTTGTCGAACGTCGCGAGCGTAAACTGTTGCGAAACTCGGGACGAAACGCGGCTCGACGACGAGCTCGTGACTCGCGGGAGTAAGCCGGATTTTCGAAAAAATAGGACATGCGAGAGGGATCTCGCGAGCGAGGAGAGAACGAGAGGAAGGATGTACGAGAGGGCGAATTCGGTTCTCGATTTTTCGAGGAAAAAGTATATAGGTGCATCGTCGTTACGTCGCGTCGACAACGACGACAACGACGAGGAGGATCGAGTCCTGGTGGCGAGTGAGACGAGAACTCGCATCGATGAGATGATCGACGGTGGTCTGAATCACGAGACGACGAGAGAAAAATCCGACGCGCTTCTGCAACCGAGAAAGGCACGTTAATGTCATCTTTTTTTTATATTTATATTTTTTTATCGATACTTTTCTACTAATTGAATTGTCTCTTGGTTATTTTCTGTTCAACTTTTTAATTAAATTTTCATTAATTTTTTTGAAGTTTCAGGTTTTTATTGAAATTTGATTAAGATTAAAAAAAAATTAAAAGAAAACGTTCAAGTCGCACCATTTCTCATTCTCAGTTCTCGTGACGAGAAAAATATGAGACAGATTTTCGTATCACCGTGTACACAGCGGAAAATCGCGTACGAATCGTCTTACTACACGAATATTATATCCAAAGTTTTCTCGCATCCTCTCGGTCCTCTCGCTCATCCGCGACGTTAACTCGCCATCCAGCTCTTTCAATCTCGCAACTTTACCGGATAATCATCAGTTTTTCCCTCTCGTTGAAGCCAAACACATTTTTGTTTCATTTCTAATTTAATTTTTCTTTTAATTCTTTTTTTTAATTACCTTTAGCATTTTTTCTCACTTCGTCTTGAACTACGCGTTGATTTTTTTTTATTTCCTCTCGCTTCAGGATTTGCCGGAGGAACGAGTTTCTTCTTTGAGACGTGGAAGCAACGTCGACGAATCGAGGAAAATAATTACCCCGCAATGTTTTTGCGAGACGCGCACACGACGTCGAGAATTATCGCCTCTCGGTGATAGAAAAATCATCGCGAATGGACGTACGAGACGTGAGAATTGTTTGTGCGACGAGTTCGCGAAAATGTTCGCCGACGATACGAGTCTGCGTCGCGAGTACGTGAGAAAATTGAAAAATCGTCGCTGGGCCTATCTCGACAATATGCAAAACGATTTGGAAAAATTGTACGGTCTCGAGAGATTGTTGGACACGTGCTCGCCCGAGAGAAACGCCACCTCGTCGACCGTCGCTAGAGAAAATTTTGTCCCGGCGACGCTTCGAAACGAAGCGAAAAAATCCGAAGAAAAAACGAGAAATCGTTTCGTCATGGAATCGTGAAATTACGGGGAAAAAAATTTGTTGACCCGAAGAAATCTTATCGAGGAAACTGCGACGATGCGTTCGAGTGAGTAAAAAAAGGCGGACCGTGACGATCGCACGGAAAATTTTATAATCGAGATTTACAAACCGATCGTGGATTTTCTTTTTATCTCAACATTTTTATTTTGTAATAGCTTTTTTTTAATACAAAGGCGTGCTCGATGTATCACGAGAATTTATCTTGTACGTGATTTTTTAATCGAAACGTAAAACTGGTATGAAAAATTTAATTACAGTTTTTTAATTACTTTGAGAATCTTCACAGGTTGAATTTCGCGTTAATGTTTAATATCGAGCGAATATTGAAATGAGAAATGAGAGATTGGCTGGCCTTCTGTCTGTCTTCTTTTTTTGTCTTTTGTAATTGAAAATTTTGTTAAAAATCTGAACGTTGCGAATTTTTTTGGAACTCTTTGAAATCGTTGCAGCCCGAAGGTTTATCCGTGTCGATCATTCGCTTTACGTCGGTTCGTTCGACGAAGCGAATACCGAAAACAGTTTAAAAAAGGCAAAAAAAAGGAAACGCGAAAGGGTAATCGATGCGAGGGGGAGAAAACAAAAAGTTTTGTAGTTACGCGCGAGTACAGAAAGGAAGGAGGAGAGGGGCTAATACGACGGAAGGCGATCGAGGTCTAACGAGGTCTTTGAATAGCGAACTTTTCGAAGTCACCCACTCACCCGAAAGCCGGATGCGGAGCTACTCCAAGTCGAGAGAGACTTTGCGCTCGACCTTTGAAAAAGCGAGAATAACCTTTATCGGCGTCTGTACAGAAAAGTGCAGTCTCGAGTCCTCGAAAAAAGAAAAATCGATCATGCCACGGAATGTAACGAAGAACGACGAAATGGAAGAGCGTCGATGATTCACCTTCCTGTTTTTGTTTCTCTTTTTTTCATCATTTACTTGCGACCTTCTGAAAAAGCGCTAGTTAAGTTTCGTTATCGTTCGATCGTTCGGAAAATTAATGACGTCAGGATTAAATCACAAATCGATCAAGATCGACATCGATCAAAATTTAACTCTGCTTCCCGATACGTTCGAAAAAATTCCATTTTCTATGAGAAAAATAGAGTATTCTATTTATTCTCTTATTAAAATTTTTTCCTTTAAGGTTTTTTTTCTCAAAAATTAAAATAAATTTCATTTTTTGCTTAAAAAGTTTTTGCTTCCACGAAGCCGGCTAGATAAAATTGACGAATATTTTTCTCGATCGTGCGTAATTGTAATTATACAAGAATTGTCAGATCGGCTCTTAAATCGCCTAACAGTTGTTGTTTAAATTTGCAAGCGACCACCCGAAATATTGAAGATCCTCGACGAACGATGAATAATCGGAAGGGTGTATCTCCTATCGGCTTTAATATTGAAATACGCCTTTTTGATTCACATCTCTTCACACACACACACCCACACACATATATACATATATATACATATAAATATATAAGGGTAGCTCTAAAGAGCGAAGACACAGCTGGGGGCGGGTTATTAGTCGAAAAGTTAATGAGTTACGAGGTCTCTGGGACTGCACGAGCTGGATCGATGTTTTCTGTTGCCCTCCCCCTCACCACCACCCCTTCCTCTCCTCCCCACCCACAACCCCAAAAGCTCCCTTGTTGCACTATGCACATGCTACATATCACATAGAAATACCAGGAGTGCGAAACTTCGCAGCTTGTTTCCACGATACTCGAACGAGGCGAAGCTCGAGAAATACAACAAGAAAAAAAGATTTAAAAAATTCGTAACACGAACGATGTCGATAAATTACAAATTCGTATAAAGTTCGAATGAAAAGAGACGATTTGGGACGATCAATTGTTTTCTTTTTACCTTTTTTTTTTGAGACAATGTTACACGTTTCGTTTAATAGCGAATTATTGAAAAACACAACGTCTCGTTACAAACTGATTTTCATAAGAAAATTCGAGACGAACGTGAAATAAAATATCGAGACATCGTCGACGCGGAAACGTCGTCGAATATTTCTTGGGTCGTACGTCGGGGGTGTAACTATATATTCTTCCTCGTCGACTGAAGTTTCACACGACGAGAAGATTTTTTTATTTTGTCGACAAAAATTGAGGAAGGAAAGGAAGTTTTTTTTTCAATGTTTTTATGCGATTTTTTAAGTTCGTTCTTTGTTGCGGAAAACGTCGTTGAGAAAGAAAGGTCACGGGGTTTGATTTTAATGATTTTTCCGATGGAAGAAAAATGCCTTCGTCGATTTTACGAACGGGATTAATTTTTTATCTTCGTCGCGATGAAGGACGGTCGTTACGTCTCGAGGGTAAAAGCTTCGGTCGCGAGGGTACGGACGATTCCCTTTCATCCTTGGAAGTCAACGCGGAAAGTAAGTGAGCTCGTCGAGCGACGACGACGACGTCGTCGTCGTCGTCGTCGTCTTCGTCGTCGTTAGCATCTCAAGAGGAAGAGCGTAGGAGCGAAATCCCGGTGTGGCTTTTCGTCGAGAGAGAGAGAGAGAGTGAGAGAGAGAAATTCTCTCTTGGTATATTTGTGTACCCAAAGGGACACGAAAAGCTCCCGAACGGATGCGGTTTATCGCCTTGGCTCTCTTTGCTCGGTCGTACCTCGGTCGAGCGAAGAGAGAGAGAGAACTCTCTTCGCCACAAATATTCGCGCTAAACTTCATCTAAGCCATTCTACACGCGTCGACTCACACGTATAGACGTGACGAGGGCCTCGTACGGAACGAACGTTACGCATCCTCGAGCTTTTTCCTATCGAGTTCGTTCCAGATTTTTCAGGATATTCGGTACATTGGATTTTTTTTTGGAATGAAAATTGAGGGTTGTTTATATATATATAGGTTTTTAATTAAAACGGGACACCCGGTATATATGTGATTAATTTGAGTGCAAGCAGGATAGCTGGGATATTAGTTTGTACAATTTAGAGGAGACACCCGGTATATTTGTCTTTAATTCAAGTCGGACACCCGGTATATTAATTTATTTAATTCACGCATGACACCCGGTGTAGCGCTTTTTAATTAAAATTAGAAACTCGATATATACGTTTTTTATATCGTTTGGATACATGGTATATGGGATTTTATCTCAAATGATGCACCCGGCATATTCGTTTATCAAAGTGAAATAAGACACCCTGTGTATGTATTTTTAATTAAAACGGGAAATTCGATATATGCGTTTTAACTCGAATCGGACACGCGGCATATGTGCTTTTAATTCAAATGAGACACCCGCTATATTAGTGTATCAATTTTAAATAAGACACTTTGTGTAATTTATTTTTCATTGAAACGAGAAACTCGATGGTTACATTTTTATTTGAATTGGACACGCGGCATATTTGCTTTTAATTCAAATGAGACACCCGCTATACTAGTGTATCAATTTTGAATAAGACACTTTGTGTAATTTATTTTTCATTGAAACGAGAAACTCTATGTATATCTACATTTATTATTTGAATTGGACACCCGGTATATTCGTTTATCAATTTTAAATAAGACACCCTGTGTTTGCATTTTTAATCAAGACGAGAAACTCGATATACCTATACGTTTTTACTTTAATTGGACACCCGGTATATCTGCTTTAATTCAAACGAGACACCCGATATATTTGTTTATCAATTTTAAATAAGACACGCTGTGTCTGCATTTTTAATCAAGGCGAGAAACTCGATATACCTATACGTTTTTGTTTGAATTGGACACCCGGTATATCTGCTTTTAATTCAAACGAGACACCCGATATACATTAATTGTTCAAATTCATCCGAGATTCTCGATGTATTCGCATATCGAATTCGCACAAGACAGCCGCTGTGTTAGTTATCAATCCAAATTGAACACCCGGTACATATGGCGTTCCCGATTCTCATTAAAAATGGGACACCCGGTACGTGGACCGAGAAGCTCTTGTACATTCGGCGATTGCGTTGGCAAGATGTTTCCCACGGTACCGGGCGAGATATATTGACGAAGTTCTCTTTCACGCAAACTGACTTCGATAATACCGCATGGTGCACGGAAAAGCGGGACAACGTGGGTCGTCCGAAAACTTAATCTCAAAGATTCGTCACGCAGTACGATACTTTCGGGACTGAATAAGCCTCGATATTATTAAAAATCAGGAACCGGCCGACAGTACCGATCGATTTTACTCTATAATTAATTATCACGAATATTAATAATTTTTTAAAAATTTCGATTAAAATAATGACAACAACAACAACAACAACAACAACAATAATAATAATAATAACAATAATAATTGTAATAATCATAATAATAATAATCATAATAATATCAATGATAAAACGATTATAAAGTTCTGAATTAAATATCCGCAATTTCTAAATTTTTCCTTTCTTAATACTCACGAGCAATATCGAACTTTCCATTCATCGCGTCCGACAATTCTATCGCATGGTCGAAGAATCTTGAAAAGAAAGACTCGAGCACTGTCCCATCCCCGCTTGTAGAACGTTTCACCGATGAACGCACCCCCCCCCCCCCCCCGTCCATCCCCCACTCGCCCCAATCATCCCCCCAACCCTCCGTCCGTCATCCTCCCACCAACCCACTCTCCTCTCCTAGAAAACATTGAAACGATTCGAATATATGAAAATAAACCGCTGACTAAAATGTGCCGCGTTATTATTATTCTGTTGTATGCGTATGTAGATTATAGATATAATATTATGTTATAAGACATATACTTATGTATATGTCGAGTCTGTAACAGCGCGCAGGCAACAGCAGTCCGCTGGCTGTGCGGTAGACAAGGCTCCCGAGATATTGAAACTGGATCGTAGGGGGATGAAGGGCGAACGAGAAAGGGAGAGAGAGAGAGAAGAGAGAGAGAGGGAGAGGGAGATAGAACCGGGAAGAAGCGCGAGTGGCAAGGGCCATTGGGAATGGTACTGGGGGTGGGGATTCACAGGGGTGCTTCCTGGGATTTTCAGTTCGCGCGCGACCACCGCGACGTGAGCACGTTCTTTGAGGGCGCGCGCGCGCGCTGAAACCTTTATCGTCCGATATCGCGATAATCTAGGAGAATCAAACGATCGCGTACGACGTCGAAATTCTTGCGAAAAGAAAAATAAAGAAAAAAACAACAAAAACAACAAATACGCAACATCCGATTTTTTCCATCCCTTGCTTTAGTCTTTTGCCCTTTTTTTTTAGTTCTTTCAGTTGAATCGAACGGATCTTCCTTCGTTTATCAACGTTTCGTCGTTTTAATTCGCTCGATTGACTCGAACGTGATTCTTTCTTAGGCGATTTTTTTTTTTTTTTTTTTTTTTTAAGAGTTTTATCTTTTTTTTTCTTTAATCAAATTTTTGTAATTTCGGTTTTTAATCTCGTTCGCGTCGCGTGCCCGAGCGATCCTCATCACGAGGAGATCGTAACGTATATCCGGTCGGCAGCCGGTGCACAGTCGAAACGTCTCGGGGGCAAATTACACGCCTGCTCTCCCTTCTCCTCCCTCGCACCCTCTCACCCTCGCCACTCAGACCGCATCGTCGCTTCATCAATCAAACCTCGGCGTTTTTATCGTTCCTACGTAAAAGTTTTTCGTTCCTTTGCTTCTTTAAAAAAAAAAAATTTTTTATTCTTCTTTTCTCTTTTTTCTCCCTTATTATTCTTTTTTTCACGTAGACACGGAGGGTCTCGTTATCGAGGCTCAGGAATCTCGCGGTGGAGACTGCAACCGGAAGAGTAACGAGATTGCACTTTAAGGGATGAGGGGAGGGGTAGTTTGAGGGGTTGGGGGTAAGGGTGGTAAGACACGGCAATCGCGACCAAGTCAGAGAGACCTCGTGCTTTATCGGCTCGTAGAACGCGTGACGAAGGATCGTTCGACTAATTTTTGTGGCTAAATTTTTTATCTACGTTTTAAAAAAAAATGTTTTTTTTTCTTTTCTTATCATCAACATCCTCGTTCTCCCGAGCACTCGAGATAACACATGTTCGACAAAAATTCACGATATTGGCTATAAATAATCGCGATCGTACGTGAAAATAAACGAGTGCGGGGGTTGACAGAAAGAGAGAGAGAGAGAGAGGGAGAAAAAAAGTCACGAAGTGGCCGATGGCGATGAAAAGTCGAGGAACGATGTTTTTTTAACGAAAGTACGATGGAGAGAGAGACAGAGGCGTTTGAGTCTTTTTTCCCTTATCTTCGGTTCATAAAATTATTCGCACGATTTGAGAAAAAAAATTAATTCTTCCGATTTTATTTCGCTCGAATTGAAAAAAAGACAGAATACCGGAAGTCGTTGCAGAATTGCGAAGGGAGAAAGAGTTTGCGGTCGATCGAGACTCGACGATCGATAACGCGATAACGGAAGTGGTGGAAATACAAGAGAGGAAAAAAAATAGCGTCGATCGAACGTTTCGTTATCGCGATCGAGAACGTAACGTCCGACCGGAAGTCGAACGAAATTGGCAAAAAAATCGATTTTTCGACGCTCGATTATCACTCGTCCGGCAAATATATCGACCGTCGTCTCGCACGAGTCGTGATTCGCGGGTTGTTTAATCCGCGCGAAATGAAATAGAGAACGAGGACGAAGAATACCGGAAGTGACGGAGCAACCGGAAGGGTAGTTCTCGACGTCGGACGCGCGCTGTACCTCCAGGCTGTCGAGAATCGTGGGAGTGCGACGTGCGAGTGCGAGTCTCGCGTGTGTGACTTGAACCGCGTCCTTCGAGCCAGAAGATAAAAAAGCGAGGAAAAAAGGACGAAAAAAAGAGAAGAAGAAGAAGAAGAAAAAAAACCGGAAACGCGGAAGAGCGATTAGAAAAAAGGGGAAATCCGACGAGGAGAAAAATCGAGCCGAAGCGATCGTTTTGCGTCGAAAAAGACGAATCGTGACGAAACCGGAAGTCAAATTCAAAGTGTAAAGAACGAGAAGGAAGAAAAGTGCGCCCGGAAAACACTCAAAAAAAGGACAAAAGAAGAAACAAAAACATTTAGAAAAAAAAAAGAAAACACGTGAGAAAAATCGCGAGAAATCGAACGACGAAGCAAAAAAAAGTACAAAGTCATCGCGTTGTGCGAAAAGGAAATAACGACGTGGGTGGTTACAAGGAGTGAAGGAAAAAGAAGAAAAAAAATAGGGGAGCGAATGAATTTTCCAGCGAACGCCCTACCCTAGTCGCTTCTTCATTCTCACTCTCAAAAGTCTCGAGTCATCGAGTTTCATTCGGTAACCAGGAGTCGAATAGGATTTCCCTTGGCATCTCGGTCTCGGGACAGGGGGTTGGGGGTGGGGGTTTATAATCGAGTCGATAAGAATCGGCAATTCTGCGTATTCGCGCCAAGATATTCGTCGCGTCATCGAGAATTACGAAGGGAAGAGGAAGAAAAAACAGGAAAATATACATCGGGGATGAAAAAGTTCGACCCTCGAGGTTACGCGGTCTTTATCGTCGTTTTTTCTTCTTTTTTTTCACGAGAAAATAAATAAGATAATTGGAAATCATTGAGAAGAAAAGAGGTTGGGGTGAAGGAGGGAGGGACGAAGAGCATCGTCATCCCTTCGACGAAACTGGAATTTCCAAACCGGAAGTAGAGCTTAAAATCGGCTTAATTAAACGTGACGAAGGATCGCGGCACGCACCGAGCGTCGAAACAGGAAACACGGTGAGTATTATTGTACCGGAGATGATCCTCTCGCGTATGTGGCTTTTAGTCCGATAGTCGGAGGATTCTCGTGTCTCGGATTTGTAGACGCGTTGATACGGCTCTCGTATATATCGGGCTTAATACCCATCGCTGATCATCCACCCGAGACACGCTAATTATTAACGTTTGAAAATTCTTTTTTTTTTTATATTCGAGCGAATATTTAATTTTGTATTCGAGGAAAATTGTGAAATATTAATTGGATTTCGATGAGAAATGAAATATTTTTCTTTTAAATTAAATATTCAATATTATTCTTGAATTCGAAAACATTTATATTTCCTTTTTTCGACCAGATTATTTTATTTTATTTTATTTTTTTAAACAATTAAACCGAATAATCCGAATAACGAAATTATGAAAATTTGTGGACGCGAGCTGTATGAACCATCGAAGGATTTTCGAGTAATAAATGCGTACTTATACAAACATCGTACGACTAGCGACGCGACGAGGATTTTTCAACTTCCGGTCTGCGAATTTTTTAGCTGCGAATAAAAGAGAGGAAGCGATTTCGTTATCATGAAAAGTACGCTCATATCCCTTGTGTATCGTGACAAAATAATACGGTACCGAGCGTATAAAACCGTTTGCGTATTTACACACGTAGAAGACAGAGTGAGCATTATAATCAAAAAGAGTGAGAGAGAGAGAGGGAGAATTTACACTGCCCAATACCGTCGAAAGAGCAAACACAAACAGATGTGTCTCACTCGATTGCCGTTTCATTCGTATCGAGCCTCGAGCTCGTGGGACAAATCTCTATTCCCTTGGACGAACTTCCCACCCCGAAAAGAAAAAACGAACAAAGTTCATCACTGTGAACGATACAAAGTGAAAAAAAAAAATGAAAAAAAAACGAAAAATTACCTAATTTTAAAAGCACAATTTTCCTTTTCCAATTAACGATAAATTCGACAAAATCAACGCAATTACTCCTCTCCCGATGAATTTTAATATTTTATTTTAATTAATACCGTTCAACGATAATTATAATATCGCTTGAGAATTAATCAAAATAATTTTCTAAAAACTTGAACAATGTTTCTTTTTTTTTAATTCTCTCAAATCTCGCGAGGAGAAAGTATTTTAATCGAAAACAATAAATAAATACAAACAAAAATGGGTAAACATAAATAAATCAATAATTAATGAACGTAAGTGATAATTAACGAGTCTCGAAGTTGAGAGTAACGCGGTGCGTTAGTCTTCAGCTCGCTTCATTAGACGCTGTCCGTTTGGATAAAATAATGACCCGGAGGTGGTGGGAAAGGACGTACCTAGTAGGAACCGGAAACGGGTAAGAAGCTTATCCATCCGCGACGAGAGGCTTCGCGGTACACACACACACACACACACACACACACACACACACACACACACACACACACACACACACACACACACACACACACACACACACACACACACACACACACACACACACACACACACATATATATATATATATATATATATATATATATGTTTTCGAGCGAGGTTCGTCGTCTCCTCTTCCGCTCCGGCGAAGATCAAGTCGATCGCATCCTCGTAAAAGCCCAAAGTATCCCGACGTGTAGCTGAGCGAGAGAGTAAAAAAAAATCAGTTTATTCGCATCGAGCGTTACTCGAGTGATTTCCCGAAAGGCGATTAAATAAAAAAAAAATCAAAACAAACAAAATAATAGCAAAAAAGGAACTACTTATAAAAAAAAGTCATAAAAAATCGCGTCAAAAACAATTTAAATTTATCACCATAAAACGCATTTTATAAGAAAAATCACTTTCGATATTCGCGACTCCGAGGGAAATATAGCTTGGTGTAAGCGAGGGGGCTTGAATATTCGATATTTCGCGAAGACTTAGAAATTGAAAGAAGAAAAATGAAAAAAAAAAAAAAAAAAAAAAAAGAAAATGAACAAAAAATGCTACCGCACGTCGTATAAACGGAAAGCCCCGGGTGAACTTCGCTCCTTGAATATGAAATCGACGAGGGTCGTTTCTGAAAGTAAACGATAAGAAACGAGAGGAACGAAAGAAAAAAAATGTCCGTTATGAAATGTCCCGAGAAGACGCGAATCGAAGAAGCAAACTGCGAATCATATATAGAAATATATTTATATATCTGTGTGTGTGTGTGTGTGGGTCTCTGTGTGTTTGTTTGTGTGTGTGTAAAAGAGGAAGAGAGCGTCTACTTGGTGGTCGTTACCGATGAATGAATAAGTGGACTATTATTTTATTCTCGGCACTCTCGGTCGAGATGGCACCGGAGGCTGCTCAAGGAGTATCGTCGGTGTTATCATCGTTATAACCGCGTACATTTATGTCGAGGAGCGCAGTCAAGATCTCATCTTCGAGACACTCGTCATCATGAAGATTTTATACTTCGAGCGTGGATGTGTTCACGACCCGAGGTTAACAGTGACCTTGTAAAGGGTTAGAGGTTTTTACGTTTTCTCTCTCTTTTTTTTTTCGAAAAACGCTTCGTCGTTTTTACAAGTTGTTTGGAGTTTTTTTGAAAAAAAGAAGAGAGAGAAGAAAAAATGAGAGAAATATTTCAACGTCGGTAATATTTCGAGTACGGATGAAAATAATTTTCCGACCGTAGAAAAGTATTTCGAGAATCTTTCGAGCTTTTTTCGCGCGAACGATTGTATTTCGCAAATCATGAAAATATTTTTACAACGAAAATATTAGTTCAAGAATTTCTCGCTGTTTGTGTGCGAAACAAGTGATAAATATCGATTTAACTTTGTGGACCGATCGGATATCGGGACCGGGGCTACGTGCGTAACGAACTTCCCGACGGGACGAGGGAGGCTCGTGAATGTGATCCAACTAGGCCAAACGTTGTAGTAATACTCTCTCTCTCTCTCTCTCTCTCACACACACACACAGTCTTTACTCCTCCGCGACAAGATCGAAAGCTCCGTATCTCGTATCACTCTCCAATCGCTCTTCGATCTCGTCGTTCACGGAAATTTCTCTGTCGTAGAGGCAATCAGGATCGTGTACGGTAACACGAAATTTACGTTGGCCCGTCTACGCGCCTAACGTCCCTCGAGATGCCCGTTACTCTGGGTATCATATTATATATTTATATATATATATATATATATATAGTTTACATTATATTATATTATATATACAGGGCGATTTTCCTAAGGTATAGCACCGTTTATTCTGGGGTAGATGGGACCATTACAAACAAAAGTTGCAAATAAACATTAGGGATATTTTTAATAGTTTACGAGATATGAATATTTAAAGTTGATCGAATCAGAGCGCGCCGAGAAGCGTTGGAGCCGCCCACTCTCCGTCCTAGCCGTAGATATAGCACAGTTTAGGGCGTTACATTTGTGATTGCAAAATTCAGAGCAGTCAATTATTATTATTTTATTCCGCAGTCATTTTTATTTGTCGGGCATTGACTGCTCTGAATTTTGCCGAGCGCGCCAAATAAAAATGACTGCGTAATAAAATAATAATAATTGACTGCTCTGAATTTTGCGATCCCAAATGTAACGCTCTAAACTGTGCTATATCTACGGCTAGGGCGGAGAGTGAGCGGCTCCAACGCTTCTCGGCGCGATCTGATTGGACAAACTTCAAAAATTGATATCTCGTAAACTATAAAAAATATCCCCAATGTTTATTTGCAACTTTTGTTTGTAATGGTCCCATCTACCCCAGAATAAATGGTGCTATACCTTAGGAAAATCGCCCTGTATATATATATATATATATATATATATATATATATATATATATATATATATATATATATATATATATATATATATATATATATATATTAGTATATTAGTATTATATTAGTTTATATTATATATATATATATATATATATATATATATATATATATATATATAATATGAGTTGAGGTCTTCTATCATTATATACATTATATATATGTATATAGCGTGTATGGATTGATAGAAGACCTCATCATCGAACTTTGAAAGTATCCTGTACGGAGATACGGCCACTCGAGAGGCAAGGAAGATTAGAAAAGTCGCGTAGAATGGCGCCTAGATTGAATGTTACACAATCTTCTTGTCCTGCTTGTCCAGAATTTTCAGTTTTTGGTTCCTCGGAGTTGAGTCAATAAAAAGAAAAATCAATGTCTATTTTGAATTTTTGAAACATTATGTAATTAATTAATGTCGTCTAAATACGATCGATTAATTAGTCGTATTTTTTGTGACGTTTCGCGAACTTTGACTGAGGCAAAGAACAGAATTTTGACTATTTGCAAATTTGGAGATGGAGTTGATTTTTATTTTGATTCGACATTTTTTTTTCAAGCGCTTTATTTTCACACTCTCGATCAAGAGTCGATTAAAAATGAATCAACGGTCAATTTACGGCAGTCTTAATAACGATTCTTACCTCGTTTACGTTGGTTTATCTTCTCTCGTCACGAAAAACTATCTCGCACGAAACGATCGCGGTTCGCAAAGCAAGTTGGTCGAATTTTTAATTAAAATTTTTACATTCAATTTTTCATCCAGGAACGAGAGCGAGCGAGACCAATTTTCGAAGTCGCATGGTTTTTATCGATATCGGTGAAAAGTTAACAAAGACGAAAAAAAAGAGGAAAAAAAATGAAAGGACGTAATAATCGCGCTCACGGGAGTAACTCCCACGAGCTTAATAATCTCGGCGAGATACTCGAGAAGAGTGAGATACTCCGGACGGTAAAGAAAGAAAAATGAGAAAAATGAAAAGAAAAAATGAAAAAAAAGTCAAAATGTAAAAAAATGTGTCCTGTTATTTAGGACTCGTACCGAGTGCCCCGTTTCGAGATACCAAAGAGAATTCCTTGACGGAAGTGCCGAGAAGAGAGAGAGGAATAAAAAAAGAGAAAAAGGGGAAGCTGGAGGGGTGCGCTCTGTTCTTTGTTCTCGCTGCTGGAATTGAAGTCAAAGAGGAAGGACTTGGTGTCGCTCGTGAAACTTTCTGTGCGTGTAACGACGTGAATCCTCCGCAAAGATTTATTGTTCTCGTACTTATTGTGACGAGGATCTTTGTCCAAGTCTCAATTAACGGCAACTTGCGGCTGTGCCAGAATTTTCTCTTTTTTTTGCGTTTTTTCGCCATTTTTTGTTAAGAATTCCCAACTGACTCGTTCCCTATCCGACGAGTGAATAATTATTTATTTCACGTTACTTCCTCTATCGAGAATCGATAGTAAAAGATTTTCTCATTATTCCAAGTATCTCATGAAACTTTTTGTCGAAAGTGAAGAAAAAATTCATTCAACACGTTTCGTTTCGCACTTCGATCGAACGACCGGTGTATTTTCTTTGACAGAAAAAATGTTACGCTGTCGTTGTTATAGTCGGAAATTAGTCTTAAATTTGAAGCTTAGCGCGCGTTTGATATTGGACGCAGGGAATATTCCGGGTTCCTGTCAAACGAGACACCCGTGTGTTATACGAATTTACGGTAAATCGCGCACTGCGACGTTGCGACGCGTTGATTACTCCGTGAGACTCTCGACCACGAGTCTCGAATTTCGTATATTATCGTATAATTTTACCACGATTCTTGGCAATAAATCGTGTCAACGAAGAATTTGACATTATTAAAGGAACCAAAAGTAGGAAAAAAGTCGAAAGAGTCGTTTTTGTACATGAAAATCGTCACGATTGTTCGCGAACGACTTTGCTGAAAAATTGCGAACGGAAACGGGGATAATGGCAGTTTTTTGGCGTCGTCCGGAGTGTATTATGGGAGTAACTGGTACTTCGAGAGTCCTTTTACTCGTATCACGGAGACGAAGGACCTTTGGGTCCTCGCTGTGTAGGTGGCGTGCAGCGCGAATCGTCGAGCTGCGGCGCGGGACTCGAAGAGAAAAGTTTCGGGAATGGAGACCGTTGTTGCAAAGGATCCAGAGCCAAAGTGAGCTTCACGAGACTCTAATTATATTGCACGGAGACGCCGAGTCCCGACCCTGAATCCCGGAAGTGCGGAGGTAATTTCCTTTTTTTTATTTTTCGCTAGACTTTTCGCGATATCGCAGTTTTGAGTACTTTTTTCGGTCGGTGGCACCGAGACCCCGAGTGCAAACTAGAACTGCATCGGGAAAAAACATCGGATAATCTTGTAAATATTTTATTTTTTTAAAAATACCCCAAAACAATGATTGGGGTGGAAAAAAATTGTTAGAAAAAATGTGATTACACGTAAGAGTGAACTAAAAGCGAAAAGCAAATATGAAATTGAAACGAACCTGGGCAATAACAACGAAAATTGTTTGGTACGAGATAAAAAAAAACAAAATAAAAAATATGCCAAAAGGATAAACATATATAGTCAAAGTTGCGGAAATTAATGTGACAACGAGGTTTCCGTCCTTGACCACCCCGAGAAAGAGGTCCAGAAGGACGATTGCTGGTCACTCGCGCAACCCCCGAAACACAAACAACGGTCGAGCGAGAGACGATATAATTCAAGGACTAAATGGTCGGTGGATATGAGACGACGAAGCGCGGGAGATACGATGCGCGTGAGACGACGTAGACAAGGAGGCAAAAAAAACATCTCTTGCTCGCTCGCTTTCTCCCTCGCGCTCGCTCTCACGAGGGTCGACGAGAAATAGGTGCAACCTAATAAAACCGAACGTCTACGAGCGCGGGGTGAGATCATAGCGCGACGAGAGATATTGGATGTGGAAAAAAGGATGAAAAAGAAATTGAAAAAGAAAAGCGAAAAACATTGAAAAATAGAAAAAGAAAACGAACGAAACAACAAAACAAAAAATACAGCGGTAGAAAAAAAAAACCACGGGGAGATTCTATTTAGTTTTCAAGTCGTTGCGACGAACTTTTCTCGCGTCGTCGCCAGGAAAACGAATGCCAACTGATATTTATTTCGTCCCGGGGATAAAAAAGAAAAACCTCGACCCTGACGAAACTTCACTTTTAACCTTCGCGCGCGCGTGTTCACTTTTATACAAAAAAATGGAACGCGAGATGAAACAAATAAAGTAATGGATTACTTTATCGTTCGTCGTTCTACAAAATTCAATTTTTCGTTGGAAATATCGAGACAATTCAAAAAAGTACAAATAAAAAGTGTATGCAATTTCTCAAAAAAATCATATAAACAAAATTACGCAACGAAATATAACGTTACGCACTTCGTTTCCGAAAATTATCGATAAATTCAATAAATTATCGACGATTATCGATTATCGGCGAATAAAATATGAAATCAAATTATAAATTTCAATATCATTCACTACGATTGTTCGCGCGAACGACGAGAATTCGTGATTAAAGTTTGCCTTGACCAACGTATTTTTTTGTTCTCTCTTGTACACAATGAAAGGGATTTTTTGTTTGTTTTTGTTATTTTCGAAGCTGCGCGGGCCAAAAATATCTCGACCCGGTGCATTATTTTGCTATTACGTATGTGTGTGCATGACGGTGTGCTTATACGGGCAATCGCACATTCGCTGTTGCAAAAAGTCTGAATAAATGCGGACGAAGAGTCGGATCGGGACGTGTTTCCATGGCAAGCACTCAACAAATAATGACAAACGAAGACTCATATGCAACCCTCGCAAAACCAACCCCTCCCTTCCTCCCCCCTCTCTCTGTTCCTGTCTCTCTGAGCGAGGAGATGAGAGATCGAGAGAGGAAGAATGCACTTGACCCTCCCCCACCCACCCCCCGCCGCCCCCTCCCCACCACCACCATGTACGTGTGCATTCACAGCCACCGCACATACACAGTGCACGTATCCTTTGGACACGATTGTTCTCTCCATTCCGCACTCGGATCTAGACGCGTGTGCCAGAGATAAATGAAGAACGAAGTTAAAAAAAACGAAAAAATAACCAAAATAAAAATAAAATACATGGGAGCGGTCGCCGCGTATCAGAGAGTTCCGGACATGAAAGAGCTCTTTCCTCGTCTAGACATCCGGTGGATGAGCGAAACTCTACTCTGCTCTTTCGATTTTGACAGTTATACGAAATGGAAGAATGCTATGTTTTCTTTTTCGTCGTATTAATAATGTTTTTTGGAAATTTTGTTTCTTTTTTTTAGTATTTTTGTAGCGTTTTTTAAATCTTTGATCGTGCGTGTATTTTACGGATTTGGGTTTTGTGATTGTTTGGACGAACGTGACGTTTTTTTGTTTTGGGTCAGACGAACGTTGACAGGAAAATAAATGAAATTTTCGATTAATGTGATTAACGAACGAAACAAGCGGGGATGAAAAATCATATTTTTCTTCGTGGAAGATTTAATTTTGAAATATCTGGATTTTGGCAATTTTCTTTTAGATCCATAGATTTTTAGATTTTTTAGATCGAAAATTTGAAAATTATGGCAAATGCGCACGACTAAAAAAAAGTTTTTAATAGACATTTGACCAGCAAGCGAAGGAAAATTTTTGGATTATTTCGCCGTCGAATATTTCGCCATGAATCCCTAAAAAGGTGAATAATTTTCTGGCTTTGTAAAAATTTCGAAGAATATTCGTAAGTATAGGTTCGTTTTTCCGGCGATGATTTGATCCAACGGAGCGGTGCAACGGTCGACGATCGTCCACGAATATTTAAACGGCGAGAATTTTCGTGCCGCGATATCTCGTAACGTTTTTGTCGTACATTTATTCGCACGAGGATTACCAGAAGCACGTAGTTTTTGGTATGAAAAGTAGCGATGATATAGCGACGAGAGAGAGAGAGAAAGAGAGAATAAATTTTATCATCGCGATAATATATTCCGCTAAATCAAAATTGAATAAGGATTATCCTCGATGGCGCACGTGCGCGAGCTCGACCCGAGAACGAATATCGAGAATTACCCGAATAGCGAAGAATAATCGTCGCAAAATTATACGGTGTTACGAATGAATAAAAAGAAATAAAAAATTGCAAAAAAAATAGCCGTCAGATATTCGAGCCGGTGCACGCGTATGAATTTTAGAATTTATACGAACGCGATACGGCGAGCGACTCTCATGAAATTCTCAAACCGAGAGGATTATAAAAGCGATAATTTTTCAGATTTGCCTCACAATATTAGGAAAATTATGATTTGAAAAATAAAAAAAATTGTTCGCGACAAAACTAACGGAAATAGTGAAATTTTGAAAAATGAAAAAAATAAAATTTTCTGCATTTTTTCCAATTTTTTGAACGAAAATCGAGCGACGAATTTTGTCATCGATATTTTTTTTGTAACCGCGACGTCGCGTCACTTTTTTCTTCGGTCGAGGAATAATAAGAGAAAAGAAGAATAAATAAAAAGAAGAAAAAACGAAGATTCCGGATCGAGCGAATCGAGCTCGATGAAGCGAATGGAACGAGGGGAAAATAGGCGAAGAATCGAAAAGCGAGGAGTAAAGATTGTTTTTCGACGTCTGTTCGTACCGGAACGAGATGGACCCGTTGGGATTTCTTTATCTTGTTTTTTTCTTTTTTTATATTTCCAATAATCGCGAGGTAATATCTGGTCCGGGACGACATCGCCATCGACGAGAAAAGAAGGACGAAGAGTATGGAAAAAAATGAATCTGTAGAGAAAAGATAGCGGGTATAGCAAGGGGTGAAAGTTGCGACGAGGAAAAAAAAGTTTCAAACAGGAATTTTGCCATGTGGTTCGGACGAGGCCAATATCCATCCTTTTTTCTCGACTTTTCTCTTCGAAATACGGAAATACTTACAACATCGAAATGCCTAAGCCAAAAAAAATATATTTATTCATGGATTCTAAATGCTTATAAATAAGCGACCAAAGCCCTTTAACCGGAAGTTGGCGTTTTTTTTGTTTTGCTTTTCAGTATTTCAATAATTCTATTTTTGTCGATTCAAAAAATATTTTTTAGCACTAATTTTTTTTCTTTGTGTAACGCGCGAGAATAAAATTAGTTTGAAATAAACTCAGCTCGAAGATTCACGGCATTGTCTCGTCAAAATGGTAAAATAAAATAAATAAAAATAGAACGAAAAGCGCGAAAGTTGCGAAAACTGACGGATGTTGAGTGAAAAGTTTTTTTATTTGCAAATTGAATCATTTAATTATGAATGCACGGGTTCGCATCCTGAGAACGTTGAATGTCGTAAAGGACGATGTGCGAACAAGGACGCGACACCTTATAAAATTGTAAAAACGTGAAGCTCTCTCGTCTCGATGAGTTCAAATATTTGCCGTTCTCTCACGCGCTACCCTTCGTGGCTTGGACACGAGAATGCATAAATTTTTTTCCTTCTTTTTTTTTTGGAAAAATCTACAAACGGAAAGCAGAAGTGAGAGAAAAGTAACGAATCCTAAAAGGGAATGCTACAGTAGCGAAGAATGAAACGTACGTGGCCTGGAGAAAAATTCCCTAGTGTGAATGCGTGTCCGTGTCGAAGATTCCTGGCTATACACGAGAGATACAGTGTGCTCTGTAAAAGGCGCAAATGCACTCGCTCCGTTTATTCCTCTGGCATTTTCCGAGGCATTCGTTTCTGCATCGAATTACCGATATTAAAATCTCACAAAAAGCAAGCCCAGGAGCTTTTCGCGAATAAATTATCTTTCGTCACGAAAAAAAAACAATTTTTTTTTCATCGTATCACTAAAGGTAAGAATTCAAAAGAATCATCTCCAAAAAAGTAGCCTCGAGGGTGTTGTCAATTTTGCGAATAACGCATTAGTATAAAAGATTGCTAATTTTTGTTTGTTTTTTACAGTTGTAATAACTTTTTTTCGAAATAGACGAATTACTTTCATTTTTTTATTTGTTGCCGTATTTTTGTTTACCGCTCAATCGTTTCAAGAGCGCAAACACCTGTTATCTCGAATTCAGAGTGAAGCATTGGGGCCACTTCACCTTTTTCATTCGGGGATTTAAAAAAACGAAAGCCCCAAAAAAAAAGAAAAATTGTGGCGCATTCGTGGAAAACCCACCCCTTCGAAAACATCGCAGAAAAGAGCTTTGCTCGAGTGGCTCTCGTTGACGCGTATATAAATTCGTCGAAAATCCGGAACAGCAGGATGGAAAATTCTCGAGGAAAATCGAAAGAACGACCCTCGGTATGTCCTAGGGGTTGATACATGAATATCGTGAAAAAAGAAAGAAAAATGCAACTAAATCCACCTTTGGTCTCCTGTAGGGGTCGATCGGTGAAAATCGTACTAATTCCGAGAAAACCGCCCTTAGTGGCGTCTAGGGGTGGATCATCGTAAATCATAATAATGCCGAGAAAAACCACCCTCAAACTTTTCTGAGGGTTGATATGTAAAAATTGAAAAAATTATGGAAACAAACAACCATTAGTCTTCGTCGAGGTCGATACAAGAAAATCATAACAATCCTGAGAAAAACCACCCTTAAACTTTTCTAATGTTTCATATGTAAAAATTGAAAAAATTATAGAAACAAACAACCCTTAGTCTCTCGTCGACGTCGATACGTGATAATCCTAACAATTCAGAGAAAAACCACTCTCGATCCCTTCTAAGGGTTGATACATAAAAAATTCCAAAAAATTGCAAGAAAAACCAGCCTTGGTCCGCCGTCAGGGTCGATACGTGAAAATCGGAGCAAACTCGGTAGCCGGAGAACGCGATAGTTACGAGAAGGGCTAGGTCTTTGAGAACGAGGGGTTGTACGGTCGAGGGGATGCGGGAATACGTAAGAGGAAGAGCAAGGAGAGGAGAAGGATCCTCAATCTCACTTTCAAATGAGAGTACCGCGGGAAGAGCTGCGGCTGAGTTGCCGTATACGACGAGGGTGGTGATAGGACCGCGGGAGGGGCGGGGGGTACGATAGGCAAGGGTGTGTACGCGACAAGGACGTCGACGACGAGGAGCATGCGACGCATGGGCGAGGCAATTGCAATTATTTCGCTCGAAGACTGGGAAACAATCTCGGGGTAGCAAGCCGTACGTACCTACCGCGCGAGAAACTTGGTAGCACTCCCTTATTCTCTATTTACCTCGTATTCTACCGACTGTACTCTATTAGCGTGGTGTAGATACCGCAAAAACAAACAGGTCTAGAAGACCGTACGAATTACGAACTTGCACATTACCTCCCCGTTATTTTCATCTCGCTTCCTCAAAGCTTTCTTCCACCCTCCGAGTGCGTGCTACTTTTTTTTTATAAAGTTTTCTTTTTTACCCTTCTGGTTTTGCAAAGAAAGATTTGTAAAGAGCCTGAAACAATCAGAAAGTTTAGGCGTTAATTTATAATTCTCGCAACTCTTAGTTACCCTCGACTTGACAAGAATAATTCTCATGTCGGATAAAACGGTTTCATTAAACAATTACAGTTGATACTCGGAAAATTGTTATCATAATCGTAACTTGGCGCATAAATTTGGTGAATTTAATCTCATCATCGTTAAATCGTAAGCAAATATATTCGCGATGCTATTTTCGAAATTCTAGGAAGCTAAAAACATATTCTTATGGTACGAATATCCTTGGGTGTAATTTTTCTCATGTCAGAAGATGAGACACATAGAAATATATATCATCGCGACTGTAACGATACAGGGAAAATATATATAACTTTTGCCTCGAGTTATAATAGCTTGTTATAAATCCTTGGCCAACGGGGTGGAACCAAGAAAACTGGAAATGTTGGAGGACGAAAGAGTCTGCGGTAAAGTTGGACGAAGAGATGGAAGTATAAGGATTTTTGGGAATGGGCAAAGTTGAAAAAAAGACATTCTCTTTTCTTTTTTCTTTCTAATTCTGTCGTTCCCAAAATCCTTATGCTTCCATTTTTCTAATTATATATACACCAATATATATACCAATAGTATCTTCGAAGCAACGAGATTTCATCCCTCGAAAAATCAACATCCGATACATCTCACCCCCGACTCTCGTTCTCGACGACGCCGACGAAGAAATCTTTGTATTAGCATTGTCGTTACGAGATAAGGCTCACCCCTTCGTCCTTGAATTAACATATTTCAAAGACATTGGACTACCTCGCCCTTATCACCGTTATCACGAAAATACCAACAGCAACCACGAATGGACCACGAATAATAATAGGATACCCGTGGTGCATTCGTAACAGCCCAAGTCGCAGAAGTTTGCCATTTTGGATTCGGATCGTCGGCACGACGGCACGAGCGATGAATACAACGCAAATTTCAAAACGTCGAAAAATGACGCTTTGAAACGCGTTCGACCGAAAAATGTACCCCGACCTTTTACACGACAAACTTTTGAATTTTTCGCTTGTCGATCGTCGTTCACCCCGTAAAAAATTGCTCGCCCCTTTCTTTTTCATAATAGTCACGAATAATTGATACACGTTTCGTCGAACTTTTTGCAACATAACGCCACAATGAATTTTTCAATTGGATCGCGCGTGTTGTTTTTTATGTTTAGTTTTTTTAGTTTCTGTTTTTTGCAAGTATTATTTATTCCCACGTGGGGTACGAAATAATATGTTGCAAAGGGGTTGGAGAACGGGCATGGATTATAAACTTTGCTATGCTCAATTATAACTTTCCGTTTTACGTTTGCCTATAGATATTTTAATGAAAAGTTTAGTGGAGGCAGTTTGAAAAGTTTCAAAATTACAAGGGAACACGATGATATTTTATTAGTCGGTCGATCGCTCGTGCGCGAGGATAAATTTATTCGTTTGTTTTATTGTTGTTTTTGTGTTGTTGTTGTTTTTTTACCAAAAGACCAATCAACGTCGAAGCGACGTTGTAAAATATTTATTTTGGTACGTAAATGGTCGAATTCGGGGGAAAAATAAATTTATTCGTTCTCGATCGAAAATTGACGAATGTGAAAAATTATCGTTTTTCAAATCGTTAACGAGGAATAACCTTGAGAATGTTTTTTTTGTTTTTCTCGTTTTTCTCGTCGATCGTATATTTCTCGTTCGACCACAGAAATCGTATATCCATTGGGTCGATCGATTCACCTCGATGTATAGTTGGGGGGGGGGGGGGGGGTGGTCTCGGCTCGAGTCACGATTTATCGTCCATTATATCGTACCCTAAACGATGGAAACCGAGCGCGAGGTTAACCGTAACTAAATTCTACCGTATTGTCGGGTAAATTTGGCCGATTATCGAGGCGCCCACTCGCGTGCCAAGCGCCACCCTATTGCTGGCGATCGTTATATAATTAAACACAAATTAAAACAAATAAATTAAGAAATTTTTGTTTCGGCGTTTTGAAGAAATAACGAAAAAATCGAAAATTCTAAATTTCAGTCATTTGTTTTACATTTATATTGTGATATTTTGGAAAGTCAACATTTTTCAATTCATATTGAATTTCATTTCAAAATTGACATTTTGATAAGAACAATTTTCGAAAAAGATTAATCTCATAAAAATGATTATTTCATTTATTTCGAGTTAAAAATAATTGTTTCCGAAATAAAAAAACTATTAATTCCAAAAACGCAATAATTTCATTATTATCGCGATAAGATAATGTTAACGAATTAAAAACTATGTATTCTCGTTCTTTTCAGCACGAGCGAAAAATCAATACGTCGCATAGTTCATAAAGCGCTGCCCGTAACGATATAACGTTCGCGCGGGAAAGATGAAAATTTCGTTATTTCGTGGACAATCGCGCCTCCGGGGTGAGCGCATTAACGAGCTTCGAAAATTGCAACCCGGGTGCCGATAAACGGTTTCGTCGCCGTCGTCGTTCGCACGACTGAATTCGCTAACGCCCTATTCGCGTCGCTATACAATAGCGACAACGACGGAGGGTTAAGGAGGGTAAAACGCAACGAACAACGGTGAGAGGGATTGGAAGATAGGGGTTGAGGGTCGTTATACAGAGTTCAATGTTATTCGACCAGAGTTTGACTGTAGCTTAACAGGCTCACTATGGTTGAGATTTGGTGCGTCTTTCTCACCCCCTTCTCACCCCATTCTCACCCTCTTCTCGCCCTCTCTCTCTCTCTCGCCAAACATACTAGAGGATTCTCCAATACGAGAAACCAGCTATATCTCAATTTCAGACATAACCATGCGCATACTAAATGCAACTCAACCAACCAACCCCCAAAACCCACCCCTATTTTCGATACAATTCCTAGGCGTACCCTGGTATTCCACTAATGGACACCAAACGTCGAGCGAAGGTTAGAACCAGCAATGCCCGACCAGAAATACATGTCAAACTAGAGCGTGAGTCGAGAATATACGATAATTCGTCCATACGTGCTCCTTTACGAAGTTAGATTTCATTGGAGAAAATGGACTCCGATTTGTTTACCCATGTCACGAGCACCATTTTGTATTAACGTCAAAACGGCGCGTCTTTCTTGCGAAACTTTGTTCGCGCAGGACCTCAGTCGACGAACAAACGTAAAGATATATGGGGCCGAGTTTTGGGGTCTGTTTAGAGCTCCTTCTAACTTTGTAATGGTCGAACAAGTAGTACGACCAGGGTTTGCTCGGACCGCTTAAGCGTCGGGTCGGTTTCACATTGATTGGACTACTTTCATCTGTCTCTCTCTCACTCTCTCGGTCCCACGACTCTTGTTGACCCGTTCCATTTTCTTTTGTTTGAATAAAAACGCTGAGTCAAGTGGAGGGGCGAAGGGAGGGATTCTTGTCTAAGGGAATGGAGCGATAATAGTAAGCGAATAGCAGCTGAAAATTTAATAATCGAAAGCCGAAAAATACTTTCGTTTCGAAACAACCTTTTATTTTTACCGAAAATTGGTCGTTTTGAGAAATATGAAAATATTTTTGTAAAGTGAAATAAAATTACAAAAATACTAGAGAATTTTATCACGATAATTATTCTTTTTCCCGCGAATAGCTTGTTGTCAAATTTTTTGAAATTTTTTAAGTTTTTTGTGGAAATTATTTTTTGTTCATTGTTTTTCTTTTTTCTTTCCGATCGAGCAATTTCCTTCACCCAGCCAGCTGTGACCTTTTCCCCGTCGGGCGTATACCCGTACGAATAACTGGATAATAACCCCGGGATAATCCTAACGTCGATGTATATGCATAGTTATCCGAGGTTCAACGATTGGGATGGCACTAAAATCTTTATCGCCGACGGGTACGTATAATCTAGAATAGAAATGGACGATCATCGTTTCGTACGAACGACGACGACAGAGGCGAACGGAAAAGTCCCACAATCTCGCGCTCACGTCGAGCTACGAAAATCGGATAATCTTTAAAGTCTCGTGAACTTTCGTTCGATAAATTTCACGAACGATTTATTTCCTACCGAACCCAGCGATAAACAAAAAAAAAATGCGATCATCCGAAGAATTCGTAAAATTTTGTCGAAACGACAATTTTGTTTTAAATTAACTTTTTTATTATTTTGTATTTGTCTCTAAGAATCGAGGGGAGGAAATTACAAGTGCGCTTCGTGTCCAATCGCTTTACCGTCGCTCGCACGTAATACCCATCGAGAAGAGAGCGTAGAACACAACCGTGGGACAACGGACTAGAAAAAAAATGACAATAAACGCTTGCGGACGATACAAAAAAATACAGAACAAAAAAAAAGATTCGGCTATCGCACGCTGCTACGGAGCTTTCTAGGCGGATGGCTATAAGTTCTAGGATAAAAACACTGTCGGGAGGCATTACCGTCGAAAAGCAGATTGGTTCGACAGCGAGGAGAATTTTGTTTTCAAAATATTCGATCGTAGAACGAAATTTTGAAACGAAAAATATTTGACGAAAGCTTCGACGCGTTTCTTCCGTTCGCCGTAGTTATGGTACCTTTAAAAACGACATTCGATCAATTCCAATGCGTTTTGAATAGGTTTTTTAAACGAAATTTAAAAAAAGAAACGTTGAAAACAAAAATATATTTTGTCAAATTGAAAATCATCGTCGTATCGACCGATTTTACTCGAATTTACAAAGAAAGGCTTTCTTTAAATTCATTTGCCGTTGATAAAATTCTTACACTCGACAAATATAAAAGGAATTCAAGCTCAAAATTGAAATAACTGAAAAAAATGAAAAAACAACATTTTTCACTAAAAAAATTTTGTAATTTTGAAATTTCGATGTTTTTCCTACGCAACGGGCTATATTCTTCATTCTCGTCGTCGAATGAAAACAAAAAAATCGACGGACAATTTTATAATTGTCGTATCGGTTCGAGGACCGAAGCGAATTTGTGTGAAAGAAAAAAGAAAACAAATAGGGTTTCGGAGCTGTTGCACCTCTACGCGAGAATTTTTGTTCTCTCTATTTTTCTCTCACCCTCTCACTCTATCCTTTTTCACACATTCGTTGCACGCGGTTGCCGCAATGGTGCTCGGACTTTGTACGTAGCGAAAGCTGAAACAGCAAGGACACACACAAAACGTTAATCACCGAGACAATTTTCGCGGTGCAAGAGAGAGAGAGGGAAAGAGAGAGCCACCTCTCCGTAACATTTACGGTTCAACCGGAAATAATCCATGCCAACCACCGAGAGAAAGTTGCTACACTTTCGTCGGTGCGAATACAAGTGCGAGACCGCAGGGGCAAAACACAAGTTTTTTACATATTCTAACTTTCCCGTCCCATGTCCGAATCACCGAATCTTTTTTCTCACCCATTTTTTAACATTTTTATTCCTTTCCTCTTTCCCTCTCTTTCTCTCTCCGTCTGTTTTATGTACAACAGCTGTTTAGTCCACACGACCCAAAATATACAACGGATTTGTTGAAATAACTTCAAAAAACTCGTTTTTTTCAGAAAAAAGACTTCTTCATTTGGAATAAAAAAAATTTGCCTTTTCGATCTATTTCATATTTCATTTTTCCGATCCACTTCTTTAAAAAGCACCAAAGTTTCTTAACGCATTCCTGAAAAAAAAGAAACATTTAAAAAATAGGGTAACCGGACCAAATTTTTTGTAAAAAATAAATAATCTCGAATCTTTTTCTTTTCATGTCGATGTTGAAAAATATTTCATCCAAACTAAAACCGTCCATGGTACTTTAAGTCCAAAATATCCTCGAACATTCTTTTTTCTATCGGTCCCCTACGTGCCTATCGTCCACGCGCATTATCTTTCACCCCCATCCCCTCAAATTTTTTTTCATTATTTTTTACATTCTGTCCATTCATTTTGCCCATCGTTTTCCCGAACTGCACCGACGATAAATCGTCGACGGCCCGTTTCTGTCGTTCTTCAAATTTATTCGAGAGACGCCCTCCCTCTGCCCCTTCCCCAACACCTCACGCTTCTCACCCTCCTCAACTCTTTTTGCTCGCAGCGAGGGGATGAGAACGGTCTAGGAGGTGGAGGAGCTGCGGATAGTCGAGCACTACCGGTGAACGAGTTTTAGTACCGCGACCGAGCAACGGTAAGGTAGCTTTTTCGCTCGTGATTACCGTCTCCCGACCGAAATAGTTCTATTTTCGTGATATAAGCTCGAGGGTATAGATATATTTAAGGGAGGGTCTGGCACGAAGGGCTAATATGCTCCTCGCACACGCGAAAAGTCACCCCGGCACCGGGGTCCGTGGTGAGAGGGAGAATACCAACAGACGCGAATGACCGCATTCTCCTCATAATTGGTTGAACGGATTATTCGGGTTTTGTGAGTGGGGAGGACGATACATATTATAACTATAGCGACATGTTAGCGCGCATGGCTCATGAATTGGAAATAGCCATCGCCCGATTCCGTAATTTCGTTAACACGCAATGGTGTGCCATCGGTATTTTCTCGCTTTACCGAGGATTTAACGTACGTACGTGGCGTAGGCGCGCGCGAGGTAACGCGCGCGCATGCACCCATGCGCATCCCCTCTCCTGGCCACAAGCGGTCGCGCATGCGCGTACGCATACACATCGCTCTTTTTCTCCCCTAGCGACGTAATTACGTGTAATTACGCGCCGCGACGCGTTGAATTTCGAACAAATAGATTTTTACGAATGTATTTTGATCGGATTATTCGTGGACGAGCGTTGGTCGGAGATAAAATGGATAACGTGAGAAATTGATAAAAGCTCGCCGATTATTATTGAATCACGTTAATTGCTCCATTAACAAATGAGTTTACTATTATTCGTATGTGAAATACGATTTTGTATCGATCGTATTTCAGGTTTTTGGTAAAATTAACGAGTGAGAATTGACAAATAAGCGTATAATTTTCGTATTGGATACGAGTCCACCGTATTATACGTGTATGTCAGGGCGAGATGACATATCGAGTGTATCCGCCTCGGAGAAGCGCCGATAAATCGCCGGTTACGACAAATGGACGTGTTCTTGACGCGCGACCTTTCGTATTGTGCGCGTTATACGCTCTAGCCACGGTCCTAATTACAACAATGTATTGTTTTAATCGCGTCGTCGAAATCTAAATAGCTACAATCCCACGATGAATATCCACGTGACCGCGGTGCATTGTTCGTCACGGGTTTCCTGGGACTTTCGTTGAAGCACTGGCTGACGAAGGGTACCAATGTGGTTTACCTCGTTATTTGTTCCACCAGAATGGAGAATATATATTTTATACTAGGTATATAATACGTATATAGGAAGTAGGTCACGGTAGAGGGAAATCGTTCGAGCGTAAATTTTCCGGAGAATAGAATTTACGAAAAAAAAGGCCGTGTACCCGAAGTTTGTATTACGGAATTACCCGAGCTCAAAAGTACTTGAATACTTGAACGAGAAATGATAAAAGAACATCCGGTTTGATTACAAAATTAGAAAAAAAAATTAAAAACTTGAAATATAAATTTATAAAAAAGGAAACTTGAATTACAAATTACAAAACAACTCGAAATAAAAACGATACAAAAACATCGAGTATTGAACTGCAAAAAAAGCAAAACTCGATGCATATTAAAAAAATTCGAATTAAAAATCCCGGAAAAACTCAAATTACAAAATGACAAAAGTACCGAAAGTACGAGATCATAAAAAGCACTCGCGGTGTAAAGTGACCCTTATCAACAGCACTCCGATCTCGACCACGTTATCAAAAAAATTCCTCATAAAAACTCACATCGATTTACGATGACGTTGAAAAATTTCCAAATTTCCGACGTAGGCGTTCCTTTTTTTTACAAAACCTCGACAACGTGAAGCGTTGCGACACGCGCAACACGTTGTAAAATTGCTTCGACCCGTCGATTACGAAACCCCGTGACCGCTCGACTCTATTCGTACGCGTTTGCAAATCGACTTTTCTCAATTTTACTCTTTTTTTCCATTAGAACGAATCGAAAAAAAAGAAAATAAAAAAAAATAAAACACTTCGCAATTTAAATCTTTCCGTCTTTCGTATGTAAATACGGGGGTAGGGGACAAAGTCCCTGCGACCATTTCGTGTTTTCGAGCGTTAACCTTTTATAGACGTCTCCTCTCGTACGTGCGTAGTTCGTACGACAAAAAAGAAACGGGCGATACGATAAAAAGTGGAAGAGATTGGAGAACGCTTTCACCGCGCGAGAGACGTTGATGAACGAAGAAGAGAAAAATTCGATAGGGCCGGAAAAGGGGTGGGGTAGGTGAGAGGATGAATAAAAAGCTCGAACCAACGGGAAGTTTGCGAAACGGATATTACGATTTACATTTCGTTGGAAAAATAAAAATGGCGAGGACGAGCAACTCGGAAACGTGTTCGCGTTTTTTGTTCATTCTTTTTTTTTGTCTCGCGTTCGCAAGACGAGGATGGATATATTTCGACGATTCGCGGGACGAGTCGTTTCGCGAGACCGAATGAGTTTTTGCATTCAGCACGTCGCGTTCGTTCTCGTCTGTAATACGAGCATTGTACACATCGCGTACGAGTTTCTTCGAGTTTTTACAAAAATATATAGATATATGTATTTAATGTATTTTTTTAATGTATTATTCATCGTTTATCGATAGGCACGAGCCATTTCCATGGAGTTTCGAACGGTCTCGATCATTATTTCTTTTTTTCGTAGAACGATGATTTAGACGAAATCAAAGATGAATAAAAAAATTATTAAAAACAAAAGTCTCGATGACTTTTGGTTCGATTCGTTGTTTTTGCTGCGTTTTATGAGAAATTGAATTATAATGATTGAGAAATTAATCATAATAATTAAACTTTTTTATTAATATTGAAATTATTTTACATTTTGGGGTGAATTTTTGATATTTTATGGGGAGGATTGAAAAAATTGAGGGTAAAAAATTAACGATTGTTGAATGAAAAAGTGGGCTTGACGTTTTTGAGTCGAACGACGATGAGAAGTTTTTGGGTTGAAAGAAATAAAATAAAATTGTCCGATTTGACACGGAACGACTCGTATAATTGTACGACTTCCGGAACTCGTACTACTCGCACAATGGGGACTGCTAGTTTATATCCGCGCTTACTGTACGTGCTGTACAACATTTACCCATGAATTTCTCTCTTTCTCACCCTCTCTCCCTTCCTCTTTCTACCCTTTCATCCCCTCGCTCTTTCTCTCTTTCTCTCTTTCGCTTCTCTCGTTATCGATAACACAATATCGCACGAAGAAAAATTAGATTCCCATAGTCACGCGCAATACCCATATAATACGTGTTCGTTCCAATTCTCGATCGGTCCCAGAAAGAGAGAAGTCGCGAGACGACTAAAGCAAAAAAATCGAAAAAGATAAATAAAATCGACAAAAATTCAGAAAAATCGTATTAATCGCTAATAATAATTATAGCGCATTATTTCGAAATATTAGAAGCTATTTCCATCGTTCGAAAGGAAAGGAAATATCGCGTTTCTCATTTTCCATCCTCTCCCACTCCACGTTTACGACGTCCGCCATTTCCGATCGTTTCGCTTGAGAAGATGGCGGGCGTCCCGAGACACGGGCATTGGGGCGATACCCGGGGGCTAGAAAAAATAAGAAAAACGTAAGATCAAGTGGGACATGTTCGTGGGAGCGGAAGGCGATGAGATTCGTGCCCGAGACTACTGGAAAACATCGTACACGTAATTGGACTCGTCTGTAGGTACGCTTTTTCTTTTTTCGTCTCTCGTCCCTCTCTCCCTCTCTGTCTCCTCGTTGCAAATAAATACTCTAATAACTTTTCTTCTAATTTCAAGCCGAGCTTTTCCCTATGCTGCAATTCACACGGGGCACACACTCCAGTGAATTGAGCCAGCTTAATCATTTAATATCGAATCGGGAGGGTGCGACGGAGAAATTTTTAAGAGACAGAGAGAAATGGAGAGAGAGGTCGTGAGAAAGAGCAGAGACAAGCAAAGGTAGAGAGAGAAGGGGAGGGGGAGGCGAAAGATGAAGTTGGGAAAACGTTAGAAAGGGCATTTGCAAGGACAAGTAAAGAGAGAGAGAGAGAGAGGGGGGGGGGATGAAAATCGAGAGGCAGAAGTGTATAAGACGATGTGCAAGAGAGCAGACTGGCTGAAAAGAGGTGAGACGAAGCAACCAAGCTTCTCTCGCGAGAGTCTCGAACACAGTGAGGGTGGGAGGGTGAAAGGGCTTCGGGCTAAAAGCGGTCTTTCTTTTTGACGTTCGAATTCAGTTCTTCTGGTTGGCCTGGTTTTTCATCGTTCATTTCATTTTCTTATATATATTTCTGTGGGTATATATATGGGGGTGTGTATATGTGTATAAATTGTAAAGTAGATATATATGGCCTGTAAGTCAGGCAGACGTATGAGCATCTCATAACTTAGGCGGGGCAAATTAATCAAGCATCGAGTTGGCTCACACGCGTCGAGCGCATCCTTTTTCAACCCCCGGGTCATTAGTACTCGTTGATTAGAGTGGTGTAATATCCGGCTGCTAATCAACCCTCGAGTCGAACGATGGAGACGCGAGGATAACTAATGGACGGAGGAAGCTTATTAATGAGAAAACTGATATAATTGATAGCGCGAGAAGTTTTTTTTTTCTTAAATTCGTTAATTTAGTTTGGGTCAATAATGTAATTTTCATACGATTCGAAAATATATCAGCTCTTATTTTTTGCATATTACTTAACTTAATTTCATAATTATGATGAATCGATTTTACAAATTTGCTGCTACAGGTTTGCGATAAATATGGAACAAAATTTCTTCGGGAAGTAATTGGACGAGGGTTGTACGTCGACGTTGGTAAAATAAAGAAAAAGTTGGGGGTAAGGTTGTAGGGCAAACTCGTATTTTTTTTACTGTGCTTGATGAAAGGGAGATTCGCGTGTTGGATCACTTTTGAACGAGTCAAAATTAGTCCACGACAAAGAAAGGCGAGAGTCTATCACTTTTATGTTTAAGTGTGTCCGTGCGACGGTAATATTCTCAGGATATTCGAGCTCGTGAATAATTCAAATTCTCACGTGGGCACACTATCAGCTCTGTTAACGACCGGGTGAGAGTTCGACGTCGTACCGAAATCCAAACGAGAAAGATTCGTTCTCCCGTCGCATCCTCGCGTCGATCTTCTTCCGCTTTCCCTCGTACGATCGTTCGTTCCACGTCTGGCATACCCGGGACCTCGTAAAGCGACGATTACCGAGAGGTGAACTTTGATAGACGTACTAGGAGAAACTAACGAGACGATGCTCGTTAGTGATTTCGATCGGGAAATTGCGTTTCTTTTTTGTTACTAAAAAATTGATGAAGATTGAGATGATGGAAATTTGACGTTGAATGCGAATGTGATATCGTTTGTTAGTGAGTCTTAATAATGTTTCGGTGGAGAGATGGAAAAATTGCATTTTTTTTTTTTTTTTTTTACTTTTGTCAGGTACGTTGACAGAATACGGGGTGGTCGATGCGATATCAGTGTTATACGGGAAATTTCCGATTCCGTAACCTTCAATTGAAGCATTTTTGGGCGAAAAAAAAATTTGACCCTTGGCAGGTGCCGATATTCGATATTCGTGATTTACTTTCCTGACTTTGGGGGGTTCGAGAGGGGTCAAAATGTTGTTTTCACCAAACACACTTTGTTGGGTCATTTCGGAATTGGAGAATTCCCGCGTAACACGAATATGATCATTTAAAGACGGTTTGGAGCAACAAAAAATTTCACCCCATCCGAGGCCATTTTTTACGTATGGGTCATGAAAATCGCGATTTTCAAAGTGCAGCCACGGCCAGAAAAATTGAGCTATCGGGAAGTTTCTTAGCTGGATTGCGAGTGCACGGTGAGCTCTTCAAAAAGTTACTCGTGAAATTTTCTATAGGACGAACGAGAACGGAGATAGAGCATCGGGAAAAGTCCATTTTTGAGGATTTGCGATACCCATCGAAAATGGCCACATATTCCATTCCGATCAATTTTAATCGTTTCTCAAGCTCCGAAGGCATATATCGATCGCAAATTTCCCGTACAACAAGAATATCATATTTTTCATTTTAGTTTACTGCAATTTATCCATAAAAATACAAAAGACCGTGAAAATTGAATGTTTCGATCTCCTGACTAACAAGTTCGAACAAAACAAGTTTACAAATATGATATTTGTGTCGTACAAGAAATTTCCGATTCCATAACCACCCTATAAAGTCTTTTTGACAAAAAACAATTTTTCCTTTCACCCGACCTACCCAAAGTCTCGGATTTAAATTATGAATGTAGACCATCGACACTTGTCAAGGGTCTAAATTTTTTAAATCCAAAAGGACTTCATAGAGCACAGAACGGTGGCTTTACGAGAGCTTACTTCTCATTCAATTCATAGATTCCTTAAAAAAAAAAAAAAAAAAAAAAAAAAGGAATATCTCAGTCTTTCAAGCAGATCGTTTTCCACTGTGCACCAGATCTTAGAGTACTTTGACTAAAAAGCTTCGTGGTCGACCCTTTATGTAACCCGCAGTGGAAGCTTTAGCCGAAGCTCCAACAACGAAACTCCCCAAAGTCCTTTGTTGTCCCTATCTTCTCTCCGAACAATCGTCTGTTTTACTTCCCGCGGCTCTTTGTATTACTCGTCGAATTCTTTCGATTAATCCCTCGGTGAAACGTTGCCGTTCTACGCGCTACTTTAAACTAAGTCCCTGGCGCTGAACTCTCCCTTTTGTTTCGTTATTTCTCGTGAAAACGTCAAAATTGTAATCGTTTATTATCAGGAACGGTGCCCGCGTGTTTTCTTTCTCGCTGTCTCTGATTCTGGTAACGAACAAACGATGTTTGTCTCGTGTAAACGGAGTACACGCGTATTCCCTGCCCGTGGATAGAACCAAGCGCATCGCTGAGTATTTTCTCTCGTGTTGACCAAATATCTCTCTGTGGACCCAGACTCTCTCTCTCTCTCTCTCTCTCTCTCTCTCTCTCTCTCTCTCTCTCTCTCTCTATCTCTCTCTCTCTCTCTCTTTCCATCTCTCTCTCCTATCTGCATATTTTTCCCTCATCAATGATAATCAACATTTACCTACCAAACGATTGTTTATTTATACTTATTCCGTTTTCCGTCCCGACCCCTGAACATTTATTACCAAAAATTGAGTTCAAAAAGCCCAATTTCCCTTGGTCCATGGTAAACGCGATACGGGGGTTAAAGAGAATGGGAAGCGGCTGCAGCCGGGACTGCATAAAGGAAAAAAGCAGGAGCATAAAGGAATAAAGGAAAATTAAAAAGAACGGTTGTAAATCCAAGTAAATTGTAAAAACCCCAAAAGGGTGTGCAATTAAAACCAGTAACTAACTAACTAACTAACTGATTTCAAAAACCCTCGCGAAACAAAACTAAAAATTCATATTTTGATTTAAAAAAGATTTACTTCTATCTTAGAGAAATTTTCAACACAAAAAACATTGCAAATAATGAATTTCTTGATTTAAAAAAAAAGAATATAAAAGGAAAACACAGTCCTTCATCCCCTAAGAACGTTAACATTTTTTCCCCAAGAATAATTCGCAAAATAAATACGATTTTTGAAATTCAAAATTTATCAATTTTTCGAAAGATTAAAAAAAATGCATAATTCTTCGTCCGATACGAACTCCACCGTGTTCTTATTGATCCACGTTCCTCATTTTCCAGAAACATAGAAATTGATTTACGACGATATTTATCGGAAAATATTCTAAAGCGCAAACTAAAATTTGCTTTAAATGTCAAGAATCGAGGACCGGAAAAGCTCTACTCTCTCGCGACGATGTTTTATGCATGGCGTATGAAGGCATCGATCCGAAACTGTACGAGATGAATACGAAATATCGAAGCTTTTTTTCCCACCATCGACCACGCGTCCTTCGCTCATTTTCGTATTATTCTTATTCTTACTCGTTTTGTTTTTCTTCTTTTTTCTCATCACTTTTTTCATGCATCTTGATTTTTCATCCAGCCAATCTCGAATGCCACGCAACGACAATACACGCTGTATTGTACAAAAAAAAAAAGGAAAGTAAAAAAGTGCCGCGGCGAAGCTTCTATCTCGACTATTCTTCCCGCGACGCGTATAAGCCGCCCACGAGCCCATGGATTATTTATCGCGGTTTGGCGAAGAGGGAACTGGGCTACCTCGGGTAGCGCACCTTCCCTACAAAGCGAAAAGATAACGCGAACGTGAACATCCGCGAAGGGACTTACACACACACACACACACATATATATATATATATATATATATCTTCCTTTTTTACACCTTTCTTTTACAACCTGGAAGAAAAATATTAAATAATTTGTTATCAGAACATTGTTCAAATAAATAAAATTGTAAAAAAGAATAATTTCAATATGGCGACGATTATCGACTATCGAGTAAATTATTATTATTATTATTCATGTTTCAAATATTTGATTTTTCATTTTGAAATCAAACCGTGCAATAAATTTTCCGATATATTGTATAAATTTATATAACGTATGTACAATATAATATTATATACTTATGTATACCGTAATCTCGATGTACATAAACTCATGCGTAGTAAAATCCTCGTAGCTCTTGCCTCAGACGTAGGCAAGCAATGTCTCATGTCTATGTACGTAATATACGACATACGTATATACAAAGTACATTGTATGCCCGAGGCTATATACGAGGCTATATATATATATATATATATATATATATATATATATATATATATATATATATAGGGTAGGTTGGAAAACGGGAATCGTTCTATATATATATATATATATATATATATATATATATATATATATATATATAGAACGATTCCCGTTTTCCGACCTACCCGAACACTCGCAACCCCAGCAAGCACCCCTGTAAAATTATGAGCTCTCGTTCCCCGTGTCGGTGCTCGTCCTTCTCTATACTCGTTTGAAGGATTCCTATGCCTCCGTCAACTTTCTCTTGGCAGCCACACGAAACTCCAACGGCCCGAAATAGAACGAAAAATATTTTCCTCGGACGTTTCGTCCAAAATGTGCTTTGAATCTGACGATGAAAGCAACATTTCGTGGTCTCGGAGAAATTTCACTCGAAATTCCGAAAATTAATGTTTGTGTTTTTTTTTTAAATTATTAATATTTTATCATTATCAATATTTATCATTAATTATTAATTATTGTTATTAATATCGTCATTAAGCAGTGGGATTTTGGCGAACTTTGATATTTTTCGGGGGGATGAAATTTCGCAAAACCAAATCGTGCGTTTCGAGCTTATCGCAAGCTCTTCATTTCCGGTATGCTTCCGGCAAAATCTGTTTCCGCATGACGCAATATACGTAAGCTCGGCACAAGCGTAGCCACCAAAGGAAAAAGAAATTTTTTCTCGACGTGGGATTGAACTATATCGGTATAACTTTTCGTCGAATACGTTATTCATAAATATATATATATATATATATATATATATATATATATATATATATATATATATTTCGCTGTATAAATTTGCGATAGCGTTGCGTCAATACGATTCGTAATCCTCTAGTGGATATATACCTACGCAATATTCGTACCGAAGTTAAATCATACAAATATCACAGTTATCTGTACGTGGGTTTCCACCGTCCATATTTATGTTTGCACTCAATCTATGGCGTCATTGAAGAGCTTGAAATTCTCTCCGATGTGAATATAATTCAGGTATAGAAATTTTTTTGAATCGTCGAAATTAAAGAGGAATTAAATTGACGAGTATTTTCTGTAGGATCGCAGACATTTCCTGTGAAAGAGGGATGAAATAAATAAATAGAGAAAATTGATTAAACCTCCCTTAAGAAAGTCAATGTCGATAAAATAATTAATGTCTATTTTTATCTAAGAATAATTCCAAAGTTTTATAAAGGAGAACATGAAAATTTATTTTATTAAATTTACAAATTTATTAAACAACCCTTATGGATTTTAACAGTGATAAAATAATTGACATTTCTATAGGGCTCAAACGGATTGGAAAGTGCATTTATTTCTATAAACCGGTCGTTTTAACGGCAGTCAAATGACCGACATCCGAATTTGCTTGGCTCGTTAACCATTGAAATTCCAATTGGCCGTTCCGGCCGCACGAAAGCTATATTCCTTCCGTACCATTTCGTTCCAACGTTTGCGGCAACGTTCTCAACTCGATTGCCACGACTGTTTACCGTTTTCCTTGTATAAACAGCATCATGTATCGATGCAATTTCTAGCTCGCTCATCCAATGGGAAAGGGTTGCCGAGGGAGAGAGAGAGAGAGAGTCAAACGGCCATTAAGCAATATTACGATCCAATAGTCTTAAAAATCTACGCTTCGAGAGAGAAATTGGAATTTCGCGAATTCGCTACCGAATAATTAGAAATATTTTCATTATTTCAAAATACTATTGATAACTCAATTAGAATTATCCTAAATCAAAGTGATCGAAAATATTCACGAATAATTAACAAAAATCAAATTTTCTCGTTGTTGTTGTTTTTTTATTTTAATAATCGTTTAATTTCGTTTGTTTTTTATTTCAGAAAGTGAGAAGCACGCATGGCCGAAGCTGAGGAGAACTCAAGAGAACGCGGTAAGAGGAAGAAAAAAAAGGTTAGAACTCGCAAGGGCAAGGGTCCCGAACGACAATGGCAGGTGGTATAGAGAATTGCACAGGTGCTTATTATGCCGCGGCCGTCGATTCTCCGGCCTGGCTTTACTACAAACACAACAACAACAACATCAACATCGAAAACAACAACGACAACAACAACAACAATAACAACAACGGGAGCAACGGGCCGAGAGGCACGAGCCTCGGGGATTACGGGGTTGTTCATCCCCCGTCGGGTCCCGCCTCGACCACGGATTACCTACCGGATTGGACGGATCTTGTTCTCGCTGTCTTGTTCTCCGTTCTCATTGTCGTCACGATTGTAAGCACCTCCGGCACGTTTAATTTAACGTCACGGTTATTAAACGTTTACAAGATCATTTTAACGTTAAGCCCTCGCGGTAATATTATGCTACGCCTCGTCTCATACCATAAACAAAACCCTCCTTTGCATCGTCGAATTTTCCTAATTAGAACATTTTCGTTAATTAGGAACTTCTTAATCGTCGGGTCGACGAGTTGAATTATCGTTGTAATTAGAGATCGAAAATTAAGATATTCATTTTTGTTAATTATATTTTTTATTTATTTAATTAGGATTATTTTTATTACACGTTTATCATAGTAATAACAGTAATAATAATATTTTGTTAAATTATAATATTATTTATTATTATTATTATTATTACTGCTTTTATTACATTTATTATCAATATTAGTGTTGAAAGAGCTCGCGATGAGAAATATAAAGTAAAAGAAGAGAATTAATAAAGTTTGATTATTCGTTAAAGAACAAAAAGGAAGAGCATCCTTTAAAAATCAATGGTCCATTACGTCTTCAGAGGGTTGGAAAATATTCCATCGGTAAAACGGTTGAGATGCGTTACGGACAGCGAGAGCTGTGGCGATTAATATATGGCGCGAAGCTCTCACGCAATATTCGTCCTGGAGTCTCGTCTCGAGCTCTCTTGTTAGGTCCTTGATGAAGCTCTCACGGGTACAGTTACCCATCTGCCCTCTGCGTAATACTCCGCTTTCCCTTCTCTCACCATACTCTCTGTTCTCTCTGGTATTGTGTATGTTACGAAGTAGATATATAGTCCTCTCTCTACCCGTCTCTCCCTCTCTCTTACTCACTCTCTCTCACACACTCACCCTCTCACCCTCTCTTACTCGCCGATACCACGATAGAAACTGCCATGGTTCGAAGGACGTGTGTATAACACACTCGGTGCCACATCAAGTGTACCAAAACGTCCCATCTCCATATCCGGTATAACGTCGTTCGGTACGACGAAAACTGGCCCGGCTGACCTGGTCAAGTGCGACGTGTGTCCATATATCTACCGCACTTCCCGAAACTATGATGTTCGGTACAGCACGTATGTACGAACACGAGTAGGTAAGCACAAATGGACAGACGGACGATCTCGCTTTATGAGCATTCGCGCACGGTCGCGTACGAACGTATACCAACCCCTCCATTTCATTAATTCAGTTCTCGATCACCTTCCTATCATTATCATCCAATAATTATCATTAAAAAGCCGTTTCAAAAGCGAACACTTTCAAATAACCCGCTATTTCGTGCGTCCAACGCGTCGACAAGATGGCCGACGTCGTAGCTTGCCTCAAAATGGCGGATCGCGCGACTGCGATATATCGAAACTTCGTACATAACCTCTTCACTCGAACGATTACTTTCGAAACGTTACAAATTCGCGTTTGATCTATTTATTTCATGTTTTTCTCTAATCTTTCGTCGTATTTCACAAAATGGACGTACCTATACGACATTAGGGATGCTCTCTGACACGTTCGCCTCTCTATATATCGCGCACTCCACGTTTCCCTACCGTACTGACCAAACTCTCGTCAGTCACAATGGCACACCACACGGATACCTCATGAATGCTTCGCGAGGGGTAGCTTCATCAAGAGCCTAGATACATACATCCTTGTTGAAAGGAAACCCGCGCAATTCACCAGAATCGATGTAACACTACATGTGTCAGAATATTACCCCGACATTGAATGGCGGTACTATCTATATCCGGTTTAACCGAAGTTATCGATGTTCTACTATCCGATCACTGATAATAGCGATAATTCGATGAGATCTAACCTACTCGATCTACCCCACCGTTAATATTTGTACCAAGTTACAACCTCGTTCTATTCATAGTGAACATTGTAAAGTATCGCACAAACAGCATGTGCCAGATTGATTACGACGCGTGTACACGTATCGTTCAACGAAACGGTAGAGAAAACACGCAGATGCGTTTCAAACTGTACAATGCTCGTTGTTGAATTAAGGGAACATATTGAGGTATAGGAAAGAATCCAAAGAAATTTTCCAATTTAATTGATAATAGACAATGGGGTAGTCCACGACGAGCAGGAAGAAACGTTTCAAGGCCATCAGGGGATGAAAATGTCACGTGTTGAATTAAGGGAACGTGATAGACGAACGATACTTGAATTAAGAGAAATTTCGTCATAACAAGAAAAAGTCCTGGTCGTTACAAAACTGTCGACAAAAAATCGTTAAATATACTTTAATATCTTCGATCGATAAAAAATCGATTTATTGAATTATGGGAACGTTTCCAAAATGAGACTTAAATTACGAGAAACTTCCCTGTACGAGTGACCTTTGCGGTTCGCAAAGTCGAGCTTCGCGTTCCCAATGTCATTTACCCCGTGATTCACAGAGTTCGAGAGCGATTCAACGAAAAATAAGCCAAGCGACGAGGAAAAATGTTGTCTACCCCCATTGTGTCCCTCGCTCTATTCATACGTTTTTTTTTCACATTTCGGAAAATGGCACATGGATGTACGATACCGCGTTGAAAAGCTGATTGGAAATTCAACAATCCCTGGTAACTGTTCACATTTCCATATGTCGGTCCATATCGTTGCGAACCGGGAAAATTTCGAGCCGCATGGTGAAAGACGATTATTCGATCATGGATACGTATAAATGCACGGAATGTATCGGTACATGTACGAATGTGCACATACTACGTATCGTATTGTACATATTTACCATACACATATATAGTATATAGTTATACATACATACACATATATACATGGTTGTATACATGGACGATAATATCAAGCTGGCAATTCATCAATATCTGGTGGGAAAGCCAAACCGTCGGCGACCGACGACGTACCATATCCGCGATCAATCGACTTGGACATTATAGGGATAATACCACATGTACATACATCTCTATATCTCTATATGTATATACTTATATCTATGTGTATATAGTATATATGTAGGTATATATATATACGTATGGGTGTATATAGATAGATGGATATAAGTCTATGTTACATCGGTATGAGGTGCCAGTGGGGATAATTGGGAGAGGCGAAATCGACCATTATCGATATATACCTCTTGAATTCGATTTCCAGGTTGGGAACACCCTCGTCATCGCCGCGGTAATTACGACAAGGCGTCTACGCTCGGTCACTAATTGTTTCGTGTCGAGCTTGGCAGCTGCCGATTTATTGGTCGGACTGGCAGTCATGCCACCCGCTGTACTGCTTCACGTACGTACTTTCTCAATTTTTTAATGTCACTTTAGCACTAATTTAACGAAAAACTTTAATAATCGAGTAATCTGAAATTTTTGCATCAATTTTTTATCGTTAATGTTCGGTTAATTAAATTTTTTGTAGCCTTTTAGCGAATCTATAATTTTTGTTAATTTATTATTTATTAGCGTTAATCGATATTTAATTTATAGCATTATTTATTACCCTCGTTCATTTTCTCGTATGCAAAACGATTTTTTTCAATTTGGTCCATTTTCATGTATTTGTTTATTCAACGGTTTGCAGATTATTATTCACGAGGACCGATGCTTTTTGTTTCGTTTTCTCGATAAGTGCGCGTATCTCGCGGTTACATACATCGATATCCCCATAGCTAATTAGTCATCGATCCACAACGACAAGTAGCCCACACGTACGTGGAGATTATCGTATGCACAATGAGATATTCGTGTATCGGTATATCTCCCTCGTCCTCTATGCGTAGGTATATCGAATATCGCCCTTCTCGTTTCATAGGCGAATGCTTCGTTATCGAACTTATGTACGATCCCTGATACGTCTATATAGTATTTCAATAGTGGATGTAACTTTATGCCTCGTCGAGTAACCGAAAGGTATAGCAGGGGCTGTGTACGATCGAAGGCAAAATCCCGAATATCGTTCGAGCTACGCGAACCCCATTCGACTCTGCTCCTCCCTCTTTTTATTTCAACCCCTAGATACCCTTGTGAGCCTCTTCTACATTTTGGGTTTAATTTTTATTTCAACCCCTAGACACCCTTTCGAGCCTCTTCTCCATTTTGGGTTTGATCTTTCTCAGTTATCCTATAATCCTTCATTAGTCTAGACATATGTATGTATAGATATATATTCGGGGTGAAAAAATGGAGGATTATACCAACGACTCGCACACGTGAAACAAATGGCCAAAAACTACGCGTATCGTCGACACGAGGATTTAAAGAGGCGTATCAATCACGCGTCGTACATTCATTAATCCCGCTTCGCTCTGACCCAGTTATTCAAATTTTGTTCGCTCGCTGTTTCTACTCTTTTTTTCGACCTGTTTTAGTTCACTTTTGTAGCGTTTTTTGACATAAATTTTGTTGTCGCGTTGGTTGAAAATTTTGGTAAGTATTTGGCTAAATGTGGGGAATATTAATCGAAAAACGAGACGAAAAATTGTACGTGTGGTAAATGAATGTTTTTAGCGAGGATTTTGTTTTTAGTTAAAAATTGTTTTTGTTTTATTGTTATAATAAATTCGCAGATAAACGGTGGAAATTGGGCGCTCGGTGAGATTCTCTGCGACTCTTGGGTATCGCTCGACGTTCTTCTGTGCACGGCCAGTATTCTCTCGTTGTGCGCTATATCTATCGACAGGTAAGAGACAGTGGTACCTAAAAAAAAACAACGGTAAATGAAAGTTTAGCGAAGTTCAACATTTGTTAATTCGTCGACGCGTACGTTCGTATTCGTTGTCGTTTTCTCCGTTTGTTTCGCGCGTCACGACTGTTCTTTCTGCAGTTTGGTCACGTTTGCGTACCGGGATTGCTGGTGACGACAGTGACGTCTCCTACGTTCGCATTCCTACCTTCGCGTGCGTCGCCATTTGTCTCATTCTCGTCTGTATCCTCGAATCCCTCTTCATCCCTCCTCCCTTCTGCATATTTTTCGTTCCCTTCACTCGCTTAACTACAAATATATGCAAAGTAACTTTCATTAAAGCGCTACGCTGATTTCATGTACCGAGGATAAATCGCTGGTTGCGTAAATTAAAAATAGAAAACAGTCGGAAAACGCGTTACTATTTCACTCACGTATTTTCACGGATTAGTACAATTTAATGATCGAGCACAAGGAAATTTGTTATCAGTGTACATCGCGCGTCGTGACAAAAGATTTTTAGGTCAGGTCCACCGCGCAGCCGACCGCTATTTCGCTGTAGACGTGGCGGTACGCGACAGTAGCGCCCTCCCGCGGATTAGTACAATCGCTCGACTAAAAACGAATAGCGAGCTTCGCGCCATACGAATAGCAAACAAAACCAATAAATATATAAACTGTGGATAAAATCTCGTTCGAATTTTCGTATGGGAAGACTGATCTTAATGTTTTTTATGTGAAAAATGTTGAAAGGTACTTGGCGGTGACACAGCCTCTCGTGTACAGCAGACGACGTCGAAGCAAAAGATTAGCGGGTCTGATGATCGTCGCGGTTTGGATACTCGCTGGTATAATAACGAGCCCGCCGCTTCTCGGTTGTTTTCCAAAAGCGACGAACCGCGATCGCGAAAAGTGCGGCTACAACATGGACAGCTCTTACGTCGTGTTTTCGGCGATGGGCTCGTTCTTTCTACCGATGCTCGTCATGATTTACGTTTACGCGAGAATATCCTGCGTCATCGCACGACGACACAAGAGTCTTCAGGGCCCGGATGCGCAAAACGATTACGGTTCGCATCGTGGCAAAACACCATCGTCCGTCGGACGCGAGAGATCGAAGAGTTGCTTCGTCCAGGCGGGCACGGCGACCAAACGATCGGAAGAATTGTCGAGCGTATCGGACATCGGTCCTGGCTCCTCGAGCGAAAAAATCGGCGAACAACGCGCCGTACCAACCGATTCGATGTCACCGGCGCCACTTCCGCCAGTAACTTCCGGCAAAAAAATGCTTCTCGCTGTTCCCGCGCGCAATCAACAACAGCGTGGCAGTCATCAGAGCTCGATCAACAGAGTTTCGAGAGAAACGAAAACTGCTGGGACTCTCGCGGTCGTTGTAGGTGGTTTCATCGCTTGTTGGCTACCCTTCTTCATTCTTTATCTCGCTACGCCTTTTATACCTGTTGAACCGCCGCAGAGCCTGATGCCAGCGCTCACGTGGCTCGGTATGTAACTACACTCGAACTGTATCAAGGTCGATATGACATTTATGTTCTTATTCGCAAAATAATTGACAAAGCATTTCGAATTTTTTACACTTTTATGTAGACATAGTCGGTTTTGTCCTCAAACAGTTTCAACGTCATTGAACCACCAGGTCCGAAATTACAGTCTTCCAAACTTTCTCAAAATATGAAATAAATAAAAAAGAGAACAAATTCTGAAAAAAAAGGAATAATCGCATGACCTCTTTAAATACTTAATTGGAACGTTAATTATGTAACTAATGGCATGCATCTTTTTCAAATTTCAGGATGGATTAATTCGGCGATAAATCCGTTTATCTACGCTTTCTATTCAGCCGATTTCAGACTCGCATTCTGGCGTCTCACGTGCCGGAAGTGCTTCAAGAACGTGCCGCGTGCAGCCTCGAATCCTCTCGCCGATAGAAAACAGTTGGCCGAGTCGAAGCAATGGAGGAAGAAACCTCCCAAGGGATGAAAGTGCGATTGCTCGGCGAACGAGCCGAGACGAAGAATCGTGTGCGAATACGCGGCCTGAACTCTGTTTTACGACGAGAAAGTGATATTTGCTCTCATCTAACGAATTATACGAAAAGCGTATGAATCGAGAGAAAAAACTTTCTGAAACGTAGTAAAATCTTCGCGACGAGAACTTTTACTTACGGAGGGATGAAATTTTAGCGAACAACCGAAAATGACGATTTCTTATTCGTTTAGGTGAATCGAATGATTTTTCCACCGGATAAATCGACGTAACGCGGAATATCAGAGTAAAAACTATTAAAATGGCGTTACGATGAAAATTGTAAACGACCTTATCGAAGTAAGAAAAACAGAAATTAATATTTATATTGAAATAGTCGAAAACAAAGGCACTCGAAGTTCCGGATCAATTTTGAAGGAGGGACTTTTTTTTCGATTATTAGTAAGTTTCATTTTTACCTGTTAATACTATGTGAGCTTAATAAATAATAGAAAAAAAGAGAAATGTATCGCATATACGCGTTTATCGACGCCATGATATCACAGACGTATAGATTTTTCGAGGAAGGAATATAGATTGAAAGAAGGGCGAGGAAAAGAAGACGATGTGAAATGTCCATTGGTATCTCTTTCACTATTTTCCCGATAGTTCATCAATATTCGGTTTCTAAGATTCCGGGAGAGATCGGAATCTTACGATAATGCATAATTGCGTTAGCGTTTTTAAATTCGGGAAAGAAATGGCGCGCAAATAAAATTCGCAATCGCTTCGTCCTCTACGCCCTTACGTCAACCCCGAATGAAATCAATATCCCTTCGCTCCAATAAAAAATAAATGTATAATATGAAACCTCGGATAATATATACCTTAGCATTAATTTCTTATAAAAGCCTTTTCCCACATTTGAGAATAATAAAGAAAAAAAATAATCGCGTGGAAGAGCAGAAAATACAAAACTTGCTCGTCCGTGGCGTATGCACAAACGTCTTTCGCAATTTCGAGACGTCTATATTCGTAAATCTGTATAATATCGATGAATAATTGTAAAAATGATCTTTTTATCGATGTACATCTCGATACCAGCAACTTCCTGTAATCAAACTGAAATAAAACCTCACATTTCCGGTGTTTGCTTGTTAAAGTATTATGGTGGCGCCATCTATGAGCGAAGATGTAGTTTGCGCTTCTACCGCATGTGGCGTTCCTGTAGTCGTCGTCCCGAAGAATTCAATATGGCGACAGTACGCAGTGAACGGTCACAGCTGATCGTTCGAGTTTAATGAAGTCTCAAAATTTCGTACAAAAATGTCATTAAGAATCGGGCAGAGGGTCGAAATAACGGGCAAAGACTGCCACGGTGTGATCGCTTATATTGGACACCCGACTTTCGCCACAGGCAAGTGGATAGGAGTCATTCTCGACGAGCCGAAAGGAAAGAACAATGGCACGATCAAGGGACACGCATACTTCAAAGTAAGTAAGGTTGACAGCTCGTATGTTTACGCGTAAACGGAACTGTGCAACGTCGTTTCGCGAAAATAATCCAAAGAATCAATGAACGTAATGAAAATTACGTAATTCTGTACTTCTCTCAGTGTAATGAAAATCATGGAATGTTCGTAAGACAAACACAACTCGTATTGCTGGACGAAGCTGGCAACCGGCCCGACCCGACGAGTCCCTCGTCGGCGGGTAGCAGCGCGACAACACCCGATGACAGTGGAGCCGCCAGAGCTCGCAGTCGTCTCAACAGGTGACACAGTTCGCTTTTTTTCAGATGCGCATGAAAATACGTTTACTACATTTTTTCCATGTACAAAAGGGTCTTGTTCCAACGATCCCATGTACAATGCTCCCTGCCTAACCCTTTTTTTTACAACTAACCGATATCTAACTACACTTCCCATTAACGTTGACACGCAGCATGAGCGTGCGCCGAAGGAACGAACCTACGACGTAAGTTTGAAAAATGATGTTTTTAAGACAGACCGTTATTTTTTTTTTTTTTTTTTTTTTTATATTTTTTTTTTGTCATTCACTATAAAATTCATTGTTATCATGGTACGAATGTCATATAAATTAATCATTATGTATATGCTGCTCGTAAAAAGCGTTAGAAGAAAAACATCTCCTGCGCAAGTAACACGGCAACAGTCGGACAAGCTGTCTGGGTAAGGTCATTCATGAGATCCAATATTTTAGATATCCTGTAGGGTGTTTGCTAGTTTTTTTTGTCTCGATGTTTCGTTGATTCGTAGATGAGAGTTCACGATCGTTAAATTTATTCTTTCATTGTATCAATCGCACTATGGTAGAGTAACATTAAGCTATAAGTTCATTGGCGCGATCATCAATTTTACGGTATAATTATTAATTTAATGTAGTCGAGCAAGAATTTTTTCTTCTAGAAGTAGCGTAATGAATTATTATCGTTATAAATACGAATCGATAAATTTAAGGAAAAAATAATTTTGCAAATTAGTTTTTTTTCTGTATCCGGCAGTTCTCGACTGTCTCTGGCAGGTAGTAGAACTCAACTCAGCGCGCCCAGCATCGAGAGTCTCACAGGATCTCAGCACGAGCGTAAAGATGGTGGCGAGTCGCAAATACCCGCTCCGACGTCGACGAAACGCGCGTCCTTCGTCGAGGTACGAGAACTAATGACTTTTGAGAATGCATCAATATCGAAGTCTCATGATTTTGCGTATATTCGCGTTGATTTCGTTAGCTGATGTATTTTTAAATTACGATGATGACGATTCGTTCCCGTTGGAACTCGTATATTCCCGCTGAACGAAATATCGCATAGAAAATAGATTGAGACCGATTATAAATATCAATCGATTCTTATTGTTTTTTGTTTGTACAACGCTTGACGGCTGATTGACGATACGGTCGCATGGAACGGTTTTAATTGTTTGCTCATATTAGTATATTGAAATATCATTCTCAGTACACTTCGAGATGAGAGAAAATCGAACGAGAATACGGAATTCGAATACGTTTTTCTAACTCAAGACTCGGGTCGATTGGTATTTGAATAAATTGCAGTAAAAGGATCCAACATTTATTGGATCTCGATGAATGTTCGATCGGAAGGATTTGATTCGTACCAAGTCCGATGTAATACTATCGTTACTTTAATTCGACGTTATTTTTCGCGTCAAATTTTCCAAGATATGTTTTTCATATTCGTTATTTGATCGAGTCTCGCGGTTGGGCTATTTTGCCGGATCACAAAAACTCGTTACGGAGGATCGATCGAACGAAAAAGAGAGTGGCACGTACCGGATTATGAAAATGAGAAAATTGCTCGGATATGAGGAGGAACAAATGAGTGGGAATTTGTGAGGAAAAAAGAAACGAAAACTTAAGAAATTAAGTGTTGATTGTTTTGAGATGTGGGATTCACATGGGAATGCACGTACGTGTTTCAGAAATCCCCTAGCACGAGCTCGCCTCCCGGCAAAAAGCCAAAGGCCCAAGATGATCGCAATAATGTAATTAATACTCATTAATGTAATACTTCAGTTTTTCTTTAAACTCATTCATACTATATTACTATTATCTACACTAACAATGAAAATATTTAAAAAAAGTTCTCTCGTAATACAGCTACTGTACAGCTATCATATTAGTTGTTTGTTCGATCATAGCAGTCATATAACACGATACTACTTTCATCCTCGAAACAGTTACAATTTTTTTCACGTTACAAAGATATTAACACCTTTGTCTCTCTCTTGATTGCTGTGAATGGGTTGAAAAAACTGTCTCTTTATTTTCTGTAGCGTCAAAGGGAGTCTGACACGAGCCATCGATCATCCATCAACCCCAATGTACCCCCCCCCCCCCCCCTCCATCATCAACGTTCGCTTCTTCGATTGATTTTTGCCGTTCGATTTGCGCTTTGATATAATCGGTGCAAAATGTACCACGCTGTGACTATATTAACAGGGGAAATAGAAAAATAACCATTGTGTACAAAGCGAATGAACGATTGTCAAAACTTTCTCACGTTTCCCTACTAACAAAAATTCTCTGCTACAACTATCCGAGAAGCGTGCGAATTTTCATAGTTTTCTATAACAGCGTTAATACGTCGTTGCTTGCGATAACGAAAATATAAACAACAACAACAACAACAACATCAAGAAAAAAAAAAGTAAAACGAGCCAAAATTCTCACTCGTCTTTGACACGTTAACGTTGGATATAATTAAACTTGAAATTGGTCGCTAGGACGTTTTTCACGATTATTCTGTTACGTATACTAGATAGCGTTTATGCGAGTAGCTTCAACGCCCTGTGTATGGGTAGAGAGTACAGTGTAAGCTGACTAACAGTTACTGAATGACCCAAGCAATTCTTGTTGGGAATATCGGGTCTTTCCTTCGAACCTTTAAACAAAAGAAGAAAAGTAAATAAGAAGAATATACACTTTGCCCTAGATCTAATATAGAATTGGGTGTAGCTTTTTGGTGTCTGCTCGATTTTTATAAAACTTGTTAAGCTCGACGTTAACGGAAGCCTAACGAAGACTCGATAATATCTACGAATAGCGCTCTCTATTAAAGCTCGAGAGGTACGATATGTTTTCTCTCCGGTTATCGTCCCTTGTGATATTTTAATATTTCAAAAAACAAACGCAATCACTCGGATTAGGAAAATAATTGAAATATCTTTTTTTCTTGATTTCCAATGCGACGATCGGGAGAGAGAACATCTCGTGACGCATCGTCGAGTAATAATTCTTACGAGACTTTTTTTCATTCTCGTTCGAAGACGGGTTTCGTGGAAACCCTCAAGCCTCACTTCGTGCCTGGACAAGCGATGGCCGGTGCGCTCTCGTCTACGATTACCAGCGGCGCTAATCTCGAGGAAAAACTCACGCACATGCAACTCGTACAGGAAAATGATAACTTGAAGTCTCAGGTGACCGATGAATAATTCACGAATTTATCTTTGTAATACAAGAAGATAATATTAATTCGTCCCAATTTTGCTTCAAGGTGGTAGATCTTACGGAAAAAGTCGAAACTCTACGAGTAAAGCGAATGCAGGATAAGGAAAAGATGAAGGAGTTCGAAAAGACAAAGATTCAACTCGAGCAATTGTTGGAATTTAAATCGAAAGTTATGGAGAGTCAAGTGAGTTATGTTACACATACTCGTACTGATCGTTTTGTTCTCTTTACTTGAGTAGAAGGTCGAAAGTTGTTTTTATTTTGTATTTACGCAGGCAAGTCTACAGAGAGAAGTTCAACGTGCGAGACAAGATGCTCGCGAGGCTCAGTTAGCTAGAGGAATTTATCAGGATGAAATGGCCGATCTAGCAGAAACTGTCGAGATGGCGACGCTCGACAAGGAAATGGCCGAGGAAAAGGCCGAAACCCTGCAGATCGAGTTGGAACAATATAAAGAAAAATTAGAAGAGATGACTCTTGATCTGGAAATTTTACGAACAGAGATGTCCGAAAGGGTGGGCATTTTTCATTAATTATTCTCTTCGCTTCGCTTTGTTTATGAGACGAATAATGAATTTGATTTTTCTCATCATTTTTTGGCTGGATCGTAATGTTCATAATCTTCGATGTTTCAAGGCCGGAGGAACTCCGGGAGTGGCTGGTGGTGCAAACGGTCCCTCGACTTATGAGATAAAACAGCTCGAGCAGCAGAACAGTAGATTGCGCGAGACCCTCGTAAAAATGCGAGATCTTTCGGCGCACGAGAAGCACGAATTTCAGAAACTCCAAAAAGATCTGGATCAAAAGAAATCCGAGATACTCGAGCTCGGACGTACTAAAGAAAAATTATCAGCTCGGGTGGAAGAGATGGAACATCAAATCGCCGACTTGCAAGAACAAGTGCGTAATTAATATTTTATAGTCGGTGAAAATAAGGATAATGGTGTATGATAATTTTCGTAACGAATTTCCGACATCTTCAGGTCGACGCGGCCCTCGGTGCTGAGGAAATGGTTGAAGTCCTTGGCGAACGAAAAATGGCCCTGGAAGAGAAAGTCGCAGAGTTGGAAGAAGCCGTAGCAGATTTGGAAGCATTGCAGGTACAGTTTCATCGATACTAACGCAAAAGAAAATACCAATCGAACTGTTATTTCTTTTTCTCCAGGATATGTCGGATCAACTAGCAGAATCCTCCAAAGAACTAGAACTAGAATTACGCGAGGAATTAGATCTCGCTCTCGGTTTTGCCAGGGACGCGCAACGTCATCGAGACGCGGCTCTCGAAACTCTGGCTGATCGCGAATCGACTATCACAAAATTCCGCGAACTCACGATTCAGTTGCAGGAACAGTGTGTTCAATTACAAAATCGCGTGCAATCAACGGAGACGACGAAAACTGGAGTTCGCGGTGCCGAGCAACAACTCGCGGAGATTCTCGATTTTCAAAAAACTTTCGCCGAAACTCGAGCGCAAACAAAAGCCGTGGATCTTGAACTTCGGCGTCTCGACGCCGAGGAAGCTCGTCTACACGTTCGTTATTTACTGTCGTTCATGCCACCGACCTTCCTCACCCGTGGTGGCGATCACGATGCTATTATGACTCTTTTGCTCATACCGAGGATGATTCGCAAAACGGAAATACTCATTTCTCAAGTCAGAGACAAGTATCGAGCTATCGAAAAAATCGACAGGTGCGTTCGTCATACTTTCTCGACAAACTTTCTACGTGTATTTCTCTTTTACATTCTCTAAACCTTTGTTAAATATTTTTTACAGATCTACTTTACTAAAAGGACACACGGTTGCGCAATACGCATTCCGATCTCGTCTTTGCTCGCACATGTACGCTCTACAAACGGCTCTGGGTTGTTTCGAATCAGCTTTGAACGTTTGTCCGTCAGATATCTTGCTCAAAGTCGGTGCTACTTATCCGGAGATGGCCGCGCAAGAAAAATCTCTCGATTCTTTGATACAACTAGCCAAGAGAGATCAGCTTGACGAGAACGTACCGATGGATGGGATCGAAAAGTGTTCGGCATATTTCTCGACGATGTTTACGGTTCTATTCACCGACAGCACTATTGCCAATCAAGCTCGTATGGTAGTTAACGGTACGAGATCGTTAGGAAGTGCATGCGACGCTATCGCGACCGAGGCCAGTGCAATTAAAACGCTAATGGACGTAAACGGCGGTGATATAGGTACATCATTTTTAACCAAATTTTCTCCCCTTGCTTTATGATTCTATTTGTGAGCATCGACGTATCTCGTCGAATATTATTTCAGGCTTGCTCTGCCAGCACGCCGAAACTAGCTGCGAGGTAATACAGCAACATCTAAATTCGGCGAGACGGCGCGTGCCTAGGGATCAAATAACTAATGCGCCTGGACCGGGAACAAATCTGGGATTGGAAAAAGACTGGTCGGAACAATTCACGAATTGTTATCAGCATTCTGTTAAAATTACAAAGACCCTCCAGGATCTTCTGAAAAATGCTTTGCAGGCTGTCACGGAGAGTGGTGGTACGTAAAATCTTTCATTTTTTTCATATTTTAAAAAATTCTTTTGACGTTTTTTCTTTGCGTTTTTTTATACAGATTTCGATAGTGGACTGAGTGCCGACAAGCTCAAAGAAATGGCAGCGATTTCGAGCGAAAAGATCTACGATACGGAAGACCTTGGCCCTGTTGCAACGATGAAATCTAGTCTTACAGTCATTCAACAAATGGCCGCAAATTTGGCACAGAAAATGGCTGAATGCGAGAATGAGTTAGCGATCGCGGGTCACGCGGGACAACAACAAGTCGCACAATCGGGCGCGAGCGAAGGCGAACCGATCACTCCAATTTTACTGAGGGCACAGGTGGCTATCAAGGAATCTGAGGAGACGAAGATCCTCGCGAGAAAACTAGAAACACGAGATAGCGATATTCGCGAGTCACGTATCGCGTTACGCGAGAAGCAGGAAGAATTGTCCGAAATGATACTTCGACGAGATCTCGCGGAGAAACGGCTGACGCATCAGCAACGAGAGTACGATTTGGAGATTGAGAAGCTGAAGAGAAAGTTGGATGAGGCGCAGAATCAGCTGAAACGGAAGGTAAATTTTGTTTACGAATTAAATACTGAAATTCAAACGATTGATTATTGTATTTCGTAATATCTCAAACATTATCGTTACATATTTCTAGGAAAAGGAGTTCGAGGAAACGATGGATCATCTGCAAACGGATATCGAGAGTTTAGAGTCGGAGAGAGGTCAATTGAAGGAAAAATTGAAAGTATTCGGAAAGAAAACGGCCACGACGCCAACAGGTCCGGGCGCACCGATTTCGAGCGCGGACGGATCATTGTCTGTGTCGCCGAGTGGTGGTTCGCTGGGTACGTCAGGTTCGAACTTCGATAATCGGCTCCTCGTTCAAGAAATTAGTTCTCTCAAGGAGGCTTTGAATTCGGAAAATCGTCAAAAAAGAAAACTCTTGGCGGATGATCTTCGTAACAAGCTCAACGCCCTCGAACCATTGCCGGATTTGTCGTACAGGCAAAGAACGGACGGGAAGCTCGAAGAACTGCAAAGCAAGCGTGACAAGCTTCTCAAGGTAAATAATTAAAAGTGATAAATCAATTTTGCTGTTTCCAACTAAATTAAATCCCCCGAATTCTTGGCTGATCGATACTTTGTTGTCCAAATCCCGAAGGAAATTCACGATATCATGGTGAATCCGACCGTCCCCGATCTGCGAAAGAGCACATTGATAACGACCGAAGCTCCTGTACTCGACAAGGCCTTCCCGGCTTATCAATTGCTCCAGCGTCAAATGACGATAAAACAGCTGCAAGAAAGAGCCGACAAATTGGCGGTAAATTGCAAATGAAAAAACTATCGCAACGTCTTACCTCTTCTATGAGATATCTGTTTTATATTTAATTGTTTGTACAGGACGCCGTCAGGGAGGAAACGGTGCGAAGAACAATTGGCGGTCGAGCCGAGGCGGATTTCGCAATATTCTTAAGTCGCGAAATGGCAGCGGCGCTACGCACGAACAACAAAATACTCGCGGCACAAATAAGTATCCCGTGCAAAAATTCCGAGGCACAGAAACACTCTATAAACGTCGGCACGGACGATCTGAGAAAAGTTCATGCACTTCTCGGCTATTAATTTGTTCGGCTATTAACTTGTACATCGGGAGACTCTCGTAGCGACGAACTATTTTCCAGCTAGACTCGTTCATAGGACAATTTATCGACGTATTTTATTTCATAAGTTTTATCCTATTTTTGCTCTGTTGACTATATATATATATGTATTGTATATATATACATTTTTTTACACTTAATCACGAGTAAAATTGGCTACAGCACGATGGCTCGGTACACCGTCGCTGCTAGACACGTCTCGTCGTTCGTAATATTGAATTCGTTTTATTTTCTACTAGCAGTTCTGACTCAACGATCAGTCGGCGAGAGTCAGAAAAATCTCGGAGGAATTGTATGGTTTTTTTTGCACAGGTCAGAATAATACTCTACGCTTATATGTCTAACGAATTCGAAGGAGATGCGCCGCGGTGGATGCACAAAAATAACAAAAATATACGGGCCGCGGCAAAACATTTTTTCGCATAAGGGCGTTGTTATACTTCAGGCTCTAAACATGAAATATAATATTTATTGGAAAACGAAGAAACGGGAAAAATGGAGAGAACCGAAACGTTAAGTAAAAACGGTATAATAAACGAAAGTTGAATGAACGGAGAGGGCTGTAAGTGCTGAAGCAATTAAAATTGAAACGAAAAGAAAAAATCATCACAACGTTCGAGTCTTTATTAATTCGTTAATAGAGACGAAGAGGAGGGAAAGGTAATATACCTTTCAAGTATTCTCACCGTTATCGTTATGAAACGCCGAGTAAGTTGGTATCACCGTTACGTTATCGTATTTTTTTTTTCTTTTTCGTAATTTTTCATCGCCGTCATAATAGAATATATAACGTACGAGAAAGTATGTGCATATATCGTTAATTTTTTTTCTTTTTATTTATTAATTATCTTTAACTTACTCGTTACATACTCTTTTCGTTTGTTTTCGTACACGCTCTTACTCTCACGCTCAATCGCACGTGCGTTCTTTTATTATAATTATATATATACTTATTTATATATAAGTATATATATAATTAAATTGAAAACGGTACAATCATAACATCGGATATAGCATTCGCACTCTCAAAACAATCACACGCATAATCATCGCATCATTTTCATTCTAAACTTTGTCGTCTTACACTATTATATTCGTTAGATAATTTTTGTTTCGCTTCATACTTCCTTTTACATCACCTCCCTTTCGTTTCATATTGTTTTCGTTCTTTGTTTTATTTTTTTCTTCGTTTTAATATCTAGAAATTGCCCCGTTTATACTTCAATATCTCATCAGTTATTTTAATCGTAGTTATTCTTTCGTCATTTGTTCGCTGGTGAAACGCTTCCTCGTTCGCATTTATTAGCAAATTTTATTATTACTAACAAAATTTTCTCCTCTTTTCTTTAATTACGTGTACTGGAGTTTTTTGTTGTTTTTTTTTGTTTTTTTTGCAGATATCAAGGCCGGTCGCGACGTGTCTCGCACAGCGGGAAAGAAAGAGCGAAAGGAGGACGAAAATACTCGAGAGACGAAACGCGGAGGGTAAACGTGTCGTTCGCAACGCAAAGTCGCAACGATATGGTCGTCCTGGACGATATATCTACAATCGCACTAGAGAGAGAGAGTTCAGTGAAAAATAATGAATAAAAAATAGGACGACCATGAGACTTCGGCGAATTTTTCGTGATATGAAGAAAAATGGCTCTCGGAAGATCGCCCTCGACTTTCCTCTTTCCAATTCCCATTTTACAGACGAACAATATATTTATATAACTTTATACGTTTTGCTCAGAGTCGCAGAAGCTATCTAAACACGAATTAGTAACGACTCTACGACTCTGAACGATCTTCGCGATTAGAACGTTGCAAAAGTTTGTACAGAATTCTTTGTTTGTTCGTTTTTGTTTATCGCTGGCGACCGATAGAAACAGAACAGTTTTAACGATATTCAACGAGCTTCCAATCGTTCCATCCGCACATTTACGAACTAGCTTATTGAACCGATAACAAATTGTCCCAGACACGGCTGGGGAGACCTCGGAAGAAAATAAGAATTCGTCGACGCAAAAACTCGAGTCTCCATTTTCATTCCGTATCCTTTTTTTTACATTTCCTAGCCGATACAACATAACGCGAATTACTAAAAACTAAAATTGAATGCACATTAGTGTGTTATCGGTTGCGATCGATAGCTAAGTCCTACGTCGCAACATTAGAATCGCGCTCGTGATTTAAAAACATACGCCAATAATTATTAATTAAAAAATCCGCGGCAACGGTAACGAACAATTATGTTTCCTCTCGTCTTTCATTCACACGAGCAGTAATGATACTCGAAGGAAAAAAAGGTCGCGTCTTTGCTCTTCACACGGGAGAGATGGTAGTACAAAATTCGTGTACACACAATCTCATTCATTCGCTTGCTTTTATTTCATGTTTATTTCTTTTTTTTCGTTTTTCGTTTATTACAGACACTTCAGCGAGATTAAATGTCTCTTCTAGCGTTTATTACTCGCTCACTTCGCAGCAGGATAAATTCTATGTCTCTATGTAATCACACGTCGTCGTCGTCGTCTTCGTCGTCGTCGTCGTTTTCGTCGTTTCACCGACGAATACAATATAAATGAACGGACGACCGTGCACTCATCGCACGGTCGCGATGGATACAAATTGTTATTCGCGCGGGAGGAAAGAAAAAAGAAATCATCATTTTACCTCACTAATGATTAACGTGTGAATGAATTAAATAGATAAGTAACGATCGAGAAAGTATCGAGACGAGGAAAGAAAAATTTAACGTATAAACCTGCGTGTATGTACCGTGAGTTGTTTCGTATCATGCGTGATTTCGTAGTATCGACAATTACGGTGGTGATGGAGATGAGAATCGTGAGAGTCGCCTAAGTACGCGTTGGAGGAACACCGAATCGCGGGTTGTTCCATCCAGTCGATTTATTTCTTTTATCGTCGATCGATTCATCGATATATTTCGTTTCATTGCATCTCCTACGTATTTTCAGGAGGCTCGTTCACCGAAACGAGCACGAAACAAAACCAAAAATCCTTTCAATATAGTTTACATTTTATCTATGTATATATATTTATATATTCATAGTATGTAAAATGTCTATACCATTCGCGGTTTTTTTTCACTCACAATCTCTAACGCCAACTCACTTTTCCTTCAGATTTTCTCTTTCCTTCTCAAAGCTCCTCTAATGCGCGTTACGGAGCTTTCGTTATCTTTTTTTTTTCTTCTTAGTATTGTTTTTAAATATTTAATTTTATTATCGCGTATATCGCGCGTTTTCCACATCACGTCATGTGATCTTCACTCCCTCTTTTTTTTCTTGGATAAGTCGAGTCATAGTGGAAACAGTATTTGCGATTTTGTCCTTCCGTCATTTTTTTTTCATCTCAATGTTTTTTTTTTCGATACGTGATAATTCGGCGTTCGATTATGATGCAGTTTTTTTTTCATGAAGTGGTAGGTTGAGTTGTGTATGTTTTTAGGGTGCTTCTGCAACAGATACGAAAGAAACGTTTTCCAGATGACAAATGAAACGTGAATAATGAATTTATAGTGTCGTTAAACACACGATAGGTCGGATGATACACGAATATATATATATATATATATGCCAGTTACTATTTATAATGCGTGTGCGATTATGTCTCCAGATGCTTTGTGTTATGAAACTCGGGACAATGGATTCAATGTAAACGAGACGGAACGAAAAAGAAGACGTTTCCATCAACAAGTTTATACACCATCCGGTGTCCCAAGGTACAACAACGTTACGTCGATTGAACGTTTAAGTAGATTAATCGCGACAAGAAAATTATTCTTTTTCCAAAAATCCTGGGTATCGAATATGAACTCATTTTTCTTTGCAATTATAATTTACGCTCAAACTTCGTGTATCTCGATAAACCTCCGACAGTTTTCAATCGTAAAAGGAAAAAAAAAGAAAAAATTAAGAAAATCTCCCTTTACCTCGCCTTTCCATTCCACAATCCCCATTCTACGACAATATCCTGAACCTTTCGTGGGCGGTTTCGGGGGCTACATGTCTGCGTGTGACCAAACGCAGTTCATCACCTGTCGTTGGAGGAATAAAACTCGTTATTAGATTGTTTGCATCGCGTAATAACAAAATCCCGTTCACCCTCGCTCTCTAAGATCCCGATCACAGTCATGAAAAATTTACGAGCGTTATTGCGTGCTTTTTTCTTTTGTTTTGACTCTTCTTTCTTTTTCTTTTGTAAAACGAGGAAAAACCATCGTGCACGATCAGACACGATGGATTGGAACAAATCATCCCGGGAACGAGAGGGGGGGATCTTCCGGATGCCGAAGACTGTGACAAACAGACGTCGTTGCGAGTCTTCCTGTCGTTCATTCGTCCTCGCTTAGTGAGCTATGACGATGAAAGTGCAAATTGCACGATTACAATGAACGAACGGATACAAAAAATAAACAAATAAAAAAAGGATGAGGATGAGGCTGCTTAGCGAGCGACGGTAGTGCGAAAAAAAACATTACGAGAAGACAATAAGCGCAGGGAAAAAAGATAAAGGCACGAAATGATATTTGACGATTCGCGACGATCGTAAAAAGTTTTTGAAATTTTAGCCCATGAGTGAAACGAGTTTGACAATAAATGCTACAAAAATTTGACCCGTGAGAAATGAACGGAGCACACGGTAAGGGGGCAGGGGGCGGGTGGAGGGAAAGAGAAAACAAGAACTAATCAGTATTTTCGGTCCCACTCGATTGGGCGAGACCTTGCGACGTTGGTTGACCTTGTGGCTGTTGTTGCTCTTCCTGCGTCAGAGATTGTACTTCCTGTTGTTGTTGGGTTTGTTGCTGCTGCCGTTGTTGTTCCTCCTGCGTCTGGGTCAGTATCGTCTCTGCGAGAGCAGTCAGCGTGGACGTATGCGCTCCCGGCATCACTTTTTGCTTTAACATCGTCCAGTCGAACGTGTAATCGTACACGAAATTTAGGGTACGGAAGAGAATCTGGAATAACTGACGAGCGTACGTGTAATCGGGTTTCTCCTCGAAACGCAAACCCTTTGTGTATCCTAGGTACATCGCGAATTCAGCTGGAAAGCCCTGAAACGATATAATTTGAGGGTCTAAGTATGCAGAACGATTTCTGATATCGAATGAACAATTAAATTTACTTCACGTAACAGTTATTGCCAATTAATTGACAATTTCGGGATTTAGCGATCATCGTGTGAATCGTGTAAAGTAATCGTTCCACGTGAGAGAGAGAAAAGATGATTTCGATGGGGATACAATGCAAATAAATCGTAAATATACGGTATAATACATGCGAATACATATCTTTAAAGAAAATCTTTTTACCTTGCACAAAACCTCGATAGGCGTGGACATTTTCTTTTCGCTAATTTTCTCGTACTTCTGTTTTTTGGTGGCGGCTTTTAGACCTTGCCAGGGCAGTGAACCTCTATTGAAGTACATGAGGACATAACCGAGCGACTCCATGTCGTCTCTGCGACTTTGTTCGATACCGAGATGTGCGTTTATCGAAGCGTACCTCGCTGTACCCGTTAAATTTTTGTCTTCTCGATATGATATGTGCAATCGCTGACGACCATCCTTGTATTTCTTAGCCAAACCAAAGTCGATCAAAAAGAGCTGATAAAAAAGATAATTATTGAAAAATATCAAAAACGTTTATCGATTGATCGAAGATTCTTCGTTATTACAAAGATGCAATGAAGATTTCGTAAATCGTACCTTATTACAGTAACGTCCTATGCCCATCAAAAAATTATCGGGTTTTATGTCTCTGTGAATGAAGAGTCTTAAGTGAACGTATTCGATCCTGGCGATCATCTGATCGGCGATCATGAGAACCGTTTTTATCGTGAATTTTCGTGAGCAAAATGTGAAAAGATCTTCCAGCGAAGGCCCGAGAAGATCCATCACCAGGACGTTCCAATCTTGCTCTTGTCCGTACCTTCACGCGTATCGTATACAGATATTTAATATCGTTAAACCACTTTCGCAACCATTTGTTTTTTTCTTGTCATTTTTTCTTTCTACTTTACCATCGAACGTGAGCTATCCCCGGATGTCCGCTTATGATTCTATACACCCTGGACTCGTAGTGGAGCTGCAGATGGCGTGCTCTTACATTCTCAAGTTTTACCGCTACCTCCTAAAGACATGAAAAAGAGAAAATGAATCGAGCGAATATGTTGAAAAAGAGTCAAGGAATATGAAGCAAAAAACATGAGAGATTCGAATCAATATACAGCTGGCAAGTAAAATAAACAGTTCAAAAGTCATTCGCTGGATGACCTCAAACGATGCTTCCTTTTCTTTTTACAAGGGACCAACAAAGTCACTTCTTTTTCTGGGATCGAAAGACTGCCTGGGCTTCGATCGTAAATCGTCGTAGCAGATGAAACGGACAAATCGTTCGCTCTTTCGGATTTTATCGCGATCGTGAGCAAATCGAATTCGTGAGAATCGTTTAGAAACCGATATACGTGATAGAGACAGAGACAGAGGAAGAGGGAGAGAGTAAGAGGGAGAGAATGAGAGAGAGAGAGAGAGAGAGAGAGAGAGAGAGAGAGAGAGAGAGAGAGAGGTAGAGATAGACTTAATGGGCACGCGAGACGTATATAGGCGTGAGAAAGAGGGTAGGGCGAGCAGCAGTGGTATGAGAAAAAGGTGAATTTCACAACGAAAATTTTCGAAATTTCACGAATAATTGTTCTAACCAGCAAACACGAAACGAGAGAGAGGACGGTGAGCCCGTGTTTAAAAAAACACAAGGAAAAAAAAGACACTCACCTCGCCATTCGAGATGTTGATCCCAAGATATATATCACCGAAAGATCCAGAACCGATCTTTCTCATGAGTCTGTACTTGCCACCCACAACGAACTCGGCTTTGCCGAGTACTTCGGCCCTCGCCATGCCACCTCCGCCTCGCTCTGCCACTGCAACTCTTCACTTTTACCGTCGCGCAATGTATTATGATGCTGTAGCTGTGTGGCTACTTCACAAGCTGCCACGAAAAACACTGATTTATATATATATTTTTCTTTTTACTTTCCTTCGACTATCAAATACGATCCATTTTTTATGTTCCTCGTCGCTTGCACAGGGTTTTTTAAACGATGAATAGAACGCGAGAGATATTACGAGTACACGACGTGTGGCAGGACAATTTTAACGAATGCTTACGAGAGCTGTTTGAAACGCGAAACTGTGGCCCTGCTGTGTGTGTGTGGCCTCTTTCGAACAACGACCGCGGCTCCGAGGTGAACAACGACAATGACGACGACAGGGATTAACGAGACGCTCCGATGAAAAACAGGTGAATAACGGGTTCGCGATAATATCCCCCCGTTAAACTAAAAAGGAAGTTACAAAAAAAAACGGAACGATTCGACGTGGGTAATTTTTAATAAAAGAAAAAAGAAGGGCCAGGGGATTTGGGATCACGGGGAGGAGGGATACCCTTTTCACCGTTAACAGAACGCGCTATTACCCGAGCGTTGTTAATATGTATAAAATATGTGTACGGAAACAAAAAGGGATACACGAAACTGACGATGGCGAAAGTCAAACTACTGGCCACCAGATAGACAGACCCCACCAACGCACCGACATTTTACCCTTCGCCGACACTTCGCCGAAGAGGGGCACGCACGCACACGCACACGAAAAACCACGCACACACACAATCTCGCACGGGTGTTCATTTGAACACACACACACAACACACACATATACACAAGGTGAGCTTACGGGAAAAGAGAGGCCACGAGTCGTACAGCTATGAGATATCCAAACGTTCGGCGCTGCGCGTAGAGCGCCCTCAGCCGCCATTGACGGCCAATTATCTAACCCTTTTGCAGACATACCGATCGCATTTTATCTTACCGACCAATGGAAATACTTCGCCATCGATGGCAGCACACGATGCTTATTTTAAACATCAGGTGTTATTCATTTTCAAAGAGATACTCAAGAAGTACGAACACGCGCATGACCGCTGATTAAAAATATTTCCGTTCTTCCAAAGGCAACCGATTCCTTTTGTCCCCCCATCCAGGAAGACTAGAGACCAGGAGTGCGAACGCTTATGGGGAAATCGTCCCAAAAATGACCCGAAAAAGCGAAGAACGATCTTAGTTCGAACTGAGCCACGATGAGCGCTCTCGTCGCTCAGAGCTAACTGTGAAGTGTGGCGTTGGTGATGAAATGAAGTGAGCGGGATATAAACCGCGGCGAAATATGACATCTGTCATTTCATTTGATTTATAAACAATTTTTTATCAAGTCTTTTACGGAATTTCAGGTTAGAAGGCGACGAAAAAAAAGTGCAGTGAAAGTCATATTATAACAAATAGGTAAGAAAGTTTGTTGTTATAATTCGTGGATTAAATGTTAATTGAATTGTGATGCTATGTGGCGTATATTTTTCACGACCGGAACCGACTCGAATTTCGAGCAAGAAATTTTTCTTACTCGAGAGATTAATATTCATATCGTGAATTGCAATGTAAATACTATATTAAATTTATTGTTTTTTTCCAGATTGCTTTATCGAAAATGGGTAAACTATGCTCGTACCCGGGGTGTCGAACTGGGCGACATGCCGAACGAATCAAATGGAACGCGAATCGGATCGAGACAGTTGTCTATTTTCGGCATTCCAAAGGTAAAATTTTTAAGTTCTTACGTTTGTTTCTATTAGTGCAAGACATCAAATACCCTTTATCATGCAAATGGGTGCGTTTATGATAGCAACGTACTTAGCAGCGCAGCTTAGTAATCAGTAAGCATAGTGCCCTTGTAAAACAAAAAATCACGGAGCAGCCCTGCTAAGTGCTTTGCTGTCGGAGATGCACCCGAAATGTTGAGTGACTTGGGCCACGGTCCGAATTGCGCTCACAGTGCTTACGACGCTCACAGTGCTAATCTGCTTAGTTTTCACGGTAACATACATTTTATTTTTGTGCATTCAATTTTACTCGTAGTTCTTTGAGACTGGGGTTCTTGGGAATAAGATGTCTCCGGCGGAACTCCAAAAACTCTTACATCACACGATGACACTGCTTGCCGCGAACAAATTAAAGCCCCTGGTCCACCCCGATGCCTGTGTTTAAAATACAAGGAGTTGGTTTTGAAATATCTCTGGAAAATTGTCAAGACTATTTCTATTTTTCTGGACTGGCGATCTCGATTACGATGCAATCCTCTACGGTTCATCATTTGTTCAAGGTGTTCGACTCTTACAGTTTTCTTCAAGAGGTTTCAAGGAACAAAACAAAATAAGAAATAACCATATCGATTTTGAAATTATACAGTTCTTTTAATAGTATTCTCTTTTTGTATTGCATTATTTAAATAAAATGAAATATGTAGGCACTGAAAGAAGCATGAAAAAACAAGCAAACAGTTCGTAGAGCGATATATGGAATATGCAAGCCGTTGATAATAATTATTATATTATGAAATTGATTGTATCTCAAATTTCGCCTTTCGAGCTCATATACAAAAGCATGCGTGCTGGGCTTGTAATAAACGAATAAATAAAATATCTGTGAACCCGAAATTAGCGTCTATTCTTTATTTATCGTAAGTACTTTTGTTTTGCGAGAGCGTTTGTCCGTTCTTCAATTGTCGTGTAATTGAGTCAAATTTCCCTAGAGAATGTTCGAAATGCTATTATATAGTAATGTTTACAAAAAAGAAAATATTGAGACCCGGTGCATACAAAACTTTCGGTAACTAACATATTTTTTTACTTTTATAAATATTTGACTACAATTTATCAAATAAAAATTTGAACAAAAGCATAGCAATATTACTTATCAATATTATAAGCTGCGTTAATCAGACAAAAAATACGATAAATCGCAGATCAACGATTCAAAATCGCCCCGCTTGGCGGTTCTCAGCACAAGTGGCGCCGCCAGGCGGTGGAATTATCGGATCGTTCCTCGCTTTTTCCTACCATTTTTTTAACATTGCGTTCGTTCGCACTCCTGGTCTCTAGTCTCCCTGCCCCCATAATTTAACACGAAAATGGAAGAAAACCATAATTCGCTAATGGATGTATTCAAGCTTTTACTTAAAATTCACTGATGTTCATTTCGATCGATATCGTTAAACTCGGGAAGTATAATAACCAGTCCGAGGAACAGAACATGACCATTTATTAGGAAAGGATCGCCGGTGAATTGGAAGACAGTTTGCGTACGAAATACCGGACAATGTTGAGTCTTTATTAATAGAGAGAAAGTGGGGGAAGCAATAAACCGTTGACGTAATTCCCCCGCACAGTATTCCGCGAAATAACGCGTAAGTTTTTTCATTTCATTACTGTAACATTTGTTTCGTTTTTTTTGTTTTGTTTTGTTTTCCCATAATAATAGAACATATATTATATATACATATGCATATGTACGTATATATACATATATATATATCCACGTGTATATATATACATATGATATACTAAACAGTGGCATGTGCATATATAATTATCTTATTAATTTACTCCTCTCTCTCTCTCTTTCACGCACACACACACACACACACACACACACACACACACACACACACACACACACACACACACACACACATCCATACAGGCCAATCACACACTCGTGCGCTCACGTGTCTCCTCCGTTGCTTATGTTTACTTGTTTGTTTTTTTTTGTTTCTTTTAAATTTTATTTAATATTTTTTTTTGTCGTTTTGTTTAATTTTCTTATAATACGATAATTATTAATGTATAGTCGCATTCGCGCGGGCGTACACACGGATAAACGTATTCGCCGATACATTCAAACAGCATCGATTCATTTACGTTCTCATATTTCGGCTAGACAATCTTTTGTTTTGTTTCTTTTTTCATTTCCTTTTGTTTTCTTTCATTCGTTTTTTTATTTTTTATTATTCACTTCTTCCTCCGTTGTTTCGTACATCATTCCTCAATCTCTTCCATACAAACGAGGATAATTTTTTGTTTGTTTTTTGTTTTTTGTTACCGGGTATTCTCTATCGTCATCGAATCGTCCAGTTTCTAATTCTATTTTATCATCCTTCGTTTCTTCATCCGTAGAACAATATGTTTTTCGTTCCCGTCCTTGTGTCTCTGTGTCTGTGTGTGTGTGTGTATCTTCTTCGTGTATGTAGAGTGTGCTTACTGTTTGTCGTGTAATTTATGTCGTGTATACATAGTATATATATTTATATATATAGTAGTACATGTGATAAGCGAACAAAAAATTACTCGTGTTTCTTCTCCGTAAATATCCGTGGGGCATATTCGCATCGCAACGGGTACGACGGTACACAATACACGCCAGAGAAGAAGACCCTCGCGCAACGGTAGTTATTCCGAATAATACGAGCGAGAAAAAATCAACAAAATAATAGAGCCCGTACGATATACAAACGGGTAGGCGGAAGTTAGTTGGGTCGGCGTGGTAAGGAGGGGGAAATAGGGGGGGGGGGGGCGAGGCAACTGCTTGGGCTTCTCTTTATTCCATTTCCTTTCTTTTTCATTTTTTCGAACGTAAAAGGACGCATCTTTCTCGTCATTGACAAATCGGACGATAAAATTACGAGCTGCCGCCGTTCAAACACAACACGTGTGGCGCGAAGCGTAGCTGATATTCTTAAAAACGATAACAAAAAGAAAAGACGAAAAAAATTAAATAAAAATAAAGAAAGTTGAAGAAAACGACGAGGTCGAGGAGGACAAATCTATCGCGCTCTCGGTCTAGCCACTGTGGTATATTATTCACGACCGTGTCCCACAATAATTCGACGTACTTTCAATATTCGCATTGGTCGTCGAGATTTAAGAAGAATAACCAGTGGGACAGAGAATTCTCTTGTTTCTTTTTTTTTTTGTTAGTTTCTTATGTTTGTTTTTTTTTTTGCTTTTCCTTCTTCCTTCTCGTTCGTTCATTTATTTCATTTATATCACTTGCCACACTTGACTTTGATGACGCGCGCGTAACACTCAAATTCGAGTTTGAAAATCTTCCGTAGTAACGTAACGAAATTAAAATCTTTGCTTTCTTTTTCTTGTTCTGCTTTATATACGTCGTGTGTTGCTTTTTTTATTCCTTCTTTTTCTTCTTCTTCATCTTCTTCTTTTTCTTCATCTTCTTCTTCCTCTTCTTCTTCATCTTCTTCCTCTTCTTCTTCTTCCTCCTCTTCTTCTTCTTCTTCTTTTAAATCGTAGAACTATCCATAGGCAATAACGAACTAATAACGCTAGTCACGATAGATAAATGAAGTATTTCTCGTTTTTATTTTTCAGTTTTATACGGCAAAATCGAATACCATGTACCGTAATAGAAAAAAAAAATTTTACGAGAAAATGAGAGAAAAAGAGAGAGAGAGACAGATAGAGAGAGAGAGATAGACGGTGAAAACGAGACGGAGAGAATAATAGGAAACGCCGTGGCAGGTTTTTCGTGTATTTGTTTCGCAGACAGGAAGGTTTGGGGCGGGAAATAGAGACAGAGAAAAGGTGAAACTAATAAAAACCTGGCACAATATCGCAATCTCCAAAATCCATGTCCGTTTTTCGTTTCGCATACGTCTTCTTTCTTTTTTTTTCTTTACTTTTTTCGTTAACATTAATAGCGAATATACGAATATTTAGCTCGCTCGCGCTTCCATCCTCCCGGCTCTTTCTATCGCCCGCACAAAAAACATTTTTACCGTTTGTAAAAAAAAAAAAAAAAAAAAAACCAACAACAACGAAATTTCACAAACGATTTTTCCTTTTATCCCTTCGCGTTCGTACTTTTTCGCCCTCTTTCGCATCATCTCCTTCGGAGCTTGTGTGTTTGTGTTTCTGTTATTTATTTATTTTTTATTTATTTTTTTTATATTTCCACTCTCGCTTCGTTTCTCGAGCGAGCAATTTCAATTCGTGCGTATCTCATTTGATTTTCTTTTTCCTTTTCTCTTTACCTTTTCGTCTCTCGTCTATTTTTATTATTGTTATTTTTTTTCCTTTTTTCTTTTTTTTTTGTCGTTTCGTGATACTCCAGAGCGATTTGTGATTATCGGTACATTTTTGTTTTCTTTTGTCACGAGCAACGGTACTTTCGAGTGTTTTAGGGCGCACCTGTAACAGATACGAAGCGACACGTTTCGATTACAACACAAAAAGCGATTTATATGCCGTTCGTACTTTTTTTTCTTTTTTTTTTGCTTACAAATATTAACACTGGGGGAAGACTTGTTTATTAATTTATTTTTGCTTTTTCTATTCATTTTCTATTCCTTTAATTTTGCCTCGCATTACCAATCTCTCGTTCTTCACGTCGTGACGAAAAATTCGGTTAGTCTGCGTGCACCAATGCCTTAGATTTTTTTTTTCAAGTACGACTTCGTTAGTACAAATTTTTCTTTCAGCCCGTGTGCGTTTGTTAGTTTCGCGTAGCGGGGAGAAAGACAGAGAACATTTTCCAGATCGACAGATTTGTTTTGTTAAAATTTGCAAATTATCGCGTTTTTGTGTCCGTGAACAAATTGTATGTGTGTGTGTGTGTGTGTATGTTTTTTTCATCAGGCTCGAGTCAAGGAGGAAGATCGAGGAAGTAGAAGTGGAGGGTCGTGTGGGACACACGAGGTTGGAAGTGGATCGAGAGGGAATAATTTATCCCAATTTTCAAGCCAATTTTAAACGTTATCGTTATCGTTTTATTTCAAATGAAAATTTGGAAAAAAACGCACGTTTAGATCATGGAGAGAGATAAATAATAATAATATTAATAATAATAATAATAAAGGCCGAAATAACGCGAATGTTTAATTACGTTGAAGCGCGAAAGCGAAAGAAAACAAAGATTGTGAGTTAAAAAAACAAAAAAAAAGAAGTAAGAATACGTGGGGACGTCGTCGTCGAGGTGCGACGAGAACGATGTTAAATTCTCTCACCCTCGCTCTCTTTTTTTCTTTCTCGAACGTTCTCTCTTTCTCTCTCTGTCGCTCTCTCACTCTTTCTCTCTTTCTCTCTCTCTCTATCTCTCACTCCCTTTCTACAATTCTCGTTTTTAACACTCAAATTACCGGAGACGAAAATTGTTCTAATTCCACGATTCCGATGGATCGGTACGCGCCGTTGGCTGTTCTTTGGCTTTTTCCTCGTCGGCTGACAAGAGAAAGAAAAAAAGAAATAACAATTTATTAGTGCGAATGAAACGCGCGAGAGAGAGGGTTGTGAAGTATGAGACAAAAAAAAACAGAAAAAAAATGAAAAAAAGATTCTCTTATATTTCGATGATGCGTGGAGAAGAGCGTGTTACGTGATCAAGTTTTTCTCGTTCTTATTAATCGTTCTAGGAAGGGCACTATCGACGAGGCGCGCGATACCGTTTTGTAACGACGAAATTCTTCATTTCTCGTTTCCTCGCCGTTGCGTTAAATTTTCTCGTTGTTATTGATTTTTTTAAATTTTATCTTACGTTTCGAGGCGCGAGAACGAAGTTTCCTTTTCTTTATCTTCGATTCTTTGTTTGACTCTTTTTCTCGCAGCGGCTTGGCGAGGAATAAATTATTATTTTTTATTTTATTTATTTTCGTTTTATTTTTTGGTCTTTTATTTTAATTTTTAATTTTATTCTTTCTAAGTTCGCGCCAATATGATCGAGAGGTCGTCGAGTCCGTTACGATTAATTAATTCTCGTGTATACCACGAGGAGACTTTGTTTTAATTGCGAAATGGCGCGTTTGAGAAAACGACGAAAAAAAAAACGAAAAAAAAACAGACACCCACATTGTGACGGGAAGAGAGGGAGGACACGGACGAGAGAGTTTAATGGGAATTCGTATTTGACCCGAAGATCCAAGACCTTCTCTTCGAGCGACGCATGATTTTCCATCCAAAGCGTTTTCGTAAACTCGTCGTCGTTGTCGTATGGATTTTTTGTTTGTCTTTTTTCTTTTTCTTGTTCTTTTAATTTTTACGTTTTTATGTTTCTTTTCTTTTTCCTTATCTTTTCTCGTTTCGTTCTTTTTTGCTTTCGCTCTCTTACCTTATCGTGTACCGCCACGTAGAATCGGGGACTTTTCAATCTCGCGAACCTTTTTGCTCGTTCTCTTCGCGACGATGGCAATCATTCCTTATAACAAGGTTCAGCTTGGGGGTGTTTCCTTTCATGAAAACAAACAAAAAAGAGTAAAAAACGATGTACAACAATGGATCGATAGTGAGAAAAGTAAATCGGGACGACGCTCTTGGCGATCAAATCGACGGACACGTTTTCTCTATCCACGTCGGGGAAATACTGTTGTTTGTTTGTTTGTTTGTTTGTTTTTTTTTCGTCATTTCTCAAACTTCGCTTTTCATTTCGTTTTCGTTCTCTCGATAGTCACCATATCATTTCACTCGTTTGATTTTTATTTTTACGCCACGGATGAAAATACACGCATTGCGTACGAAGGTAAGATCGATCGAAGCCGATGATAAACGTTCGGTTTAATGGTTGTTTATCGGTGGTTCGGGTGTTTCAGGGGTCCAGGAGGAGGGATGGTTCTGCCGGCGAAATTATCGGTTGACGATTTTTGGCGCAGGGAGGCCGGGGGTGCGGATGATGGCAGATGGGGAAAGTTTCTTTGCTGTCGTTTGGTTTTTTTTATATTTGTGTTTTTGTTGTTTTTTTTTCTCTGACGGACAGACGACGGAAGATTAACACTAACCTTTGTTGGCGATCGGCACCCGAATAAGACTACCGCAAGCATTCTTGTTTATTGCGGCATCGCCTCCGGCTGCTAAGGAATTATAAAAATTTGCGACATTCAATAACATGCTTTTCTTCTTCTTATCTTTTTTTTTTGCTTTGTTACGTTTTCTTTTTTGTTTTGTTTTGTTTTTCTGATCTATCATACGAATCTGTAAAACGAAAAATGTATCTAAAAACCAAAAAAAAAAGAGACAGAGACGGAAAAAAAACACGAACATGAATGGACGAGAAAAACAATAAATATCTGTCGATCGAAGAAAACGATCATGAATTTGTGTTAAAAAAAGAAGGGAAAAAACAAAAGAGAAATATAAGAACTCGAGCGAGACTGCGAAATTGTCGTTAAACGATTATTGAAGATCGCTCGAGTTTAGACCTTCGACACTCGTTTGCTTCACCGTTGCCCGACAGGGGGAGATAGAAAATTAGTACAGGCAAATAGTACATTTCTTCCTGCATTTTTTCCCAACCGCAATTTTCTTTGATAGATAGGTTCAATATGACGTACTGAATGTAAAAACACAAACTGCCCCCAAAATGGCGCTACGCATATGCCGCCATTTTGCGAAAAACCGTTTCGGCCTATATCTCCGTAACCGTGTACTTGAGGCCAAAAATGCTAATAACCTTTATTGTATATAATGAAATTTCCTATCTCTTTTGTTAAATAATTTTTTTTACATCACTTACCGTTTACGACTTATATGACTATTACTGTTTGTTTTCTGACTTTTTCTTTTTTATTGACCGATATCTCCTCTAATAATTGTTTAAACAAAAAACTGCTAATAATCAAACTTTTAAAGCGACATTTTATCTAAAACTTCCACTTTAAACTTTTTTTTCTAAAATTAATATTTTTGAAGTTATACCGCGTTAAATGTTCGCGTTCACGTCCACGTTCAACGCAACTACCGGGTGCAAGGTTAATAAAAACAAAGTATGCATAGTGTAATGATGAAAATTCAATAAATATGTAAAAAATATGCATGCTAGTGACATAATCAGCAATAAATAATTTGCCTGCTTATCTGCACAAAACAGCGACTACCCGTTGAAATATTTTGTTAATTTATATTTTATTTTCTACAATTAAATAGTACTTTACCTCGAATCGCCCCTCGATTATTATCAAATAATTAATAATATACTGGTGGCATAATGAAAGAAACAAATAAGAAAACGGGATATTTATTTAAAAATAGATAGAAAATTTATTTTCGAATAGATACAACAGAAAATGAATCACGCATATTCTTCGACTCTCGTGCGTTTCGCGGGCGGTGAAGATTCAAATGCATCCTCCTCTTTCTCTTCGTCATCTTTTTTGGTGGCATATACAGATTGTAACGCCTCCATTAATTTTTTGTCGAGGGTCGATAAATTTTCTATCTATTTTTAAATAAATTTCCCGTTTTCTTATTTGTTTGTTTCATTATGCCATCAGTATATTATTAATTATTTGATAATAATCGACGGGCGATTCGAGATAAAGTACTATTGAATTGTAGAAAATAAAATATAAATTTAAAAAATATTTCAACGGGTAGTCGCTATTTTGTGCAGTTAAGAAGGCAAATTATTGATTGCTGATTATGTCACTAACATGCATATTTTTGACATATTTATTGAATTCTCATCATTACACTATGCATACTTTGTTTTTATTAACGGGGTTCGACATATTCGGAAGCGCCTATCCGACCTTTTTTGCTTCAAATTAAGATATCTCCAAAACTATTCAACATTTTTCGACGATCTTTTTTTAGTTTTGTTCAGAAATACTTTATTAATAATTTTGTATGTTGTTTTAGAAGATATTCAAATTAGAAAAGTTTTGGGACCAATTCAAAGTCGAAAAACATTGGTTCGAAAAATGCTCATTTTCAATGTACCTTTTCTCAGGAACCATACGGTCGATTTTCACCATTTTTGTTGTGGGTATATATTAAAGTGTTATAAACATTGTATTCAGCTATTTTTTCGATATTTTGTTTCAAAATTTTTTGATGTTGTTTTAAAGTTTTTAAGAAATTTTGACCACGTTTTTTTACCATCAAATATTTTTTTCGCGGGTCTGAATCGTTTTTCCGAAAAAATGGCCAGGCGCAATCTTTATAATTATTAATAATCTTTATAACAATTTTTATAATCATTAATAAAGTATTTCTGAACAAAACTAAAAAAGATCGTCGAAAAATGTTGAATAGTTTTGGAGATATCTTAATTTGAAGCACAAAAGGTCGGATAGGCGCTTCCGAATATGTCGAACCCCGTTAACCTTGCATCCGGTAGTTGCGTTGAACGCGGACACGAACGCGATCATTTAACGCGGTATAACTTCAAAAATATTGATTTTAGAAAAAAAAATTCAAAGTAAAAGTTGTGGAAAATTTGTCGCTTTAAAAGTTTGATTACTAGCAGTTTATTGTTTAAACAATTATTAGAAGAGATATCGGTCAGCAAAAAAGAAAAAGTCAGAAAACAAACAGTCATATAAGTCGTAAACGGTAAGTGATACAAAAAAAAATATTTAACAAAAGAGATAGAAAATTTCATTATATACAATAATGGTCATTACCATTTTTGGCCTCAAGTGCACGGTTACGGAGATATAGGCCGAAACGGTTTTTCGCAAAATGGCGGCATATGCACAGCGCCATTTTGGGGGGCATTTTGTGTATTTACATTCAGTACGTCATACTGAACCTATCTATCAAAAAAAATTGCGGTTGGGAAAAAATGCAGATTCGACAAGAGTAACTGGATCCCTATTTGCCTGTACTAAATAATAAGAGAGACAGAGAGAGAGAGAGAGAGAGAGAAAGATAGAGAAATAGCAAGAAAGAAAAACCTATTCCAAGAGTAGGAAAATGAAAACAAAACAGAGAGAACGAAGAGCTTTTATCTCGTCGTGCCTAGACCTTGTTGTCCGGCGCTTGGTGGTGTCTGAGGTACCGAGAGACCGCTCGGCAACATCTTTTGCTTCAACATCGTCCAGTCGAACGTGTAGTCATATCGATGATTTAGTGTGCCGAAGAGAATTCGGAAGAGTTGACGAAGGTACATGTAATCCGGGCTCTCCTCGAAACGCAATCCCTTTGTGTAGTTTATGTACATCGCAAACTCGGCAGGGAATCCCTGGAAAAGAAATGCTTGTCAGGAAAAAAATGTAATCGCGAGTTCTAACGAGAATATATTTGAGTACATGAAATAAATGGAAATTTGTCTCGTTGCTTGTTATTCCGTTTTATCTGTAAAATGTAAACAACGTTTCGCTTCCTCATAGGCAAAGTTTGTAGAGAGCGAACAGAAGCAAATAATGAGAAAAAGTTGTGATATCGTTGAATGGACTTGGAGTTTTCTTGATTGTATCGACTCGTGTCTCTTTCTCTCTGTCTCTCTCTCTATTTATTTGTGCAGCAAGTTTTGGGTCGATAGCTCAACGTTTACCTAAGGATTCTCTACATAGATAATCTGATTCGAAAGTTAGCAACAAGACCATCGCGGCTATAAGATTCTCAAATATTTCACCAATATTCATAAAATTTCGTCATACGTTGAGAGATATTTTATTTCTAGTTGAGCTCGATAGTTCGACTAATCGTCAAGATGTGAGGTTTTTTTTCTTCTAAATTCTCGACAACGTATTAAACACTCTTGCATGATTATCTCGAAGATATATCTTTGTGTTGAAAAATTATAAAAAAAAAAGAAACTTTACCCTGCACAATATATCGACTGGCGTAGACATTTTCTTCTCGCTGATTTTCTCGTATTTTTGTTTCTTGGTCGCGGCTTTGAGACCTTGCCAGGGCAGTGAACCTCTGTTGAAGTACATGAGCACGTAGCCGAGGGACTCCATATCGTCTCGACGACTCTGCTCGATACCAAGATGAGCATTTATCGAAGCGTACCTCGCAGTTCCCGTTAAATTTTTGTCTTCGCGATACAGTATGTGAAGTCGCGTGCGTATATCGCGATATTTCTTAGCTAATCCAAAATCGATGATGAAGAGCTACAAAATGGATTCCAAAAATAAAAGTTTTAGTTCGTGAATTTCATTTATACGAAATATTTACGAATTATTGTAGGCGGAGGTATTCTTACGACATACCTTGTTACAGTGACGTCCGATTCCCATCAAGAAATTGTCTGGCTTTATATCTCTGTGTATGAAGTGTTTGCAATGTACATATTCGATCCTGCCTATCATCTGATCGGCTAGCATGAGAACTGTCTTGATGGTGAAGCTTCGCGAACAAAATGTAAAGAGATCTTCCAGCGATGGTCCGAGTAGCTCCATAACAAGAACGTTCCAGTCTCGTTCTTGGCCATACCTTATAAAAAAATGTTTTGAATTTCATCGAGAAATCGATTTCTATACCACGGCAGTCATTATTTCGAACGAATCGTCTTCTTTTTGGGTAACTTTGATAGAATAAATTTCTGATAATTACCAACGCATGTGAGGTATCCCTATACCACCCTGTAATATCCTATACAGCTTTGATTCGTAAAGAAGCTGAGGATGACGCGCTCGCACGCTTTCCATCTTGACCGCAACTTCCTGTTTCGTGGAAATAAACAATTGTCAAATTTCCTCGGAATTCATTGCGTACTCGAAATTGCGATGAAATATTACATTTCAGAGCGGATCGACTCTCGATCGTTCGTGACAATAAAAACAGCCTTTGCCATTTAGACGCTCGTAGACAATAATAACGATGAATATAACGAATGTAGTTTTCCAACTTAACTCGAACGATGACAAAATCATTTTTCTCAACTGGCAAACATATTTTTAAATAGCCGTCTACGTGAAAATAAAAATAATACAATGTGAAAAAAAGAATCGTGCGCTGCCAGCTGAGTTAAAAAAACATAGAGGCAAAAATACGTGCGAAACAAATATTTTCGCGATATTCAGACAGCTCCATTTATTTGTTATCGCGTATGTTAAGAACGAATGACAGGGGGATAAAAGTCAAATAGGACGAAATCGAGCGTCACGAGACTTTAAAAGGGTATAACGATATGTTTGTTACAGGGACAAAACCGATTTTCCTATATAATCAGGTAGTGAAAAAAAATGCAGACATACAACGAGAGAGAAAGAGAGAAAGCACATATATGCATACAAGCGTTATATACGAGAACGAAAAAGGGGCACAAGGAAAGAAACTGTCGTTGGCGCTCGTACAGAGAGACGTGCGTGAAATAATAAAAACGGAGTGAGAAAGGGGCGGGAGGGAAGAGTGAGAGGGGCGAGAGGGCGAGAGGGGTGAAGGGGAGGGGGGCGAGGAAGGTTTAATAAAATATCTTACCTCGCCATTTGTAATATTGATGCCGAGATAAATATCGCCGAATGAGCCAGAACCGATTTTTCTCATTAATCTGTACTTGCTCCCGACGACAAACTCCGCTTTTCCAAGTATCGGAACAGACATGCTTTCGTCTTGGTTCTCTGTCTCTTCGCAACGCTACGATCTATGCTGCTGCTGCTGTGAACTCTCCTTGTGTGTGGCTGCCACAAAACACAGCGCTCCCCGAACGCACGGAACGCACAAAACACACAAGAGTTACAACGTAAACGACGAAGCCTTGAGTTCCCAAGCGCACAGCTTCGTTCCGCTCTCGAAGAACCGTTAAATTTCGATAATACGCGAATGAACGATCGCGGACCAATGCTTTTCGATGGGATTGATAAAAAAAAATATACTCGGTCGAAGCACGAGAAACGGTGGGCGAAAGTCTCTCGCTTTAGTCGCACGACGGATCCCACCAACGCACCGACATTTTCCCCTTCGCTCTCTCTACAGGGACAACGAGTCGCCACGAAACGTACGAAATACTCGTACAAACGAGTGTCAACTTGCGGTCAAATGTTACGGAATAAGCGCGCAGCGCCACGGAATAATCATAAACTCGATAAAAATTCGACTTACCGACGGATTATTTTTCCCCCACTACGCGACTTTTTTCGAGCACTTGTTACACTCGTACGAAATCCCCGTTACAAAAGCTTTCGATAAATCAATTTCTCATTAGCTGTGATTCATCGACGTGTGACGGAAATACGTGATAAATTATGTTCCAAAAGGATGAACACGCACCAGAGACTGGAAAAAGATATCGAAAATCGCATGTCGGAGCCATTTGCTTTCGAATAGTTCAAAAGGTCTAGGCTGATTTGTTCACTTGACGACAGGTGAAACGGTAAAGGCCACACGAAACGCTTGTGTGCGAGTGTCCGTGTGTCCATTCTCGTCGAGGGCTTTGTGTTCCTCTGATCATAACGGAAAGGAGACAAAGAACAAAACACGAGAAGAAAAAACCGATGACGTATCAAAGATGGCGACCGAAAACAAAAATACACGGATCGCACGTTTTCTTGACCTTGTCAAGATATATTATCGGGTGTTATTCTTTGGGATATCGCTATTCGAGTGATTATACCTGACCACGATCTACAGCGATAAAGACGATCACCTCCGATATTGACATATTGGCGAAATACGTCTTTCGGCGAAATCTTTTTGCAAATTTTACGTCCACGTTGGTGGCGCCATCTCATATTTAAATCTCGAAACACCGCTCTTGCGGTGATACCAAAGACGCGCGAACATTCAAATTTTATCGCTTAAATGTAAGAAAATAACGAGAAAATCGAGATAAGGAAAATAATCGCTGCAATTCACAATTGGGACGTTTTTTTTATTTATCAATGTCAAAATGTACTGTAAAAAATGCGCGTAATTTATGAAATGCTTTCAGTTTTGTACTGACATCGTTAATAAGTACTTCAGGCATTCGGGGTTTGCGTTTGACAATGCAAAGTGAACCTTTTGCTTTCGTTTTAAATTATTTCACCAGGTTGTCCATTATCGCATCACTGGACGATACGCATTTTACGGCGGAGAGAGTTGATTTGTACGGTTTCTGCTTATTTTATATTCCTACACTGCGATGTAGTTGACAATTTTCGATACGATGCACGATAAACATTTTCTAGCTCGATCAGACGACGGCGTTCTTCAAACGACCAAGGGAGCTGATCTCTGTTTCCAGGATGTCTCCTTTCTGTAAAACGACAATTAAACAAATTCATTTCAATTTTTTCCCGGTTTAATTTTAACATCTTATTGCACGAATTACGAAGAAGATAGTATAACAAATTTTTTTTAATCAAAACCTCTTTCACTCCTCTCTCTTGCCGCATACAGAATTTAATAGCCATATGTCGACGCTGCTTACGAAAAAACTAGCATGTTTCAGATTTCTTACGGAGAGAAGCACGTTTGATATCAGCGCGAAAACTAGCATGTTTCGACTTTTGACACGAAAACTAGCACGTTTCGATATTTGCCGCGAAAACTAGCATGTTTCGGCTTTTGCCACGAAAACTAGCATATTTCGGACGTGCCAGTTATCGCGGCAGAAGCCGAATCATGCTAGTTTTCGCGGTGAGAGCCGAAACATGCTAGTTTTCGCGTCGAATATCGAAACGTGTTGGTTTTCGCGGTGAAATTAGAAACGTGTTAGTTTTCGTAAGAAATTTGAATCGTGCTACTTTTCGTAAGCAGCGTCGATATGGTTGCTATAGATTCTAATTTTTTTTTCGTTATGTTAAAAGATTTTTTTTTAAACCAATTTTGAATTCTAATGAAATATTTCTTTGTGGAACGGAACGTATTTTTCCTTGTCGCTGAGCAATTGACAAAAAAATCTTTTAGCCTACTCGAAAAAAAGAAGAAACTTTAATAGACGTTTATGGCTTTGTACGTGGGAAAAAGGGATTAAATCGGCTTTTTCAACATCTTAAGCTATTTGCACCAAAGTCGTTATTCGACAAATTCATTGATTATGTCTTACCTTAAGGTATTCCGGAGGATTGCGTGCAAATCCTACACCACCCGGTGTGCCTGTAAGTATCACATCACCCGGAAGTAGAGTCATGAACCTGCGAAATTTATACGTTTAATTTTTCATTGCATTTTAATTTGTCCAATCGCGAAATACTTGGACGAAAATTTATTTCCAACAACTACGAAACTGTCCGAGACTAACTGAGAGATGTACGCGACGATATCACGAGGCTTGAAGATTAATTCGCTCGTATTTCCGTCCTGTTTGAGATTTCCGTTAACCCATGTCTTTACGGACAAATTATTTATGTCCGGTATCGCCTCTTTGGTGACAACGGCGGGTCCGAGAGGACAAAAAGTGTCCATAGCTTTGCCCAGAAGAAATTGTCCACCGTTACGTTTGCCTTTCTGCCAATCACGGGCGGATAGATCTTGCGCAACGGTATAACCGAATATACAATCTTCAGCCTCGTGATTGTTAAGACTTTTGCACTTTTTACCGATAACTATCGCGAGCTCGGCTTCCCAGTCGACTTTCTATGGTCAAAAAAAATTAGCGAATAATTAGAAAAAATGTATTTTTGATTTTATTTTTTTTATTAAAACGTTATAATTTTAATAATGTCACGTACTTCGGATATCGATGGCAATACGATGTTGTCGGCAGGACCGACGATGTTACTTGGGAATTTGCTGAAAACGACAGGACTCTCGGGTGGCTCGAGCCCTTGCTCTTTACAATGTCCGCTATAATTTAGTCCGATGCAAGCCAGCTTGTCCATTTGACTTATCGGAGCGAGAAAGTTTACCTCGGATTCTCGTATGACGCTTCGTCCTTCCGCAACGATTCTGTGAAAGTCAAACAACCGGATAAGAAATTTATATCAACAGTGACGGATGAATCGATCCGTACCAGATCTTATCATTCTCGAGGGGAATTAAAATTCAAAACAGGATGGACGCTGATTACGTTTATCCGAGAGCGGTAATGTGAATTTTATATAACGGAGATCGATAAATTTGTCAAATTTCTTATCGATGCGTTCTTATCGCTGGATTTGCGCAACAATTTGAGGAGAAATTTCGCAAACATTGGAAATAATTGTCAACAGGTGTCCGAAACGGGCGGATTGTCGAATTTTTTTTTTAGATACAGTAGAACCTCGGTTATCCGAACCTCGATTATCCGAACGATGACTTAGTTTATCCGAACGCTCAATTATGTATGTCAAACATGTATGTCAAATTTTAATAAATAGGTATGTATTGTTTTTATGTGATAAGGTGTTGTTTATGATCTCGTCCCAAAAAGCCCACGTTTCGATTATCCGAACTAGCCTCGGTCCCAATTGGTTCGGATAATCGAGGTTCTACTGTAGTAAAATTCGCATTAGTATTTAAGAAAGAAATTTCTTCGTTCGTGCTGGCACGCAAACGAATCAATCTGAATGGGTAGGAATAGCGTATCAACAATGTCCAAGCGAAAAAAACAATTATTCAGGGTCACACAAATGCGACAAACCTCTCTATCAGATTCCTTATATCGCCATCTTCGCTCCTGACAAAACAAAAAGAACTCTAGCGGACTAATCTTCAAAACGATATTACACGTTTAATTTATAAAAAGTGATCTCAAGACGTATTAAAAGATGTATTATTCGTGATAAATTATATTTTACCGTTTAGCTTTATTAATCAATTCTTCTCCGCCTTCGAGGAACTTCTTGAGATTGTTAGGAATTCTCGAATTTACCGCGGATACGTCGATGATGTCTCCGCCTGGTTGCAGCTGCACTCCCAAATGTTGCGGACCTCCATTTTTGTTCACAAACTGTACAAATCTGTCGGAAATATCGTAAATCACGATAAAAATACGTCGTTTTCTCAATATTCGTTTTCCAAGTTATGCAAACATAAGTTTTGTACAAACATAAGTATACATGTTACCAGTAAATGGAGTTTCTCGACGAGAAAAACATAAAAATTTATAATAGAGAAAATTTCATGTACGATCGTGACTCGAAGTTTGCCTGCCTATTACAACACATAACTACTGCATAATGAGCATGACCATTCCGTGGTCTGACCAGTTAAAATTTGCACCACTAAAGACGTCCCATTTACATTAATTTTTTTACTCTAAGCAAATAATGGCTTGTTAATGAACATTTAAATTTTGTACGTGGCAAAAAGCACAAATTAACGAAGATATTGTCATTAGATTTAAAAAAAAAAGACTTTCAACGATATTAGTTTCTTACGACAAATTCGACTCACCTCATATTTAAAGCTTTGTTCGACGAGAAGTTTCTCACAGTGATACGAGAATATTGCGCTGCCAAACCGGCGATTGAGGAGCTCGTATCACCCGTACCATTTACTCGTGACGACGATACGAGGCACGCCTTCGCGAGAAGCCGTAATTTTCCACGATACGGCATTTTTATACGCTATGTCTCACGGGGTCTCGAGAAACTTGATAAAAACTAAAAAAAAAAAATAACAAAAATTAATTATACTCTCTACACGAGTCTCGATAGCGGTCAGACGAGAGTAGGGATCGAGGATATAACGCAAGAGAGCGATACATGGGAGACTTTGATAAGAAACGAAAGTGAGAGAGTTTATTTTTTTGCAAGAACAAGGCGACAGGGCTGAGCGTACAAATATGGAATCGAACGGATTGAAAACACACCGCGATTATACTCAGTATTTTTTTATTTCGTTTTAATAATCGTTATTTCGTTTTTGGCTTCGAGATCTAAACCTCAACCCTTAAGCAGGGATCTAAGGTGGCAAGAGTAGTGTTTGTCCTACGTTGGCAGTACAGATTATATATATACGCATATAAGTATATGCATATATATATATATATAGAAAGCAGACACTTTGCTGATGAATTGAAAAGTATTCTACGAACTACAGGTACTTGTTGATATTTATACCGTTAGAGATAAAAATTCTTCGTGAAAGAGTTCAATTAAATAATTGTTCTAGATTCGAGAGTATTTTTTATAGTAGTAACGCCTTGGTCAAAGGACGTGCGCATACTAAAAGCCTTTCCAAAGGCGTTTCGCTGTCTGATCGTTTCTCGAACCGGTCGCACTAAGAGAGAGAGAGAGAGAAAGAGAGGGAGCGAGTCTGTCGCAGCTGTATGAACGAGGATAGAAAATCGACGGGGGGGGGGGGGGGGGGGGGGGGGGGGGGGGGGGGGGGGGGGGGGGGGGGGGGGGATCGGCGTATTTAGTTCTCTACGAAAGAAAATAAAGGAACAGGATCGATTTTGTAAATTAATTTATTTAATCGAACTACCTTTACAACAATCTGTCGGTATGTTGTCGACCTTTTCGGTCAATAAAACGATAAATGTATTAGCCGCTTAAGAATAACACATGCGCGAGCGAATAGTAGACCGGAGTCGCGAGTGAACGATGATATAACAAACAGCTCCACAGCTATATTCGTGCTGAAGTTTTACATGCTTAAGGATTCTCGTTTGTGTTGGTTATATAACGAGTTCGAAGTTTTAAATTCAGCATTGACGATAAGGGATAATCTTTCGTGTGCGATTATTCGCTATAGTTATATTATACACGAAGAGCGATTACTAATAATACGTTTTGCGTGTGTGTTGCTAATTTCGGATGTACACATGCGCTGCAACATTGTAACGTTTTGTAAAATTGTGAGGTGAAAGTGCATGTGTTTCACGCGAACTTACCACACAGTTGTGCCCTCTAGATTTCTGGTGCTTTTTCCATTGAACCTCAACGAAATGTCAATATCTATCGATGTTACCGATTGACAAACGTAGTATGTAGATTTCCGAAATGCGGACGTCTTTAACCGATTTATGATAATTCTGCTTTTAAAATCTACACGATCCACCGACTGTAAAATTATATTTTTCAATATATCGGGTTTTTCGCTTATGTACCGCGTTATTCGGAAGAAAAATATGCTCGGTTGACTATGATTCCGGTTTCTGCAATTTCTGGGTAAATATTACCCGCGCAAAGATTTAAATTTGGAGGTACATACGAGAAATCGTGTGTTCTATATCCTTTATTGAATGGAATAATTAAACAACGAGATACTCAACATTCAAAAACTTACCAATCAGGATATAAACTGCTTAGAAAAGCAGGAACTCTGTGTAACGTCTGATCGGTTGAGTGAATTTTGAATGCACGTGTAATTCGGAAGATTAGCAAGTGGGCAATTTGATGTTTGCCGGCGCCTGCGTGCTCGGTATTTTTCACGTGAGAATTAAAATATGGCGACGAAAACACGTCCAGCCACACTGACTAAATATTCGTTTACATTAGTCTGACAAACGAGCTAATTGACTCGTCGAGCACGTATCTTCATCGTCTCAATATGGCACAGAACATTCTGAAAAGTAGCTTGGAAAACGCGTCCTTCAACATTATATTCCAGGTTAGTCGAACGTAAATGACGTATTTGCCCCTTCGAATTTCTCTTCCATTCTCAAAAAATTTCTCACATTTCGACAAAATTACGACAAATTTTCGTGAATTCTAATTCATAAACAAAACCCGATACAAGAAAAATGCAAAAATTGATAAATATTCGAAAACTTCCGCAAACATAACCTACAATTTGTAGATGTTAAAAAATCGATATCGATCGATCACGATCATATCGGCAGTATGTAATTAAATATTTATCGCAGATCTTATGTCGCTGTGTGACATTCGTCCTAAATGCGTTCGTGGTACGACACGTTGGTCAGGCGGTTCTGGGGGTGATGAATGTCAGGCTTTTACTTTTGGAATCAATGATATTGTTCCTGTCGAGAGAGCCATTCATGAAAGCCTGTCTGACAAACACGGCAAATCACAACTGGGCGCAAGTCGTTAATTTGTTGTGGCTCACGTTAGTTGGGTACACTTGGCTCTATCGAGGTGTTCCTTTGAGCTTTAAGGAATACCGAGACTATTTTCCAGGGTACCCATATGCGTGACAATGTCGTTTCTATTCGGGTACATATGGCTCTTTGCTCTGTCGTCCGCCGAGGCTCTGCCAACGTATTACACGTTCGCCGTGCTGGCCGTGGCGATATCTTGTATCATCGAATTGTCTTCGCTCGTTGTGCAGTTAGTATCGAGCGCCTTCCTCTTCGTCAGACTGAAAGTACGTTTTTTTTTACCATTTTCTAATATATTTATAAAATAATTTATAATCCTACGATACTAATATTGTTACTAATCGATAAACGCTAGGGTTTTAATGTTTTTTTTCCATTATTTTCGTCACATTATACATTTCATACGAGAAGAAAATTAATTGGTAAACGTTCGCTATCCGGCATGATTATTCTATTATTGGTATTAATTTTACAATTTTCGTTATATAGATTAAACAGGTTTTCTCTACTACCTTAAGCGACGTTACGTAGGTAGAAGAATTTGATGATGAAATTATTAATACCAACGATTTTCAGATTATTCTCGATACGGCAATGATCGCTTTTCGAACATTAACGTTTGTTCCGTTAATTCTTCATCGACCCGAAAACGCTCTACTCGCGTTCGGTGTTGCACAGCTCGTCGCTGCAATTTTTTATACAATCGGTCACTATACGTATTTTCACTATTATATAAAAACACTGAACAAATCTAGTAAAAAGAGAAAATTGTCGCTACGCGATAGTTCCGACGAGCTCGTGACAAAGGAATTTCCTTTTAAATCCGTGAAAGACTTTTTACCTGGACAATTGGAGAATAACGTACGTAAGAGCGACCGGATGATCGATAAAAATCAGAGAGCGTTTTATTTATTTTTTTTTTTTTTAAAGATAAATATCCATAATAGATTGTTGCTTACTAACAGGATGCCTTGTTCGATGAAAAATTGACTGTATTGACATGGAGCTTCTTTCGTCAAGGTATACTCAAGCAAATATTGACCGAAGGCGAGAGATTAATAATGACGATACTTCCAGTGTTGACGTTTACCGAGCAGGTAAAACTTTACAAATACACCAGCTTGATAAAACAATTTCGTTCTTAATTCCACCTTGTGCAATTTCATTCGGATTTTTGTAATTTTCCTTAACACAGGGTACTTACGAAGTAGTGAATAACTTGGGCTCGTTAGCTGCGAGATTTATTTTTCGGCCGATAGAGGATAGCGGCTATTTTTACTTCACTCAAATGGTCAAACGCGATCAGTCCTTATCGGATCAAAATCAGGTCAGTACTTTCGACGATTTTCTCAAATTTCATTCCATCTCAATGCGAAATACGTTAAATTGAATAACTCGTTTCTTTTTTCTATTCTGGCACAGATGAAAATCCGTGAAAGCGTGAACGTCTTGACGCACTTATGCTCGACCGTTGCCTCTATAGGTCTCATTGTTTTTGTATTCGGTCAGTCCTACTCGTCGACTCTTTTGTGGCTGTACGGAGGCGCAAAATTAACTACACATTTACCCGTACTCTTGTTGCGTGCTCACTGCTTGGCAGTTTTGCTTTTGGGCATAAACGGCGTTACGGAATGTTACACGAACGCGACAGCGGATAGCGCAACGATAAACAAAAGCAATCTCATTATGATCTACGAGTCCGTGGCGTTTTTATGCGCTTCTTATCTACTCGCGACATGGTTCGGTCCGGTGGGTTTTATATTCGGGAATTGCGTGAATATGGGACTGAGGATAATCCACTCGACGATATTCATCAACAAGAGGCATAGCGATACGATTTATCGACCGCTGCGCGGTCTCATTCCCAAGCCGGTATTCACAGGAGCTCTCATAGTCTCGGCTCTAATTACAAATTTATCACAAGTAAGATAAACGGAAGATTGCTTCAAATAATCATTCGGATCATTCATAAATTCAGAAGGAAATTATTCCGAATTATTTAGCCGATTTAAACTTTAATCGTTTTTTTTTTTTTTTTTAACAATATTTTTACATTATTGATTGATTTATTTTATATCTCACGATTTTCACGTCTTCCTTAGGCCTATCTTTTTCCCGACGAAAAATTGCTTCATCTGCTCGTCGGTGTTGTGATGTTCGTCGTAGTATCGCTCTCTTGGATCTACGAGCACGACGAACTTATCAAGATTGCGGTGAACAAATGGTACGAGAGACGCAATCGTCAAAGTGCCGCTGGTAGCAGCAGAAAAGACGATTGACCTTAAAGTATAGTTAGTCGACGGGGCGGAAGGAGCGAGAGAGAAAACGACGATCGAAAATTTCGAACGTGGTTGAAGCGTTAAGCGCGAAAACAAAAGGGAAAATCCATCCACGCCGTATCGGGCGAAGAAAAGTATATACCGATAATCATATTTATTTCATAAAAACTGCACAACTTTTTCTTTTCCCCCCCTCTTATAACACAATAAGGCTTTTTCCCTGCGAGACGGGGCAGTCTTGTTGCAACGGATTAAGAAAATATGGGATTGTGTACTTGATATTCGAAAGCGAGTGTAAAATATAACCCGCTTGAAAAGTTCCTGCATTGTCGGAAGATTTTTCTTCTTATTTTCATTTAAAACTGGCAATTAACATTTTTTCATGAACATGCTTGTATCGTGGTACGATGAAAAAAGAAAGAAAAAAAACGATAATCAGCAATTTAAACGGTACTTCCCACGCCACGACAGCCATATTTTCATAACCATCGATAAATAAACGTTACAATTGAGCGAATTTCAGGATTTCTTTTTTTTTTTAATCTTTTTTCCGTATCAAAAGCATAATTAGTCGACGAAAATCCTCCGTTTCAGTTTTTCCATTAAATTTCCTCAAATTTTTCCGTAACGGCAGTTCTCGTACAGGGTAGGTAAAATCAAACGTCATCGTTACGAGAGATCTGCTACGAATAATGTAATTGTACATTATCAATCGGAATTCTTTAGGCAATAAAGCCGATGCGACATATTTATCGTATGCTTTATACAACAATCATTGCTGAACGTTTCGTAGCTTCGTTTTTCAAAGCTCAAACTCGGCTGCTTTCGTAATAGCCGATATTGAATATTAAGTAAAATTTCCACGTTCGTACTCGTATTTTGTAACAATTACGTTGTAGATCGTTATGCGATCTCGGTAATCGGAGTAAATCATCAATTTCTTTGTTATTTTTTAAACGCCAGATCTTACGGTCTGATTGGATTAAACGCCCGTACTTCCTCGAGAGAATTCTTTCATAGGCTTCGTATTAATCATATCGGTACAATTCAGCGGCGTGTATCATATAAAAATTATTATACAAAAATAAAGCATTGATTTTTGTAGAGCTTACGGTTCCAAAGATTTAGGAGATCAGTGAGGGACGTTTTTATATATGGCGCCTACCACCGGCCCCTGGCGATGTATCAAGCACTGCCTGGAATTTTTTAAATTTTGTTCAATAGGTAATAATTAAGATCGCAACGAGAAAACACGGATTTTTTGAATGATTTAATTTAAAGTACCTCGAATCATTCTGTAGCGAAACCACGGGCGATTCTGATCCCGGCTGCAACTTTCCGGCTTGATCCGCAATAGCCGCTATTAATCCTGCGCTATCGCCGGAAGCGTTTCCTTTTACTGTGAAACAAGAAGACAGCGGGAAACTATAAGCTAAGTCATTATTTAATCATTTATTGTGTTATAAAAGTGCATTTGTGATAATTTAACGTTTGATCAATATTTTAGGTTATGCGCATTGTTTAAACGGAGAAATAGATCGAAATTTGTGGTCCAAAAAGATCGCGATTTTTGCACCGCAGCTTAAATTGTTTAAGAGTTATAAAAATTTGATTTCCCTGGCTGGGATCGGACTATTGAGAACATTCGAGGAGTTGGCTAAATTTAGATGAATTTTTTTTTTCATGAAAACAGATCTTAGCCTGTAAAAAAACAATTTTAGCAAAATTTATATTCTCCATACCTCCGAGACAAAGACCCGCCTGATCTGCGAGTATGCAGCCTGTGACACCCTCTGCGTTGTTTCTGGTAATAGATATTACATTTAAAAATATCGCTTATCAGCATTTGTAAACATAACCCAAAACGTCAAAACTTACACGTCTTCCATTGTTTTTTCCAGATTTCGTTCCATTTTTAATAACACACTGGCACTTTTGTATTATTAGCAAAGAATTCAAAGTTTTTACCCGAAAATCAATGATATTGTTAACGAAATCGTATTTTCGACAAACTGTGCGAAAATGACAGAGTACGAGAGAGATGGAGAGAGATAAGAAGCAAATGATAGGCCAGCTGATTAATTCTTTCGGTACAGCCCGTACAGCCCACACCACTACCAGTGCAGGCCCCCTGGTGTAAATTTACGAAACCCTTTCAAAAAAGGAATTTGATCGTAGTATCAAGTAAAATTTATTTTATCTACAGAAGTGTCGCCAATAAAAGAATCATCGACGTGATAAGCTTTATATTCTTTTTTGATTTTATTATTGCAAAACTGAACATAATAAAATAACGATGTTTGATAGTTAATTTGTAGTAAGATCGTGAGCTTTACGTACGTTATGCAGACACAAAATGCAAATTGAATTGTAATTCCATGTATGTCTTCGACGTTTTCCCCTCAAGAAGAAATACGAAACATTATATGTTGTCGTCCACAATATTCGTCATATTACCTCGAAGTCTTGCATTTTACCATTTATTCCGTATGTACAAAAATAGAGTTGGTGAACGGTCGACGCGATCATCGTAGGGACATGAATAATAAATCAGACAAAGCCCGCCCAGAGACAAAAAGGGTTGCAAAGGAACGCTCTTTTATGCCGTTTCCCGCAATATTTTCCTTCTTTTTCTTTTTACAAATGTTTCCCCTCCGTTGCTCTTCCAATTTATCCGTAAATAAAATATTACGCCTCTACGGCACAAAGTATCATCGGGATGTGCGCGCATGCATTGTCCAACTCACAAAGGGCCAAGTTCCAGCAGTTTGTAAGTTGACCATGACGAGAGAAACATCGAGGACTGACGTAGTCTGGAACTCCGACACAACGTACGCCCTCGGGTTTTGCAGAATGCTCGCGCAAGTCCTTGGTATTTGGCCTCTCGACTGTCAGACTTTATTTGCGAAAACACGACTTCTCGCCGTAGTGATCTTAGAGGTATCGAGACTTCTTTGCCTTATTTTCGATTTTAAATCCCCTGAAATAATTCAAATACTCGTTTTTAAAATATTTTTGAAGTATCCTAGATATGAAATTTTGTCTATACATTTTAAAATTATAACAGTTATCCATGGGATTAAATATGACCCTCGAGATCATAGCGAATTGCGTGGCGACGGAAGAAATGGTGAATTTCGTGGCTATGGTTGCCTGTTCGTTATTAGCCTCGCTCAAAATTACGATATTACGAATAAATCAAGAACGAATGGAGCTCGTGATAAGATCGGCCATGGAAGATTGGTCGAAGGTCGTGAGTTTGGAAGAGCGTCGAATAATGCGAAGATACGCTTCAACCGGAAGATTCGTCGTCATTTTTCAACTGAGTTCGTGTATATCTTGCATCGTTCCATTGATACTCGCTTCATTGCCGTTTCTTGCTCCATCGTCAGAGGAGAATGATCGAGAATTGGGAAACGTAACAATGAGCAAATTCGAGAATCATTCGATAATTCCGCTTTTGGCTTTTCCGACTATTACACCTACAGCAACGAGATACAATCTTCCGGTTGGAACTGATTGTTCGGTTGGGGACATGTCCAACATCACGTACAGTATTGTTTACGTGATTCATGTTATTTATCTGACGACAACCGCCGCCGGAAACGTCGGCACGGACGTTTACTTTTTTGGTATGACCATGCACGTTTCCGGTCAGTTCGAACTACTCAGAATGAAGTTTGAGAAGTTTGGAGATAATTCTGATGTACAGAAGTGTCGGGAGGAACTCGGTAGACTCGTAAGGAGGCATAATCACTTGATGAAACTTTCCAACAATTTCGAGGATACTTTTAATCTTCTCATACTTGCTCAACTATCCGCCAACGCTCTTCATATGAGTCTCTTGGGTATTTCTCTATTTTATAAATAACTATCTAATCGTTTTTAATACTTTTAGTTATTATTGCGAATTATTTAGGTACTTACACTTTATAACGGGAGTGAAGCGTCTATAATATTCTCTTCCAAAATGATTTCTTCTTATTGTCAGACATTTTTGTAATATTACTGTTCAGCATCCAGCACACCGACTTGGTTCTCCTTTACGCAAACTTTTCCGTTTCGTATGTACTCGTGACCCGCGGAGTTTAAATCCTCTCGCACTGTTCCAGCTATACAATTCCTGAAAAAAATGCATTCTATATAATTAATTTCGATCAGAACTTCGAAACGTTCCAACCGATTTCTTCCCTTTCATACAGTTCCTTTTCGCATATTCTAAACAAGTATTCAGGGTAACTTAGGCATCATAGCGACTGGATTGAACGAATGATTTTTGCAATTCTTGTGATTTAAAAACCGTTTGTTATGGAAAAATGAAGAAACCAATCTTTTTAGATTTCGCAGTATTTGTCGATTACATCAAAAGTAAACGTTTCGTAAAATCGGAATTTATTTGGACTATTGTATAGTTGCAAAACGATGTAATGTTTATTGAAACATGCGCATTTGTGATATTTCTTTTGTTCGTCTCTTCTTCTTTTTAATTATGGTAAAATTATGTTTCAGGTATTCAAATCATACTAAGTTTACAGTCGGGAAACGGGGTTGCTCTTTTTGGAGCACTCGTAGCTTTGTGCGTTCTCAGCCTCCAGTTATTTTTATACAGCTACGCGGGCGACTATCTAACGACGCAGATCGAAAAAATTCGATACGCCGCTTACTGCTGTCGTTGGTACGATTTGCCACCGAGAGTCGTGCGAGATCTTGTGTTTGTTATGTTAAAAAGTAACAATGAGTTTCACCTTACGGCTGGTAAAGTATGTTGTATGAACGTGGACAATTTCAAAAATATCATCAAAGCCATGGGTTCGTATTTCTCCATGTTAAAAATCATGTTCGACGAGAAATTAGAGTGACTACAATATAATCACGATCTTGGGAATTTTATGGAAGAAATGGATGAGAGCAAAAAAAATTACCAATGAATCGTTATTGTTGCGAACGTTATGTGTGTTTTAGTCTAATTTCTCAAATTTTGTCTCGACGTACCAGATCTTCAACGACACGAAATTAATCTTCGCACAAGTATTTATATGAGCCACTTTGGAAGCTTTAATTTTTTATCGGACACTTTTCCAAAACATTGTTATCTTTCCTCGACACTTTTTTTTTTAGTAATAACCGAGAAACGAAACTGATACGCAAGATTAGTGGGAAATTGTGCGTTAGAAATGATCGAAAGAACACGAACGAGACCGTATTGGTACGAATTGCAAACGGTGACGTGGACGATGGAACGGAGCGAGCCGACTGACCGTCTCGGAGTTCTTGACAATCGTTTCAACCCCCGAGGGATAAAAAGACGTTGAAAAATGTTATTGCACGCTGTATATCGTACTTATAGACTACGCAAAACCTATTATCTTCCATGAAACGCGACCCTCGATGGCGACTCGAGAGAAAATTGCCTCGAACGTAGAGTTCTAATGTTTTCAATATTTTCCTGGAAGACAATGAGCGAAAGTTTGTCTCTGGAAGTTGATGAAAGGCGTACGTTGTTCCGATGGGAAAATTCCATCGGTTTGCTGAAATAAATTATAGGGTACGAGTTGAAAGTTTGCCAATAGTTCAACAGCCGGGGGTTAGATAATGGGAGGAACACATTGAGAGATAATTCCGCGTCGCATGACGACGAAAATCGAAAATTGCGAGGGTTCGATAAAGAAATTTTGTTCGTCGAGAGAGTTTCTCGCGAAGGAGCGACTCTGTAATGAAACAGGACATGGCAAAGCACGACGTCGAATGGAACTCGAACACGATCTACGCTCTAGGACCTTACAAATTGATTTGGAGAATTCTCGGTATTTGGCCCCTCGGGAGTGACGATTTCTTTTCCAAAATTCGATTCGTGACTATAGTTTTCCTTGAGGTGAGTGTTCTTCCCTCCTTATCACACTATATTCATATTAAATCGCAACTTTCTCACCCTGAAGATTCAGGGTGAGAGAAATTTTATAAATGACAATATTATTTATGAAAACTTGGTTTGAAACATTTCGTACCTAACGGGCAAGACTTGCGTACCTAAATACAGATAACAATGGTGTTCAGCTTGATCGGCGAAATGTTCACGGAGTGTTTATTAGCGTGCGATGTCGGTGCCATGATGACTTTGCTCGGATCGTCGATTCTGTCCTTTCTGAAGATCGTCCTTCTTCGTTTACGTTTTCGTCCCCAAATGCTAGAGATTATCGTGACGGCCATCGATGATTGTACGACCGTGAAGAACACCGATGCTTGCGATATAATGAGGAAACACGCGAAAGTGGGTAGATTCGTTTGCGTAGGTCAAATGAGCTTCGCGTGTACGTCCGCCATACTTTTGATCATCGGAGCGTTACCTATGCGCCTGTCATCGGTCAACAATGGAACTTTGTCGAACCAGACTGATATCGTAATGAACGTCAGTGAGAGTTTGGCACTCCGTGGACTTCCACTCGGGGTTACTTGTTTCTATGGCGAAATGTCGAATGCTTACTACTTTGCTGTTTTTACACTTCAATCTGCTCAATTGTTTTCTACGGTCACTTGCAACGTCGGCAACGACGTCTTCTTCTTCGGCATCATGATGCATCTGTGCTCGCAGTTTCAACTTCTTGGTGAGGATATCGAACAATTTGGCGTCAATGTGAACGAGGAAAAAGGACGTGAGGATCTGGCTGTTATTATACAAAGACACGTCAAACTCAATAAACTTGCGGAAAATATCGAAGTCTCTTACTGTTTTATCATACTCATGCAATTTTCGGCCAATGCCTCGCAAATGTGCATGATGGGTATGCAAATCATTTTTGGCATTTTTTTCCGTATTTTCCTTCTCTAGCGAATTATGATTTCTTCTTTTAGAACAAACACAAAAAGTAGATAGGGTAAAACAGCCAGTAGTCGGCCAGGAACCAGTAGTCAGCCTCTGCATATACTTTGTACGAGTGGGAAGAGTACAAAAAATATGCTTTGCTCTCTTCCCACTCGAACAAAGTATAGGCAGAGGCTGACTACTGGTTCCTGGCCGACTGCTGGGTGTTTTACCCTATTGCTCGTTTGAAATGAAATACTAAAGACGTTGAATGTAAATTTAAAGTAAAAAAGGGCCAATTTATAAAAAAATCTGCTTAAGAGTTATAATTTTCTCGAATATTTTCAAAATATATTTTCTTCAGCATCCTAGACTATGTGTTTTTTCAGGAATCCAGTTGATCCTGAGCTTGAAAACGGGTGATCTTGTGATGATCATCAACAGCGTCGTATGCCTTATGGTTTTGACTGTTCAATTATATTTGTACAGTTACGCCGGTGATCGATTATCATCGCAAATAGAAAAACTCGGAGTATCCGTTTATTTCTCACCGTGGTACGATTTACCGCCGAAACTTGCCAGAGACGTGCCATTTCTCATAATGCGCAATCACAAAAGATTCCATATCACTGCTGGCAAGGTTTATCGTATCGACATCGATAATTTTAAAAATTTAATCAAAGCCCTCGGCTCGTATTTCTCCGTATTGAGAATGATGTTTGATACTTAAATTTTTGTACGACCAAAATCGTAAGTACGAAAGACACCGGAATCGTGCAGGGAAGACAAGTAGGTTTGTATTTTGCGTTTGTTTGCTGATGAATTTGGAATTTCTACGAGGCAAATTTTAGTTAGACAAAACTGTTCTCAAAATAGAAATGTAGTACGGTTCTTTCGTAGAATTGTCTCCTCGTTGAGATTATAGAGTAAATTGTTAATTTAGAGTCGATTTTACAATTTGACGATGCAGAATTAATACTTTTATGAAGAATAGAAATATTGAACAAGTGAGGGAGATCTTATCAATAAATTTTTACTGTTGCAAAGATGTATAACGAGAAGAGGTTTCTGTCTTTTCTTCTCTCTGATATCTCATTATTACCATATCGTACGATATTCGGTGTATATGATTAAACTGACAAAAAGTTTCAAAATTTTCTTGACAAATTGCGACAAATAACGTCGTTTAGGACGAAAAAAAATGTTACCCCCTTGACTTACCCAAAAAACCGGAAATGGACCACAACCTCAAACCGCCGCCATCTTGAGAAGAATGAAATTTTGTATCGTCCAAAAATACGTTCGTTTCATCTTATCGGCCATTTTTAGAACAAAAAAGTAGACAAACTAATTTTTGAAGGTCCCAAAGATTTTTTAGTGGAGAAAAATTTCACGCAGTTTATTTATCTGCGCAAATTTCTTTTGGTTTTTTATTAACACTTTACCGACCGCTATAGCGATTCAACAGCATACGCACGACCGACGGGGCGCTCTCTACTGCGTTAAACTGCCGGGCAGGAGTATCTGTGCGTTTCGTTATTATAACATAATTAGATTTAGCAAAACCGTTTATTTTCATGATATCGATGCAAAATTATATTCAATTCATTTATCATAACGGTTTAGCGGTCGGTAAGCATCGGCGACAAAAAAGCCGATTAATAGGCTATCGGTCGGTAAAGTGTTAAACAGTACAGAAGCGTTGAAGAATTTCTTCAGGCACAGTCCCGTGAATAAGTCAGATACAACTGACGCACGATCCGAACCCGATGACGCCATGACGTATCGAAACTAACTGACTTTCTCGAAGCTTCAGAAATGGTTTCAACGAAGCCCATCGATTCCATGACAATAAGGAACAAGAGCTCGACGACCCACGACAACTTAAAATTAGATTCTGCATCAAACCGATTATCCCTGATGGATGTTCCTCAAATGAGACTGCGAAGAGAAAATTGCTGAGTAAAAATGGCTGGAACGTTTAACGACTACCCCGGAAATGTATTTCCAAAAGTTCACTCGCAACATTATCGGGGAAGGTTCGTGGGACTCTGTAATGGAAAATATCGCTCCATCGGCCTGCATGAATAAAGAATAGAGTTGTGAAGTATGTATGCAGAAACGATTATCTTCAGTTCCCGTCGCAGGCAACTTGGGGTAAAATTGCTACTCTACTGTAGCTGGAACCCTTAGCATTTCCTGAAATAGCGTTCACGAAAAATTTCTATGTAAAAATTGATCAAGGGTTGTGCGTTGTCCATTGGTAAACTCACTCTGCTCCGTTGAAGTAAATTATAGATCAAAGTTGTCCGGCAGTCCAACAGTCCTTGGATAATGGCCGAGCATCCGGATAATTTCGGCTTGTACGACGCATTACGAAAATTATCGACGGTTCGACAAGAAACTTTATTTCCCGACGAAGTCCCTCGTCACGAGAAAGTGACTTTACATCCACCTCTGTCATGGAACAGGACGCAATAAAGAGAAATGTTGCCTGGAATTCGGATACGACCTATGCCCTCGGATTTTACAAACATATTACAAATATTCTCGGCATTTGGCCGGCCGGGACTCAGGGTGTGTGTTCGAAACTTCGGATTCTAACCGTGGTGGTAATTCAGGTGAGTTTCATCTTTTCTTCATTTCTCATTACGCGATCACCAATAGTAATCATTTTTTCGAATCTTAAGCGTCAATGCTGAAACAACGAAAGATTGTATCAACGAACCGAAGAATATTCAAATATTCTTCTAATTTTAGAATTTAATTATTTACATTTGAAAAATATAATTCATAAATTAATTATGGCGATTATTTGGAATTCTTCTATTTCATCATTTTTTAATGTACTTTGTGATTCATTTCTAGTTTATTCTGATAAGTAAACCATGATCTTACGATCTATGAAGAATAACCTTTACTATTGGAACTTAGGGATTATAAAAATATCAGTGACTGGATGGTAAAATAAATTTTCAGATAACAATGGCGATAAGTTTGCTCGCCGAAATGAGTTCCGAGTGTTCGTCGGTACAGGACGCGGTTGAAATGATCTCTCTTTTCCAATGTACCATTTTGTCATTGGTGAAGGTCATTACTCTTCATATATTTCATCCGAAGATGCTCGAGATTATCTCATCGGCAGTGAGCGATTGGGCCAATTTAAAATCTTCGAGAGTTCGCGATGTAATGAGAAAATACGCTAAAACCGGTCGATTCGTGTGTATATTTCAAATGACATCGGCATACATTACGACGATTCCATTGATAATCGGGGCTTTGCCATTTCTCGCGCCCGGATTTAACGGGACAAACGCAACCGATATCCCGCGTGGACTTCCACTTCCGACTCTTTGTATCTTTGGTGATACATCGGATATCTTATATGCCATTATTTTTATCGTTCAAGCTATTCAATTATTGACCACGTGTACCGCGAACATCGGCAACGACACTTATTTCTTCGGCATTGCGATGCATCTGTGCGGACAATTTCAAGTACTCGGCGAAGATCTTGAAAATATCGACATTACACCGGACGAAGGAAGGGAGCACGAGAGGCTTGTTACGATAATTCGGAAACACGTGAGACTCAGCCAACTAGCGCAGTATCTCGAAGACTCGTTCAATTTTATAATTCTTGTGCAACTATCGGCCAACGCTATGCAAATGTGTTTGATGGGTATGAAAATTTTTCTCTCAACATTTGGGAAAATAATTGTTTTTATTTTTTGTTAAACTTATTCGTATTGTGGTGGGACAATTTTTTGCAGGTATCCAGATGATCCTCAGTTTAAAATCGGGCGATACAGTTGTCGTTATTAATACAATCGTGATCCTTTACGTTTTGAGTCTTCAACTCTATCTGTACAGTTACGCTGGTGATCGTTTGTCATCGGAAATCGCTCAATTTGGTGTCTCGGCTTACTTTTCACCGTGGTACACGATGCCGCCGAAACAAGCGAGGGACGTGCTGTTCATGATAATGCGTCATCACAAAAATTTCAATATTACAGCTGGCAAGATTTATCGCATCGATATCGACAACTTCAAAAATTTGATCAAAGGACTTGGTTCTTATTTCTCGGTATTGAGAATCATGTTCGACACTTAACGAGATTCACGCGCCATAATCATAATAGTATATACAAAGTAACGGCAAAATCATCAGATACAATTTTTTCCAAGATAATGTTTTGAAATTTTGCGTGAATCTTCTTGAGCATCGTATTACAATGGGTAACAAATTTGAGAAGGTTTCACCGTCTAGTAATCGAGATATTCGGTGTTTAAAATCGCAACATTAACACGAGGTCTTATGGGAAGTTACGATAAAATATGATTTTTGACAATAAATGACTCGATCTGTAGACGGTAAAACTTTCTCAAATTTTACCGACAGTTGAGTATTATTGTTAAGAAGGTTCATACGAATTTTAAACAATTAAACTTGGAATTCGTCTAACGCGTGCCTAACGCGTGAACCTCCTTAAAGTTTATAGGGATTACAACTAATAGGAGGGAAGATTCTATACGTACAATGTGATGGTACAATATGCTCGGTGTTTGTTTGTTTCGAAACGTTATTGAGTAAAAACAGAGTAATCATGTGAAGTTGTCAAAATTGTTTCTGCGAGGTGTATAAAAATACACATATTTGTTAAATTTATGCATAGTACGTATAGTTCGAAAGTTTAAACGGCCGTGCTGTCGATTTCGCAGAAGCTCGTATTGAGTAGAGAAACGAGACGATACGAAACGGAGCGCCGCCATTATGCGGAACACTCTTCATCGTGAATCGAAAACGAAACGTAGGGGTAAGTTTATGTCCAATGAAGGGTTGGAAATTTGGGGGAGCGACTCCTCGTTACACGAAGGTGAGTTTATGGTGAATCTAGAGCCATTAGGATGTATAGAAAATGTTCTAATGACGATAGGAAAGCTTGAAAAACTGGAATGGAAATAATGCAATAAGCTTGTTTCCATAGGTTTCTAGCATTTTGGATGAAACTCAATTGTAACCTAACTATCGAAGAGTCGGGAATACGGAGAAGATCTGTTTTTTTTCATAAAACCTGCTGCCAAATAGTTTTGCAATCGAAAAAGCTGATCTATGAATTTATACATTTAAAAAAATGGCGGCAAGAATTGTCGCGCCATCTAGTGGCGAAATTGTCAACTCCTCTCTCCCTCTCGCAAAAATTGCTTGAAAACAGACAAGAGTGCGTGTGCCTGGTGGCGTTCGTCAAGAAAACGTTGAATTTTCAATTGAAAACGTTACAATTTTTTCGATTAATTCGTGAATCTTCGGATCCTCGAAAAATACTTTAATAATAGCCGTAATTCGTTCGTACAGTGGAAGAAATAAGTCGTAAAAATGTCGATAGGCGTACCGATAAAAGTACTTCACGAAGCCGAGGGGCATATCATAACCTGTGAAACCAACACCGGTGAAGTATATCGCGGTAAATTGATCGAAGCCGAAGACAATATGAATTGCCAAATGCAGAATATCACAGTTACGTACAGAGATGGCCAAGTTGGTCAACTCGAAAATGTTTATATAAGAGGATCGAAAATACGATTTCTCATATTACCGGATATGTTGAAAAATGCGCCGATGTTCAAGCGACCTGGTGGTAAAGGCTCCGGTACAGCGGGAAGAGGCAAATCTGCTATACTTCGAGCTCAAGGTTTTTTCTTTATAATGTTACACGATTTTCGTATTATATTTGTTCATGCCGTATGATAATTATTTCCGTTGACCGTCTCGAATAAATAACGATTTTTTTTTCATTTCATCGAAATTCAGCGAGAGGTAGAGGACGCGGTCAAAATCCAAGAGGACGCGGTACAGGATCGGCACCTTGGCTCAATCAACAGAATCAACCTGGTGGATCGCAAGGAGGACGTGGAAGAGGCTAACGACGCCAAATATCTTTTGAATTACACCTTTGACTATCATCATCGTCGATTTTCCAATCGATTCATTCCTGTACTTTTATACAGCGTGTAGGATTACATTTTCTGAAATACAATCTACCACCATGATTTCCGATACTTCTGCATCGATCGTAAATTTACGAAATTGCAGAAATTAACTTTACACGGAGTTGACGACGAAAATCGAAGTTTAAGAATTTGTCTATTTTATAAAATTATTATTTACATAAATAGTCCGTAGTTTCATAAGTTTTACCTCGATCCTGGATTAAAAAATGCTAAAAATTTAAGGAGGTTCGTAAGAATTCATAGAGATGGCGCTGCATGGTAAAAGCCGAGGCGACGAACTTGAGAATTCCTGACGAACCAAAAAGTGGCTGAGTTTTATCGCGAAAGGTGTCATAAAGTAAACAATTACGATTTTGGTAAATTAATAAAGAAAATATGTCTAATTTATACGATCAAATCAAGCTTCTTTACGACCAGAATCTTTATTCCAACGTAATCAGTCTCGTGAGTATTTTATTACCTGTTTTATCGCATTAACCTTATTCGTATGTTGTTATTAAGAAATTACGAGATTTACAATATTTTATATTCTTTTTTTTAAATCAAAAATTCTATAAACTATGACCTATTTTTATTTTCAGGCCAACTTAATTTTGTCATTAAGCGATCACAATGGAGATCTCTTGCCGGCACATGCTAAATTTAATGTTTATGTACATTGTGCAGATTCGCACTTTCATCTAGGAAAATACCGAAAGGCCGAATCTTTGTATAAAAAATCGCTGCAGTTTCGGAAATGTCTGTTAAAGTCCAAAGGAGCAACGAAGCCTCCTGTGGAAGGTCACAAGGACCTTCTCTCCGACATAGAAATTAAATACCAAATACACCTTTGTTTAGTCAAATTAAAAAATCAACAGGAAGCTCTCCAGGTTTTGCAAAGCATACCAGGAAAACAAAGAACCGCAAAGGTATATTACGTCTTTAATTCGATAATTCGACAAATCTCTTCATTTTTTATTACGATTTTTTGTAGCGTCCAAAGGAATTAACTTCCTTATCGTTTAAAAGAGCAATTTACATAGCTTTTTCTTTATTATTCGAAAGTCAAAGGAGAATCGGCAAATCTCGTTTTATTTCCTGTTATAAATGTAATAAGAAGGAAATTATAACGATACGAGCGATTTTATTTTCAGGTGAACATGGCATTAGCAAAAATATTCCAAGAGCAAGGAATGGAGAGATCGGCTATTACCACATACAAAGAAGTCCTTAGAGAATGTCCTCTAGCTCTGGAAGCCGCGGAGGGACTTCTTGCCTTGGGAGTAAAGGGTATAGAGGTGAATTCCTTGATAGTTGGGTGCACGACGAATTTGCCAAGTGCCGATTGGCTCAATATATGGATAAAAGCTCATGCGCACATACACAATCGCGAATACAATCATGCGGTTACAACCCTGAGATCGCTCGACAATGTAAATTTCCTTCGTGACAATTTTAATCTTCTAATCACAATGGGCGAATGTTATTACTACGCCGGTGACGATAAAAACGCTCTTTTGTCCCTGCGTAGAGCTAGAGCGATCGATCCAGACGTTACCAAAGGGTAATTGTGCTTTATTTCGATTTGAAAAAAAAACTTAATACAAAGAACACTCATTTTTCTCATTCAAACGTTTTGCAGATTGGATTTATACGCCGCGGTCCTATACAAGACGCAATATACCAAAGAATTGGAAAAATTGATACCCGTGATAACTTCGACGAGCGAATGTACGGCGGAAATATACATAGCTATGGCTTATGCCCTTTATGCCTCTCGGAAACTAAACAGAGCAAATACCCTCACGGCTCAGGCGATTAATTTGAGTCCGAACAATGTCGAGGCGATTATACTACGAGGCAATATCTTCATAGATCAAAAAAAATATGAAGAAGCTCTTCATCAGTTCAGGCAAGCTATGCAATTGCGACCACATCGTTACGAACCCCACAAAGGTCTCGTAGACTGTTTCGTTGGGATGCATCGATTGCGAGAGGCGCTTAATATTGCCAGTAGCGCTTGCAAACAACTTGGACACACACCCAGAGTTTTATCGGTAATAATTGCGAAATGAATTTACGGGAGGAGGCTAGAAAGTATATTTAATATCACAATATTTGCAGTTGTATGCGTCGGTCTTGATGAAAGATCCGGTGTCAGTCGGGAAAGCGAAAAACTTGTTGCAAAAAGCTCTCTCGCAAGACGAATTATATCTACCCGCTGTATATTTCCTGGCTGAAATATACGAGCAGGAATTAAATATCGAACTCGCGATAGATCTTCTAGAAAGACAATCCGAGATACAACCAACGTGCAAGCTACATCACATGATAGGTGATATGTATACGAGAATATACGACGACGAAAAAGCTTTGGATCACTATGCTATAGCGCTCACGTAATTATTTACAATTATTACAAATTTAAAACAAGCGTTTTTACGATTTTGGCTGACAATATATTGCTTTTTCTTCGCATTAAAGTTTAGATCCGAGCAATAAACGAGCTCTCGAGGGAATGCATCGTTTGGATAGCGCAGTGAGCAAATTGGACTCGGCTTATTACATGAACGTTGGCGAGGAGCACGCGGACACGACGTCTGACGTTGGCGATGGCCTGCCGGATTCTGACAATGACGAGGCGGCCGACGAGAGCGAAACCGAGGCTGTTTGGTCGGATATGGATCTCGAAGCCAATAGTCAATAGTAATGAGAGAACATTTGTTGAATACTATTTTCTTCGCATTGTCGATCGTTTTTTATGGCACACGAATGTCTCCTTGGGTTTATATCATTCTTACGTAAAGTCCACCTGCCGATCGCGCAACATTAGAGGAAAAACGACAATTCGAAATATTTTCGAAATAGGGAAAGCTATAAATTTTCATAGTTCGAGCTTGCCTATTTGCAAGACTGACGATTAATTATCATTGATTTTTTGTTGTTAATGCGTATTTTTTTCATTATGTATTTGTAAGAGTGAGTGGCAGAATTGTAGTTTATATCGCACTTTTTGCCATCGTAAGAATCATTTCGTGATTTATGACATCATAATTTACGTACGTACGAGAGTATGAGGTTTGTATAAAAGAAAGGTCGTTAGAGTTATGTAGCGAGCGAATTGGTTAATGCCTAAATCATGTCAAAAATTGTATACACATTTTATTTCTACATTACAAAGTGATAAGTCGAAAGATGATGCAATGGTTAATTTTTTTCGAATTGCAATTTAGATATCCCCGATTGTATAGTTCGATGTTTTTTTATTGCAGCAATAATTAGTTCAAAAAATGACCGTACGTGTCATAACGCGACACGGCGCTACGGTGCAGTCGTTGTTATTTTTACAAAATGGCTGGCATACGGGATATTCGACAATTCGGTAAATTGTTATTTCTCACAGAACACACCGTAGAATTTATATTTGATAATCGAAAAGTAAGACAAAACATGTCGGAATCTCTTTCAAATTAAAAACCCGCGTATGCACTTGCTCTTCGTTCGTGATATATCCTTGTACGAGATTCTAACCTAAAAATCCTTTTCTACGCGACAAGTTTCATAACAGGATCGGATGGAACGCCATCGGAACGTTTCGATTGATTTTAAATAATATTTTTCATCGTTTTCAAGGTTCCCGATTAATTCGGTCGTCGTATAGACCGATAGCTAGTCAACAACCTTCCCGGAACAAGTACTACATCGTAACGCCGGAGGAGAAGGATTCATGGGAAGATATAAGAAATCGTACAGCGGCGACTCTTCTCTTAACGGAACTCTTTCGTGGAATGGGAATAACGCTGTCGCATATATTCAGAGAACCAGCTACGATCAATTATCCATTCGAAAAGGGACCTCTAAGTCCCAGGTTTAGAGGAGAACACGCTCTAAGACGGTAGTCACAATTATGAAAATCGTGCTTAATTTCGATGTCTAGATTTGAAAAAAACTCTTTAATTTTCTAGCTCAAACGTATTCCGAATTTTATCTCTAAAATATGATTTTTTCGTTCAACGCTAGATATCGATTTACGTAAATTAATTAAAATTAAATTTCTCAATACTAACGGACCATTATCTCGAAGGTATCCATCGGGAGAAGAGAGGTGTATAGCCTGCAAGCTTTGCGAAGCTATTTGTCCTGCTCAGGCGATCACCATAGAGGCTGAGGAAAGATCAGACGGTTCTCGTAGAACGACGAGATACGATATCGATATGTCCAAGTGTATCTACTGTGGATTTTGTCAAGAAGCTTGTCCCGTCGATGCGATCGTCGAGGTATTTTCTCGATAATCCAAAGTTTCACCACTGAATATTTTTCAAGCATTTGGACGTCGATTAATTTTTTTAAATTTATTTATTCGCTGCGTTCGTTCTCTTCCAGGGCCCCAACTTTGAATTTTCCACCGAGACGCACGAGGAGATGCTCTACAACAAGGAAAAGCTTCTGAACAACGGCGACAAATGGGAATCCGAAATAGCGACAAATATCCAAGCGGATCATTTATATCGTTAAAAATGAAATGCAGTTCCTCCGAGTTTCAATTAGTCGTACGTGCGAGCCACGTTTAATGATTTATTCGAATTCCGTTCGTGCGTCGCAATATCTATAAATACTTTGTGAAAAAGATCCGTCGCATCTCCATTTGCAACGCTTCGCACGAGCCTATAGGGCAATTTTGTATTTCACAATGAGAATCGTGCAGTTCGCTGCATGCAAGTTGTAAATAAAGTATCGAGGTAAAATTGTCTCGAATTACGATTTACCTTTTCAATCATGAAAATCGCACTCTCGAAATTCGCGGAACATGGAAAATAGGAAAGATAATCATTTGAATTCCCTTAATCTTTAGTACCTTACGCAATGATTAAAAAAAGTTCTTAACTTTTTTTTATTTCTCAATGTACATAATAATATTAATTAATAATGTTGACCTAATCAGCAAGACTAACGGCTCAAGGGCTGGGTTTGTATGTAAAACTGTGAATCTTTTCCGTTTTTTTTCTTTTTTACATACGATGTATATTGCTTCGAGCAAGGGAGAGGGAAAAGAACAAATCATTTACCGATTAGTTATAATCGAAACGACGAAGGCTCGACGTACGCGTTACTCACATACACAAAATATCACAAATATATCGTCGATAGCTTGAGATGCCGTTGTTGAGTTCATGATATCTTCATTGCAATTGTACAAAAAGTTTTGCGATTGAAAGATTACGCACGGATGATCGTTATCGATAAATATCGTTTGGACGAATGCCTCGCGCTCGGGTACGCTAAAAACGCTCAAACACGCGGGACAATCTTTAATATTTTAAATAATTCATATCTCGATTCGACCAACGTCTTCTCGCAAAATCGAGAAAAAAAAACTGTTTCGATTGGTAAACTCGCGATAAAGTTCCATAGCATTCGATTTCTTTGCTCGTGACTTATTTTTCTTTGTTAAATAAATTTATGCTACGGCTGATCGGGATAGAAAAGTATTGAACTTTGGAATTCTCGGCCTGCCACGATATTCGGATGCGCAAAGGCAGAAAAAGACTATTATTATTCCTCCCTTTCATCAGCGTTTACTTTTATAGTTTACCTAGCTATATGCAGGTATCAAAATATTAATACAATATGTGAATGTGTAATATGTCTTCGTGTATTTCTTCTTCTTCTTATGATTGGCCAAAAAAGCAGAACACTTTTTAACAACGTGTCTCATTATAAAGCTAGACAAGAGGCTTTTCGTCAGTTTTTCATTTTCGAGACAGCAGCGAGCTGCGAACTTTCGGTCTTTACGTTTCTAAATGCTAAAAAATGTCTTTGGCATTCGACTTTTTGTTTTTTGTTTTGTTTCGTCTGTAAGTGCCTCGCTGCTAATCGCCACTTGGTCAGCCGATTAAAAAGTACCGAATTAACGTTTCTTTCTAATATATTATCACGAGCCTGTGGTGGGTTTATATGTTAGATTTTTTTCGTTTCCTGTTTTTTGTTCTCTTTCGTTTCAGTTATTCATCCGTTCTTCGAATCGTTGGAATAAAAAGTATTGTTCTATTTTGGCCCCGTGGAACACCCGCGCGGTCGAGAGAGAAAAAGTTCGACCTTCTCCTTTCCGTTCGTACCACGTTCTTCGCATTATTTTAGTACTTCTTCATTCATCTCAGGGGAACATTATTTTTTTTTCTTCTGGATTTTTCATAATTTTGCCAAAGAAATTTGTGAATTTCGTCGCCGAGGATCGCTTAGTTTTGAGAAATTATTAAATTCGATTGGACATTTACAATATGTTTCTGCCTATAATAAAAATTTTGAGCAAGAAAGCTCGCACGACGTTTGAATACGCCGGCACGAAGTAACCGACGAGAACGATTCATTTTACTTCGAAATATCAAAGGGAAGGGACAAAGATTCGCGATGGGAGATGAAGAGTTCTCTCTGTTTTCGGAGTGTGTGTTTGTGTTTGGTTCTCTACGGAGCATTGTACATATTTACATTGATCGAAGTATTTTTTTGTTGTTGGGGGATTTCGACTTCGGAGTTCCGTTAATTACAGTCTTCGTTAACTTCCGATCCTGTGGCAAAAGGTCTGAGAAAAGTTTGCGTCACGAACACAATAACGGTACACTCCAATCTCGTTTTCTTTTTCTTGATTCACAGTCGTCCTCGCGATCCTGCGTGTCTTTTATCATTATTTTCCTTTTTCCTCTCCTCATCTCCTTTGCGTCTCCTTCTCGTTCTTCTTTCATCAAGCTCGTTTTCTCTCAAACGAGTCGACGAGAATAAATTCACCTAAGTTTCAATCGGCGGACGTCTTTGTACGCCTGCGATGATGATTGCGCGCAAGTGCGTGAATAATCGTCACGAGGAAGTAGCAGACCATTAGCATGACGAATTTGTCGAATAGCCACGAAATTGTCGTTGCTCCTTCCTGTTTAATAATTAATCGAGTTTAGGGATTTTTAGCTGTAGTAAAAGTATCAAGTGAGTAATTAATTTACACAAGGGAACGTACCACAGACGATTTTTCGTGTAACTTTTTCTTCTGTTCGATCAGATACTTCTTGAGAGGCTCCTGAAACTTGCGACCTATGTACGGTACCATCGCCAGGAGGCCGATAACTTTGTCAAGAAGCTCTTCGTTGAATGCTATTATTACTGCCAATTGTTGTATGTGCATTTTCACTATCGCTTTACCAATGAGCGTTGCGCCAAAGAACGTCCAAAATGGTATGAGATAATGACCACAGGTAAGACCCGCGAGATCGAAAAGTGGATTTGGTATCTGTGAAAGAAAGTTATCGTTAAAAAATGAAATATTTTGAATCCCCCCCCCCCTGTACGAGTACAAGTTAATTCTTTTTAGGAAAACCAAGATTTCCCTATGAACAAGTAACAACGGTTGCATTACCGATGCGCAGGCGAGAATTCCTAAAAATCCAGCTCGTTGAACAAAATGCTTCATAGCAAGTTTGACCCTCATGACTAGAGGGACATTCTCTCCACTCTCGAGCGCCTCGAGAGCTTCCAATTCCTTGAGATCTTCCTGATCACAGTCTTGACTCTTGTCGGTGCGTCTGCTCGTTCTAGCTGCCCGCGCCATGAAATATGGTGGTAATTCACCGAGTGCCGTACCGGCACCCCAGAGCATAGCCTCGACTCTCACTTTTCGCATTATGTTTAATATACCAGCCGTCCACGTTGGATCTATGGTCGTCGGACATACTATTTGATCAGGATACGGTGGCTCGGGGAAATTCAATCCACCGCACTCATAGGCAGCCATCGTTACGGCAGCTATGTGAGGACCGAGATACAGTACGAATGTGTGAAGTCCCGTTCCAAGACCAACGCTCGATAGCACACCGAGGCCAACCCAATATGCCCACCATATTAATATAGCCTCCCATTCTTTAAATACCTGAAAAACAGAAAGTTGGATTAGCGAGAGACGAAAAGAGGGCTCGACGATTTTGGACGATCTTAGCTATTCAAAAACTCACGTTCTGTTGAGGTCCAGTTACACGACTCAACAGGAGGAACAATCCGATAACTAATACTGATAACCACACTGTCTTTCTATATCGTAATGTATTTTTCGTTAAATTTAAAAGGTCGATGAGCAATTCGCGCACGAAATAATTTAACGTAGTGATTGGATGCTGCCAAAGCGTTAAACTATCCGGATCGACAATGCTCTCGTGATTTTCCAAACTTTTCGTCTTTCCATCGTTTGTTCTGTCGTGCGAAATTCTCTGCGCACCATTCGATGATATCGCGTCCTTTGTACGACGTACTGCGCTACCACTCGTGTTCTCTAGCATACTGCCTAATCGATTAATCTGTGAATCAGAAGAAAATAAAATGAAATATTTTTCGAGCAAGTTTGTCATTTGCAGTTTGCCGAGAGGAAAAAAAAATCGGTGTGTCGGACAAGAATTTCTACTATTTTGCCTGGTACACAGGGACACGACGAGCGGATGATTTTTATGAGCTTTTCTGTACGATATGTGATGCATAAACGCATGTATGTTCAATATTTAAATTATAAATGCGGCAATTGATCGAAACTACGAGGAAGTCGCCGATGATTAATCGAGCACAGGAAATACGAGTTGTGAGATGCAATTCATTGATGAAAATGAAGATCGCCGGAGCGAGGAAGCGTTTTTGCAGAGATGAAAGCGTGTGATGATAAATTCTTCCGTTTACGCGAGAGGGTAGACTTTATTCCAAAAATAGATCTCGCAATGATATATATTTATACAAAATATATATTTACGTTGATTTTACTTCGAGAAGTTGTTCGAGGTTCATTTCAATGACTAGGTAATCTTTGTACGGTCTCAACTGGCGATTATCGAGCATTTTTTTTCATTCGCTTCTCATCAACGAGATAGAAACGTTTGCAATTTTCGGGTTTTTTTTTCTTTCGTTCATCCGTGCGGTATCGAGTTAACAACGTGGTCGAGAAGCCACGCGTTCGCGTATTATCAACGGTTCAAGATCCGAATAAGCACTGATCATCAAAGTCCGAGCTGCTGATCACACTATGTGCGTACACACAAGCTCGACTCGCTATCAGTATGCGAGTATTTATGTTAAGGAGGGGTCACCCTGAATCAGGGGTCAAGCATTTTACTCTCCCATTACTAACTCACGTTACATTAAAACGGAGCAACGCTAGTAGAGAATCGTTTCAATTTCATTGCGCCAGAAATTTTCTCGATTCGATTATTCGACGACTTGGATATTTCTCCTTACTCTCAGTTCGTCTCTGTCTCATATCATACCTCGTACATACGTTTAGTAAATTATTAATATGCAAGCGAAAAATCCATAAGCAAAGCTTAGCCGGAAGCGAACGACGGAATATTTTCGTTTTTTTTTTTTTTGCTGAATCAATGACAGCGTGACTGTTTTATGCAAGATGAATAACAGATGCCGTTAACGTTCGTGCGTTCGTGCGGTATTTCGAAAAGATTGCATAGATAGCGTAGATTGGAAAAAAGAGGTGGTGTTACATAATGATTCGAATCGTTACGTGGAAACAAACATTCTTACTTCATTCATTCAAAGTAACGAGTAGTAGCTTTCCATAGAGAAATTAGAGTTTGAAGATATTGCACAACCAAGATATCGAGAGAATAAATAATAAGCGATCGTCGAGAAAGTAAATCAAGACATCAAGCGCTACTTGGTGATTGTAGTGCAATAGAGTGTACCATATTAGCCTTGTTTCCCCAAATAGGCAGTCCCCGCTCCCTTAGTAAGCCTCTAAGTTGTTCGCGTGTCATGCGTCCAAGAGCAGGAGCCAGGGTGGTAGCGCTCGTCGACGCTCCGCTGTTAAGACGAGCGTAGCTGCCCTCCGAGTTCTCGGTAGCGCTGGCGCTGGCACTCGTACCGGTGCTAGTTTTTCTCGTTACTTTCCTTCTGGTCATTGCCACTCGATGGTCGAGCAAAACAATTTCCTCTATACACCAGTCTTTTCGTTATACTTTTCTCTTCGCGCGAACGAACGATGGATATTTTTTTTTTGTTCTTCTCTTTATGCAACTCCAAGCTTCGTATTTGAGAGCACTTCCAGGTTTTCTTGAGCTTCTTCTGGAGAGCGGCTACCTTTCGTCTGGGGCGGGGGGCTATTTCCCCTCGTTAACAAAGCGCATACCACATTGCCCAAGCTCAGAGCCCATGTGTCGTGTGTTATCTGCGGCTAAATCAATCGTAACGCTTTCATGGAGCAGGATTCTCAGGATTATTGTCTGTGCGAAATTTTACGAACAATGAAATATATTTTATCTCGTATTTTAGCTTTGTAGCGAGTGCAACGTTTAAACAATTGAATGTACATATGTACGAGGATATACAACGAGCCGTCGCATCATTTTTTTAGCCAGGAAAAATTTATACAGCGATAATAGTATCTTTTTTCTCCAAGAAACTTAAAAAATATCGAAAATTTGTGAATTTTTACAGTTATATCGACGTACTAAATGAATATTCAAATTTTCGCAAATAATGAGAAAGGTTGCGACCGACTTTACGAATTTCTCCTCATATCTATGCATACGTATGTGTATATATTGATTTTCTGCCAATATCTACATTATATTTGCTGAAGTCGGTGCTATCGCAAGCAGGCTTTGACAAAATCAGTTGTTATTTGCCAAATGCATCGAACAATAATGCAAAAAAGTAGCATGCGCAAATCGGAGTCCTGGAAAATATGAGAAAATTTCATAATATCGAGGTGTTTAGCTAAATTGGAACGAACAACGCGTGGTATTTTCATTGTAAATTACTATTGCAATAACGATATGGCAGTGTGGTCTCAAAAATTGTTCGTCGATAGTTTCGAACTAGAAACGAGTCACGAATCGAGTAAGAAAATGAGGTAACGTAAATTTGTGTAGCGGAACGCGTACATGGGCTATATATGAGTACATAAAAAAAAACGTATGGTAAAAGCTAAATGTGTAAAATTATCGTAGTACTTTTTTGTATTTTAAAATGACAAAAAATGAGGCGGAATACTTTTAATATCGTCAATCAATACTTTCAAATAACAATATTTACCGATTAAATGCGTAGAAAAAAGTACATAGGGTAATGGAAGAACAATGAGAAAATTGGAAATCGGAGCACACGTGTAGGTTAGATAAATCAGTGAATAGGCGGCGATAGCAAAAAAAAAATAACAAAGAAAAAGAACCGGGGAATCTAGTAAAACGTACAAGGATTACAGGATGAGGAAGTCCATAAGCGAATAAAATAAAAATGGACAATGAAACGAGACGATATCAATGTCGAACAACGGCCACGTAAGCGGAAACAGCGAAAAAAAAAAGAGTAGTACCGTGTAACGACAATCGATGTTATTTCATTAGGTGAAAGTCTTTCTTAGCGACAGACGAAAATAAGAGTCTTGATTATTCTTACATGTTCACTGGCGATAATACGGACGATTTACACCATATATCTTTAATTGAATTAAAGTGACAGTTCAGTTTTGGACTATATAGTTTCCATAATATGTGATATGTGCTCCAGATTCACGGTCGGAGTACACAGGTCAGATACACGGCTGAGTACGTGTACGGATCAAGCTCTTTCTTCCTTGGTATGTTATATATAACTTGCTACAAATTCGATGTCTCCGATCACTTGATTTTGCATTAATTAATGTTACTATGTATACTATTGTTGTTATTTGAAAAAGGGAGGGGGCACAGTCAGCGTAGAAACACGAGTGGCAAGATTGCCACGGATTGTACAGTGACGTATACAAAAAAAAGAGGAAAGTCTTCTATATAAATTTATTATTATCGGTAATCGCACCTGCTGACTGCCGACATCAAACTGCACCTCTGTCGCGCGGAAGGGTAGATTAACTGGAGTTAAATTAGATACGGTTCATTCGCTTTAACGAATAGTGCCAACCTTGTGGGAGGAAATGGAACTATGCGATTACAATGTTGAATCGGAGATTGGGAGAGGATTAGCAACGCTCGAGGAAAAGTTGAAACCTCGAGAGTCGAGTCTGCGACATTTGAGCGGCTAAAGGGTGAACTTTTTTATACTCGTGTTAAATTGGCCACAAGGCCATTTTTTGCCGGTACCTTTTGGTTCTGAAAATCATGGTTCTGAGCAGAAGGGGGGGGGGGTATTTTCTCTGTCCGAAAAGATATACGTCTTACTTCAATCTGTGACGAGCGTAGTTCGTTGCTATTTTCAGAATATGAACAATCACGTGGTGCAGCCATACCGGTGAAGTCAGTGCACTAACGCCGCCTAGCGGAGTGAAATTCAGTGTAATTGCAGCGTGAACTCTTGCACTAACCTTTTCAAACGTAACCTCAAAAATAACTTGACGGATTTTTAACTGCTTTATAATAAATACGGATCGATCGTACGATCGTTCGACCTGTTTAAAAATTTGTCAGCCCGAATCTTTGACATCAACGGTAGAAATTGTGATGAGATGAAACAAATTTACGCAGTTAGTCAATAAAATGTCGAAGCCTTCGAGAAAAAGTGTCACCGATACGAGATTGAGCAAGAAGGATGTGCTCCAAGCTTTAGTTTTGGTAGATGATTTTACGACCAATTTGCATCCCGTGCACAATATTTGCCCGAGTATCTTGTTGCCAGTCGTCAATGCCCGATTGCTCGATTATCTCATAGAAACCCTGATACAATCCCAGGTTCAAGAATTGTTTCTCTACTGCAGCAAAGACATTGAATCTTTGAAGGATTACGTAGCATCACTCAAATGTTCCAACAACATTGTTGTGACATTGATCTTCGAGGACGGTTGTCGGTCTCTCGGGGATGCTCTCAGAGATATCGATGCCCTCGGGTGGATACGTGGTGATTTTATTCTAATCAGGGGTGACGCGTTTACAAACGCGAATCTGAAAAATCTCATGACGCTTCACAGAAATAAGTGCGAGAAGGATAAGGGTACAGCTGTTACTATGGTTTTTCGCGATCTCGGTTCTACCACTGATTCGTCTTTACGAGAACAATCTTGCATGTTCGTAGCCGATAGAACGAACAAGAAAGTTTTGTTTCACAAAAAACTTAACAAAGACGATAGAAAAGTGAAATTGGAACTCGAATGGTTCTTGAACCATGATCAAATTGAGATTAACTCTAGCTTCGTGGACACTCACATATACCTGTGTTCACCCTCTGTGCTTCCGCTATTCGCTGACAATTTTGACTTTCAGGTAAGTTAAACAAACTTCCTTCTGTTAAATATCTCCTATTTTTGTCTTTTCGGTGTTAATAATTTATTTTTTTCTTTAATTTCATTAAATCATTTTTTTATAAGAGAAAAAAATGTCTATCGTACCCTCGATTATTATATTAACACTTTACCGACCGATAGCCTATTAATAGGCTAAAATCGGCTATGTTGAACTGATTGATAAAATCTCAACAATAGTCTCGTTGTTACAAGTTTTCTTGGTCAAAAAAATACCATATGGAAGTAGGGTAAAACAGCCAGTAGTCGGCTAGGAACCAGTAGTCAGCCTCTGCCTATACTTTGTACGAGTAGAAAGAGAGCAAAGCATATCTTTTGTACTCTTCCCACTCCTACAAAGTATAGGCGGAGGCTGACTACTGGTCAAAAAAATACCATATGGAAGTAGGGTAAAACAGCCAGTAGTCGGCCAGGAACCAGTAGTCAGCCTCTGCCTATACTTTGTATAAGTCCGAAGAGAGCAAAGCATATCTTTTGTACTCTTCCCACTCGTACAAAGTATAGGCAGAGGCTGACTACTGGTTCCTGGCCACCTACTGACTGTTTTCCCCCATACCAAATACAGAATTACCGCTATGAAGCGACGCAGTAAAACTAAAAATACTCAATTATCTTCCAAAATTGTAATCCATCGAATTTCGCCCTTCTAGACCATGGAAGACTTTGTCAAAGGAGTTTTGATGAACGAAGAAATTTTGGATGCAAGAATCTACTGGCAGCCTCTGAATTCCGAAGAATACGCTCTGCCGATAACATCGTGGCAAGCTTATCACACTCTGAGCAGAGATATATTACAGAGACAAGGATATCCCCTGACGCCCGATATGCTTCCACCTCCTCGAAATATCGTCTACATGTCGCGAAGTACGTACAAACATCAGACAACTGCTCTGGCACGTGGTTGTATTCTTCAGAGAGATACCATAGTCGGCAAGAATAGCGTACTTGGCGAAAATACGTTCGTTACGAGATCGGTGATCGGCGAGGGTTGCACGATCGGCGATAATGTCCGTATAGAGAATTCCTACGTATTTGCAAACGTTGCGATTCACGCGGACAGTACGATCGAAAACAGCGTTCTGTTTCCCAAATGCTCGCTGGAGAAGGGTTGCAAGCTCGACGCGTGCATTTTGTCACCAGGAGTTCATTTATCAGCCCAGAGTCGTTACGTTGATTCCATAATTGAGACGAGTGGTAAAAAAATTGTGACCACGAAAATGTCAGAGGTCGATCCTGACGGGAACGAAGAATTTTTGTACTTCAAGGCTAAAGAATCTGGTAGTTGCGACGATTCCTCAGAATCCGAGGAATCGAGTAGCGAGACGAGTTCACGCTGCGGTTCACCGATTCCCGATGATACGAATATGTTCCTGTCCGAGGTTATCGATAGCTTACTACGAGGATATCAGGACAAACTTAATTGCGACAATCTCATACTCGAGATTAATTCTTCGAGATATGCTTATAATGTTGGTATACGAGAAGTTACCTACAATGTCGTAAAAGCTATACTTATGCTACCTTTGCACTATCGAGCTGAGCAAAAAACAACGATAGAGTACACGAATTATCAGAAAATTCTTAAAGTAATGATTACTTATTTCAATCCAATAATCTTGAAGTACGTAAAAACCGACGATGCTCAGGAGGATTGTTTGCGAGCGATACAAGACGTTGCCTCGGAGACGCTGGAACTTTTGTCATTTGTACAGCCTTTGATACATCTGCTTTATGATCGCGATATCCTCAGCGAGGAGAAGATCTTGGAATGGTACGATAACGTCGTTGACGATGAGGAAGAAATGGAGAAGGGGAAAATAAAATCTGCCGTTGCCCCTTTCATAATTTGGCTCAAAGAGGCCGAGGAGGATTCGTCGGACGACGATTGAAAAGTTTTTCGCTCGTTCGGAACTAATGGGAAGATCGAATACTAGATAGATAATAGAAAATATTGTGCCGCTGCAAGCGTCATGTACAATTTTTGTAAACCTTGATCGACCTGTAAATCGCTTATTGGTAAAAACTTGAAAATAATCAAACGGAGTAACGACCGTAATTATTAAAGAATATATTTTGTTCGCCTCGACATCGCACTAAGCTTTGAGAACAATTTTGATGCTGATAGAGTTTTTTTTTTTTTTTTTACATAATCGACTCGCAGCGTTATAATTGTAAATTCTCTCGTAGTCATAGTCGTGGGAATAATGATTTTTTTATTCAATTAAGAAAAGTTGTTTTTTGTGATTGTCCGTGATGAACAAGAATGATTTAATAGTAGTTGCATTGTGGAATCCTTCACGGACCGCGTAGTTTCTTTCCTGTAAACGTTTTTTTTGTTTTATCATCGCTTTCATAGTAGTAGCTAATCATAGGTACAGCAGTTAGTCATTAATCGATCTGGTAACACTTTCGACACCTTCGAACGAAAACTACGAGGGTCGCGCGACTTTATTCCCGCAATTGTTTTTAGCTCGATTAATTCGGATTACAAAATACACGATTATTAGGTTTAGGTATTTTATGATTACCTGAGATTGTAAATAATAGTATGTTTCTTTCGCTAATACACGCTCGTCCTCTTATCGCGCTTTCTCTCCACTATTCGTACGTCTCGGCTTAAAAAAGTTAACTTTTTTAAACTCTCGGCTTTCGTTCTAAAATCTAGTCCTATGGTGACTAACAACGTTCATTGTCGAATCGCGAAATCGCGGAAAGAAAAGAATCTCTCGCATTCGCGTCGGACTAATATTGGCCTATATAGTTTTATTCATCGGACTAGGTGATTCGACTTTAGGAATCAATAATAATGAATCATCATAGGTTCAACAATCAGCTCTTCAACAATCCAACGTTATGATATTAAAATGGTATTAATTTTTGTTTGTTTTATTTGTTTTTTGTTTTGTTACTTACGTATCTTTCTCGGTTTCTAGGACTAGACAATTCAACAAATGTGCGCTTCTTTATCTTACGTGTAGCGTAACAACCAAGAGTGTCTCGGCCAAACGAGGCCCGCGTTTTTTTTTTTGAGATATTCTTATATAATTAATCAGGATGAGATATCGGATCTACCATAATCGAATAGTTTCTACAATTACGTGTTTTTGCTGTCCGAATTGTCAAAATTCAGAGTGAAATAAGATACTATAGAAGAGTTTTACAACCGCATGGACATTGACACACTTTGGATCTTTGTAACGTTGTATGTGTGTGTGCTTTACTATATTTCTTGTTCCGTGTTATATCGAGTGATAAGAAAGGTATATACTAATTGGATATGCTCACGGACTTTGCCCGTTAATTCGTCCATTTTTCTGTCGTCCCCGCGAGAACAGAATATGCGGTAGCACCTAAATAATCTCGTGAAAGATTTTACCGATCTTAATCGACCGGTATCAGGTCCTCGATCAAATTATGAATCCCTTGGTGATGGTGATCGGGGTATTTAATCGCATCGATCCAGTGACGAAGACGTGCCCCTTTGCTGCTGCAACTCAGCGTGAGACCGCCTGTAGCGAATAATACGAGTTTATGTGTCTTAATCATCTCGCCAAAACGTCTTTACGTCTTTAAAATCATAATTCGAATTATTAATCGAAATCTGATTAAAATACGTGTTTTATGATTGACAAATACCTAGATAATCGTTGCTCTTGCCGAAGTCCTTGTCCCATACCGAGATCACAAGAGCGAGTCCCGTCAGATCCGTTAGGGGTGTTTCGAAAGCGAACTCTTCGTTCCACTCGGGATTCAGAGTTTTCCACTTGACGCTCGTGCTGTGGGCGTTGCTGCTGCTGCTGCTGCTGCTGTTGCTGCTGCTGCGTGATATTGCGAGTTTTTTGGAAGCTTTCTTCGCCACGGTGTTCACGATTGTTGCTTGACCGAACGAGCTGTGGCGTTGCTGATGATGAGCCACTCCCGAGTTCACGTCCTTCGGTTGTTCTTTCGTCAGGCATAACTTGACGAACGGGTCAGAAAACCCGTTGCTGTCCATGGATAGAAGATTGATTGCGCGCTCCACCGTGACCAACAAAACGCGTCGACGGGTGTTGTAACTCAGCGCCAGTTGAATTTGACCTCTGCCGTTGGTGATGTCCTCGCCCCAAACTCTCTCTTCCTGCGACACCTGTGGAAACATTACAATGGGACGTGTAAGAGTTTTCAAGCTTGACAATATTATCGTCGCTAGAATATTGCAATAGTGATTTTTTTTATTTATAAACCTGGTAATGTTCCTCCAGGAAGACGTTGTAGTATCTCGTTTGATAATGCGGTACTTCGTATAAGGGAAATTTGGCTTCTCCTAGAAAGTCCCGTCCCACTTGGTCGTCCTGTAGTATGAGAACGTGCAGCGCTCTGCCACTCTTCATCTATAATCGAAGGAGTTTCAAAGATGATCGGGAAAATATTGTAAAAAAATTAAGATGGATCGAAAAGAAAAATATACAAAATAAATGATCTCACGTCGCTCTCCGTGATCCCGTAAAAGTTGAGCTGCTCGTTGAACTCGGGATCTCGTGTCTTGTGCACCGTCTTCGTTCTTTGACGCTTTGTCGTCGAGCTCGACGTTATCGGAAGAATGTTGAGCTTGCAAAACGGGTCCGCGAGACCGTGGATGTCCATGGCTCGTAGACTTCGGGCACGCAACACTTTGCACTGGAGGCACTGAGCCGCTGGCTCGTATCGCAATGAGATCTCCAGAGTTCCATGACCCTGTCCCGCCATTTCTGTGCTCCCTAAAATTAAATAAACTACGCATTCTACATGGAAAACTAAACAGAAAGAAAGAAGAATTCGGCAGGAATGAAATTTTATCGAGAGACTTTATTCCTCTAACTTTAGATCGTCTCAAAAAAATGATATCTCTTCCGTTTTACGAGAAAGTAGAAAACGCGTGGAATCGTAAAGATCTCACCCGCATGTTCTAATCTTGGCAGATACTCGAGGTGATTGTGATTGCCTATCTCCGTTTCCCGACTGTGACGATTTTTCTCGTGATGTTGATGATGATGATGATGATCCACGAGGGCAAAACTCGATTCGCTCGTGTTCGACGACACGGCGGCCGGGTTCGTCGCGTTCGTGTCCCTCTTGTTGCTTGCGAGGCTTATGTTGCTGCTGCTCGCGCTAAAATCGTCGAAGATCAAAAGTATAAACCCTCGTTTCGCTGTCTAGTGTCTCTACGTACCTGGGAAGATGTACCTGCGTGACACTCGTACGGTCGATGGTGTGTTCCGTATCACGCTGATCTTCGACGATCGAACGACGCCCCGAACGTTGACCATTGTTCGCGTTACTTCCGCTCTTGGAGCGTAGCGTGCTAGACGAGGGTGACGAGGAGACGCGACGATTGTTCGAATGCTGAGCAACGTTATCCGAAGTTTCCGGTGTATTCTCGCTACTCGGACGACGATCGTCGCTCGTCGAGGAGTTACTTCTGACTCCGAGCTGAGGTGGACGCATCTCGGAGCCTGAAGCAACCGGCGTACTCGGTCCTTCCGTCTGAACGACTTCGACCTCGCAATTCGCCGACAACAAAGATCTTGTTCTCGTCATACGACGCGTGGCTTCGTCGTCCGAGGATGAATCTTGATCCGGTGGCTCGAGAGACTTTGTACCACCGGTTAGTGTCCAACCGGAAGCTCTCGAACCGGCTCTCGAACGACCGCGTTCCTTGAACGAAGACGCGCGTTAAAAATGGAAAAATTGGAAATATAAAAATGGAATAAAAATTTCTTTATGAAACGATCCTCGTACCATTCATAGTTTAATAATATCGTACCTCTCGTTATCATTATTTTAGGAATTAACGATTCTACTAACTTTCTTCTCGGGTAAAACGTATTTTGGTAATCCCTTGAAGAACCAAGCCCCGCTCTTCTTCCACATTTCTCGCGTTTCCGCGCATATCCGGCATAAGAACCATTTGTTGCTGCTGTTGGGTGATTTGATACGCAAATGCTGGGTGACGTTGTGCTGATAATGCTGTGGCGTCGTAGCCCCGGAGCCTGTAGAAGAGCTTGAACTGCCAGGTGTGAGTAGATAGGACGGGGAAGTCTCTATTCCACACTTCTGGCATATATATTTGCGACAGTCGCGACATAGACTCGGCCCAGCTCCGAGTACGGCAAACTTTTCGCCGCAGAGAGCGCACGAGCAAACGCACCCGTTACCACCGGAACAACGACTTCCGCAACTGCGTCCGGTCGATCTCGTTGTCGTCACGGTCGACACGTTTCTCTTCATGTTTTCCAAACGCTCGACCAGACGACCCACGCGCTCTTGTTCCGCGACATCCAAGGCTTCTGCTCTCTGTATCACCTGGAATACATTTTTAAAGGTTAAGGGAACAAATGTTGGGTTATTTGCTCTTTGCATACGGTCTTCGTTGTACAATGTTTCTACGACGGCGGCCATTTTGAAAATTGACCGCCGCCATTTTGAGATTACACCGGTTTATTGTTATAGCGGCCATTTTGACAGGAATAACGATCGATTTGAATCGATCGAAGCGAAACAAAACTGTAGTAATGTAAAAATATTTATCTATAATCTCAATTCGCCGATAAATTCTATCTTTCCGTAATTCGAACAGAAGATAATAAAGAATAAATATTGAAAAGCAAACCTGAATAATCGTCGCTCTCTCCGTATCGCTCAGAGCAAAAGGCGTCGAGGAAGAGGACGACGTTGAATTCAAATTTCCCGGGCATGACGAGGAATACGTGTAATCGTTGAATCTCGAATCGAAGGAACTGCTCTTCACGGACCATCCGGTTCGCAATCTGTATAGGACACGAGTGTCGTAAATACATAAAAAGAAAACTTCTAAACTGGACGATAGTTCGAATCTCTCGTACAAAAAGAAGAAAAAGTCGAAAAGCGATTTATCGACAATAATTCATTCTATAATACGATATCAAGCGTTATAACGTTACGAAAGTTATAACTCCGTTATATCGTGTACATTGTATATTGTTTCGAGGGTCTGGAATGAAACGTGAGAGGGTTTTTCAGCATATCGGTTCGGAGAGAGTGAGGCAGAAGAGAAATTTATAGTTTCGCGAGAGTCACGAGAGACGGAGCGAGTGAGGTAGAGGCAGGCGCGGTGGGGGGGGGGAGGCGCCCCCCTCTCTCACTCGCCCGCGAGAGAGGGGGGAGCGCGTGCGATGCTGCGGGCATATCGCACACACGCGATGCCCGGGCGGGCGCTTCTCACACGCAGCTAGGACTGCGAGAGAGTCACACGAGATAGCGACGTATACACAATCAGGCCTCGCGATCCCGTTTCGCCGCCTCGGAGGGAGAACGTGCGTATCGATCGTTCGTCTCGACCGTGCACACAACGACTCTTTTTTTTCCCCGGAAAAGAAAAAAAAATGACGAATCTTTTTCCCTCTCTCTCACTCTTTCATTGTCGTTTCCACACTCGGCGTTATCGCGATTAGATATCTCTTTGACTCGCGTGCCTGCGCTTTTTTCCGTTCACACGCAGGCAAAGCAAACTTGAGATAGAAATTATTCGAGGATATTCATGAGACTAGGAATCGTTCGTTATCGTTTCACCCTTTATAACAATATTTCATCGTTGAATTAGAATATCCGTTAAGATTATTTATTATCTGGCAAGATTTACATTAATAAATAATTTTTATATAATTACGAATTTATTTCTTACTTTGCTCTGAGAGCGAGCTGTCTGTCGTTCGGACAGACCCATCTGGCGCCTTTGCTGGCCGGATTCGCGCCAGGCGTCGTGTCCATCTTTGCTGTTGAATTAACGAGGCTCGTCCCGTTCGTTCTCAGAGACTATTCGCGAGAATGATCGTTCACGGTGATTCTGATAATTCCGCCCTCCTTCTTCCCATTTCCTGTGAAAATTATTAACGGTTTTGAAAAAAAAAAAAAAAAAAAAAAAAAAAATAATTCCCAGACTAATCCTAGGATTGAAACGTTCCTGTGAAATTTAACGAAGAGGATTAATATCCTTTTTATTACAAAGGTCACCTTCAACCTCTGTTTATATTTTTTCATTCGTTGTTTTCCAACGTATAATCCTTTCAAGTTTGTTACGGAATCATTATTCCTTTTTCTCCCCTTAAGCATTTTTTTTATACCCCAACTTCCGTTCACCCAACCTAACTGTTGACGAGCGCATGCGCAGACGTCTTTTCTATAGCCGTGACGCGATCGTCAAAGGCACGGGAGGGGGGGGTCAAGGAGACAGTATACAGTCGACAGTTTCCAAGAGTAATTTCTTCCCACAGGAAATCCATCAGGAACTTCCGGTAGAACGACCTTCTCCTCCATCCCCCGCTCGAATAATTCGAGAATCATGTGAGAAAAAAACTCGAACGACTAAGCGGTCACCGCACCAACTAGTGGCCGCGCGAAATGCTGCTTAACACTCGGCGATCTTCAACGTCCCACGCTGACCTCGTACCCGTAGCTGCCACTCGTTCCTAAGCATTATTTATCCGTAGAAGATCCTTGCTACGTAATTTATCTTGCAGATAATCGAAAGCATCAGCTGCAAGAAAAAAAGCTCTTGCTTTTTTTCGTTCTATGAGAGGAAGAATAATACAAGAGGGAAAAGGAGAATGAAAAAACAAAAGAAGGATGCCTGTGGCTATATTGAAACAAAGGTGAGCACCCGGGCCTCGTCTGGGATAAGCACGAGTTAAGCATTGTTATATATATATATATATAACACAATATATATATATATATATAAACGAGAAAAGAGAAGAGGCAGGTGGATGAGAATGAAAGGCTGCAGGGAATGGTAAAAGCTCCGAGTATCTGAGAGGAAGAGACAGAGAGAGAGAGGGGGAAGGGGAGAGAGAGAGAGAGAGACGAAGGTCGTAGAAGCTGAATCGCCGGACGGAAGCTAGCATCCGCGCCCGGGTGACCCAATTCTTCCGCATGTAGCGCAACGTGGAAGCGAGAGAGGAATTATGGGGGAAAAGCGCGCGCGTACCATAGGTACACAGGGAAAGCGCGGATTCCCGACGACCCTGGCCTGATAACCGCAACGAGAGGGAGAGAGGCCAGGGCCACGCGCTTCCCCCGGAGCAACCAAACTCTACACCCTCAAGGTCAATTCTGGGGTTGCGCGCGTGGACCATCGACGCGCAGCTTTCCCGTTTCCTGCTTTCTCCACGGCATCACTTTCGCGCAGGTTCGCACGGTTGGTACCTTTTCCTTTTTTAATTTTGTCATTCCCACTTTTTACCATGACCCGCAACGAACCTCCCTTCCGTGTCTCTGGTCTTGGATCGTCTTCGTTTATTTTTTTCATGGTCATTTTTTGATGGTGATTTTTGAATAATTTATTTTGACGAAAATTCAACGAGGGAATGATAATTGTAGTTTGCGGGAATGGAGAAAAATTAGATTGTGAAAAAAAGACAAATATGGATTTTTTAATAATTTTAATTCATTTTTTAAATTTTTTATAGTGAGATAATTGCTCTTTTCATCCGTTTTTTTTAATTTGTTTCTGGAAAGGTGAGGAATTCTTATGATTATCGAATCTTTCGCGAAGTTTCTAAAATTAATTAATCAACGAATGCAAAACAGACGAAACGAGCAATTATCTTTTTATAAAATCAAATCAATCAAAATACAAAATTCTACAAAAACAAATTTTTGTGTAATTCTATCCACTCTCACCCCTCGATTTTCAGAGAAAATGTTTCCCCTCGAAAACTGTGATTAGAGACACGATAACAAAACATCATTTAAAACACAAAATTCTTCCAACGCAAATTTTTACGAAATGCCCCTCAGTTACCATTTTTTTTAAATTGCATTGAAAGAATTTTGCATTTAAAATAATTTTTTTACCCCTCGGTGAATGTTCATAAAAATTTCTGTCGAAAGAATTTCCCCTTTTAAATAATATTTTCCTCTTAATAAAATTCCAACGAAACTCCCCTCGGTTTTCAAGGAAAACACTTTCTCTGAAAACCGAGAAGTCGGTGAATGGCGTCCTCGTGTATTATAATTTTTGTCATTGCATTACACGAGGAGGTCGATCGTATCTCGTCACAACGAGGACGAAACGCGTTAATTAAGAGAGACGGGAGGATCGAGCTCGGAAATTGAGTGCAAGGGACACCCCGTGGTTTCTGTTTCAACTACGAAGATAGTCCAAGAATAAACAAGAACGTTTTTCCATTCTTCCATTCGTTCGTAAATCGTTTCTATTTATTTATAAACATATATTTTTATCATCTCGTTTTATTCCAACGACAGCGCGAAAGAATATTTTTTTTTAATTTCAATAATAACTCGGAACGTTATAAACAATTCTAGGAATTATTTTCTACAAGTAGATTTAATTTTTAAATCCGAGAGAGAAAAAAATGATTTTTTTAGCCCCCCCCCCCCCCGGCTCGTTCGTCACGAGCCTTACGAATAATCGTACGAAATCCTTCACGCGATTCCAAAAATTTTCAAAGGGGAAGGCGAGTTGCTCGAGCCGGAATAACGCGAATAATATTTCGTGCGGTAGCTCGATCGTATCGCGAGCTCGAGAATTAAAGTAGTTAGGACGATATCGCGTCAGCCCCGGGTCTCCTTATCGCGCTTCGTCGAGTAGCAGCCGCCTAATAGGTGTAGGCTTGACTCGGTCTCGACGAATCGTCCAGGATTCTTTAAGCACGCCCCTCTCGGTCAATGTGACGAAAATAAGTACTATCGGTTTATCGCGTTAATAATTGCCCGCAAGAGGGACGATTCAAGGGTGCATAACGCTTTTTCGAAAGTTTTCCGCTCGATTGCCCTCTCGATCGGTCCACGGCTGAACCGAAGAATATTCGTGCTTGTACGAGTTGAAATGAATTAAAAAAGAAAATTCTCTAATTATAATTATAATTAAATATAATTAATCAAATAAAACGATGCAATGTTATTTTAGAAATTTATTTAAATCTTTATTATCGATGACAAAAAAATAAACGAAACGTATTATTTGTTTTTTAACAATATAATCATCGTGAGGTGGAAGTTTCATACTATTTACTTAACTTGATTCGAAAATTTCGCAAAGTTACTACAACGGCTTTATCGATTTTAACTGGAGGCAACGTTAACGAAGAATGGTCGACGCTGGAAGAACTTTACTATTGTGAAAAGTTTCATTCCGATAACGACTATGATTTATCTATCGGTAATTAAAATTTTACCGTGTAAATTGAAATTACAAAAAATAAATAGTTCGGGTGCCATTTTGTACGTAAAACTTCGATTCTCGTTTCACTCGACCAATGAGAATTTTTATCGGCCGAGCGTCTGCGAACCGTAACGTTCCAATATGTACTTAAACGTAAGATACACATTGGAAAATAAGTGGTACGTATCCGCGTTATGGCAGACGTCGAAGAGTGCGATTTTACCGAGCGATCGTGTCGCCGACTGGAGGGAGAGAAAAATATGTATGGAGTGACATAGATAGATAGTTACATTTTTTTATAACGCCATCCTCGATATTTCTCATCTCTCTCATTACGGGCGTGTATTTATAGCTCGGTGGTTCGTCGTGTATCAATCTCGGAGACTCGACACACATGCATCGCCTCGTTCAACTATTATAATGATTTTTTTTCCGTCACCTACTCGCTTATACACCGGTATGAGTATGACACACTTTATGCGCTATACAACGATATATAATAACCGTGTGTATAATGCTCGTACTAAATATTAATAAAACAAACACGATGCGACAAACGCAACGCTGCAAGTTCAGTCGATACCTCATGTGGCGTTGTACACCGCGAGACCGGCAAAACTATTTCGCTCACTTGCGTTACGAATTAAATATCGACGTGCTAACGATCAACGATCGATCGATATATTGATCGATAGTCGCGTATCAACAGCTGTCGGATAAATCGACGTTGTTATCCTTTTTTACGAGTCAATTATCGTGTCGCTACGAACGGTAAATGTGTCACATTACGAAAATAAGGTTATAATGGCGTTTTCGCGTGGACGAAATCTGAACTATTTGAAAATGTCTAGATTACGAAAAAACGTAAATATGTCGATAATCGTCTGTAATTTATGTCAATTTGTGTTATAATTGTGTATCTTGCTATTTATAATTATATTTTTCAAGTTTAACTGTATACACTTTTTCCGATATATTTTTCTTTGAATATACAACGTTTTTGGACTTTTAGCGGTTCTATAATTGATTAGTACAGGGTTGGAAAGGGCAGCGAGTGTATTTGTGTCCAACAGCTGTCGACCGCGACAACTCGATTACATCTTAACGAACTCGTGAATTGCGTTTAGGATAATGAAAATATAATCGACTCACCGCCCACGATTTTCTGCGGCTTACGTACGTCATGTGTACATAGGAGGAGATAAACGCGTTTACACTACGGTTCTACATAACGGAGATATTAATTTGTACACGAGAGTGGCCGTTAATTAAATGAGCGTGGATATCGAGACCGTTGGGTCTCTGTCATCGAGAGCCTGTCATGAATCTCTGTGACGTTTATCGGACATCCGCACACTCGCCGAATATACGTACTATCGTTGAATATGACTCCGCGACAATTTCCGTTACGAGCGATCGAGCAATGCAGATTTTTCGATAATTGGAAAAGAGAATAAATCGAAACGAAAACGAGCCTCGCGATATTTAATGAAAAGAAAAAAAAAGGACGAGTTCTCTAATAATTTTATCTAAATATTACAAAATCTTTACGTTCGAAAAATTTTAAATAAAAACGTTACTAACGGAGAAAGACGTACTCACATACATGTTCGCCGTCGATTGTCATCTTTCACTTATTTTCTTCGGTGGACTATGTATCTTCTTATAAACCGTCGTTTTACGTTTGAATTCATATTCACGAGTCGCGATTTTATCAGCTTAGAGACAGATGAAGAGACGCGATTTTCTATGTCGAAAAAAAAGCGGTAGTTTATTTTATACGCGTATTAATATATTGCGATTTTACGTTAAATTGTTCGCGACTATTATTACGATCGACGACAATGCGTTGCGCGACATCAATCACTGCTGCGGGAAGAAAAAGAACTAATACAGTCGACTAACTCATCTACCGGTTTCTAATATGCAGCTATACCGGTGGTGTCTAGACTACTACTGACTGTTCCGATCGACAGGTGGCTGTTACTAGTTCGGGGTCTGCGACTCGTCTCCCCCCCGCGACGGCGTTCAACGTCGAAGAGAGCGCGCACGTAGGACGGTGAGCAACTCCGTTTCGACGTCGAACGAAGCTGTACGCGTCCTCGACGTCGACGACGACGCATGATAGCGTAAGAGAACGGAGAGAGAGAAGGACGCCGCGAGCTTGCGAGCGTTGCGACAAAAGACCTTTTCCAGGGACGTAAGCAGACGTTATTGTTCATTGGGACGGTTGGGACTAGAGCGAATTTCGTCGAACCTTCCGACTGCCTAACGAGTTTTTTCAGAACTAAGCGGAGGGGTATATGTGAAATAATTCGGTCCGTTCAAAATCTCTCTCTCTCTCTCTTCCAATCCTCTAATGACAATCTTTTCTTTTAATAATCCATTTCCTGTGCCTTTATAACAATATGTATGTGGAGTTTATAGCTTTTAAATTAAACTTGATTGATGGTCGCTCGTTTACAGACATTCTCATTCTTGATTCGTCCTCGCTCGGTTTCCCATTTATCTCATGACTCCCGAATCAATTATACGTGTCTGCTCGCGTCTCAAATTCGCCCTTTCATCCATTCGTGTACTTGACGCTCCAATATTATTCCCAAGGAACTTCATTGACGAAGGTTATAGCTCTGCTGTAGTTATGCGCCGGGTTATGTGCAGCGGGAAATAACGCGATTACGTGGCTCATTGACGTGGTTCTCGTACGGATCGAAGTATGTGTGTGTGCTGAAATTTGCGGAAGATGGATTTATGAAAGGAGAAAATAGGGTTAGCCATGGTTTTCTATGGTCTATTCGGTCTATTAAAGAAGCTCTTCTATAGTAATTGCTTGTTAACCAAAAAACACATGTGCACGCACGAATGCGCACGCACCCGCGCATGTACTGTTCATTGTCAGCAGCGCCCACGTAGAGATATACAATAGTCACGGAGTGTTTAGAATTTCTCAGAAAATGGATTTTTTCAAAATACGGCATTAACGTAACAATACACAATACTACCGACGCACACGGTACAACACGTAGAATGCACCTATACACAATGGAAGAACGCACGGTACAATAACACATAACGCACAACACGCGGTACATGCAACAGACACATAGGGGCTGAAATTATTCCGTGACCTTGGTCGTCTCGCTAAAGCAACTGGAATACTAAACAAAATTGTCGAATCGTTATTCACTCGAGAAGAAATTCATTTTTTGTGTGACTTTGATAAAATATCTAAAGTTATTTGTGGCATTTCCAGAAATATTTGGAAATGCCACAAAATCCGGGGCAGTTGAAAATAAATTTTCAACTGCTCCGGATTATCCTCGACCTTTCTTCAACTTGGTTGAAGAAAGGTCTCGTGCACTTCCTTTGACATCGTATTATCCCGATACCAAGTGCGATTTTCAATGGCTAAATACTAAATTGACCTGTTTCCGACCATTGCATACAGGATTGCTCATAACTATACCGTAGTACAGTGGTTGGCCGCTCACGTACACGATTAGCGGAACACGCTCGAGTTATTGGCATGTGGCGAATCACTGCACCGAAAGATAGCCAATCACTGTATGTTAAGTACGGTGGTTGGCCACCTTACGGCCGCAGTGCCTAGCCACGTGCCAATGATTGTGCAGTGCGGTGATCAGTCACTGTGTAGAGCGATAAGGCTTTAGGCAACCTTATCGCGCTGTAACTCGGCAGGATATTTTTGTATCAAGGCAGTATAAAGCTGTCAGACATACAAAGTGAGATTTTTAATAGACACGAATTTGAGTTCACGGCTCTTATCTAGCCAAATGGAGTGATTTTCGGTCGTATGGAGAAACGTTTGGGGTGTAAAAAGGGAATCGTGTGGCATCTTGGTAGCTGTGCTGCCAGATCGCGCGTAAAAGTTACCCTCTCTCTAGTCCCTTACGCGCCCATCACACAATCATAGCAGGCCGTGTCCGTGAGCGAGCGACGCTCGGACATCTTCGGCACGAGCCGAGCGCGGTCGAAGTTTCCCGACCGCGCCTTCGGCAGCTACACCAATACATGGGACGCTGAGTACGTTCATGTGCGGCCACGGCGCATCGAAGGCTTCGAGGGAACAAGCAATCTGACGATGAGCACGACTCCCGCGTGACGTCACCCGACGGCACGCGCGAGACTTTTGGATGATTTTAATGCTTATTTAGATCTCCGCAAGCGATGAGATGGTCCCGTTGGTAACGTTCCTGACTACGGTCCGCAGGGGCGCGAGATCGGTCCCTGCGTTCAGTACTTGTTTTTATTTTTAATTTCTTTTTGTGTGGGGTGAATTGTTTATTCGTGAAACACGCTCATTGAAAGAACATTATTCTGAAAATAGGAAATCATGATGTTTTACGATTAAATTTTTTTTGTTCTATCAATGGTGAGTGTTCACAAAAAAACAATTCACCCCATTACAATAAAAATTACCTGTAAGTGTAAAAACATACAAAAATTACATGTTTTGTACTTCTTTCCATGTCACCCATGAGGTAAAAGACAATGGTACACATTTGATTTAACGTGATGTCCCCAGGAGGTATAATCCACGACGAAAAATAAACCTTAACTCTTTGACGCATACATTTTCTGTTCGATATTTTAAGCTGAAAATTGTATATAAATAATCATTTATATACCTATAAATAAAATTTTTAAAAATAAAAATCTTGGACGAAACAGGTGGCTATTATAATAGCCACTATGCCACTATGTAAGGGTTAAAGAAACCTCCAAGTCCAAGTTTTTCATCGATTGCACAAAAATGATTTAAATAAATACTTTGTCACTTAAGTGCCACTTGCCCTATACCTCTATAAGCGAGAATCGAGCATATTTACTATCTGTTACAATGTATGACGCTTTCGTAATTTCGTGGAAAACAAAACAGATCGATATGCTCAATTCTCGCTTATAGAGGTATAAGGCAAGTGACAGTCTCAGTTAGAGAAGTCCTGGCGCGAAAATCGGTAGCGTTTCTACTCTGTGCCTCGTAACATTGGTGTTTTATAATTATTTTTTTCTCAATTTCTTGGACATTTGGGTTGTTTCAACTCTTGATTTTTTTGCTCATGGATGAGCCCGCGGTAAAAAAGCCGAAACCGGCTAAAAAGAAACATTTTCAACACCAATGGTATGTTCAGCATCCAGAGTGGAAACAATGGGTTCAGGCTGTTGCCTCGCAGCCTGATAAGTTTTATTGCCTCGCGTGCGGAACAACGTTGTCATGTGGCCACTGTGAGATAGAGAGGCATTCGGTATCGGAAGTGCACGTGAAAAATATGAGAGTGTTAGGTGTAGGATCGGTCCATTCGGGGAACACTACGCCTTCTGCATGTGTTCCGGAAGCAAGTTGTACTCAAGAGAGGTTTTCAGCTGCCTCTGGTGCTGAATTTGACTTCAATGAACGAGTACAAGTTGCTGAAATTCGATTCGCGACGTTTTTGGCTGCGAATAATATTGCGATGGCTGTTGCACCGGATATGCTCAGCCTATTTAAATTCATCGGTCAAGAGCCTGCTGTGTTGCAGGCTATGACCGTCGGTAAAACAAAAGCAACGAAGCTAGTCGACAGAGTTATTAGTGTAGTAGAAGCCAACCGGATAACGCGAGTGCTACGCGAAAACAAATTTTCAATCCACGTGGACGAAACATCAGACTGTACGAACGATAAATGGATGTCGTTAATGGTCCGTTACGTAGAGCCGAGTACGCTGAGGGTAAGGATAGAATTGTTGACGATGCTTCATTTGAACGCGGCGAACTGTTCGGCCATTGAACTGTTCAAAGCGTTCAAAAATGAGCTTTTCCGGAAACAAATTCCTATGCGCAGCATTCTCGGTCTCGCGTGCGACAACGCATCCGTAATGGTCGGCAAACATTCGTCGTTCCGTACATTTCTGTCGGAAAATAACCCCGATCTAATAACGCAGCCGTGTATTTGCCATTCTCTCGCGTTGATTGCTAGCGCCGCATTCTCCGCTATCCCAAAAGAGATTGATCGTTTTATCAGAGGTATCGCGACCTTTTTGAACAACAGTCCGAAACGAACAGCAGTTTTTCGCGATTTCCAAGACAGCTTCGAGGATCGTCCGGCTAAAATCACGCGATACGCAGAAACGAGATGGCTCTCACGCCATTTCGCCATTGTCAAAATTATCGAGAGTTGGCCGACGCTGATAGCATTTTTGGCTGATCAGTCATTGGAGAAGGTTAGCCAAGCAGAAGAACTTCTCAAGGTTGCAACAAACCCAGTCACTAAAGCATATCTTCTTTTTTTGCGATTCGCACTAGAATCTTTTAATAAAATCAACGCTTACTTTCAAAGCGAAGAAACTCTAATACATCGTCTGCAACCTTCTTCAAAGACGATGCTTGTAGAGATCCTCCAGAGGTTTCTCAAACCCGCTCTGTTACAGCCGGCAATATTTGACGTTCACGCTTCCAATATCAACTTCGAAAATTGCGCGAATCAGCGCGCATTGATTGATATTGATATTGGGGATGATTGCAAAGAATATTTGACGGATGTACAGAGCAGAGGGACTCCACAAGCCGAACTCGACATGTTCCGCCAAAATTGCCTTCGGTTTTACGTCACGGCTTCGCGTCAAATTCGCGATAGACTCCCCTTCGACAACGAATTTTTGAAGAACTTAACGGTGTTCGAAAAGGGCCCCGCGTTATTAGATGCAGATCGCGAGTCGACCGTTGCGCGCGTATTGTTCGTTTGTAATCAACTTCGCGTTTCCGAAGAAATTAAAATTCGCAACGAATGGCACTCCTTGTACGAAGAGAACATTCATCAGAAGGAAGAATGGTGTAAATTGTCATTCGACGAGATGTGGATGGCAATTTGCACTGTTACCAATTCTGACGGTATTCTCCGGTACGAAACTTTGCGTTTGTTGCTGGGTATGGTGAGGACATTGCCTCATTCGAATGCTGATGCTGAAAGAGCGTTCTCTCTCATCCCAGACACAAAAACAAAGAAAAGGAACTGCCTCAGTTCGAGTTTGTTAAATTCAATTTGCGTCGTAAAGTTGGCTTTGAGGGCTAGGGGGGACAGTGCGACCACGATGACAATAAGTCGAGACCATCTGTCACTAATGACCGCGGAAATTTTGTATAGCCAGGCAGGCAAAAAACGAAAAGAAAAGCTCCAAGTCCGAGAATACGACCAGGACGATGACTGGGACGTTTAGAAATTTTCGGGTTAAATGAATTTTTTCTCACATGAAAATAAGAAGTGATCTTAAGGTTGAAACAAACAGCGGTCGGCGACGCGACGCTGGCGGGGCGTGAAGAGTTGTAATATACTAGTTAATATAGAATATTCCAGCTCTTCACGTCCCGCCAGCGTCACGTCGCCGCCCGCTGTTTGCTCCAACCTTTAGTTCAATATTCGCGAAAAATGTTAATAAAGTATTTATTTAAATAATTATTGTGCAATTGATGAAAACTTGGACTTGGAGGTTTCTTTAACCCTTAAATAGTGGCATAGTGGCTATTATAATAGCCACTTATTGTTTCGTCCGACATTTTTATTTGTACAAATTTTATTTATCGTTGTATATAAATGTATATAATTGTATATAATATGTATATACAAATTTTTATTACCGGTTGTTATTATATATTTGTTACATTTGTTCCTTACAGGTTTTTTTTTGTTGTGGATTATACCTCCTGGGGACACCACGTTAAAAAAAATGTGTACCACTGTACTTTACCTCATGGGTGACATGGAAAGAAGTACAAAACATGTAATTTTTGTATGTTTTTACACTTACAGGTAATTTTTATTGTAATGGGGTGAATTGTTTTTTGTGAACACTCACCATTGATAGAACAAAAAAATTTTAATCGTAAAACATCATGATTTCCTTTTTTCAGAATAATGTTCTTTCAATGAGCGTGTTTCACGAATAAACAATTCGCCCCACACAAAAAGAAATTAATAATAAAAAAAAGTACTGTACGCAGGGACCGATCTCGCGCCCCTGCGGAAATCATCCAAAAGTCTCGCGCGTGCCGTCGGGTGACGTCACGCGGGAGTCGTGCTCATCGTCAGATTGCTTGTTCCCTCGAAGCCTTCGTTGCGCCGTGGCCGCACATGAACGTACTCAGCGTCCCATGTATTGGTGTAGCTGCCGAAGGCGCGGTCGGGAAACTTCGACCGCGCTCGGCTCGTGCCGAAGATGTCCGAGCGTCGCTCGCTCACGGACACGGCCTGCTATGATTGTGTGATGGGCGCGCAAGGGACTAGAGAGAGGGTAACTTTTACGCGCGATCTGGCAGCACAGCTTGGTAGCATGGACCACTGACCCGTATTACCTCCTTACGTATAAAGCTCTAGAACCATAGGTTTATCATTTATGCAGATTAGCACCGGAACGCACAATATCGAATCCGCTCGACCTCCTGGAGACGAATTATGTGCGCGATCAAATCTATCAGTGAAATGCTACATTTCACTGATATGAATCAATGAAATGATTCATATCATTTCATTGATTAGGTCATGATTGCTAATTGCTGATTTTTCCTCATTCTATTACATTTCTAATAATTCCATTACGTTTCTTTAACTATCATATTTTTGTTTAACGATAAGTTAAAGAGTTGATCTGTCCTTATACATACAACTCGTGCCGCCTGATGACACAATCGCTACACCTGGTGTCAAATCCAGGCAACAAAAACAAACCCACTGATCGATACTTGCGAACCACATGGTACGTCCGTTTCTTGGTAATGGGGTAAAATGGCGGTGAATCTACCTTGTCTCGCTGGTAAGTTACTTACTTTTTCTTCTCTCTCGTTTCTTTCAATGCTAACTGAACATTTGAGTTCATCCACATTATTGCGTCATTATTCTTTTGTCGCATTTAAAGATTATACTGTCTCGCGTAAAAAAAAACAGTTTTTAAAAATAACTTAACCTCTTTTGAAGTCAACGGACCGATGTTGCCCATTTTATGGACATATTGTTGCTTTTCGACATTTAACCAGAGCTCGATAGTTAATTTCGGGTTATCGCATTTGCGACATTCGCCTTTATTTCAGTGCGAGGTTCCACCGGTATTTCCATAAAGAATGGACCGCCAAATTACGACGATGTGCCAGCTTTTATTAAAGATATCGGCAAATCGTGCAAAGCCATGGTGTTCAGTCCGGAGGGTCGTTATTTCTCATGGATATCAGGACCGACAATTACAATTTCTCTCTGCGCAACGTGGCAGGTTGTCGCGGTGATACAAAGGCCAAAGGTTTGCGGTATTCAGTTCTCGCCAAGAGGAACTTACTTGATGACCTGGGAGCCCTTCATCAGTATGGAAAATTCCTTTTTTTTTTAGCGCAAATGTTTGACCTTATGCTACGGATGGTTCTCGTCTTTTCAATTTAGAAATATTTTTCAATATTTTTCACGCTCGTTGTTTCCACTTTGAAAACAACTTTATAGAGATTTCGCTATTCTAAAATTGAACGTTCGTCAAACATGAAACATTTAAAATTTCACCGGCGAGGCTCGCTAATAAAAGACACGCGTCGGTAATTTTTATCAACGTTTATTACAGCATCGAAGGAAAATCCTCAGGGCAGTCCTCAGCTTTGCTTATGGAAGGCCGAGAACGGCGAGCTTGTGAAAAGCTTCGTTCAGAAGAGGCAAAGCGATTGGTACTATCACAGATCCATTTTCCAATTTATCGAAATATTTTTTTAACATTCTTCTCGCACTCCTAATACGCTCTTTACGAATTTCAGGGAACCGCAATGGTCCACGGATGAAAAGCTTTGCGGAATGCTGGTCAATAGCGACATTTTACTCTACGAAGACGCTAATTTCGAAAGATATACACAGAAAATAGTCGTCACAAAGTTAGGCAAATTTAGAATAGCCCCTGGAAACGCCCCTTACCACATCGCGTGCTATATGCCCGGTAATAACGATTTCATCATTTTTTTTTTTAAATATACATCTTGGAGTAAAAATAATTGACTAAAATTGATGAAAATTTCAATCTCTCGCAAACATTAAAGGAAAGCCGGGACAACCTTCGTTCGGCAAATTGTTCCAATATCCCAAAGTTGAGATCGCTCAGGCATTGGCGAGTAAGAGTTTCTTCCAGGTAAAGCGAGTCTTTGACATCGGAAAATAATATTTTCTCCGCGACTTGATTGAACGAGATTGAATATTCGTAAGAAAATCTCTAAACCTTATATGTTTTAGGCAGATAGCGCAAATATTCTTTGGAACGAACGTGGAAACAGTGCTCTCGTTCTGACGACAATGGAAGTCGACAAAACTGGCGCTTCCTATTACGGCAAGCAGGGCTTGCATTATCTTAGTACGAACGGCACGACCGCCCTGGTCACTCTAGGTAAGATTATTATTATCGGGTAGTTTTATTCGCACAACTTTTTACAAAAGTTTTTTCAGAAAATCACTCTAGGTAAGATAAAAAAATTCTATAAATCAAATTATTCATTTATTTCACGATATATATTTTTTTAATCCATCACGAATCAATTATCAACACGATGTAATGATTGTATACTTATCGTTATAGGCGAAGAAGGTTCTATACACGATGTGGCATGGTCACCAAACAGCAACGAATTCTGCGTTGTCTATGGCTACATGCCGTCTAAGGCGACGCTTTTCAATTTGAAATGCGAACCAGTTTTCGAATTTGGCAAAAATCATCGTAATTGCATTCACTACAATCCATTTGGAAACAATATCCTTTTTAATACGCTGCAATGACTGAAAAGAGAAAAAAGAGAGATGAAATAAGTATTTTCTTAACCCCTGTGAACTTTGTCTTCTGGGAGGTTTCGGCAATTTGTCCGGTACCATAGAACTTTGGGACATGGAGAAGAAAAAGATCATAGCAAATTCGCAGGCTGCGAACGCAACGTTACTTCACTGGTCGCCCGATGGTGAACACTTTATGACCGCGACGACTGCCCCGAGATTACGAATAGACAATGGGTAAGTGACCTTGAGCATCTTATCTCGTTCACTCGTTCTGTAACGAAACGCGAAAATAAGTATTATCGTGCTAACCCGATATGTTTCGTGTCTAACGAAAAGTTACGAGAGGATTAGAAAATGCAGATGTACAGTTATATTTTAGCTACAAAATTTGGCATTATACCGGGACTTTGTTGCACGAAAACTTCTCTGACAAGAGCACCGAACTTTGGGAGGTCGTGTGGCAGAAATTTCCGGCGAACAGTTTCGTCAAAAAGCCGATAAGTTACAAAGCTGTCAAGGGTATTACTTCTAGTCAGCCGGAAGGTATGTTTTTCATTTTTATTCGTTGAATACTTCGAATGGTTATATAAATTTATACTGTGATTTTTTCTTGTATATTGCGCAGCTTCGAAGGAAGTTTACAGGCCTCCTTCCGCAAAAATGCACAAGACGACATTTACCCGCCAAGATTTCGACGATTTGCCGCCTAAAACCGCAGGTAATTATTGTCCGAGTATGTCCAATTAATTAAAGAATGAATATATATCGGGATATATTTAATTTGTAGATCGAAAATTTTCGTGCGATCTTGGAAAGTTTATAATCCGCGTGCACTAAAATTTAATGTAATTTTTCTTTTAAACATACGTGTTTTTTTCGTCATTGTGGTAGCAACTCCATCGAAAACTACGTTAAAAACGAAGAAGAAACGGGAAGCCAAGAAATTGAAGAAAGAACTCGAGGCTGCGAATAACCCGGCTGGTAACGCCACTACGAACGGGCAAGAGCACACTTCGTCCGTTAAGAAGCCAACCACCACCACGATCGTCGATCCCGATCTCACCGATGATCCAGAAAAGAACAAAATGATCAAAAAAATCAAAAACGTAAGAATTCAATCGTTAATTCCATTGAATTCCACATTTCATTATTTTTGTCAATTGTCGTATCATAAAAAAAAAAATCTTACAGAAATTGGATCAAATATCGAAGCTGAAGGACAAATTATCAGCCGGTGAGCAGCTTGAAAAGAATCAGTTGGACAAAATCAAGACCGAGGATAGTTTGACGAAGCAGCTGAAAGAATTGACATTGTGATCTGCACGAGAACTATCGCGGCATGGACAATAACATAAATAGAAACAAAAAGATGGAAGACGCGTGGCCGAAATGCGGTATAAACGAAAATTAATGCCATTTAATGACGATGGCCTTCTTGAAGGAAAGAGTTATCACTGGATACGAATAAAAATCGAGGTAGAGGTCGTTAAATAGAATCGAACGAGAGTGGAAAAGAAATATATCAGCCAGAGACTCGCAAACTGCATTTTAATTGCAAACTCAAATCGCATTTTTCTCGGTAAAACGAGAGAAGAAGGACGTAGGAATATTAATCGTGAGGAATCGAATCGGTCCTATCGTTGGTGCACGTTGTTACCTCTGCCATTAGGATTCGATAAAGAGTATAAATACATCGAGATAATATTATATTTTCGAAAAAAAAAATGGGATGGAATGTACTACTACTCATAAGTAAAAAAAAAAAAAAACAGCAACAAAATTGAAGTATATGTTCATGCAGCATCGATGTTCACAAAAATATACGTGTGTCGTTTGTTATGTATTATTTTTCATTCAATTTCTTTCTTTTGCGAATTAATCCGCCTACAATGTTAATTTGCGGTTAGAAAGTAAAGATTTACAATTTTTTTGTAAAACGAGTAAGATACTGTAAAAGACTATAAACTAGAACGAAAAGACGTGTATTCCCTTGCGTTGCACACAAGCAACTGACGTTTTAGTGCATCATACTGGCCGCATAGCGGAGCCACCACCGAGCGGTGACTCTCGCGACGTATATACACCGGGGTTTCGGACGATGGGGGGCGGGGAGGGGGGGGGGACGACAGTAGCGCCTCGGCAAGTCCGTGTTTACAGATTTGCAGCGAGTTCGTAACGTCACGTCAAAAACTGCAACACGGTATTTCAACCACGATTTACTATGTAAAGGTGCGTTTATTCGTTTAAACAATAGTTTGTTAAAGCTCACGGTATCTCGCGCGATTATCATAAATGATAACTGTCCGGTACGGTGGTAAACGACAAAAATACGGCGAATATTAAGAGGCTCCTTTATAAACGCTCGGCAGTGCTAATCGTTAGGTGGGTCGCCATTTTGTTCCGCGAAGGATAGAGAGAAACCCGGTCGGGTGAAAAAACGGGGCGAACAAAATAGTAAAGTTTCGCACCCTCGCCCTGAAGATCGTTCAAATTGGCATGGGTACGATCGGTGGCCGGTGCTTCGTCGTCATGCACGTCGTGAAACGAAATTTCGCCAATATATATGTACAACGAAAAGTCGAATAACCCCATCGTTGAAAAGATTCGTCGAGCTTTTTTTTCCTCTTTCTTTCTCTCCTTCCTCTAACACGAAACCGTCGCGGCTTGCCCCCGTGGATTATTGCGCTGCGTCTGTCCCACGGTCAAACGTGTGTGAACGTTTTTGCGATCCTCGGACTCTGTCTTACGGGTAGCTTGTGCCGTGTACTTGTGAGAAAAAAAAGCAGGAAAAGAAACTTTATCGCGACAATCCTCTCGGAAGTCGCGTCGCGAACAAAGAGGTTTGCAACGTTTGGATGTTGAGAGTTTTTTTTCTTTTTTTTTTTTTTTTTGTACATTCGAACACATTGCCGAATGCTCGTTATTTGTGGTAACCCCGGCTTGGGGTGAAAGGTTTTTTTTTCTTTCGGCCTCTGTCAAATCGGACGATTTTGACAATTGCACGGCCACGCCGTACAAACGTCGGACCGATCGGGTCGTTGCACGACATTGTCTTCTCGTATATATACCAAGTTCGTGCCTGTCTCTACATATACATACATACATACTTGCATACGTACATACATACATACATACATACATACATGCAAATATATATATATATATATGTGTGTGTGTGTATGTATATATATACACTCCCTGTTCTCTCTCTTTCTCTCTCTCTCCCTCTCTCTCTCTCTCTGTCTCTCCTCCCTGAACGACCGCCCCTCTGTTACAGACCTACTACGAAATCATCCCCTCTAATCTAATTTGCGTACGGTTTTCCCGTTCACCGAATTTCTCGGCTTCGACGCCCGTGTTTCGCCCGATTTTGTATTCAATTTACATCGTCACTTTTTAAACAACTCGTATCCGACAGTGTTCTCGTTATTGCCGCAGTGAGAAACTACGAAAATTCGTATAAATCGCACGTTGAAAAAAAAAAACACGTTCTTATCGGATTTTTCTTGAGAAATTATCAAGATCCGTTCAAGTTCTTTCTAATCTACTTCAGTATTGACTCAAAGTGCAGTTGTTTGTAGTTTGTGTTGTATTGGACGAATTGAACAGACCGATTACTTTATTTGGGATTATAACATCGATATGAGGGTTATTTTCAGTTTCTATTTTTTATTTTTTTGGTAAATGTTTGTAGATTTGTCATTGGTTGATTATTCAGAAATGTAAATCTGGATCATTTGTCGATTTTGCTTTTATTGCAATATTCGCCATTTACCGTATTCAACGCCACACCTCATATTCTTCGAAAGAACACTTTGTTCGTCCTAAACACTCGCCTAGAACCCAAATATCCAAAATATGCTTTAAAATAGATTATTGAAAAATTAATTATTATTCGTTGCCAATGCGTAGATTATATTTACTTTGCAATTTTTTTATGTCTATTCTCAAAGTCGCGGTATGCGTCACTCTATGTAAATAAATTTTACAATAGTTTGAGAAGAAGAGCTTCGCACCCGTACATAAAAAAAATAACGAATGGGTCGTTAACCGTGCCTCGATACTTACACAACTTTTCAAACCTAGCTACGTTACTAAACAGAGGATGATTTCATAGAAATTTTGTCTCGTAGAAATATTTAATATCTATATTTATTGGACAAATATGCAAGACATGCATGACATTGCAATAAATAAATTTTTCGTTGGCAACGAGCCACGTATTATCCGCAAATTCCTTTTCGTTCCTTTCATGTGAATCCGCTATCCTAAAAATAGTCTAAAATTATTATTGGTCGACTAGCATCGTTACAAAGATATGTACGATATTAATTACTAATGGTGGAAATACGTTAGCTTAGTTCTCACTTTTGAGTAGTTCGACAAACGGCGGTACAAGTAATTTTCGTGGTTTCGTTGGCACGAATAATAAGAAGAATTGCAATTCTTTTATGTTTCAGATAATGTAGCTATAGATTAATGGAACAAGGCCTTTAGGATATATCTGTATTTAATGTCAGTGGATGAGCTGGATGGTTGTTGTTGTTGGTGGCGCGAAATTGTCAAAAACGGGATTTTCGAGAATATCGGTGATCACTGATTCGCTTGCAGAATGACGATCGCTACAAGAGGTCAGGGAGTGGGCATAGACCCTCCGGAAAGCCAGCAAACCACACAAGTATGAATAAATTTATTTTTTCTACGATTCATTCTCATCTTTGAATAAAAAAAAATTAATGATTTCGCATTTCTCGTATTTTACAGATGCACAGTCCTCAAGGTCCGCAACAATTGACAGACGCCATAGCTGGTCTTCAGTTGACCGAAAATGTGGTCCAGAGCGAGTGCAACAACGAGCCGGGAAATGTCGTTGAAGACAGTAATTTGCAGCAACGTTCTGAACCAGATTTTCCTCATGCCAAGCTGGCCATGTTGGATGAAAAGATATCTAGTCCGAGATGGGTGGTACCGGTTCTGCCTGAACAGGAACTGGAGTGTCTGTTGCAAGCCAGTATAGAGCTTTGCAGGAAAGGTAAAATTGACAAAAAGCCATTTGTCAGATTCGACGATTATTAAGTATTTCACCCGAATTCTTATTTATTTCTATTTACAATTAAATGGAATTTTTTATTTCATATTTCAGGAATTGATGTACAGAGTGAGGCATGTCAGCGCTTTTTTCGAGAAGGCCTCACTATATCTTTTACCAAGATTCTCACTGACGATGCAGTCAATAGTTGGAAGGTCAACATTCACAATTGCATTAATGCTAATTGCGAACGTCTCATTGAACTTTGTGTTCTTAAGCTGGACGAGGACTGGTTTCCTCTTCTTGATTTGTTGGCGATGGTTTTTAATCCAAATAATAAGTGAGTCGATCGTTTATCTTTACGACAAGATTATTCTTTTCCCACTTCGAATATTATCGTGACTCGATTACTTAATTCTATTTTATTTTCTTGTTTTTCAAGATTTCATACTTTTAATGCTGCGAGAGTTTCGGAAACCGTGCCTCTTGGTAGTAATATTTCTGACGAGGAGATCTACGCCCGACCACCGCAAGATTCGCGAAGTCCACGCGGTTGGCTCGTCGACCTCATAAATAGGTTTGTCTCGCAATAAATATTCTTTATTCTCGTTGATTCTACGGTTATCTGCACAAAGACAGCTAATGACGGAAAAACGGACGAATAATGAACTTATCACGATCAGATAGGATTGGACGGTTGAAAAAGTTGAGAGACGCGTGCGTGCAACGTTTATCGAGAAATCACGGAATTTGTTTAATTAATATACGCGCCTTGGCACAAAAGATCTGTGTTATCCAATGCATTTGCGAGCGGATAATATTTCACGACAAAAATTGTAACATTGTTCTTAAAAATATAACACGTGTATTTTATTTTTTTTTGCCACAGATTCGGTAGCCTCAATGGTTTCAACATATTGCTAGCGAGATTTCAGAGCGGTAGAAATTTAACGATACAGGTTATTCACGCGTTGCTCAGACCTTTTGGGTTGTGCCATGAGCTACTCACGGTTCACACGATAGTCAAATACCTCATGCCCATCGTGGTGAGTATTTAACGATGATTTAATAAATTAACGCGATGAATCGTGGCTAGAACAATAATGTTTCTATAATAGACGTAATAAAAATATCAAACGAATGGAACAAAAACGGGTGGTATTTGTTTAAAACAGGAAATGGTGCCTGTTATACTGGACAATTTGACGGACGAAGAATTGAAGAAGGAAGCAAAAAACGAATCAAAGAACGACGCTATATCGGCTATTATAAAAGGGACTAAATGCCTCGTGTCGCGCGTGCCCCATCAGGAAGACATGATCAAGAATTTGGAAATATTGAGACTGAAAATGATACTGAGGCTTTTGCAAATATCTTCTTTCAACGGCAAGATGAACGCTCTCAACGAGGTCAACAAAGTCATCGGTGGAGTGAATTATTATCCTCACCGTCCGAGTTTGGAGGAAGAGGAGTGGCTCACGGCCGAACGCATGGCCGTAAGTAACGCCTATTAATAAATAGAAAAAATAGAAAAATAAAAAAAATATTTCATCAAAATGTGGGAAAAATAAGAAAACAAAAAAATAAATATTGTCTTCCTTCACAGAAATGGATCAAAGAAAATGGTGTATTGGAAATTGTATTAAGGGATTCGTTGCATCAGCCTCAGTATGTCGAGAAGTTGGAGAAAATATTGCGTTTCATAATAAAGGAGAGAACATTGACGCTCGAGGATCTCGATGCTGTTTGGGCGGCACAGGCGGGAAAACACGAGGCAATCGTAAAAAACGTTCATGACCTGTTGGCCAAGTTGGCCTGGGATTTCAGTCCCGAGCAACTCGATCATTTGTTCGAATGTTTTCAGGTACGTTGCCCGTTTCCATTTTCTTTGGAGACACACGCCCGAGTCTCACGCCGACCAGATCTTTTTCGGGAGATGATCGTGTTTCTTCTTTTACTTCGGTTTTTTTCCCCCAGCCTTTTGCTTATTTATAATATCACTGTATGGGTTACAGACGAGCTGGAAGACTGCCAATAAAAAGCAACGTGAGAAACTGTTGGAACTCATACGAAGGCTCGCCGAGGACGACAAGGATGGCGTAATGGCACACAAGGTTCGTATCGTACAATGTTTTGCATTTCCAGCGAAGAATTCAATTTTTCTTTCTTTTTGTTTGTTTGTTTATATCGCTCGTGTAGAAAAAGAATTTTTAATTCGTCGTTGCGTTGGCAAAGTGAACGATGAATATTCGTTAATCCGCAGGTGTTGACACTATTCTGGAACTTGGCCCACTCGGACGAAGTGCCGACCGAAATAATGGATCAGGCGCTGAATGCTCACGTAAAGATTCTTGATTATTCATGCTCGCAGGAGCGAGACGCCCAAAAAACCGTTTGGCTCGACAAATGCGTCGAGGAATTAAAAACCAGCGACAAATGGGCTTTGCCAGCATTGAAGCAGATACGGGAAATCTGTTGCCTTTACGAACCCAATCCAAACATTAGTAATAATCAACGTAGTCATCATGTATATTATAGGTAGGTTGGATAGATCGAATAGAAAATACGACTAAACGGTATAAAAAAATGAAAACGAAAGTAATACAATTTTATCGGTACGAATACTTACAGGCAAGAAGTCATAGAACGTCTGCAGAGTCAACATTCTGTCGTGATTCTCGTGACGAACAGCTTAACGAATTATATGGATACGGTGCGTAACCTCGAGAAGCAAGGTCTCGAGTTCGATGATACGACTTACGTGCCGGACGGTCGTTACAATCATATTATGCAAGTACAGGAGAGGCTCAATTTCTTAAGGTTCCTATTAAAGGTGAGTCTCGATCGATCGACCATCTTTTCTTTCTTTCTTTCTTTCTTTCTATTCTCAAAGTTTTAAACATAACTCACCGTTTACGAACTTTTATTTTTTAATCAGGATGGACAATTGTGGCTCTGCGCCGAGCAAGCGAAACAAATATGGCAGTGTCTCGCCGAGCAGGCGGTCTTCGTGTCGGATCGCGAGGCTTGTTTCAAGTGGTTCTCGAAATTGATGGGCGAAGAGCCGGATCTCGATCCGACGATAAACAAAGACTTCTTCGAGAACAACATATTGCAATTCGATCCCACCTTATTGACGGAGAGTGGTATAAAGTGTTACGAGAGATTCTTCAAAGCGGTGAATTTCAAGGAAGGCAAGCTAAAACTCAAGCGACGTACTTTCCTGATGGACGACGTTGATCTGATCGGTACCGATTATCTCTGGCGCGTAGTGACGAATAGTCCCGAGGAAATAGCCAGTCGTGGCATAGAACTGTTGAAGGAGGTCAACACAAATTTAGGACCACGTTTACAATCGTCCGTTCTGGATTTTCACGAGAATTTTATAGCCGAATGTATGGATCGTTTGAAAGCTCATTACGACACAGTCTCGGTACTTAACACCGAGTATAATAACGAGAAAGCCGAGGAGGAGGACGTCCAAATGGCAAACACGATGATACGTTCCGAGGCTCTGAAAATGTGTCGTGTGATGAAAGTATTGCAGGAATATATAAACGAGTGCGACACCGCGTTTCCCGGTGAACGCAGAGTTTTGCCACTTCACAGAGCAGCACGTGGCAAACATCTGTCGCTCGTAATACGTTTCGCAAATCCTGGACGTAACGTCGACGACATCGATATTTTCACACACAGCAACGACACTCTCGCGTCCCTACGACGACAGATATTACGTCGTATTAAAGCGAGTGGTACGAACGTAAAGCTCGATCTTTTCATAAACGGCGAGTCGCTCGAGCAGCCGGACGATAGAAAACTCTTGTCTCAGATACCGCTTAGAGACAAAATGCTGCTTTCCGCTAAGCTCAGCCAGGTCAATATACATATGCCAAGTTCGCCCGACAGTAGTTCCGATAGCTCGACGAGTTCGCCTCATCATACGTACGATCGTCCGAATTTGGCCGCCGAGAATCGGTTGCCTGGTGTCGTTATGTCGCAGCGTGCACAGTACGCTCAGTTTTTCTTTCAACTCGCCGATCTGGGCTGTACACTGAAATTGGAACAGTTGCGCGACGGAGCGCGCAATCTTTTGCAACTCGTACCACCCGATGTGCTCACGGTGATGAGACTCGAATGGGTATTCGGCGTTCATAAGAGCGACGAGACAACGCCGGTTCCTCCATGCGACGAGCTCAACACGACAGTCGATAGTCTCTTCTTCGCTGCAAGTCCTAGCCAAGTTTTGTACAATCTCGAGGTTCTCTATACTCTTTTGATGCCTGCCCTTGATCCCATGTCCGAGAGGGCTTTCGATTTTCAGTACAACTTCATAAAGAGTGGCGAGGCCGGTGTTGTTCTCGATATGCTTACCAAGGGTAAATTCCGTCTGAAGAACGTCGACGAAACGACGAAGAGATCGGCTCACTTGACCGTATTGAAACTTTGCAAATTACTGCTGACAGTCGTTGGCAATGTGATGGCTTGTGTGATAGAGGAGGTTCAACAACCACCGACGAATCCGGAAAATCATGAAACCCCACCGAACAATCGCAGTCTCGTTGCTGTGCTGAAACAAGCGTTGCACAGTGTCCCGAATCAAAACACCGAGTACATGTTGCGCAGCGTTGCAGCGAAATTAGCGCAACATCTCGCTAATCAGATATTGGCCGGTGGAGCCGAATCCGATCGATGTCGATTATTGTTCGTGCATCGTCAGGCATTTTCGTGGCGTTTGCCGGAAATGGCGACGATACTCTCGATAATAAAAGTAGCCTGGGCCGCTTCGACGGGTAATCTCTCGAACGTCGACGGACCGATGGACGATATACACGCGATGCACGAAGCCAATCAAGCAAATCCACGCAATTTGGATCCCAATGATATTCTGGTTTGCAAGGAAGCTCTCGAGGTTTTGACGATAGCTCTTGTGCTCAATCCAAACGCTCTTGTAACACTAACACATGACAAAATGTGGCGCACCTTTCTAATCGATCTCGTCCTCTTGAGCACATCGAGGGCCGTTAGAATCGCTGCTGCCGAACAATTTTTACTCATTTCGACGTGGTGCAGCAGCGGTCATCAGGCGGTTCAACAGTCGATATTGCTTTTGATCGGCGTACTACACACGACGGTAGTGGAAAATGCAAAACAGTGCCAAGAGTACTTTCAGTTACTCTGTCGATTGTTGAATTACGCTCACATGTCGGGCTGTCCCTTGTCCACGGCCGAGGCATTTCTGGCAATCGAGATAACATGGCTGAAGGACGTGCGCGAACTCGTCAAGGAAACCGGTGAGAGTCAGGTCGAGGATGCTCTTCTCGAGGGCTATCTCAGTCTTACGAAAGAACTGCTGGCTTTTGTTCCACCGGCGATCAAATTTGGCATCGGTTCTGACGAGAAACGAGGATTACACATGATCAAGGAACTCGTCGAGGATTTTGTCTTTCCTGCTTCGTGTATGATGCTTCAGTTGCGAAGCACCGGTGAATTAACGTCGTCACAGGCCTCGCCGGTCTGCACGACTCCGCAATCTATCAGCGCTGCTTTCGATCTGCTCGTTGGCCTTTGCACAGGTTGCGTACCGAATATGAAACTTCTAGTCACGATGCTCAGCGATATGTTCTACTCGGACAAGGACGAGCCGCTCGTCGATTGGGATTACATGCCTCCCGTTGGACCAAGACCGCTCAAGGGTTTCGTTGGTCTCAAGAACGCGGGTGCAACCTGTTACATGAATTCCGTGCTTCAACAACTCTACATGGTCGAGAGTATCAGAGTCGGACTTTTGGCTGCGGAAGGTGCTGCCGTAGATTTGAACGAGGATTTTTCGGGCGAGGAACGCATCGAGGGTGAACAGACTATCGAGGCAAATGACAACGACACGAACGAGGAAAAGTGCGGCGTCGACGAGTCGAGAAAAGAATATAATATCGGTATTTTGAAACAAGTACAGGCGATATTCGGACACTTGGCTTACAGCAAATTACAGTACTACATACCACGAGGTCTTTGGAAACATTTCAAGTAAGTCGAGAGAACAAATGAACATTGACGAAAATTGCAGTTATTTTTTTAATCGCTACTGTACTTACTCGTTTTCTATCGTAGACTTCAAGGTGAACCCGTGAATCTTCGGGAGCAACAAGATGCTGTGGAATTTTTCATGAGCCTCGTTGAAAGTTTGGACGAAGCACTGAAGGCTCTCGGTCACGAGCAAATAATGGGCAAAATACTTGGTGGTTCTTACAGCGATCAAAAGATTTGCAAGGGTTGTCCACACAGGTAATGAATTCGTTTTTACCTAAAAATTAATATTCCTCGATCGTTATTCGTCGCGTCAAAACATTCTCAATTTTTAGGTACTCGAAGGAAGAGCCGTTTAGTGTGATAAGCGTCGATATAAGAAATCACAGTAATCTCCTTGACTCACTGGAGCAATACGTGAAGGGAGAACTTCTCGAAGGCGCTGACGCGTATCATTGCGACAAGTGTAACAAGAAGGTGAGAAGAATTTTTTTATATAAATAAAATTCGTAATTCTTTGAGCAACGAGAGACGTAAAAATTGGATTCGTTATGTCGACAGGTCGTCACGGTGAAAAGATTATGCGTTAAAAAGCTTCCACCGATACTTGCGATACAGCTGAAAAGATTCGAGTACGATTACGATCGCGTATGTGCAATCAAGTTTAACGATTACTTCGAATTTCCTCGTAATTTGGATATGGAACCTTACACGGTTTCGGGTCTCGCGAAACTCGAAGGCGAAGTTATCGATTGCGATTACGAGGAAGTGTACAAGGCAACGTGTACGAAATATCGATTGACCGGTATCGTCGTCCACAGCGGACAAGCCAGTGGTGGTCACTACTATTCCTACATATTACACAGGTATATTATTATATTTATTAACGTAATTTAATAAAACGTTTAGCGAAAAATTAACGTAAAAAATTGATACTACTCGTGCCAACCGTAACGTTGCAGGCAAAACGACGGTACCGTAAGATGGTACAAGTTTGACGACGGTGATGTAACAGAGTGCAAGATGCAGGAAGAGGAAGAGATGAAGTCACAGTGCTTCGGGGGAGAGTATCTCGGCGAAGTTTTCGACCACATGCTGAAACGCATGAATTTTCGACGACAGAAGAGATGGTGGAACGCTTATATGTTGTTCTACACGAGACTGGACGTTGAAGCCGAATCTCTCACGAAAAGTGTCACAGAATTATCTTTGTGTAAGTTTTACGTTCGTCCGTTTTAAAAAATATATATTTGTAATTTTTCTACATTTTAACGTACGACAATGACGAACGGTTGGATTTTTGTTTTGTTTTGCGCAGACACGAAATTGGGTGTAATGAAAATGCCACCGGCGATTGAACACAGTGTTAGGAAACAAAACATCAAATTCATGCACAATCGAAATCAGTTCAACGCCGAATACTTCCAGTTTATCAGGAAACTCGTCTCTTGCAATCCTGTGCAGGCGGTAAATCGTCAGAATTTGAACGATAATAAACTCGTGAGTTATCGACTATGAGCAAGCTTGACAGTCGTTTTTTTCCGCGAATTATTGTGTTGGATGGTATAAATATTGTGTAAATAATATTTATTTCCAGAGTCCCGAGGCCGAAGAGCTGGCGATGCTTTCTGTACAGCTGGCCTCTAGGTTTCTCTTCTATACTGGATTTCACACAAAAAAAACCCTCCGAGGAACCGCCACGGACTGGTATGACATCCTGTGTCATCACTTGAGAAGCAGCAAAGCCGTTCGATATTGGTTTGCCCATAACGTACTCTTCAATCATTCGCACAGGTACGATCAATATCTTCCGTTCCAATTCTATAACGGAGGAAAAAATGTTTTATTCACGAACTTCCTCTTGTTTCTTAAAGATTTTGCGAATATCTGCTAAGCTGTCCGAGTACCGAAGTACGATCGGCTTTTCTTAAGATTCTCGTATGTCTGGCGCACTTCTCGCTGCAGGACGGCCATTGTGCTCCACCTAGTCTAAATGCACCGAGTAAGTTTATTTTTTAATTTCTAATTCATGATTTTCTAGATAATTCTTTACCAATAACGATACCTCGTGTTTCAGCAATACTTTTGGATCCGACAGCGACGTTGAGTGATCATTTGCTGCACGCCGTATTGTTCCTGTTGCATCGCGAAGTCGCGGATCACGGACGACACTTGCCGCATTATTTCATTCTGTTTCATACGTACGCGTCACTCGGACTTGCCGCGAAGGCTCAACTTCTCAAGGTAATTGGCTCGCATTCAATGTATTGGGTCAATTTGCTTTTGAAACAGGACATTTCTCACGAAGGCTGGATATTAATTTTATTATTTAAATATTATTTCAGTTAAACGTCCCAGTAATATTTATGCTGGTAGCAATAGACGAGGGACCGGGACCAACGATCAAGTATCAATATCCCGAATTGACGAAGCTCCATCAGGTCGTCAGTATGTTGATAAGATGTTGCGACGTATCGCAAAAAACACAATCCTCTCACGCACCATCCGGTGTGTTACCTCTGCCAAATCCGTATGGCGATCCGGCTTGTCAGTCGGAATATCTTATGCCAATACAGCCTCAAGCAGCCGATATACTTTTCATAAGAACGAGCTACATGAAAAAATTGATCGAAGACGCCAATGTTACCGAGGACACGGTCAAATTGTTGCAGTACTGTTGCTGGGAAAATCCGCATTTATCGAGAACCGTTCTCAGCGAATTACTGTGGCAAATTGGACTGGCTTACACTCACGAGCTTCGTCATCACACCGATCTGTTGCTCGCGATGCTTCTAATGGAAGATTCATGGCAGACGCATCGAGTTCACAATGCGCTAAAAGGTGCGATTTGTAAATATAAGAATAGAAACGAAATTCTAATAAATATTTATAATTAAAGGAATAAATTTGATTACAGGAGTGCCCGACGAGCGAGAAGGTCTCTTCGACACGATTCATAGGAGTAAGAATCATTATCAGAAACGGGCTTATCAATGCATCAAGTGTATCGTTCAGTTGTTCAGTAAATGTAGACTCGCCCATCAATTGCTGTATCACAGTCCCGATCTTAAGAAGAAATGGATTCATGCCATAGACTGGTTGCAGGATGAACTCGACAAGGTAACAAATGTTCTAATTTCCGTTTGAACGCGCAACGATTCAATATCGTCTAAATATTTCGCGTCTTATTTTCGTTTGCTTTGTGAATTATTCAGAGACCCTACAACACGTCAGCCGCGCCGTACACTCATGCCTACAATAACTGGTCGCCACCCGCTCAGTCGAACGACTCGACAACCGGTTATTTCCTCGAGCGCAGTAACAGCGCGAAGAAAACATTGGAACGCGCATTTGAGCTGTGCCAGGACGAGGAACAAGAGATCGAGGACGATCGAGGAGGGCCGAAGGACGATCGAGGAGGAGTGAAGGACGATCGAGGAGGCGTGAAGGACGATCGAGGAAGTGAAGAATGCGTCGAAGAAACTGACAACAATCAGGAGAAGACTAGGCGCGTGGTAAAACGAAACGGGATTCACCTACGGATCTCAAATTCCAAGTGCGACCCAGCAGAAAATCGGTGAGTGAATCAAAAAAATTCTATAAACATTTACGTAATTGGCGCGAATCTTTCTATCATAAAAATCTATTTTTAATCACTCGCGAATGAAGGAGCGTTATACGTTTGCCCTCGGATTAAGATTAAGTTTGATCTTGTATTTTCTATCGTATTATACCAAAACTGTTGTAAATAGGCTTGAATCGTAGGATCTTGATATTTATTTAAATATGCTTCGTTGCACAGACGAGCCGACCGTACGTTGATACAACAAATGCTGGACGAACGACAACGGCAGCAACAAGAGCAGGAACATCAGCCTCGCTCTCAGTCTCAGCCTCAATCACAACCTCAGCCTCAACCGCAGCCTCAACCACAACCTCAACCTCAACCGATTCAACAGGAACAACAACAACAACAACAACAACAACCAACCGCAGGACCCTCACCGGTGCACACATCGGGGCAAGTGACTCAACAGCAGGTACAAAGTCCACAGAATAGCGAATCACCACAGCAGGGTACGAGCCAGGATCCATAATGAACGTTTAAAAGCAGCTACGCTCGGCCGTACAGCCGTTGCTGCCCCAGTGTAACAGAGAATAACCACAGCAACGTCTTCGTACGTACAGATTGAGGAACGTATATACGAAAAAGAAAAAGAAAAAAAAAATAATAATAATAATACGAAAAGAAAACCAAAGGAAACGAAAACGACGATAACTCTGTTCCTTGTCCGTGACTGAAATCGCGTTTTATTTTTCATTTCGTTTGTTTTACCATTGAGCAGCAAACGAACGAGAAAATAAAGAAACTGAAACGCAAGTGATTGATTGATTAAAGAGGAAGGGAAGAATACGTATAAACAAACGGAAAAAATGATACGATATCTGTACGTGAGAAAGAAAACGAGATGGGAATTCGGGGCGAGAGAGACGAAAGGCAGAAATAACATGAAACAAACAACAACAATAACAACAACAAAAACACGTGAGATTGTGAGAACCCCTGAGAACGATTAAAAGGTTGTATAAATGTATAGTGAGTAGTGTTTATTGGGATCCAAGTATCTGTTGAATGGGAGGAATACAAACCGTGACACGAGCGCACTTTTTCCGTAAAAAAACAAAAGGAAGCGAAAAAAAACTATGTAAATTTGAACATATTGTTATTAATGGAATAAACAGATGAAATAGAGAACTCTCGATAGACGCAAGACCGTGGAAAAGATCGAAACAGTAAAAAAAAAGAAAGGAAAGGAAAACAAGTAAAAGGCCAGGATACGCGACGATATTTGCTTGGCGCGTAATTTTGAGAAAGAAAGCAAAATAACTAGAAAAAGATAACGTCGTGTCGTCAAAGTAGGAAAAGAGATGATAAAAGAAAGAAATTTAAAAAAAACAACAACAACCGAAATACATAACGAAGCATCGATCGGTCACGATTATTGATTCGCTCACTATATTGTAATCGTTAGCTTACGTTATGAAGAGAATAAAGATTTTGTACTTAATCTCGAGAAACGATGACGAATATGAAAGTGAGCTGAATATTCTTTTTCAGCTTTTTTGTTTTTAATCATTATTTTTAATAATCAACCGAGCGTGAAATGTATTCTGGCCCCGCGAGTTACGTAGTATCAGCTTTTCACATCTTATAGATATCTTTTTGTTTCGTTTACAAAGTTCGCGAGTTTGCATATGCGAGAGGAGCGAGAGAAAGAGAATGATAGCTAGATAAGAAAGAGAGAGAGAGAGAGAGAGAGAGAGAGAGAGAGTCGTGCCTTTCCTTTCGCACCCGCACTACTGTCGTGATTAAACGACATTTTTCAATGTAGTTATGCCATTTAGAAAAACGAGTTCTTGTTCCTCGGTCAGGTGAGATGCGCGAATCGGGCCATTTTTTTCGATAACGGATTTAACAATTTCCGGGTTTATCGAGAATACCGAGAGGTATGGAAATATTTGAAAAAATGATCAGTGCGAAGATGCTTTTTTCATTTCCTTTTTTGTTTTTCTTTTATTGCGTAAAGTAGTAGAGGCTGTGGGTGATCGAGCGAAGGTAAAAATGAAAGGAAAAAAACACACGCAGAATTCTGAAAAAGGAAATCGAGTAGAATAAAAAAAAAGAAACCCCCTCGGTGCCTCTCGTTTGACATCGGTTGATTCGCGGCTAATGTTTCAAGACTGTACTCGTTATAGTGCTATTAAAACTCAAGCGGACCGACGAACAGATTTTGGAAAATTGTATCTGCTGGGGATATGCGGACCATGGGGATAAACGTGTAAAGATATTGGCGTGATTGAATTTTTATTCAGGAAGACGAGAGAGAGAGAGAGAGGATCATGACAAAAAGAAAATAGCCATGTAGAAAAACGACAAGGGAAAGGACGAGAAAAACGAGTGGGACGAAGGAAACGGAGAATAAAAAATGAAAGATAAAACACCAGTTGTATCGCTGTAATAAGGTACGAGCCATCGTTATTGGAGCTGTGGTCTTTTCAGATAAAACAAAAAAACTTTGCGAAACGCGTCGCGTTACGGTCAGATTGTGTGTGAAACACGATTATAAAAGAAGACATTAACGAACGTAGGAATTTCGTGATAAAAATTTAAAACAACAATCTTTCATCGCCTCGAGCATTGCGCTACTACACGCTCTGAAAAGCAAAGTAGTTATTTCTTCTTTCCTGTTTCTTAAATAAAACAAAAACATTAATAATTAAAATGAAAAAAAAGTATAGAATTTTTTCACACAGGACTCGCATATGGGGAAGAAATACTCGTGAACCGATCATAGCTCCAAACTTAATAATAACGTGTGTTATATAGGTATTATATAAATAATAATTAATGAAAAGAGAAACGAAGTCACTCGTGTAGATGAGAGAGCGAGAGAGCGAGAGAGCGAGAGAGAGAGAGAAAAAGAGTGAGCGACAGAAAGAACGCGAGACGTGTCTATTTACTATACGTAGAAAATTCTTGAATGAAACAAGAAAGGAAAGATGAAAAAAAAGAAACCAACGACTGTCCCACCCCTCCCCCCAAGACACCAGGAAATAATCACGCCGTATCAATCGTCATTTGTATTTTTCAAACGAACTAACAAAATGATTGAGAGATCTTGAAAATAACAAACACAACAACAAGAAAAACAGAAAGAAAAAACAAGAAGTAAAAGGAGAAGAAAAGTTTAAGTAACGAGAACAAAACATGCAGCACCAAATTGGGAGAAATAAAAAATATAGCATCTACAACAGAGAGGATCGATTAAAGAAAACGAGAAACAAAAAAAAAAGAAAAAATAATAATAATAAATGGATGATACCTAATATTATTCAGACATAATGTACATATATAACTGCTTTTTATATGTGATAAATACGAAACAAACAAACAAGTAAAAAGAAGAAAAAAAAATTATTATATTTCTATTATACATTGAGGAGCAGAGCGCTGTTGTAAATCCTGGTTTTTGTACACAGAGACTCGTATGCTAAGTTTTTTTGTTATATCGAGAGTGTAGTTGATAATTATTTAATATTTAATTGTACCACTGATTTGAGTGTAACGTCTTCATTATTATTTTTTTTTCTTGCTTTATTTTATTTTTTTTTATTTTATTTTTTATATAATCACAAGAATAATAAGATGAAACACGTGTTTTCGTACGTCGTCGTTCGTCGTCAATACTCATCGTTATCGATGACGTATAAGGACGACGACGAGACGAAACAGACAAAAATAAGAAACAAAAAGAAAATAAACAAAATATAATGCCATTGTGTTGGATAACACGCGACAGAGAGATGGAATTAAAGGAGAGCAAAAAAAACGTGCGTGAGAGAGAGAGAGAGGAATAAAGAGCTAAAGAGATAAATAAATAAATAAATAAACGCGTAAATCGTTGTCGGTATCTGATGACGAAAACGCGTGTGTCTTCGTTGTAGGATTCACGCGTGTACGAGCTGAATTATCGTGTATGAAAGAAAAGATGCAGAAACAAAAAAACAAACATAATAATAATAATAATAATACGAAAAGAAAAGAAATAAATAAACTAGGACGATACGAGTAAAAGCGAACGAGAACGTAGGCGCCGCGCTCAACGATCTATCTCATTCGCAAGATTAAAAAATCTCTACAGACAAACGAAACAAAAAAAAAGAAAAACGAGGGGAAAAACAGCAAAACACGAAGATAAACGAATAATACGAAAACTCGAATATTTATGATAAATTTTGTATTCGCCGCCGGTTGGCGATACAACGAGGAAACGTCGAATTCGCGAGTTATAACGCGATATACGATGAGAAAATAATAGAGCGTGAAATGAAATTACGACTGATTCGTTAAAAGAAGAAAATAATAACTATTGACAAAGAATCGAAACGAGAATGAATTTGCGAAAGTGTGTCGAGAAGCGTGAGTGAGATAAAACGTTAGCGATTATTCGAAACGAAAACTCTAGACCCCGATATACACGTAATGTAATTCGAAGTCACCGACGATATCTGAAGAAAGAAAAAAACAAACACTTAAGAAGACAAATCACGTTGCTAGCAACAAAATTGAACAATCAATGATAAACGTGCGCGTCGTGTGGTTAGATAACGAAAATAAAAGACAATTGACACGATCGAACAAGAGGTAATAGAGGGAGTGGGGTGTGGATCGTCGAGCAAATTTCGAAACTTCGTTTGAAATTGTCGGAAGAAGGAAAGTGAAAAGGAAACGAGCGACGAAAGAGGTAGAGACAAAAAGAAAACGGTCGAAGGACAATTTTTTTATCAATGTATAAAGTCTTCGGATAATTCATTTGTTCGCGCCTTTCGTCGAGGTAAAAAGAAATGAAAAGAAGAAAAAAAAGAAAAAAAAACACGACAAAGCTGATGGCAATCATACACACGTGTTGGGGTTGATCGGCATTCTAGTCAATGGACAGTGTGACACACAGCGCTAAATGGTCGAACGACCGTATTTTTTTTCTTTCTTTTCTTTTCATCGTTTTTCTCCCATTAACATGGTTTAAAGGTAACATTCCCGTGGGATTTGCATCTATATTTCGCAGACTAATATATATATATATATACCGCGATGCCAATTCTTCGTACGGTTCGAAAAAAAAATACTTTTTACATAAATACATCCGACGCAAAATTATGGCGAGACAAAATTCAAATGAAACATGAAAGCGCGACACCTTGAATTTAATAACGAAAAAGAAAACAAGAGTAATTAAATGAATTTGAAACAAAGAACCTTCCTTCGACTATCGCGTCCACGATTTTTCGCTTTTACAAGTTTCACTGAGTCTTGTTATTATTATTATTATTAATATTATTATTATTATTAATTATTATTATATATTAATTATTAATTATTAATTATTAATTATTACCGAAATATAAATTGTAACGCAGTACCGAGATGCTGTAAGAAAAAAGAAAGAAAGAAAGAAAGATAGTTGACTGCTTCGAATCGTTGAGTACACACACACACACACACCAAAAGACGTTCGAATCTTGAATATTGTTGCTTGAAAATTAATTAAGAATTAATCGTCTTCTCGACGATTCGATGCACCGGCGAACGATTGTGCGCTAAATCGTTCGGGAACGACGTGACTAGGTTGAGGGAGGGAGGGTTAAAAATACAAGCAAGAAAGTGTTCGAGGGACGAAAAAGAAGAAAAGCAAAAAAAAACACGAAAGAAAATGTGAATTGCGAGCTATAATACGATTCTTACCAAAGCCAAAACGATTTACACGATTGTATAATGCCGATTTTTTGTTCTTCGTTATAAAAACTAACAATTTGCTTCGAGAGTTCGAGAACGAGTACGAGACTGCTGTATGCTCCGCTTCGAACTTATTGGATGACTTTTTTTTTGTTTTGCTCCGTTTTATTACTATTATTATTATTATTATTATTATTATTTTTAAAAATATCGTTCATAGTTTTTAGACGACGGGTAGAGAAGCCAGCTTCGTTTTAAGAACTTGTTATTCGAAATATAAAAAATCGAACGAGAGAGAAAACAAAAAGAAATAAGAAAAAACGAGGAAAAACAAGAAAAAAGAAAAAAAATACGTGCAAAGGGAAAGATCGATCGGGACGGCGGATTTTCTGTCTGTCTGCCTGTCTATATCTCTCTCTCTCTCTCTCTCTCGATTATCGATGATCGAAATCGACAAAAAACAAAATCGACGATCCGCTGGGCTCGATCGAAAGTCGCGCGCGAACCCCTGGTCGATGTAATTTGTATCGCAGTTCGGAGATTAATTACCCTAGGATTAACGTAAAGAAAGGAGTCGTAGAAAGAAAGAGAGAAAAAACAAAACACGAAAAATCTACGTTTCACCATTGCGAAGGAAACAGCAAGTGAAACGAGAAAATCCGAATGAAAGAATGAATAAAAATACCGTTGCGAAACGAAACGTCGCTAATTATACTGTAAGAAATTGAAACACACATGTACATAAAAAAACAAAAAAAAAAGAGAAACTCTACGATACGAAAGAAAAAAACGAATGCGAAACTCGGAAGGACTAAAGAAAAAAGAAAAAAAACGAAAAAAAAACTAATAAAACACTAATACATAATACACGTGATTGTCTTTGTGAGTGTGAGGGGCTATTGTATTCTCTTTTTCTTTTTTTTTCTTGTTTCATACTTTTGTCTAATTTTTATTTTCTTTACATTTTTTTCTTTGTTTTTCGTTTCGTTTCTACCTACGATGCGAAAGAAAAAAAAGAAATTGTGAGAACGCGAGTGAGGGGCGAGAACGAAATTATCACTCGCGGTCTTATCGTATTTTTCCATCGTTCGATCTCGAGCCAAGGTCTCTCGCGTTCCTCGTATTTTCCACGATTTTATCGCCAGCGAACGATTCGGATCGCTATCACTCTTTGCCTCTTGAGAAGAAAAGATATGAAAAAAAAAACGACAAAACGAATGAATTTAACAAAAACAACAACAACAAAAAAACGAAAAAGAAGGAAAAAAAAGAATCGCCCGATCGTGGCAGAGAGCGCGTTATTCTTGTTGCACGTATTAAAAAAAAACATTAACTATGTATCGCTATACTTTATTTTTCGTCTCTCAAGCGAGATTGGGAGAGCGAGAAAAAGAAGAAAAAAAAACAGAAAAAATACGAAAAAAAAATTATAAAAAAAAATCGCTGCATCTTCGCGAACGTGTTTCGACGACGATTTATTTATCGTCGTGAAACGCTGCATATACGATGTTTCAGTCATAGATTGTATCGATAATGTAAAACCTTTTCTACCTAAAGTCCTATCTGTGAGAGGAGAATGGTTTCTTTTTTGTTTCCCTAGTGGACGAAAATTACGAAAAAGAAAAAAAAGAAAACAACGAGGTAAAGAGAGAGAGAGAGAGAGAAGAGGGAAAGAAACAATTATAAGGTGTGTGTGCCATGATTAGATGTGAGTGAGGGATGGATTGAGAATATGAAAGAGAGAAAGGAAAAAAAAGATTAAATAAGTATGACGAATCACATTCTCGCCGTGCATTTCACGTTTCTATAAAAAAAAAGAGAGAGCGAAAGCGAGAGAGAGAGAGATGAGAGGAATAAAAAAAAGAAAAAATGCGTGTACTTTTTTGAACGACGCTCTTGTAAATAGTAGAAAATTTTTTCGTGGACACCTGTATCGCTTTGTAACGGGAATAATGAAATATTCGCTCTGAAAAGGTGGACGGAGTTTTCGTAAAAAAAACGAACAAACGAAAAAAGAAAAACCCCCTAAAAAGAAAGAAACAAAAAAAACTCTTTTCCATTTTTTATTTGTCTCGCTCGAAATAACGAATCAACGAATAACGATTATATCATCGATACGACAACAACAACAACAAAAAGGCAAAAACTCTAATCGTGCAATCGTTCTCTAGTTATGAATTTTCTTTTCTCTTCGAACGAACGACGAGTGGTAGAGGGAAAGCGTGTGGAGAACGGGGTGTCGAGATTCAAATTTTCGAACACTAAGATATAAAACGTCGTAAAGCTGCCAGAGTGTTAAGAGAAATATTATTTATTGACCAATTATAGAAGAAAAAAATAATAATAATAAATGAAAAAGAAGGGAAACGAACGAAAAAATAAACACACAAACACACGCACGAACGAACGAAGAGAGTTGAAAAAAAAGAAACGAGTGAAGACGATTGATAGTGAGGGGGCTCTTGTACTCGTCGTCGTGCGATAGAAATTACGTAGAAACGACAAATCGGCCGATCCTATAAAGCTGCGTCTATTAAATTTGAGTAAAAAAGAAACGAAAGTGATAAAAAGCGAGGAAGAAAAAAAATGAAGAAAACGAGATCACGTCGTTATTAATATTTTTTTTTATAAAATGAATGAACCGTCGAATAGAGCATTTATGTATCGCATTTCATTTGTCCAAAGAAAAGATCCTCGTATCGTGCGAAAAGAAATTCTGCAATGCCTAATTATTAATTACCAATAATAATATTTAATTGTCCATTAATTTTTTCACACGATGCGAAACCGCCTTGAAAATTGAAATTTAATAAAAAAAACAATTTGCGCGGCTTTAATCGTTTTCTACGAATAAATCCCACTGTTGGGGCATTGCAGTTATCCCGCCAGTTTGTACCCAATTTTCGTTCCGGAATTAGGCAGAGAGAAAAAGAGAGAGAGAGAAGAGATGAAATAAGAAAAAGAAAAATCATACGAAACACGCGTAAAGAATATAGGAAAAGATGAGAAGAAGAAGAGAAGAAAGAAAAGAAAACGCCTTATTAATTTTGAAAAAAAAGAAACAAAAGCGTTTTGTGTATTATTTCTAACAAATGTAATAAAATGTTAAATCGTCTCGTTTGAAATCTCATTTTCGACTGGGGGAAAAAAAGACAGAGATCCCGAATGAAAGGGGAATGATTTGCGACAGTGCTCGCCATTGTCGTGCTATAAATTTTTATTTAAACAAAAATGGTAATTACTTTTGTCGTGTCATCCCTTCGAATCGCTCGATCGACAGAAGAATCGTTGTTTGAAGTGACGTACGTTTAACGAGGGTCGTAGTTATATTTATTTGTTATCGCTGATAATGCTCGTCTTCGCGGTCGACGCAGTATCACTATTTCTCGCGGGTTATCTGTTATGAAATTTACTCTGGAAAGTTTAGTGAGTCTTGGTACTCGGTACGAAGAACGTTTCGCATTAATCCGCTCGTCGCACGAACGAGAATTAATAATACAATTATTACAGCGTCGAGTTTCACGTTTTTTTTTTAAATCATTTTCTTATTTTCTTCGTTCTTTAACGTTCAATCGTGTCGAGATGGAGGGTTTGATTTGCGTGGAGGATTTCGAGCGTAAGGCAATGAAAATTCTTCCACCGTCGGTCAGGGATTATTACAAAAGTGGAGCTGGAGACGAGATTACTCTGAGATGGAACCGAGAGGCGTTCAAAAGGTACGTTTTTTATAGTAATTCATTATTATTGAATTTATGCATCGAAAATGTTTTATTTTAGCACGGAGGAAAAATATTTTCATCGTGAAATGTGTAATTTTGTTCTTTATCCAATGGGACAGAGATTTTTTCATTGTCGATTAATTTTTAATCTAATCGAATGACGATTATTTAATGACGTTTTCGCGTCGTTTCCTTTAAACATGGATTTTTGATAGGTATCGCATTCGGCCGAGAGTATTGAGAAACGTTTCGAACCGAGATATCGGTACGATCGTACTGGGGGAAAAGATTTCGATGCCTCTCGGTGTTTCACCAACTGCGATGCAACGTATGGCTCATCCGGATGGTGAATGTGCCAATGCTAGGGGTAAATATGCGCTGGACACATCCATTTTGGTTCCGTCGTTGATTGAAAATCCCCTCGAGCGTTTCTATTTTCGTTATAAAAATTTATTATATCATAATTATATAAAAATACTTTAAAAATGCATAACGAATTAATCGGACTAATGGCAAGATTGCACAGGTTCCAGGCAGTTATCATTTCCATGTCGATCACTTCCATTGGTCGTTCCAGTTGAAATCTCGCAATATTTTAATTTTTTTATACGAACGAAGATTCGGATTTCACGTATAACTTCGTTCGATTCGAGGCGATAATATAATGTCGAATATTTCTGAATGGAATGAACAAGGTTCGACGATTTAGAAGTAGGAGAATTATTGTTGAGCTCGTTGAGAAGAAATTTGTTCGTTCGCGCAACTCCCAATCGCCAAGTCTCGACGATCGTTTTCATTGAACTAATAATAAATTGAGCAATTAAAATTGATCTTGTTTACCGACGTTGAATTCTCGAAAGGAGAAACGATAAGGATAGTTTGTTATAGCGCAGTAAAATATGCACCATCGGCACTTAAGATTTTTAAGGCACAGCAGAGTGTAACTTGTACGTGAGTATTATTTACACGTGTGGATGAAAAATACTTTTTTTTTTTAAATTCGCTCGTTTCCAATTTGTGCATGGAGCTTGTAACAAAAATTTCGTTATACCAATGACTAGTCGACGAGAGAAACTGGCTGATTAGTGGACGAAAAAAGTACCTTGGGCATTTCATGATCTACCCACCTATCGTTACTTCCGGTGGCTAACTTACTTTTTTCCCCTATGGACTTTAAACGAAATGTTAATTGAATTTTTGTTCTACTTTGATGGTCGATCAATCGAACTTTGATCCAACATTTTCCCAATTATTCATAGCTTTCATATTGACCGTTTCGATTCTCCATTTTTGCGTCGAGGAACCAGCGTCGCAGGTCGTCACGAAGACTTTTTTACCAGCCGGATCGGCGTCGAGACATCTCTGTGAATTTCCGTGTTTCAACCATTGTTTCTCTACGTCGTAACGCCACAATTGATTGCCGTGTTTGCCGTGACACGGATAAAGCGTGACCGGAGCTTTGGCACCTCCTTGCGAAACGTCTAAACAGTCGCTACGACTTTTAGGTCTGATATCCTTGTGCCACGTGAGACGAAATTCTTGTTCTCCGAATATTTTTGGATTGTCCTTCGAGCAAGTATCGACCACTATAGACTCGTCCTTCTTTCTTTTCTTGCTGTCCAGGCAGAGATCCGATGCGCCGATATTTCTTATCTCACCGTGAGCAAAGTCGTCCGGTTCGATGGGTGGATAAACCTCGACGAGATCGAAAGCGATATTCTCTATGAACCATTTGAAGGATTTACAGCGAAGTTTCGTACGAAGAGCTTTTTGCTCCGTGAGATCTCCTGGATCGAGAGCACGCAAATGGGGTCGACGACGATATATAAATTCCGCGTATTCGTCCATCCAAACCTCGGCGACTCGTTTGTAATTTTTACCCAAGAAATCACCCCTACCGGGATTTGGAAACGGTGGAAATTTTCGATATATATGTCCGACTCTAGAGCAGGGCGCATCGTACATTTGACCTCCGCATTGCCAAATTTTAAAGGACAATTCGTACTGTTCGCCTCCCCATATGTCCAAACCGGTGTCGTAACCTCCTAATTCCCAGAAGAATTTAGCGCTTATCGCGAATAATCCACCGGCCATTATTGGACTCTTGAATGGTTCGGCGGGATGTTTTAAATCCTCGGCTAGCAAGGGAAGTCTCTTGTAATAAAGTTCCCAATCGAAAGCGCCGCGAGCTCCTTCGTCTTGTGCTCTGTACTCGAAAGTTTCGTACGCTATGACGTCGATAAAGGGACACACGCAACTCTTGTAGTCTTGAGCGATTGGTTCGAGTAAAGGTGGAAGCCAGTTGACGTTAGCCTCGCTGTGCGAATCTAGAAAAACGAGAACTTTTGCTTTTGCTCTTTTGGCACCCGCTAATCTCCCTCTTATCAGGCCGGAACGCTCTGACAAACGTATTATCTTGACTTTTGGTAGGTTTTTCGCGACGTAATCGTCCAATTGTTTCTTGAGCTCGACTTTGGTGCTCGCATCGTCAACGAGCAATATTTCCTCCAACAATTTGGGGGGAGATCTGTTGATGACGCTCCAGCAAGTGCGTAGTAGGGTCGTGAAATGTTCATTATGAAAGGATACTACGACGGAGACGGAGTCCAGTTTGGAAGCATATCGTTTCTTTCGACAGTCCCGATGTCTTATGTCGGGTACCGAACGATTCAGGGAAATCTTGTCGCTCAGGGCGGCGTTGAAACCGTTCACCCGATAGAGCTCTTCCTTTTTAATGTCGAGCAGAGCCGGAAGAAAAGCGGGTTTACCTTGCTCTCCTAATCCGTGTCGTTTGTTCTCGATGGCGATTTTTTCATAGTCGTGCCAATCAATCGTTTCACCTTCATCCTGGTCACCGATGAAAAATAATTATAAACGACGATAAACGTTGATAAAAAAAAAAAAAAAAAAACAGAGTCGGTTACATAGTGAACGAAATTTACCTGATTTTGCAGTGAGAGTGAAGTTGGCGCGAGTACATTGCGACTTCGCGAGCCTCGGGTATAACGAAACACGACGATCGTGAGAAGAACGGTGAATACGGCGAGAAAGATAAACTTTATTAGGCTAACGACATTTCGCTTCATCATCTCGTCTTGATCATTTCGTTATTTTGTCAGAATTATCGACATGTCGTCCACGGTATTTATTTTATTACTCGACTTCCAATGTCAAGAGGTCACGCACGAACAAAACAGAGATAAAAAAACTTTCACGTTTTATGGTGAAGTACAGCTCTCGCTGCAGCCTGCTGCAGCCAGCTGAGAACTAGTGATACATCCGTCCTATGTATATATGTATATATATATATATATATATGTGGACTCGTTGAAATTGTGGTGGAATGCGATAGAGCTCGAGAGGCAGCTGAGTGTTCGATGCGCTGCGTATAACCGGTCTCAACTGACGAGATAATGAAGTTTAACCTCTCGCTGCACACCGCGCAATCCACGCCGTGCAGTACCTCGGGCTATCACAGAGTTAACGCACGTTTGGCAAAAGCGTTCTTATCGCGTCAATAGGGACAGCCGAGAAGTCAGGCATCTCATCGTTCAAAATATTTTACGCGCACACACGTTCGAGTGATTAGGGTAACGTTGTTTTAAATGTATATTGTACGAGGGGATTCTCAAGTGTCAAGCAACTGTCGGAAATACCGGTCCTTAACAATGACGATCACGAGAGCTTCTATTTATAGCGCGCACCATACTACGGAAACGATTTGATTAGATTGAGCAACGTTTACAGTGCAGAATTGTAGACGAACGAACCCTTGCCACGGTACTATTTACTAAATTTCATTCATACAACGACCAGTTTTTTTTTGGGTCGTTCATTCGGTATTTCGTCATCGCCAGCCGTACGCGAGAAGGAACAGGTGTTACCATATATAGTCGCTTTTATGGGTTTTTTATTTGCGACACTAGAGGGCAGGTCGGAAACCTTCAAATTTGAATAAAGAACCTTGCGTATGCGCATGCGCATGATACTGGGCGGTAAAATTCAACGCGATCTTTTGAAATTATATTCTTCTCTAGATGATTATCGAACGATTAATTTTAATTGTCAAACGTCCGAATAATTTTTAATGTTTGATTCTAGCTGCACAGGCTGCGGGCACTATATTTACTCTGTCAACTTTATCGACGAGCAGCATAGAAGAGGTTGCCGAAGCAGCACCAAAAGCAATAAAATGGTTTCAATTGTATATTTATTTCGATCGCGAAGTGACGCTCGATCTCGTACGAAGAGCCGAAAAAGCAGGCTTCAAGGCTCTCGTACTGACGGTCGACACACCGATGTTCGGTGATAGACGAGCCGATGTGAGAAACAAATTTGCATTACCGTCGCACTTGAGGTCAGAGGATGAAAAATAAAAATTTGTCCATTGGTAAACGACAAGGAGAACAAAATAACTCAATGATTTTTTAATCAATTTTAAGATTCGCAAATTTCGAGGGTTTTCTGTCGAACAAAATAAATTCGTCCAACACTGGTTCGGGTCTCAACGAGTACGTAAATGGGCTTTTCGACGATTCGCTCTCTTGGGACGATGTTACGTGGCTCAAGAGGTACCGCCGCATCTCATACATTTTGTTTACACCCGACTCGGATTCATCGGTCACGTCCTTCGATTTTATCAGCTCTCGAATTAATCGAATAACTCGCATAGCGATAAAAAATATCGTTACTCACGATTTGAATTAAGATATTAAATCACTTACAGGCAAACGAGCCTGCCGATCGTTCTGAAAGGAATTCTCACTCCGGAAGATGCACTTTTGGGGATTAAATATGGAGCAAAGGGAATCCTCGTCTCGAATCATGGAGCACGACAAATTGATGGAACACACGCGACGGTTTGTGGCACAAGAAACAAAGTCACCGAAAAATTACCAATTTTTTTTACTTTTCTCCCTTACAATAGGATTCTTTCTTTTTTTTCAGATCGAAGTTTTGTCGGAGATTGCTCTAGCCGTGGGCGATAAGGCTGAAGTATATTTGGATGGAGGAGTCACCCAGGGAACCGACGTTCTAAAAGCCCTGGCTCTTGGAGCAAAAATGGTAAAAAAAGGAGAGCGATTCTTTTGTAAAAAAACATTTCTTGATAGAATTTGTTTTACAGGTATTTTTTGGCCGACCGATGATCTGGGGTTTGGCATGTGGCGGTGAGCAAGGAGCTAGACTGGTTTTGGGAATGATGAAACACGAAATTGATCAGGCACTGGGTCTAGCGGGTAAGAAAAAGCTCGATCGTTCTTCGATAAAATCAAGAAAAAAAATGCTCTCATTCAAAAAAACAAACTCGATTCTGATATAACGAAATCTGATATAATTCCCGTAGGTTGTCGAAACGTCGCAGAAGTCACTCTCGACATGGTCATCCACGAATCAAGCTACAGTCGTCTCTAAATTATCTCAATCTTCAATCTTTCTCCTCTCACATTAGAAAAGAAAAAATGATAATTTATTCTATTCCACGACTTACAAAAACCGCTATTACCACGAATAATCGACGATCGTTTTCCTCTTCGACGAAATGACTTTCTCGATTCTTGATCGTGACGAGGGAACGTAAAAGGTAGCGTACGAGTAAAATAAAAATTTCAATAAAAAGCCATTACAACATTGTTGGTATTTTATTGATAATCCTTCGTCCGGTATCGTGTCGGTGTATATATATTTGCGTGTATTTTCGCCTAAGCGCGCGAGCAGGCCCGTCGGTTTAAATGTTCATTCGTCGCACGTGCACCGCTCTACATAAAACACACAATTCTCGTCTAACGCTCGCGTCGATATAACACGCGTGATTAAAGAATCAACGACGTAATTCATATCCCGCATTATAAATCGCACGCAATTATCCTCGTTTCGGATTCTTAGTTACAATAATGCTTCTGTCTCGAGCGTCGCGTTTTATTCTTTTTTTTTAAATTTATTTTCTTATCTTCTCCATATGTCAATTTACAGAGCGGACCCTCTATGTGTATGTATATACGTGTATATTTAAATACATACACAAATCCTATATTATTATGTTCATTATAATAATTATACAGTAATCATGTATACACTCAACAAATCTCTCTATATATATGTATACATGGCCTGTGCACAGTTTTTATATTAATCATTGCATTATTTCTTTGTTTTTGTTTTGTTTGTTTGTTCGGGATGAAACAACTTGTTCGTCACAACGCTCAACAAATGCTACGGCCGTCGGAACATCGAGTTTGATTATGTATCATCGAGAATATAGTAAAAAGAAAAGGTAAAAGAAAATTTACCAAAAAAGAAAAAAGACAAACTAAATAAACGACACTCTGCTCGTTACTGTATTTTTGTTTGTTTGTTTTTTTTTTTTTTCATTAAATTTACCTGCATATATATATATATACATGTATATATATTGTTCGGCCGGTGAGCAACAATCAGCTCCGACTATATTGACTGAGGTTTTTGTTATACATACATACATATATATATATAAGATATATATGTATATATATGACAGATAGTATTACAGCTAGTGCGAGGCGCTACTCAAATTTCGCGTCCACGTTTTTATAATCTCATCAGACACAATTGTTTAGTACAGTGTACTTATATATTTATATATATATATATAATAGGATAGGATAGGTCAACGCAAAACGTCTTATCTCCTATAATTTTATGCTTCTGGTTTTTTTTTCTTTCCATTGTTCATTTTGTTTTTGTTTTTGTGTGTGTGAGTCTTTTTTTTTTGGTATACACATAATTCGTACACGGTGTAGATGTGAAATTTGTCCTTTGTTCTTTAATTAGCAAATTAAATTTTTTTCGATCAATCCGAAGGAAAGAAAAATTTCAAAACCGTGTCAAATTTCGAGAGGTCGTGCAAATTTTTCGCTCTACTCGACAACGATGACTGGGTTATCAGAAAAATATAGTTTTTTTTAAATTCACATTATCGTATGTTTTTTGTTCTTCTTGGTATTAATTTTTGACTTTCTCGGAGTTTTTGGATTCGAGGGATTTTATTTATCGTTCGTAGAGTCGAGGAACGATTAGTCGACGAATTCTCGTGGTTTTGACACAGTTCGGTGGAAATTTTGACAATTTTTTTGCTAAGGTTTAATTTTACTCTCTCGTTACAATTTAACCAGGCTTTTTTTTCTCGTGGCTCGCTAATACAAACGATACGTTTAATAAAGGTCTATGTATCATTTTCATATATCATTTAGCATGATAAATATTTACGTGGTCATACGCAGCTTGTTTATTCGGTTTCAGAGTTATAGCGACGCGGAATTTTCATTTTTTTTGCTTTTTTTCTCTTTTCTTCGATTTAGTCAAACGTATCATTTTTATAGAAGTGTAAAATTTATTATTGGTCCAGAGATATCTTTTTTGTTTTTTTTTCTTGGGAGGGTAAGGGAGACTTTTATTTCCACGTGGAGGAGCTTCGGTGATTTGGCATTTTCCCTAAAAGCTCGGACCTTGCGCGTTTAAACTTTTTTATCTCGAGTTCAAGATTCAAGTTTTTTTTTCTTTCTTTCATTTCTCGCCCCCTCGATAATGACTCGATCGACAGTCTAACAATTTTTTTACAATCTTTTTTCAATCTGTTTATTACGACCCTGACGATTTTTCGTCCGGCTTCGGTTTTCGACATTCGTTTCTCTTTCGCGCCCTCTCGCGCTCTTTTTTTGTCATTGATCGACCGGAAAATTCGTCGAAGATATCGTCGGATGAAAAAAGCGTTCAGCGATTCGAAAAGAAATTTTTATCTATCCCTAGAAGATGTAGCCAATTATTGTTTCAATTTTGTTTCTTGTGGGTTTTTTCTTCTATTTTTGTTCAAGGGTAAAATACGACGTTTCGAATTCTCTCATTGAGGACACCTATTTTATTCACGAGCTTGGAATACTTCTTGGACATCTACTTGTTTCGATCGATGACTAAATTGTTGTTGTTTTTTTAATCAACTTGATTCGATTATGAAATTGATGATTTAATTTTTTTCCTCCTGGAGGGAGAAAGGTTTCTCTGCAATTATTTTTTATACCCACCAGCCGGTTACTGACAGTGGTTCAAGCTTGTCTTAAAAAGAAAACAAATGTCTTCTACCACACCATTGGTAACGATGAAACGATCGACAAATTGGTACGAGTTTGACGACGACGACGAAAACGACGACAACGACGACGACGATGGCGACGACGACGACGACGACGAAAACGACGACGACCGACACGGCAATTTACAGCTATAGGACACCGAAAAATGTAACAACTTGTTTTTTGTTTGTTTTCTTTTTTGTTGATTTTTTATCAGATGCGTGTATGTCTGTGTGTGTCTGATTTGTTTCGTTTTGTTTTAATCAATCCCTACAGTCAGTCTGAATCTAATTGACATTATGGTCGAAAGGTCCACTTATCTCTTGCTCGCATCTCCCATTGATTTCGTCATTGTGTTTTAATTTCGTTTTTTCTTTTCATCTACTTTTTGTATCCTCGTTATATTTATAATACACTAGGACACGATTATTTTAGCGCAACTACGTGATTAATAATTTACACGGGTATAATTCGTGATGTTAAAGCACACTGAAATTTTAGCCGGATCACAAACAGCTCGTTATTTTTGTTTTCTTTTTTTTCGTTCTTATCACTCGTTTTTGTTTTCATCATAATTTTTTTTCCTTTTCGTTATCATTTTTTTTGTTCACAAGAAGCTACCAAATCTCGGTGATAACGCTCTAAGCAACAATGCAACGCACCAGATCGACGAACGATCCGACAATCAATATCATTATTTTTGTTCGTTTTTGTTTTCTCATTATTATAATTTTTCTTCGTAATTTTCCACCGATACGTCAATAGTAATTTCCGTCGATCACAAGCCTCCTCGCACTAATTCCTCAGTCGTCTTATTAGGAGACCCAGTCCCGCGTTTATCACAAAAGATTCTCGTTTTTTTTTATTGAACATCGAACTTGTCTCACAACCGTGTTATCGATTCTTTCTTTTTCATTATTTTCATTTTCTATTTTTTGTTTTGTTTTCTTCGATTTTTCCACGAGACTGAGCTTTTCGTTGCAAACGGTTTTTCTCTGTTCACACACTAAGTTTTACAAGCGACGTTATTTACGAGTTTTACACAGTTCTGGGTCGTTTTTTGTATTATCTTTTTTTTTGTGTGTGTTTTCTCTTGCTTAATTTTTTCTTTTACTCTCCTCGAGTCACATTTAATTCTACTCCTACGTTTACGTGGAGGCAGTAGCACATCTGTGTGTTGTTGTTTATTTCTTTTTGTTTTTTTTAAATAACTTTTCTCTTCCCCCGAATTCTTATAACGGAGGCTCCCAAATTCGACGAACGATGCCGATTTTTCATTTTTCGTTTCTCAAAATAAGCGATTTTCTATTTGTTTTTTAAGTTGCGTGGGTGTGTGTGTATATATATGTTTATGTATATATACATACATAATTATTGACGAATCGAAAGCGAGATATTTTAGAATTGCGATTTGCGAAAACAAAGGTTCATCGCGCGGTACGAAAATCTGGGAGCACCGGTTTACTTAGTATCACAAGATTACGCCTAGAGATGAACTAATTTTCCGTCTGTTCTTTTTTTTGTCATCACGTCATCATCTTCGTTTCGTTTTGTCTCTTCTTAATCTTCGTTCCACGATTTACACTCTAGACAACACTAAATATTGTTTTCCTCGTGTCAACGTTGTTTACATCTCGTTATAGCAATATATAGTTGGTATATATTCATCGAAACGTCCTAAAGATCTACGAAGCTGTTTCATTTTTTTTTCTTCATTTATAGTTTGTCTCTGTTTCCTTTTTTTTGTTGTTTTTTTTTGTTTCGTTTTTTTTTAAATATCCTCGATCAGCTCCCGTTTTAAAACTATGTAAATCCTTCTTTTTTCTTCGTCTCTCTACATTTGTGCTTCTAAAAGTCACGTCGTCGTGTCGAACGCAGCAGCGTTCGCGACGTCTTCTCGATATTTCGTTTGTATTTTGCGTATTTAAATTTTCATCGTTAATTCACAAATAGTGAATTTAATGACGCGTTTTACGAAACTCGTTGGGGCGAGAGGAGATCGAAGCGCGGTTCCCATTCTTTATTTCGTTTTGGTTAATTAGAGGTGTGGGTGTAACGAGTGTCGAAAAAATTCATCCGTTTATAATCATTTAGCAGCGATTATTCGTCGTCGATTCTACGGTATCTAGATACAAGAGTCGAAAAATTCTTTCACCAGTCTCGTGGCGAAAAACTTGATAGGGGGTATGACTTCGATATGTCGTATTGTAGTTTTTCTCATGATAAAAGGGAAAAGAAAAAATTGTAAAAAAACAGTAGTCTCCTCGAGAAAAAGTTTAAAATAAAATTCTCGTTATCGTACAAAGATCTTGGTTCTATAGAAAGGTGGAGAAAGATAGAGAGAGAGAGAGAGAGTGAGAGTGAGAGAGCGAGGGACAAGAAAAACGTAAGAACAATGATGATACGAGGCAGAAAAGTTTATATCAAAGCTTGTTCGTTAACGAATTACGTGATTATCGGATTGCAGCGCGATCCTCGACGTTCGAGAATTTTTACACGCAGCTCTTGACGATTGAAAAAATCGTCGTTATCGAGCAATCGCTTGTCGCAAGATCTTTCTACGTTGATGTAGGCCTGTATCTAGATACATATTGATTTTTTCTTCTTCTAATTTTCATACTCGAAGGATCGCTACGTGGTACTGCACGTGACTGGAGGAATTTCCTATCCTCCAACGGGGGGAGGGCTGAAAAGCCAAGGTTTCGTTTTCTCTCTAAATCAGCTAATTATCCAAAAATGTAAAACATTTCGCGATTTCAATAATCGAATATTCGCTCGGGAAAGAGTAAGCAAATAAAAAAAATAAAGCACAAGAGCATTCTGACCTCCGTTGGTGAATACGAAAATTCCAATACGGCCTGCGGACTAACGTTTAATTCACATCTCTGTTCTAATCGCAAATTATCGTCACTCATCGCTGATCTCGTGAAAATTACGTAATTCGTATTCTCTCCTACTTTCCACGAAGTTGAGGGAGACGATGCTGTTTTTTCCCCTTATTAATAAATTAGTGCGACGATCGACGTCGTCGTAGATCCGGAGGTGTGTATGAGTTTGTATGTGTGTGTGTTTGAAAAAATTGCCACGATATTTATCATCGAATCATTGTAATTATCGTGTTATTTTCTTCTTTTCCTTAGGTCTTGGATAAAAGTACCGAACGGTAGTAACAAAGCTTCTTTTTTTTCCGTCTTCGGACCACAGTATGTGTGTAATGCGTGTGCAAACAGACCCCTCTCGTCGTACTTCATATCTATACACATACATATTATTTTTTCCTTTAATGATATTTATGGTGTTTTAATAACGTAGTTGTACCGACATACCCAATCGAGAGGCACGTGTATATTAAATCGTAGCGTGTATAAGGGTTGCGCGGATATAGGGGTTTAGGGCTGTTTATCTCTCATCATCCTCTGTTCAGAGCAGAAAAATAACGACGATGAATACTTCTCTTAACGGTTCGAGCTCCGCAGAGCGAAGCGATACACGATGGATAAGGTCGTTTTCGAGGGAATTTTCTGACACACGCAGGCTCTGCTCGTGTTCGTTGTGTGGTCGGCTGTATCGTAAATTTTACTACATTTCGTTTTTTCTTTGTTTTTCTATTGTTTTTTCTGTTTAAATATATATATTATATATCATAGTATCAAGTACTCAGTGGTCAATCGGTCGACGACTTTTCATTTCATCTCGACATTGGTATAACCATTTTTCTTGTGTTTTTTTTGTCGTTTTCTTTATTTTTTGTTTATTTTCATATTTTTCGTTCTAATCGAGTACGGTTCGTACGATTCTACGGGCTACGCTTTTTTCATTTTTTCTTTATAGCTGTTTTTTCAGATCCTAAATACTGGTCGGGGCTCGCTCCCTCGGGCTCACCCGTGAGTTTTGTCCCCTTGGGTATATTTATACACACATATATATAGATATATATATATATTTTTTTTGTATATATATATTATATATATTTGTATATACATATACACATTATATCATATACGATGTTAATTATACGTGTGTGTATTTTTGTTTGTTTTTGTTTTTTAAGCCAAGTTTTATCTCATTTCAGCGTTAAAGTTAATCATATTTTGTTTGTTTTGTAACACGATCGTAATATATATGTATATATATATATATATATATATATATATTTACATTTACTATCTACAATTATCTACACATCAAGAAACGGTTAGTTGTTAATCTTTTTTTCCTTTTCATCAGCGTTTTCGTGGCATTGTGTTCTTTTGTCTGTTTTCAATTATTTGCATATTAATCGTCAGCAACATCCGTGTTTTGTGGTGTTTGGCGTTGTTTATTTCTTTTCCAATCAACTACCACGTGTTCGTCCTCAATGCCTCTCGATTTCCGTATCACTTTTATCGTTCTCTCGCTCGCTCGCTCTCTCTCTCTCTCCCTCTCTCTCGCTCTTCATCAATCATCAATCACAACTTAATAATTATTTTGTATCCGTACACATTCACTTTATCGACATCGAACAGAAAAATTCTCAATCACTCGGCAATATTTGTCTCTCTTCCTCGGTCGTTTCGCCTTTTCACAGGTGCGATTGCTTACGGAACGTACGTCAATTAATGAGAGTTGCGTATCAAACGATTATTTAATATAAAAAAAAAAATAATAATAATAATCAATAAATCGATAAACAATTACTACGATTATAATTCATCATGATCATCGACATATTCATAATTTATCGTGTCACCCTGTGCAAACGACGAGAACGGCGAGTCCGTGAATTTTTCAACGTAAAACGATATATAAAATAATAAAATAAATACGACGCTATAATTAAACGAGTACAAAGTAAACGGTTGGTTATAACCAAAGAAAAGTCTATCGCTGGCCGAGGGACGAATGCGATCGATCAGGCTTGGCGCAACTAAATGGTGAAAATCGTCTCCAACGCGACTCTCGTGCCATTTTTCGTTTGATTCTCCAATATCCCTACGGCCCTATCTTCGCTGCCAATTTATCGTTTTCCTCTCGTTTCTTTTCTTCCACCCACTATCTTTTCATTTTCTCCCATTCTTGCGTGGCTATGTCGTAGCTACTTTAGCGAGTTCCTTCGTCTCGCGCGAAGAACGTTGCGCGGGCTCGCTCGCCTCACACTTATTCTCACGAATCTCAAAACGTAATCAGAGCCATCGAGCTACCGTCGTTAATAACGTACGAAGCGTCGAGGTTTATTCATTTCATGCGACTCGATTAATCTCAATCGGAGGCTGCGTGACCCCGTAATTTTCACGTCTCTCTTCTTAATGTCATTATTAGTCTTCCTCTGATCTCTCCTGATACTTGGGGGAAAGGGTCGCAAATTGGTAGTTTTTTTAATTTCGCTTTCTTCTTCTTCTTCTTCTTCTTCATCATATTCTTCTTCCTCTTCCTCTTTGACCACCGTGCGAATCCTAAGTTCAGGTAAGATTAGGCTGCGGCGTTGGCGGAGGTGTCGACGATGACATTGGCTGCCAGAACGAGGCCGTGTCCTATATGAATGCCCAACACTCTAGCGTCTTGACCACAAAATCTTCGTGGGGTGCCAATGGCTCGTTGCCGTATGTACTACACGACTGTGTTCTGCCTTGGTAGAGATCACCATCTAACCATAGACCGAACTTTCCACTAGGAAGAAAAACAATAAGTTCGATTAACGATAATCGTCAAAATTTATGAATTTCACGACGATATAAATAATTTAAAAAATTGATTACTTACTCTCCAGCTCCGATAGCCAGACTCTCGTTGTTTCCCTTGATAAAGTACAGATTATCACCGGTCCAGTTGAATGCCTGGAACTTCGGTGTAAACCTGAACAGGAGTGATTCACCGGTACCATAAAAGTGATCACTCACGTGGAGTGAATTTGAGGTCAGAGCACCGAATACCTAAAAAATAGAAGAAAAATACATTCCATCGTCATTCACTACTCATTTTCTTCTCTGTCGAGTCAAGATTCAAGAGCTCATGCGTAAACGCTTAAACATATTTTACGATAATCGATGTTTCACTTACATTTCCTTCGGTGTCTTCGATGACAAGTAGAATGGGACTCTCGACCTTCGCCATTTTTCTGTACATGCTGTTGAGACTGAAACCATGTTGGCTCGTGCTGAAAACGAGAGTCCATAAATAGCCCTCGGCTCTCGCTGGTAAATGACGACAGAGATGTTCTCTGTGGTCGTCGCTCAAAATTTCGGTCGTGCCGACGAGATCTGGTGGTATTATGTCGACATCCAACGATATCGCGCTGTTCGCGTATAGCGCTCGCCTGAGCTCCTCGCTCATAGACAGTACCTGAAGGTAAGGAAAACAAAAAAGAAATTCGTTATTAATCAATTCCTCCTACAAAACAAAATTATGGACACGTACAAGTTCAAGAAAACAATGATTCCTTGAATCGTTTCGATACCAATCTACACCTACTTGGACATATAAAGGGTGCATTGCACAGCCATTGAAAAAAATGCCAATTTTATAATCAATAAATTATTCACTCAGAAAAGCAAAAGTGATGCAGTTTTTTTTGCCTGGCTATGCAATTAGGTGAATTTTCCGACAAGACTGAAACGAGCAAGATACAAAATTGTATATACGAAAATATACGCTCTTTTTCTTCGTTAAGAAAAAAATTGCTGACAATTCCGAGTTCTAATTTTTGTGACGAGACTTTCGTTATGCGAAAGAATCTTCAATCTTTTCTCGTTTCATTCCCGACCTACGACTACGTTGTGCTCAATGAAATTCTAGTAACGTGTTACGTCAGTATAACAACTGCGGTGCGACATATCGATGAGCCATCTATGTATACGCACACATATATATAAATATGTATATGCACGTTTACGATTAAACATTAAACGAACCAACGCGAGGATGCTGAACATACAATCAAATCTAACAATTCGTTTCTAATTTCTAAACACAACTATATAGAGCACAATTTATTGTTAACTATGCATCCAGTGTTGTCTCGTGTTGTATTTTATTAATTGTTTGTTTTATGCTTGTTATGTAAATTGCTGTATCATTTTTTCCCCATAATCCATTGGTAATTGTGTTCGACTATTTTGCATGAAATATCATGTGTCAAAGTTTGGTCTTTTGGACGATAAAATTACACAGACAATTAAGACACGAGTGATGTAAATTATGGTTCGTCGATATCGTGTGCTGTTAACATTCTGGTTCTGGTGCTGGACGTAAGAAATATTCGAATATGGAGCTGTGCCTGGAGAGAAAGAAAGGTAGGAGAACACGACGAAAAATAAAACGATTCGTTGTTCTTGACGAGACAAGGACGTCGCGAAAAGTTACCTCGCTGAAAATTGTAAACCGTCGATATTCGTCAGGTTTGTTAAAACACGCAGATTTTACGCTTTTTAATTAACGAATCATCAAAAAATCAATTATTTTTTAACGTTTCGTTAATAACTCATCTTTCTCCCCTACTTCTCAACAATTATCCAATTACCGTGTACAAAACAAATCGTATCCAATAATTTTTATATAGGATAAAAAGTTGTTACGTTCGGAAGTAAAAATGTATGTTGTTTTTGTTTCTAAATGTAACTCGTATTTCTGTCCGAGTGAGTCACGTGAAATAAATTAATAAAACATGATTTCTTTTTTTCTCATTGGAATTTCCATACTCGTCGAGAAATGGCGTCTCGTTGAGTTTTTCGTGTATCTCGTCGTATCGTGATTTTCTTCTTTTTCTTACCGATCGAAAATATCGATCGAACGTTTCGCGAGAGATCGGTACAGCGAGGTCGGATAAGGAACGCGTGTGCCGAGCCTCGCTGGCCCTGTACTCAATGTCTCACCATCCGGGTGTGCGCATGGAAAATGTAATGAAAAAAAAAAGTTTGCTCTACGCGCGTTGATACTTCTCTCCCTCTTGCGATTACAAGTTTTTTTTCTTTTTCTTTCCCACCCGTTTTCTAGTCTTCAAACGTTCCGCGCGAATATTTCGCGTGCGTCGAGGAAATTTGTGCAAATCTAATCGGATCTCATGATCGAGGCTTGTCACGATAGTCAGAAAAGCGTGCGAGACGAATTAACGACGGTCGCTCTATATCGATGAGAAGCGAATCTTGTCGTTCGATCGAACGATAAGAAAAAAGAAAAAAAAAGAAGTTTAGCCAGTCAGCCACGTTGTTTTCTTCCTCGTACGTTTATCTCTATTTTTTTTCTTTAATTAAGCGTGAAACGATAAAAATTAATATGAAATTATTTGAGCGAATTTTTTTTAATATTCTTTTTTTAATTCAATGAAAAACCTTCGAATCGAATGGAATGGATGACAAATTTTTTTTAAGGAATACCATAGTGACGTACGAAGGCCGATTGTCAGTACGTGACGATAAAGCTTCTGTTTTGTATTTGAAAAACAAAGTTGCGATAAAATAGTTCAAGGTTGTATGATGGAATTTCAATAATAATTTGTAATTATATTATTGTATCGAGGAGGGTTGACTCGACTTGGGTCAATTGCGAGTAATCTCCCAGAGAGCCAGCTGCGATATCGAGCCGATTAGCGGAGGGATTTGAATATTAACGAGGGTATCAAACTAATCTCTGGGATTGTGGTCGAAACTTTTTTTTTAATTCGATAAATCGCCGACTTAAAAGCCATCTGATAATTTCATCCGGATGAGATTTGGACTCGAGTCCTATTCGAGAGAAAAACATAATACGATAAAAATGTATGATTCATGATTAAAAAACATATTGCCAATTATTTTCCTAACGGTATTTTAAGATTAATTAAATTAAATCCTCGCATTATAAATTTCTCTATTTTAATTACCATTATAAAAATTGTTCTCAGAATTATTTGTCAATTTCTCAAATCGATGACGAAATATCCGTTATCGATTACAACGAACGACGACACCGTCGGGACTTTAGTAACGGGTGTTTTGTTTACTCTGACTTTTTCATTTGCATAACGGATCCCGCGAGAAATAGACAAAGATGGTAAAAGTGGGATAGATAAGAATAACGAGTGGATAGAGAGGCCTTCGTACGAGGACTGGTCTCAATAATACACGAGAAATATAAATTACGATCGGGATATCGTTGAACGCGATGAATAGAGCGAGATAAAAAGGTCAGGAATTAAAATATTTCATTTTCATTGAGAAAAAAAAACAACAACAACAACAAACAAAATTAAAGCTCGATTATCGTTGATCACTGGTCAGGGTTGTTTCGAGGGTTGATCTTGAAAACGAGAAACGTATCCGAAGGCGAGTAGCGAATTTTATTTTCTCTTTATCTCAATACGTGCTCGATCAGTAAAAACGAGTTTGATATTTTCTCGACTCCTGAATGTTGGGGGAACAAAAAATAAAGAATTTAAAAAAAACGTCGAATTCCTCGATACCAGGCGAATTTCTTCATCACGAATCGTGAAGAGTTACGAATCTTGGAGGAAACGAAAAAAAACTGCGTATTTACGTCTGGCGACTTAGTCACGGTTACCCTTTCACTCAATCGCCTCTCGTAGCCGATAATACGCGACGGTCTTTATTCTTTTCATTTTCTGTTTTTCTTTTTTTTTCGTACGAAAAACATCGCGCGAATAACTCACGAGAGTGAAATTTCCTTGTCTCGATCTCGTTTAATTTCTCTCTCTCTTGTGCGATTTCAGGTGCCGTTCGATCATCTCGTCATTTTCCCAGTCACGGATTATTTTTAACGATCTCGACGACGTCGAGATATTTCGTCGATCGAAAAGAAACGAACGATAGCCGACGACTCGTCATTTCTCAAAAAAAAACATTCCTCACTTTTTAAACTTTTTAATTTCAACTCCGTCAAATTTTCAATTCAATTATTATCTTTATAATAACAATCGAATTATATTTTAATTGTAAATTTTCCTACTTTTAACAATTTTGTAATTATCGTCAAGCGATTCGACGATAGGAATACGATTTACCTCGAGATTTTCTCCCATTGTCTCGATACCTTAGAAAAGAAAAAATCGATAATAATCGTTCGAACGCGATACCTCGACGTTCGGTAATCGCAGTCGTTCGTGTGCAACACGAGAAAGAGATGCATCGAGGAAAGGTCGAGGCTGATGCGTTTGCCACTGCACCGCACGATATTGCATATCGAGAATCCCTCGTAGAATTATGCAAGTTACATATTACCCGGACGAATGCCAATTAGAGCTTGTGCCATTACACATTTCTGCCTATTTCATTGAAAAGACAAGCAAGGGGGTTGCGGGGGGTGGGGTTTGAAAAAACGAAAAAAAAGCACGCAACATCAAAACATCCTGCGATAAATCACTCGTGAAAAGCGTCGATGGTGAGAGACGACACGCGGGGAGAGATTTTATAAATAGAATCAGTGAGTGACTGTGTTATTGCTTTTTTCGCCGTCGAAGATAAAATGATAAACGTATCGTATTCGTTATAAAAAAAAATAAGCGTAGAAAAATGCGTGCGTCGCCTCCACTTTCGATCGTAGGCGATACGTTTTTTCTTTTTGCAGTGTGAGTGTGTTTTTTTTCGTTCACAGTCGCGAGGGCGTCGAGTTCGCTTTGCGTAAATTAATTATACGTGCGGTGGGTCTGTGGCAATGACGGGTTCGAGATTGTAATACCACGGCGTACGATCTAAACACCTCGAAGCGATATTCAATAAACTCGTTGCAAAATCCGGATTTTATGAAATTTATTAATTTTTCATTGTGACGCGACGGTGAGATAAAACATTTCTTTTTTTTCTATTTTTGTCGACTGTTCGAGTTTTATCGAGGGTGAATTTTTCTCATTAAATTCGATAAAAATTCGACGATTTCGAAATTTATCGGAAAGAATGAAGATCGAACGATTTTGTGGAACCATCGAAATTCGGCGAATTTTGATGGAAGAAACGGTGGATCGATCTATCGATATTCGAGAAAGAACGAATCAACGAACGATCGTGGGAAATGGTCCAATTATGATTGGATTAACGTGAATTGGGTGAACGAATGTAAGAAAATCAATCGATCTTTTGTTTCCAGTCGATAATCCTTTTATCGATTAACCGACGATACGAAATCAAGATTTTCCACGATAATCGTAAATAATGAGATCGTTACGTTTTTTTATCCTCGATGTAAATAAGATCTTGTTCGCGTCGTTTCTCGCTCTCTTTCTCTCTCACACTCTTTCTTTCTCTCGGTTATTTGTCGATCTTACCGATAGCATCCTCGACGAATGTTGAAACACGTAGTTCAAAATTGAAAAAGCGTCCGCCGCCGTCATCTCGTCGATTTAATCAAAACCCAAAAGCAAAACAAATGAAAATTGCTCAAATGATCAAACACGAATTTCAATAATTTCACCGAACTTTGATCAATCAACGAATCCCCAACTATAATAAACCTTTTTGATTTTTCGTTTCTTTAAATCCAATCTCTCGTCTACGCTCGACGATTATGAATAGGAAACGAACAATTTCTTTCAAGACCGTACAGTTCGAGGCGCGAATGATGACTGAACTGAAAACGCTTTTATCCGGTTCACGTTATTCGATCCCCGGGGACCAAATAAGTGCAGCTACGGATCTCGTTGCACGAAGGTACCACGATCCTTCGGTTTTACTTGTCTCTGGTGTCTGTGTGTATGGTTGTTCGCTGGTACGTACATCGAGCACTCCCCTACCCTTCCTTCTCGACAAGATCGAGTCCTTTCTTTTTTCTCACACGTATACGTGCACACAACGATCGCGAGGCTTTCGTCTCGATATCTTTTGCCTCCCTGTGATCTCTCTCTCTCTTTCTCTTATACAGTCTTTTGCCTTTGCTCATGATTCTCTCGGCTAAAGGATCAAGAAACTTGCCTGACCTCGACTCGATTTACGAAAGTCTCGACGACGACGACGTCTACGACGTACAACATTATTGCTGTACATATATAGATGCTGTACATATATATTGTACATATATTTATATATATATCGTATATATATAAAGCGCGTTTGTTTTTACCCGCGAAAATATCCGAGTCCCTTGAAGATAAACAGACGTCTCATCAATAAGATTATCGAGATCGTTCGTTTTCACTGGGCGAATAAAATTTTCGTCTCGAAATTGTATTTTCAACGAGATATCGGTTCGTGTTTAACGATTTGGCTATAAATAGAGGCTTTTTTATATCGATGTGAAACGAGAGACTCGGGATGAAACACCGAGATTTCGTTGTCTTTTATTCCGGTACTCGTATATTTTTTTGCTTTATTTTTATCTTTTTTTTTTGGGAAATCAATGTGTGTTTAATTTTAGAATTATTCGAGTTCGAGGGTGTTGAGCGATAATTTTAAAACGTCGCGACGGAAGATTACGATGTAATCGAATTATCGGTCGTTGGACTGAATTTTAGCCTTTTTTTCCTCTCACTCTCCTCGATCGATCGTCGATATCGACGTTTCTTCGTTTTTCGATATTTCTGGAACGAAATGATAAGAAACCGCGAGAGATCGGTTGCCCGAGATTGTCAGGCGATAATCTGGCGATTATGACGTTACGACGATTTGAATGCAAGTATAAATAAAGAATCGATCGATCAAAAATAATTATTCAATTTTAATTCGATTTTTCGGCAGAATTTGAAAATATTTCTTTTTTTACTTCTCCTGGGACTAATAGACGAAAATAATAATTAGCAACACGATCGCGAGATATCGAGTAAGATTCTAAGCCCGGTGTTCTCGCTACTCTCGCGTGCATCTCGTGGCGAGCGATCGGCGTAGCTCAAAAGGTATTTTTCGCTCTGTGCCCTCTAAAGTGAGGCGATCTCTCAAGGAGATCAGGAAGCAAAGTGCCCGGCGCTCTTGCCTTACCCAAAGTCCATAGCGGATGAAAACCGGAAAGATATTTCGAAACTGTGGCGCCACCGCGCTCGAGGCGAAGTAAAAAAAAAAGAAAATAAATAAAATAAGAAAAAAGAAACAATCTTCGATCTTTTATTCGCCTTACGATAAATGCCATTTTTTTCTTCTTCTTCTTTTATTTCATTTTATTTTTTCACGAAGGTCGCGACGAATGAAAGAAGAAACAAACGAGAATTGACAAAACATAATAATTTCGTATCGACGAGCATCTCGTTAATCGACGATACAATCAACGACCCGAAATAATGACCTAGGATATAAATTTGCAAAAAAAATGAAAAACGAGAAAAAAAATCAATAAAATCTTCAGGTTTCCGGAGATAAATCGATGATAAATTAATTTCTCGTTCGATATATCGAGATTTAAAAAAAATGTATTTTTCGGTGGGTGTTTTGTAATAGCGGAACGAGTTGGAGCGACCTGTAAACGTACGAGGTCGCGTTACACGAGGCCACGATTTTAATCAAGCAGGAGAGATAGAATTTTATAAAGTGTTATTGATAGGGAAAAAAAGAAAAAAAAATGGATCACATGTGTATAAGCACGTAGATATATCCGGTATTGATTCAGCGTTCAATAACATTGAAATTATAGAAACGGTATAACGGAATACCTGCATATTTTGAAGGGAAAAAACGTATATAGACAACTGTTAAACAGTGTGATCGTGAAAGAGAACTACAATATTTTCAATCGTTTTAATTTCCAATCGATCATCCCGATCGTTTACGGTAAAATCGGGTGAAACGATTAAAAAATCGTTTCGACGACCACGTTTGACCCGTATTTTTGTTTCGTCGTAATCATAACGACTATCACATACGTAACGTGAAAAAGGGAGATAAGCGTATTAAAAAAAAAGTAAGGAATAGAAAAAAAATAAAAAAATTCAAACGCAATAACGTTATCGCCAAGACGAGCTACGCACTTTGTCCACTCTCGTGTCTGCGGATATTCATAAGCATTGGCACGTGCGAGTATTATTTTTCTCGTGTTTTTTTTTCTTTTTTTTTCGTTAAATAATAAATTTACTAATCGCGTTTTATCGAGGCGTAATTAATGTAGCTATCGTAATGGTTTTTCTTGGAACGAGTGCGAAGTTTTTCGATAACGCTTGCATCGACGAATAATAACGAGAGAATTTTTTGTCGTCTTATTTCTCGCTCTAATTAAACGAAATTTAATTCCCTCTCTTCTCCACTTTTGAGAAAAATATTATCGACACAGGTGGGCGATTCGGGCGTTACGCGTTTCGATAATATTTGAAATTGAGAGAAAAAAAAAGAATATGGCGCGCGTGTTTGTCAAGCTTTTGTGTAAATAAACAGATAACGCGTTCGAAGATTCTTCGCGTTATTACGCCATATCGGAGCTCTTTTCTTTTTTTATATTTTTAATCGTGAAATTTTCGTCTTTTTCTTTTTTTTTTGTAAAATTGTGGTCGAATTTTGAATGAGATTCGTTCGTCCGGAAAAATTAGGGCTAGAGGCGTGTAAAATGAGAAAAGTGTGAAAGGTAATCGAACGAATTGCATTTTTTAAAGCTCGACAAGATTGTGACAAGGAACGAGCACGATTAATAAAATGTCGACAAGTATGGAGATTTGATTGTGCAATTATTTTTGTCATAATCGTTTCGTCGTTTAAAATGCGGTTTAACGCATTAGCGCGCATTATCTATGTTCATTGGCAAATTTTTCAAACACGAGTTTTTACATATAATTTTTTTAATTTTCAACGTTTTATTATCAAAGTTCATCCAACCTTTCGTCAAAACGATAAACATCGAGGGTTGATCAATCTGATAAGAACGAGAACGTAGTAACTTGAAATAGTGACTTTTTATATTAATAATTGAGAGAAAAATATGGAATTTCTTTTTATAGATTTTTTTTCATACGAACATAAATTTATCTAAATTCTTTTTTAGCGGAAAATCCTAAGGCTGATGGGAAATCTTTACGAGTTTATTTGCAAAGTATAAGAGAAATACGAGAAAATGTCAAAAACGTCGGATTTTGACAATTCAAAAAATTAAATTAAATAAAGAATAAAAAATTGCAGCGTTTTATAGAAAATTCGGATCAAGACAATATTATCGCATATCCATTTCCGAAAATTTATACGCCCTTGTATCAAATATTTTGTGCACACGTACGATAAAATGTACATACGTCGTTAAAAATAATTTTTCTTTTTTAGCGGAAAATCTTTCGGCTAATTGGCAATCTTTACGAGTTTATTTGCAAAGTATAAGAGAAATACGAGAAAATGTCAAAAACGACAAATTTTAACATTTCAAAAAAATAAATAAAATAAAACATAAAAAATGCAGCGTTCTATAGAAAATTCGGATCAAGACAATATTATCGCATATCCATTTCCGAAAATTTATACGCCCTTGTATCAAATATTTTGTGCCAACGTACAATAAAATGTACATACGTCGTTAAAAATCATTTTTTTTTCTTACAAAATAACGATAATTTAATATTTTAAACTTTCACGCGTATAACGCGAATAAAAATTTATCGTACCTTCGATCTCTGCTTGAGAAATTTCGTGATCTTGGTGATCGGATTGGGAAACTTCGACCTCGGCATTTTGATGAGAATTTTACGAAATTTCGAAGTTGACGATTCCAGCTTGACCGATTAAAATTGATCGTACGTACGGAGGAAAAAAGAAACGCGGGGCGTTTCGAAGAATATTTTCTTTTTTTTCAAATCGATTTTTCCACGATAAAAAATCATGCACCGATTTCTCGTTCGGCTCGTTCGTAACTCGAGTCCGTAGCTGTTGACCACGTACGCCACTAAATAGGAGCGCAGGGAGTGCGTGCAGCGCGCGTCCGCGTTTGAACCTTTCTAGAAGTTTTCGTTCGATTCACGAGGTTGCACACGCACAGCTGGTCCGAAGTGAGCAATGCGTATCAGGCATGAAACGATCAAGAAGAAAAAGAAAGAAAAAAAAGATCGAAGCGATATTTCCCGAAAACAAAAATATTTTTGAAATTTTCTTCTTTCGAGAAATTTGTTTTTCGTCGAGTAAAAAAAAATTGTTCAATTTCACAGTCACGTACGATTATTAAAAAATGTTCAGGTTTTTTGACAATTGGCAATTGCGAAGGAAAAATCTTTGTACGAGAAAACGTTTTTTTTTTTCACAGATTTTGAAAACGTCGAATTTACAAACGGTGATAATAAAATTTCGACGTTTCTGTCCTCTTGGTAAAAACCAGTTTTGTTTCGAAAACAGAAAAACTTGATTATCGTCCTTTTTTGTGCACTTTTTTTCTTTTTTTTAAAGAAACGCGAAATGTCAACTCGATCTTGAATTTTTATTCACGGAGAATTGTTTGATGGGTGAAAAATTATTGAATTATTGTTTTTTTTTCTTCCGTTTTTCGTTTATTGACGATCACTGGTAAAAATCCTCGAATTTGACGATATTTCGGTTTGATCGAATGATATAGGAATAATCGTTACGATTAATTGTTGCAATATTGTAAAATAGTCTGTTTATATATCACGAAACGACCTTCACTTCACGAGGACTAAAGTCGTACTAAGCTGCGTCAACGTAAGCGCTCGTAGTTATAGGCTTACACGCCGTTACCTCGGTGCGCATGCGTCCGCGCCGGCGTGCGATCATTCGCCTATACACGTGCGCTTGTACCTGCTCCAAGTCGAGCCCACACGTGCTAAATGCATTTCTATATATATAGCTTCGTACAAAATCGCCGAAGTGGGGAAGAACCGGCGTTTTTGCCAAACGATCAAAAATTCATCGAAAATATTTGTAATTTTTACAAATTTTACGAAATCGAAGAAAATCGAGCGATTTTCAGTCCGACGAAAAGAAGCAAAGCATCGCTTTTTTTTAAATACGCGTTCCATAATATTCTCTTATCAGTTGATGCAATCGAGACGAATTAAAATATTGATTTCCCGAATTTGGAAAGCGTTCTTTTTATACGAATCAATGGCGAATGAAATAAACAGAAAGAAACGAAGAAAAAAATAATTATTTGCACAACTGGGCGAGAGGGACGATCGATTTTTCGTAAGCTTTGTCACGAGGAATCCTTGACGTTAAAAATAATTAATGTGTCATTTTTAAAGTAACGCGTGCAGAGTGAATTTTTTTTACGGAATGGAAAAACGTACGTAACGATTGAACGAGAAACAAGTGAAAATATTTTGTTCAATGAGAAAGAGAAAAAAAAAACACGAACGAAGGGAGAAACTCGGACGAGACTGGACCGAGAGACAGGGAGGTGAAAATGTATGGGAAGCGAACTCTCGTTGCTATTTTAGTTCATGGACGAAGTAATACTAAACTTTATGGAATGCAGGCGAAAGCGCAAGGGTGAAAAGGCGTTCGGGAGAAAATATAGAGCTCCGTCTACTAAGAAGAAGAAGAAGAAGAAGAAGAAGAAGAAGATGAAGAAGAAGACGAAGAAGAAGAAGACAACGACGTCGACGACGGTCGATGACCCCAGCGAAATTGATTAACCCCGAGATTGATTGAAAGCCGAATGTCTCTCGCTATCTCGTACTCATCGACCAACCCAAAACATCGCCACGTTATATTTTTCCATTTAAAAGTGACAAGCGTATTAAAAAAAAACTAAAAAGTAAAAAAAAAGTTAGAAAAATGCAATTACCCTCCAATTGACATTGGAACAAAACTGTTATGAATCGTTGCGAATTTTTCCAACGATTCGAGTTACGCGAGAAATGAAAATTCGCCTTGATCTTTTCAACTTGACTAATTCTCGTTGCATTTTCCACTTTGTCTGAAAATGATAAGCGTCCAACGCGTGGGTGTCCTCGAACGTTGATTTCGCTACGAGGCGTTTAACGGTGGCATTTTAAAACGGACGTTATTTACCTACGAAAATAGAAAAATAAAAAAATAAAAAAAATGAAGAAACGAAAATTAAAAAAAAGGGAATACGGAGAGACGATAAAGAGGAATGAGAATGATCGAGCGTTTGTCGTAATTTCCACGGGTCAATGTCGACTTGGCGTGACATCTTAGAGGAGTACCGAGGACAAACCGGCAATACGAGATGCTTCTCAATTCGCAATTTGCATCGCGCGCGCATAACTTTGCGGGTATAAAATTATTGTTACGCGCGTACGCGCGATGCTTTTCACGGAAGATCTATTATTGCTCTCGTCGTCGAACAATTGTATAAATATTTTTATCGAGCGGTCACGAGGAGAAAAATAACGCGTGATTAAAGCGAATCGAAAGAGAGGGAGAGAGAGAAAAGAGAGAGAGAGAGAGAGTGAGAACGTACGCGCGCGTTAATTTCCCGAAGACAAATTGCATTTGTTCGGGAAAGCTTGAAAAATAATAATTAATCGATCACAATTTCGAAATACAAAAAAGAAAATGACGAATAAAACGACTTGGTTGGTTTTATCGATTTAAACCGAAAAGATGAGACAAATTTTTTTCGATATGTAAAATTAAATGCGAATAACGATTTTTTTAAACAAATGAAAAATGAAGAAACGGTAGGCGTCGAATATATTTTAGAACGAAACTGATTATGGAAATTTGAATTTGGCTCGCGTGCTGCAAAAAAATAAATAAAGATGTTGCAAACTTCTTCGCACTCACATGACGTTACATTAGAGGCGCGTTTTAGAATAAATCTCGAGATCTTACGAAAATTTATTCGCTATACGCGTGGGTTTATCGGTCTCTCGTGTGGGACGACGTGTGTTGAGGCAAGATGTGTGGCGCATTGTGAAAAAAAAACATCGTAAAAGCGAGAAAGAGACGGAAGAAAAATAAAAAAAAAGAGAGAAAGAGAGAGAAGCGACGAAGCGTCTGTAAAAAGTTGGAAGATCGAACCGAGTTAAAAGTAGCCGAAAAGTTATAGGGCAATGGACGACGAAACGGAATGCACATTTGGCTCTGGAGTCGTGCTTGAATATTTTATAAACGAAAATGTAAAATAAAACACAGAAAAAAAGGATCAAGAAAATTTTCCTAACAAAATCGTTGAGAAACTTTGTACGAGTCCGATCTTCAAAATCGACGTTGGAACAAATTCTAAAAATTAAACGAACCCCCCTCCTCCTACGAAAACTTATAATTTAATCACAAAATCATAAAATCGCAATTGGGTGAGCAATGAAACGAGAGCCCTTCGTCGTCTTGATCGACGAGCCGAGAAAATATTTACCAACGAGGGGCGGATGAAGAAAAAATAAAAATAAAATCCCTGTCGTAAATCCATCGACCTCGCGTTTGGGGTCGGAGATGGTCAATGCCAGGTCGTTGGAAAAATGAAGACCCGGGCCGGGAACGAGACCCAGAGCATATCGGATAAGTAAATGTCCAAACGGGACCGGGGAGTCGACGATTCGAGCGAGTAATTTTCGCGTACGTCATCGCGACGTAAAAATTCCGGGTAGGGTCGTGCAATAAAATTTATTTTTCCCTCGGGGTAACGAGCGTGACGACGAGCACGTGGGACGGGATCAAACGTCAGACATTTTTTGAAATATCAATATTTCCATTCTCGACCGTGTGATACTTTTTACTTTTTTTTCGTCGTTCGAATAAAAATGGTTGAGAGAAAAAATCTAAACCAAACGAAGAATAATAAAATAAAGAATTATGAAAAAAAATTGAGACGATCATAAATTTAGCGATATTAGTTACAGTGAAATAAGGACGATCGGTAGAAAATCTATCCTGCGTGACAAATCTCTAGGATTTTTCTCCAGTTTATACTTCCTAATTCTTTAAACGAGAGAGGACTCGAAAGATGAGCCAGGTAGGATTTTCGATTTTCTTAGCGCGTATGGCAAAGGGATTTACGGTGCTTCTCGTCTCGCATCGTCGAGCTTTGGATCATAACGTGTTATTAATTTCGTTAAGGCGATTCGAGGTAAACCGTAAGGATCGACGAGGGTACGTGCCCGAAGGATTATGCCATAAACCGTAACGAAAACCGAGAATTTACCAAATTTATAATTTCTCGATTCTCGTTGTATTCGAAGAAATTGTAATAATCGTACGTGATTCGTTGCACGTACGCGATTTCGAATAATTTCGTGCTCTATCGATTATTCTCAACGCAAACATGTGCGAATAATCGACGAATTGCCTATGAAAATTTTTAATTTTCATCTCAAGGATCTCTGGAGTCAAAGTGTCACTCGGCTTCGATCAAACACGAATGTGGGAAAAGGCGAGGGTTCAAAGTTTCGCGGATGGCGTTCCTGCGAGATAAGAATAAATGATCGATGGACTCTCTCCGTCTTCGATATTTGGACGATCTTACAACGTCTCTGTGAGCTTAGGACAGCCAACGATGAAAACAAGATCGACGATCCGTGAAAGTTTCGTAAAATTTCCATCGTGAACAATTAACGGTCGAAACGATAAATATAAAGACGAGGAAAGATTGTCGAGGGATACAAAATATCGTAATTTAATTTTTTTTGGTTTTACCGCGAGACATTCGTCGAACCGTAAATTGTAAATGGAATTTTTACATCGAGGATTCGACGGCTTGGCACTTTGCGCATCTTTGAAAAAAGAAGCTCGCTCCGACGAATAATACACGGGACACCTGTAGACGATGTACTCTGTGAGTCATTGCCTCGTTACGAAGGTAAATTATTGAGAATAATCGATGCGACGAAGAGCGTTTGTGACTTGACGGTAACGAGGTCGGTTTTTACTCGTTGAAACGTTTGAAGTAAGTAGAAATAAAAAATATTATAGTAATAATAGAGAGATGATGGAAATTGTCGGAAATGTTGTGAGGGACGGAGGGGAAGGAATAAACAAGGCTGTGAATACCTTCGAGAATTTGGCGATGAAATGGTTGAACTGGTTCGAGTTGAAAATAGTATTTGAAAGAAAAAATAAACGCGAATGTAGAATTCGGTTCACACTTGGATTAATGACGTCGCGATGAGCGAGGGTGGCTCTGTTTTTGAATACGAAACAAAACAGGCACGATGGCGCGGGTCTCTATACGTGGATGTCTAACACTCGGCGTGTATTTGGGAACGAAGGAGAAAGATGAACGAAAAAAGATATTTGGCGAGGAGCCAGATACATCGTGCCACATAAAACTCCTGCTGGCGATTCAACTCTCGTGGCCTTCTCGCCGTTGCGTTTTATCCACAATGTGACGAAAACTTTCAGGGTCCTATGGGAACAAGATATCGAGTGTATTTCATTGAGTGTAGAACAAAGATGAGGATTTACGAATGAGGAAATATCGAATTTTCATGTTTTTTTGCTTTTTGACGGATAAACTGGAACAAACTGAGATTAAGAACGTCATATTCGTGTTGTACGGGAAATTTCCGATTCCGTAACGTCCAATTGAAGCCTTTTTGGATGAAAAACATTTTTAACCCTTGCCAGGTGCCGATAGTCGATATTCGTGATTTACTTTCCTGACTTTGGGGGGTCGGAGAGGGTTCAACATTGTTTTTTCTCCAGAAATAGTTTGTAGGGTCAGTTTGGAAACGGAAATTTCCCGCACAACACGAATATAATGGTTTAAAGACGATTCGGAGCAAAATAAATTTGACCTCGTCGTAGGCAATTTTTTTCACGTATTCGATCACGATTTCAACGTTTTTCTCCTAAAGTTCTTGAGATATCAGGCAAAATAACGTTATAATCTTCATCAGCAGGAAACTTCCGAGTCCGTAACCTCAAATTGAAGCCTTTCTGGACGAAAACAAAATTTGGTCGCACCCGATCTACCCTACCTACGACCTTGAAGGGGTCGACATTTTTTTTGTTCAAAAATACATCATAGGGAGTTTACGAAATAGGAAATTTCCCGCGTAACGCGAATATTACGGTCTCATTCCCTTATATTACAATTTAGTAGATGAAAATGTGAAAAATGTGTAAAATCAGTTTTTCGACCTTTTTGACCGATAAATTCAGACAAACTAAAAATCGAAATGTGATATTCGCGTTGTACGGGAAATTGTCGATTTCGGGACCACCCCATAAAGTCACTTTGTACGAAAAAAAAACATTGTCTTTTTATTTTTTGTTATCTTTCATAAAAGATTCTTAGCCGGAAGTCGGTGCCGTTCACCCAGACACGATTCACCCACCATAAGAACAACTAATCTAAACGACATAATATCCCTTTAAAGATAGTGCATTCATAGAATTAATGAGAATTGAGGAAGCGGAAGTCGCGAACGAGTTGGTGTCATTTATCTGTCGCGGATACAACAAAAAGTTCGGAGTCCGAAAATTTGCTTCCCCCGAATATGAATGAATGCATCAGAGTACGTCGAGCGGATTTATTTATAGAAAAAATTCCTTCGTTGAAAAATTGAAAAACTTTCCGGCAAATGTCCTGATTCATCTCGACAATAATACAATTCTGCGAGGAAGAATTTAAGACGCTCGCATATGTTTGAAACTGTATCCGTCGAGATGTACGTCATCCGGATGGACAAATTGCCAACATAACGAACGAGAAACGCTGTAGCCCCTCGTCAGTTTTTCTTTCTCGGGCTTTGACGCACGTTTTAAAATATATTCGGCACTAATTACTAGCAAAATACCAACTCAAGATTGTAAATATATCAAAAAATAAATAATGTTTTTTCAAAAATAACAAACTTAATTTTAAAAAAAAATATATTGATCAAATTCGAGGTTAGATAAAGATAATAAAAATGTTGCGTTCAAATTTCGGATGGAATTTTTTTCGTCGACCTCGTTTGTCGGTAGCAAACTAGAACTTCCTCGACGGGTGACACTTTAATCACGTGATAAATTGGATCGTGCCCAAAACGCAATATTGTGCATAGTCGAGGCGTTTGTCGTTCGTGTGTTTATTTTAAAATCGAGCCTCTCCGGAACTAGCGAGAATTTTCGTCCACGTTTTTCGGTACGAAAAATTTTGTTCACGCGTCCGAGAGCGATCCTTCACCTCTATCGCGTTTTTAATAATATCGATGAAAAATTGGTAGAAACGAAACAAAAATATCGATACCGATAATTGGATGGGACATACGTGTATTTAATTTCCCAATGTACGTTTCTCATTAACCCTTGCGTAACGAGACCCTCTCGATTTCGAACGTTACTCTCGTTATCATCGACGTAAAAAGTTTCATAGCTCGTCAATGTGTTTACAAAATTTTCGAATAAAAATTATGAAAATTATTCACCAGAAAAATCGTGACTTCGACATTATTAATCGATAATAGACGAGGCTAAAATAATTAATCGAGGAGCCTGAATCAGAGTCAATAAAAAATTCTCACTATAAAAGAAATTAAACGAAAAATATATTTAATATTGAAATTGAGATTTTTTGTAGCATTCTCACGAAGCATTCTCGAGAGGATTTTGGGTTTTTACCAAGTGTCTCATGCACCTTGCTCGTGATCTATTTTTATTGGGGAATGTCGAAACTGTTTTCTTTTTTCTTTTTTAGGAATTTCTCCTTCGTCATGCTCAATTTTCAGATTCAATCCTGATTTTTGTATCTACGAAAGGATCTAAAAATTGTCTAGACATATTCTAAGAATTGGGATTCTCATGCACGTTTTACTCGTTCTCTCTACTTTTCGTGAATTATTTGGCTGTCATTTTTGTTTTCTTTCGTGTTCTCGTTTCGATCGGTTAATTTGATGGAAAGTAATGGCTGACGATATTATCCTGTTGTAAATCAAAGCGAGAAGTTTCGTGTTTCGGATTATGGGTGACTCGTATTTTCATTTTTTTTAAATGCATGTATGAGTAAACAAGCTGATGAGGACAGGGGGCGATATAATTGACGAGTGCACCCCGGCTCTTATCGGAAATGTGTGTGTTTTGCCAGTGAGTGAGATAATTATTACGCTGTGACATCGACTGAAAAGCTCCATTGAGAAAGATAAATGGACGATGATTTTTGTTGCGTTTTTAAATTGTTCTGTTTTTTTTTGTTTGTTTTTTTTTTTTTTAATTTGTTGGGATACCTCGGGGTCCTGGATCTGCTCGGAATCGGCGGATGTGCTCGACGTCTTCAGAATGCTGTAGAGCTTTACGTACGGGGCCTTGATCAGCTATAGATACGCGAATACACACCAGCGTCACTCGTCTTTTTTCATTCCTCGATTCATTTATTAATTTATATAATTTATTCTTTTTTCCTTTTTTTTGTAAATCGTCGCTCATTCGCGACGAAGAAAAACTTTCGACGATACTCGCATCCTCGATTCGTCCCAATCGCTCGTTCGAATCGTTGAGCGAAATTCAGCGAGGCAATAAAGAAAAATTGAAGAGATAAAGATCGAAATTAGAATATAAAGATCGGTAAGAAAATTTGATCCGAGTCGCGGAAGTTTCTTTCGACGAAAAGACGAAAAATGGCGAATAATATGATCTTTGCTCGTTGGTAAACGAGGCACGAGTTCGAAGAGTTACGAGAATCGTCGTACCGATTTTTCTACAGGTTGCATCCGACTCGAGTGCAATTTGTCTTGCACCTCACGAGTTCCGAGACAACGTCATAGAGTTTGATAATTTTTTTAATTCGCTAACGCCATTTGCAAATCAAATATTCAATTTTTCAATCATAAAATCGTTCTTGGAATTACAAATGTATGAAATTTTTTACTCTGAATAAACAACGAACGAATAATCTGCAAAATATTGAATTCTTTGAGAAAACTTATTCAACGCCTTGATAGTTAAAAAAAATGTCAAACTCTGAAAAAGGAAATGCAACGTGGCAAGTTGCCACGGGTGGATAAGTAATATTGCTTACAAACTACACCGTTTGATCGTTCTCGAGCGAAATGCATGTTCAACGAACCGATTCGTAGCCTACGAATGACTGAATTTTCTTGAACGCGCCGCGCAAAAGCTTGGCGCTCGCGAGACATTCGTTTATGTCACTTGTCGTTAAAAACTAAAAAAAAAGGTCATCGGGCATTTCCGAGCCTCGAGATAGAGAAGTGAGAATTTAATCGCGACTCACCTCCCAGGATTCACGAGTGAGCTCCGTGATCTCGTCGGTGTTGCCTTTTCCCTCGACCGTCGTCTCGCTGGTTTCCCCGGGCTCCTGGGGCGAAAGCTCCGGCGATAAATCCGTGTCAGTGTCCGACAGGATGTAGCCCTTTTCTCTCCAATAATTCTCGTCGAGCTCGCCATAAAGAGCCGGTACCCATGCGTGAATAAATCTATACAGATCGTCCACTCTGGAATTGTAAAATAGAGTGTGTTAAAAAAATTTATTACAAAAATAGAACCAATTACAAATTTGCTCTCTCTCAAGTTGGATTTAAAAAAAATGTTCTTAACGATACGAAGGATGAATATTCAATCGTGGCTTGAAGCTCGAAGGTCATTGAACGAGTTGTTAGAACGATGTAAAAAATAAAAATACAAAAAATAATAGAAATTGCAATAAGTAAAAAAATCGAATAAATTTCTAAAAAATTGACAAGAAATTGAAACATTCGTAACTATTTGGCAAGAAACATGAAAGTTTATTGAATAAATTAATTCATATAATCAAAAATAATAATCGCAATTTTTTTATTGATCGTCGATTTCGTTGGTTCCTAAAAAAAACAAAAACAAACAAATTACCTTCGATTGAGAAATGGAAAGGTATCATTCACGATGTTTCTCAATCGTGGAACGTAGAAAAAGTCAAGCGCGCGTCCGAACGCGTCGAGCAGAGAATTCATGATTATCGTCACGTGCACGACGGCCCGCACGCACAGTTTCGAGCAGCGGTAATCGTCTATCGATTCGGACTAAAACTGTCTAGACCAGACGACTATCCGGTCTGGAGACGAAGTCGGTTCGAGATATCTTAATTCATATACCGATTAATTTGTTTTTAATGAAAAATCAATCCTGAACTTCTATTTCAAGTTTGGATAAGCAAATTTACTACCGGAAGTGAATCTCTCCTGTCGACGAAAAATAAAAACAACAAATTCGTTTTAAATCGAATTTGTCGATTTTAATATGGAAATAAAAATAAAAAAATGTAATCGATAATACAAAGAAAAATTTCCTCGACTCTCTACGAACGATGGAAAAATAGAAACTAATTGCGAAGTCTCTCGTGTGTTAAGAACGAGCGAGGCAAATATGAACTAACTTTAGAAAGGTTTGACCCGATTCGATTACTCGTTTTCGCACGAGTTACCCAATCGAAAAAAAAGATCTCGCGGTAGCACTCGAACGTATTTAAGATCCAGATTTTTTTTTTCGTTCTGTTTCTTCTCTCTAATCGTAGATAACGATTGTTTTTCTCCGATTAGGACGTTCAGGGTGCTCGACCGATTGTCATCGATCTCGATCGATGACTCATCACGAACGTATCTCGATTGAAACACTTCGATTTCGTAGAATGCAAATTTGATTCTAGAAAAATTACGTCTTATGGTGAAATTTTGATTATCGCCTATTTCTTTTGAATTCCTTTTTTTTAAAATATTTCTGTCGAATATCTAGGCATGCAATCTACTGCGCAATTGACGCTACGCGTGCTCGAGCCACGTAAGCATTCTCGCGATGAATTTCAGCGACTAGTCGTGGATCTCGGTCTCGCTGGATCTGGGCGTGAAAGCCTCGAGTCTCGCGATACCGTTCGGTCACATGATCGTCGAACAAAGCACGTGTGTTGTTATGACGTGGTCGAGCTAATTTAGTTCCCGCCTAGTTTTCAAAACAGCCGAGCGACATTTAACTCGTCCTTTTTCACGTAGAGACTATAATTTTGGGCAAACGAATTATCGAACAGCCAGTTGCCAGTGGAAATTTAATTCGTCGATACAATTTTAGAATTTATCCAAAATTTAAGAATTTTTTCAACATTAGATTGACAATAAAATTGCATTACAGGGCGTTGATAAAAATTGTACAGGTTCGAGGTCCGCGTGCATTTTTGTTTAACTTCAAACGAGCAAAATGTTAAGTAAATACGAATCGGTAATATTCGATAGGCCAAAGTGTATCGACGGGAACAAGTTCGTCTCTGACCCGATTTCGCGGTTTAGTCAAGGCCAACTAGAATCGAAATATCGAAAGCGTTCGATCGCAACGTCGTTTCGTGAGATACCCGGTATATACGAGACTATCCGATTAGTTCGATAGAACGACCTATATCAGCATGGGGTCCTCGCTCTCATGATTTTGATCGTCCACTCGAAAGATTTCAAATCTGAAGCGCGCGTCCCTGGCTCATCGAGGTGTGCCGGGTAAGAATTAGCCAATATTTTGATTTTTCGTTCTAATACAAAATTGGATTGGAAATTTAGAAATAATTGTTATTTTATCATCGACCGAGCAAATGTTTGTTGTCACTGAGAAATTGAGACAAATGGTGCAACGTGGTCGTGTGTACGTGCAAATTACAAAATTTTACGAAATAACGAAGATTTAATCGTCGATCGTCGATAGATAAGAAACGAAGTGCTTATCCGAGTCAACAATGTTCTCTGAGAATAATGATGCAATCGAGTCCACGAGGTCCGATCGATCGATTTTTATCACGAAAATAAGATTGATGGGAATTAGGATTCGATTCGATGATTATTGTTAGTGGCGACGACTATATTTGTTTGTCGCTGTTTATCGCCCATCTGGCGACCAGATACGACGAGACTATATTCTTCATCGACATCTCGTAATCTCGACACGAATTATTCGTCGCGAACGATTCGACGATGAATAATTTGTGATCGCGATTCCTTTTTTGGACAAATTTCTTCTCGCGTTCTCGCTTTTATTTTCATTTGAAATTTCCTCTGAGATAAAGAAATTTCACGAAGAAGCGTCTAGGAATTTGTCGATTTTTCTTTCGACTCTAGAATTTTATTCTGTTCTTTTTTCCATTGCAACTATTCGACGAAGTCTCGTTAGAATCGTCGTTTCAGAGTGAAATGTCTTTGTAAACACTCTTGAGAAGAAATACAAATTCAATATCGAATGGTCCGTGAATGATTCTTCTTCTTTCTTTTTGTTTTGTATATTCGCGATTTTCTCGCAGACTCCGGAAACTTGCGAATGACTTTTGCGACTAGACGGGTCGTTTTTAACGACGTTATTTTTATTGGCGATCAAGAACAAGAATAATGGAGGAATATTGACTGACCTGTTGCGCGGAACGCTGAACCAATACTCGGGACGTAGTTTTTTCTTTCCGTAGCTCATTATCGGCGTCGAGCGGGGTATTTTTTTGTCCTTCGGTCTGCCCGTTCGTAGTCTCAGGTACAGCGGTGGATCCTCGCACGAACGTGCTGGTCGCGGAATCAATTCTGCATTGCGTCAAATTAATTCATTAGTGACAATCGTTTGAACAAAAATCAAAAATTCGTCGTTATTTTTAGTCAGAAATTTCGTACGATCGAAGCACGGAATTTACCGACGGATTTGCGAAAAAGCTTCTGTCTCGTTTAAAAAAAACGTAATTTCAAAGAATTCTCGGAAAAAAAGTAATCTTACCTCGAAGAAACGAAGAACAAAATTTATCTTACAAAAAAAATGATATAAAAATTGATTTCGTCGAGGACTAAAAGTAATCGTGAGAACGAAGCTTTTTCGCGGATCCACGGTTAAATTTCTATATAGCAGTCCTTGGTAGATAAGCACACTCTGAAAAATGCTCAAAAATAAATAAACAAAATGGGGAACCAGGGATGATAACGAACACAATTAATGCAGAACACCACTGTGACGGTCAAAAAATAAGTTTTGTTTCAGCAATTTTTGTAATCAACTTAATGGTTTTTTGGACTAAATTAAAAATATGTTGTTCTACATGAGTTAAAGCAGATTCACGTAAATTTCTATTGAAAAAGAAAACAATAATTAAAGTAGAATAAATTTCATTCGAAATCCCGTTTTTCGATGTGAAATAACATATCTTTAATTTAGCTCAAAAAACCTATTATGTGAATTTAAAAAAATTCATAAAAAAAAGCTTATTTTTCTGACCATCGCAGTGGGGTCCTGCCTCGAGTCTCGGCATGATAGATTTAATAGGCGACGGTGGATGATCTTTGGTCGAACAAACAATCACAAAAAAGGGAAAGCGAAAGTGTTTGTGCGACAACGCGATGAGCGGGGAAATACACAAAAATCGTCGATGCGCGAAGTAAGCTCGACTCGATCCAAGCCGATATAATAACGCTTCGGGGCAGCTTGGTCGATCGGTTGAATGAACCTGATCGGTACACGTATCAAACGATAAATAAAAAATAAAAGGTATTTGCAAAAACCCGTTGGCTTCGAGGAAGTCGCGAGTAAAACAAGACGTCCATCGTCGTATTCAACGAGCAATAACAATGTCCGTTATTAATAACGCGAATAATAACATAAATAATGATACGAGTATATCCAGCGGATATTTATTGAAAAAATTCGACGATTTATTTCTCGATTGAATTTCGATCGTTCCTTCCACGTTTCCGTTTTCATTTCTTCTTTCGTTAATGCAATTTAGTCGACAGGTTGCGCAAGCCCAAAAGAAAAATAAACTCTGCGGGCTTGTCACTTTTGAAAAACGTTATAACCGAACACACGCAGACGCGTGAAAGCGAATGTAAACAGCTCGTCGAAAGCGAACGTTGATAACATTGTGTTGAGGAATTCTACGCCATTTTAGCCACCCAAAAATATAACAAAAAATAAAAGAATGAAAATAATATAAAAAAAAGAATGCGATACGAAGACGACAGTTTTACAAAGTTTCTTCTTCGACCAGTAATATCTCGGGAATGTTTCTATAGTGAAGAGAAATTACTGTGAGAGAGTTATTATACTGATGATGGTGATAACAAGAGACGTGAGAGATGGGAAGTGAAATTGATCGATATTTATCGAAGAAAGAATTTTTTACGATTTTTTTTTTCGTAACGAATGGAATACTTTAAAAAAATTATTTTCACTTTCCATTTCTTTATGTTTTCTTTTTAAATATTACAAGAGTGACGACGCAGTGAGATCCAGTGACAAGAGAAAAAAAAATCGTGTACAAGAGTTGAGTGAAGCAACGTATACTTGACGAATCGGGTAAGGAAGAAAGAAAAAAAAAAAGAAAAGAAAAGAAAAACACTCAGGAACTTGAAGCAATGTTTTCAAACCTGCTGGGAATATGCATTGGAATTTTCTTTTTCTCCGTATTATCGTGAAACAAAAAGATATATATTTAGCTACGAAAACTTATACTTTCTCGCGTCCGGAGAAAGTGCACGAAGGTGGAATAATAAAGAAGCGGTTTACGATTTCGTGGTGAGATTTTTGAAAGACGATAAGCAAGGGGTGGAGACAATGCAGACAGAGTCAAGAATTCAGAGATAGATAGAGAAAGAGGTAGAGAGAGAGAGAGAGAGAGAGAAAGAAAGAGAGAAAAGAGAAGATTTCATTCCCGATCAAACTCTCCAGAAGGATTGTAATATTTCGGTTCTTTTCTTTTTAATTTAAATTTATTGTAGAAGAAAGAAGGAGAAGAAGAAAGAGAATCGAATAGTTAGAGAAAGTTGAGCAAGCTAATACAGTATGAACCTACCGAGGCCTTCAAGTTCGGGAAAATTAGGTGCTTGGACTAGAGGGACAACAGAAAGAGATGATATTACTGTTATTAGTTATGAGACTGAAAAAACCTGCTGCTAATTGTTTCTTTTTTGTTTATAATTAAATTCCACGCTACTGTTAAGACAGTTTCTTTTTTCGGTTGTTTTCTTTGTTCTCCCTACAAGAAATAATTGGACCAACAGACGATAATCTGGATGAAAAGAAACGTTTTCGTAGCATTTGCGCTCTTTCAAAGTTTTTCGTAGAATATTCAATGAATAGAATAAATGAGAATGTCGAATAGCAAAAAGATGGACAAAGAAGGGATTTTAAATATAAAACGACGTTGCCTGATTGAAAAAGAAATAATGATTTCTAAATGATATTTTCTATATCCCTTTGATATTTCTCGAACTACTTTCAAGTTTCTACGTACACTGATTTTTCTAAATTTTAATCTCTCTGTGAGTGACCGAAAGATGGTTGCTTACTGGCAAAATCATTGTACGGACATATAAAAAAAAAGCTGCCTATGCACATAGCCGGTGCAGTGCGTCTTACGATCATCTTAATGAATAAACTCTCTTCTACTTCTAATTAGCGCTCAATATTTTTGTTGTTATTTTTTCGTTGTTTTCAGCGTCTCGATCGTCAAGTTCGATATTTCTTTTTATACGAATCGTAAAAGATGAAAATCGAACGAAACAACAGTTTTAACGAAGAAATAAGGAGAAAAACATTGTACGAGAAAAACTTACTGTCGAAGCTGACGAAAAGCTCCGGCATATCATCGACCGATACCATGCTGCGATAATCGAGTCTCGGTGGCACGGTAGAAGTTTTGCTTCCTCTGCTACTGTCGACGCTGCTGCTACCCGAAGATGTGAGAGGTTGTTGTCGTATGAACGTACCAACGGACGAGCGTCTGAAATAGAATTTGTAATTCGTTTTATAAAAAATTTTCTCCGATTTTCAATTATTCAACATACACGAGCTTCGAATTTATGAGAAATTGTTTTCTCATTAATCAACAGATAATCTCACAATTTCGAAGCCGTCTCTAAATATATTCAACAACATCGAGAGCGAGGGAGTATGGAAAAATATATTACAACATTCAAGGTATAGCGCAACGAGCGCTGTGCATAATGCGAGATAAGACTGATGTTGTTGTTTGTTGTTGTTGTGTTGTTGCCTGTAAGCGATGTGGTTCACGAGGAAAATAGATTCGTGTAATCTGAAATTCTTTACATTACCGTTGAGATATCGCCTGAAAATATTTGCAACGATTTTTCTTTCGACCAAAGAACAGAGTTACGAAGGAATGATGTAAGCTGTCGTTGGACGAATGACAAGGATTAAAATGTACAGGAATAGAAACGTACAGTAGGATGAAAATATTTGCATACGAATTTCGGACAACATATAAAGCGCCGTTGTATAATTTACAGAATCCCAATTAATATACCGATCGATTCGTTACTAACCTCACAATTAAAAATAAACAATTAATTGAGATTCGACATAAACGTGTATTTTTCGTGATTTATATAACGTGATTGTAACATTCCTGTTTGTAACGATAAACGATTAAAGATAGACACACAGAGAAAGATTGTTTGATAAAAATTCAACGATAGCAACTGTGGGGCGCATGTAAATTTATCATTACGTTGGGTACGAGTACTTTTAGGGAGTTTTAGGAGGAACGTTAAGAAAAAAAAAAGAAAAAAAAAGAAAAAAAAAAGAAAAAGGTTCGACATAGTGGAAGAAATATCGCGGGGAGAGACTTTTGGCCGGGATGAGACTCACCCGATGAGGCCTCCTGGGCCTGAAGAAAACTGGGGATTGCCGGTATCCTGACAGAGAGTGGACACGGTGAGCGGAGGAGTTCCTCCTGCTCTACCGGCACTCTCTTCGCTCGGCGTTTTTGCAAAGAGCCCCGAGCTAAAGTCACTCACCAGGTTGATCGGCGAGCTTTATTATATACCAAACCATCACCACCATTACACATTCACCAGTTAGTCACGTTAATAAAGACGCGCGCGTTAAACCCATTTTCAAGTTATGAAAACGCATCCGTTCCGATTTCTCCGTTTCTGCATTGAAATTAAAATCGACAACGAGATTCGCGTTTTCACCGAGAAAATGGATTAAACGAGCTTTACGGGAGTCACGATACGAACGTATTCGAGACGAAAAACAAAACTTGGCGTTTTCGCTTAGAGACATCTCGTCTCGATCGGTTTGTCGATGATTTACTTTTTCTTTTCGGCCACGATGTTTATCATATACGCACTTCGAATATCGCTCGATCCTCCGGGAGTGTTCACGAAGCGACGGTCTTTTTCAATATTTACGATAAAATAAAATGCAAAGCTTGCACTATGAGCGACACGTTCTAATGAAATTTCTATCATTCGCGAGCATTTGGCCCTATGTGCCTTTTCGCTAGACGAACAAAGAAACGTAATGATCAGCGTAAAAGCGAGCTCGCTGCATCGATCGGAGAGTTAACAGAACGATCGACAAACCAAACGTGACGAGTTGCGAGAAACAGCGAGGATCGCTCTCTTCCCTCTTTCGAACGTTCTCAACCATTATTTAGTATTTTTCTTCCGTTAGTTAAGTATTTATTATATACAAGATGAAATTATTAAAAAAAAAAAAACTCTCTTTATACAAGGAAAGAAATTTCGAAGCGGACTGAATGGCTATATGGTACGAGAGAATAAAATGCGAGAAAAAAAGGTTTAATCGCAACGGCGAATAATCGAAATATCGTAATAATTAAGATAATAATTAGAAAAAAAACGGGCTGATAATTAAATATCTCGGATTTTGCTTACCTCGAGAAAACTTTACTGAATACCGACGAGTGATGGCTATCGGCGCTGTTGGGAAGGCTCGTATTTTTATCGGCTATTTTATTCTCGTCCTCTTTCTCACCGGTCAGACCTTCCATCCACGACAACGGATAAGACAATCTTTTCAACATCTGCAAAGTTAAATTACGTCAGTAATAGTAACGATCGAAGCAATAGATCGATGGTCCACGAGACCTTGTGCTTTCGATACGTTCTTCGTTACCGAGGGGAGAGAAAACAAATTAGACTTTTTAATCGTCACCTTATTTCGGCGAGTTTCCTGTTTGTCCTCGTCCTTGTGTTCCTCGTCTTTCTCCGGTTCCTCGGCATTACTGTCTAAACTAAAGGATACCGAGGATGCCTTCTTTCTTCCATTTATCGGTGGTATCGCGTCCATGGTACTGGTCGTCGTGACGTTCGTCGGTGCGATCGTAATCGGCGGCACCCAATCTGAAGACAATACTATGTCCGCGTCCGAATATACTTTCTTCGACGGGATTGGCTGTACTACCGGAAGTGGAGGGTTGGGTTCGCGAATGTCGATACCTGAGTCGTAGCACGACTGTTTGACTAGCGATCCCTCTTCGTCCTCGGGAATGGCAATCGGCTTCGCGGACTCCGCCTGAAAGTTTATTAATATTATTTATTCGTCGATGAGTAATTTAAAAAATAACGAAAGTCTTTCGTTTACGAACCTTCTCCGAGTTGAGGGAATCCTGTTGCTCGTCGTCGACAGAAAAGGATAATCGATCTTTGCTGGGAACTGCCCAGTGATGATCGAGCATCGAACGTCGGCGTTCCTCGAGCGTCCTGCTTCCTTGACCAACGCTCTCCTTTCCATTACTCTCGTTGTCGTTATCTTTATCTTTATCTTTGGTTGAGGCTGAACCTTCCTCCTGGGAAAACAAATTTAACGTTTGAAATGTGAAGAAATATTGATGAATCGCGTAAAACAATGATTTTTGATTGTATACGATCGGAATTTTACTACTAACGGTTTGAAGATTATTCGGTGCGACAAGTTCCCTATCAAAGGCTTTCGGAAATGCATCGCCCTCGCGCTCAGCGCAGCTGCAAACGCTCTCGTTGTCGTCGACAACGAGTTCAGGGAAATGCTCGTCTTTACCCGGTGAGAGACTCTTGTCGGAGACCGATGGTTTTTTCATGTAATAAATCTCGGGTTTTTTGTCCGTACTACTCGCATTCGTGTGACTGACGCGCATGTGCGCGATGTCGTAATAAATAGCGGCATTAACGACGAATTCCATCGGTGCTATAACCCCGTAGGACTCGGCACCGTGTTCGATTACCAGCGGATCCGATACGTTGGGATCGAACATCACCGCGTTCGGCGTTACGAGTAAAACTCCTCCGACTACGCCCTGAAAAAATGTAACGAGAATAAAGGATTATTTCAAAGCTTGTTTATCGCTAGGGAAATATATTTGGAAAATTATTATTACCTGTCCATCTGTAATGTGACGAACGGTGATTTTCAAAAATCTTTCCCTGTAGGCTTCGTCCTCTTCCATAGGTGCATTAGAATTCATAGGAGTTCTGACACGTTCCATGTGCCCTGGTTTTGGCGATACAGGCCGCAGGTTGTCCAAAAGTTCTGCGAACGGAAATAATCAAGTTACGCTAGGGAAAGTAATTAAATTTTATAAAGGAAAAATGATCAATGATCGATCTTATTTATTTTTCGGAGAAATAAATAGTTAGGTATTGAAGATTATCGCTCTTTTCGACTTTTGTAAAGATATCGGCTTTTGGAATTTGTATTGAAAGTCATGTTGCGGAAAGACGGGTTTTTCATATGGGAAACGAACGACAGTGGCATAACGAGCGCGACGCGCTATATAAACTTGGAGTAGATAGATTTAATCAACTGCGCCGAAGTTATAGCATAGCTCGGATTGGTCCGAGTGTAATTTCGTTTATACAACTGTACGCGGAATGGCATAGTTGGAATGGGCTTGTGGAAGTAAGCAAATAACGTTCTGGTTCAATATGGCGAAACAAATCTTTTCCTTTCTCGACGTAACCAATTTTATTTTACATGCACATCAGTGAAATTGATCGTAACTCTCGTTGTTTGTTATAGGGAGGATAATAATTGATGGAGCGCTTCGAGCGAGGCGCAGCTGAAATTTGCAATATTTTTCACTCGATAGAAATAATGAAGCCATTAGTGCGAAAATGAATGACAATCTTGTTGAATTTGTTGAACGGCCACGTATTGCTTGAAACTTTATGAGGTTATGTTGACTTTAAGCTCTCGTCAATGTTAAACCTTTTAGTCGAGTGTAATTCGTATACAAGACAATTCGTTTGTATTTTATAACATTTCATGAATTCGTGAAAAGTCGATGGAAGATTGTGCAAAAAAGCAGTATCACCTTTTATGTACGCCATAACCTTACAAGAAACCGTCGCTGGTGACGAAGTTTATTCTTGTCGTATGTTCAGACAGGCAATGTTCACTGATATCTCTCATAGATCAACAGTGTGGCAGGATTGATAGAGGTGAAATATAATTCGTGTGGGAAATGTAATAGATAAGGAAAAGTTGATAGTTGTCGCATGCGTAAGGCCAATACGTATCGAGCATGATATCGGAACTACGCCATTCGCGCCACTTGTGCCCGAGCTGTCAATGGTCGCCACCTAGCGGCTACCATCGCTACTCGACGCAACGTAGCGATCAGCTGTTATACGCTTTACTACTAAACGAGTGATCAGCTGTTGTGAACGCAATGGGAAAACTCTTAGAGTTTATCGATTACGTCAACAGTTTCACTGGGTCAAGAGAAAATACACCGTAAAACGTACAAACGTTTTTCCTCTTAGTACAATCTTTACTTTGGCTTTTCTAAGAAAACGTTTCAAGGAAATTGAAATATTTCAATGATAAAGTGTCATCTAAACGAAAAAATTACTCGTAGTGGAGATGCTCCAGTGCGTTTCTTGATTAGAAACGTCAGTTTGTAAACTATGAGATAGAAAAACCTGAACGACTCGATCAGGCAGTTGACTCATGCGCGTTATTATACGAATACAATTAAAATGCCACAGGAAGTATTTAGGAATTTCTGGCATCCTTCCTCGTACGAGAAATCGACTATATATATACACATAAAATCTTTTTTGCACGTTCTTCGTGTTGTAACTGGGACCGTCGGAAAATATAGCCTTGGATGTTTACCGCCGTCCATTTCATACAACATTTAGCCATGAAACTACCAAGCGGGCGTTATAGGTACTACTAGGCCAACATGCGGAGAAATACTCGCATTATATTATTTCAAAATGTCAGGATCGATTCGAAGGGATATTTTAGACGTTTCCTGTTACATTCGCCAATGTATCGAACGTTCTCGCTCCTCTACTATTTTTAGATAAATAAAACGACTCCCAATAATTTATTTCAACTCTACCAATCAACTTACTCGATTTATTATCTCAGAGAAATTTTTCTTATCTTTTGCAAAAGTAAATCTTTGCTTCGTCGCGTTTAAAATAACAAAATTTAAGAATAAAAAAATACTCTTAGTATTAAAAAAGTGAGCTTTGAATTAATCAAACAGAAAATTAACTCGAATTTGAAAAGTTCAATCTCGAATGTTGTTTTTACGGTATATGTAGTTTACCTTTCTCTTCGGGAGGTAGATCGTCTTGCGAGTCGTGATGATCCCGACATGGATCCGGACTCGGTGCGTCGACCGTACCAGCAGGACGACCCTCGCCTTTCGTTGGCACCCATAATTTTTGTCCCGGATATACGAAAGTACTGCCGAGTCTGTTCAGCTTGCCCAGCTCGGACGGCGTCGTGTCGAATCTCGCTGCGACCGAGGTGATTGTATCTCTGTCGCCCACCTGTAAAAACAAAAAAAAATTAATTAAAATATAAATATTATCTACGACGTAAAAAAAACTATCACTTAAAATTTTCATCTCTCAAGATTTTTCATCGCGACGTAAAAATTACAAAAAAAATTGAAATATTCATTTATTTTATTACTTTTTTCTCTTTTTAAATGGAACGAGAGGAAATCCTGCGGTAATCCACTGCTACCGAGTTTGATACGGCAACGTCGAAAACGCTTGTGTCAAAATTTCACGTTTCAATTTACCAAATTCGCTAGACCGCAATTTAATTAGTAACGTATCTCGTCTCTATCTCTCCCTCGCTCCATTCTCTACCAGTCGCCACTTCCCATTTCCCATCAACGTAGTTTCGTGGATACGGCAGGCCCACTGTGGTTTATACACTTTCGCCAATAGGTTCGAGATACGCGACTCGAGTATACGCGAGGCAATATTTAGCGAGTATCGATACAAACGTATACACGAAATTAATATATATGAATTTATAGGATCGCGGTTGCACTTGAGGGAAATTTGTGTTATTCATCGTTATCCCAAATATTCGCCGGTTTAGATTCTCGTAGTCGTTTATAATTGACAATTTTTAGCCGAAAATTCGTATCGAATTTTTATTTAGAGGAAAAAATCATTCGGACGCTGCGATACGTACATGACAACGTGCCAAATGGTAACGAGAAAAATTTATCTCAACGATTTGTCAACGATCATAATTTATTCGTTGGAAAAATAAAAAAAGAATCATAAAAATACAATAATTGACGAATTTTTTTAGTCTTCGAATTAAATTTGTAGGAGGAAAAAGAGGAAGAAAAGAAGAAAGAAGAGAGTTTGTTTTTGTGAAATTTATTATTGTTTTTGTCGTGGATGAAAAACGATGATTTATCCACGAGTTGTAATATTTTATCGATAATATGGAATTTTGTCGTTGATTAATTTTTTAAATGAATAATTTGTCGAATATTTTGTCAAATGTAAACAATGATTTTCATGAATTTATGAATTCTCAATGATCGAGGAGAAACTTCTTACGCTTTATTGGTGGGAAGATTTATTCATTGTCTTTTTGTTTTACTCGCTTATATATTCCACGTGTCGTTGCGCAACGAGAAGAAAATTCATCGTTCCGGTTTCCTCGTGATAACAGAAACCGAGGTATACGTATAAAAATTGTGAAAATTGTGTAAAATCGACGTGAAAAACGTTTATGGTAATACAATGTTTATCTCCCGAGCACTTACATCGGTCTCTCGTTGTTTATAAATTTCATTACGTCATCAGCTGCAAAAAATATTCAACGAGTGCAATCCATTTTCTTCTTTTTTATTCAAAATTCATCATTTTTCAAAATAATTATATAATTACCGTTTGAACAAAAAATAAATAAAAAGCGAAAGAGGTGACAAGAGGATCGAATAAAAAAGAATACCATAACCCATAGTCAAAGAGAGAACGAGAATCTGTGACAACGATGAAAAAGAAGAAAAAGAGTTTGAGAGAAAAAAAGAGCGAGATAACAAGAAAAAAAAAACAAAAAACAAAACAAAAAAGTGACCAGATGGATGAAAACAGAGGGAATAAACGACACAGGGAGGAAGAACGATATGGTTGTTGTAGAAAGAGAGAGAGAGAGAGAGGGAAAGTAAGAGAGGATTTTCATTCGTTGTATGGAACGAAGAAGCGAGAGAAAGGAGAACAGAGGGTGGAAGAAAAGAAAAAAATCTCGAAGAGGCTCCCAGGCTCGTGTGCCACGAGCGGAGACAAGAGGATGAGGGCCAAGCTTCAGGGCTGAAGGGTGAAGGGCTTGCCTTTCTCGAATATAAGCGTATATACGCGTCGGGGAGTGAAAAGGGTTGAGGAGAGAGGGAGGAGGAGGAGGAGGTGTTTTCTGGAATGGAAAGGCCAGAAGAGGGACATTGTGTTTCAGTCTCTCTCTCTCTCTCTCTCTCTCTCGCATTCCCTCGCAGCAATGCTCGAGTGCATCTTCTCGAGAATGACGGCTCTTCTATTTTTTTGACAAAAGAGGATCCTAGGAATTTATCCACCCGTCCACCCTCCTCACCTTGAGTCCTCTCTACCAGATTTCCGTGTCATTTCGCTAACTGTTTCTCGTCGAAGAAATAAAAGGGTCCCCGACGATACTCCCTCGGGGATATTTAGGTCTTGTAATTTTCTTTTTATTTCTTTTTTTGTTTCTCGGTATTATAGGGTTGGCCTCGTTTCCATTGTTCGACGGTAAAGTCGATCGATCGGACGATAAACGACCATTTACAAGGCGAATTAACGATGATTTGAGTAATTATTTACTGTTGAGAATTTTTGTGAAAATTTTTATTGATTTTTCGATCAATTTTCGAGGATTAATTTTTAAATGCTGATAACGTTAAGATCGTCGTGATGTTATTCACGTCGTATTGTTTTTATTATTATCTTGAGGAAATTCGTCAAAATAATTTGTCACAATTTTTCTGAAAAAAAAAAAAATTTATTCTAGAATTTATTTTTATTTTTTGTGCTAGAATTTTTTTAAATAAGTTATTGTTGTGACATGGAATATTTTTTTGTATATATATTTTGTACGAGAACACGGAGAACGGGAGAGAGTGACGAGAGTCCGAGGCGGAAGGAGAGACGCGTTTCGCCGGAAACTCTAGAAATTTCCCTCGGGGTTGAGAGCGACCCTTCGTGGCATACACGCGTACTTAAAGATACGAGAAAACGTTGATTCCATGAAAGACGTTCCCTTTTATTTTTAAACGACACACGGTCTTCCCGTTACAATCAGCGAGAAAGCTCCTCGAGCTTTTATTTTTATTTTGATTATTTTTATTTAATTTTATTTGCCATAAAACCCAAGAATCGTTACAAAAATAAATTATCCAAATAAAATGGGTATGAAACGAATTAACAAGAACAAAAAAACGAAAAAAAAACGATTTATCAATCAATGTGATAATCAAGGTGTTTAATCAACCAGAGAGTAACGATCGATTATAAAACCAAAAACAAAAACAAAAGATGTAAACAAATTTTATTCTCGATTAAAATAAGAATATAAATTCCTAAAATAAGAATTTTTATATAACGAGATTCGTGAGATCGTCACGATTTTAACGTTGTCTGAAAAAAAAATCACGAATACCGTTTAGTACCATTTCCTGCCACCAGAGTGAGGAGCGGAGTTCAACCCCTTTTGCCCTCGTTCCACTCGTTCACGCTTCGTCTTACACGCGAAAAGCTCACCCCGCGATGATTTATATCTCTTATAACGTTTCCTTTTGGATTTTAGCTTCCCTAGGGAACGACTATGACGGTACGACGTGCCTGACATAGTTAGGTTTCGCGTGACGTGCCTCGCCTTCTCCTCCTCCTCCTTCTCCGCCGCTAGCAGCGCCACCATCACCGCTACCTTCCCACATTTGGGACTCCCAGAATTTCGGAAATGCGTGCGCATTGCTATAGTCTCTGTTATCCATAGCTACGTATATTTATATATTTCGTAGAGTATATAACATAGGCTATAATGTTACGTATATAATTTATATACGTTCGGGGCATGCATCGGCGGCTTGCGACATTATCGGGGCCACAGCGAACTGGAACGTACATTATATACATATATATTATATAGGTTATATATATATATATATATATATATATATATATATATATATATATATATATATATATATATATATATATATATATATATATATATATATGTGCGTATGTATGTATGTATATGTATATACCGAGAATAGTGGCGAACCAAATGACTCGATTACCGCAATTGGGTGGGCCATTCATCAGTATTCCAGAAGGAATTCTATGCAGCTTCCCGAGCGGCATTTGACCGACGCGCTCCATCGATTTTCGTACACACGGTCCCTATTTCATTTCGTGCCCGAAAATGTTTTATGCAAAATACCGTAGAATGCACTTCTGGGACAATTTCGTTGCAGCATCCCGAGAGATCGTTTGTATTATAGAAATTAAAAAAAATAAAATAATTAGATTTTACGTCGTCGAGTGACAAGGTCGAGGTCGCGATTTTTCTTGTTAATTTTCATTTTTTCTTTTTTAGAATTATTATCGTCGAAGAAAATACGTTTTTTGGGTTAAATAGGATCTTTCGTTTAATTAAAATCTTAAATATCGTAATAACGAAAAATTGTGTTATTTTTTTTTCTTTTCTCGTAGATATCGAATTGATCGATAGATGGTATCTCGTATTACACAAGAACGATCGAATTTTCATGGCGAAAGCCAAATGTTCGTTATAAATTTTCCGATAATGGCCCGAGCACTTGCGCCCAACTACCTGAAGCAGTAATATAATTCGTACCAGAGGTTGATAAGTAGATAGGAAGGTAAGAAAATTCGATACTAGGAAGAATGGAGAGAGAAGAAAGATAGAGAAATACCTAGAAAGAGCGATAGAGAAGAGACAGAATAAAAGGGTCGAATCGTTTCGAGGAAAATTGCCAGTTTCTATTCCAAGGAACGGAGGAATAAAGCTCCAACCAATTGCACGAATACACCGTAGCTACTCGAGAAACGGATATCTCGTTAAATCTCCGGATGGCACACCCTATAGAGAAATTTCGCGGTATTCTCGTCGTGTTTATAGGAGATGCGTGTTTCGTTAAAATTACTGACTTCAATTTTACCCCTCTACCTAGTAAATGTCGAATTAATTCGAACAAATTATGATCGAGCTTTTTGCGTTGAATGAGCTTTCGATTATTAAGTCTATGGACAAGGATAAAGAGGAACATTGGACTGGGGGGGGGGGGTGTATCGTGTACGAGAAATTTCGCCAAGAGGCAAACTATCTACACGAGACTAACCAAAGAGAGAGAGAGAGGGATGAAGGGGGTGGGAGGTGGAAGAAGAGGAGCAAGGTACTCTCTGTTCGTTATGCACTAATAGAACGTTGGTAATTCCATTAGTAGAGGTTAATGTAATATTGGCCTGGCTCGATTAGCTCGGCACACGAATAAGCTCGAAATTAACGCGAATTTCCATTCGCGATACGCGAAACCACGAAACATATTCGGGTAAACTTTATTTCGTCTTGGAAAAAATCCGTTTGCTATCGCGACTCGTAATTGCTCGAGGAAAGGGAGGAGGGAGGAAGAGAGAGGGGTGAGAGGTCGGAGAACTTTTTTCTCGGATAAGTAGGTACGTGATATTTGTCTTTATTTCGTGATAATTAATTAATTTCTTTATTTATTACGGAGAGATTATCGCTCGTTCGTGTGTAATTTTTTTATTTTTTAATGTTTGCCTTATTTTTTTTGTCACGACCACAGCCTGAGGTCTGGCTACATCGATCAGCGTGGGAGAATAACGAAGTTTTTATTCAAATCGTATCGGTACGATGAAAAATAAAGATTTTCGATAAAAAGAGAATTGAATTTTATACGTTATTTAGGTATCTGCATTTTTTGCACGGGAAACGAGGTTTTTATCGTCGTTAAATGAATTTCACTGGATCGTGATAGAAATTGGTAAAAACGATTAAATCGATAAATACTAAATTCATGAAAAATTGGATAAAAGTATGATTTTTTTTATCACAAATTTTTACAAAAATTATCCAAAAAATTTAGAAAGAGTGTTAAACGATATTTAACAAAAAATCGAATCTATCGTTAAAATCTCTGTTGTTAATATAAAAATGAAAACAACGCTAAAAAATCGTTTTTCTCCGAAAGTTTCGAGTTTCTCGCGTCGGCGTTATCGCTCGAGTGCTCCTTCCTGAATCGCACCGGCGCATAGACAACGTAAATTCGCGAAGGTATTCATCGCCTCTCTCTCTCTCCCTCTCTTGCATACTTTGGTTTATCGTAGCGAGAGGAGCCAACGACGCAACATCTCGGGAGATAAGTGCAGCGAAGGCGTTCGAGGAAACCAGCGAACGCTACGCTGCACATTGCACGCGAGATAATAGTCAGGAATTCTTTACCGTTGCGATAAAACGTACGCCCTTTCCTAATTTAATCGTCTACTCTAAAAAAAAAATAAAAAAAAAGAAAGGAAGAAAAAAGAAAAGAAAATTACCGTGTAGGCGATTGTGTTTTCGGGCTGACAGAGACGGCTGTGCTTCTTCTCCGTCGTCGTACTTCCATCTTTGCTCTCGCTGTCCGAGTCTGAAACAAAACAACGAGAAAAAAGAATTAGTAATTTTTTATTAAAAAAAAATAAATAAAAAAAAATTTCTATTTATTAATTAATTTGATTTTCTTAGAATCGAAAAATCGCGACGCATCTTTCGCCGAAAGCGTTTGAGAGACGCGTCCTTGACCGAAGCACAATGATTTCAATCGATAAGTTCAAGAGCATCGTCGGCCAATCGATCTTAATTGATAAACAAGTTCTACGTCGTCGTGGAACGCGCGATGCACGATAACGTACGATCGACGTTTAAATCTCTCGAGGAAGAAGGCTGCGCGAGAGACAAAGAAAAAATAAAATAAAAGAAAAGGAAGAAAGACGAAAAAAAAATGAACGACAACATCGAGAACGAGACGTAGAAGGACGAGCCCCGAGGAACTCGATCGCGCGCGTGATTCTCGTTTAATTTTCTCCCTTCTCGCGCGCTTCGTGTCCTCCTCGACGTCGTTGGTCCAGCGTACGAGCGAACGGAAATATCTCGCGAGAGAGAAACGATAATTGTCGATAATCTAGACCGCGGTTCTTGGTCAGGGACGAATTGCAAGATCGCATCCGTAATCTCCGAGACGTTATAAATTTTCATCGAGTATCGATCGACTGGCTCGATCCAGTCATTAATCAAAAATGTAATTTTAATTAAAAAAAAAAATTTCTTGAACGATGAACGATCGAGTAATTTATTTCAAAAGTTTTTTTTATTAATTTGAATATCACAGCTCGATCTTTAATTAATAAAGAGAAATTCAATTTTCGATTATAAATAGACGGAAAATATAAAAATCGATCAATTTAATGATGAAAATTTTTTTTTTTTAGATTAAAATATCATTTTGCTTCGTTTTTAAACGATCTCGCAGATCCACGTGTACGTGTCGAGAGCGCGACGATGCGAATCGGGAGATAACAAATACACACGTACAATATTTACGACGGTCTTGCGTGCCTCGTCCTCCATCTCGTCGACTTATGCAACTCTGACCGACAATAATATTGGTTTCCTCCCGTTATTATTTAACGTTACGAGGCAGATGCGCGATGATCGAATGATTTATGCGGGTGTGAAAAAAGCGCAAAAAAAAGGAATACAAAAAAAGTGCGAAAGTTTTGATAAACAAATCTTTGTGATCGATCGATTATTAAAACGTCGGTTTGGTAACCAACGCGAGGTGAAACGACGCGTAAAATTTCATAGAAAATGTAAAACAGGGTGAACGTAGTTTCGCCCGTTTTGTACTCGGGAAAATTACCATCTTGTTATTCGATATTACGCATAGTGTTTCAACCCTCTACCCCACCCCGTCGACCCTTTCTCCCAGGGGTTGCAAACTCCACTTGGATAATTCAAATGCACGCGTATAGTTTAATCTCTAGAGTTTCCACAGTTTGCTCGAATTTTTGGTCACGCTTATACACGCGGATATAAATTATCGCGTTGTGTACGCGAGTCTCTGGCTGTCGTAAAACTACCAAAATTGGAGAGGGAAAATAAACGCGTATGAAATATTAAATCGGTTGCCGGGGTCGTTGAAATTACGGAAATAATGAGAACGTAATGAAGAATAATAAAATAGATCGACGATTGGGAGGTGATGAAATTTTTCGTATTAAAAAATTTGTAACCAAAACTTTTCAAATTAAAATAAACAATTTTATTAAAATTCTTTTCTTGTCGTTAACACTATAGGTATGTAAAATTTGATAAATATTTGGAGATTTCGAAATTGTGCGAAAATCGTGAGAAAAACGTTTTTTTGAAAAAAAGTGATGAGAGAAATTTTATTGTTTTTTTTTGGTTGTACCTATTTTTCGTCTGACGAATTTTTGAGGGATGATCCTCGGTGCGTTTCCGTGAACGACGTAAAAAACGACGTAGTCGCGACATTCTTTCTCGTAAATGTGAACGTTATTGATGATCTCGTAATCGAATGCGAGTTCCCAATCGATACTCGATCTCGTAATCTCACTTGCACTGTACTCGTCGCACTCGGCCATCGCGAGGCGAGATTTTCGACCTCCCTTCACCATTGGCGAACGCGAACGAACTGAATCGAGTCCGATTATACGTATGAAATTTTATTTCGCACTTCGAGCGTGTCACTGTTATCCGATGCACGTGAGATCACGATTTTACACGACCCTGACTCTATAACGCAGATGATTTTTCAAAAATTCATAAAATTTTGTAACAGTCGTCGGAATTACGATTTTTTCTTTTCGATTAAAATATATAAATACATTCAAATTGAGAAGAATTAATTATTCAAATTGCGAAGAAAAAAACGCGACGATTTTAACTCTGTGACAAATGAAACAATATTTCGATTCGTCTAATTCGATCGTTCGAATAATTACACGAAATATATATATATATTTAAAAAAAACAATAGAAATTAATTGATTAAAAAAATTACAGATATTTGACGTCAAAAAAATTCCAGAAAATTTTACGTTCAAAAATCTTTAGAAAACATTACGTTTGGAAAAAATTCCTTCCCGACGAATATTCGTCGACCTCGCAGGTCGATGATAGGAAGGATCTGTTCGATTCGATGTCCAGGCAACTACTGTGTAACTGTCGCACGAAATAAGAGTATCGTTAGCGGTCGTGGTGTTAGTCGGGCAAGAGCGTTCGTCTGCGAGAGAAGTATTATTGTAGCTACGTGCGTTAATCGGCTCGCTAAATAATCCCCGACGAAATCGTTGCGAGAATGTGTCGATAGAGAAAGAAAGAGAGAGAGAGAGAGAGAGAGAGAGAGGAACCAAATGTATTGAAATGGACCGGACGCCACAAACGCGTTCTTGTAACACGAGAATTTATCAATATAAATATACCCACACACTAATAATATTTGTATTTATATTGGCCTCGAGTTCCGTCGTGCAGGAGCGCGGTTCTTTTTTTTTCTTTGTCGTCTGCTCTCGCGCTGACGAAGGGTATTAGTAAGAAGTGCGATAAATAAGTTCACATTGACACGCACAGTCGACGAGAATAACGAGAATTTATATTTCATGTGTCAAAGTTTATGTGTATATAAGATATATATATATATATATATATATATACAAAATTTGTATGTATAAAGTATATAGGTGTATATCAACACGTTAATACATGGTAGTACATAATTTTTGTTAGGTAATAAGAGTCATGAGACTTTGTGCAAACTCCGTTCTCCCCTTAACTAGACGATAAGAATATTTGTTTTCTTTCGAAGAAAATCGATGATTGGAACGATCGATTGATTTGTTTTAAATTGATCTAGCTGAGAAATAATTAAACTCGATTGTTATTTTTCTTGAATGAATGAATTAAATGATTAATTAACGAATTATTTTATTGTCAATTTATTTTCAACCTGTGACTTTTATCGTGTCCGTCTTATCTCGATATTATCAATCCTTGAGATTCGTAATCGCGTGTGGAATTATTTAGAAACGTGACGCACAAGATCTGCAGACATGGGCGATACGTTTTGGGTTTTATCGATCGCGATCGTAATAACTACGTAATCGAATTTTTCTTCGAAATATCCGAAATATATTTTATCTTGTATTTTGTCAATTTTTTTGTTATCGAAGCGTTCGATAATTCGCGATCCTATGAACCGAGAATAATACTTCCGTCTCTGATTTTTCCCTGTGATTTATTTTTCATCGCTTTTTTAATATTTTCGATATTATCCTGTACAAATTGTTTTTTCTAATTATAAAAATTCGCGATTCGTCACGTCCGTTAATAATTCAACAAGTGTGTCGAATCGTTCTATGGATTTTCATTCGACCCGAGAAATGATTTGTCGAAGTGCGAACGAACATCGACCAGCATAATAATAATAATAATAATAATTGTCCGATGGCTAAGAATAGCGTTGAACAGGCGCTATCGCGAAAAAAAAGAACTTCACGATAGGCCGAACGCCCGTATGGACTCTGACAAATTCGTTGCAAAAGTCGTTGGCAACGATTTTCGAACTACGTTGCGCGTCTCGTTAGCCACGGGACAAAGTTTCGTACCGATCTGTCGCCGATCTGTGCGTCAACGTCGAGGGTGGAGTGGGGATAACATTAAGGTAAACAAGAATATTCGCGTTAAGCATTATGCAACCTATATCTCGCGAGCATTTCGATCTTCTCCCAGCCGATCGGCTTTAAAACGATTTACCGATTTTTCGCCGATGAAAATTCAAAACGTCGATTTTTTCTTCACTCTTCCACGGAGACTTTTTAACAATCGTCGGATAGAGAAAATTCTAATTAACGTCGTTATTATTTTTATCGTCGTTTTAACGATCGGTTGGAAATTTTATCGTCAACCGCGACAATAAAATTCCCGAATATTTCTGCGCATGTTGAAAATGAAAAAATAAAATAAAAAGACACTCGACGATTGTCGAATTTTCAATTTTACGATACGATTTTTTTTTGTAATTCGGACGGATCGATTAAAATCGCGAATTTTATGGAAACTTTCGCGAACGATTATTCGCCATCGCGACTCGCGTTTCGCAACGAGAAGGCGACGGTTGGAACGGTTACCGACAACTAGTAAAACAAGCGGACGATGACGAGTATTTAGACTCGGGGAAACTCTCTCGTACCGTATCGTGGGGCACGGACACGGTACAAGTGGGAAAAATATACACGTTTGGCCGTGACGGACGCCATATTGAAATTGCGTCAGAGCGAGATCGCGAATCGTTCGAGAGACAAAGAGAAGAAAAAAAAGATAAGGCGCGCTCGCGGTATATATCGTTGCAGCGCCATCGTTCGTAACGCCAGGAAGCGTCGACACGTGCTCTCGCGACATCGAAATTGCCCGTATCGACCTTTTACTATTACATCCTTCTTCGTAACGCGCGAACGACATTACCGACCGAGTCGTCTTTTTTCAACGCAAGTTTTGACAAGTTTTCATTGAAATTAACGAAAACTCGATTAAGAAGAAACAGAAAATGTATATTTAAAAAAACAGTGGAACATTACGAGAGAAACGATTTTGAAAATATGATTTTTTTAAATTTACAAAAAACCACGTTTTATAAAGAAAATTTAAAAAAATCATTTAAACACGATATTTTTAAAATTTGGATAAAAATGATAATTTTAATAATAGTAATTCGACAATTTATTAATTGATTAACGATGAATTTTTTCACTATATGTATGATCTTTCGTCTTGATGAATAACGTTTGAAATCGATACGTCGAAATAATTATCGTTCGAACGTATTTCCGATTTGGATTACAATTCCAACCTGGTTCGAATTACAAGACGGTTATTAGATGATTACCGGGAAGCTATTAGAACGTTATAATCTCCGATTTTGATATGCCTAATGTATATTGGGGTCCGATCGAACTAGGGGTTGCGATCGATAGAAACGGGTTGAGAAACGGACGAAGCAAAATCGATGTAGAATGGGATAGAGAGAAATAGAAATAGAGATAAAGATAGAGAGAAATAGTCCAAGAGGTGGACGGAGAACAGGAGCGACAGGAGTTGGAATCTGGGTCAGACGCACGTGTTCGACCTCGCTATTGCATTTCGTCTCTGTCCTACTCGGTGGCTCTTGCATCGCGTACCTACATATTCGTATGTATATGCACACACAGCCATATAGACTTCGAGTTGTTGCTGTCCCCGCGCAACTCTATCTTCGATATCGACGCCGGATTCCAAACTTTAATAAACCTCTCTGAGTTTCGATATACATATTTCTCTCTCTCTCTCTCTCTCTCTCTTTCTCTTCGAGAGTGCCGAGAGCCGCGATTCTTCGAGCTTATTATCGTCACTTCCCCTAGTTCGTCATCATTCTCCCCCTGTCTCGTACAAATTCACGATCTTCTCGGAAACATCTCCTCCATTCTCGTTACACGTCCTTGCATCCTTGAATATATTTTATTCGAATTTTTTATAAACTTATTCGAAAGAAAAAAAAATTAGCGTCCTTGCTTCCTTTAATATATTTTATTTGAATTTTTTACAAACTTATTCGAATGAAAAAAAAAATTAGACAAAATATTGAAATTCAACGATAACGAAGAAAAAAACGAAATGATTAATATTTTGTTTTGCATATATTGACGAAAAAAAAATTAATTTTCCAGAATTCGAGTCACTTTCTTTTTTTTCTATCACGAGGGACAAATGACGCGAGAGATTAGAGTCTTCCTCGTGACGGAAGTGACGAGAACACTCGAGGGAGATTTGGGTCGAGGCACGCGAAGAAAATTGAAGCCTGAAGGGCGGGAGGGAGGGAAGGAGAGGAGAGGAGGAGACAGAGAGAACTTAGCAAATGGCAGAGGTCCCATAGGAGAAGCTTCGAATCAGACAGCAATACAGCGCGAACCGGAAGTCAAGATCGTGCTCCACGATGAGCTTTTGCCACGCGGAGTTTGAGCCGGCTCTTCCCCCTCATCTTATTTCCCTCTTGCGTTTGGCGGACGTTGCAAATATCCTCGGGCGAGCCAAAGGGCTTTAAACTTGATCTCGGTACCGTGAGAAAAGCCTCCGGGGAAGGGTTTGCATCGGGAAAACAGGGAGTCGAAGGAGACAAGACTCACGCAGGAGTGTAAAATTTAATATCCGGTGAGAACGGAAAGGATGAGGCGGAAGTAAGGGAAGGAAGAGAGAGGGAGAGAGAACCAAGATGTGCCAAGACGTCCAAGTCAAACGGACGTCTGTAAAATGTGGCAAAAAAATTGACGATCGTGTTACTTTGAAAATTTTTTGGGTTTGTTATTTTGTAGGGGTGGTTTTCGTTTCTAGCGATTATCGAGTGATAATTTTTTTACGATTTGTTGTGACGCATTTTTGAGCGCTATTTTCGAGTTAAGAAAGAGAAAATGTCGATTTGGTTGAAAAACATTGTAAAGGAAATTTGAATTGATTCGCAATTAATCGATAAGGGGTGAAATTTGTATTTTTTGAAATAAATACATAAAAAGAATAAAAAAAACATTGAACCGTGAGCTTTGAAGACTCGACGACGAGTTTCGCAGTGAGACATCGATGCGGTGAGACTCGAGCCTGTCGGAAACGACACACATTTTGTTCGTCTTTGAAAAAGTAAGTCAATGAGATTCAGGCGTTTGGAATGCGCGCGCGTTTGTCGAGCATCGGGCCAGACATCGTGGCGTCTCGTACAGTTATTTTACGTGCACCGATCTAAGTATAGATCGTTGAATCGAGACACGTAAAAAAAAAATTGTAAAATAACGAACTTGAAAATTTAATCGTGAGATATTTTTTTTTTAATTCGAAATTTTGTAATAATATTTCGAGTTGTTTGCGCGTTTGGAGGATAATTATCTATTTCGTGTAATACGAGTGAATTTTTGATTCACATCGACTCACCCTTTGACAATTTGTCGACGGACTCGAAGCGACTCTCGACTTTGTTACGAAGCGAGTCCAAGTCGTACGGCGTCGTAAAACCATGATCGACGCTGCGACTCTTACTCCTGCGAAAAACAGAATAAAAACGAAGAATGTTAACGTTAAATTGCATTTTGAAAATATTGATAAATTTTTGAGAAAAAAAATCGACAATTTTCGTTGAATTTTGGACGTTTTATTAATTTTCCTTATTTCAGAAAAATCCGTCGTTTCCGGCTGCGAAATCTGGACGAAATCATGCCGTGCAAAAAGTGCAAATGGTAAGAAAACAAAAAAAAAGAAAACTGTGCAATGGTTTAAAAAAAATCTTAAAAAAGCTTAATAAAATATAATTGAAAAAAAAAACAAAAATAATTAATAAAAATCAAATAAGAATGCCAAAGCCAAATGTGCCACGTACCTGAAGTACAGCGAGCCCGTAAGATTCTCGGTCGATCTCGTATGCGTCACGTCTTGCTGGGACATCCGTCGTGACCTAATTGGTGTCAACGATCAAACCAAAAAAGAAAACAGAAAAAAAATTTGCGAAATAAGAAAACATGCTAGCAGCCAATCAAAAGAAAAAACAAACAAAAACAATTCAAGAAAAATAAACCAACTATCTAACTAAAAACTCATCGATAAGAACAAACTAATCAATACAGCAAAAATAACGAATCAAAATATTTCAAAATAAAAAAAAATAAGAAAACAAATACAAAAATGTTAGTTCCATGCCAAGAGCAAAGAGCTATAAAATTATTATCTAACGATCAAGAAAAAACGTGCGACGAAACGCCAAATATACAATATCAATAAATAAAAAATCATGCCTTACGACAAATCGATAAATCATCGATCGTGATTCATTCTCCTGGCCACCAATTATTCATTTATAAACAATTAATAAACGTAAAAAGCACATTTTTTAAATCTGAATCAATTATGATTTTTTAATTAAAAAAAAACATAATCATCGCTTTTTTCTCTCGTTCGGGTCATATTTTAATGAACAAATTTTTTTTTCTTCCCTGTACGTATGGTTACTGTTTCACGGGTCCTTGGGCAAGGGAATCGCATCAAGCTCGGCCGATGGCCGGTCAAACTCGAGCTCGAATATATAGTACAGAGGGAAACGTGTGCGACGCTCAATTTGTATGTAGATGAGATCGGAGAGTTTGCCACCTCGCTAAACAATACTGACGCACATACACATACACGCATGTATATATATTTATATATATATATATATATATAGAGAGAGAAAGAGAAAGAGAGAGAGAGAGGGAGAGAGATAGTAAGGGAGGGTCGTACGTTGCCAGTAAAGTTTCATGCATACGAATGTCCAATTCTGCCGTTATTCAATAGTGGCAAGGGGGACGTTTTTTCGCGAACGCTCGGCGACGATCCGATCACGTTCGAGTTATCGAAGCGCGCAACGGTCTACAGGAACAGCAACACCGGGACCCGAGACACCTGGAGAGAAATAGAAGTCTTACGAACGCGCGGACGAGGAGTTATGGCGCTTATTCTCATCCACTGGGTACATTTTTTTCTTTCCCTTTCTCGTTTACTTTTTTCGTCAATTTTATGTTCTCGTTCGGGAGAATTCCCCGATCGAATCAAAAAACCGATTCGTTCTTTCGTGTCGGGGATCATTTTTCACCCCGAAAAAGAATGAAAAATGGAGGAAAGCGACGACGAATATTTTTTTGTCGAATTAATTACTCGTGGGAAATCACCAAGTTAGATTCGAGCCGTCGAGAATTTGGCGATTTGATGAGAAAGAATTTTTTCTTTTTTTCTTTTTCTTTTGGGAATAGAAAATAAAAATAAAATCATCATTTTGATAATTTATGAAAACAAAATGACATTACTCGCACCAGCTTACACGACAGTTGTAAAAAAAACGAAACGAAACAAAAAAAAATGTAAAAACGTACGAAAGAGACGAAAAAGTGAAAATTTGGAGAATGAAATCAGATCCGCAGGGAGAAATTAAATATTCTTAGCACGGGGGAGGTTGCACAGCGAGCGAGATGTCGCCAAGGGTAGGTACCAACATACGTTCGGGCGTGAAACGTGTTTGCGCACTCCGGTAGCAATTTTCGAAACGAGAAGAACACGTGCGAAGTAGTTCGGTCGAGGGGAACTCGCGAAGCCGTTGTTCAAAGACGCGGAAACTAACGGGCGACGCCACTCGAGCTCGACAGAGACGAGTGGCGGTACAAATCTCAAATTTTTCTACCATCGCTACGTACTCGGCTTTCCCTTTTTTCTTCTCAGTTTCGTTTAAAACATTTTTTCATTTTTTCATTTTTTCATTTTTTAACGTAATTTCTTTGTTTTTTGTTTTTTTAATTTCTATTCGTTACGGGTCGTTGCGGTGCTCTGGCGGCAATCGCATTGTAAAAATGCAGAGAAATATGCGCGAGGTGAAAAAAATAAAAAAATAAAATTAATCTGTTCGTGGTTTTGCGGGAGCGAAAAATAAAAAATTAAAGCAGATTTTATCCCGCGGAGTGGTAAGCGAATGTACGAAAGGCTCGATGGGGAAACAAACGAAAAATCGATAAAGGCGAGAGGATGAATTGTTCGTTATTACGAAATATTGTTTGTTGAGAACGTTTTGCGAGAATTGCACACGTGCCAAAGAAGTTTCAGCGTATTATTATTTCGATAGAGCGCGAGCGAAATTAATAGGTACACGATGATTAACCAACGTTACTAATGCTTCCTTCGCTTCGTCGATTCGGTTTCTGAATTAATATCCGCGTGAATTTTCTCACCTGCTCGAAACGAACGCGTTTGCAACGAAATTCAATTTTCGTCCGTTTCTCTTTGCGCGATGTAAAGATGGACGGGTATATTCTCGTAAATCATAGAAAATAATTTACAAAAATTCGTTCAAATATTTCGTATTTTTCAATATTTTTACTATTTTTTGATAAATTCTTTTTATTTTATTTTTTTCTTGATATTTCTTTAAAAATAGAAAATGTTCGTAGCAGTTTTTTTTTGGTTTTATATTTGTTTTTTTAAGTAGAAATAATGACGCTAGTGGGACGAGACTCGAAGAAGGAGGTCGGTGCGTTTGAGGGGCGAATTTTTCGTGCCAGAAAAGTTTTCGAGGCGTTTATTATAACTGGCGACTCGGGGGCTCGTATTTCGGAAAGAGAGAGAGAGAGAGAGATAAAGAGTTTTGGGTGTTTCACCTGTTGAAATCGATCAACGGTGCACCGACGATAGTGGAAAAACATAAGATATTCTCGAAAAGGGAGGAAGAGAGGGAGAGACATTCACTCGAACGAGAAGAGAAGACAGTCCGTCCGTCTGTTCTCCCAGCCTAAAATACACGCTCTGTAAAACATGTTGCGTCCACTCGTCACTTATATATTACAAAAGTGAGATATTGCATTGGCAACTTGCCGCCTCGAAACATATGCATATGCACTCGGGGAATCCACTTTGTGTATTTCACCAAGAAATCACGAAGGCATTTTCAGCCTTTGTTGAAAAGATTCTCGGGTGTGTACATTTTGGCCGAGCCAATAAATATTCTAGGTCGCATTATAACGGCTATAAAAGAAAATTTGCCAATCGTCCTAACATGTAATCCACCCAGAAAAATCAAAATGTTTATTTTTTATACTTTATAAAAAAAAATTATCCTAATCAGAAAAAGAAAATTAAATAATTACACTCTAATAATAATAATAATAATAATATCATTATTATTATTATTATTAAATGTAGCTCGAAACGACATTTAAACATTTTTTTAAAAGCCTAACGACCTTTCTCAACACAAAGTACAGAGAAAACAAAAATAGAAAATAAAGTCTAACGTCCGTTTCACCTTTTCCTCGTTGTTAGAATAATTCTGTTGTAATCGCGTGAGTAAAAAAAGGGGTACGTGTATGCGCGTACATCGGGTAACATTTTCACGCGTCGACGCAACGGGTGGTCCTTATAGCGCGTAACTTTTCTACGTGCGACTGTCGAGTTACGCGCGGAACGAACGAGCGCGCAGGAGTAATGTCACGGAGACGGAGCGAGCGACGCGTACCTACTACATCGTGTGGCCTATGGGGCGTCGCAAGTAGTGTGAGCCATTTATGGTCAGACGGGAGAGAGAACGGTTGGAACGGCGCGTACTGGCCAGGCTCCTGCCAATCGCGTCCAGCTTTTATACCCGAGCGCCTCGAGTATTACGCGTTCACCGTATACGGTTGGGCCATGGTTGACGCATTAACATTAATAGAATTTAAGGCCCCGCGCCCATAGGCCACGCGGCAATACGAAACACGAGGTTCTTGCAACGACTTCCTGTAAACACGGAACGCGTTAAAAGCGACCGACGGTACGTACGTTACGTTGGAAATATAACTCCCTCCTCCGACTTGAACTACGACCTCAACACGTACGTACGAATATTCACCTCGCGACTCGGGTATTAATTAAATAATGTAATTACATTTTACTGCGTATGTAGGTCGACGTATAACGCGTTTCCGGAAAATAAATACCGATGTCATTGTTATTGCGGTCTTTTTCATGGAATAATTATTTTATCAGTGACGAAAAAAAAAATGAGCAGGTTATTTTTTAGTTAAGAATAATTAATTAAAAATTTAAAAAAAATTGAAATATTTACTTTTTTTTATCGTTACGATACTTATGAATATTATCAAAAAGGTTGAATTTTGCGATTAGAAAAATAATGCTGATATTTATTTTTCGATCGAAAAGATTTTGATCGATTGATTTTTTTTTTGTGGATTAATTTTTTTATCGAAGAATCGAGAAATTTGAGTAAATTATTTGAAAAAAAACAACGATATTTGTTGAATTTTTTGGGTAATTTGTGGGTAAATGATCGAGTGTATAGCTTCGGTTGGTTTGCGGTGGAATGTTTTTAACGCGACCCATTTTGGCGCGTATGTACAGCCGCGCGGAGTGTGGCCTACGCTCGGGCGCTCCGATCTATGCGCGCTAATATCGCAACGATGGAGCCACATTTCCGTACGTATAAATATAATACACGAACGAGTGGCTATTGTTCCGTCAGGTACGAGAACAAATTTCGATAGAAATTCTCTCGCTTCGAATCACGCTAATTTCAAATGGTTCGACCGAGCATATCGTAACTCCGCTATAATATAAGTGTTGTAGATGTTGGTGTTGGTATTACGTGCCGGATGAGTGAACCGGGAAACAAATATTTGTATGCAGGCTAGCTTGTTTCCGAGACCATTATGCGGGTTTTACTAACTGTTATGGGAAACTCGAGACTAACAAAGTTACATTCGACCCCCCCCCCCCGTGCATTATTTCCAATTACGACCAAAAATGTTCACGAATCACGCGTTAGACCAGTTATAAATTTGTTTTTAATCGACGAATTCTCCAATTTGTGAATACTTTCGGACTGATTTCACTCTACAGTGTTGAAAACCAAATTGTAAAGTTAATTTTCATCAAATATTTATAAAAGAATAATTAATTTTGATTAAATTAAATTTTTTTAAAATTTTTGTCATAAAATTAATTAAATCGATATAATTTTTATTATCAAATATTGAATCGGAACGTGTTGTTAATTGAGTTAAGAATGATGAAAATAATATTCGAGGGAAATCGATGAGTTAAGAGAAATCGGAAAATCTAGACACGTAATAACTCACAGGATGTTGAGATACGCGATTGTCATTCGACAATCGGTGGTATCCGAAAAGGAAGAGGTAAATTTGTGAGTACACGGTTGAACGCGAGAGAGGGCGCCTCTTTGAAAAAAAAAATAACAGGCTGCAACGATTAAGGCGCGAGATCTTAATTATTCTAAACGCGCTTGTCGTGCCTCGACAACGTTCTTCTCTGTCCAAAGAGCGACGAAACGCTCGACATTGCACCATACGATTCTCGAGCGCGAACTCTCGATGTGTATTACGTTATGTACGGAGAGTCTCGGGGCTTTCGGTTGCAACATGGAATTCGATCAAATTCGAGTCACGTTAAATGTCGGACCGTGCGACGATCGACGCTGGGAAGAGCTTACTCGAGCTCGATTGACCCGCCCGTGAAAGAAATTAGTAGGGCAGCCCTGAAAACGATCGGGGCCCAAAAGGGTTTGAATATGGATTCCCTACTAGGGATTTTCACAACACAATCCGACTAGGCCCCGACAGGGAAATAACAGGGTTGCCTTATTTATTTAAAAAAGGTCGTAGCGAGGTAAATGATAAAGGGCCTAATCGGGATTCATCAGGGCAGTAGTTATTACAGAGCATACAATATTTGCAAAGTTATTTACACCAATGTCTAGTTTGTATACTTATTTTCCATAGATGTGATGTACATATAAAGTTAATTTAAGCTTTTTAAGCGTTAATTTTACCTGCACGCATGAATATTATTAAAAAAAACTTTTTTTATATTGTGAAATTTATTTTCCAAATTTTCTCAATGTTTATAGAATAGAAATTTTACTATAGATAATTTGTATTCTATTATGAATATTATTATCTGTAGTAAGATTCTCAAATTATCTGTAGTAAAATTTGCATTCTATAAATATTTAGAATGTTTGGAAAATAAATTTCACAATATAAAAATAGTTTTTTTAAAAATAATATTCATGCGTGCAGGAATGACAGCACATATACCTACGTACAACACCGTTTGGTTGTTGTATGTGCTCACCGCGCGACGAGTATGTAGTTCCGCCAGCGGCCGATGGGCGGCGCATGGCCGAGCGCTTTCTCGCACGCGTAGTCGTCGCCCGCTGGCATTATAAAGCGGCAAGCTGACCGATAATTTAACTCATTATCAATCTATGGATGTGTAACGAAAATTTAGATGCAAACATTGATTATAGAGGAATTCTATAAACAAAGGCACTAACTTTACATTTTTCACCATTTTTACTTATAAATTACACCCGGGCGAAGCCGGGCCGGGTGGATAGTAATAAATAACCCTTTACCCGAAGAAAATTGTTTTCATTATTGCAAAACATCTCGCTTGATATGTATCCACTATTATTATTATTATTTGGTAGTTTTATTTGCACATCCTTGTCGCAAGGATTTTTACAAACTGATATGTATCCACTAATAAAGCTGGTAATTATAGGGCAGTAATAGGGTTGCTTCACGGCTTCGATTCGGTTCTGGCAGGGTTCTGTTGAGGCAACCAGCCGGGCCCTGATTTATAGGCCTCTTTAGGTCCTCACTGACAAAGTGTGACCGGCCACCAAGGGACCTAGTCAGGTGCCCTGTTAGGGCCTTTGTAAAGTGAGGGAAAAATAATCGGGACCTAGTCTAAGCCCTGGCAGAATTCTTACTTGGGCGCTTGTGAGTCTCGCTTTATATTTCTTATCGAACCTCCGGTTTTATCGCTGTTCCGCACTCGAGAGAAACAAGAAATTCCGATTGTAAAAGAATAAAAATAGAAATGAAAAAAATTAGAAATTGTATTACATTAAATGACATTTATTGTAATTAAAGAAATCGTTAAAGAAAGAAAAAGAATAAATTAGAAATTAAATTACATTAAATTTTTTCGTAATTAAATGGATTATTAAGTTATTTGAATTAATTTTATTTTTCTAATTGGATTAATTTTACTAAGATTTTAATTATAATTCATTGTCGACCGAGATTTAATTTTTCTCAATAGACTTATCGAATACATTTTAAAAGAACTCGCATCACCGTTAGATATTCAAAATTCTTGGAGTTTACTAAAAATTTCGTGATGTTAAAAACCGGTTTTGAGTTTCGAGCACGTTCTTCCGATGACAAATTACAATTACGTCTGGCCATCGAGTGTATGACGCGAGTCTAGGAATTCCACGTGACGAGAAGGAATCTCTTTCTAGCTCAAGGTACTCGTATAAGCACGTACACAGGATGCACGAGAGCGTTTTGCAAAGTTTTTGTCGCGATAAAGGGCGTGTCCGTATCGCACGATATTTATCAGTCCCTTTTTTTCGTTCGAACTCAAGACGTGAACTACGTCGCTAATATTACATAAATTAATTTTTCCTTCATAACGTTATCAAATCCCGAACGATTAAAATTTTCCTATCACAATAAAAAATTGATAACGCACATTGAAAAATAATTTTTTTCCCAGTGATACGACAATGATAATTATCGTTTCAATTACAGAGAACGAAGTTAAACGTGGCACGATTTTCGTTGTACCTTGAGTCTTGTTATAGCCCTCACAGCCTTTCATAGCTCGAAACAATGTAGAAAGAACCTTCTACGATGGATAGAACTCGTACGTACGTACCTATCCACTTGGCCAAAAAGTCATTGCGTTTTTAATACACATGGATATATATCTCTCTATAAGTATAAAAAACGCAGTTACTTTTTGGCCAGGCTTATATAAATTTATATAGGAGCTAAGAATGCCATTGACTTCCATGGAAATAGAGAGAAAGGATTCTGTGCAGAACGCGTGGCATGTCGCACGTACGACTCAAATCCTAACAGCATGTGGTCTCGACATCGTCGAGAGCATTCAGAAGTTTCGAAATGTTTTCCGAGTCTTCGCTGAGAGGTACGTAGAGGTGCGGAAAGTGGAACCCGCCGTGTGCCATTACGCGTCTATGGGTCTGCCGCAGAGTCTGTCTGTTCACGAAGGACGTAACTACTTCGAGGAGATGGAACGAGAGAGACGGAGAGGAAGAGAGAAAGAGAAAAAGAGAAAAAGAGAGAGAGAGAAAAAAGAGAGAGAGAGACTTTCCGACGTCATGGGCCACGGTTATCGAGACGTTTTGTCGTGTCGTGGTTTTCGCAAACGACGTTGCAATCACCCCTCCAATCTTTCTGCAGTTTGCCAAGTACGTTTCGTCATCGAGGGAAAAATTTATTTATACGACAAAAATTGTAATTTATAAAAACGTATTAATTATATTAAAATAAAAATTCATCGTTACACTTTTGATGAAATTGAATGAAAACGATAAATCGTTATTAAAATGTGTTTTAATAAGAGCATTTTTTATCTCCGGACTATAATCGAATTTTTATTCAACGAAATTCGTTTCGAATCACTAAAGTTTATTTTTAAACAAAATTTTGTATATTTCTTTTTCGTTGAATTATGGATTTTTATTTAAAATTCTGAAATAATTTCGTTACTATTAATATCGTTTTAATACTCTTTGCGAAGGGTTTGTATTTTTTTTTTTGGCATTAAGCCTTTTTACAAAGACATCGAACAATTCCCTTCGAAATCCCTTTTTAATGAATTCCCTTCGCGAAAATTGCACATTTTATCTCGCTTGGGAAGTGGATAGCTACGATTTCTGGAGAAAAACCTGTCCGACTCGGAGACTGCACTCACGAGTCTGAGCGTCGTTACAGGATTTTTTCTTTTTATTTCCACGCAGCAGAGCGTCATAGCAAAATAACTACGTCGAGATGTTGGCAAAGCCAGCGAATAGACGGTCATTACTTTAAATTTCGTTTTAAACCTACCGCACGAGGTTGTACGTAGTTTATACGAAAATATTTAACGAAAATCGAGCAGAAGCCTCTTTTTGTGTAATTTTCAATAACGTCCTGTACACGAGAAAGCGTTTTGCAAAAATATGCAAATATATAAATATACCGTGTCAAAGGTATCGAAGTAGTCAAAGCTCCAGTGGTAAGGAAGAAAAAATAGAAGAAATTATGTCTCGCTGCGCCAAAGTCAATTAACGAGTTGCATCCGGGCGTCGCGAAAGCCTCGTCTCGACTCTTTCGCGCACATTCTATACATTTTTTTTTCTTCTTTTTTTTTTCGTTCCAACTCGTGTCACAGTCGCTTCGAGCGTTACCTGCGCTTTTCCCATAATTTCATCTCCAGTCCCACACACGTTTTGCGCGTCCCTAACGAGCAACCAGCAAGTGCACACTTTTTAAAAAACATTTTACGTATGAAAAGAAAAGTAAAAAAAAAAAGAAAAAAAAAGAAATGTCTCACCGCGAGCGCGAGTATGTTTTTATGTGTGTGTTTGTGGTAAATGCACGATGCGATCTAAGCGTTCTTCCAGCTAGAAAATTCGAGAATTTTATATTTAGAAAAAAAGAAGAGATGAAAATTGTTTTCATCTTCGTCAAAAGCGAACGAGCGAATTTTATATCTTGATTATGAATCGAGAGACAAAATTGTAATTAAGCGTTAAATTTTTTAATTGTGAGTTTTTTTTGATCGTTTGAAAAATTGTATTTTATCGATTAAATTGGACGATCGATCGAGAAGTCTTGTGTTTATTATTTTCTTGAAAATCGGTTTATTCGGTCAATCTTCTTTTTTCTTTTTTCTTATTTCTTATTCCTGTATAAATTCACGTTTTATATTTATTTCCGGGTAAACGTGAGAAGAGTCGAGAGAAGTTCTCGTTTCGAACGAGCGTATAGTTTCGAGCTGAGGACAGGGGCAAGAAAGTGAACACGATGTTTTCTTGCCGATCGAATTATATATCGTGCGACGTTAACGAGCCGAGTCCGCGAATACTGGCTGCTCGGTGAAACGAGAATTCTTCGCGAGTCTCTGCGGCGATTTTGCTCTCGCAACGAGAGAGCGTTGATCCCTTTTGGTCTCTCGATCGTCGCGCGGCTCTCTTTGCCTTTTCATCAGTTTTTGTAAGTATGAAAAATTCGTGTCGCGACTTCGCATAAAAAATTAATTCAGAAAACAAAATTTTTCCAAGTGCAGATTGAAAAATTTATTTTTATTGATGGTTTTAAGATCCTTTAATCGGTAATTTTTCCCCGAAAGTTTAAAGGAAGAGAAACATTTTCTACGATTTAAAATTAATTATAAAATGTGAATAAAATTGGTGACAAAAAGCACAATAAAAAAATGTAATTTTGAATGATGGAAAAAAGCGTGTCTGTTACAGTAACCATGGCATAAATTACACAATAGCGAGGCGTTCGTCAATCTTCGTCATCGATATGTATAAATCGTAGTCGAGACGAACCGGACCGGAATCTAATGAGATGCGATCGTCTTATTAGGCGTCTCGTTAATGTCCGGCTCGCATACCGACGAAATAAAAAAATGTCTCGCTCGATTCGTGTCCTTGTCGACCGGGGCCTTCTCGTCGCGGGTACCTCAAAAAAAAAACCTTGACTTATCATCGATGTCCGATCCAAGGAATTTTCAACATCGTATGATAATGAATTAGACGACGGAAACGAGATCTAACGCCGACGCGTCTTACGAAAACGAGAAGAGTCTCGAAGCAAAACAAAAATACGTGACACTAATAAATAATAAATCGAAATACACGAGGCACGAGTTACTAGAATTTTTACAAATTTGTCAAATTTGATCAAAATAATCGCAAAGAAATTTTTTCCATATTTTCCTGGATCGTTCTATTTCCCACTGGGCAATCTTATTAAAAATTTTGCTACTCGACTACCTCAAACTCTCGTCGATCTTCTTTTTCAGAAAGTTTTACAAAAAAAGAATAGGGGTTAAAAAACCAACAGGTGCTCTTGACAAGTTTGTAATAGAATTTAGTGACATACGTTTGTGAATGTGCGCAGTCGTAGGGAGTGAAAGTTATAACTGGCCTCGTGCGAAGGTTTCACTGTCGAGGAGCATCGATGAGGATACACGAGCAAGAGAGAGAGAGGGAGAGAGAAAGATAGATAGATAGATAGAGAGAGAGAGAGATCGTTAAATTCACAATAAAATATTCGAGAACGTCTACGTATTAATAAATCTCGAATTGTTTATTCTCACGACACCCGGTACGTTGATTAAACTCATCTCAACTCGGACACCCGGTAGATCGACGAAATTCTTATACGCAGCAGCAGCGTATAAAATCTTTTTGTCGCAAGGAGAGACACACACGAGGAGTATGTAACATTGGTAGAGTTGAAAATGTCACGTATAACGTATATCGATATTTGCGATGTGAATATCTTGCACGACGAGATTATGGAGAAACCGGAAGAGCCGGTGAGAGAACCTCGAGGGTATATTCAGGATCGATAACGAGATGTTCCGACGTTGAAGCACCAACGACACAAAACCAACTTGTGAAAACTCTCGGTGGTGGTTGAGACACACACACACACACACATGCACGTGTATACACACAGACAGTCGTGTTCACCATCGAGTTTTCACTGGACCGTGTGTCGTGCCGGATGGACTTCAACGTCGAGGTAACTTTCGTTGGGTAATAGTCAGGTGGTCTCGGTTCTACGAGATGAACCACGAAATACTCTATGTACGTTGGACCAAAGTTTATGATACTCTCTCTATCTTTATGTCTCTCTCACTCTCTCTACGTCCGTCTGTAGGTTTGTTCCGTGTATTTTCCGGAAGTCTATTGGCGTCCAGATGTCACGTTGGGTCACTGTGAGAAGAACGAAATTGTCAGACCACTTTCTGTCCCAATATCGAACGTCGACTTGACGAAATTTCTTGATAAATCAGCTAATTTTTATTTTTCACTAATTTATTTATTCTTTCCATATTTTGCTAATTATTTTATTAAACCTAGTATTTATATCTTTATGATTGATTAAAATATGAAGAAAACAAATTTGGAAATTGGTATTTTCTTCGAACTTTCAATCACGACCATGTCGAGAGGAACTCCTGAATTGTAACGCGACCGACCCAGTGACCACACCCTGTGGCTCGCACCAGCGTTGCCATTGCAGTAATAAAAAAAAGAGAAACAAAGAAAAACAAAGAACGCCGCTCCTTTTTCCTCAGACATCCGTTGTAGAGAGTCGATGATCGCTCATGGATATCGAGGAAAACGTTGAAGCTTGTGTGTGTGTGTGTGTATGCGGGGGCTGGTGCTCGCACGGATAAATTATTGATTCGAAGCGATTACCGAACCTCGAGATAATTCCCTCGATCTCGTTAAGTCCTTACGATCTTTTTATCTTCTTTTTTTTTATCAATAACGGCTAAGAAAATTATCTCGCGAATAAAAATGAAAAATTAAACGAACGAAAGACACGCCGATCTTTCTCGACCTCGAGAGGCCGCACCCTGCGCCACAATTCCCTCGAGTTCCGATTCAAAGTACACGATTGTGAACATTTGTTTTTTCTCCTTTCCTTATTTCTTTGTTTGTTTTTTTTTCTCTCTATTTCTCCAGGTTTTTTCTTCTTACGTTTTTCTTTATTGCCAACCGTACCTTTTGTTCGAAAAGGAAAAATATTTCAGGCGTGAATGAACGAGCGCGAAAAATAAAATTCCTTTACCATAAATAATAGACCATAGGGAGTCGGTGAATTGCCGGAGTGCCGGACCCGTGAGAGGCAAATGTCCCGACGGGAAGTCGAATTAACCAGTGCATGACCGTGGATGCATCGTTATATATATATATATATATAATATATATAATATATATATATATATATATATATATATATATATATATATATATATATATATATATATAGGGTGAATTCTGTAAGGTTTCTCAAACGAGATTTTGGTGCAGATGGGATCATTACAAACAAAAGTTGCAAATATACATTAGGGATATTTTTAATAGTTTACGAGATATGAATATTTAAAGTTTATTCAATCACAGCGCGCCGAGAAGCGTTGGAGCCGCCCACTCTCCGCCCTATCCGTAGATATAGCACAGTTTAGGGCGCTACATTTGGGATGGCAAAATTCAGAGCGGTCAATTATTATTATTTTATTAGGCAGTCATTTTTATTTGTCGGGCATTGACTGCTCTGAATTTTGCCGAGCCCGCTAAATAAAAATGACTGCGTAATAAAATAATAATAATTGACTGCTCTGAATTTTGCGATCCCAAATGTAACGCTCTAAACTGTGCTATATGTACGGCTAGGGCGGAGAGTGGGCGGCTCCAACGCTTCTCGGCGCGCTCTGATTCGATCAACTTTAAATATTCATATCTCGTAAACTATTAAAAATATCCCCAATGTATATTTGCAACTTTTGTTTGTAATGATCCCATCTGCACCAAAATCCCGTTTGAGAAACCTTACAGAATTCACCCTGTATATATATATATATATATATATATATATATATATATATATATATATATATATATATATATACAGGGTGAATCTCTTAAAGTATAGCACCATTTATTCTGGGGTAGACGGGACCATTACAAACAAAAGTTGCAAATAAACATTAGGGATATTTTTAATAGTTTACGAGATATCAATTTTTGAAGTTTATCCAATCAGCGCGGCGAGAAGCGTTGGAGCGACCCACTCCCCGCCCTATCCGTAGATATAGCACAGTGTAGGTCGCTATATTTGGAATCGCAAAATTCAGAGCAGTCAATTATTATTATTTTATTAGGCAGTCATTTTTATTTGTCGGTCATTGACTGCTCTGAATTTTGCCGAGAAGCGTTGGAGCCGCCCACTCTCGTCCGCCCTAGCCGTAGCCTAGCCAGTCAATGCCCGACAAATAAAAATGACTGCCTAACAAAATAATAATAATTGACTACTCTGAATTTTGCGATCCCAAATGTAACGCCCTACACTGTGCTATATCTACGGATAGGGCGGGGAGTGGGTCGCTCCAACGCTTCTCGCCGCGCTGATTGGATAAACTTCAAAAATTGATATCTCGTAAACTATTAAAAATATCCCTAATGTTTATTTGCAACTTTTGTTTGTAATGGTGCCGTCTACCCCAGAATAAAGGGTGCTATACTTTAAGAGATTCACCCTGTATATATATATATATAGCGATGCATCCATATATATATATATATGTGTGTGTGTGTGTGTGTGTGTGGATATTTCACACTACGGTTTGCAGTCGCGCAGAAACGAATGCTCCTTGCGAGAGAAGGTCACGACTGGACTCTTGAAAATTTTATCCGAAACCGGATAAAATCAGAACGGTGAGGATATTTTTATCGATCGAAAAATGTTTAATTTACGATAACGACTCGAGTTTCCGATCGTTTGAGTGAATTTATTCCGACGTTATCGCTTATATCCTGGATTGAGAAACGTTTTTTTCGGAATAAATTTACGTAGACGCGATAACGTACGATTATATTATTACCGTCTCCGTTATCTATCAAAATAAACGTTATCATCGGATTTCTGCGAGCCAAAGCGTTTATCGGTCGCGTGATTAAAAATTCGATCGATATCGAGAAACGAAATTTCGACGACGATCAAGAACCGTTCGATCGACGAAATTTTTAGGAATAATTGTAAATTTGACAAAAATAAAAAATAAAAAATAAAAATTATTTATTCGTTAAATAAAATTTGTATTATAGAAATAATAATAAATAATAAATAATTTATTGTCTCGAGTATTTGCTCGTCGCGTGAACGATAAGTTTATCCCCAACGTCGTTCTCCCTCGTGCAAATAATTCTGTCAACGTGCATAAACTATACGTGCGAACTAAAGTGACGGTGAGAGATCATGAATATTCCAGCTCGTTTATGTCGTCTCTCAATGTTTCTCTCGCTGGTCATAATCGAATAATATAGAACGCGAAAAGAGGGATAGGAAGGAGGAGAAGGTGATTGTACGAGTTGGGGTGGCCGAGGGAGGGGTGTACATACCCCTCGATTCGCCGGAACTATAATTCAATATCTTCGACTAATTAGCCTAAATATGCGAATGATAATTTCGCCGATTGAATCGATCACGCGATCAGCTCGACTTCGATAAAATAAAAATATCTTTTTCTCTCGTTTTTTTTTTTTTATATAAACGAGCCATTTTGATATAAAAAAATAAATCAAGAATTTGAATATTTTTATTCGTTCGCGTACCGTTAATGGACGGATTATTTTTCACACGGTGATTGCGATGGAACGAGAAATTGAAACGTGTAATATGGCGAGTTTCTGACACGCGATCGGCCAATTTGTTCGTTACGCGAAGTTCGTTAAGGGAACGATGCAAATGTCGAACGAAAACGCGTACGAACTATTTTCATTCCGTAATGAGATCATCCGGTAAATTTTCTGGTCGACTTCCAAGCTAAATTCCAGTCGAGCAAACGCGTTATCTCATCGTTGGAGATTGGATTTTTTTGGGGGGGTTTTAACGTCGATGACGCGAATTTTACGCAGTCCGAAAATAATTTAACGTACGTACGAAAATAACGCGATTTGACGTTTAACGAGGGGGCAAGAATAAAAAAAAAGATGAGATTAGATGAAGATTAAAGACACGGGTCGACTAATTACACGATCGACGGATAACGGCGATGACGAAAATGAATATCGCGAGGTCGGTGGAAAAAATCGTATTGCTGCGCGCGCAGAACACGCTTATCCTCGCGACGTTTATGAGAACTCCCACGCGCACGCGTCTAATAATCTCTCGCATCGAATCGTGAAATTCTATTTTCACTTTACCATCGAGCGAGCCGAAGCTCACTCCTAAAAGTTGTTTTTCCTCCAAATATAAATATAACAGGACTTGTTTTTGCGTCGTTGGCGAGAATTGGCCACTCGCTCGGTTGCAAATTCGTAAACGAGAAATCGAACGCATTTATTTACGAGAAGAAAAAAAAAACATGTTTAGACAGAAAATTATAATCACGAGCAATTTTTAATCGATCGAAGGACGATAGAAAGAAACGAAAATAAAATCATTGATAAGAAGGTAAGAAAATTATCGGAATAATTGATCGATGAGAAATCGAAATATTTTTAATCGACAGAAATAAAACGATCGATAACTATTTTATCGACGATTTCGTGACTCATCGATCACGAGGAAAGTACGATATCGATGACTAAATGATTCGAGTGGTTATCGTTGATTTAAATTTGATCGAAAAATCCTAAAAACTCCTAAAAAAAATTATACCTTATTGCGTTTCGAACGAATGATAACGATTAATTAAAAACAAAAATACACACTAAGGACGAGAGAGATAACGATAATTTTTATTGCTAAAAATAAAACGATCGATACAAATATTGTTCGTGATTTCGTGATAAATCAATCGCGAAGAATTAACGATATCGAATGATAAAGCGAGTCGAAGCGAGGCTCGATCGATTGGAAAACCTGTTCTTTATCTATGTCGTGATTTAATATGAGCGTCAATAAAATTTCGTTGCATCGATTTCGCCAGGCGTTTTTCGTCGTTGTTATTTAGATAGGTATTGCCGATCGTACGGATCGTTTAAGAGGCAAAAGTGAGAGGTTCGGGGGAATTTACGGCGTCGACTCTTTATAACGTAATCATAATTCCACGGGGAGAAAGTATACTTCGTCGGAACGCCAGTAACATTTTCTACATCGAGTAGATTCGCCTGTTTGTAAAATTTCTCACCCCCCCCCCCCCCCCCCCACCCCAAAAATATTTCGTTGCAAAAGATCGAAGTTTGCATTATTGCAACATATAACAAATAAATATAGAAATAATTTTAGAAATTTGTTCGACACGATGGTAATCTTTTATGCGCTCATTATTCGACACGTTTTAATTTCCCTCGAGATATCCGGGGGCAATATCGATGAGCGGGTTTATGAGAAAGAAAACCTATAGAGTTTCATTAACAAACACGCATAAATGTGGCGATAATTATTAGTTTACTAATTGCTAATTGAAACGATTCGTTTTACTTATCGAGCAATTATACGACCCTCGATAATTCTTAATTAAGGACTTTTTTTTTTAACGGCTCGACTGTCGTAATGAAATAATTTTTGATGTTACGAATTAACAGCTGTATATGCATTTTTTTATTATTGATTAATCGAATAATTAATTAACGAACGAATAATTAATGAATAACGAGATAATTTTCTAACTGAATAATCAACGTTCGCGTATGCATTTTTTTCATGAATTTAATCGAAGAATTAACGAATGATAAGATAATTTTCAAAGTAAAAAATTAACAGTCGTACATGCATTTTTTAAATCGATTAATCGAAGAAAAAATTAACGAACGAATAAAAAAAAATTGAAGTCACAATTCAACATTCGTATTTGATCTTTTTAATTCTTTAATCGAATCAATCAATTAAATTTCAACGTAACAATAATAATCATCACGATGAAATAAAAGAAATTTAGGCCACAGTTTCGTAACGTTCGTGCATCGATCGATAAAGTTTCGACGTCGGTCAATTTTCGATCGCGTTGCGATCTCGAACTTCGGGACGGTTGCACGACCGTATTCATATTCGTAACGTAATATGTGCGATAATGCGAATTGTGCGAGATCGACGCTCACGTAAGAATCGCGCACCGCGGGCATTCCCTGCAGGTGTACCATCTGTTGTCAAGGTCCGATATAAACATAGATGAGAGGTTGGGGGATGGGAGGGGAGGGGGGGGGGGGCGATTTCGCGTATACGATTCACGTGCAGCAAAACAGAAACAGTAAAACAGCATAAAAGGAGAACGCGAAGCGAAACGGCCGGTTTTGTTATTGCCGATCGGCGCGCACTGCCAACGAGAGCTTCAATTAAGCACACGCTCATCAAACGAATTGAGACGTACCGTTCAGCCGTTCGTACACGTGAAACACACACAAACGGGCGCGCGCGCGCACAAAATGAAAATAAACGAAATAGACGAGTTTCATGCATGGTAAATCATACTACGGAATTCCCGTATTACCGCGCGTTCTATCGACTTTCAAATTAAACGGAAAGGAATTTTTGAAAAAAAAAAAAATCAATTTGATATTCGTTCGTGGTTGAAAATCGTAAAATTTATTCGTTCGATCATTTTATCGTGGTATCGATAAAGAAATGGGAATGATAATAAAATTGGTGAGTATTAAATTTCTTTAATTTATTCGGTAATTATCGATTATCGAGGTTCTTAAAATTGGTTCGATAAAATTGTGGAAAGTCGATAATTTTATCGAATTACGATTGAATGAAATTGGAGCATAAAAAAATGCATCGATACTCAATTTTTGAAAGGTATTCGTTTGGTAATTTTAGGGAATTATCGATAAATCAATCGGATTGGAAAAAAGTTTTATCGATCATTAAATTTAATAAATTTAATCATACGCTAATTTTCTTTAATTGCAATTCGAAAATTTTGATAAAGTGGAGTAACAAAAGATGTCTTGGCAATTATATCGTTTAAATTTATTCGTTCGATAATTATATCGAATTATCGATATACAAATCTTACCGAAAAAGAGCATTCTCGATTATTAAATTTCATAGATTTATCCCATCGTTAATCTCGTTCAATTACGATTCGAAAAATTAAAACGACGGAATTAGCTTCGTCATTAAATTGCACAAATTTATTCGTCGACTAATTTAATCAAACGAGTCAATTAAATCCCGCTATAAAAATATTCGCGTATTAAAAAAAGAAACTGTTTCGAGCCGGGGAATTTCACAGGATGCGAATATTAATGATGTACGAACGAAGGATTAAGATCTCGTTTTTTCTTCATCATTTTTCTTTTTCCTCGTGTTTAATTCAGTCTCCGGACAAAAGTTCCGACGCGACGGATATCGCAATCGATGGGAATGCCCGATGACGAGACCACGTACCCCGGGTGAAAGCGCAAGTCTCGAATTCCAAAGCGACACAATTTTTTTTTTATACGTACCAGTTGTGTGCGACATATCTCCGTACAGTCGGTAAAGACACAGCGAGACGTAACCGCAGAAATTGACGTAATAATTTCAATGAGTTGCGGAAAACATTGTCCTGTTTCGCCATTTGTTGGCGGTTATTTGCGATCGACCAGAAAAAAGAACAGAGTCGCGACTGTGAAAGAAGAAAAAAAAACGAAAAAAAAATGTAATCAAGAAAAATTGTCTAAAAAAAAAATATTTTAAAAAATCTTTTTTTGAATTATTTCCCTATTTTTGACGTTCCAAGAGGACCCTCCTGGTCCATATTTAACTGGTTAATTTTTTTAACGACCGACGTCAAACACGTCGGCGAACGAAAATTTACATACGCACGATTTATTTCCAGACTTTGGGAATTTTCGCAAGGTTTTTCCCCTTAACCCGTCCTCTCGGACTGGTTATTTTTTTTTTCTCTCTCTCTCTACTATTTCTATATTTATTCGTGTACGTTAGAGCAACGTCGTGGAAGATTCGCGAGCCAACGTCATCATCGGCGAACTGGCATCGGTTTTGCTACGTCATCAATTAAAGAGCGCTTGCATTCCTCGACTGTTGCACGCGACGAATATCATGATGTGTCTATATATATATATAGATTTATCTATATATATGTATACTGGTATATATATATATATATATATTGCTCGCGTAACCGGTTATTACCGTCCGGAAATCCCTTGTGTCTTTCGATTTTATCAAATACTAGTTTTAGCGTAATTTTACATACTTACGAATTATTTACACACGTGTGTGTAAATGTTTTTTTATCTTTTTTTTTATACAGGTAGACGTCTGAATTTTTGTTCGCGACGAACAAAAGCGACGAACGGAGAACAATTTAGAGGCGAATTAATTCAAACCGCATCGTCGACTGTTTCTTTGCGAATGTATATTCACGAGAGAGCGATGAAAATGTTTAACATTTGGAACAAAAATTATTTGTTAATTTTTTTCTTTTTTTATGAATTTTTTTTTATACCGTTGGCCAACGAGAAAAATACAAGTGTGAGTTCGGTGATAATTACTCGATGGGTAATAAAGTCTCTCGTGTTTGATGGTAATTAGCGAGTGAATAAAAACGTTTCGTGTATTATAAAGGGTAAACGAGCGACCAGATGGCGGGAAATACGCGAGAGACTGAAAGAGAGAGAGAGAGATGTTACTTCGAGGACGTCGATTATTTATCATTCGGTTCAATGTCATCCGGGATACTTTGAACCTGGAATTCTCTTTGTACGCTTCGTAAATTTATTCAGATCGATCGTGGGTGTTAACGATTTTAACAAACTTCGACGCGCCAAGTTGGCACGCTCGGTATAAATTATTTCTTCGATCGATCGCCGCGATATCTCGAATAAAAATAGAAACGCCCCCTACAAAAAAAAAGTAGAATTTTTTCAAAAGTTTCGTTTTTTTTTCAAAATTTCAACCTTTTTCAATTTATTTCATTTTTTAATTATCGCCAAATTCCGTTGAAATATCAACAATTTTATAATCATTTACAAAAATGTTGAAAGTTTCTCGAGTAAAAAAAAAAAAAAAAAAAAAAAAAAAAACATCCCCTTTCCGGACAATTTTTGAGTAAAATGGGTCCAGTTTTAAAGGGTCCCTCGGCCTCGGGGTTTACCGAAGAGTTATCCTCGAGTGACTAGACCGTTCGGTGCGAATTAATTTTAACGCCAGTCACTATATACTTCTCTCTTTGCTATAGTTCGCGTATATTTCTGTGTGCCCGCGCGCGTATGTGTGTCTTCTGGTCTACAGGATCCTCGTAGAGCGGTGGCTGGTGAGGTCACTGACCCGAACCCACACGTCAGGTCTCGTGCTCGACGGAGGGTCCCCGTCTCTCTTCCTCTCTTTTGCTCTCTCGCTCCTTCGTCGTCGTTGTCGAAGAGCGAGAGAAAAGCGAATGAGGGCAAGAGGAAGGGGTGGGGGGTGGGTATGAACGCCGAGCGAACGTGACGAGACTTCGTGCGCAACGATGCCTCGGTCAACCTCTATCTCTCGGCATCTTAGCACACTTCGCAGCATCGTGGCTCGCCGATAAAAAACGCACGAGTGACGAACGAACCCGAACGCTTCGAAGAGAAAATCAAGCGTTTCGGTGTACGAGACACCCTCGGGACGGGCAATTACGTCACGAGACGTAATTTAAGAAAGGGAAGAAAAAACAAACAGTTTTCAACGGAAACTCGTCTGAAAACGAAGGGAAAGAGATTTTTTTGAAAAATTATTTTGGGAATTAATTAAGTATAATTGTAATTTGTGAATTATCGAGAGTAAATATTGAAACTGGGATTCACGTTGAAAGGAGAAAAAGCGATTCTTTTTTTTCCGGTCGAGAATTTTTCGAACGAATAATTCAAATAAAATTGAATACGTTGATTGAATTTTTTAACGAGGAAGATAAATTCTTGGATCCTCGATTATCGGAGGTAATTAATGTTTAAAGTACGACAGGATTTTATTTTCAATTTTATCCCAATGAAAATCGAACGATAAAATATTTTCAATTTTCATTAAAAAGTAGAATAAATAAATAAATAAATAAATAAATAAATAAATCATTAGAAAAACAATGACGAGAGCGATAAATTGAAATCGAAACGCCGAGTGCGCGTCGTACGAATACAAAGAAAATCGAGAAAAAAAAAAGAAGAAGAAAAAAAAGCGCGCGCGAGAGAGATAGAAAAATAAAGAATCCCTGGGTGTACATACGGATCGTCTTTTGTTTCATTACAGTCACGAGAGACGGTTGAGAGTCGACCGGACGAGAATGTTGGGTTAAAGCTCGATTTGTTATGCGAGAAGCGCGCTCGCATAATTTCGAACGCGAAGGGAATTCTCGAACGGCATCGAGGGAGATAAAGATGAAGAAAAAGCGAGACGAAGAGACAAATCGAGAGAGTGATAGAGAGAGACTAAGACCGCATGGGCGATATGTTAACTTCCGTCGCGCATAAAGAGATCCACGTACTGCGTTGCGAGTGAAGACGATTCGTTAAAAAAGAAAGAAAGAAGAAGAAGAAGAAGAAAAAGAAGAAGAAGGGAAAAAACGCATTGGACCGTGAGATATGACGAGGTATGAATCACGTGGTCAGGAAGAACGTCTTTTCGACGATTCGTCACAGAGTAAAAGAGAACTAAAAAAAATCGTCAATTTACAGTCTTAAGAAAGAAAAAAAAGTGCTTTTTATCCCGAAAGTATTAACTTCGTGAATAATTTTCTAACGCTGGTATCATCGTCGTCGAGCGCACGTTTACTGTCTCAAATGGAGCGTGTAATGAATACGCGCACGAGCGAGTAAACTCTTCGTGTCTCGTGTTCGATACGCCACTGTCTGCGTCTCCACTGATAAACGTCGCTGTGCTCTTCTCGCTACTTCTTTCACAATATCTCGTACGAAAATATCACGTTGATTCTTCGACCAATTGAGCATTCGCCACAGAATTTCTAGCGACTATCTGTAATGGCCTTTCGAGACACGAGAATTCGCGATATATAGATGTATAGATTTCAATCTAGGTATCATAGAAGTAATAATAATAATAAGAGTCATGTTATTATTATTATTACTGGTTGATTTTTTATTTATTATTATTTGTATGATATAAATATGAATAGTAATAATAAGCTCATTATTATTATTTTTATCATATAATGATAATAATAAAAATACCACTGGTAATAATAATCTATAATACGCCTGTTACTCTTCTTCTTCTTGTTATTATTATTATTTTTATCATATAATAATAATAATAAAAATACCACTGGTAATAATAATCTATAATGCGCCTGTTACTCTTCTTCTTCTTCTTCTTCTTCTTCTTCTTCTTCTTCTTATTATTATTATTATTATTATTATTATTGTATATAGTGAATGTATTTAGAGAGGTTTGGCGTACGTGATATTGAACTGGATATTATGCACAGTGGGTACACAAACTGGCGTATAGTTATGGATACAGAAGCATCCGTAAGTCTATATGTCCGTGTGTGTAACGTACACCGTTGCTTTGACGGAAGCTAACGAGGTTTGGGTACGTACACACGATCGCAAATACAACGATGTATACAACGAGAGGCTATCGGAGACGAATGCCGCGATCAGCCGAGAACAGCGAAAACAAATACGATAAAGAGAAACTACGGAGTTCAGTTTGACAACTGCTCGTGAGTGCTTATAAAGTTTGTACGGAGAGGAAAAATATGTTTTGATAATACGAAGCGATTGGAGTCTCTCGAAGGTCGACGAAGGTCGTGATGGCGTTTAATTTATTTTGGGATAAATGATTTCATTTTTCATTCGCGAATATTAATTAGGGGAAAATTCGTATTTTTTTTTTTTTTACTTTTGATCAAGTGATTATAGTCGATTATTGATCAATTAACGATAGGCGGAGACGAGATTGCACGCTTGGTATTTAGTTCGTGTAATCGTACACGATCGACGGTAATTAATTCAACGATCGTTCGATCAATCGATCCGAAATATTTACAACCTCTGATCGCACGATCGTTACGACAGATCGATAAACGCATCGTGAGAAAGTTTTCTAGAGATGAAATACTTGATTCTCTAAATTGAAGAAGAAAAAAAATTGATCGAGCTAATTAACGTTGATAATTAATTATAATTAACGAGTGGGAAATTTCCCAGGAGAATTCGCTCTTTGCGACACAAAGCCATTTGCATATTTTAATAATTACAAAAAATCCTATACTTTTATTTTTTCAAGTTAAATCAACGTTACAAGAAAAAAATTACAAAATAAAATTGAAGAAAAAAAAAAAATTGAAATTACGCGTTAAAAAAAATCGTTCTACCTGCCAACCGAATCCGGAACGAAGATGTTCCACCAAGAGAGTCTCTTCTGTCTCGCGGTGTACAATCCGTCGGTACTTCCGGTTTCGGAAGATCCACCGCCGGCCACTCCTTTGCGCCTTTTACGATCGATTTTTGGTGGTTTTGCCAATGGATGCCAAGACTTGCGTCTGCCTTTTTTCGCGGCCATTTCTATCTCCTCCTCCCTGCGAATCGTCTCGCTCGTCACTACTTCCTGATTCTCCTCGAGTAGATCATCCGTGACGTAAAAAACGGAACCGCGACGATTGCCGTCGCTGCTACGACGCTTTTCCTTCAACTGCGCTTTCTCGGACGCGCGATCATTGTTCTCTTTCTCCTCGAATATACTTCCGCGTCTCGCGCGCTGAAAGAGACTGTCTCGACGAGCACGAAGATCATCGAGGACGCTGTGTCTACGACCCTTCGGCTCGCGCGGTATACCAGGATCCATCTCGATACTTCCGGTACGCGTCATCATCGAGCTTTCCTCGATCAGCGCCGGTATCGAGTTCGTCGAGGCAAATTTTGCCGTGCCAACGATCTGCTGTCCGTTACTTTGACTCTCGGTTATATACATGGCGCTTGCCATGCTCCGCACTCGCGATACGGTAAAAAAAAATTGAAAATAAAACAAAAATAAACCAACGAAAACACAAATAAAATCTTCGTCTCGACGATTCGTTCGATTAATCGTCTTTATCTCGCTTTTTATTTTTTCGTCTTTTCGTCGTTCGAGATCGAGATTATTATTTTTCTCTTTTTGTATTGCGATTTTTTCCTAACCGTGAAGGTTCATCCCGAGTTTCGTTTGATTCTCACATCGCGCTTTCTCTCTTGGTTGCGTCGAAGATAACTGTAAAGATAAAACACTAGATTTTTGGGGGAAAAATCGCGGTTGTTTGAACGTATCGACGTATTTGCTCGTGCACGACCGCGCGCGAGGTCGGTACGTCGCGACTGCGCCACCGCGCTTGGATCCACCGAGCACGCACGCAGCGCGCAGTCTCCGTAAATCTATGCGTATATATATATAGAGACGTGTATATGTAGAGAGGGCGCGCGCAGTCGTAGCGGCAGTGGCAAGAACCGCGGTGTTAACCCAGGTGAAAGCCGACGAGTGTCGACGACTTACACACGGGAGAGATGCCGAGCCGCTCCGCGACCGCCTTTTCACTATAATACGCGTCTATATACGCTTTGCCGATTGCCCGAGACTCTAGCTCGATACACGAGGCGAACGGTTGGTTTGGCTTTGATTATTCCTGGTTTCGCTCCGCGAATTCAACAAATTGGCGACGGTGAACGAATTTACGAATACAAGAGAAAATTATTTTCTTGCTTTCGTTGATAAAATCGGTTCGAAAAATCTCGATCGTTTGGGTAAGAGAAGAGAAAAAGAGCAGGCTTTTAAGTCTCCAATGTGGAAATTCAACCGGTTTTCGATTTTTTTTAAATGGAAACTTGTCGATTGAATTTCCAATCGGTGGTTCTATTTCGTAAAAGATTTATTTTCTTTTTTTTTCAACGTCTCGATACCGGAAATCGTTAAGAAGATATTTCGTTCGTTGAGATTTTATAAATTCCTTGGTCGCGGGGTAGAGCGACGGGCGAAGATCGAGGTCTCGCCGGTACGGCGCGAGGAGAAATTTGGTAGCGACCGATCGGTGGAACGACGACGACTCGTCTTAACGATTTTTCTTATCGGCACACGTTTATTTCGATTTGTTTATGATTGTGATTACGTTTTTTCTCTCGTTCGTTTCTTTTCGTTCGCCAGCCGGACAACGTCCTGGAACGTGACCCGAAGATTACCGGCGGCAAAATATCGTTACCGGTATTTCCGGTGTAACGAGTCTCGTGCAGGAAATTATTTTCTTCCTCCCCTCTCGCTTTCTCTCTTTTCCTTTGTACCGTTTAATGAAAGTCGTTATTTTCCGCACAATTGATCAATCGATAGATCGATCGATCGATCGATTCACAAACACACGATTTATTCGATTTTGTTTCTTTTATTATTATTATTATTATTATTATTATCAATAATATTATAATTAAATTGAAGAAATCGTTGATTAATAATTTTTCATCAAACTCCCGTTTGCCAATGAATTCAATTGTTTTATATCGTCCGCGATAAGCGAGAGGACGACGCGTTCCGCGGGGCAATTTGAAACGATCCCGATGAAGGCTCGACCGACACTGACGACTTTCCTCCGAGAGCTCCGGCTCGTTAGCCGAGCTGCGAGTGGCTCGCTCGTGTGTTGTCTCGGTCTCTCCTCTCGGTACGGCACACAATCATCGGGGGGCTCGTGACGTTCTCACACACGACGCGCACACGTCGACGACACAGCCAAACGGACCCCGTTTTCGTTCTCGGTCTTTCGGTTTTGCCATGCGAGAGAGAAATATCAAACGCGGCGAACGGTTGAACGTACCAATGGACGGGGCAAGATGCACGCCGCTCGACCGATTCGATCGGCGACCTTGGCGAGGCCACGAAGAGAGGAGGATGCCCAGGTGCAATCGCTGGGCGTGGCTAGCAGGAAGTCCTTTCTTCTATTTTAGTCTCGCGCCCATTCTTTCGCCTCCTTTTTTACCGATCTCATTTGCTTCTTTTCTTCTCTTTTTACCGATCTCACTTTTTTTTACTCGATCGTTCTTCTTCCTCTTTTTCTTGGACGTTTCGCGTCCGCTTTTAACGCGACGGACGAGGATCTTGTTTTTTTTTACATAGGACGATATCGAGATCGATCGGTTTACCGATTTTTTCCATGTTTACACGCTCTATAATTCTGTCTCGCGAGAGCGATGATGAATTTTTGACAGATCGACCGATTTTTACGCTTTTTGCTCGATCAGCCTTCGTCCAAATTTTAATGATTTTCGTCGAACTGCGGATGTTTACGCTCGGTCCGTTTCGACGGAAAATAATGTCGATGCCGATTTTTCAACTCAGTGATATTGTAATTTTTCGAACGATGAAATTATTAAAATTAAAATTCGATAAAATTAATGATCGATTACGATCTCCCAGTTTCTCAGTATCGCTGACCAACGTTGCGTAGATCGTTTTTTATTTCGAACACGCACTTTTACGAATGACAACCGCCACTTGACCTACTTCTTATCGTCCACCCCACTACCGATCTCCAATTTCTTCGTTCGGAGATCGCTCAAATTTTTAGTCAACTCGCGTGCTGTTATTATTTTTTTTCTCAATATCATCCCACCAGTCAATTTCGTACAAACTGTTGAGATTATAAATTGGCCATTTACGTTCAACGCTCTCGAAACGTTATTTCCGAACGTTTTTTCCTCTGACTCATCGGTTTTAACGCGTTCGTACAAAAAAAAAAGAGAAAAAAAAAAGAAACGAGGAATCGATTTCAACCGTTCCGGTCACTTCTTCATCGAGCCCTCTACCTACAATCCGTGCCATTTCTACTTCGTCAATTTCTTTCTCAATGTGGTTGAAACAAAAAAAAACGAAAAACCCCTACGATGCAATCCAGTCGCGTTTAACGTAGAGAGGGGGAGGAGAGTACACCCAGGCGTGGTCGGGTTTCAGAACGATCCGGTTGACCTTGAAGGGGTCCGGAGTTGTTGTTCCCGGTGGCTCGGAAAGACGATATATACGCATGCGCGACGAAAAAAATTTTTTACGACTTGAAGAAGAGGGAGAAAGAGAGAGAGAGAGAGAGAGAGAGAGAGAGAGAGAGAGAGAGAGAGAGAGAGAGAAGAAGAAGAGAGCCACGAGGAGCTTCTCTCGCTTCCTTCATTAACGCGACACGTGCAAACACAGGAAGGGGAGGAGAGAAGAGGGGGGGGGGGTGGCGAGGTACGTCTCACTTCGACGTTATTTTTGTTCTCTCCCCTTGTTTGATACTCGACCACCACCACCACCACCACCACCACCACCAACACTCCACCACCGAGTCGTTATTTTTTCTTTCTTCTTTATTTCGTTCTCAGCGCTCCCCCGTGTGCACGTAAGCGTTTCTGTAAATTCGTTTCCGCCGATTCGGATCGAAGACCTTGATAAATTTTTGCGGCTCGTGCGTTTCACGTGATTAGGGAGGAAACGTGGCTGGAGAGAGATTGAAAAAAAAATAATAATAAAAAAAATAGAACGTACGATCAAACTTCGACGCTTGTGGGAAAACAAATAAGATGATCGAACTTGATTGTTCGTGCAGCTGATAATGATAAGATAAGCGTCGACCTTACTATTTCTGCGTTTTTGTATGTGTTACTAGTGTGTTTATGTATTATGGAATATATGCGAACACATGTTGAGAGAAAATTGACGAGTGTAATAAAACTTGAATTCGCCGACGAGCAATTTAATTCGCGCGCTTTATCTTCTCTCTACTCGTTCCTTCATCTTCTTCTTCGTTTTTTTTTGCTTCGACTATACGAGATCGAAAATAACATCACTGTTTATTTACACGAGTGGCTCGAGCCGAATCTCGAGGGGTCCTACGAGCTCGAGATTCGCACCAAGTGCGCATGCGCTTCGTTTTACTCGTACACTTTTTATACCACGTTGAAGAAATTGGGTCCTGTCGCGGGACTGAAACGGACCAATCGCTGTACGGGCCGAGATAACGCGAGCAAGATGTCGCAATTAATCGCTTATCGCGAAGAATTTTTTTTTTTCCATAATTGCCAAAATTTGTTCGGAATTTTAATTAGTACGAAAATTAATTTGATCGTCGATCTTGATTTATCGTCACGGATATAAATAAATTTGTTATTCGTTCGTAATAAATTGCGATATTCCGTGATTTCGCAATTTCGATGTCAATCACGGAAAAGTTATTTATCGGTCTGGGATATTCCTTTTATTTCGCGATCGATCGACGATTCGTTTTTTTTTATTCGTTGACTCGTTCGTTATCTTATCGGTAGGGAGGATCACAAACCGATGAAAACGTTGCGACGCATTAACGAGTCAATTCTCGAGACTATGCGAGAGTTCAAGTTCAATTGACTTCTTGACTCAAGGGTTTCGTATTGATTTTTATAGCGATGCGTTTTATTGTTTGCTTATCAAGATCGATACCAATCACGGGCCGTACGTCGATCACATGGGGACGTTCGCTCGCGACCGAGCCTCTCGCGATTTAGCGACGCGCATGAAAAATACTTTTTTGTTTTGTTTTGAAATTCAATTATCCACTTAATAATATTATTCTTATTTCTTATTTTAGAAATATTTTGATTTAAAATTTTTTTAATTTTATTTAGAAACGTGATATTACGGCTAAAATTTTAAAGCCAATTTCTCGGACGATATTTCATTCGATTGTTTGCGTCCCCGGAATTTCGTACGAAATGGGACGAAAAGTCGTGAAATCGTGTGAACGTAAGAAAGTCGAATCGCGAGATTTTTGAGCATAAAATACGGGGGACGAAACGCGAGCTACCCTGTCGTCGAGTTTGTATTTATGCGGGAGTAAACCGACGAATGGTTAAAATATGTGCCACAGCACTTGGGGCTCTCTCTCTCTCTCTCCCGGTTTTGACTCTTCGTGTGTTGCACTGTGAGAAAAGAGAAATAATAATAAAAAAAAAGTCTGCAAAAGAACTGCTGCCAGGCTCGCTCGTTATTCGCTGCATTATTGCCTGCAACTTCGCCTCGCTTGTGTTACATTCGCCTGTTGATGGCTGAGCGCGAATTGCGGGCATGGGATTCCACGGACGTTTGGTAAACGTTTCTTTTCGGATAAAACGCGCGACGAGGGCGCCGGGACGAGTAAATAAAAAAAAATGAAGGAAAAATAAATGGGGTTAACCAAACTTAACGGCTGAAAGAGCTTTTTTTAGAGTCGCGAGAGAAAGAAGAAAAAAGCATGTAAATGAAATGTGGAAAATTTTTTGGGATTATTTTCGAAAAATTTGGATTGATTTTATCGGTGCGAAATTACAATTTTTTGAAAATTTTTATTTTTTCGGGAAGAGAGAAAGGACATTATTATTATCATTGAGAATTTCGTACGAGATTAAAATTTTTGTGTTATTCGGCGAATTTCTGCCGTTTTTTAATTGCCGTTTACAAATTAATTAATAAAATATATAAAGTTTTAGAGAAATTTAATTCTAAACGATTTTTTTATTTTCGTTCCTTTTTTTTTTAATGCGGTGCTCGAACGCTTTCGCTGTTCGTTCTCACGTGCGAGCGCAAAGTCACGAGCGTTTCCGAGGAAGCGACTTGATTATTTCTCCGTTCTCGTACCCGTCGATCTCTCGAAGATAAACAGAAGATCTTATCGAGGCGCTCTCAGAGCGAAAATTGCATGCGCCCGCGAGATTCGTATGATGACAACGTGTGCATCTTCCACGGAGGCATTTTTATCGTCGTACGACGATGCGCGCGCGCGCACGCGTCATCACACGTTTAATCGACGCGCCACCTGTGCTCGCGCATGCGTATCTCTCTTATTCTAAAAAACGGCGTTTCTCGATAACGAGACTTCGCTCCTGAACTCATTCTCACATTTTATCGAACGCAAGGTCATTCCGCAAATAATCAAAAATCAAATAAAAAAATTAACTGGAGAAAAAAAAATTTCAAAAAATTGTCGTATTTCGGAAAATTAACCAAATTAATCAATTCGTAATTCTTTATAGAACGATACGAGTAAAGCTCGAACGTACATGGAGAAAATTGATAAAAACTATAATCACAATTTATAATTTATTTTTTCCTAAAATTTGATTTTTCCTAAAATAATTAATTTATCGATTTAAAAGAAGTTTCGTCGATTTCTCGCACGTCGTTTATAATTTTTGTGTATTTGTATCGTACGAGGGTCGAAATACTTCGAGGATGTGCATTTTAAAGCGGGAAATGCGATACGAGTTCTGCGCGCGCGCGCGGTTGAACAAGCGCGCATGCGCGCGACCGATCGCGAAAGAAGTCGAGGACTCTTCGTTCGAATTAACGAGATACGGACGTGGCAAACCGGTGAAAACAATTTGTCAATTCGTAAGCGCTCAATTATGGAATTGCCGGGAATGAAAATACGCTTGGTCGCTCGCGCGCGCTCCCGGTACTCCCAGCCTCTTAATTCGATTGAGCCAATTGACCCTAGGCCCGACCGTCGTGTATTCCGCCCCGCAATGAACGCGAGCACGATTCCCGTACGACGCGACGCGCATTTTTCCTCCGTCGAACTTTTCGCACGTGCTCGCGACTTTGACCTCGGATTTCGCAATTTTTCTCTCTTTTAATTTCCGATTTTGACCAAAATTTTCCAAGAAACGTAAATAAAAAATAAAAAAAATGCGAGAAAGTAAAATTGTCGAGCACAAACAAAAGCGAGGCTCGAAGTAAATAAAGCGGAAAGACTGAAATTTTATCCACAATTTTTTTTACATTTTTTATTACAAAAAAGAAAACAAGAAACGTGCGATAAAATCGAGCGATATTTCTGAAAAGAGCGTCGGCCCTCGGCATTGATCGAAATAAATAGAGCGAAGAGTTCGAAGGTCGGGACAAAATTTCGGAAGATTCGACGTACCACGTACGCGAGTGATGCGAACCGCGTGACGAGTTATAGTCTCGAGAACGAAAAAGATTAAGTGAAAGAAAATAAATTTTGAGATGAAAAATAAATAAATAAATAAATAAATAAAAAATAATGAAACGAAGGTTCTATGGGTAGATCGTGTCGAGAACGCGTTGTCGAAGAAAACACGTACGATGCCGTTTGTTTCCAGTAGCGAAAGATTCTTCTTTTTTTATCTTTATTTTATCTCTCTCTCTCTCTCTCTCTCTCTGACTCGCCCTCACCCTCTTTCACGTCTCGGTAGCACGAGGCACACGGGGCAGACTCGAGCGAGTCGTAAAGCCGTCGCTTATTTTCTGCGTGAGGTCGCGACGAGTGGCAAGATAAAATACAAAAAATAAAAAACAAAAAAAAAATTATACCCAACCAGCTGATAAAGTCCCATCGCTCTCAATTCTCGTTCTCACGAGCGAGACAGAGAGACTCGGAAATTTCAGGGTAAAACGGAAATAACGGGTGGACCAACGGGGTAATAATGGAATATACAATTTTTATTTTTTTTTCTGGTGAACTACGGTCGGTGAAATTTTTTTTTTCGGAAATAGTTAAGTCGTTAATGCCTGGCGCGCATTTTTCAAGGTTTATATCGTTTTACGGCAGACACGATGATATTTTTGGTGTATAGGTGGGATCGAGTGTCTGCGCGATACAGGCACTCGCTTATCAGCTGACTCTGTTTTTATTTTTATCTTCATTCAATTTTTCCTTTTATTTGTTTATTTCTATTTTTTTCTTCGTATATATTTAGGTACTTGGCGAATGTGCGTAGGTTCGATAGTGTCAGACGTGCGTTCGAAAGAATTCCGTATCGATACGCACGATAGCATTGTACGAAACGGGTTTTCCCTTTTTCGTATATCGTTATTTGCAGGGATTTATGGCGACGAATGATTTAAGGCAGGAGCGATATTTACGCTTCTGTAATTACGCGTCGCTTCTCTTTCTCGCCGTCATAACAACGCACAGCGGAAATTTTCGGCCGAACGAGTCACGACCGCGATTCACGCTTGAAAAAATTATTTCGTGAATTTCTCAAATTGTTTTTTTTTTTTAAGAATTTTTTCAAACCAGCGTTTGCAGATAAATCATAATTTATTACTTTTTTTTTACCTTTCGTTGCAGGCTCGCTAAATATCTCTGGGAGATTTTCGTTATCCCAAAAAAATTTTTTCTTCGTTCTTTCTTCTTCTTCTTTTATTTTATTTTTAATTGACTTTTACACACAATATTTATTTCGCCCGAAATTGGAAAAGTTTTCCGGATCGAAGAAAATTGTCGGAGGGGAAAATACGAAGGGCTCGTGAGAATGTCGTAGGGTAGGTGGCCGAGACTTTTACTTTTCGCCAAGAAGTTGCTTTATTTTCCGCGGCTCTCCCCCTATTTTCTCGTCGCTGTCGAACTTTTCGGCCGAAAAAAAGAAAAAGATAAGAAAAGAAAAAAGAATAAAACTTATGAACTCTCGGTCGTCGTCGTCGTCGTCGGGCTTCGAATTTCGAAGATAAAACAAAAAAAAAGCCTCGGGGTTTGATCATCTCGGGCGTTGAATCATTTTTTTTATACCTCGGGGCGCTCGTGGATTACGACGCTCGACGTCGATGGACGAATCGACGACCGAGGAAATTGTGAGGAGTCTCGAGGCAAAAAAGAAAAAAAAAATTACGTTCCCCGAGCTCTTTTGGCCCCTCAGCCCCGTTTTGCCTTCTACGTGACCGTCGGCACGTTGTCTCGGCACGCGAGATCCAGTGTAACGAGAGTAACGAAGATCGTCCAATAGGAAAGCCCGCTAGTCACCGATGATACCAGAGAAATATAAGAAGAAGCAAGATTGGAGTACTTATTCGTGTATCGCGTGTCTCGCGATCCTTCCCTCGAATACGTCTCTCCCTAGCTAACGTTTCGGAATAAATAACTCGTAACCGGAAAGATTTACTTATACTATTCTTTTTTCTCCTTCGAACTTCGATACCTCGTATTCTTCTCATTAGCCCAATTCGTTGTTTCCATCGAATATGGAAAAATACGGTTTTTTTTTTTTTTTTAATTGTTTTTTCAAATTTGTATGGGAAATAAATGTAACGTAAAATAAGAATAAAAAAAACTGACAGGTGGATGAATTTTGCAATTAAAAAAAATTATTTTTATATCAAAATCGGATAATGAATGTTTTTTTTCTGCAATTTTTTTTTTAAATTCCCGCATTCGTTGAAATTTTATTTACAGACGAGAGGAGAAAGCGAGATAACTTTTGGGAATTTTTTTTTTCTTCAAAATGGAGTAATTTTTCTGTTCCTTGGAAGTTTCTGATTGTTTTTGATTGTTTTCACTCTCGGTGTATTCTCGGACGATATACAACGTCGTTAATCACGTCGCACGAGCGACATTTCAAGTTTACATTACGACGAGCGATATAATGTATGTAAAATACGAGGTTGTAGACAAAGACACGAGGAAAATATTTTCGGTGGGAGAAATAATAATGTCGAAAAAGCGAGGGTGGGGTAAAAGAGAGAAAGAGAGAGAGAAAGAGACGACGTAAGTCTAGGAGTCGAGAAAAAGGCAATCTCTTTGGTCCCATGCGAGACACGTAATACATCTATGATCCACTTACTCAACGGGAGAGAAGATAAATGTTGCGTTGCGTCATTGTCAATCGAGACGATTACGCCGATTACGTCTTGCACGATCGCATATGCTGCAATTAGATATATACCCGACTTGTCCGACCGCTGGGAGAAAGTAAATTGAGAAATGTTCTCGGCAAAGCACGAATTCTTGTGCCAGAATAAAAATTAAAGAAATTAAGTATAAAAATAAAAAGAGGAAATTGTACAATTAATGTTAATTACGATTGGATAACCGTCTATTGATTCGAGAATCGATTATCGACAATCTTTTTACATGCTGATTTTTTTAATTGCGAGGAAATACTGGGACATGTAATAATGGTTTTATAATTGATCTAATATAAGATAACGTATTTAATAAAAAATAAAAAAAAGGGTTAGGAAAAAAGTTGTTGAAATAGTGGAAATATAATGGACGGGACGAATTATTTCTGTGTTATTATTTTTTTACGCTGGTTCGTATCTCTCGTATCGGCGTGACGAGGCTCGAGATAGATCACGCGATTCGATTACTGAAACGCAATCACGACGAGTATTCGAGGCTCGCTAATCGTTTATCTATTCTTTTTTCATTATCGTTTGGATCGTTGATAAGACGAGGATTCGATCCATTTCTCGATAATCATGATGAAACGAATATATAGACGTGTCGTCAGGTGTCTTCGAACGAAACGGTCGTAAATGATAACGCGCAGTTAAACGTCGCGACGAGTGACAAAAATCGTAATCGTAATTACGATCGATTGCGACATATTTCTTTCGTATTGATGAGATTTTTCATATTTTCGTACGAACTTTGCTACGTTGTAGAAAAATTCATCGTTATAAAAAAAATACTCTGCTTTTCAGGGTATTTATTATTTCTCGGAAACGAAAATTATGACTTGTGCATATCCCTTGTCACGAAACGCAATAATTGCTAGGAATTCTCACGCAACAGTAACGTTTGATAATGATTTTTTTAAATGCACGATGGCGGACGAGTTTTTCTTTTTTTTTTAAGTCATAGAGCGTGTTTGAAAAAAAACTATTATCATTAACAAATCGACCAAATGATTTGCCATTTAATTGTCAACTAAAAAATTATTATTACTCATATTTGCCATATTATTATTAATAAAAAAACTTTCATCATTCAAAACAAAATCGAAAAAATCGATTGAAGACGAAGTTTTCTGTGTAACACGAAGCTCTTAAGTTCTAAAGTTCGCTCGAATCACGATTTGCAATATAGACTGAAATCTCCCCCAGGGGAGGGAAAGAACGAATCGAGTCTCTTCGTTTGGATCAATGAACGCGAGTGAATTATCCCTTCCACCGATATAAATCCATTCCCGATTATCACGTATCGCCCGTCTTATCTCTCTCTCACAGTAGTCCATCTCATCCTTCGATCACAAAGTGATTATTAGTTTTTTTTTCCTCATTTCTTTTCGTATCCTTTTACAAAAAATCATTCGCGATCCTCGCGCATGTTTCCACTTTTATCAGACGCGATACGAACAAAAAGGCCAACGATAACGTCTGGAAACTTTCGCTTCGAAACAATTACGACGATATCAAAATATTCCGAGAAACTAAAAAAAAATAAAAAGCTAATCACGACAACAGGAAATACATTTTCCTCTCTCGATAATTTCAAAGAAATATCAAGATCAAAGAATTTTTGCGACGAATGTTATCGACGATATTTTCCCTTTGAGTCGTTAATACCTTCGAGTTGGAGGGAAAGGTGAAAACAAAGGGTAACAAAAATAATTCAATCGAGATCGTGAAACGTTGCAAATGCTGGGAGGAAAATTGTTTTCAAAAGGTAACGATTTTACGAAGATCAGCGAGAACGAAAAGTGCGACGTTGAAGAAACGAGAGTAAGAGTAAAAAAAAATTTTAAAAAAAAAGATAAAAACTGTAAAACCCTTTATCCTTCGTTTATGGGAAGCTCGTTGGAGATTGGAAACGACGTTCTTTGCCGAATGAGTTTTGCCTCTGTGTCTACTGTGTCTACTCTCTCTCTCTCTCTCTCCCTCCCTCTCTTTTTACACAGACGTAGAAAGAGAGAAAAGCTTTGATAACGAACAGAAGCGAGAAAATATTTGAGCGGGGATCAACGTCACTAACGAATTCTCATAACGAAGCTCGTCGCGTCATCACCGGAATCGTAGCAGAGGCTGGCGGTTTTAATTCTAGAAAATTTTACTCGCGCACGTGCGTGCGCGTGTGTGTACGCGCGTGCGCGCGCGCGCCTTGTTTCGACTCGCGGATGCTTTTTTCGGGTCAAGGTTCGTCGCGCTATCGACCGTGCGCTGTCGTACTGTTGAGAGATGGCGGGCGGAAGAGAAATGAAGAGGAAGACAGAGAGAGAGAGAGAATAAAATTAAAAAAAAGATTAATCGTTACTCCCGTGAACGTTTCCGATAACGATCGACGATTGAACACCGTAAATTTGTACTTTGGGAAGGTTTGTTCGAAGATTTCGAGCAATTGACCTCGATGTTGTTTTTTTCTTTCTTTTTTTTTTACGAATCTGAGATTTTATTTTCACAGCTGATAAGGACTGCACGCTCGATTTTTAGAAATTTTCTGCATTTCGTTTCGATAGAAAATAAATCAAAATTTGTTATCTTAAGTCATCAATTTTTTTTTAGAATTGTAGGATTTTGTTTTTTTATTCGAGACGAACTCGAAGTAGAAATTGGCGCGGTGTCGATATAATTTGTATTAAGACATTTATTAAATTACAAAATGTCTATAGAAAATATAATAAAAAGATATTGTCAATTATTATTAATTAACAAAAATTATTGATACTTTCGAGAAAATAAGCAATTTTTTTACATAGACATTTGTATCGAATAAAAATAAAACCGTATACGTGGGTGAACGAGAACGACGAGGAAAACGTTACGATTTTTCTTCCAGTTGCGAACGAAAGTGGGGTATGAACGTTTCAGCTAGTTTTTTTCTTTTTTTTTCTCCTTTTTATTTCGCGGTGAAGAGATCCGGCAATGCTTATGCTCGTTGTTCGGCAACCCACACACATACACACCTGGACGATTTTCTACGGTTTTATTCTCTATTTTCAGCAGCCTTCGACGGTCTCTTTCGCTCGTGTGCAACTACAAAAGTGTAGGGCTTGCCGCACAGCGAGAGAGAGAGGAAGCAGAAGGGCTAGAGAGAGGAAGGGGTGGGGGGTGGGCCGATAATACTTTTCCGGAACCAAAAGAGACCGGGGATGGCATACATGCCATTGAAATCGTTACTGCCATAGAGAGCCTACACGTGACATACGGAAGGGTGAGAGGAGAGAGGGGGCGAAATGCGGATAAGCGACGATTGACGAGAGAGGCCAGGAACTCGTTCGGAGTTTCGCTTCGACTCTTGCCATCGTGCCGTTTTATTTTTTGTTCCCACGTGAAATATTTATAGAAACGAAACAAATGCAACCGTATCGTATCGAAGAGCACCTTTTTTTCAACCCTTTTGAAAATATTTCTTTTCAAATATGTATTTTTTATTTTGTTTATAAAATAAAAATTTCGAAAATGTTGTAAATTATGATTTTTTTTTCTCTTTCGGACAGAATTATTTAATTTTCGGAAATGAAATGTGCATTTGTAGGTAACTTTTATTTTTTTATTTGTATAATGGATATAAGCCTCGAATTACGCTGTTTAAATCTCTTTATGGTGAAAATTTGTAAAATAATGTGATGAAAAAATTTGTTTTTCGATTTTGGGGGGGGGGGGGGGGGGGAAGTGAATTTATTGGATAAATGTAGAGTTTTAATTTTGTTGAAGTTACGCTTTGACGATGCGTATATGAAGAATTATGTGATTAAAAAAGGAAAAAAAGGGGGAAAGGGTGTCACGTGGCTCGGGCTATTATCGCAGCGTGCGAGCGAAGCTCGGCTTTGCGACACACGAGAGGAGCACAATTGACGAGAAAGGATTTTGTCAGCACGACGACGGATGTTTGGTACACGCTTCACGGGCTCTACGAGATTCTTCTTCTCGTTGCGTGCCCGCTGTGCGTTAAACGACGACTGGAGAGAGCGGAAAAATCGCAAAAAGAGGGTTGAAAGAGAAATAACAAGAGGAACAAAGTCGTTGGAGAAAAGAGGAAAGAAGGAAAGAAAGGTCGAAGTTTTACACGTGCACAGCTGGATTCTTATTTTGTGGCTTCCTTCCTACGACTTTCATCCCCCTCGTTTTTTTTTCTTCTCGTTTTTCTTTTGCTCCCCTCAGTCGGTGTTTTTTTTTATTATCCTGGAAGTCAGCGACGATAAACCGCAAAATAGAGCTTTGACGTACGGAATTTCGTCGATCCAGATTTTCCTGATGGGTGGACCCGATATTTTTCGTACGAAAGGTTTTTCCCATAAAAAAATATGATTTTTTTTTGTAAAATATGCCAAATGATGGAATAAAAAATAACGAGCAAACTACCCTCAAAATCCTAGAGGAGAACAAAATTATCTTACGAATTCCAACAAATGGCGACTCGAGCTAAACGAAATTGGGTCAAAAAACTTGTTTTCTTTCTTAAAAAAAAAGCGAAATAAATAATTAAAAGTGTAATCAAATTTTAATAAATTTCGTCGATTTACCAAAACAAACGAATTAGGCAATATCAAATTCCTCTTCTCGATCGTAAAATCTTCTTCGTCGCGTGTAAAACTGTCGTTGAACGGTTTTTTACTTCCCTTTGAACAGCCACGATCGAAAATTGTAGGGAGCGTTATAAGTGTACGTTGTAAAAAAAAGGTTTTACGGCGTTTTTATAGCTAAATCACGGGGAGAGTGAGAATTCAAATTAAAGCGTGACTCTTTGAGAGGCTCGCGAGCCACGCGAACGAGCGAAGGAGGAGAAGATAAGAAAAATAAAAAAGTAAAAAATAAAAAAATAAAAAATTAACCGATGCAGCGTCGCAATCGCACGATTAAAGACGAAAGAGACCGCGTCTCTCTCGTCTCTCGACAGACCTTTGCCGATAAGTGGAGCACTTGTCAAGGTCCTTGGTGGTTTTCTCGCGGCGAAACCTGTAACTGGCGCGCCAATTCACCCGGTGCTCTCTCGCTCTCGGGTACCTTTTATACGCGTGTACCTACGTATATTTTCTTTTTCATCTTTATCCTCTATACGTGTACATTTGTATGTCTGTGTGTATTTTTCCACGTATGGGTGCGGTTCCGGCCGGATACTTTTGAACACGAGTGCAATATTTCGCGAAAGATTAATCGACACGCCCTTTTTTTCTTTCTCTTTTTTTTTCTCTCTATCTCTCTCTCTCTCTTTCGTTACGAAGCTGCACCCTTCGACAGTCAGCTCGAAAGAGTTCAAGGACAAAATCATTTCTTAGACTCGTAGCGAGTGAGCAATCTTTTTTTGTAAAAGTGCCGATGCGAATCCGTTATTATTATTTTTTAAACTGAAATTTACGAGTCTCAGATAACAATAGGACGTTTTTACGACCAGTTTAATTAGTAAGGATTAAATTAATAAATATTCTGAAATATTCTTGAAAATTTGCTAATTTCCAGCTTTTAATCAAATATGTTATGTTGAATTTTCGGATGAAAACAAAATTTTAATTGGACAAAGGGTAATACGATAAGAATAGATCGATCGTCATCGATTTCGAGTGAATCAATATTGATTTTAACATTCTCGTTTGGAACGTCGAATAAAGACGAAGCCACCTGTTCGATCGTTTTCCAAATTAATTCTCAACCCTGGAAAATATTCGAAGCGTCTGGTGTTTATTCGCAAAATTGATGTTTCTCTCGAGTGATATAGACAGTAGCGTACGTTCGATGTTCCTCGAAATTCGTCGTTCGAGGGATCTCCTAAAATATCACGGTCTGCGTGTAAACTATCAATCACGAACGGTTCGCTTGCTATCGCGAGCGATATAAGACGAGTGGGAAGAGAAGCCGGGGGGGGGGGGGCGAAAACAAAAACAATTCGAACGCTCGAGGCGAAATGTACCTTAAGTCGAGGTTTGGAAACGTTTCGTTTAATCGTCGGAAAATCCTTCGCGCTATTTCGCTCGTGATTTTCCTTCACTCCGAGACAATTATCGTAAACATACGAATAATTTGCTTTGCGCGATTTCGACGTTGGCTTCTGCGATCGATAATCGTAAAAATTTCTTATTGCCTCGCGTCGATGCACTCGATCTTTTCCTCGAGATAAACAAAATTTTGGCTTCGACGAATTCGCCTATTTATATCGATCGATTTATTACGGGATCAGAAACGGATTCGATCTTATCATTTCTTTTTTTTTTATCAAATTAATGATTTTGTGTTTTTGTTTGTGTTTTTTATCACAATGATAAGAATTTATTAATTTTTTTAATAGAAATTTCATAATTACCTATAGCCAAGATGATAATGTATTCCCAGGGACAGATGACTAATCGCGAGAGTTATTTCGAGACGAAAATTTCGTTCGTACGAAATTTCTCGCAAAGTGCGTTTAATCGTAAAATAAAAACGGTAAGTCTGAGATTTTTTTTTCCAAAAAAAAAGTCGAAGATCACATAACACTTTAATTTTGGGAAGTCGAACGATCGATAGAAATTTTGCGAAAGTTTAATATAATTAATTTAATTTCGATATCGACGTCGTAAATTAAAATTTCTTAAATAAATAATGTTAATTAAAAAACAACGACGCGTGAAAAACTTTGAGGTTTTTTGTCTAGATTTTATAATTAGAATTGAATAATTTGTGTAGAAAAATGAGAAATCAATATTAAATTGTAACGAAGTAAACATGAAGTAACGCGATGGCACGATCGTTGGACACTGCTCCAGTTCAATAATTTGCCTCGTTCGTTTGCTCGTATTTACGATCGTTAGTTCTCGTTCCAATTTCCGAACGTCGTTTCGCGTTCGGAAAATCAACGATTTATGCAGTGGTTCTCACACTCTCGATTCGAGGAATTTAGAAGGTAGAGAATTAATTTCGAAAATGGATTAAAAAGAATAAAATTCGAAAACTATTTGCGCCCCTCGTTCATTATCGTGCTAATTGGGAAAAATATAAGAGGAATTGGCGAGAATTTGTGTAACCGACGTTACATTTAAAACCCTGGCGTTCCTCGAGGCAATATCAATTACCGAATTGCTCCTGGGGTAAATTTCATTGTTCGATGTCCGAGAGAGACGGACGGGACGGGGGGAGGGGGAAATAAAAAAATAACGTGCAAAATGAACAAAAAAATAAACGTTCTTAATAAAATTGGTGATGGCCTCGTGGAGAATGATAATTAGCTTACTCACGAATTTTGGCGTTTCGTCTCTCGTACAACGTAATGGATAATGTAACACGCATGTTGCATTTCCCGAAGGACCAAGTACTCACCTGAAACACAAGAGATAAATATGGGAACAATTAAAAATGACGATACCATCGAAAATACAATCACAAAATATTATAAAAATTAAATATTAATAAAAAATCAATAAATAAGATATTATTGTAAAAACTAAATTTGTATGAAATGGTGGAAATTTCATTATGAGAAAAATATTTTAGTATAAAAAAAAATCACTATTAGTACGTATGTATGTATCACACAAATTTATGATAAAAAATTCTTTTCCGATGGAAAAGAGAGAAAGAGAGGGAAAAAGACGTCACGAGCCGAACGTCGTGTCGATGCGAGACAGTTACGATCCTTCCTAGTCAGCAAAAATCGTAGGCGTACGCCCTGTTTGGTATTCCGTACGGATGATTGCGCATCGAAACGCGGAAAAAGGCTGGATATAAATTTCACGAGACGCCTCGAGGTCGTGAGGAAATGATTGAATTCGTCCGAGAGACAACGAAGGGTGTCGTGTTTACATTGTAAAATGTCAGTCACGTCGGTTTATACGAAACTTATTTGCATCGTTATAAAAATAACAACAAAAACAAGAACGGAAATAAACAAAAATACATAAAAAGACAGACATAAACAATAAAATAACAATAACAAAATTGTGAAAAAAACAGATGAAAATTTTGTTCTGAAAAGAATTTAAACTCGCACGAATATCGACGCACGATTTCAATCAACGACTCGGTTGAATGGACCGAATCAATAAATTTCTGGCTAAAAGGATTTTTTACGTCGATTTTCGATCGGTAAGAAATTTTCGATACGAACAATGGTAGCGTACGATGAGCTTGCGTTTGCCAACGGGAGACATTAAATTCGAGGGAAATATTCTCGCCGATTCGAGGAAAAGAGATATCGGTAGATCGAAATAGATGGGCACGTGAACTTGCGTGAGTCAATGTTCGAGACGCGTATCGAACCCATCGAAATTTCGATCGTGGTAATAAACGTAAAAACGGAAAATTCTTGCATCGTCGTGTACGTATTAGGCTCGATGGAAATGATACGAGCGTTTCTATTTCTTCGACGCTTGGTCACCGTGCAAAATCAAAATCTGATTTCTTTTAAGAATAATTATTTTGTTATTGATTCGACCAAATCCGTCCATCTTGCGTCATTTTCAATAGATTTCGAGTCAATTCCCACTTATCACAAAATATAAAAATCTCAAAAACATTTAAAAAAATCATTATCGAACACACACTTTTGAGCCCTTAAAATATTTTTTCGGAAATTGTCTTACGAAAGATTTCTCTTCTCTCCATCTCCAATCTGTCGATAATAACTCAAACGTCCATCTTTCAACGTGGTCCAGTCGAGGAGAGGAGGGGTAACCTGAAGGAACTTTCTTGCATACGAGACTGAGTGAGATCGACCACGAAGGTAATAAATCCCGCAACGTCTCGCATATGTGAGATGGAAGAGAGAGAAAAAAAAGAGAAGAAGAGGGGCGGAAGGAGCAGCAGGGGGGGGGGGGAGAAAGAAAGCAAGTTGCCAAGCGAACCCGTCGTAAAACCTGATCGAAGCCAAAAAACCTGTTTTTCATCAAGAACCACAAAAGACGAAGAACCTACCGGAGACGAGAAGGAGGAGGAGGAGGAGGAGGACATAGGGGGAGAGTAGAAAGGGACGAAGGAATGGAGGGGAAGAGACTCATTCATTCGGGTGTGCATCGAAGAGACACTTTGGCGTTGCGTGTTCTATAAATAGAATTCCCGGAAGGTGGCTCTTCTCCGTTCTTGGCCAGACTCTCATGTTTGCGTCGCGACGTCGTGCTCGAACGATCGACGAAGGTAAAGAGAGAAAGAAGTCTTCGATCGCACGTCGTGTGCCAGCTATTTGAAGCGATCGACGTGCCACCTCGGTTGCACGACGCCGCCGCGGCGGGGCGCTGCGAGACCTCTCGTAACGCGCGAGGAAATTACCGCGGACGGGGGGTTGAAAAAGTAAAATTTTCCGTTAGTCGATTAGAAAAGGTCCTATTCGATCGGGAATTCGTCGCTGATGAAGATTATTAAGTTATTTTGCACGATATCTCGAAAATGGAGAAAAACGCAAAAAACTTGAAATAAGGATTTACCCACTTAAGGTCGATAAAGACTGAAAAATCGAAATCGAAACCATGATTTTCTTGTTGTACGGGAAATTTACGATCGACATAGGATCTCAGAGCTTGAGAAAGGATTAAAATTGACTGGGATGGAATACATGGTCAATTTCGTGGGTATCGCAAAACCTCGAAAAATGGACTTTTTGCGATGCTCTATCTCTGTTCTCATTCGTTCTACAGAGAATTTTACGAATAACTTTTTGAAGAGCTCGCTGAGCTCTCGAGAACCAGCCAAGGAACATCCGAACCGCTCCATTTTTGTGGCCTTGGCGGCACTAAAAAACATGGACAGCACGGAAAAAATGGCCTAGAATGGGGTGAATTTTTGTTTTGCTCCGAATCGTCTTTAAACCATTATATTCGTGTTACGCGACAAATTTCCGATTCCAAACTGAACCTACAAAGTATTTTTGGTGGAAAAAAAAATTTGGACACCCCTGGACCCCACAAAGTCAGGAAAGTAAATCACGAATATCGACTATCAACAGTTTGGCAAGGGTCAAAAATTTTTGTCGTTAAAAAGGCTTCAATTGGAGGTTACGGAATCGTAAATTTGTCGCTGATGAAGAATATCCCGTTGTTTTTCCCAATATCTCGAAAACTCCAGGAGAAAAACGCAAAAAACTCGAAATAACGATTTACCCACTTAAAGTAGATAAGGACTTAAATCACTGTTCGTAATTAATCTTTTTGTTTAACTTTATATCACGAGCACCTGCTCCGTTTTCGCACTTATTGAATTTTTAATCTCATTGAATTTTTTATCAATTTTGTTCGATTAACATTTAATTACAATTTCGTTGAAATAACATTAATTCATACTTATTGCGACCGAACGCAATTTCACGCGCGTTTCAACCAATTTCAATATAAATATAATTTCAAGAAACATCGAGATCAAATTGTTATAAAGGGGTGTTCGATGGGAAAGTGGCGCGAGTCGCGATTGTCTTTCCAGGAGACAAGCGTTTATGATCGCAAAGCTGTCGCGCGTGAATTCTCGACGGTGGAACGATAAAGAGCGTCCTCTGGCGAATATTATCTCCAATCTTATTTCAACGACGAGAATCGAGCAACCGTAAGAAAACGCGAGAGAACGGAATCGCGTCGAACGAATTTCTCTAACCGTGCAAAATGCCCGTTTGGTCCATCGCGTTTTAGAGCGCGCGAGCGTCGCAACGTAACGCGAGAAAATTAACGCTCGGCCGAATTTATTCGCGACCCGGAACGTTTATCGCATTTCCTTCATCGCGAAAAGAACGCAACGACGCGATTAAATGGAATTTTTGTATCGAAATAGAAAACTCTCGCGTTCGCACGTGGAACGGCGGTCGATTGTGTCGAAACGTTTTTGCCATTGGACTTTAATTCTCTTTTTACATCGTTCTACGTATACCGCACGCGAACATCGTATTTTATTCTCGTACGAATTATGGAAATATATGCGCCATGAATATTCGATGGGAAAATAAATTTTTCAAACTGAAACGAATCGCCCCTCGTCAAAATTTGACGAATCGATCGAATTTCTTCTTTTTCATTTCTCTCGCTCGAGGAATACAAAAATTGCGCGTTTTTTTTTGTATAAAGAATTTTAATCATCCCCCTCGTGACTCGTTCTCGTTTCAATAAAAATCTTACGGAGGTGAAAGAAGAAAAAAATTGTTTCGATGTGAAAGCCGCTGATTTCGTTACGTAAGCGACGACGAGAGTGTCGGGAGAGAACGAAAAAGAAAAAAAAAGTGGTTTTACCGTGTGCGATAAGTCGATCGCCTCGAGAGAGCAAGTCTGGTGGGATTCGTTCGTATAGCGTTTGCTAAGTGGACGCAAAAAAAAGTCGAGTATTTTGGACACGAGTGCGAGAAACGAAATAATCGTCGCTAAACCAAACTCACCCCCTTCCTCGTCTCTCGATGAATTCTTCATCGCCAACCCCAAGAATCAATCCGCCCACCAACCCTTTCGACGATCCTATTTTCCCTCGGGGGTTTTGATGAACGGCTTACGATTTCGGTAAAGTCGTACGAATCGACAAAGGGAAAACGTGAAAATGCTACTATAGAAAGAAATTGTAAAAAATCGTTAATGCACGAATTTTTGTATTTCACGATCAAACGATAATACGTCGAACTGTTATTAAGCTCTTTCGAAGCTCGACCGTGCAAAAATAAACGACCCCCTCGTCCTCGAAATTCATCCCTCGATGTTTCTCCACGCCCAAAAATTTTAATATAGCCAAATTAATAAAAAAAATCGAAATCGATAGAAATCCTCGTTTTTCACAAAGCTCATTAAAATCGTCATTTTACGGTTGCATCGACATTCGTAGAACCGGAAAAACAGGGATTCGAAGCTCGCAAATTAAAAAACATTTTTTTATTTTTCCAATTAAAATTTGTTCCTCCCTCATTTTGTCATGGGACGATCCAGAGGGTGGAGGGTTGCAAGCTCGTATATCACCCGCGTAGACAAGTTACTGCTACTTGGCATGGGATATTCTACTCGGCGCGTATGTTATCGCGATTATTGACAGGGTTATGACGAACGAGCTCGATTCAATTTGCAAGAAGGTTTTGCGCTTGTTGTGGCTCGACTAATTCCGAGAACAAATCGATCTCCGAGCTGGAGAACGAAGCCCGCGGTGTCTCGGCCACGGGGATATGTACGTAACGATACATAATATGGAATATCAGAGTCTCGAATTATATTAAACTTTGCTGTATACGGGATAACGTATAGTCGTGGTTAACGATATGTGTGTGTGTGTGTGTGTGTGTTTGTATGTGTACCTCTCGAGGGTAGAATACATCATGCAGCTTTAACACGATCGCTGCCAGGCAATACGCTCGTGAGGCATGGATCGTGGCAGGCACGTACACTGTTTCCAGACGTATTTACTGTATCGCAAAGTTACTATATTACAACGTATAGAAATATATAGGGTGAGCCTATCGCGATAAGGCATTGAGAGTTCTAATTCCGACATGAATGATCGATAGAAAAATTGAACAAATCACAAATTTCAATCGATTGTCTTTTATTCGTAATGGAAATTTGTTATTTTGATCGTTATTATTAGAATTATTGATAATTTAATCATAAGCTAATTATTCATTTTGAATTTGTATTATTATTTATTCTTGTGACTATAATTGATGGAAATTATTAATTAATTCGTTTGCGATCATAATAGTAAATAATAATATCAATTAGTCGCTGTCTTTAGAAATGAATAATTATTGGGTTTGTGTTTGGAGCAATTATTCGAACAATAACGATTCGAGAAATCTAAATTGTTTCATAATAATAATAATAATAATAATAATAATAATAATAATAATAATAATAGTCGAGTAAGCTTGATCGAATGAGAGATTCGATGAGATACCTACTTTAAGCACAAATTTAATGAAGTGTAAGTGGTAGTCAGCGAGAATGACAATGAACGTAAAATGTTGCATTTTCTAAAGAATCTCACCCTATATAACGGGGTACGAGACGACGTCGAACGAGCGCTGTGCTTCGGTGGATATTATCCTGCCACTTTCATCCGCCACGGAGAATATGGCTTTCGGAATATCGGTCTTGCGCACCATCGGTTCGGACGAAACTCTCTCTCTCTCTCTCTCACAGGCAATTTCTCACCCCCTTTACACACACCCCCTATTGCAGCTTTGTTCCCGTGTACGGCGCGTCGTCAATGTTCCACTCGTAGCCGAGGCTGTGAAACGCAATTTATTCAAGCTCGTTCGTCTTATATTGCCTAGAAGCGACGCGTCTCTATACCACGTACGGTCCGGAATTTCCACCGCCACGAGAATCACCCAGCTGTGCTTTACACCCCCGAGCTTCGAACTCGGACTCGTACGATAATCCCGAGCTTAACTCGGTCCAATCTCCGTTTTCTACTGATTTCAATGAAAACCAAAATTGTCAACCCCTAGCTCCACTAGGGGGTTGGGGGTTGACCGAGGAGATGAGTAAAAAAAATAACAATTCTTACGGGTAATTTTCTTTTTTCTCCTTACCCATAAAAAATTAATTCGCTAAACTATTCATCCGCATACCATCCCTTGGACTATCAACCCCCAACCCTTAGCCAATCGTTTGCATAGTTTCAAAGACCAACCACCACTCGCGTTACACCGGACTTATGAAATTCTCTCCAAGGGATGAAGATACAAATTCCATCAGCCGCGTTACAAACGTAAACCATACGCCCATGTGGTTTCTGATGTTGGTGGTCAGCCTCGGATATCTCATTGCTGCGGTCACCTCTGTGCTTGTGGTGTCTTAATACCAGAAAGCACACTACCCCTTCTCCGCCCGTCTGTCCGACGCCTCAACCCCCCACTCGCCCTCTCTCCACCTGTAGTCTCCGCGTTACCCCCACCACCATGTCCTCGAGCGAGGTTTAACTTTTTCTTGTCTCGTCACCGTGTATAGTCAACACACGACGCGGTCGATGAAAATCCCATTTCTCCTTCACGATCTCGTCCCCCGTAACGTTCGAGCGGACTATACCGGGTAGTCTGGTATCGTCGATCGTCCCTCTTCTCCTTCTCGTTCTATCACTGCCTCTCGCCTAAGCCAACAATCTCGTAGCTCGATGTCGTTGCACCATCAGCACCAGCATCAGAGTGAAAGCTCGTCGAGCGTAAAGCTTGTCGAAGCAATTTTCGACGCGGCCGCCGCCGGGCTTTTCCTACATTCCTTCTCATCCTCCCCCCGGCTTCCTCTTCACCACTGCCCCGTCGTGTCGTCTACGTACCGTTCGTTTCAGCTTGGAACAACGTGACGACACATAGATGTAGTAGTTGCCAATGGCCGGCAGGGTGTTTACAGAGTGTACGAGGAAACGGTGGCGAAAAGGAGAATGGAATTGGTGAGGTCCAGAGGGTTGGGGTGGAGAAAGGGGAGGGGATGTTTCGAGGAAATTTTGTACAAATTTGGAGGACCTAGAGACACGTCGGGGAATCGGTATGTTTTCCGAGGTGAATTCTATTTTCCGACACGTGTCGAGGGAAAGTGCAGCCCAGGGGGGAGATGAAGAGATGATTTCGCGAAATTCGTATGGACGAGGGGTTTGAAATTGTTCGCGTCAGCCTCTCTTTCTTAGAGACGGAAATATGAAGGTCGAAAAGGACGAACGCTCCCGAAAAAACGTCGCATTGTGGACATCTTGGGCGTGTTTGAAATTCTGAAGGTACGTTACACTCGATGAGAGGGAGGTGGGTAGGTAGGGATGAAGAATTTAGGTACGAGGGGGACGAAAACTCGTCGGAATCTTTTCTCGCGCGAAATTTCATCGTTCGACCGAGTGGAAAGTTCGTTTCCGAGCGAACTGTATATCGCTTCGTGAAATCCTGACGGAAATGGAATTCGTTGAAACGCCAGGGGGAATGACAGGATTGAAATATTAACGGGGGATGAAAACGTCGAAAATTAAAAATTCAAGACCCGAATTTTAGACGGACTTTCGAAATTGTTTATTTCTGCTCTTTTTTTGTTTTTAGTTTTTTTTTCGACGAATTTGTTCAACGGATTCGATTTTTGGGCAATCGATGCGAAAATTTGGGCGCGCGATCATTCGTAAAGCGATAATTCTATTCGTCGTTCGGAATCGACGGAGATTGTTCCACCGGGATTTTCGATCCAATTATACGCCTCGCTGAATGGTGTAATGAACGAACAATTTCCAAATGTGATATACGACACACAACCCCCGATGAACATTCGCCCGTGATAATTCCTATCTGGCATTAATGATAACACTGGCGCTGTCTCGAGGATACGAGGAAACGAGGACGTGACTGCGCGGAGTTGAGAGCGAGAGGTAGATAAAGGACATACGTGAGAACCGCAGAAGGCGCAGGATTATCCTACGAGCCTAATATCGACCGAGGCTTTGGGGCTGTGGTACATATGTAAAACGTCTGTTGTGTGTACCTATCCCAGCAAACCATACCCCTTCGGAACGTACCCAGCCCCGTCCTTGCTTGGTCCTGCGATCTACAGGACGACGCATACATTGACATAAAAATATAACTTATGCGGTCTGAAAATAAGTTTTTTTCTTCTTCTAAATATCAAAAATTTCCAAAATTTAATATTTTTTTTGAGTTATTCAAAAACAACCCCTATTTATTTTAATGATTCATTTCGACGTTATTCGCCAAGATACTTTATAGTTAATGTAATTTTCGATTTACCGAGTTCTTATAATACAAGTTCGATCATTCAAATTTGATTTTGGGGACATTTTGTAAATTGAGCAATTTTGCGAATTACAAAGTTTTAAAATTGTTATAAAATATATCGTAGGTTGTCGATGATTTGAATCCACAAAAATTGGTGAAAATGCATAAAATTTGAAATACCCTGTAGAGAGAATTTCCGTTTATACTACGCAGAGGCAGACCGCAGTGAGACAGCTTCGGGTCTAACGGTATGAAACGGGGCTACGAGATAGGGTACATACCAGTCGGGTATATAAATGCCTGGGAAATGTTTCAGTGCCACGCTAGGCACAAATGCGATCTTCGTGACGATGGGCAAGGAAGTGTGCATGGAAGAGGGGGTGTGGAGGGGGAAGGAAAACCTAAAAGCAGCTGATTCGAGTTTCTGGGGCGCCAAATCGAATGCGATTCCGGTAATTCCGCGAACGTTTCGATTTGCTACGACGACCACCGTGGAAGTCTGATAAATTTCCACTTCGCACGAATCATTTGTTTTCTTTATCTTTTTTTTCTTTCAGTCACTTTATCACTTTTGAAACGTTTTCCTACCAATTTTCGATACTTCGCATTATCGTCGTTATTGTGAAATTAAGTTAGTACGAAAATACGACGAGGTTTAGAGAAATTATTACCTTTTTTCACTATGAAAATATTTATCAGGTTGATTTTAGCAATTTGTATTTTTTTGATTTGTTGGTCAAGGAAAACGAACGTGGGAGGCCAGAACGAGGCAATTCGTAAAATGCCACGACCAAATTTGCATTAGAAAAGTATCAAAGCAAGCTATAAAATTCTACCGTGACGTTTTATTATTATTTTTACTTTTTTTGTTTCTTTCTTCTTTATTATATTCCATTCCGCTCCCTCGACGAGAAATTACTCCGCAATGTCTGAGTCTCGTTCAGAAAAATGTCAAAAAAATGAAAAAAAAAAAAATTCTTTTCACGGCATTAACGAAAGTGAGAGTCAGAGAACAAGGATCTATATATTTTAGTCATATTTTGCGTGTCAGCGCGAACGAGATCGGTGATATCGTCGAGGGTCACGAGGATTCTCGTGTTCTCGATCGTCGCGTTGTCTCTCGCGGGCTAAAATCTATTTTCGCCACGAAATACACACACACACCCACACACCGTGACACACATTTTGCATCGGACAGAACAGCGAGAGAATTAGAGCGTGGGCGAGTCCGTAACGAAACAACGAAACAAACGAAAAAAAAAGAATACGTAATACCTAGAAACACGTACCGTGCCTCGAAAACGAAAAAATCTGTCGCGTCTCCGAAAGATTTTCCCCCAAAAAATCGTCGTTTTTTTTTCAAAATCATTTATTCATAAAGTTCAACAAAAATATCAAAAATATATTTATTTAAAAATTGTTAATAAAGCAAAAATCATTTCGAAAACTGTCATTCGAAATTCGACAAATTTTCTGGTTCAAAATAATTTTGCGACTGTAGAATTTAGAAAAATTGGAAAATAGAGAAAAATATCTGCAAAAGTGAACAAACAAAAAAAACGATGAATTCTTACGAATTAATCGAGAGTACACGAGAAGTCCATCGGGTTGTTGCATATTTTAACGTCGCTATAAAATAAATGAATGATCAACTTTTAGTATTCAATGGCGAGTCATCGTCTGTTTTATCCATTATTCCCTCCCCGAGTGTCACGGTAACGGCGCGAAGAAAATTGCCAAGTTTGTAGCTCTCGTCTCGTACAGCACGTTGGTACTTATATATCGGCGTGAGCAGCTCGTAGCTCGAACGAAGTGCATCTTAAAATCCCGAAGGGTCCGTCTCTATCGCCTTGGAGATTTTCTCATGGATGAGCCAAGACCTAGACTCGAATCTCGGGGAAAGAGGGAGGAGGAGGGTGAAAGAGCTTACTTCTACGACGCATATATATATATATATATATATATATATATATATATATATATATTTCTATCTTGTCACCCTGATATTCCTGTTTTCTCTTCTCATCTTCCGTCATGCGAATAGTAACGTCGTAAAACTTTTCCCTGAGTTACCAAAGAACTATCCAGTTTTCCACCAGTCTCGCAGCCACTTCCGTCCTTTTCTCGTAACGTCCTGGACGTCTCACGGACGAGAGTAAAATATCCTTTCGTCGTTCCCATTGAACATCTCGAGAAAATAGTGATTGGCGTAGTCACGCCCCTACCCCCTCGCCGCGAACAATCTTTTTTTCTTTTTTCAGAAATCTTGGAAATTCTACGAAACAACGTGAAAATATCTCGTGTTTCGCTCAACCGACCATACCGACCGTCGGTACGTGCTCGCAAAATGTAAATTAAAAAAAAAAGAAAGTATCACCAACTCGCCAACAAACCGGAAACTCTCGTGGAGAATTCAAGTTCGCGTTGATGGCGAATTTTCACGAGCTCCGACCTAGGGACCAGGGGGTAGAAAAGTAGGTTTTAATATACTTACTTTGTAAATATATATATATATATATGTATAGGGGTGGATTAATGGCATAGTGTTGGAAAATTACGAGGCAGTCGTAAGAGCCTCTTTCGCCCAATCTGCCGTCAGACTTACGAGCTTGACTCCGGAACTTACAATTAGTGTGAAAAGAAAAAGAAACGGATGGCATACGTCGTTTGGACCAAGAAGTAAAAAACAAACACGAGAGACAATTTATTAACGCGTATTTCACTCTTTGACCACTCGTGTTCATACATTTTTTACGACACGAAATTTAGTAAAATTTGTATTCGACACCCTTGACAAAATTAAATTCTAATATTTTTTCTCTGATAAACAAAAATAAATAGAATTAAATTTTTATTTATTTCCAAAAAGTTTGACGAACTTTAAACTTTGTTCTGATATTTAAAAAAAATTATTTCCTAAGTCAAAATTCGAAACATTGTTCTTTTTCGAGTTAATTTCGACGTCGACTAGATTATTACGTCGAGCTGATAAATTCATCGGTGATATCGAACGCGCACGAGCGATTTTTTTTTTAAAAAGTCGACGTTACGTTGGTATTAAAAATTTTCAATCATGAGAGTTTAATACGAGGCAGGCGGCACATGTGCGAGCATAACTGCACACACGTCGCGGTCGAGGATAAAGTCATCTGTCGTTTAGGTACGACATTATATTTGCACGTTGTAACGTCGTCGGTTGCATATATCGTTCGCTCATTATACGTATACGTTAAATATTATTACGTCTAACGTACTCGTTGGCATATACATTCGTCGCTTTTAATGCGACTCTCTCGCTGGCATGTGTACGACGATAGGTGCACAAAAGTGTCCCCCCCCCTCCGCCGTCAGTCTACCGGATGCAATTAACACATCGACGTACGTGTCGACGGTACGTGCCATCGTTTTTTTTTCGTTTCTTTACTTTTCGATTCTTTATTTTTTTTTATCATAAGGGAAATACAAAAAAAGGATTTAGCCTATACGAAATTCATCGGAATTCGAAAGTGATCGATATTTTTATTTCTATTCGATCGATCGAATTTTTTTTTGGGGGGAATTTTTGATTGTTTTTTTTTTTTTTAATTTTAATTCGAGGGAATTAATTAAAGGTATTTCGCGATTATCGAAATACAGGTGTGTTCCTTTAACCCCTGGCGATCGTCAGGACGTATACGAGACGACTTTAAGGCACGATTCTGCGGCAATGGTAACCTTGCAACTGGAAATATGTTTCTCGAGTCTTTTCGTCGCCATCGTCGTCGTCGTCGTCGTCGTCGTCGTCGTTGTCGTCCTCGTCGTTGTTCATTTTAGCGAGTTAGGTCATTGTGCATAGCACGAGAGAGTTTTGTATCCTCGGTATGTTACCTCGATTATTATGTCACGCGAGGAAGACGAGAATGAGAGAAAGAGAGAGAGAGAGAGAAAAAAAAGCGCCGTTATATGAAAATTCTTTATCTCGTACGACGATATTCCTTTTTTTCTCTTCTTTTCTTCTCTTGCCCTGTTTTGTTTTTTCGTAACGACGGTGATTACGGTCGCGACATCCTGGCACTTCGATATACCTACGCCACGAACGATAATGATAATCATACGAATAACGGTATGAATTATGGTGGCGATGATAACGGGTACACGGTCGAGCGTTTCGAATAATTTGAAATGATTTTTCGTTACGAATTTGTCGCGCGCGTGACACCTCGCGTCGCGTAACTCGTCATCGGAATTGAAACATTTTACGTTCAACTAAATTCCCGTTTATTACAATAATAACGATACCTAATTAATAATAATACCATTATTATTGTTGATGATGAAGTTATCACTTTAATTATTAATTTAATTATTAGAAATAAAATTATTATTATTATTATTATTATTATTATTGTTGTTGTTGTTGTTATTGTTTGTTATTATTATTATTCTGGAACGAAGATAAATTTTTTCCTCTTTCATTATCCACCCGCGAGAATGTCACAGAGACAAGGAAGGAAAGAATGAAAGAGGAACAATGACGCGTGGCTAATTGAACGCGAGAGTAGAATAATTGCCAGTTTCATTATTCTCGTTGGCTTGAAAAATGAGTAAAATATCGTTCGCCCTGTCAAAGGTCGGGAGGAAAAAGAGTAATGAAAAAAAAAAAAAGAAAAAACAAAAACATCGACAGAGGGTTGAGATCAAACAGGGGAGGGGAGAGTAAGAGAAGAAAAATAGGGTGCAAAGGATAACGATGAGAGGGAAAGGCGAAACGAATTGTTTGTTACCGGTAGACCGAGAATGCCTCGTAGTTAAATGCGTGCTCTAGTTTTTTTTTTTTTTTTTTTACTTTTTTCCTTTTTTGTTTTCCCTCCTCGTTCGCTCTACGTCGACAACGAAGGCGCAAAACTCCGTAACAAATGGGAATAACGGTTAATTAGAGACGTTCGAAACGTTCGCACCGCTGACGTTACGTCACGCTTCGAAATATTCGAATATACATATATGTATGTAACGACGTTCGCTTACGCGTTGGTAGGTACTCGAAGCTCGTTTCGTATAGCAAAAGTCTTTGCACTCGTTAGTTACACGCTGTTGTTACGCGCGTGGCTCGCAAGGATACGCGAACGATCGTTCGTCATCCTCGAATATTACGAGTTCTTACCGAGGTTTTATGATTTTTTTTATTTTATTTTTTCTATTCCATCTCAACACACGTTTTTTTTTATTTATCGAGATCTCAACGTCCACAGGGAAAATATGTCGAAAGATATGCTAGTTGTTGGTTTGAGAATTTTATGAGGAATATTTCATACTGTTTATTTTTGTGATTATAAATTATTATTTTTTTTGCTTTTTATCGGATTAAAAAAATGTTTTTTAATTATTTTTTATTTCTTGATCAAAGTTTGATATTTTGGGTTTTATTGCGATTTGAAAAAGACACAAAGTGGTCGTTACGATTAATTGGAGAAACTTAGGGGTTGATTAATTCCGTAATCTTATTGGGAAAAACAAATAATTTTCGATCGCAAGTGTATAAAATCGATGATACTTATCGATGATTTACGATAAGAAGGAAGAGACGGCAATGACCCGATCGTTACGAATATCCGGTGTCATCGGCTTTATTGATCTTTCCATCGATCGATATTTTTAATCCGCGATAGAGTTTGCGACCAGACACGATTTTTCAATAAATCGATAAGTCACGATAATTATTATTCCACGTACACCTGCTACGATTTGCAAATCACCATTGTGCATCAATAAATTATCGATCGCAACTTTGCTCTCGACACGCGCGTTGAAATGAAAAAAAAGCAAGAATTAAAATTAAATTAACGTTACGAGAATGAAAATGAGCCATAAAAGGAAAGATTGTATATTTGGATTCGTTACAAAAAAATTTCGCGAATTCGATGCGACGATTCGCGAATCGATTCTCACCGTAACCATAAAATTATAATTTCAATCATTATTTGTACGAAAGTGCGAAACGTGAAAACCGGTTTTTTGTTAAATTATCACGCGTCTGGTCCACAGAGCAAACGAGATACTTGGGATACGGCTCGAAGTGCAGCAGCCGATGCGTTTAATATGTAATGTATGAATTCTCGAGACCGCATGTGCGAGAGAAAAAAAATTATTCGAAATTGTGGTCTTTAAATTTTTTTTTAAATTTTTTTTTTGGCGTGCGCAAGTACACCCTAGAATGTAACAAGACGACGCAGAAGGTCGTCGAGGCGAATCGAAACAACCTATCGTTAGCGATCGTGAAAAAATATTCGCCATTCCCGGAACGAGCGCCGATCGACCGTAAAACGAATAAACTTAATCGCGCACATGCACTTCGCGGAATTTATATTCGAGATCCATAGTTAGCTTGCACGAAGACAATAGCTTTTCGCTGTTACCGGTATCGTGCTGGTAACAATTTCCTAAATATCATTACCACCGTAGTCAAAACTTTCGGTAAACGTAAAAATAAAAAAACGATTAATTGTTAAATCGTTGGAGGAAAAAAGTGCTCGAGGTATTTTTTTTACATAAAAAATTGACTATTTTTTGCTGAAACAAATTTAGTGCCCTGACGAAGAAACATACTGCTGCTGTACAATCGTAAAATAAATTTTAGAAAATTTGACTTTTTTTGGATTTTGGAAAATAAATAAAAAATTGTTAATTCAATTTCCGTTGCAGTTTGGACTTTGCAACGTCGAGACCGATGTACCATTTGGATTCGTTATCGGTACTCGTTACTGCTGTATACGGAGAAACGTTTCGCAAATTACTCCGGACGAATACAAAACGACTCTGCGAGCCGTCAATGGTCGTACCGCAGGCAGCTCGCGCCACGACGTCTGACAATGCAAGTGCATTAAGCAGCTGCGGAGCTCTACGGTTCGTAATAAAGAACCAGCGAGCAGTTTGGCCCGGCAAAAAAAAGCGATGACGTATTTTCGCCATGATCGCTCTAGTATATAGACGAGTGCATCGGCATACGCGTGTATTGATAAACGAGTCGATCTCGAGACTCTTCGATTATTCTAGTGCCATTTGTGACATACCGGCGTCTCGATTGTCGAGGCATGTGCATCGAAGTTTTACAGCGATATGAATATGCATATGCTATGTAGGTGTGGGTCACATTTCATAGGATAATGACGAGTAATTGTAGAGTAATTATCATTTTACATAATTAATCGAGCTTTTTACAGCTTTCGACCAGTAAATGGCAACAAAACTAGATTACACATGTGATAATTCGGATTTTACGGGGAATTTCTGATTTAGTAAAGCCTCTGTGAAGTGTTTTGGACGAAAAAAAAATTTGGTCCCGACCGACCGACGAGAAGTCTTGGAATTAAATTACGAATGGGGACCATCGGCACCTTTGAGAGGGGTTGGAAATTTTTTTTGCCCTAAAAGTCATTAATGAGAGTTTGCGGGATGAGAAATTTTCAGCGAAATACGAATATTGCATTCTCGTTTGAACAAGTTTCTATAAACTTGTTCAAAAAGTGAAAAAATTGAATATTTTTGTATCCTTTGCCCAATTAACTTCTTTATATTTTTGGATGTAACCTCTTTAAACATTTTTAAGATATTTTCTGAATCAGCATTGTGGAGGCGTTTCCAATTATATTGAAATTTAATTGAATTCTCAACCTAAACGGAACGGACCAATTAAATTTTATGAAACAAGATTTTCTCAACGTATCAGTTTATTAATTGAAAATCTTCGTTTATTTTAAGCGAGTAACATAAGCTAAAGTTAATACTAAAAAAAATCGTACGAGACGATAGCTCTCGAGTGCACGCGGATGTGCGGCAAGCCGAAGAACGTAATTCATCCACGTAATTTGCTGAGTCTAATTATTCTCGTTAAGCGTTTAGTCGTCGGACGTGAGGAGCGGAGAAGAGAAGTAAGACGAAGTCTTCGTCGAGTGGGCTGATAAATGAGACCTAAACGTTCGCCTATCTCACTGTTATACAGACTTCGAGGAACAAACGAAGCCACGAAACTTTCAAAACTTTTGCACCAAAGTTTAATAATGTTGCTCCATTCTTAATTGCCCTTGACCTACTGTCCGCATGACTCAATTAATTTCGATTTTCTTAAATTATTATCAGAATATTAAAAAAAAAGATAAGATGTTGTCCAAGATGAATTTTAATAATCAAAATATAAAATTCTCTCTCTTCCTAGGTCGAGGAATTTCAATATTCTACTTAATATTTCCTCCGGAAGGAAACTCGTTTAATGCAGTTCAAAAAAAAACTGTAACTCGATAAAAAGCAGTACAAGAATAATAAAAAAAATATAAAAAAATAAGAGCGGATTGCGACGAAGAAGAGCACTCGACCTCGGGAATTCCCTCGAGACTCGAGCTCGACTCGAGTCTCGTGTACCTACGTATAGATCGCCTGCGATATACGTACTCGAACGACTGGAAAATTCATACTGTAGCTGTCTTGATCCAACGAGAAGGATCGACTTTGTTTTTTCTTACAAATAAACAAAAAACAAACTCATTTTATTTGCCTCTCTCGAAACAAGGGTCTTTATTATCATCGTTTCTCTCGTTTAAGCTCCCGTTTCTCATATTTCTCGGAATAAAAATAACAATGCATCTGACAATTGATAAAAAAAAATGAATAAAAAAAATATAAAAAAATACAAATAAATTGCTGCACGCGCGCGTTCGTTCCACGATACGAACGAAGGTCATTGTCATCGTGGATCTCTCGATGGCGCGGTCAAGAGAGAAACAGAGAATGTGGCAAAACGCCTAGGCAAAAAGGTATTTCGAATGGCAAAGTCAAGAGTTGGATTTATTGCGAACGGTGGATCCGGCCCCGCGCGATTCTATGCAAATGTAGATATGCCCGATAATATTCTACTGACCTATATTGTCCCAGGGTCGTTTCGTGTACGCGACGTTTTGTATCGTTGCATATACGTATTTGTTTTTTGTTTTATCGGTCGGATGACCAGGTACGGGAGATATCGAACGAAACAGGACGAAGATACGTATCGATATCTAAATTCGATGTGGCGAGCAACTTTTGACACCGAAAAACGTCGTTTATTTCGATAGAAACAATTTTTTTTTTTGAAATTTATCGGTATTCGTCAAAAATCCAATAAATCTAGTAATCATTCTGTCGAAACGTTTTTCTCACGTATCATCAAACAAAACGTACCACCGAAAAGACTTCAATTGGAGGTTACAGAATCGAAAATTTCTCGAGCGAAACAAATATCACCATTGTAATCACGACATATTGCAATTTATGGAAATATGCAGTTTTTTGACCTTTTTATTAAACCGAATATTTTTAAACGGTATTTTGGTGCTCTGTCAAAGTAGCCCCCAAAAACTGTCAAAATTACCCCTAATGTCGATGTGACCACGTTTTATCGTATTTATTTTTCGTTTTTTTTTCTTTTTTTACTTGAATTCAATTTTCAATATAAAAAAAAGATGATTGTTTACTCGTAACTGTAATAATTATTAGACAACTGTCAATATTGTTTTAAGTAAATTATTTTTTTTATGGAAAAATAAATCAAAGTAAATTATTTTTTTATGGAAAAATTATTGTTTATTAGTTCGAATAAAATTTCTTTAAATCGCGTGAATTTTTTTTGTATTTTTTTTCCTATTCTATTTCTCTTCGGAGAGCGTTAAATTCTTCCTCGAACTGTCCATTTCTCCCATTGCCGTTGGTATATATAATGGATGCGCGCATGCAACGATGCATTCCTCGCGTCGAGCGCGCGATAGTAGGTACTTTTTTTTTCCTTACCCGTCAGACATTCTCCCTTAACTTCGCTCCCCTGTGAGTCGCATATCCGTGATAAAATTCTGTTGCTACGCGTGTATACATACGTGTTTATGTGTGTACGTGGATATGCGTGAATTGGGAAGCGAAGGAACGTCAATAAAATACTGGAATATGCGCGAAAGGTAAATATAACGTTGGAATTGTCGTGTAGATTGACTTTCCGTCGAGATATTAAATGTTCTTACGATAATAGCGCGAAATAAATGAAATATTGAATTCGACGACGATACAAACGTATCGATAATTTTTTTTTAATTAATCGAATTATACGTTTCTGCGATAATTTCCCACCTGATTATACACACGATAGTTTAAACATTTTAACGAGGACGACGCGTTAACTTTCACAATGAAACATTTTACGTATCGCGATTAAATTTAAATAATTGTTCCATCGAAGAAAAATATTTCACCAAGTTTCTTCGCATAGGAAACGAATCGAACGATATTTTATTTTATCTCGCGATCAACGTGTGAGAGATATGATAATTTTTTCGCACTGCCAAAAATAAAGCGACTTTATGATCGACGACGTGATTTTATCGAATGAAAAAAAGAGGAATATTCAACGTCGACAAATTAATTCGCCTCGAATAAATTAAATATTACGAAATTCGATCGTGACGTAAGATTTGACAATTTTTTTTTGCATCGTCAAAAAATTGTCACCGAATGAAAAATGACGGTTCGTGAATAAATTTACGTTCGATCGAATTCCAGCTCGTTTAAAAAAAATATTGTCAGGGCGAGGCGAAGATATTAAACGAAAAAAAAAAATGAGCCGACGAAATGATATTTTTTCAACGAGATCTGCAAATATGGGCAGACTGTCGCGTTGACGATAAATGAACGTAGCAACGGTGCGCACGACGAATCGAGGAGAAGAATTGATGGGTTACTCGACACCGCGTAGAGGAAGACGCGCCTACGCGGAAACGTCGAACTAGAACGAGCACCGGAATTATTCGTACACCGAGGAACCGGAAATCAGGCAACAGGAAAAGAATAAAATAAAAAATACAACGATCACTGGCAGTTTCGACGAGGTCGATCGATCTTTCGAATGTTTCATTTTTTCGTTTCTATTTATTTTTGTTACGTTCCGGTTCTTTATATTTTTTTAATTCAATTTGAACGGGGGAGGGAAGGGGAGGGGGGCGCAGGTAGACTCGAGGGAGGAGCCTTGACATCGATCGCGAAACCCCAAGGATAGTCGTCTCTCGACGATGTTACCGTATTATACCCGAGAGAGAGATGCTCTCTCGACTACGCGATCCTTTAGCGAGAACGTTTGTGCCAACTCACGTTTAGAATTGGAATAGTGGGGTTCATTGTACTCTCGATGTGTAACCTAAATGATTTTTTAATCCACCTGTTACGATGGCAATCTTTCTTTTTCGTCTTTATTTCTTTTTTACGAAAGTGGGCGTTTCATCGATCGTAATTAAATGATCTCGATTACATTTTTAATCATGTCGAATTTTTTTCGAATGTGAAAATCATATTTGATTACGTATTAATTGATTCAGGACATGACGGAAAATTAGGAAAACGAGACTCGCTATTGTAAAATTAAAATATTTTTCTTTTTAAGTTGATCGACGAGGCAGTAAAATCAATAAACACTTTCAATTAATAATATTGATTTTTCTCGTCAGGGTTGAAATACGTGATTTACGTTCTCTCGAATAATCGAGAGACGAATCTATCGTGTGGGTTGCAACGAGTTGACACGACACACCCATATATATATATATAGGTGTCGAACAAACGTCTCTTGAAATAATAAACGTCGTTTCGATATTCTCTCTTGTGCAAAAAAAAAAAGATGGAAAAGAAAAGGAACGTTTTATGCAAATTTATTATTGACAGTACTCGTTTTGCGAGCATTCGGTAAGGATAGCGCTCGTCCGATCGTAACGAGGAAGATAAATAACCTCGGCCATTGATCAACACGCAAATATTGTGTATCGAGAAAATATTTTATATTTGATTTTTTCGAGCGTTATAAGTGCTCTCCGGCATGAAGAGTTGCAACGGAGAAAGAGAGAGAGAGAGAAAAATAAATGTAAGGAAGCAACGACTGACGGTTTCCTCTTCACCGTTTTTTTTCTCCCTTTCTTCTTCCCTTCGACTTTCTGTACGCCTTCGGGCACTGAAATTCGCTTGGAAATAAGAGAAAACGGTCGGAGGGTGGAACAGGGTGAAAAAGCTCGACGAAGGCTTCGCGGGATAGAACGTCGACGTCGACGACGACGAGGGTAAAAACTCGGAAACGCTAAGGGGAAACTTTTAATTCCACCGGGGGAACGTCCATCGAGCAGATTTGCCTCGTGGAAAATTTTTTTCTCTTTGTTTTTAAATTTATTTCTTCTTTACGTTTTTATTTTTTTGCTGGTAGAACGTCACGACGACGGAAGCTGCTCGAATCCGACGAGAAGTGAGAAAAATGGAGTAACGAAATATGGAATTAAAAAAAAAAGAAAAAAAAAAAGAAAAAAAACTTAATATATGAAAAATTATTTGTTTTTCTTATTTTTATTTCGGTGTTTCTATTCCTCGTGGCTCTATTTTCGCGTTCCTATCTTTATCGTCTCTCCCACGCCATCGACGACAGCCCGCGGTCGGAAATCGACGGTTATTTTTACCAACTTAGAAAAAAAAAACGAATCTGTTACGTTTTAGTTCGAAAGCATACGAAAAAAGAACCCTAACGGTAGGAAAAAAGTAAAAAAAAAAGATCAATACGCTCGTTAAGTGGTGGTCCATTATCGGCGCGGGAGAGTGAGAAGATCGGTAGAAAACAAAAGTTAAATAAATTGTGTGAAATTTGGACGATTTTGGTTTTCCACGTGTCTCTGCTCCTCGTTTCATCGGACACGCGTAGACACCCGCTCACTTCCCGTTCCTTCGTCATTGTTGTTTCGTCCGGTCGTTATTCATTTGCGAAAGTCGCCGAGGGGCCGATCGTACCGAGAAGCGATTAATCGACGTGGCGAACATTAGCTCCTTCTCCAGAGGACGAAGGACACCTCGCGCCTATAAATATACAAATATGCTTACGCGTTGGTCGTGACAGGGAAGGATCAGCGTTGAGGCCACGGACGTAGGGAATAATGTACACGATGAATATACGAAAACGTGTAATAATAACAAAGCGTTTGGAATTGACTCCAGCCTTCACGATCCTTGAGCCAAATCGTCAAATCATTTGACGAACGAGCCTCGAGCTTGGTACTCGTCGTTATCGCGGCGAGAGACGATTCGATCTCGTTGGGCCATGACCTTGAAGGAATTACAAAAGATCAATGAACCATCGACACTGGTCCATTCGCGGATCACGGTCAGTCGGTGCTGATGGGACGAGAAATGCTGGAAGATTTTTTTTTCTTCTCTTTTTTTGTTTATTCTCCGTTCTTCGTTCGTTTTTTGTTATTAAGGGCGATGTTCGAAGTCGAGTGTGGCTTTATTATTCTCGTTGTACTTTTCAAGGACGAAAGAGAGATATTTCTTCGTGAGAGGCGAAAAAAAATTGCCGTCGTTGTCGACGTTGGGCTTGCTGAGAGATTTGTAGGTTTTTCGGTGCGTAGGATGGAATTCGCGTATATCTGTATGTATTTGTCCTTTGGATAGTCGGTGAAGAGCTCGCGACGAGGAGAGACGCGGAATGTCTCGTTGATGTTATTTTCATGATTTTAGGTTGCATTTGAGTTAGTTAATTGCATTGCTGAAAGGGAAACAGAAACGGGCCACGCATTTCGTATTTAATGACGGACTACGGACTGGAAAGACGCAATGTCGTTTATCACTTTCTCTTTTCAAAAAAATCCAACGGTTCTGTCTTTGCGCTTGCGGTTGCCACGGTAACCATGCGCAAACGACGTATTTCGTGGGTCTGCGCAATCGGTTACCACGATTACCGTGCGCAAACGACGCATTTCGTGCGTCTGCGCAATCGGTTACCACGGTTACCGTGCGCAACCTCACATTTCGTGCGCCTGCGCAAACGACGCATTTCGTGGGTCTGCGCAATCGGTTACCACGGTTACCATGCGCAATCGACGCATTTCGGTATTCTGCGCATAGCGTTGATAAATTGCGCGTAATCAATTTATTGAAAATAATGAATAAACGATTTATGAGTTAACCATTTTTCATTGAAATTCACATCGTGAAAAAAATCGTCGGAGGAGACGAGAGAGAGATTGATTGATTGATTGATTGATAATTTATTATGTCCTAGTTAACTTTGGGGCAAACTATGAAAATATTTGGGATACAGTAAAGAATTATACTAGTCTACTTAAGAACCTACAGAAGTACATAGAGAAACCCTTAGGAAATGACTCGATACAAACATAAGGTATGAAATAAACTAAAACTAAAAAATAAAAAGAGAGAGACAGAGAAAGAAAAAAAAGACAGAGAAAGATCCACTTTTAGCAGAATATTCTCTTTAACCTGACCCAGTTTTATACGCGAAACGTAAACAAGGAGCGAGGATAGAAGCCCGTCGCGATTCTCCGACTACGAGTTTCACGAACTCGTATTTTAACGCACTACTACATCGACGATAACGTTACGTATCTCTAGAATAGTCGAGAAACGTAACGTCCTTGTAAAAGCCAAACATTTCGCGGACCGAACGTTGCCCAGGCTTTTGCTCTCACGTCGCAAGGACGGTCAGCCCAGTCGAAGAAGTCGATAATTTCTCTTATTACCCCTAACGCGCACGTAAGTGTCTTGACCTGCTTCAACCCGCTACATCGTTACGTAGTGTGCTAAGGCGTCGCAGTTCCTTTTTTTACTTCGCTAACATTGGATTACTTTATTAAATTGTCGCGTCCACTCTGTCGAGCGTTCGCAATGGGAATCCCCTTTAACACTGGTCGAAATCGCCATCGGTTAATTCCGACCGTCACCAGTAGAGTCCGGGCATGGGGATGCGCGCGCATTCCGCGCGTGCGCGGTAAAAAGGCGCCTTATTTAAATCGCTATTTCGTCAATCACGTGGACCAGGGGGTTAATTAAAGTACCCTACACGCTAGATATATTATTTTTTATGTAAATAAGTAAGAAACATTGCATATTATCGATATATATAATTATAAATGTATAATATATTGAAAAATAGTAAAAAAAATGTAAATTTATATTTTTCATGGTATTTATAAAGATTTGGTCGTAAATTTTGTATCCACAATCTTTATGTTGTTGAAAAATATAATTTTAATGCTTCGTTCTTCAAGTGAAAGCGATTTTCATATCGAGCTATTTATCTTTCAACACAGGACACGTCGGTAAGTTATTTCGCTTGGTTTTCTGCTCAGGCGAGTCGGTCTCTTTTCCATCGGTCAAAGTTGCATAACTCTCTCGCGCTGAGTGCACCAAGTGGCCCAACAGGGCCACGTTGCGGAGATGACAATTACAGGCTTGCCTGATCGTTCCAAGCCCCTGTGTTTTGCCATTGCGTGGGTTCCGCGACCACATCGTGACAAGCCCGCACGTGCGACAGAAAACGAGGTAACCCGACTATCCACCCGCGTGCGTTTATACCGTAACCGAGGGACGAACTTTATAATTGATTAATCGGTCATTATCGCCGAGCAAAGTCGACGCTTTTGAACAAATGAACGGGACGAGCTGCGAAATTCGACTCGACAGTTTCCATCGACTCGTTAATTCAAGGACGTAATTATATATTTTTTTTTTGTAAACGAACACGACGAAGAAAAACAATAAAATAAAGAAAAACAAAAATACGAATTATTTATCCATTTAAAAAAATGTCTAAAAAAAAAGAAACTTTGTAAATTAATCAATATTTGATGTCGTTCGTCAATTACCAACAAAAAAACGGTAATAAATGAAGGAAAGAAAAAAAAATTGTACTTTGAGCCGAATAATCGAGTTATCGTTTTACGAGGGAGTTGGCGTGTTTACACGACGCGGGGATGGAAGTCAACAGAAGACCCAACTGTGCGGTTAGCGCACCGACAAGAAGTTCATCGACGAACCACGAAGAGTTGGCAATTTCTCAAGTCGGAATAGCGGGAATAAAGGACGGGAAATGGAGTCGGCACACGGCACGTTCGCGTTTTAACTAACTCGGTTTAAACCTCGACGGAATAGTCGAACTAGATTGGGCTCTGGGCTTTGGTCGCGAGGTTTCGGGTGGAGTTTCCGGCGAAGTCCTGGGCGGTCTCGCTTTAGACTCCTCTAAATTCAGGGCAACGCCGCGATGAATATTCAAACGATATCCCGTCATTGTAACTATATACGTATATAACTATCTAACTGGGACTAACCTCGATTGCGCAACGTCGGAGAACCTCGTCGCACGGTCTACCGTGTATCTCCAATTCTCTATCTTGCACACCTCCCCTACAACGAATTCCACTTCTTCCTGGCTCGTATAAATTGTCGCGAAATCGAGACGAAAACGTCCTTTATTGGAATACAATGAAAGGAGAGATAGAGAGAAAAGAAGAAAAGGAAATTAATAAAAATTATTTAAAAAATCTTTATTTAACATTAATGGAAATTATTTTGGAAATCAATCGTGTGGTAATTTAAAAAATTGTATTCATGGAAAATATATTTATTTTCGAAATAATTAATAAATTGTATTTGTTTATTAATGTAAAAATTTTTTTTTAATTGAAAAATACAAAATTATTAATTCTTGATTTAATGTAAAGTTTTAATTAGCATCGACTTAAATGCTTTGGCCAAATATCGTACGAAACAAAAATCGTTGGATTCTTCGAGGAGATAAAACAATTTTTAATTTAGCAACAACGAAAAATGTTATCTCGCTAATTAAAAATTTCAATCGAAACGCCCACGAACACGGACGCGGTAATTCCGGATAATATTTGCTCTCGGTTAGGAACAAGTGGGAGCTATTTGATATTTATCTTCTCGGTGATTCATCTCAAAGTCGATTCTGCTATGGACGAAATCTCATTTATCTTCGGCGTCGAGGAAACGATGAATAAATCTCGAGAAAAAAATGAGGAAAGTAGCGATAAAAAGAGAAAGAAAAAAAAGATGATAAAAAATTAAAAGAAAAATAAGAAATAAAATTGGAAGATAATAATACCACTTGGCTCTGACCTATATCAAGAAAATCGCATATTTACATGCATAAAATATTCGCGACAGCGATTTTTTTTTCATTTTTGGAAATTTGCCCCGGTTGAAAAATTTAAGAAAAAGAAGAAAAGAAAAAGGGTAAAGCCCGAAAGGCGTTGACAAAAAGCCACGGGGCGACGTCGGAGCTTTAACAAGAAAAGTGTCGGGTCTCGCCGTACACTCCGATCGGATCAAGCGGAATCTACTGATCGGATTACGGTCTCTTTCTTTATTTTCTCCTCTTTTCACTCGTTCGCCTCGCCATCTCGGAGATTCCGTGCTCCCGTGATCTTCCCGATTCTCTTCCAAGGATTTTTCCCTCTCGTTTCACTGTTTTTCTTTCTTCATTTATTTTTGTCTATGTTCTCTTTCGCTCTCGATCTCTATCTCTCACTGTCCTCTCCTTCAACGTCTTTCGCCTTCTCCCCTTAAACGGTCTTTCGCTGACAAAGAGAATCGCGGAATTCTTATTACCGAATAAATAATTTTTTGCCTCGAACTCCTTCCGAGGAGCCACGTGATCGCATTACCACCCCTGTTGACTTGTCCTTTTGTCAGATCTTGTCTCGAACGAAAAATCGGATTTCGATAGAAATTTCTTCTCGGAATATTGATTTAGATCTTGAAAAAAAAAAAAAAAAAAGAAACAAAAATATCGATAGATTGAAAAAAAGACAAGATTTCAATGACGAGCAAGGCCGACAGAAAATAATTAATAAATAATAATAAAAAATATAATAATAATATTTTTTTTAATTTAATCGGTTCTTTATGAAACACTCGTTTTATTTTTCATTAGACAACGAAGAATCATTCCCAAAGATTTGTTTTTCATTACGTTTCATTGGCTCGCGACGTTTCGTGATAAAATACGAAATATCTAGCGCACGTATTTCAAGGGCAATGATAAAGTTTAGGCGATGAAGTTTTAATGCGAGATATGAATTCGGGCGTCAACTTGAACGGAAATTTGATAGGGGGGATACCGATCTCGCGATTTTCTCGCTTTTACTGTAATGCAGCGAACGTCAACTACCCTGACACGCGCGTGACTTACACGGAGAGAGAGAGAAAGAGAGAGGGAGAGAGAGAGGGACTTACACCCATAAACGAACCGAGACACGTCTTCGACCAAAACCATCGTACATTCCCGTCACACGACACCCCCGTAATACTCGGCACAGCGTGAACGAGACTTTCCCCCCCTCAGCCCAGTTTCGCGTTCGTGCTAACGTCCGGTCTGTGTTAGCTTCATGTACGAAAACTTACATATATAAATTTGTGTGTATACACGAACGTCTCATAACGGCGAAAGTATCTCACGGGTATAAAGCAGGCCAAGGTCTCGAATTGGTGGTCTCGTCGACGCTTTGCCTCACCGCGGAAATTTTGGGCCTGACAAGACACGCCAAACGTCAGATAACAAATTAAATATAACGCGTGTACGAGACGTTCCGTGCGAACTCGACAAGCGTTGGACTTGGATAGTGTCGGATTCGATTATTAAATTTTTCTGACCTTTTTAGATGTTTTTCATCGAATTTCCGGATTAACTTTGCTTTTTTTTATTCGGGTGGAATTTTGATATTTTGATATTGTGGAAATAATTATAAAATGAAAATGGGTCGATGGAAAAATCGGAGAAAAATTGAGATTGGGGTTTAGCCTAGTGGCAATGATAGAAAAAATTATGAAGCTAATCGGAGAGGGGGTAGGATGTTGAGGACGAGTCGAGACGGAATGCCTCGTATACGTGTATGTATCTTTCGTCGCGTGTACTAGATGAGTTAAAACTCGTTAAATTTCGTTACGCGTCGTTCTTACGATCATTAATCCTATACTTTACTAATTTTATACCTCTGTCTTGAATATTTGTCCTCGATCTTTTTTGGTCCGCATTGTGATCGGGGCGGTCGGGAAGGTTAACGACAAATTATATTTTTATATGAAAAATAAAATTCAGCTTTATACGCTTTTGCGATTATCCGAACAATTTCCGTCTCGGACGCATGGTTCGCGATATAGGAAATGCTTTCAAATTTTACGCCCGAGACGTTCAAGGGCTTGCCGTTAATTAATTACCAAGATTTAATGATATCGATGGTCTCTCTCGCTTTCTCGGTTCGTCGAGGAAATACACACAACTGAACCGAAGTGTTTACCAAGCGCGGACACTAACGTCCTTTATATCTATATATATATATAGCATTATTCACGAGAAGATTGTGGCAATTTCATCGTCGAATATAGCCTAGCCTGGTAAGACGGACCACCGTAAAAATTTGAAAACAACTTTTCCAACCTCCTATATTTTTTTCCTTAATTAAAAAAATTGTAGAAAAATTACAAGTGTCGAATTTGTTGGAATGTAATAAAACGAGATTAATTATTCCTCGATTATTTCCCCGGGTCGATAGTATGGAACACCCTCACAATTTAACCCTTTTTTCTGAAGAAATTCCATTCTTAAACTTCAACCCTTCTTCCTGTAGAAATTCCATCCCTAAAACATGTAATTTGGACTCTAGTGAAAATTTGATCGACGACAAATATTTTCATGGCTCATATTGCCCCGTATCACATTATATATGTGTTTATATATTCAATGTAGGGAACACGTTCGAGCTCCTCCTGCTGCTGCTGCTGCTATAGAGACTAAAGTACCCCGGAGAGTCTACCCACTTGGCCCATTTACCCAGTGACCTCGGGAAGCGCACCGAGATCTTTCGAAGAGAATTACTATCTTCCCTCTCCCTCTTTCTCTCTCTCTCTCTCTGCGTTTCTCTCTTTTCTCTCTTATCACCGTTCGTCACTCCCTTCTGCAACGACGAATAGTAGCAACGAGCCTACCAGTGCCTCTCGTAAATTCGGCCGCCACTCATATATCCCTCTCTCTATCTCTCTACCTCGAGATCTTTTTTTTCAGTTTCTTCTTTCTTTTTTCATTTTCTTTTTTTTTATCTCGACGTCAAACAATGAACGTCACTTTATTTGCGAACCCTCGTGAAGGAGTTCGGCCATGACTCCACCGGTCACAACGAGCCGGAAGAAACGATGCAGCGAATAAAAGAAAAAGGAATAAAGAGAACTGCGCATTTTTTGTTTACGCATCGATGAAGAAACAGTGACGAGTTTCAATGAAAGAAAGAACGAAAAATTTATCGAAGAAGTGATTCATATTTTATAGAAAAAATATTCATTAATTTACAAATAATTATCGCGATAAATTATTTTCATTGAAAATAAATAAATAAAAGTTTTGATAAAAAAACAGTTCTGAATTATTTTGTTTTTATAGCGAACACGTCGATGAGACCTCGATGCCTGTCGTACGATTTGAAATTTCGCAATGTCCCACGTCAGCATGATTTTGCCTCCTTGCCTTGAAAATTTAGTTAGCCTCTGACAGAGTTCAATGCGAAATTGAGACGAAGAGAGTGCGAAGGTCGCGAGATTTCGCTCCGTCGACCAATCAGAAGAACTCTTCTTTCCTTCCTACTTCCTTTTTATATTTTTCTTTTTCTTTATTCTTTTCTTTTTTATTACTTCGATTTCTCTCACTTCCTTCGTTCATCGCGACTCTCTCGAGGCTCTCAATTATCGATTGGGAAACGGTACATAAATATGAGAGATCGACGAGAACCCGAGTCGGAGAACGCGTGACTCACTTGTCTTACTCACGTGTTATAATGACATCTCCAGAATAGAGGGGGCAGGTGTGACCCACGTTTACACCTGTATTAATTAGTAAACCTGTGCCAATTTTGTTGCCTAAGTGATTTTCACAGTTAGTTTTTACCGTTGCAAACACGCGCGTTAAACGATTCATTGATCTCTCGGGAATCGATACTTCCTTGTGAAATTAATAGAGATCAATAATAATTAGAGTAATTAATATCGAATAAAAAATCTTTTGAGAAATATGAAAAGAAAAGAAATTTTTTTAAATAATTTCTCCGTCTCATACAATTGTTCTATTGATAAAAAATTTAACAATAACCAATAAGAACAATCAAGTATAACAATTAAACAGTTAAATTGCTTCCCGAAGAAAAAAAAACGTATTGAACTATGAAAAATGAAAATAATTATTAAGCGAAAAAAACAAAATATCGTCAATCAACATTCGTTCGAAAAGTTTAACGAAAATGTGTATAATTTTTTGATCTTTTTCCTTCCTTTGTTCACAAATCGAGATTTTTTTTTGAGTCCTCGCTGGCAGCTCTCTAAGACCTCGATGGAATTTCACAAGCGAGGACATGATTGAGAGTCGAGCGGAAGTCGAGAGGGCGCTTGCGCTTTCGCATCGAAATAACTCCGGAGAGTTCTACTATAGGGAAGGGTGAACACGAAGTCGATAATTTAATCAGGAAACTTTTCTTCGACGACCCTTCGTCCTCTTGCGTATCGCGCTTTCCTCGTTGCCTTTCTTACACAGTCCCCCGGTCACTCGATTCTTCGAAGAATCTTCGTTCGAGATACTCTATCGTCCCGTTCGTAAGACATTCCCCGAGCTTTTCGACGAGGAAGAAAAATAAGTATTTCGTTTGTCGAGGCCGCAAAGCTCGAGTTTTGCTGGACCGCTGTCTCTCTCTCTCTCTTCGTGATCAAACTTGTCTTCCAACAGGAGTTTTCCTCTTTCCTATCGCGTGTAATTCTTCCTCTATAGTGCAATAATCCCCTTCTCATCCTCACCCTCCCCCTTCATCCATCAACTCGGACCCCCAATCATTTCAATCTAAACCATCGGAAGGCAAGAGAGGAAATCGTCGTCGAGCGGAAACCTTCGAATGTCTCTAGCCCTGACTCTCTTTCCATCTCTCGTTCGCTCACTCTCTCATCCCCCCTTTTTCTCGTGGCGACGTGCCTTAATTCCCGAGTAAATCGTAATAGAGTTCTCTTCGTCCGAGAGAATTATCGATAAAGAAAAAAAAAAAAAACTACAGGTAAAAAAGAAAACCAGAGACCAGGGTGAACAAAACCGATAGAGGGTTGAAAAGGAACGACGAAGGACCGAGAGACTTGAGAGAGGCAAAAAAGAAAAAGAAAAAAAACCTGGCAATGAGAATTCTATTTCGTTACGCGTGTGCGAGCTCGACAATGGTAAACAGTGATTGGATTTTCGAAGAAGTAAAAAATAAATATATTTGTATATATTTTTTTATTTCACTGTGGTCGTTGCAACGAACCCGAAAGCTTTTCTTTATTTCAACGGACTGCAATTATCGAATTTGTTTTCAAGTGACAAAATTGATTGAAAAATACGATTTTATGACTAAATATGAAAAAATCTATAGAAATATTTACAATTTTAACGAATTGTAATTATGGCAAAGAAAATTCCGGAAAAATTATGAAAAACCTATTATTATTATTTATTATTTATTATTATTAATATCACCATCTCTATGATTATTACTATTATTATTATTATCATCATCATCATCATAGAAGTTTCGTTGGAAAACGGGTTAATTCTTGGCACGTGTGCGAGACATTGTTGAAACATCCAGCGAAGCTTGCACGACTCCCGATACGATACGCCCGATAAAAAAAATGTGTCTCTCGACATATGGGATGACACAGACGTATCGCTCTCCTGTCTCTCGGTTTCCCTTTCCCCACCCCCTTCGTTCCGTATATCTATACATCTGTTTCCTTCCAACGTCGTCATTGTCGTCCGTACACCCGTGTCTCGCAGTGATATTCCGCGCGTGCACATGCTTCATTGCAAAATATCCTCAAACTTTCCAGACTCCGTGCACGCTGGGCACACATCATGGAGGGAAGCTCCTTTGTCCGTTACGACGGTGAGTACGAGTGACGGCGAAGGTTCGTGTTACCATTCGGGAGAATCGTCGTGTTGATGGAACGCGACGAACCACGATTAATTAAAAACAATCCTATATCGATTGTTCGTACGAAAAGTTGGAAATATGACTCATAATTATTTGAATTTGAATTAATATTGAAGGATTAATTATGGAAATTAATATTCTTATTTTATCTAGTTATTAATTTATTTTTTCAATTATTTATTCGGTCGATAGGTACTTTAAATAATAATAAAGAAAATTGATAAAAATTAATAATCTCTTTTGTTTCGTTTATTTGACAAATTGCGAATTTATAAATATAATTTAAAAAAAGATCGATTCTATGGAGAAAATGGATTTTATCTTGGTACGTCGACCTCATAATAGACAAATTTATAGCCGACAGTTAAGGACGATTTATGTATGCCCCACCGACGATATTAACGAGAAAACCTGTTGATCGATTTATCAACCAAGGTCTCGCGTATAACCAGCCTCGATCATCCCCGGGGCCCTTCTTCGTTCTCGTCCGTCCGTTGGCCATCGGAGACGCGCCGTATAATAATCGGAGAAGTTTCGAAAGTGGAACGTACCGTGGTCGAGCAAAAATTATGGTAATAACGTTCGCTACGTTGAATACGAACTATAAAACAATATATACGTTAGCTATAACGCCCGTCTATACTTGTGTAGTACAAACTGTATTACGTAGATGGCGCGCATACGCGTACCGTATTTTCTCCGGAAAATTCTTGGAAAAATCGAAAAAGCGTATAAAATCGTACGAGCGTAAAAAACCGGAACGGTTTTCATTTCTGGTTTATATAGCGAATATATGCATACGCCATATACGTACGCATAAAAATATACACACACATCCATTTATATATATATTTTTATATTGCGTATACTATATACGCCATGTATGGTCGTGGGCGAGGCCGTAAAATCGGCCGGTAGAGAAATACCTATACGTGCGTCACGTTCCTTCGTGCGGTTTTCTCAGCACCAAGTGCACACGTTGTTTCGCATCGTACGATAACTTTCTTGTTGTTGTTGTTGTTATTTTTCAATTTTTTGTCCACATTTCCCACTCGTTCATGGTGTGGGAAATGAGACGAAGGGAAACAAATAATAAAAGAGAAAAAAGATTCGACGTAAATACGCAAACGTATTTTTGAAGGGTTTTAATAATTCGAAGTATCATTGAATTTTCAATGATCGAAGAAAATACAACAATGGAAGCAACAACGGGAAGGGAGTATGAAATTTTTTGTATTAATGTTTTCTTCCTGTTTTTCCGACGTGGTTGAGACCGAGTAAACTGTACGATGGCGCCATCTCTTGGAGCGTCGGTGGGAAAAAATAGAAATTCTCATGTTTTAACTGGGAATTATGTTTTTGAAAAATTGAACGCGTTGAGCGAAGGAGATAAACCCTGAAATTGAGGGTAAAATAATATTCATCGTTGTACGTTTAAAAACAAAGTTTCGTGATAAAAATACAAATTTGAAAATATTTTTATACCACCGTTTTTCCACAAGATTCCGAGAAACTCTTCGCTTACGAAAATTCAAAGGCAGAATTTCTTTTTTTTTGTAACCGTTATTTTGTTTTTCATTGTAATCTTCATTATTTTTTTCAACATGAAAAAACAAAAACATAAAAACCGCCGGGAATGGAAAGAAATATATTTTATTATTGTAATTGGAGATTCGGTTTTTCTCGTGTGGTTAGAATTTTTTTAATGACTTCCCAGTTGCTGCTTTAAGGTAAAATAAAGTTTTATAAAACAAAAAGAATAAAAAAGGAAAGAAGAAGAGCGCGAGAGTTCGAAAAGTCCGACGAAAGGAAGACAGGGACAAAGCCTGCCCTCAGGCTGAGCGAGTTTAGCGATGGAAGGAAAATTAATTAAAACCGGTCGGCCTGAGGCCACGATGACGATAATTATATCTATACAAAAAAAACGTACGAAGACTCTTTTGACCGAAGGGAAATTGAAACTTTTCTCTCCTGATCGCATTCTCGTCTTTCAAAAATTGTTCATTGTTTTACGATAACGAGAGAAGAAAGAGAGAAGATGCAAGATTTATTCTGTTCGCGTGGTTGGTTAACGAGAAACCGAGGTCTTGGTGCCATCTACCGATACTCGCTGAAAACATTTGCATCGCCGCGTGCCAGACCGTCGATGATGCAAGCTCGCTTGGTTACTCGTGGCACAAAAGTAACAAAACCGACGGAGCAACGAGGCTGCCCGAGCTCGAGTCAAGTGCGCATTACGCGACGTACAATGCGATCCGCCAATAAAATTCGCTGAAATAATAATCATCGAACTTTTCGAATTTTTCGAATTTTTTGAACAAACGAAAATCATGGGAGTGAAACGAATTTTATTATTATTATTATTTCTTTTTAATTGTTTCGGGGCAAGAATAGAATCAAAGAGCAGTGAAGAAACAATTGAATCGTTGAATTTCAAATTGAACGAAAAATTGAACACGGAGGGTGCGAACAAAACGAGCGAAATTGTGAAATTTGGTATAATTTTTCAATCCGAAGCTATTTTTGACGTAACCAACGCGCGAGAAATAGTGTGACTTTAACGAAAGGTAATTCATCTACTCGCGGCGTCAATTGAAACCACCGGAAACATTTTCAACGAACGTGCAGAACCGACAAGTGCCAATTTCACGACTTGGTCTGTAATTTAAGTGGGAAAATGAACTGATATTTTCATTTTACAATGTCGAGTAAAGGCAAACAAAAACGTTACAATTTTCTGAACGAAGTCAAGCGTTAAATAAATACTACCTTTAAAAATCTAAACGTTGGAACTGTCGTTTTTCGACCAACTAAATATGTTAAAAAATTCCCAAAATTTAATCAAAAAAGTTAATAATATTATCGAAATTTCACACGATAAGCTTAAAGTCTACCAAATATTTCGTAGATTCTAAAAAAAAAGTCAAAAGAAAGAAAATCGTCGTTTAACCTAAAATCCTGCAAATCCTGCAAATCCTGCACATCGAAGAATGAGAATTCGATCAATTCGAATTTCAACCAAGCACTGTACTCACTGCCAATTGAATCCACCGGTAATTCCCTCGCGGAGACGATCCTTGAGGCTTCTTTGTCTAGCCGGTCCACCGGCGGAACCGGGACACTCTTGGTGTCCAGTGCCGGGATGATGAGCACCACCGTCGCTACCACCACCGGCACCACCACCGGAGAACAACGCCATTTTATCGTCGCGTCGATAATCACTCGCGATCGTCTAAAACGACGTCCGGCTCGCGGTTCGTTAAAACTTCCACCTCTCTCACGAACTACCCTCTCGTAACAACGGTCGCGACACGTTTCGAGCTAATAAAAAAACACACACACAGAGATCGAGTCTCAAGATCTGAGGCTACCGACGATCAGAGGTAGAGCGCACGAGAAATCGTCTCGCGGATCTGACAACATTACTTCTCGAAGCTCTCGAACTTCGCGAAGTTAGCTTAGGGGCAGAGGGGGAGAAGAATCGACAGAAAAAAAAAGAACAAATCGAGTTCGAGTTCAAGTTCAAGTTCAAGGTCGTTCGAACTCTCGACAAAGTATCGTTTTATCGTCTTTTTATTTTTATTCTCTATTTATTTTCAATTCTCCACTTATACCGCGAACTGTTTATTCTTTTTTTCGTTTTTCTTTATATATCTTTATGGCGTTGTTATTTTTATCATCTTTTAAATTATTATTTTAGAGGAAATAAGATCTGTAATTACACGAAAAATTTATTTAACCTTTATACAACTGGGGTATTGATTGAACACGACGAATATCGAGGCAAATTCTACGTTTCTTCGGTTTTTTATCAAACGATTTATTTGTCGTTGGTTTTAGTTTTTTGTTATCTCTGTTTTTAACACGCTACTGCTCTTTTGGCTCGCACATTCCGGCGGTGCGCACTGCGACTCTTCGCTGACTACGCGTCTTCTGGCAACGTGCCAGCGAGCCCGTTGGGTATAGGACTGGCGCGAGCGAGCGAGCGAGCGAGCGAGAGTCACTTCTCTCTCCGTCTCGCTCACTCACGCTCCCTCCGCCCGCGTAGCGTCGCCGTGCGCGCGACAAAGATAGAGAGCAAGCTTTTTTCTATCCTCGTTCGACCAATTGAAGACGACACGTACGATACAACGGGGAGATTCCCGACGGTCTCTCGCGAGTCTCGAAAGAGCTAATCCCCGGACCGAGAGACGAGAGACGCTTCTTTACGAGTTTCATCTCCTCCTCAGCTGTTACTTTACAAGATCTTTCGCTCTGTACAACGCTTGGTCATTATCTTCTCTCGCGTCTGTTATTATTTTTCCGCGACACTCCGCGGTGCGTAATCCGCGTCGGTTGGCGCGCGGACGTCGATGTACAAAGCGAAGAACGTTTCACGCACACGTGCTTACGATATTTCAGACCACCGATCAACGACCTTCTCGTCTCGGACGGTTACCAGACGAAACGATAATTCTACTCGCCGGTCGTGTCTTGCCGAAGCGAAAAAGCTCGCTAAGAGACACAACGTTGCGATTTTCACGGCTTCGTCGACCAGCGATTAATTCGTTCGACAAAGGTCAATAATTATTTTTCGATATGTATTTTTGTTTTATTAGAATATCTTGATTAATAATCAAGGTTGAATGACGCTAATTAATTTGATCTTAATTATTCGTTGATAATGACAATTGATAATTAAATTAATTATCGAATTAGAATGATCTGATTAAAAGTAAAAAAGTAAAGTAATTAATTCCACCGTATGGAGAATTATTTGGTCCCCTAGAAAGTTATTGTCTGATTGAAATTTTAATTTAAATAATGAGTTAATTAACTCGTAGATGAACAATGATTAATCGAATGGAAAGATTTTATAATAATTTAACGACATGATAATGTAATTTGAAACATTGATATGGAAATAATTTCAATTAATTAATATCGTTGTCGATATCGATTCGATAATTTTCTATTTATAAAAAATGTAACTTTGAGAAGAACGAAAAAAAAACAAATTTCCAACCTTAACCATTATGTTTGTCAGCTCGGACGTCAAGCTTTTGCCGATACGAAAATTGCATAGCAGGGTACATGCACGTGCTTATCGGATCTGAATACGAGGCGATTAAATTCAACTCCTCGCTTCGACACAATAACAATCCCCCTCCTGCTCCTCACGTTCACCCATCAACGTGGCTGACCATAATCGAGACCGATCTACTTGGCAACGGGGGCTCGTCGCTTTCCTCGCTCCGGCACTTTGATGCTGCCCATAGACGCGAAAAGATATCCAAGACGACGAAGATGACGAGAGTCAGAGAGAGAGAGAGAGAGATACGATCGATTACCTCGTTTCCGAGATTTCTATGTGCACAATCGAGCGTGCGGTTTAATTAAGGCGAGAGAAGCTCATCGGGCCAAGATTATCGCCCGTTGAGGGACCGCGAGACTACGAGAGAAATGAAGAGGAGAAGGAAGGGGAGTGCAAGGGTCGTACAAGCGTGGTAAATTCACCGCATGGACTCTGAATCACGTAACGGCAATTTCTATGAGCTTATCCTAGACAATGAAACTAATTCTCCACTATAATTTTCATCACACGCACACACATATATGTACATGTTTGAATAGATGGAAATTTTCGAATTACAAGTTTACAAGACGTCGAACACGTTTATCAAAACTTGTAATCAATATGATCGACGAATTTTCACAAATATTCGCATCGAAAGGAGAAAATGCTGTATTTCTTGATGACGAATTTTAGCACAAACTTATTCGATCATTGAGTTTGAGAAAAAAATAAAATTGAATTGGGTTTAAACAAATTTTAAGTCGAGCGAGTGTTTTCTGACGAGAATCTGACGAGTAACGAAATCAGTGCTCTGGCATAGTGTGACGATACGAACCACGACGAGAAATGAAGATAATACAAATTCCGAGCGCATTTACCGAACGATCGAAAGAGAGAGACGGAGAGAGAGTGTAACATAACACGAGCTCCACAGTTGTCCACTCGAGCGAGATTCTCTCGATTGTTTGGCACGCTGTACACAAACACACACACGTAAACACAACTTCAAGCAATATACCGGGTCAATAAAATCACGAACGATTAAAGCGAAACTTAACGCACCACCGACATCATCGCCCGATCGACTTCTCCACCACGGTACTTAAACTTTATTGGCACTCTTCTCGTCGACGTTTTCAACCGGGTACACACGGTCGCGCATTCGCGAACGTCTCGAGCTAGAAGAGACTCCTCGTCGTGATGTTGAGCCGAGAGCTATAAAAAAAACCAATGGGCTTTTCCCTCGATCCTAGATAATAAAGAGCCGACAGAGTCCTTTTTTTCGTAAATGGCCCTTTCGAGGGACACGACATTCGAGAATTAGAGAAGTCTCGAAGGGAAGAGAAAAGAGTTTCACTTCTAAAATCCTACGTTTTTTATCTAGGGATGGAAAATTGCTAAATGTGAAATTTTCGATATTTATAGGGAAACCGAGTCTCTATAGGTATCTAGGGATTGGGGTGGTCTCGACATCAAGATTCCAATTTGCGTGCACTGGGTAAAATTGATCAGACGCCTAGGATAGTCCTCGATCGATAAAGCAGGATATTATAGCACACCTCTAGTACACGAGGAAGCTTTACGTCTCGAGAATACCCTCGAGGTTGCAGTCACTAACTACGCAACAGGGATGATGCTCTTTGAAGGACGATCAGGGTCATTCAGGCGTAAAGCTGTTTTCGAGATAATACATAGGAGAGCCTGGATAAGGGTTGTTGTTGTTATTCCCGACTCGGTGTCGACGTTTCAACTTTCCAAAAAGGGTGAAATTCCATGATCCCATACTCGTGTGGAATAAGCAAGTACGGGAGTTATAACCGAGTTATAATTAACTCCTCTTCACCCCAGACGCATCCTGGGTGTCGCGCGGTGTATATTTCGTTTCAAGATGGCGAAGGCTCGCGTGATCGGCATAAATTGGCTGGCGGTGGTTAATTAGACGCTAGGTTTGGTAACTAGAGAGACGTCAATACGATAGTCGAGGTTGGCCGCTATAAACCATCGGTGTGCACAAAGCCCGGAACAAGGCTTTCGAACTAAAGATTCCTCACAGGATTGCATCCCCCAATTACGAGGACGGAGGGTTGGGATGTTTGGAAGAGGCTGAACGGAAATTTGGCCGTAAAGTCAGAATCACGGCTTGTGTACCGGTTAAGCCACTATCACAGTGTGGAAAACGCACCAAGTTACCCAAGGGTAGTAAAGTCGGGAAAACCACCTCCCGCGTCAGCCAAGAGGCTTCGATTCCACTTTATTTCCTGGTTACTTCTCTTGCAAGCCATAAAACCAACGTACGTCGACTATTCCAGATTTATACTTTTTTCTAGATGAAAAAAAAGCACTGGAGCCACTGGATTTTTACTCCACGATCCTCATCATGTCCGACCGTTCCACTAACGTCCCTCGAGTTTCAGTGGGAAATGACTTTTGCGCGAGGATTTTAACGAAATCCTCGTGAAAAATTTCGAGCTAGTCAAAGAATATTTCCGCTCTGGTGTTAAGTGCGTTGTAAGTGTGTGTGAATAACTCTTGAAAGAATAAAGCGGAAGAAGCGAGAGGAGTCGCCGTGCGCTGTCGAGGGTTGAAGAATTTTCGATCGTTCTTTAAGCGCGTCGTTCGTCTTCACCGGCACGATCCTTCAAAAAAAAAAAAGAAAACTATATGGAAACAGAATTCACTCCCGGAAAGAATCGCTTCTTCAGGGCGCGGAAAAGTTCAATTGGCGTATATAAATTCCGTGCGAAAAGTTGGCTTCGATCCTTCAAATCCGTGGAACTACATTACTCGCTACGGGGAGCTTTATGAGTTTCATAAATCCTTGTTCAGACTCTTTCGTTCTCGCGCCTTCATTCCTTCGAGTGTGGAATCGAAGAGTCGCGAACTTCGTGAATGTACGAGCACGCGTCGGAAGGATGGGAGGGTGGTTTGAAGAATGAGGGATGAATCTAAGAGATTCGATCTAGCGATGGAAATTTGAACGAAGGCTTTTCTTCAAACCCTCGAAGTACTTTTTTCACTATCTCTCACGTTGGATCGAACCGAAATTTTCTGGAAAGGAACGCTCGTTTGCCCGAAGTCTTGAAAAACCCTGACCCACAATTCAGAGGATTGGTGAGAGGAGAGGGTGTACGGGGGTGGAAAAAGAAATCGTTTGACGTTGAATGATTGCTACTGTGCGGCCTACAACGACTCGAGAGACTCGATGCCTCGATCGACACGATTTCTGGGTACCACGGAGGTCTACGAAGCTCGAGGTCTTCTCTTTCTCTCTCTCGGTCGGTCGCTCTTTCCTCTCCGCGCCCGCCCCTTTGGTAACGAAGCTCAAGTTCTGGGCCGACTGGTATTAAGCAGTAGCAACCGAACGAACGGGCTAGAGGGAGGGATGGTGAAGCGAGGATTGTAGGCCGTGCCGAAGGGACGAGTACAAGGTCAAGCCCACCAGCTGTTCCACCCTTCCTTTTCCTCGTTGAGTCGAGAGGGATGAAGAGGGTTGAATCTTCCTTCGCCTCTCTCTCTCTCTGTCTCTTTCTCTCTTCCTCCTGTTGCCTTGCCGAAAGAGCCGTATTGATCCCCTTTCACCCCGAAACTCTCGACCAATCCTAACCTCTCCGACACCGAGAACCAATACGCCACCGTTTTGCAAACTTACTGGGCCTATACCGGCCTCGACAACTACCCCGCGATGCACTTGGTGAACGAAATATTATCGATAATATTGGTCGACGCGATTGTCGATTAAAAAAATTAATCATTATTCTTCAACTTTGTGTGATTTCAATGATTTTTGCAGAAATTTTTCTCTCCCGAAAGGGCGAACGAAGGGTAGGTTTGTAATATTGTCGAATAAAATTGAGCGCCAAAATGTTGCGATCTCGAGGGGTGAAATGGGACGAAGGGCGAATTCGTAAGAATCACGTTTTATTTGCAACGAGTGTCTATTAGGGGTGTGTTTTTTTCATTCTTTACAGATCCTAGGAAACCCCTGGAGGATAACGTTCCCTTCGTGGCCATTTGATTCCGCAAGATAAATAAAGCGAGGCGACGAGATGAGACAAAGAGAGAAAAAAAAGAACAAGGTTGCGCGTGTATAAGAAGGGGATGAAAATTTGAGATTTTACGCCGGGCCGACTCCGAGTCGAAACGTTTTCTTTTTTTTTCCTTTTTTTTCCTTTTTTTTCTTCTTTTCTTTCGAGCCACGAAGAGAGGAAAGAAAAAGCTTTCGTCGAAGAAACGTTTTAGGGTCTTGAATGAGGAAAAATTTATTCGGCAAACAAGAAAAAGGTCGAGACGTTTTCAAAATGAAGCGAACTAGAAATGTCGTTTAATAAGTTTTCTCACACACAGGTATACGCGGCTATCTCTAGTGCGAAAGAGAGAGAATGAGAGAGGGACAGCCTAATACCGTTGCAGCCACGTTTTATTCGCCACGTCGAGACTGCGACTCGTGAATTTTAATAAATTCGACCTTCGAAGCTCCACGGTGAGCGGGAAAACATACGTTGGAAAAGTTTTGACATCGCGAGGGAACAAGAGAGAGAGAGAGATCAAGTGTAGAGGAGTAGGTGAGAGTGGGCGAGATGGAAGCTGCAAGTGTGCTCGGTCGGAGAGCTTTGAGCCTCGTCGGAATTTTCACCGTGTTAAAGATTGACAGAGCCGACGAGCTTTCGAGGGGTTGCCGTCACGCCCTCGTTTTCTCTCTCTCTCTCTCTCCGTCTCTTACCTTCAGTCTTTCCCGAGGTGGAAATCACCCGAGTGCTCTTGACTCTTTAACTTTGTCAGGGTCTAGGCGAAACGCGGTAACATCGGTACTGACGAGGATCACGACCACGAGGCGAAAAAAGATACGCGGAAGAAGCGCGCTTGTTTATCAATTCTCTTTTCTTTCTTTTCCCTCCCTTCTTCTTTTAAATAAATAACAACGATGCGAAAAAATGGAAAGAACGCGACAATAAATGGAGGCCCGAGGGTGAAATAGAATACGAAATTCTCCACTCCAGCATGTGTTTTACCCCCCGAAGCGTTGAGTATGTTTTTTTCCCTTTCTTCCTTTCAACGCACCATTTTCAGTGTGAACGAAATTTCGTTCGAACGTGAGAAGAAGAAAAAAACAAACATACAGGGCCTGGGGCCACGCGTTGTTCTTCTTTCGACCTCGCGAAAAACGGAATTCTGGAAAATGATGACGAAGGCTTTTTAGAAAGAAAAAAAAACATAAAATAAAATAAAGGATCGTGACGTACGAGGGGTGGATCGAAATTCTCTGCATAATATGCTCGGCGAAAGAGTGTGTGTGTGTGTGTGTGTGAGAGAAAGAGAGAGAGAGAGAGGGTCTGTCAGGTAGAATGAATGATCGTCTCACGTTCCATCTTCTTCCCGACTCGGCCACCCCCTACCCCCTTCCCTTTACCCGCGTATTACAAAATTCCTCGAACTTCCTTGCCCCCGCGCCTATTTTCCTTTTCTCCATTCTCTCATTTTTCTCGCTTTTATAAAGTTTCGCGACAGTCCATCGTCGATCATAAATAATCGATAGAACGGTGTAGAGCTAGTTCCCTCGTAGCTTGAATAATTTTTCAAGAAAATTACATTTTCTTGCAAGTTTCCGATCAATCGTATTATCGCCCCCGGGGGATCGATGTTTGTCGATAAATTATTCGTGACAACGACGAGAAATTGTTCGCGAATAAGCACACGATAATGTGTCGGGGTGGGTGGTTTTGTTTCTTTTTTTTTCTCGAGCATAAAAAAAAGATATGATCGTTTCTGTTTGCGACTATTTTTTTAGGACGGACAAGCTCGATGTTCGAAGACAGCGGCGAATCTTTCAACGAGTCTTTAGCCCGAAATAGCGTCGTACCCTTTTACCGCTCGTCGAGGGGAGGGGGATGTTATTCATTATTCGAGGATTATTCATCCCTATCTCTCTCGAGGCAATTACCACGCTCCGTCGTCAAGTTGATGGAAAATTCACTTTTCGTCAAAGTTACGAGGGATCCCCGACAATAATGTATTCACGAAGAAAATGACCGTGTGTCCGCGCGCGATCCACCACTTTCACGAGATATCGCAGAGAATGCGAGAGGGTTTCATGCCTTCGGTTTTATAAATATACGAGGCACACCGTTCGGAAATGAGAGTGGAACACGGAGGGCAAAGCTGAATGTGCTATAAATAGTTATACGTAAATAAAGTATAAGGTGGAAGAAGAAGGTATCAGGGCCAATCGCGGATCTAACTGGGACATGTGCGGTATAGAGAATCGCCGTATCATGGAAAAGCTGGCTGCAGGAGAAATAAGAAAAGGAACGTTGCGAGAACCACGAGAGAACAACGAGAGAGAGGAAAAAAGTGGGGGAAAAAGGACGAGAGATTTACACGACCGGGGGTTATAAAATGGCGGGCATCAGGTGCTCGATACACCCGAGCGAGATAAAGTTTTCCCTAAGAGAAAGAAGAATGGAGAAAAAAAGAAAAGTGAATCTACCCATCACCTTCGTTCGCCATCTCGGAACAAAGAAATAAGAGTGGAGTCGAGATAAAAACAAAAATATAAAACTAGGGAAAGAGCAAAGAAAAAGGAGTCATTTTCCATGGTTTGAATATTTCAAGGGAGATTATGGATTAAGCTCTCGAGGATTAAGCGTTCATTTGGCTCGCGACTTCTTTGTCCGATCGAGTCAGAAGTGTAGAGAGAGAAAGAGAGAAGGAGAAATGGGATGAGAAAAGGATTTCCCGTTCTTTCGACGAGAGACCACCAGGTGCGAGAGAAACGCTTCCGGGCAAAGTACGCGAGAAATATTAAGGACGAGGAGCGGGAAGACGATGTCGGAGTTACGAGAAATACGACGAAACTCGGAAAAGATGGCGGGGGCTCGTAAGTGCGAGAGAAGCCGGAGGGCGGTTCGTTCAAGGGTGCGAATAAAAAGAAGAAAAAAAGAAAAGTGGAGAATACGAGAGGAAAAAAGGTACGAGAGTTTGTGAAACGTTCTGAGAAAACGCGAGAGATATAACAATGTCGTTGATATAGCGAGTGATGAGAGCGAATGAAAATCGCAGTTGTGCGATGACAGGTATCCGCGTAAGAAGCGATGGGGGTTGGAACGTTACGAGGGAGATGGATATGGGATGAGAGCGAGTGAGAGGACAGGTCGCGATTGAGATCCTGAGGGTGTCGGGCGAATAGAGACGCGACAGGGATTGAACGAGACGAGACGAGAAATACCACGGAACGTAAGAGCGACCGACCGAATGAAAATGGCGGATCTCTGTGAATGAGACGCGTTGCGCGAAAGGAACCGATACAATTTTTATCTTCCACCGGGAAAGTTCTATACACGCTCGAGCTAGATATCCATTTTCACAAAGAAGAACGTAAGAGAAGTGAGCATGATGGATGAATGTGAAAGACGAATAAACGGATCGTCCTGTTTTTGTCGTCGTAACGAAGCTCACTCGCGTCTCGTGGGAAATTCGAGAAAACGAAGGAAATCGATCTCGATCGGACTTATCGTGAATTTTGATTCGATCCCTCTCGGCGACTGTGTTAATAATAAATTCTTATGAATTTTCTATCGACTGGAGAGCCGCGGCGTTGATGACGCTGCGATTTTAAACCGTATGCGAGGCATTTATTATTAATGGTAATATCACCCGTTTCGTCTGACCGAACACTGACTCGCTCTACTGACCGCGGGAAAAAACACTCGTTTCACGCGCATACTAGGCTTGTTTGTGTTCCACCTGGTATAAAATGACGCGTATGGAGAATTCATGACAAAAGTCGACTTAGTTGCGAATGATTAATGTTTATAATAATTAATCAAAACGATTTACGACGATTAAATTGATTTTTCATCGATAATTATACATTGAAGAAAAATATTAAAATCCGGGGCATTGACGGGGGTGCGCCTCGAATTTTTGGCTAAAAATTTGTTGTCGTACACTTTTTTGTCTATAGGGAAATATACGAAGCACCCGGAAGCATCGATACGTGAGAAAAATGATATGTCTGTAAAACGAAAGTTTTTTAAGCTCGAACTGGTTGGAGATGGAACGAGCAATGCGTATACGTATGTATACTGTTGCAGGGGTTGGCTGATTGTAGCTGTGACGGCCTAGTTCGCGAGACAATCGCACAATGCCACCAGCAGGGGTCGGGGGTGTCGTGGTTGGCTGCGTTTTCTATTTCTCCCTCTCTCTCTCTCGGTCGGTCGTCGTTGCCGGGGGCTGAAAAGCAACGCGAATCCTACCGGTGAAAGGTGGATGAAGGATGTAGTTGTGACATCCACCTACATATCCCACTGTTCGCTCACCGTGGCAAAAGAGAAAGCGAGGAGAAAGTATTTCACGTGCGCGACGCCAAGGTCGACAAGACCAGTTTTTTTCTCTCTCTTTCTTTTACTCCCTCGACGTCGTTGGAAAACCATCCAGAGGCTAGATTTTTCGTCCTGCGATATACGAGCTTCCATTTTTTCACCAACCTTCTTGGCACGAAAAAAGGAACCCAAGAATGTTCAACCAATTCTACATAAAGCTGGAATAAAATTGTAATCCACGGTGAGCCATATAGGCGCGTCTGACCAAACACCGACTTTTCTACTGAAAAAGTCATAAGCTTCAATTTTAATAGAAATTGTAATATATATTTTTTTTAATCCTGCACCCCATACCGAGTCAATTTTAAAGCAGAAACATCGTCAACAGCCTACACACTCATGGCTCGATGCTATAAATATTCCTAACCACTGAAAATTTTTCATATTTCTATCGAACTGAAAATCTATAATATCAATTTATTTTCCTGTCGAGTCATTTTCTTCGTCGATTGGAATGCTGAATGGTACGTATACAATAAATACTTTATTCCCAACACGTGTACGAGCTGTTATCCAATCCTAGCAAAACGACGAAGACGTGAGAATCGCGATATATAGAAATATAGCGAGTATTCGAGGCGTGGCGTGTTGGTGTATATTTGCAGACTGACCTATCACCGTATCTGGCTGACTTTGCACAAACATCAGTCTCTCGGCTCGCACCGACACGCTCCAAAGAGGGATACGGAGACGTTGATGCGGGTTTGTATAGGCAAGTTGTGTATGCCGGACGATGATATAGCGATAACGGGGGAAATATAGCGATCTACTTTTGGTATGTACGCTGGTATGTATGGCAGTGCATAAGCTCACTATCAAAAGCCACACTCTCTATCTCTCTAGTTATCTCGCGCTCGCTATCTCTCTCTCTCCCATGGCTAACGGCCGAGCTCATGGTACGAATCAAGGAGAAGAACGAACTTTTTAAACGAGTAAAACGCGCAAACAATGTGCTGGGTTTCGTCATATATAGGAGGGTCAGGGATCAAATAACTGTTGATATTAGGAAGGCTAGAAATGACTTCTTTCTCTCGAAATTTAGCATGATAAAGGATCAGAACTCGTTGTGGAAGGAGCTGAGGAGATTAGGGTTAGTTAAGCCGAGCCTGGTGTCGCCGTTTCATTTTTTCACCCTGGACGAACTCAATAATTACTATGCATCTTTTGCTGCCTCTGCTCCTGAGATGTCATACGGTGAGTTCGAATCGATGTTGGCAACGACTGCGAACGTTGAGAACCAGTTCTTACTGTCTCCGGTCACTAGGGAAACACTCCTACGGACACTGCGTGGCTATTCGTCGACATCGCTTAGTGCTGGCTCGGATGGAATTTCGCAATATGTCATTGTCAAGGCCCTTCCGTTACTGCTTGATATTCTCGTAAACATTTCAAATATGAGTATTCAGCTCTCCTACTATCCAACGATGTGGAAAAGGGCATTTATTCGGCCATTGCTGAAAACTAAAATGCCACGCTCGCCTTCAGATACACGACCGATTGCCTCTCTGCCGCAGCTGTCTAAGCTACTAGAGCGAATAGTCTTCGATCAAATCACTAGGTACCTCAATACAGTAAAAGTAATAGATCCAAGACAGTCGGCGTATCGTACATCCTTCAGCACGCAGACAGCCTTAATCAGGGTCTCTGACGATATACGAAGGGGGATTGATGATAGGAGGGTGACCATTCTCGTGCTGTTTGATTTTAGCAAGGCGTTCGACAGTGTCCCGCACTTGAACCTCCTAAGAAAACTGAAAAAGCTGGGTTTGGCAGATTCTGTATTGCGATGGTGCTTCTCTTATCTTTCTGGACGATCCCAATCTGTAGTCGATGATCGAGGAGTTTGTTCGGGTCTGGTGAATACATCGGTAGGGGTGCCACAAGGCTCGGTGTTAGGGCCATTATTATTTTCGTTATATATAAATGATATTGGGGAGGTTTTACAGCACAGTGATCGTATGATCTTTGCTGATGATGTACAAATTTACATCCAGTGCCCTCCATCGGAGATTGAGAGTGCACTCGCTAAAATAGCTTGTGATGTCGATTCCATTGCACAGTTTGCGCGTGTAAATGGCCTAGTATTGAACGCCGCGAAAACGAAGGTGTTGATTGCTGGTAGTAGAGCACATGTTAGTACCCTTAAGCTTGATGAGCTACCTCCGATTACCCTGAATGGATCATGTTTGCCATACGTCACCAATATCAGAAATTTAGGTGTAATCTTTCAATCTGATCTGTCGTGGAAAAAACATGTCTCGCATATTTCGCAGAAAGTGAATGGCGTCCTGCATAAGTTAAAGTTTAACAGAGGCTCGCTTTCGACGGAGATTAGAACGAAGTTGGTGACTGCGCTTATATTTCCAATCTTTGACTACTGTTGTCTCGTGTATATTGACATCAATGCTGAGCAGAATGGCAGGCTTCAGAGGCTACAAAATTGTTGTATCCGCTTCATATTCAACCTTCGCCGAGATGAAAGCATAACACCATATCGCCGAAGACTACGATGGCTAACGGTGAAAGGGCGCCGAAAGTACTCTCTAGGTGTATTAATATACCGTGCCTTGTACCTCGGGGTACCAGCATACATTGATGAGCTGCTGCCCAGAGCGTGTGAGGGGATTAGGCGGTCGGAGAGGCTTGATGTGCAACCGGTTTTCCACATCCCTTGCCATAGAACGGGGACATATCACCAGTCCTTTAAACTGTCAGCTGCATATTATTGGCATTCAATTCCTGAGGTCATCAGGAAGGCGACGTCGCTTGAGAGTTTTAAGAGTAGCCAGCTTGACTATCTCTTGTCTTTGGAAGAGATTGAGTAGGGAGAGGCACATTACACCTAGTGCGCAGTACCCTAGTTTCATCATAGTCGGAAAATAACGGATGCACTATCTAGCAATTAGTATCAAGAGTTGAGAATTACGAATGTACGAATCTCCGTCTACCTCTGTTTCTTTTCACTTCATAATCTCTTTATCTCGTATCTCTCATTTCTTATGTCACACTATTTCTCTTTTCCTATTGCTTATTTCTCATTTCTCATTGCTTTCAGTTAAAATTAGGTTAAAATCAGGTCATCATATGAGATATTGCACCTCACTTTATCTTATTTTACTGCGATTTTGCCTATTTTTAAGTTGACGTTTATGTTGGTAGGTTGTGCAGTTTCTGTAGTTCGATTTACGTATGGAATCAGCGTGCGCATCCAACTAATGATACTGTTTTGTTATTCTGTTATTATTTTTCTTTTTAGTGTATTTTTAGTTCTAGATTTTGTTATTTTTAGTGTAGTTTTAGTTTTATATCTACTCTGTATTTGCTGAAGCTTTTTGTTTGCTGGTTTATCACTTATTAATGTAACCATGGCATGGCTTATTCTTTAATTACCCCAAAGCAAGCTAGGGTATAATAAACTGAATCAATCAATCAATCAATCTCTCTCCCTCTCTTTCTCTCTCTCTCTCGGTCTATCTGGTCAGTCGTCGAGCGCACGTGCCCTCATATTGGATTACAACGAATCCTCTTACGGTGCTCCGTGTTCGCTCTCTCGCGCCATTGTAGACTACGTTTCGAGTTTGTCCAAGGCCGTAACTACGACCTCCACCTCTACTTACGAAACTACTTACAAAGCGGCGAAACTATTCGCGGCATTCCCTTGCGATAAAAAAAAACAAGTCTTCCTGGTCCACCAGTTTATTTTTTTTACTTTTGGGCTTGATTAATACAATTTTATTTCATAAATGGAAAAAAGAATGTTTTTATTTTTATTTTCTTCCGTTTTTTTTGTGTGAGTTGAAATAAATGCAAAGTTACAAAAATATTTTGCAACGAGGGGAGATTTTCGTATTTGCTTCGGGGCGAAAGCGCGTTTCATTGGTTTTGTCAGTTGTTATAGAAACCGCGTTATATATACATATCTCTCGACTATTTTAGCTAAGTGAATTCCCACCGAAGCCACATTTCGCCATAGGCTTTTTTCCGAATATTTCGTGATAAAAATGGAAACTTGACGAAACATGATAAATTAAATCACAAATAATTTATAATAAAAAGATAATCACATCAAATTTTGATTTTTTAATTTAAAAAACCTTTATTGTAAATTCATTAAAAAATCTTAAAAAAGAAGATGAACTTGGCTACCATGAATTATAATTCAATCGGAAAAGTGATGAGTATCGTCGTTCGATCGATCCTTGTCGACACGATAAAGACAGTGAAATCGCGAATGAGAGCGCGACAAAGGTCCGAGTCTTTGACCGACTTCCTGCCCAACGCTTTTTTCCTATCACCGGGCCTCTTTGTCCCTTGTTTTTTTCCCTTTGTTTTGCGCTTTCCGGAAAATAAGAAAAACTAGTGGATTTGCAGGTCGGTGATTTATCTTAGTTGTGAGAAGGAGGACGAGAGACGGATGGTATCGAAGATACGGCGAAAAGAAAGATGCTTGGTGCGCCAAAGGAGGGTAGAAAAAAAACCTTGCCGACGAGAGGGCGTCGTCGTCTTCATTTTTTTCCTCGTGCTCTCGTCGTCTCGGAAGGAGAAGAAAAAAGGACTTAAGGGAAAGGACATCGAAACGGCTGGAATAACAAGTTGTTTTTTTTCTACGCTTGCGTTTAGGGGTGGAGTTCGAGGGGGGGGGGGGGGCTGAGGGACAAAAAGGGCGCGACCCATATCGATTTATGTGTTGAATTATGTCGAGTTACGCCATGAATCCATTTAGGGGAGTTTTTTTGCACGATGATAGAAGGCGTGCGAAGTTCACGAATTAACGTCATCGGAACACACTGTTCGGGCACTCGTAAATTATTAAACGTCAAGCCGCGTAACGCACGAGGAGAGGGCCTGTTTAAGGATTTAAGCGACGTACATTAGCATCGTCGATACGTACCTATACGAAGCTCGAAACGCAAACAGAATCGTCGAAGAGGCAATTTACGCATCTATCGGGAAGAGGGTCAAGGTTGTTAAGGAAGGGGATGAAAGAGCTCGGATGACTCGGCAGTTTGGTAATTCGAGATCAAATAATTACCTCGCTCTTTGTCCTCGCGAACACGAGCTATTAATCCACGCACGATTATTCCACCGAGGGTTGAAAAAAAACGTCGAATTCCATGAATTTAGGGTCGAAGCGGAAGTTTCAGGGGGTTAACGAGTGTTTTCGCCCGAATGAAAACATCGACACGGCAGTGCTGACATTTGTTTCGATCAAATACGTGATTTACTAGACAGAACAATAAAACAACCCCTAGAAAAATTTAGACCAAGGGGTAAACTACCCCTATTTCATCATTGAAACAGCAATTTTTTCATTCGGTATTTTTTTCATCGAGAAGTATCTTTCCAGGTTGCAACTAGAAGGCTTAAGGTCGATTTCGTCGATCGTTCCTTCGAAACTTGACTAACCCTTCCGAAAAGTTTCGATCCAACCTCCGAGTTTCTCTCGAATCGTTTCGCTTGCAATTCGCGGAATTCGCGTGTAATTGATAGCTCGAAACGTGGGTGTGGTCACCCGGTTAAATCCCGACACCCTCTCTCACCGTTTCTCCCATTCGCTTCTCAACCCTCCCACCCCCAACTACCTCTCGTACGGCCTATACGTATAGACGTCATTCTCCCTTCCCACCGTTCTTTGGCCCGTACCCCAATTTGCGGCAGGCTGTTTCGGATTAGCGACAATCCTAACGGGCCATCGATCATCGAGTTTGTGGGTCAGCAACAGCGGTTGCGTAACAACCGAAGCACAAGGCTCGTTCGTACGTTTATCGCGCGAACCACCACCGCGCCCGTATTTTATTAACATTTACCGAAAATATCAACGACGAACAACGACAACAAAATACAACGTCGTATCGATCTTTAACGAGCCCGTAATTGCGAATCGTAAAACGTCTCGTTTACCCTTAGATTTTACGTCAACGGCGTTACTGTTTATTCGCGTTCGTAAAATCAGGATTTAAAACGTCGTATCATCCGTGAGATGAGAACAATACAAGAGAGAGAGAGAGGATTATCGACTGTTTCGGAATGCGAACACGCTCGACCGACGACGGAATATCCGATTCATACCCCATTACTCTTGCTTCCTCTCGACGAAAGTTTTTTTCCGTTTTTTTCTCTCGAGTTGAAAATAATCAGGAAGCAATAAGCTAATTTCCATTCTCAGATTTCTTTTTATGTGTGCAAGGGGTTGTTTTTCCAACCCCTCGCGTAAAGGTCCACCGATTTACATTCCCAGAATAATTTTTTTTCTCTGATTTCCAAGGGTGTCCTTTTTCTGTCGTCATAATCATCATTATTATTTCACATCCCCCCGACCCCCCGACTAACGAAGCGAGCAACCCTTTAATAAAACCCGAGAGAATCTTCGCGAAACTAATCTACGAAGAAAATATGTTTCCCAACCGGGTCGTATAGAGATCGTTGGAAATTGAGTTGGTTGGTACCTTCGCCTCTTTGCGCGGCTAAATCGACTGGGATGGGTAAAAGTTTCGCGAAACTGGAAGGCTCCTATAGCGGAATTAAAGTAGGGGTTGAAGGAGGAGAGAGGGGTGTGCGAGGAAGAGGATCGAAAAGTACAAGAACTCTATCGCTTCGTGGTAGGATTCGCGCGTTTATAGGTAGTCGAGACGTTTGACGTTTGGGGCCCGACGCCGGGGCCATCGATCGACGAATGGCGACGCACGGGGCGAGCTCGCTCGCTGGCTCGCGCGCACGTATACAAATAACGATAGAGCCGCGGAACGTCGAGGGATATATAGAGAGAATCGTGAATCGCCACAGCAGTCGAAAGTGGGGCGCGTTAATGAATTTCCTTATCAAATCGCGACGGCCTCGTCTCGCTCTCTCTCTCGTGCTTGCTCTCGTGTGCGACCGTTTTCAACCCCTTTTCAACCCCCTCACGCCCTCGCTTGACTCTCACAGCTATTATTATCTACCTCATCGATCAATACGCGTCCGACTACGTTGCATACCCACTTTTCGTACAACACGTATTTTAAATTTTCTTACAGGTATGCGAGACAAAGGCCTGATGTGTTTTTCAATTCTATTGGGTTGAACGAAAAATTAGTGAAAGAATTTCGCAAATGTTTTTTTGTTCGATTCGATCAAATTTTGCATTGAATTGATTGTTTTTCTAGCGGCTGAATCCAGAAGGTAGTCTTAAACGCGTGATTAAAGTGATAATAAACTTGAATGGTCCAGGAGTTTATGGTGCGAAGGGGGTGAGTCGCTAATGAGGGACGAGAATGGGTAGAGGGTTGTATAGGACTGGGGGATGATATCTGAATCCGTTCTGTGCCCATGACGCGTTAGAATTGCCGCTATCTAATCCTCCCCTTGCTCCGGGCAACCCCGTGTAAATAACCCGAGGGGAGGTTTCTCAACTTACTCTATGAGCTCGTTCTGGCAGGCTCGCGATAAACGTTTCTCGACTATCCGACGTGTGTATGTGTGTTAATCCTCCCGTAGTCGCGCATCTCCGCTAACTCCAACGTCTTTTGCATAATTCGCATATAAATATAACTCTTTACACCGAGTATTGTGACATCCGGGAGATTGCGGGGGTTGATTATTCTCCTTTTATTTCGAGATATGAAAAATCGTCTCGTTCACGACATTGGAATAATTTCTTTTTCCGTGAATTTAATCCACGGTTGATTATGAAAAAAAAATTTAATCCTCCAGGGCTGATAACAAAATTAAAAAATTCTATTATAATTGCGATAAAAATTACAAGGAAAAGAATATATCTATAATAAATAATTTGAATAATATTTCTGATTCTCTAGCTGAGAATTCAGTCGCGTCTCGAATGATTAGAATTCAGGAGCTGCCTCGTGCCATTTTTTTCATCTTGGGTCGTTCGAGCGAGAGAAGAAAAAGAGTGAAGTAAAATATGGAGCTTGGTAAAATAAAGTGATCGTAATAGTAACCAGCAGTTTGCTTTACGACTCGTCTGAAAATGTTTACACAGATGAAAAATTGTTGAAACGTAAGTGGTTAGTGCGAGCGACGATTCAAGAACGCCAAGAAAGAAAATACAGATAATCGATATAAAAAATAATTTCTAAGGCAGTCTTTATTCGCTATAAAGAAATATTTATTAAAAATTAATACAGAGATAAATATATTCGTTCTCGAATTTTACAAAATATCGGAATTTATCTCCTTCTCGGTTGTGCGGTATAAAGAGACCTTCCTTGTTATTTCTCGCACGCAATGGACCGCTATTCATATCCCACCCTTCGCCACTCCGCCCACCCCGTTCGATAATGGCCACATAAACGACAATAGGTGGAACGTATAAAATGTCCCGCTAAATGTCGCGACGCTTTTACTTTTTTTTCGACGAAGCCACGTTTTCGCTCCGACTTTTTTTAAAATTTTATTCTATTTTTTATTTACTCTTGAAACATTTATCTCGTTTTTCCTGGTACTTTTTAATGCATTTAATTTTCTTGCCGTTCATCGCCGGTCTTTATTCCTCTCAATTTTTCAACTCGTCGACACTGTTTCTTATTTGGAGTATCGTTAATGGAGACTTGGTAAAAAAAATTTCAATATCGAACAGTGACGAGTCTCGTGTATATATCACGAGGTTTAGGTCGTGGGATTGGGATAAGGGATAAGGGTAGAGGGTGTGAGGGATTTTTATTCGAAACCCTCGCCTGTCGTCTCTCGTTTTGACGCGAGAAAATGAGAGATAGGAGAGAAGGGAGGCGAGAAGTACTCGCGGTTATAATTCGAGGGTAATGCGAGCTCCGGTATGCAAGAACTCGCGCGTCGCCTGATGGGCTATGAGGGTGAAGGTTATCATCCCCCTTCCGACGGCTGGCACGTTTCCAACGGGGTAGATAACTCTCTTTCTTTCTTTCTCTCTCTCTCTCTCGTGTCTCTTTATCTCTCCCTCCTCCTCCTTTCTATCTTCTCTCGCCCAACCTCGTCAAACCCTCCATACACCCTTTGACAATCTGCTTCGCCTGTCTATTTCTCATTCGTTACCCTCATCCCCTCGAGCTCTCTCGTGTCGAAACGCCACGCGGGGATTTCACATTTATCGTCATGTTCTACGAGAATTCGAATATACGAAAATTTCTTCGACACAAAAAAGACCAAAGAAAAAAAATATCTCGATAAAAAGACATCGAGCGATTATTTTCTATAATTAAACCAACGATATTAATATTTTTTTTTTGAAAATAAATCAAATGAAATAAAAGTAAAATGAATTAAATTAAATTAAACTGAAATAAATCAAATTTTACGAAGATTTATTTGAGAGTGGAACAAATAAACATCGGTTATTTTTTACATTTAGAAAAATGAGTCCAACAACGAATCGAAAGATTCTGATGAAGTCGGAACGTTGATTTCCGAAAAGTCAAAAGTGTCGATCAATTTTTGTTTCGTCCGAATGAAAACGTTACCGTATAGCTCGAACTGTTAACTCGTTTGTTATCTCTCGGCTGTCTATCTTTCTATTCATAGCTTTTTTTTTAATTTCGAGCTTTCTATCTCCCTCGAAACATTTTCCACTTGAAATGCTTTTTTGTTCGCGGAGGTGTGGTGGAGAGATAGGGATGGGAGGAGATGGAACGAGGGAGCCGAAGCCCTCGACTCTCATCCCCTCGCGCTTATATTTCCCGACTGCGCGATAGACGCACTCGTTCGTGGATTGAAAAGCGATAAAGCTCGCGGCACCTGTCGCTGCAGTGTCACCGAGCTTTACCCCGTCTCGACCACTCACGCTCTATCACTCCCCCCGCATTATTTCGTTCAACTTTTCGTTCCTCCTACATTTTCTCGACTTTCATTCGCGTCTCTCACTCCAGAAATAATTTTTATCAATAACCCTTCGTCCCGCGTACGAACCGACGAAACGAACGTTTCGAAATTGCCAAGAAAAAACAAAAAGAAATGAAAAAATCTCGTATAATTTGCAAGAAATAAAAAATAAACAGAATATTACGAAATCGCTCTCGAAGGATTTTATTTCTCCCACAAAAATTCCTCAATTCAATTAATTAAAATTTATTTTCCAGAAATTAATGTTACTTTTTTTCCTTATCGTTTTTCTTCCCCTCGAAATTTCGTAATGTACTTTTACGCTTTCACTTGATCTCCTTCCAGGAAATACCGCGGAGGATAATTCACCGAAGAGATAAAGAAGATAAAAGTTGCGGGAGGGACGAAGGTTTAGTACGTTTTTTTTTACGTCGTTCGCTATACTTTTACGCCAGAGCGGAGTTGGGAGCACTCGCGTAGTTGGGAGTACCGAGCGTTGTGCGTTCGCACGGTAGTTCCTACCAGGAGAGGGGGTGGGGGGAGGGGGTAGTACATGGGTCATTCCACCATAAACTACCGAGTCATCCGGCACAGAATTTTTTATTCACCCTCCATTTTACTTCTGACATCTTACTTCACGTCATAAACGCGGACTATTCGAAACAAAAACTTTCAACACTTTTACTTCCCGAAACTTTATAAAAACTGTCTCGAAAAGACATACAAAAAAATAAGTAAAAAAAAAACGTATTTACTCCGACAATCCGGAGTGTCATTAACTTGGAAATTTCGTAAGACGAACGATTACACTTTTTTAAACAGAAAAGAAAAATAGAATTTTTCTTATCGCAAGTTTCATTTTTTTGAATTATTGCCGTAAATTATCGAATACGAAAAGCGATTCGTTAATTTACGTCACACACGTGAGAAATGGCTTCGAGCTTCGAGACGAGTGCGCGAAAGAGATTGTAAATTTTGAAAAAATAAAACCATCTGTTTTTAACGATCGACGAATAATACGTCGGACCCGTAAAAAAAGAATTAGGCTTCGCACGCTTCGTTGATAATTGACGGAATGACCTATATATATATATATATATATATATATACACATATAATATATACGTCTATATACGCGTGTAAACACACTTTGCACTTGTCCGAACACCGGAGCGCCTTATCGCGACAACCAATTACGCGAGGTTCGCGATTGCAGAGGGCACCGAACTTTTTACAACGAGTCGAGCGAAAAAGATCGTCGTAGTATTTCTTTTTTTTCTCCTTTTTTTCTTTCTTCCTTTCCTTCCCTTTTTTCCTATCTTTTTTACATCACAATCGCGTGTGAGCTGCGTAACGTATTTATTTAAAAGAAAAAATTAAAAATAGAAACTTTCTTTTTGGCTCTGTCGGAGTGCGAATGGGAGGGTGGAGGGGGTGAACTGGCGAAGTACATTCGGGCTCGTATTCGTTGCTGGCGCGAGCGCGAGGACAACGAAATAACGAGTTTGAATAATCGCGTTACAGTCGAGTCTCGTTAGGGGAGTGTAACGTCCGTGACAAACGCGTGACCGTTCACCGTTCTCTCTTCATTTCGTTCGCGACAGGCTTTTTGACTTTTTGGTTCGAAAAGTCGATTTTTTTTCTTCTTTTTTCTCTTTTTTTCCACAAACGAATCATTTTTCCTGGAAAATATTTAACGGGAGAGATATCGATCGAGCCAATATTTCTTCTAAAATTTATCTTTTACTTCCTGTCCTTAAAAACGAAGATTCGTAAAATTAGTTCAAGCGAGAGTTTGTAATTTTTGTATTTTAAATTTTCTCGCCCAATTAGTCGTTCGAATAATTTTTCAAAACGTCGCTCGTAATTTCACGTGATTTTTCGCTCGCGCGTTCGAGATCTTTTCGTTCGATGCTCGTGAAATTTTGTTTTCGCTGAGCTCATATTTCGTTTGGTATCTTTTTTTTCGCTTCCGTGATTTCCGAGTGTATTTATAACGCGGGGAAGCCCGATCGCCTATCCGCACTCTCGGCTCGTTGATAGTGTCGACTGGCGTGTGTCGTAACGTATCAACGACGCAGTAATCCAGCGGAGCCAAAAGAGAGCCACAGCGAGTATATCGTGGCGAGATGCATTTTTTTTTCGCGACCGATCGAATAATTAAATCGAACAGTCGATCTCCCACGGGATACGAGCGTCGATACGCTAATTTTAGAAAGTAAGTTCAGCTTCGCGGTTTCGATTAAAACCATCGTGGCAAGGTCAACCGACAACTAGAAGACAGGATAAAAAAGTGAACCGAGCAACGCAAAACGGAAAATCGGCGGAGCGAATATCCGACTCGATCCGACTCGTATCCGTTCTTTTTTGCCTCGATATCGTTTTTTGCGAAATCCAAAAAAAAAAGATTAAAAATAAAAATTTCAAATTATTGCGTTTTTTTTTTATCAAAAAACATCCCTCGATTTTCCCCGCACACTTTTACAACATCGATGACTCCTTTTATCTCATTACCTGAACGATCCGAGACGATTGATTTAATATTTGAGAATTAATCGTCGAACTTTTATTATTATCTTGTATTTATTTATTTATTTATCTTTTGTTTACATCTCGAAATTCAACCCTCAACTATTCACTGTCGTAATCTCGATAATTTCGTGTTTCGCGGTTAAAACGCGGAGGTAAAATATATCCGCGCGAATCCCACGATCGTTGCGAAAGGATCGTCGTGAGGTAACTGGCGCGCGTTTCCACGACGTACACTCTCGCCAACCCCTCCTGCTACCGGAGCAGAGCACCGCTAGTAGAGTGTGTGAGAGAGAGAGTGAGAGAGAGACAGTATTCAGAGTCGAACGGAAGCAGCGCGCAACCCCTCGAATACCCACCACTTTCCAACGATCCCCCTCCGTCCTTCACGCCCCTCGCTCACTCACCCCCCTGCGACCACCACCCTATGCCTCTTTCAACCCCCGTGTGTTCCAACCTCCTATCTCCATCCGTCCCTTCCTGCTTCCCCACTGTTTCAAACACCCTGTGGTCGCTATCCTCTCCACTTCCTTCTCATTCTTGCACACTTTTCCCCCTCGACCATCCCCCCCCCCCCGTCTCTTGAACCCCTTCCTAGCCACGCTACTACAGAACTCAGCAACGAATACACCTTTGTCGTTTCTCTCGCGAGGTTAGCACACAGGTAACCTCCGACTATTACGAGCGGCTAAACACGACCCTACGTGCATTAATTTCGAAATAGATGAGAATAGGGATGGAAAAGTGGTGATAGGGCGAAAAAAAATCAAAAAACTTTTTTTTCGTCATTCATACCGATTTTTTGCGAAATAATTATGGGAATATTGTTGAAGAGGATTGTGTTTCGCTGAGTTTGAAAAAAAATAAACAAAGTTGGCAATATTGTGGCGAGCACGAACTCTTGTTTCGACGTTTTTGTCGTTTCGCTGGGTCGAACGAGCGGGGCATTACGAAGAATGTAATATAACAAACAAGGGGTGCATGTACATCTAGCCTACATGCCCTTTTCTATGTCACGAGTATATACGAGGGAACGAAATCGCAGAAGTCTCCTCTGCATATTGCAGGAGGCAAAAGGTAGCGTAGGAGCGAACGGCCTCCTTTTTTCCACTATAATAACTCTCTGCCGTGGCTATAAGCGCGGATATAGCAAAAATAGTGAGAGGGGGTGAAAGCGAGGGAAGTATAGATTTACGTCAAACGATCGAAATATTATAGGTCTGTGGGAACGCCTAGTGACTCGTTCACTACAACAAGGGAAAAATCGATGAAACTACCCCCATTAGTTTTACGTCCGTTATATCGGAATGTTTACGCGATTTTTGGTCACGATATTGATCGATGAATTGCAGCGCCAGCAAATTTTAATTAAAACGTGGTTTCCCACGTTTTAATTAAAAACATAGATCGCCAGGAGCCTCGTGTCATTTTTTCAGAAAACTAGAAAAAAGGTTCTAAGGGCTTGTGAAAAATGAAAATACCGTCGCCATTTTCCTCGTGAGTTAAGGGGTTGTACGGGAGAAATGGAACTGGACGAGGGTGTAACGAGGACATTGCGGTAAATCGACGGAAACATTTAGTGAAAAGCAAGAAGCCTTAGAGGACATTCCGAGTGGAAAGCTCGAGGCTCGACATCCGGCCTCGTTACCCACCCTTGCTCACTAAGGATGGGCTACAGGACCTCAACGTCGTTGAATTTAACGCTACAATGTTTTTTTTCTTCTCTATTTCTGTCTCTTCGTCTCATAGCAATGCTTTCTTTCGTCTCTGAAAGAGAGAACGAAGGACGTGAGCAAAAAATAGATAGACATTGACCACAAGGTGGGCATCGTCGAGGTAAGAGAGGGAAGAATATCAAAGGGGGTAGCTGTTTCGCACGGGTAGTGACGCGGGAGATGCGGAGGCGTCGAAAAGCGGGCAAGGCGAAGTATGCGTGACAAAAGGAAAATAAAAAGAAAAAAAGGAGGCGTATAGATATAAATCTAGAGAGATAGAGAGAGAAAGAATAGATCGAAGGAGGACGAAGGTATTATACCGGCGTGTAGAAAGAGCGAGAAAAGGTAGCCGAGGGCCCTCTGGCCGATGCCACAAGGTCACCATACCGACCCCTCTGTGAAGTATCGACAGGGAGCCAGCCTTCGAAACGATCCGAGACCTAGCAACCCTCCGACGTTCCTCCCTTATAACTCAACCGATACCCACCCTCGGTCGGCCATCCCCTAACCACAACGCCCCCAGCATCATCCCGGCACAACAATCATCCCATCTTTCATTTCGTTTTGGCTTCTCTCCTTCCCTCCCTTTTTTGTTAATATTCCAGTTCCAATCGACTGTTTCGTATGATATACGCTCTCGAAGAGAAATATAAAGAAAATAAAAACAAGCCCGATGTGCTCCATATCCAGTAGGGTGGTTGCACCTTTATGACGCCAATTTTTTTGCAACCTTTTTCAGGAAAGTTTTTATTTTTATTGAAGTTTCTATTAGAGATTGGAGGAAATAAAAAAAAAGAAATTCGAATTAGGGTATTTCGTTTTTATCGAGGGTGAATTATTTTCGAATAAATATTTTTTAGGCGAATCGTTTGCTAGGCCAACCATTCGATAAGTTTTGGATTTGTACGATAACAAAAAGTACCGAGATCGTAATCGGAAAGTCGGTATATCCGGCGGTTTTATGATCGTCCGATATCCCAACCCCCATCTTGTGTCCTTCGCGAATAAAACTGTGAAATTGCGCCACGAGGATATAGGGAGAGTCACGACGCACGAGTATTGGTATATTAGTGGACTCTAATGCTCGTGTCCGTGTGCATGAGATGAAAAAAGAGCAAAAGAAATAAAACAACAAAAAACTGTACATATGCGAGAGGGAGAATTGGCGCACCCCGCGATCGATCTATCGGGGAAATTGGGCCTTCCGGAGAACAAAATGGATGGCGAGGCGAGTCGCTGATGCGGAGATATAAAAAAAGGGGTGAGTAGTGGTATGGGAGATACCGCGAGAGTGAGAGAGAGTGAAAAAGGGAGCGAGAGGGTGAAGAAACGAGCCAGAGGCAAGGAAAAGGGTGAAGGGATATCGAAAGCCCGAGGGAATCGTGAAAATCGGGCGAGAACCGCTCGTGCTGGACACAAAAAACTCTTTTTCTACCTCTGTGAAACGCGAACGCGCGCGTATACATCACGAAACACACGTAGGTATATGCACACAAACATATAAAAAAAAGTACGAAACGACACGAGGCCGTCCCTAATGAGAGAACGTCGAGCGATTTTCCATCGGTTTTCCAAGAGTATTCGGTACCAACGACGAAGGTCGCACACGCCGTGTGCTACCCCCCCCCCCCCCCCCCCCACGTCCTCCGTCGGCTGAAATTCAGCGACGAGGGTAACACGCGAAAACAAAAAGAGACCGGAAAAACAAGAGGAAAAAGAAAGAAACAACAAAAAATGCAAGAAAATGAGACTTTGCATTTAGACAGCTGTTTTTTGTTCGTTCTCTCTTTCGTTACGTATCCGACAAAAAGCGCTGGGGTTGAGGGGGAAAAAAATTCACGAGGCGTTTCGTTACGAATGTCGCGAAAGTTGCAAATTCTTGGAACAAAGGGGTTGTTTGAACTTCGCGACGAAGAAAAAAAATGTGAATAACGAAAAGTTAAAGGAAAATGGTGAAATGGGGCAGTTTCCCTTCTGTAAAATGACCTTTTTATATAAACGTTGCACGATGGACGATTCGTTGTTTCGAATGAAAACAAAGATTCGAGAACGTTGTTAAAATTTGCTAAAAGGGAAATTTTGAAAATCGATAAAAGATACGAAAGTAAGAGAATAACGAGTTGCGCAGGTCCGACTGAAAAATATCGTCGAATAACATGGATGATTGCCTGGAGGCTTTTCGAAATGTTCTGGATGTTACGCAGAAAAAAAACTTTTCGGGGTTGTTTTTTGTTTCTTTTTTTGTTTTCTCTTTTATCGTGGTCGAATCGAGAGTACAAATTGGTGATGAAGATGTACGACGATTCTCTCGAATAAATTCCACGGACAAGGAGTGTTCATAAAACAAGAATCCCCCCCCCCCCCCCACTTGCCCCTTGTCCTGCTCTATTCTTTAATATTCCCTCGTTTTATAGCCGAGCGTCGAGGCTCATAAATTTCAATTGTGAATCACACACACCCCTTACCCGCGCTTATCGTTCCTCTACCATTTTTCTTTCCTGATTAAAAGCTACGAGCTGCTGTCCTCTGATGGGCTGTTGGAATTATTAATAAAACGTGATTTTTTTTCAGTTCTTTCCTTATTTTTTGTTTTTTTTGTTCTTTTTTTTCAAGAGTGTCTGCGGCGAAGCACCATTTACCACGAAGATGTTCACTCTCTGTCTTCCAGTCTCCCTCTTTATCTCTCATTCGAGAGGGAGAGGGAGAGAGAGAGAGAGAGGGGAGGGGGGGGGGAGAGACTGAGAGATCGCTGGCGAAAAAAAACATCGTCCTTTTAGTGCCTCGGTTCACCCGAGGCACTTTTTTATCCGGTCGGGGACATTGACGCGATGGGGTAAGTACGAACAAAAATAGAAGCGTTGCCCGTTTTATTAATGAACGGTGCCGCTCGCAGCTCGCGCGAGAAACGTTAAACGCGTAGATTGCTAGACGAGAGGGATAAGCGAGTAGCGGGTGAGATATAAAGCCGAGAGGTTATGGGGACGTATTAAAACGAACGAAATTAAAGTGCCCCGGTCGATTCGTACTGAAAATGGGGGAGATCTTGTATTAAAAATGTAAACAAAATGAGATTTAATCCGATATGAAAAATGTCACTTCAAAACTTCACAAAATGGCTGCTTAAATTTGACAAAATGGCGTCCTACAGATACGCAAAATGGTGACCTAAACCGTCGGAAGATGGCGTCCCGAAAATTCGCTAAATGGTGTCCTAGCTTTCCCAAATGATTCTCCAAACATAAAAAACAACAATCGATGCGTAAAATAGACAAAATGGTGGACGAAAAATGTACGAAATGGCGTCCGATGCTGCGCAAATCCTTTAATACGATTCTACACACACGTGTCAGCTTAAAAGCTCGTGAAGAGCGAGGCAGTCTCTCTCATAAACGACAAAGTCATCGGTAAATGAGCAGCCATCTTCCGCTCTACGAATGGACAGGCCATAATATGGAATGAAAACGATACGTATACGCGTATTAAAAAAAATGTGAGAAGCTATAGAGGAGGCGAAGGAAAGAGGGGCTACGTCGAGTAGATATTAGAAGGGGAGGGAACGACGCAAGAGTGACGACGTTCTCTGACGGTACTCGTAGTGCCTACGTGCCTTATCACCCGTCCGGGGCATAGAACTTTTTCGCGCTCTATTCTCCTTCTCTCTGCCCCTCGTATGTGTATAATATCATGACACGTATGTATGCAAACAGAATGAGATTATACTTTTTTTCGCGAAACGCGCTCGTGCCTCGAGGCACGTGTTTGCAATCTTTTTACAATTTTATCCCCGCAAAATGACTTTTCCGGAAAATACGAATCTGCATTTGTGCGTTCGTCCACACGTTACGAAATATATTTATAAATTTGAATAAACGTGATGACGTTCTCAAATTTTTGCTCTCGCATCTATTCCATAGCTCATTGAATAATTTAACGTTCCGCGACATATGAACCTCGCACGAACGCGTCAATTTATTATAGGAGCTTATACTAAATCCGGCAATTATAAAATCGATGCTGTAATTAATTAATTAAGTCAATCGATTCGCTGGAACATATCTCTCCCTATTTTCCCCTCGACAAGACATATTACATATCAAAATTCGAAAATAAAATTTTGTTCTCGCTTGTTAAACGTTTATTATTATTTCCTGTTTAGTATACAGTGCCTAAACAGCTTTATTTTGGACCGAGAATTCGGATGTTCGTTGATCGACGCCTGCCTTCCTACTTCACGTCGCTCTCCTCTCGTCACACTAGATTGAGGACGGCATATTGTTACGTGTCTAAATAGCCTAATATATATATATATATATGAGAAGGTTCCTATTGGGAAGGTTCCACGATGCCTGCTACCGAGCTGGCAGAGGAAACGTCGTCGTCAGAGAGAACCCCATGCTACTGTGTCATCAGGCAGAGGGGTAACGCAACCTAGATTACTTTATTGCGGTGAGGTTTGACGTGTACTACTGCACACTCTCTGCTTTATATATAAATATATATATATAGTTATACATATATGTATATGTCTCGGGTAACTATGGCAGCATGAATACAAAACCACGATGACAACAAGATCCATTCTGTTAGTACGGCTCGTGTTACGTGTCGCGAGAGAAACTCTAGGACTAATACCCAGTTACAACTACTCCGTCTTGTTGATGACAACGATGAGCTTGCGAGGATGAGAATCCGAACGTAATAAACAAAACAAAAATGTATGCGTTTAGACGTCATCTTACGAGTAAACGAGAAAATAATTATGAATAATGATCGTGGTAATATAAAAAAAATGACGATTGTTTCGCCAGTGTGATTCATTCTTTTTTATATTTACGATTTTATCGTAAATCATGAGCTCGCTATTTTTCCGACGGTACGCTATTTTTAGCGAGATGTTTACTTTCCGGTGGATAATTGACAATTTTTATTCAAACAGTGTTTACTCCGTGCACGGATAATTTAAATATGTTATTCAGATTCGTTTTTTTACGGGGTTTTCAACGTACGAAAATGGATTCTCGTTTTGTATGGGACGAGGAAAACCTGCGTGGCAAAAAATTGTGGAACGCGCGGGGTTACGACGTATGAAGGGCGTGTGCGAAGCGAAAAACTTTATGGCTGGAGCAAGTTTTGTCGGAAAATGAGTTTGATTTCGTGCGGGTCGTTGTTTCGTTAGGGTCTGTTCTCGTTTTCTCTCTCTCTCCCTCTCTCTGTCGCTGTGGATGACGAAAGGGGCACCGCTTGATATATGAACAAATCGATTTTCGTCGGTGCACGGTACAGGTGGACTTTATTCCCTAGATCGAAATGCCGGGAAAAATGGACCACCAAAATATTTTTGTCTTCAGCACCTAGCGGACATTTTAAAAAAAATGCAATATTTCCTGGAAAAAATCTATAAAAATTGATATATTTTTAGAAATTTCTGTTAATTATTCTTTTAAATGTTATTGAATATTATTGAATTTATATTAGGCTGCGGAGAATAACGAGAAATTTAAGATACTTGGGACAGACCCGAGAGAGACAATTTATGAAAAGTTCTGCTAAAAGTGCCAAGGGAGCGTTGAACACGATGCCAAACGATAGTCAAGCGTACTTAGCAGGAAGAGACATAAAATTATAGCACAGATAAAAAATTAATGACTATAAACAGCACGAACCCCTAAATGCTGTCCCTATGGACATTTTAAAGGTCACTCCAGTCCTATAATACGTAACTACATCGTCTATTATCGTGCAACAGACAATGAACCCGCTCTTTAAAACGAAAATAATTAATTAATAAACACGAGAGATACGCGAAGTAACTGAAAATATTATTTTTGATATTGAAAATTTGTTTTCCAACATTGACAAATTTATTTCAAAAACTGGAGTGGTCCATCTTAGCAGCCTGGGCTGTATCACTCGACCTCGAGCTATATGCGTAACACCCACTTCTCTCTTGTTGCATAGACAAGTGATTTGCGTTAATACACGAGTTTTAAACAACTCGCGGGCGAAAAGATACTGGAGGGGGTTGAAAATACTACCCTCGATAGCTACCACGCCCATGCGGTAACCAATAGCAGCATCCACCCTCTGTGACACAGGTGGATTAATATAGACCCGAAGCTTCGTCAAACAGCGAGAAATTTTTTTTTCATTCGTTTTATTACAACCCCCGTCAAAGTTGAACTCTACTCTTTATATTTTTATACAAGATGAATGCAGAACGATCATATTGTCTTATTTATTTTTACTTCAAGCGTATAAAAACCTAAGTCCATCCACAAGTGTAAATAAAAATATAATTTACGAGTTTCCAGGGATGATAAATTTTTCGTCCCGAGAAAACACAGAGGGAACTCAACCTTCGTGGATTTAATCCGCTCGTATTAAATTATTCGTGCAAAAATCCGAGAAATAATTTCGCAGCGAAGAAAAGAGAAAACAAAAATGGAGGATAATTTTTATCCATTTTGCGACAAAATGAGAATACCAGCGCGAGAATCGAAAATTCGATATTAAAGCAGAGAAGAGGTAAGGGATGACGAGCGAATACTGAATTCATGATGGACGTTGGAACGTGCCGCGATAGAGACGATATCGCGGACGCGACGAGAAGAAACGAACGAATCAAGAAAATCGGAGTGAGGAGGGAGGGGAGGAGGCTGGAAAAAATGTAAACCGGAAGAAGTCTCGAGTTCGGCCGGCCATTTTCCTGCCCGAGTACGAAATTCTCGTTGTGAATCCTCTCGACGATCGTGAGTTATCTCGCGACAGAAATGACGTGTACGAGTAGGGTAGAGGGTACGTTTTGGTGGACGAGAGCACGGGGAGTTGGTACCACGAGGAAACCCGACGCGAATGGAATAAGCAATTGTCCCCGACGGTTGGACGGCAGTAGTACCGTGAAGTCCCGCAATCGTCACAGTGGCGCTACAGTCGTAACAGAGGAACGAGGACCAAAATGGGACAAAAACGGTAACAGTCTGCACGAGAGAACGATCTCGTGTTGGCGTGATAAATATATAATATATATATGTGTGTGTGTGTGTGTGTGTGTGTTGAAGAAAACGTTGAATTCAACGAGGAAAAATTCACTGCACGTAAATCTCGACCCCAGGAATATCCTAGTGGGGGCGGGAGAGACGGGAAGACCGAAATGTGCGCCTGTAGAAAAATTGCCACGATGACCGAAACGCGACTAAATCGGCGAAGTACGAGCGAGACGAGTATTTTCGTGACACCGAGAGAAAAATGAACGGGGGTTCCGCTTTTACAGGGGTGGCGCGGAGAAAACGCATGTTTTTCAGTTAAACATAAAATTGTTTATTTTCAAGATGATTTTTTTGTTTAATTGTAATTATTGAAATGAAGTAATAATAGTGTATTTTTAGATTCGATTATTATCCGAGATTTGATAAATACTAGTCGATGAAAAAACATGCATTTTCTCTGCCCCACCCTGTATATTGTATTTCGGACGGATATCAAGAGCCACACGCTAATCTACCGGATGATCGAACTCGCTCGTTTTCATTTCTTTTATTTTCCATTTATTTTTAAGGGTTGATACGTGGCATTTTTAATTAATACAGATATTTCTTTTTGTTTATTTTCAAGATCGTTTTTTTAAATTATGACTATAATGATAATAATAATAATGTGGGAGTTTAATGTGCACACCCTTTCTTCTCGGTTTTTATACGCCTATACTTTGCAACCTTCTTTCTACCGCATATTCCTCCGACATCCTTATTAGCTGTCCCGGCTGCAGCCGGTTCGCTTATACCCCTAACTCCTGTATCGCATTTGCCGCGGACGGAGGGAAACTGCAGAAAACTTCCGCCGATACAGGTCATTTTAATTATAACTATTTAAATGAAGTAATAATAGTGTACTTTTAGATTTTATTATTATCCGAGATTTGCTAAATACTAGTCGATAAAAAAACTTGCACTTTCTCTGCCCCACCCCGTATATTGTATTTCGGAACGGATATCAAGAGCCAGGCGCTAATCTATAATTGAACTCGCTCGTTTTCTTTTCTTCTATTTTCCATTTATTTTTAAGGGCTGATACATGACATTTTTAATTAATACAGATGTATATGTTTTTTTTTCATTTTATTAAGTAAAGAACTACCAAGTATCGCGGATCGGTAAAAAAATCGGTTGGTCCTCGATCGGTAACAAATCAAAATATTGATAGGAGACAAAAAAAAATTAAAAAAACGATACGACGTAACGATTATTCGAGCATAACGATAAATGAAATTTCGTAGTAATTTCCCCAATTCGAATTATTTATGACGTCTCGAGCATTAAGATTTTATAATTGCCCGATCGAGGAGTGTCGCGAGGAGTTATTAATGTCCGCTGGTATCACCTCGCCTATAAATTACTCGTCTTTATCGCTTTCCTTTCTTTGCCTCGTTACCACGACGTTTAACAAATAACGATTACGTCAAAATGTTTCAAACTCGACTGTATCTTCGCTCCAATTTTCTTTTTATCTCCGTACGGCTTAGCGCGAATATCGTGCGACAAAAAAATCGGAAAATAGTCGGAATCACGATCGAAACAAAATGAAAGAAAAAAAAAAAAAAAAAAAAAAAAAAAAAAAATAACACATAAAAATGAAACTCTGGAAACGTGAGGGTTCATTGAAGAGAAACGATATGACGGTTGCGACGGAGGCTTAAACGAGATTTAGATAAAACATAGTGCTACCAGCGTTCTATAAGCGCAACTATACAAACGCGCGTGTTACAGCGAGGGAAAAACCTTTCAGTCATTTTATCTGACGGGTAAACGCGATGGAAGCTTTTTTTTTATTGCATCGATTTTTGTTAACCGGTAACACACGTTTGCCACGGTTAAAATCCCTACGACTCGTCTTTATCGTTCGTACGATCGTGCCCGATCGTCGAACCTCGATAAACGACCGAACTTTGCGAATATTCGTTAAAAAAGAAAAACGAATAAAAATGATTTCGCGCGTTTTTTTTAATTATTATTTTTTATTATAACTAGACGAGCACGCGGATAATTCGATTGGCAACGGTGTTACCGTTTCGCTCGTCGTGATGAATCAATCGATCGTACGTACGAGAGACTGATTATTCCGAGATTAATTACTCGATCGCTGTCGCCAAGTGTCATTTTTTTCATTTCAAACAATTTTTTTTTCAGTCACGAGTGACGAATCGCCTTTTTTCTTCATCTCGTTTAAATTTATTGGCGATTAATGAAGAAATTGAATTAATTCTCGATACACGCGATTTAAAAAAAAAAAAAACCAAGCGAATTATTCGATTTTGTTAACGATCGGAGGTGATCGACAATCGATCGGAGGTCGATGAAACGATACATCGATTTTTAATTATACGTCGATTTTTAATTATACGTCGAGATAATATTTTTTTCTCGTTTAGCATTCTTTTTTTACTTCGTTCCGTTTTACTTTTTTCCTCGGTAAGCATCGTTCCTCGTTGAACATCGTGATATTTATATCAGCGTTGAATCGCGAGTGAAAATAAATGGACCGGAGGCGCCTTGTTTGCTCGTTGCGGTTTGGTCGGGTAATACACCCCCCCCCCCCCCGCCCCGCGCTCTTCTATACGTCGAGGGGAATATTTAAACAGCTGGTTAGTTAGCGATCGCCTGCAGGCGATGCACGTACGTCTTTCGCTCCTCGTATATTAATGTATGGGGCGTTCTAGCCTAAACCGATTTTTGCACCGATCGGTAGATACCAATTTAGTACACCCCTTAAGGCAGGACACCACTGGTGACGATCAGAAAAATAAGCTTTTTTTCATGAATTTTTTAAATTCAGTTGACGATTTTGTTTGGCTCAATTAAAAATACGTTATTCCACATACATTAAAGTAGATTCAAATGAATTTTTATTGAGAAAAAAAAATAGACGAAGTACACGTTTCGAAATAAAAAGTATTATTTTCACCTAAAATATTTTCATTCAAAATTCTTCAAGAAATAGTAATTAATAAAAATAAAAAATAAAACAATTACTTTCACCGTTGGATATTACTTAAAAAATCAGGAGGAGTAGATGGAAGAAAGTAGGTCAGATTTAATTAAAATCTGGTTTAAAATATACAAGTGTACTTTGTGATTTTTAAAATTCTAATCGGTATATTTATTTTGTCAAAAAATGATTAATTATTGAGAAAATCTTAAAACGAATACGTGGCAGGTTTTTAGAATTGTTGAAGTCACGTTTTGGATAAAAATCCGGTGACGACGATCCGACGAGCGTAGACGGAACGGCCCATACATAAGAATATAAATTTGTATTTTCAGAGACCTAAAAATTTTCATTAAGATCGAACGATTCTTACGATCGTAATTAACGCAACGAACCGTAACGTCTCTATACGCACACATCCGCCCGGTACATTAGTAACGATCGATGATGTTTGATCATCGTCGTAACATACGTTTAATAACGATCTCACGCACCGTAACGTTTTTTTTTCTGCTCTCGTTATCACGACATACGTCACGTTTTTCGATAAGAAAATCCATAAATAATTTCTGCAATCGCGAGACCAAAAATTCACGGTTTGATTAACGATACGAGAGAAGAGGGGAAAAAAGAGAGAGAGAGAGAACAAGATTTTTAAAAGCGTTACGAAATTTTACTCGATTCTCGTCGAACGTTATCAACGATACGATTCGTACATTTTTTATCGATTTTTTTATCGAGAGATAATGAAAACAATTTGTAAAATGATGAATTTATATTTATAGGAATTGCCAAGGTGGTAGGGAAGGAGGTATAGAATTTCTGTCGTTGCAGCGAAAGTATTTTATTCTCGTTCTTGACCCACACTGCGCGTACAACGACGATGTGGAATGTAACGAGAATCGTATGAACGAGCGTTGGCCAACAATTCGCAAGAGAGAATTTAAAAAAAAAAACGATTCCTCCGCGCAAAATAATGAAACAAATAGCGCAAAGTTCTAGAGTCAAGATTTTATTATTTAGCTTAATATAGCTGACGTTCGAGTAGAGAATTTTTAATAAATATATTTATTTTTTCAATTTTTTATAACTTCAGGAAGAAGTGTAAAAAAAAGGAAAATAATTCAAATAAAAAAATCCAATTTTTCGACTCTAATGAGTCGTTGGTGATGAATATTGCTTTAAACGGTTGTTTTTCTTCTCGCGATACGTTCGTTATCGATTTTCAACAGTTGGTATTCTCGAAGAGTCGTAGTACTAGTCGAAAGTAACAGACACCTGTCCGCTGGCTGGGCCCCTTTCTCAGTGCGCAATTGGATCATCGATCGGCCCGAGAGAGAGAGAAAGAGAGAGAAAAAAAGAGAGGGAGGGAGAGCGAAGAAAAAGAAGCTTTTTCAAGCATACTCGAGGTTTGCCCGCCTCGCCTTTTTATGTTAAATATCCCAATACCGCTCGAGAGTCAGCAACAATTTTAATCATTCCCCTGCACACCTTTCGCGAGCGGAAAAAGTAAAAAAAAAACAAAAAAAAACGCCGAGTCGCTTCCATGAGAAATGGAAAGTATTCTTTTATTCATAAAAGTCGAAACGATATCATCGTTCCTTCCTTTCCAAGGCGACGCGAAAGAATTCTCACGAATATTCGAATAATCGGTAAAGTCGGAATTTGCTGTTTTATTGACGCTCGCGTGTATCAAAAGCACGGAGAAACGTTGAGAGAAATAAGTTTTTAGAAATGAAGATAAATTTTTTAATTCCATCGAAGATTGATAGAGAAATGCTTTTTTTACGGCTTTAAAACAGTGTTCGGTTGCCACACAGCCTATATGTAAATTTGTAATTCGAAAACATTGATTTATTATCGTGTATATATATATATATATATATATTTATATAAACCCGTTTTTCCGATACAACTATGCATCGCATGGGTTGAATGTCAGTTATACCGTGCATGGAGCTATACACGGCGCGAGTATGCTGACGTAAACATCCATATAGTACAAATGAAATATACGTATATATAGTATAGTTATAGGAGCTACGAGGCGTAACCCGTCACGACGACCGCAACGGCAATTTGCCCGCTCAAATCAACGTAGTTAGGCATTTAGTGCCCAGAAACATCCTATTGTCCGCCCGCGCGACTTTCGACAGAAATCTTGAATGACGAACTAGCACATCGTCTCGGGAATTTAAAAGTTGATGCGAGACAAGGTAAAGCACAAAAAAAATGAAGTTTTGTTAGGAAGTGATTTTTCAATCGTTAGAAATGATCGAATTTTTAATATCTGTAAATTTTGTTTTCCTTCGTGCGACGGATCTTTGTTTTTTTTTGTTTGTTGCCCTTGACTCGCATTTCCCACGAGACGTTCAACGTGTCTCCTTGCGGGAGAAAATAAAAGTGAGGAAAAGAACATGTATTTAAAAAAATAAAGATAACTCACATTTTACCGTGGTCAGCCATCCGTACTTTTCCAGTTTAACCTTCGTCTGTCCTTTTCTCTCTTATGGTCTCGTACAAGCAGCAAGGCTTCTTTCCCTTCTCACGCTCGTTCTCGTTGACTTCGTCGCAACGTTGACGCGTGAGATGGACCCCGCGCTGTTCCCGAACCTTCGGTTGTCCGGCAGTACACACATGCACACTCACACGGGCACAACACACAATCTGGACGAAGGCACAGAACAACACGGAGTTCTGGATTTTACTGCGAAAGAAATGAAAAAAAACGTCGCGATAGGTGGGTGAGAAGACTGATAAAGGAGATTCCAAAACGTGACGACGATTCCATACGATGAAAACGGCGTCATGTACCGTGAGACAAAACTGGCAGCCGGCTGCGAAAAAACATGGACGCGCACGTAGGGATACGCACAGACACGTTTTTCAGGTGGTACGAGGAGAGGGTGTTAGGGGACCGGGGAGATGCACCGCGTGCGCGCGCCAATTATTCCATACTTTTGTTTTCCATATCTTTTCCTCGTACGGCTAAGCTAAATATACGCGTGTATATTGTAAATGCCCGATAATTAACGAACAGATACGATTTATTACCACGATGATAATGCTTCCTCTCACAAACTATTCCGCTTTCGACCGACGCGATTGTTTTGTTTATTCCTCGTTGTTTGCGAGAGTGCACAAACTCCAAAACGTCCAACTCTCTCGTAAACGATAAAGAAACCGAAATCACACGCTACAAAGATTTTAACTTTTCGAGCTGGCCGATCCTTGACATAAAACACACGAACAAATCGAGACACAATAAAGACAGACGCAAAATCACATACACGACTGCAGCCTGCAGCGTTTACCGTCATCGATTCCTCCACGACCGTCTGTCGCAATGCCCGCGATTGACAACCTCGTGGCGCCATCGAGCGGCGAAGCCCCACAACAGCTGTTCAAAACGATGGGCACGTTCGAAGTGGAAACTTTCGCGCGGAAAAATAATATTTTTCTAAGTGGAAAAAGCCAGTTTTTCCCGTTTCTAACTTTTGAATTCCCGACAAAAAGATGCGATTCCTGACCAAGATTATTGAGAATTGTTCTCATCCTTTGGCTTTTGGACAAATTGTTTGTTATTACCGGGGCAAATCTTTGAACAAACGTGCGATAATTATTTACAAATGCGATTATGAGAAGAAGCATCGACGAAAAGTCCTCATCAGCATTATCTCTTGCACTTTTTGATTATTCTTTCTTTAAATATCGGATAATGTCCAAACTCGGTCACAAACCGACGAGACGACGCATACTTTCGCGCACTCTTTTCGTGAATGGCCGCCATTTTGTAATAATGATTCCGCTAGAGAAAGTAGTAAGAGAAAGAGAGGAGAGGGGTCGCGGCAATTATTTAAGTAGTAATTCCTTTTCAAATAAATACAAAATCCATTATCCTGTTGCAGTAAAGTCGCGTGCATTCTGTATTTCGATACAATCGTTACATTTCCTGAAGCAATAGCTCCGCCATTTAATTATATCATACAATGATTCGTAGCTACATGAAAATTGATCGCGTAATTCGTCGAAATATTTCCGCTCTTCGCCCCGTCTACTTCCCTTCCTGTACAATGCTTATCGACTACCATCCTCCTGGATCGAGATGTAAACTTTCCAATTAATTCTGCTTCGGTTTAGAGTCGTCGGGTTTATTCTGCGGAAATCATCGATTAATCTCAAAATTAATAAACGTTTGTCGACGATTTATTATCTCTCTTTACTCTCTTCACCTCTTTACTCTCGCCAAAAGCATCGATCGTTTTATTGACCAATGAACCGATGGTAGAAGTTACACTGCTTCCAGCATCGACGGCAAGATCGAAGAATTCCGATGGCGAGGAGGGTAAACTCATCGATGGCATTTCAGGCCATTTGATTTCCATCTGATTGTCATCGCCGGGTTTCACTGTAAATACCCTGGTCTACACGAGAATATGGATATCGAATATTTTCCGAAATAAATGAATTGTTGGGTCGGAAATAGGAGAGAAGGTTGCTCGAATTTTGTATCGTTCGTAAGCTCGTAAGGATTTCGATTCAATCGTGCGAAGGATTCAGACATTGGTCTAAATTTCCACCAGGATCTTTTAATTCTTCGTTCACAATGGTATTTTCTGAATAAAATAATAACATCGAAATTTTTCTGCCTCGTTCATCGGGAAAACAATGAAATGTTGATTCAATAATGGAAGGTCGAGAAGGGACGTGGATTTATTATTCTCACTTACCACCGTAAATAAAATTGTAGCCGATGTTCGCGTAATGTTTTGCTAAACTGAAACTTTCTTGCGCCTGTTTAGGGTAGCAAACTGCCGCGACCGACAGTAGTCCCGTACTCGTGTAGACTAAACGTTTGAATTTACCACCCCTAAGACTGAATACTAAACCGGTTAAACCGCCGATGCCAACAGCTCCCAAACGAGGCAAGGTATTCGTCTCTTCTCGTAGATAGTCCAACATCACTGTTATGTAAACTTTATCGTTAGACATTTGGAAAATGGAAGCAAAGTCTTTAAACTAAAGCTACCAAAATTCGTACGAACTCGCCGTAAAATAAACGGTTGAGAAAAATCAAACGAGTCGCTTAAAATTTTTTACCGACTTTTTCTATTATCGAATTATAGAAAAGTAGAAAAAAATAATGAAATTTTCGACTTTTAGATGGAAAAAGATTTTACGCCTATTCGAGTCGTATCAAACGTATGTCTCGGATATATTCGAGATATTTGAGTCAAGAACATAAAATATTTTACGATTATTCGAGTTATTCCAAATGTATGAATAATAATTAGCAACGATGAGATTTTCTTACCCAAACTGTGTTCGTAGCCAGTGCTGACTTTGGTATTGAAACTCTCTGTAATATTCGAGTATTCCGAGAGCAATCCTTGGACGCCTCTACGAACAGTTCCAAAACCTTCTTCGAGAGCCGAAGGCGGACAATCGTCGGCACTGAAATAAGAAAATTTGGGTATAAGCATTTTTTTTAATATACGGAAAAGTAGAAAGACGAGAGAATTTTTTAAACGAATGAAATTCATAAAACGTGATCTACTTGCGCTTTACCACGGCTTCGGCTTCGAACATGGTTCCTCAGCCACATAAATTGGCAGTTCGGACGGTCGAACGAGAATCCTTTGCTGCGTTTCGGTACTGACCGCAGACGGAGGATCTTTGGCGGACGAAACTGGCTTAAGTACCGGCACAGCGGCGCAAAGTCCGCAGGGCATCAGGAATTTCTTGAAAAGCTTTATTTACGATACGATTCAATATTTTTTTCATTTATTATTGGCATACATGTTACGTCATTCACCGATTCTGTCATTGTCGGTTATAGAGCAAATGTACGAGTTTTCAAAGAATGTCAGTAGTTAATAAACATTAATAATTCATTTATGTTAATTGGGGTTATTTTTTTACGGTTAATTTAGAAATATAATAGGCGTTTACGTTCATTGTCGAATATTATAAAGTGCAAAATATGGATTGGAATAGATTTTTGGGCCAAGTTGATTCGAGTTCGAGGGAAACATAACCAATACCTTTATTCCTTGCATTTTGTCTCGATAAATGATGGATACTCTTCTCGTAGGATTTTAAGACGGGGATAGTACTGATAAAAATTATATCTTTATTGCGTGCTGTCCGATACTTTTTTCATTAGGTTTATTATCAATTTTTGAGACATATTAGCAGAAGATGTTCGGCAGAGAAAAAAACGACGAGAGACAGCAGATTCGCCACAAGCAGAGATCTGAACAAGGAACTACCGAAATTCGGACCACCCCGAGTCCGGCCGCGTTCAAATAACCTTCTCTTTACAATAGTTTGCGCGTATATATATAATAGGAATAAATATGAAAATAGTTACCTGCATAGAACCTATATTTCACAGGGATTTGAAAACTTGGACTCACGTCTAACATCGTCGATCGAATACCGCGAAATAATACATGTATATGTACTTATATGGTAGCAAAAGTTTGAAAATGTCCAATGTGCGAATGACAGTCAACAATAACATTCTTTTATTACGCGATCATGGCGATGGAAGATTTTCAATGCCACGGTGTTCACACCTTATTTTTTAATTGTGTACATACCTTGATTCCCGGTCTGCCAAATTCTATAATCGTTCCAGGCTGATATTCGTCACAAACATACACAGGCTCTCTGCAAGTTATATCTTTACCAAACAGATTTCCTATGGTCAAGTCAAGAATCTTGTGCACTACATTGTTCATTATATCTGTCCCGTGTGTATTACGATATCTGATATTTTATTGTTTTATTTTGTACGAATCACCCGAGCCAAATTTCGATATCTCTCCGACGAAATTAATCCTCACTGTGACTCAAAAATAACGGACGAAAAATAAAACATTTGAAGAAATAAAATAAAGGACCGTCTCCGTTTCCGGTTCAGTTCGTACATTCCGCCTGTCGGCCATCTTGCTTTTCGTGCGACGACGGGGCGAAGAAACGTTGAGAATCGAACCAATATACTCGTGCCCGAGGGCGCAACTAGTGAGTTCCGTAGTTGCTAATCCAAAATGTCAGACATCGACAAATGGATAGATATTGCAAAAGAGTGCAAATATCTACCCGAACATGATCTCAAGGTAATGGGAAACAATTTTAAAACCGTTGTGTTCGTTAAACAGTGCATTGCTCGTTGAACTATCATATCTCCCGGAATAAACATCTTGTCGTGCGAAAGTTTTGCAATATCGTGGCTTTTTAGGTTACGCGTTCTCTTCCGTATATACCCCAACTTCGATAATCCGATCACAAGTATGTTTTTTTTTTGTTTGTCATTTACATTTAGAAACTATGTGACATGGTATGCGACTTGTTGCTGGAGGAGTCTAATATACAACCAGTTTCGACTCCGGTAACCGTTTGCGGCGATATTCATGGTCAGGTAAGGAACGAAGATTCATTTTACAATAACCTCCAAAAATATCCCGTCGCATTTCCAATCTTGCACACAGCGTTCGTTCGGGTATCGCTCTTTATCAGTTCATTTCCGCCCGTTGATTTAAAATATCTCGATGACTCGTCGTCTTCTATTGCTTTTTATCCTCTCAGTTCTATGATCTGGAAGAGCTGTTTCGAAATGGAGGCCAAGTGCCAGATACCAATTACATATTTATGGGTGATTTCGTGGATCGAGGATACTATAGCTTAGAAACGTTTACCCGCCTCTTAACCCTCAAGGCAAAATGGTCAGACAGGATAACACTTTTGCGTGGTAATCACGAATCGCGACAGATAACGCAAGTTTATGGATTCTACGGTGAGTAATTTAAAGATTCAAAAATTTTTGATCGTAAAATAATCCTAAACGGTCAAATAATAATTTACGCCCTATTTTTCATTTTCCCGTTTTTCATTCGTGCTAAAAAAATAACGTCGATTTTTATTTCGTCATAAACGCGTTAAAATTTACCTCGTAAACGATGATTTTTTTTACGCGTTCAATATTAACGATGCATTAATAAAGTTTCGTTTTTTAGACGAGTGTGAAATGAAGTATGGAAATGCAAATGCATGGAAATATTGCTGCAGGGTGTTCGATCTACTTACAGTAGCTGCCGTACGTATCGATTCGTTAACCACTACGATTTATTTCCGAATTGAAATAATTTCTCGATCGTAATATTTTTAATTTTCCAGTTAATCGACGAACAAGTGCTCTGCGTTCACGGTGGTCTGTCGCCGGCTATTAGGACGCTAGATCAAATTAGAACGATCGATAGAAATCAAGAAATTCCTCACAAAGGTAATTTTGCTCAAAGTTCGTCCGATCGATAATTCTCGTTTACACGCTACTCTATCTATCGACGTACCGCAAAATATTCAAGGTGCATTCAGCGATTTGCTGTGGTCCGATCCGGAGGACGTAGAAACATGGACGGTGAGTCCTCGCGGCGCAGGTTGGTTATTCGGAAGCAACGTTACCGACAAATTCATGGCAATAAATGATCTCAAGCTTATATGCAGAGCTCATCAACTAGTTCACGAAGGTACGCTTAACGTTCGTCCGAACAACGTTATTACCCGCTTCTCTAAAAATCCCTTCCTAAAAGACGCAAAAATTTCAATAATTCTTATACACGAAAAATCCAAGTATCGAAATCGTACGAACCGTTATAAATGTGAAATTCGAAATTTTACATTTTAACAAACACGATAATATCGTGATATCGTTGGCCGAAGATTGTATGTGAAAAAATTTCAATTTGTTACAGGTTATAGATACATGTTCGACGAGAAGCTCGTTACGGTCTGGTCAGCCCCGAATTATTGTTATCGTTGCGGCAATATAGCTAGTATATTGGAGTTCAAAAGTGTAGACGAGAGAAACACGGTGCTGTTCAAAGCGGTGCCCGATAACGAGCGGGTGATTCCATCATTGACCGTAACACCGTATTTCTTGTGATCGAACATAGCGCTCCACCTGTTTGGATGCAGAGGAGGGGCGTCTCCGTCTAGGCATTACGGATTTATATGACCCGCTGTTCCTTGTTCGGTTACAATCTCGCTGATACAATGACGGCTCGCGAAACATATTCCCTGAGAAACAAAAAAGTAAACAAAATAGCGAAAAAAAAGGAAAAAAAAACGAAAAATAGAACAAAACAAAGAAGAAAAAGAAAAAAAGCAGAAAAAGAAAGAAACGAAATCGAGAGAGAAAGATTAAGAGAGAATGGGTACCTGTCGCACGTTGAAAGAAGACTCGTGATTCGGAAATTTAATAATACCTCTTTAACGAATTTGACGGAGAGTCATGGAAGTGAGAGAATGGGAAGTGGTACGAAGATTCGAGAAAAGTTTCATCGGCGCGGGAGGAATCGTGTCGAGACTCGTTATGCATGATCGCTGAGACGAAGAGGGATGGGAGTGAACTCGGCGCGAGTATACAGGGAGGTTTTTTGAGAATTTTACGGAATTTTTATAAGCTCGAAGGCTGACTCTCTCACAGCGAATGGAGGAAAGATAAACGAAATAATGAATTGAACAAGATAGAACGAAGATTTAAAAAAAAAAAAAAGCTCCTACAACAGCGGCCTGCCATCGCATCAGCCCGATAACTACTGTTTCAAAGGAGTTTTTGTCGTTTGACGAAGGAACGTTAAATACGAGAACAGAGAAAGAAAGAGAGAGAGAGAGAGAGCGACGAGACGGAGAATATTAAGAGAAAAAAAGACGAAAATAAAAGAGAAAAAGTAGAAAAAAAACGGGTGCAAACACTGTAGTCTAGAGATTGTGTAACTCGCTGTCTACTCGTGTACATTCTTCGCAGCATTGTCATAAGAGCCGAGCGACAGCGAAAAGAACCACTGGCCCTCTCGGGGTCCTTTTTTTCTTCTTTTTTCGTTTTTTTTTTACGTTTTCTTTCAATTTTGCCTTTTATTTCTTACTCGTCTCCTTAACGATTATATAATTTACAAAACGAGCTGGGAGCAACAGGGGATAGAGCGAACAGGTAGAAATATTATTCAAACATTCCGGCGCGAGGGCGCGGGGCAAAGCTCTGAAACAAGAGATGGTGGATAATGATCGTTATTAAAGTGTTTTTCTTTTTGTCTCGATCGTAAAGTAGGATCGTCGGGTGTGGAATTCAGGTTCACTCGCTTCAGTGTGAATGTACGTAGACCTACGTTTAATATTCTTACGGTCTTCCTACAAAGCGAAACAAACAAAAAAAAAAAGAAATTTAACAAAGAACAGAAACACAAAAAAAAGAGAACAGAAAAACAAAGGAATCAAAGTATTTACGTTTATCGGGCCAAACCTCGATAGGCTTTTGATACCGGACACACACACACACACACACACACACACACACACACACACACACACACACACACAGACACGCGCATACACGGACTTATTTTATTCGAAAATTAATGAATCGAATGAAAAGAAGAAGAAAAAAAAAAAAAAGTTTGCGCACACAATCATTGGCGCTACGTAGATTTTTATGGCAAATTATTTTACGAGCGTTAATATTCGGTACACGTGTGATTATCGTCTGTCAGAATTACGCAGCATTCGCATTTTGTTTTCTTTCTTTTTTTTTTTTTTTTAGATAAAACATTACTCCGCTTTGTCATTGCGATTATTTACTTTATATATACGAAATTCGCACGACAGACACAAACCGCGCTGACACTTGTCGCTCAGTTATGCAGATTCCATTGTGCAAAGTTTTCGTAAGGTATTCATATTTTATAAGATAGAGGGATCACAGAGATGTTTCAGACACGAGTACGCTAATAAAAAAGAAAAAAAAAAGAAACAAAAAAAAACAACAACAACAAAGAAAATAATAGGAACGTGCGACTTTATTGAGTGACACGTAGCATGCCAAATTCGTTGCCCTTGTTGCATAATAAAGGAAGAAAGAGAGAATGAAAAAAACGAAAAAAACACAAATCTCCCACAATCTTTACCGAGTGTGGGGAAAAAAAACGCGAGAATTTGTACGAACGATGAGTGATGGAGTGAAAAAAAAACACGTAACACAATGAAACCAAAACTCTTAGCAATGTGCCTCTAAATTGATAAGCATTCGTGTAGGAGAGTTATCGATAACTGATAGGTCGAGAATGTAGTGTCGTATGTAGGAAAATGAAAAGAGAAAAACAAAAAAAAACACAAAAGAAAAATAAGAGTCGCAAATGTCGCCTATATTTTATGGGTACGAATAAGTTTTAAGGGTTTTTTTTTTGTAACTTTAAATCTTTATTCAGTGACATTGGTACAATGTATTTTTTATTTCAAGTATCGTCCATCGTTGGCTACGAGTTTTTCCCCACCTATCAGGCAGCGTGTGGATTTTGCGTTGAGAAAAAATCCTCGTCGTTTCAGGCGATCCAAGAATCGAGGCAATTTTTGGCTTTTTCGTAAAAAGTTAAGTGCTGCCGGGCCATGAATCATGGACCGGAACAAATGGTAGTCCGAAGGAGCAATGTCTGGTGAATACGGTGGGTGGAGATAGGACATCCCATTGAAACTCGTCCAGAATTTCCTTGACGACTTTTGCAACATGTGGCTGAGCGTTGTCGTGCTGAAAGTTCACTTTGTCGTGTCTTTTGGCATATTGGGGGGCTTTGAGCTTCAATGCTCATTTAAGTTGGTGCATGGTCGGGCTTACTCCACGATTTTCCGAGCTTTGGGTTGTCCTAGTGGATCCCCTTTTCATCCCCCGTCACGATTCCACTTTAGAGGAAAATGATGACGCTTTAACACGAAGTTACAAGATGGTTCGATGCGTTTTATTAATAATTAATTACGCCATATTTTCTAAATCCCTCAAAACTTATTCGTACCCCCAATATATCAATGTAATTGTACGAACCTGAATTTCGAACATCGTCGATTTGCTATGAATCAGGGTGTCTTTATTAAAAAAAAAAATAAAAAAACAAAAAAAAACACGAAGAAAACAAAAAGAACGAGAATGAGCGAATGAAAAATTAAAAACTGGATTATTCGTTTCTTTGTTCTGTCTGTTGATTTTTTTTTCACTTCGTTAATCGTCAGTTTTTAATTCTCGTTGGCAACATCTCGTTCATGATTGTATAATGAAGGTATACTTTTTGTTTTCTTTCGGCGAAAGAAAAAAAAAAGATCTATAACAATGCAGAGAACGAAAAAACCTTCGGGGCAGTGCCTTTAGGAGCCTAAAAACACTGTGACACCGGTCTATCGAACGACGTAATATCAATTTTACCGAGGGGGAAAAAAATAAAAAATAAAACGAAAAAATAGATACAATGAAAATTGGGAAACAATAAAACAACGCTTCGAGTTATACGACGGATTGTCGCGAGGATCTGTGATCTTCTGAAACTTTTTACGCACTATCGATCGATAGTTGAAAGAGCTTAAACGAGGAGACGATTTCACCCGACGTTCCTCAATTTTTCTTTATGACGCGTTTAGTAATTAAAAAAAAAAAGAAAACAGAAAAAAAAGAATCCAAAACGATTTTTTATTTTTGCGCTTACGATTGTTTTGTACATTTAATTTAATTTTCGTTTTTCCTCTCTTTTTCGCAATTTTATCCTGTACGAGATTCGAAATATACCACTGATACACGTGATGAAACAAAAAAAAAATGAAAAAAAAACATACCACACACATAAACACAAACACATAAAAATACACGCGTTTTGAGAGAGTGTTTTCATGCGTTCGCGAACGCCGTCTGTCTTGTAGACATATCTGTACTATATACCGCAGCTTGTATTTACAACGTGCTTCGATGGAGTTATAAATGGGATGAAATAAAAAGCCGAAATTCATACGAAACAAATAAACAAAAAAAACCGTACGATAAACACAAAAACAAGAAAAATAAAAAAAAAACAACAATTCAAACGGATTCGTCGATTTTAAAGAGGAGAGATTGACGGAGAGAGTCAACGGATCTGCTTGAAATGTGCCCCACCCTGTGGATGAAGAATTTAACGAAGAGATAAATTTAAATGAAAAAATAAAATAAAAAAAACAAGAAATCCTTAAAAAAAAGAGAGATTAACGATGGCCATTGGATCGTCGGTGATCGTTGACGATAATCACTCGTGGACGTGTTTTGTCGTATAAACAGAAACGAGACACTCGTTCGACAGCCTTCGAAAAAAAAAAATAATAATAATAAAAATATGAAATATGATAATATAAGGAGAAAAAAGGGGGGAAAAAGTAACTCGTAAACTGGAGGTGGTGCATGGGAATGCTTCCGTGGCCTCGGGTAAATCTAGGAACCTTTAAAAGTATTAAGCCTCTGCGTCTGCCGAGGCGTTCGCAGCTTCCGCCTCCGAATGCCTCTCACTGTGATTGCTTTGATCATTATCGCGGCGATAAGGAGATCGGCAAGCTTCTGCGACGAACGGTGCGATTTTTTTATTTTTATTTTTTATAATGTAATTTTATTTTTAGTTATTTTAAATCGTCCCATTCTTCTCGATTGATTTTTCTTCCTTCAGTCTTTCGATCGCTTCTCGTCTAATTAAACATTTTTTCGTATTAAACTTTTGTTTCCCAACCAACCCTCCGATCGTTCCCCGCGCCAGGATTTTCGTCCAGGGGCTTGCCCGCGAAGAAGACAGAAAACCGCGCAATAACGTATTTAAAGATTTCACAGGTAGAAATCATTGTAACGATCATCATGTACCTTGAAAGTATAGAACTTTGTTATGTTAACGTAATGAAACGTCTGTAATAAAAATACGTGAAAAAAAAGAAACTGGGATTTGAATTTTTTGTTGCAGATAGCTTCGTGTCAACCTTACATCCGATTCCCCACAGCTTTTCCCACAAATCGTCAATTTCATCGAATAATGCGAGTCTGGAAGATTTACGTTCAATTATTTGTTTATTTTTCAAACCCAATCCCAAATTGTCGATAATTTTTTCAAGGTAATTTGAAATTATCCTCCAAATGTCGTGAACGTTTAAATATTTTCGTCATATCGTTGTTAATATTGTCTCGCGATTGGTTTTTTGGTAATAACGAGAAGAAGAAGAAAAAACAAGGAAAAACATCAATGAGGGATTACGCGTGCGAATCAGTAGACAGGGTGTTGTGTTTTTTTTATTAATCGTTAATCAGTTTATTTACTCGTAATAATATTATTTTTTTCCGTCATATATATAATAATTCTATTTACTTCCTTACTATATAATAATATATAATAATATAGTGTATTTATGTTCATTATGTATAATATATTATCTACATTTATAATCCCTATGAAAGGCATCTCCAAACAGACTTCAAGATTTTTTCATGTATTTTTTTTTCTTTACTTTAAAATATCTTATTTATTCATAAAAATACAAGGGGTCAAGGGTGTGTGGGGGGGGGGGTGGGCTTGGAGAGGGTTGGAGGAGGAGGGGTGGGCGTCTGGTTTGCGCACCCACGTGTTCGAATCGGCCAGCTCTGCCGGGCAACGGCAGACACGCGGATGACCGTGAGTCGCTTTTTTGCGACTTGTTTTTCCTCCCTTTCCTCGTTCTCTCTCTCTCTCTCTCTTTCCTTCGTTTTTTATTTCATTTTTATTTTTTCGCTAACTAAATTTACGTTTTCATTTTCTCTTGCGCGGACGAACGATCATTAATTATCGCGCGGTCGTTGAACGTCGTTTCTTTTTTTTTATATTTCTATACGTAATTGTTGTTGTTGTTGTTTTTTTAAAATTTATTTTGCATCTAGTTTATCGGTAACGCGCGCACAACTTTCGGCCCGGTCTTCGTTACGTTGGAACATTTTTTCTATTGTACAGTCTATTTACACGCGAAATATATATAGATATATGATACGGGACAGTGGAAAGAAAAAAAAAGATTGTTTATTTGTTGCTGTTGTTGTTGCGAAGAACCGTGCCAATAACAAAAAAATATCGTTTGCCTCGATCCTACGTCTATATAATCGTCGATTAATCGATTTAAATTAATAAGTATCGTTGGGACGTAGGTAGGTAAGCTTGCGGTCTAAAATCGTTAATACTGTTTTTCATGTCACTGGGCTGCGCAAAAAATTTGTTTTTCGATTTAAGTTCTTAATATATTTTTTTTTTTTTTAATTAAGCCCCAAAATTCTTTTCCCTCTTCGTTCGGTATTCACTTTTTTAACCCGTCGTACGAGCGAGAACGCTTGTTCAACGACGAGGTTAACAAGATTCATGAAAAAAACAAAGAAAAAAATGCAATTGGAAAATGCGAATCGAATTCGTTCGATAGTTATTTAGAGTCTGATCGACGCATCGATCTTTTTTTTGCCTTTTCGTTTTATCTCCCGTTTCACTCGTATCGTAAGCTCGTAATTCGAATATCGGTAACAAGGTTCTTCGTTCACAGCTTCGGCAGCGTGGTCTTTTTTTTCTCTTAATTCTCGTCTGTGTGTGTGTGTAAGTGTGTGTGTGTTGCGGTGGTTTTTTTGCTTCTTTCTTTGCCTCTCGTCACCCCCTTAAAATTCCGTTTCCCCCGGCAGAGCGACGGATTAATCGCGGGGTGCCCAATCTCAGTTACAAAAGGAATAGTCGAAGGTAAACGATGATAAAAGTATATATATACATATTTTTCTCGTTCGTTTGTTCGTTTGTTGGTTTTCTTTTTAATTCTTCATTATTCTTTTTATAACGCGTTTTCTTTTTCGTTTTCGTAAATATTTATATATATACTTTCTAAACGTAGGTAGAAATTGGTAACTTTGACTCACTCATTGCAAAAATTATAATGCCAATTTGCGGCACGTTTTTCTTTTTCTTATTTTTTTTATCAGAGCCTGTCGTTCCTGGGTCAACGTTTGTGAATGCGGCGTCGAAAATCTCTCGCCCGTTGTACGGTTCAAATTTTGCAAAGACGATTTTTCTTTTCTCGTTTTGTTTTTTGTTTTTTTTTTCGTTTTGTTTCGTTTATATATAAAAAAATTCGTAAATCGAATAAATGCGTTGGAAAATATTTTATCCTCGTCGCGAATAAAATTTGTCGAAAAAATTTTCCCAGTATTTCCGTAGGAATTTCTTTTTTTTTAGTTTTTTTGTTCTTCTCCTCGGTGACGTCGATCGTCACGAATTAACGTTTACAATTAATTAGATTTACACGAAAGTATAAAGACAGACTAGTACTTTCAACATAGTTATTAATTACAGAAATGTTATTGTTGCTTTTTTCTTTTCCGTTTCGCTTATTTTTTCGTTTTTTTTTTAAATTTTTTGATATTTTTTCTTTAATTGCGTACAATAACAAAGTTGAACCCACAAACGAGAGGCGCTCATATCGTGATTTATGTTTTTTTTCTTCTTTTTTTTCTTTCTCGTATAGACTCTCACTCGCACTTAAATATTAAAGGTTGGGCACGATAATACTCTCGGTAGTATAATGCCCTAAGTCTTGCTGATCCAACGCTTTTAGCCTTTCCGCGAAAGGCTGCTGTACTCCCAGACATCTTTGTACATATTTATATAATATTTTATATTCATTTATTTATTTACGTTTGTTGTTGTTGTTGTTGTCGTTTAAATATATTAGACAGCCCAATGCGTTACTTGGTTTTCTTTTTTCCATCATTAAGTTTCTCAATTTTTAATCGATTAATTTCGCGACCTGCCAACTAACCTCGCACGTATTTTATTTAAATCGATTTCGAGGCGAATATAATAATTGCACAGGAGCGTGTACGAGAATGAGACAACGGTCGCGAAATGAACAAACGAGAAAAAAAAAGAGAGAAAAATATTGACCCTGGGCGATCGTGCGAATTTGCTAAATTTTTCCTACGTTTCTTTTATTTTTTTTTTCTTCTTCCTTTCATCGTCAATTTAACTATAAAATTTACAAGGTTTCAGTGTCAACAAGCTGCGGGAAGAGGCGAGTCAATTCTTTGTTTGTTTATGTTTTTCTCTTCGATCATTACGTTTATAGTCGAAAATGAAAAACGGCAAAACGTACGAACTTCATTCAATTGACCATTTTGAATTGAAATCAAGAAAAATGCAGTTTTCTTTGTTTTGTTTTTGCTTTGTTCCGTTTACGTATCGATAACAATTGATTTCTTTTTTTTACACGAATCGATCCATCGGAACGAATTCAAATTTCGTTTCGTCTCGTCGAACGTACGATTGAACACGAGGGTACCACGATATCGGGTAATACAGTAGCCCTTACCGCACTCACGCTAGCTTTTTTAAATAATATACACATTTTTTTTTATTTTTCTTCTTGGATTTTTCTTCTTCTTTTGTTTTGTTTTCAATCGTTATGTATAAAGTATCGATCAGTTAGTTAAGTCTTATGGTATGGACAAGTATCCCTAGGCTATTAGGCCCAAGGCTCTGTGCATGTATATACATACATATACATATACACATATATATATATGTATATAGTTTTTTTTGTTTTTTTCGTTTTTTGTTGTTCATCATTTTCTCATTATTTTCCGTTGATTCTTTGAACGTATGCTCCCGACCACAAGCTCGGTTAACAGGTCGTGTCTCGCGCGTCTCCCTTTACAAAAAAAGGGTCAATACGATTGCGCTAGTAAAATACAATTTGTTTGCTTTGTTTCGTTTTTTTTGTTTTTTTCTTTTCTTCTTCTTTTTCATTTTCGTTAAATCGACTTGTCAATTGACGACGAATTAGAAAAAATTATCGTATTATCCTTACGATCGATGTCTCACGTGATGCGTGAATTAATTTCTTTTTGTTTACTTTTACAGCTCCAAATTGATCCGACTTTCATAAAATTTCATTGAACACGATTTTGATCGTCGCGAATTAGCGAGATTTACGATACAAACGACAATTTCCTTTTTTTACATTCCTTTTTCTTCTATACGTTTCGTGGGTATTTTTGGATTTTTTTTTAATTACGAATTTTTGCATTACGAAAGAAGGAATCGTCTCGAATACTTTCACGGGGGTATTTCAACCGCCGAAAGCGACGCTTTGCAATTTTCCTTTTATTCTCTTTTATTTTTCTTCTTCCTTTGTTCTTTTCTTTTTTGCTCTCGTTATTGTCAAATTTTATTTATTTTCTTCGTTCACTTTTTTTATTATCCGTTCATAATTTATTCGTCCTAATGATTAATTGTCGACGTATACCGCGCTCGAGATCGTTAGCATACAGACGTGTAGATAGATTTTGTAATTAGCGAGAAATGTGTTTGGTTGCTCGTGTTTACGATAATCTTTCATTGACGTAAAAGGCAAGACCGACTTTTTGCTTTTTCGAACGACGAGAACGAAACGAAATAAGAAAAATCAAATCGTATATTCGTTTACCCACGATCGAATCGAATCGGATCGTAAATGGACACAACTAATCGATAATCGATAATCGTGTGTAAAACCGGCTAATGTAAAACCGCGAATATGCGCGAACAACGATTACCGAAACATGAACAACGTCAACCAGTGGTCAGCCACCTTTGCGATCGAGATTTTTTTTTCATTTTCGCATTATTTCGTCTTAAGTTTCACGTGTTTTTCGCCGTTTTGTTTCCTTTTTTTATATTTTTTCTCGCCTCGTTCTTAATAATTCGTAATCTTAATTAATTGAGCCAATCTGAGAGGGGCGGGGAGGGGTTAAGGGGGGTAGGGGCAAGGGCCGAGTGTGCGCTCCCGTGAAAGGTTTTACCCTCACGTTTACCCGCCAACAGTCTTAGAATGTCGTGGAGACACACGTCGATAAAATTTTACACAGAGTATACAAACTTTGTCATTTTTTTTTGCGAGCGACCTTGCGTTTTTTCAAATTTTCTTTTTAGTGAAATTTTTCAATTTTTTTTTCTCGCAACACGCGAACGTTTTTAACGCCCGAGTGAAATTAAAGTAAAAAAAGAAAACATAAAACGAAACGTCGTACGCCACGCGACATATCGTTTAGTTTTTATTTCGTTTTTTTTTGCGTACGATGCGTAGAAAAGAGAAAATTTCGGAAATAACGTTGAAAATTTCGTTAGGTCGCCGGAGGACACTTGACGTTTTTATTGTTTTACGTTTTTGCCGATTATTTTAACGGTACCGCTATTTTTTGTATGTTTTCATCGCGCTCCTCGAATCGAACTCTATCTTTGTTTCATCGTGAATTTTCGTTCTCTTCTATTTCTTCGCATAATACTATAACGAATATTATCGTGATAAAGTAGCGAGGAAATTTCGTAATAAATAATTGTTTCGTATTTGACTTTTTCATTACTTCTTTCTATATTTCGCTCGTAATTTTTGTGTTTTATTGTTGTTGTTGTTGTTGTTTTTGGTTTTTTGTGTTTCTATACTTTTCGCAATTTGGATCGGGCGGAGGATCGCAAAGTTTGCAATAAAAAAATAGAGGACGCGAATCAATTGAAAATAAGAGGACGCGACGATAAGATCGAACACTTTGCGAGAGTCTCACGTAATTTTTGTTCTCGTTATTTTTTTCTTTTTCTTTTCGTACTTATTATCATCGAATCGATAATCTCTAATTAATGAACACTCGTTATTCCACTGGGAATATTGCGAAAAAATGTCTTCGCGATTAATTTTAATCGTCGAATCACCGTACGAAAATCGACGAGATTATTTGTGCCTGTGTATGTATGTGTGGATGTTTTTTCATTCTGTTCTTATCACTTTGATCGTTAATTCGTATCTCAGAGATCTTTGTCGTGGATCAAGCGCGTATGATCCGAATGGAGGAAGAGTAATTTTCGTATACGCAATTTTTTTTTGAGAATTTCCATCAAGTCGATATCGAGGAAGTTTTAACGATGACGAGATGAGTGAGATGTGTCTTTCGATGAGTGATTCGAAGAAATAAAAGAAAAATATTACATATGGAATTATACAGAGTAATTCGATTATTATACGTCAATGGCTGAATGGTAACTGAAAACTTATATACGTATTGACAGTGGTCGATGTAAATGTGATTTGTTTTTGTTTTTCTGTTAATTACGCGAAAGCCTCTAATGCAATAAGCTCCCAAGACCTTTTTTTCGATCGTAAATTCAAACTGCAAAAAAACGTGATTTCATGTTTCTTTGAAATTTTGATTTTCGCCTTTTTATCAACATATTACCTCAGTTCTCTCGGCAGTAGTTGTTTTGCATGACAGTTCATCCGGTGATAAATGTCCATTAATTGGGTTGACACGTAAGTTTGAAGGCAACGAAAAAAAAGAAAGAAAATCAAAATTCTCTTAAAAATATTAAATTTTCCTCCAGTTCGCAACCAATTAATCGACGACGGATTTGCGATAATAATCGCGATATTGCGACGGCATTAGCATCAGTGGTAACTCGTTGGCATTTTTCTTGATTTTTGTTGTTGCAGTTGTTGTTGTTATTGTTGCTGTTGTTGAACAGGGTATTCGTAATAGTAAATAGGTAATTGTATGTAAATAGTTAATAGTAGTTTAACAGTGAATAACAATCATAATGAGAATCACGTTGACGTCGATGAGACGATACCGAGAGGGGCAGGGGGGAGGGAAAGAGGAAATAGAAAAACGATCGTGACGATGAAAGCTGCTGGTCGAGTCGCAATTTCTCGTTTCTTTTTTTCTCCAGTTTTCAACGACGACGAAATTTCTTTTTTTTTACGCGTTTCGAAAATATTGATATTTTATCGAGAATCGATGAATGGCTGACGTTCGGTCGATCGGTCGGTAACAGTGACGTTGTCGTCATGATGATTTTTCGATCTGTCGATTTTTTCTGTTTTCTTTTAGTTTGTTGTTGGTTTTCTTTTCTTTTTTTTTAGTAGTGACAGTAAGATGGCCTACGATGAGCGTACGTACGAGAGTCTTAATTAACGATCGGATTATGCAATGTGAACACACAATGACGTAGTTGCGCGACTGCGTACAGAAATATAGTCTTTTTTGTTTTTTTTTCTTTTTTTTTAGTTTCGATATAAAAGTTTCAGTTCTTCTCGATTGATTATATTTTAAGTTATGCATCTTATTTTTCTTACTTCCTTCTTTTTCTTTTCATCTTCTTGTCTTTCTTCCTCTTCTTATTCTCTTCGTCCTTATTTCTTTCTCGACTCGCGATCAACGTTTTTCCATTTTAACAATTTTTTTGTATTGTTGTTGTTGTTGCTTTTCATTTTTTCTTTCTCTTTCCTCTATAATAATCATACGTTTGTTCCTATATCTCGTTTACTCGCATCCAAACTTTCTCTAATATTCGCGATCACACTGTGTTTTACTCGTTCCGTTCTTCTTAAACTTTCTTCTTTCTCTTTCACACGCTCACTCGCATCTCTTTGTACACCGCAACGAACACACATTTATATTATTCTATATATATAATATATAATTATACATATATATTTATATATATATATATATATATTTATATATAAATTATATATACATATAATCATATATATGTATATATATATTGTAGTTATTATACATACACAAACAAAGCCTTTTGCCTCGTTTCCGTCGAGTCCGCTTCAATCCGTTTGTTCGTTCCTTATATCTTCTTTTTTTTTTCTTTCTCTCGATCATTGTTTCTTTCTGCTTACGTTTCTTGTTATGTATAGTAGATATCCCGGTTTCGTTATATTCTTTTTAACCTCTCTTCTCTTGCTTTTTTTAAAATCATTTCGTTTATTTACTATCTTTGAATTGCTGAGTTCAATAGGAAAGGAACGTAGAACATTTTACTCTCGAGTAGTAAAGCTGCCGCCGATTGTACCTACAAAGAAAAAAGGTTCGTAAAAAATGTACTTTTTTTCGCGACGCGACGAGATTTATTGACAATTTTGAGAATTCGTTCTTACTTCGGGCAATCTGACGAGAAGATCGTGAAACCGACCAGGCTGCTGGGGCGAGCTGAGCTCAACGAAGCTTCGTAAACAGCTCATGTACCGCTCTTGTATTTGTTCTAATTCCAGTGTACCTCCTCGTGCTGCAACGATAAAACAACAAAATCAGTCTGAATCTTACGTACACCGTAAACAAAAAAAATCTCATTCATCTTCGTAATTATTCGTTCTTGCGTTATTCCATGAGAAACGACAAAGTATTTTCGACGGACACGAGATGAAAATGCCAGTTAAGACTCACATTTAGCATCTCCAATTGCGGCAATGTTGAAAAACAAAACAACGATATTTCTTGTTTTAAAATACGTCGTAAGACGATTTCGTTAAATCGATGAGACGACGGTTTGAAAAATAACCTCATGATAATAATAATAATAATAATAATAATAATGTAGGAATTAATCAAGGGCAACGACGAGGCTGGATACAGGCGAGGATTTGAAAATCAGCAACTTACCTTGCGAAAGCATGGTGATCACTTTGAGACAGACGTATTCCTCCATTCTCAGTTTCACCCGCCTGAACATTAGCGTGACGTACGTGATTTTTTCAACCATGAGGCCTACGTCCTGCCGCAATTGGTCCATGGTTATCGGTCTGCCCATCATGCTGGTCAGGCATGTTTGCAACGTATACATGTTGTTCGAAACCTTCGTGATGGAGAAAAATCAAACGCGATAGTAAAAAAAGACTAACAATTTTTTTTAATTCAGGGGATGAAAAGAGAGAAAAGGAATAAGAGCTTACTTCTTGCATAAAGTCTGCGCCCGTTCCGTCCGAGCCGACGTTAGTGAATTTGTGCTGACCGTGCATCGCCTGATAGGCCGATGTCGTCAGTACGAGAAGCTCGTGCCACTTGTGTGTAAGTAGCCTCGTGTGAACTTCGACCGGTAGCTCAAGGTAAAAGGGCAATCTCTTGGTCCACTGCACCAACTTGTACACTATGCTGTCTCCTATTTGACACAGCTTTTCACTTAAGTCTGATTTATGGTCCAGCAGCTCGTCCAAGTTCTGACGGAAAAGAAACAAAAAAACGGAACGAAACGATGAGAAACATTTAATTTAAAATAATATAGCTTAAAATAGACATTTTCTAATATCGTCGAAAATTTGTATTTCGAAAAATTACCCTTAACGTCGCGATATCTTGGAACTCGTCGCAGTCTATGAGGGTTTGTATCATGGCGAGTGTGGTGTCCAGAGGGAAGGCCCGATCCCTCGAACTGCTCACGGCGTTGTCTAGCCTTTGCCTTAAATGCACCACCTTGAAAAAATAACAAACAAACAAAATTTCATTAAAATACAAATAAAAAAATTAATATCACCAAACAATAATTTTGCCTGCCTCGGTAAAATGTTAAGAAATCTCGATTTGGCACTCTTATCATTCGATCCTTTTTCCAACTCTCTTTCACTCTCTCTCTCTCTTCTCTAGTCATCGCGATTGTTTCATTCAATTTTATCTCGACGTAGTTGTTGTTTGTTTTTTGTTTCTCGTAAATCTTTTACAACTTCCTACGCGAAGGCGAGAATCGGGCCTTTCACTGACCTTTAGAAGCTCCGGTGGTTCCTCGAGGTCGAGCACACTACAATTCGTGTTCTCGAGGAATCGTGAGCGTGCATTAGGTCTCGTGTATTTATGGCTCGTGTATTATAGCGTCAACACGACCTGGACTTTGCGTAGGGAAAGCTGTGACCGTCGAGGAACGAAATCTCCTATGTAAGATATTCGTATGAGATATATATGTATATGTACGTACGTTAAATAGTCGAGGCATGGTAAAATACTAAGGAGCGGGAAAGGAAGAAGAGAAAATAAAAATAAGGAGGTGATGCCGATACCGAGGAGAACGAGGAGTAGGGTGAGGTCAGTGTCCCTTGTGCAGACTTTCACGAGAGTTACGAAACAGCCTCACCGGAGAACCGCCCGTCCTTGGCACCGGTTGCCGCTGATTTTCCGTTGTCCAACACACCCTGCCTGTCTTGCTCAAAATACCGACACCGAGCACATACTTTTGTACCTGCGACGATTCACGAACGAGGCGTGCACTCGTTCGTGGCTTCGTAAAAAAAGGAATTAAATTCCACTTTTCCTTTTTCTTGACTTTTTTTTTTTTTGTACCACCAACTACGTTTGGCTTCTTAAAGCGGAGTTAACAGCTCCCGGTCGCCATAGCGTTCCAGTCGTAAACAAAAAAATTGGACGCACGAAAAATGTGTGGAATTAAAAAAATGATTAATTAATTTTTTTTATTAAAAACAATTAATTTTATCGACGATGTTGTCTTCGCAACTTTTGCGAATTATAATTAAATGCTTTTGGCGAAATGGACAATTTTTACGTAAACCAAGATTTTTATCCCGCAAGCCCACGAATACATTTCATCGTAGTAAAATCGTTATCGTTCCAATTATATAATTGTATCAAACGTCGATGTAAAAGTATGGAAGATTCATCGTAAAAATTGCGTAATGTTTTTGATCAATTAACGAGTCGAATAAAGAATTGAACGATGATCGAACTGCTTTCGTGCAAAGAATAACGAAAGTATAACGATAAGAGGGATCGTTTTTTCATCGGTCTGAAATTTGTTCATTGATGAAAGGAAAGAAATAATGATAAATACGAGTAGAAAAGTATATAAAACGAAAGTAATCTCGTAACAACCGCTAAACTTGGTAAGCCGCAATCGTCTATCTGCGTTTCATTACTGTAGATACGTATTACGTAAACTTCCGCGTTATTGCGTGAGCGAGTGAAAATTCTAGAATATAATCATACGTATTGACATTAAACGGTTCTGGCTGCTATAACGAAAAAAAACGAAAAAAAAGGTTTAAAGAAAATCGAACTCGGGGCGCATGTAACGCGACGTGATTCCAGAGTGAATTTTCTGCATTTGCTTCTTGCATGTAATTTGCCGCGTACGTGTTTTTCTTTTCTTCTCCTTTTAACTCTCACTATCTTCGTTCTCGGTTTAAGTTCTCTCCGTCCTTGTCTGGAACGTGCGAGAGCGACATGGAAAGCGGCCTCCTTAACGGGATAATACACGAGGCGGGACAATATTTGTCCCGTCGAAGCTCCCGCGTGCGCGTTCGCTCTCGACTGTACAGTCACACCGGTTTCACTTTTGGCAATGGCCTCTAACGGGTCGACGTGTAAAACGATCCCGTCTCCTCCTCCGATTGCGACTCCGCTACGGGCGAGTTGTCGCCTCCTCCTGCTCCTCCTCCTCCTCCACCACTACTGTTTCAGAGCATTCCGTCATTTGCATAATCCCACATCATCCGAAATACTCTCCTTGACTCGAGCGTGTTGTCACTATCAAATACTACGCACGTAATTTCGGAACTCTTAGATGTACGAACTTGTTATTGCGTAATCGCTGAAAATAAATAACGGCATTTGTAGGAATTTTTTTAACGGTTTGTCGTCGTCGTCGTCGTTGTCGTTGTTGTTGTGTTTTTTTTATCTCGTACTCATTACGATATGCAAATTGTATTTTTGAAGTAATTTTATGGACAGTTTGTTGAATTTGCTCGAGAAGTTTGTTTTTATATTTGGGAGAGTGACAAATAGTGTGAGAAAGATGCAAATCACGTTTGTAATCTGCCCATAATAAACAAACACAAAAACATCATCGAATGATGACAAAGAGGAGTATATGGGATTCGCGTGAGAGTCTCTCAAGACTCGGTGTTTCAATCCTATCGTTCCTCGCTTTCGTAATGTGGGAAACCTTGAGGCCTTGCGCAACAGTTTCCAGCCGGTATAAGAAAGTGAAATTGCAACGAGAGTTCATTCATTTCAGATGTTCATAGCTGGGACGATGGTTTTGGCCGAGACGTTGAAATTTTTAGGTTTTCCATGTTTTTACCGAGAAATTGCGATAAAACGAGATTATAAATGTGATATTCGTGTTGTGCGGGAAATTTCCGATTCCTTAACCCCCATATAACTCTTTTTGTCGCGAAAGTAAATTATGAATGTCGACTATCGGCATCTGACGAGGGTTCAAATTTTGTTTTCCGCCAAAAAGATGTTATTGGGGTGTTACGGAATCGGAAATTTCCCGTATAATAAAAATATCACATTTTTTTATCTCCGTGTACCGAAATTTGTCATTTAAGGTAGTAGTCTCGCTTAATCGTTTTCACAGGATTTCGTTGAAAAATTACACAAGCCTTCTTTGATACGATCTACATACGTGTGCCGAATATGAAAAGGTTTCACCTTCTAGTTATCGAGATATTTATTGTTAAAAACGCAGTTTTTGGCACTCTCCCATAAGAGTACGTGTTAAATATTGCAATTCTCAATTCTAAATATCTCAACGTCTAGATGGTGAAGCTTGTTGAAATTTTGCATGTCACTTTATAATACTTCAAAGAAGCCTTCCGTAGTTTTTTTTTTAAATCCTAAGAAACTATTTTATATCATGATTTACAAACGTATGTAGCGAGTATAGGTCACCTTGGATGACCTTGAGTTTATAGTATGTTGTTCTTGAATGAATTTTCAACAACTTTTCTTAATAAACTTAAGCTTACAAATCACATGGTACGGCGATAAACTAAAAAAAAACTTTAGATTTGACTGTACCGATCCAACTACCGTAAAAGGTGAAAAAATCGTACTTTTTCGCTGTTTTTCATCTTTCATGAAAACTACAAGTACCGAGAATTAATTATTTTTCTGTTATGTTTTGCTTACTTCGGAGGGATTGGTGAGAGCTGTCTTCAGGATAGTCCCGTTGACGAGATGTCCCGTGTGAGCCGGTTGACTCGGGTGACTTGGGGTAGGTTGAGAATTATGTGAATCACCAGACGATATTTTGTGATGATGAAGAAAACTGCCGGCTAGCTGCTGAGCGTGTTGTTGTTGGCTGTGATGCACAGCAGCTGCAGCTGCCATATGTTTATCGAGCATCGTGGTTGCCATTGTTCCTTTTATACCGCCGATAGAGCCCGAACCATTTACACCACCGACGTTCCCACTCCCCGTCATACCACCGATACCACCCCCAACCCCGCTCGTTTTATTCGTCTTCTTGTGCTTCTTGTATTTAACCTAAAACCAGAAAAATAAATTTCAATTAACTCAAACGTTTTCTTTTTTCTGAAAAAAAAACTTTTCCGTACGGTTGAGTCAAAATGTCAAAGTGTTGAATAGAAATAGGAGTTTTTGAACATCGATGCATATCTCACAAAAATTCTTCACGTCAAAGAAAGATGGCTCTGTGCAGAACCTTGAGAAATGTTGAAATCTGCAAACTCGATTATATTGGTAATAATTTCTTACCTTGTAAAGATTATAGACCGCGCCGGAGTTTCTGCCACCGGGCATTCTATCCTCCCTGACGGCCTGAAGCACCATACCCTGTTCGATACACTTTTTGAATCTGCAGTACTGACACCTGTTCCTCTGCGCCTTGTTTATCTCGCAGCCACCCTCGGCGACACACGTGTAGATCCGCCTATTTTGCACCGTCCTCTTAAAGAACCCTTTACATCTGCAGGACACACGGGGACAGAAGAAAATAACACCCAACCAAGATTAAAAAACTCAATCCACAAAGTTTGAGGTTAATAGACGTCCAACTTCTTATTAGTCCCGGCACACCTCACATTTCGCACGGACGGAACGCAAAAAAAACATCACGAGTAAAGAGCGAAGTGGAGCGAGGATAACGCGGGACGAAGATTAGAAAGTTTTCCCGACCGAACAAGCAAATGAGAAATAAAGCGTAGGGGACATCGGGACGTCAAAAAGTAATATCTTTCGTCCGGTTGAAGTTCCATCCAGGAGTCAAGGACTAACGCGCGCGCAAAATTTAACAACTGTTTTTCTTTGGTTTTTTTTCCAAAGTAATTTTCACGAAGTAATCTCATGTGTTATCGTCGGCAGAAAAATCATCCCAATCTCGTGGGTGTGCTTGTGCACGAGAGAACAGAAAAGATTTGAAGGTCTAATCACAGTAGAGTGGGTTTGGTGTCCGGGGATTTTGAGTATTGAAATCTAATCACGGTATCTTGGAGCTGTTGCATCTTCTCTTAGTTTGCTTATTCACTTAATAATAACAAGGAAGAAAAACGTAACGAAGGAAACCCGTAGCAATAAAATCGAAAAATACATAAATTTCCACGTGGAAACGTAATCTATTTCGCGACGCGAGAAAATGCGTTACATTTATTTCCCTCGTTCAGCTTGTTGATGCTGTGCTTCGACTAGCTGGGGGATCTTGAATACCAAATAGCAAAGGTTGACCCTCGAGTGAAAGGTCAAAGTTCGCCGACGAAGGCGTATCGAAATATCCAAGGCGAGATTGATGACAGCATTTGGTCAAAGTCAAAGCAGAAAACTCATAATATGTGGAAAATTTATTTCGCTCGAGCGTCTTCATTGATGGCATTGAAGTATCTAATTCAGTTGAATATCTCACAAAAGGCATAAATAAATATTTTATGTTTTTTCACAGACGCATTAAACCTACAGAAAATAAATTTTGGCCTAGGGAGACTGTCGTTTTTATTTTAAACAAAAAGTTTCTTTATCTTGTTTGACTCAATCGCCTATGCAGCAGGTGACAAACTACATGGAACACTGGGGATGGTCGGAAATAGCGTTCGGGGATCTGACACTTGGTAGTCAAGCTCGCAGCCAAGGTGAACGATTCGAGGATGCTGTTGCATTTGCCAGGGACGCAGAAGTAGCGTACAGATGGTCTCTATTTCGACTCGATCGAATTTCCCAATCGACGCTGAGGCATTGGTTTATATTTAGAAAAAAAACATAGTAGGAACATTAAGAACTGTGCGAGAACGAGCTGCAGTCAACGATGAGTCGGAGCATTTCTTTTCTAACAGCGTGCCAATAGTAATCTCATTCACGACTTAATGTAGCGGTTGGTGAAGCGCGAGAATATTATTATTTTATGAACACGTGGCCAAAGGTTTGATATCAATTTTCCGTATAAAAACAATGATCTATATTTGAGTCAACTTCGAAAAAATAACTTCGAAAATTCTCACGATATTTCAATTAGGTCAATGTAAAACCACTAAGGGCGCTTTTCCATTAGAACAGTGGGTTAATTAGGTCTAAGGACCGTTACTCACCCTTCGCACGTGATGATCCCATAATGAAGTCCGGTCGCTTTGTCCTCGCATATCATGCATATCATCGGCGTCTCGTCCTCCTCGTGTTCCTGAGGTGGCAAAGGTGGTGCGGGCGGTGCGACGGACTGCATAGATTGCGAGGCCGCTTCGGACTTGACAGCCCCGCCGTTTCTGACCCAGGGCTGACTCGAGCCCGAGGCTGTAAGGTTGAGCGCCTGCATCTGTTGGGCTGCTGGCAATTGAGTGAGATCACCGGCCCATAGCCTCTCCATATTGAGGGGTGGTCCAGAGGCGTACGAGACACAGGGTGGTTTACCCCTTGACTCTTGTCCAAGATTGAGCAGCAATTGAGCCGCCGATTCCTCGGACGAGGAGCAGGAAGCCGCTGCGGCGGTTGCTGTCCACGAAGCGGCCGGCGGTGGTACAGGGTCGAGAGGTGGTGGTGACCATCTCATCGTCCTGACACCACCGAATTCGCCCATTATCACCGTCGGAGGAGGTCGAGGTGGAGCTGGTGCAGGCCTCTGAGCTGGAGGTTTCATCCCCTCGCCTGTTTCGTGGAAAAACAGAAGGAGATGGAGCTTGAGTATTCCGTGGATGCAAAGCAGGGTGTAAAATGAAGCAGGATCAGCGAAGAAGGATTATCCTTGAATCATTTCAATTTTATCGTCTAAGCTTTACTTGGTTGTATTCTAATCCTCATGGAAACGAAGTATACTTCAAAATACATTGGTGCAGTACAGATATTGCAAAGTTTTATATACTATAAAAGTTTATTTTCCAGTTAAAAGTTGAACGTTCCTGATGTATGTTCGTTCGTATACTTCACCACCACGGGGGAAATTAGCCGTTGAACAAGCATGCACTACCAATTATCGCAACTCGGAAAGCGACGTAACAAAGTGTGCTATTCGAGAAAGAAAAAGAAGAAAACCCAAAAAAGCGTCGAAACAAGGATAGTCGCGACTTACACGCTGCTCCGGTGGTTACAGCACCACTCCCGACGCAGCTTCCTTGGGTGCCATTGCCCCCGGGGTTACTGCTAACACCACCGTTACCAGAATTCCCATTTCCGCCACCACCGCCAACCCCACTACCACTACCACCACTACCACTACCACCACCACCACCACCACCACCACCACCGCTAACGCTCGTAACTCCACCTAGATTTTGTCCATAGTTGACGGCACTGCTAATCACACCATTGAGTAATCTCTGAGCGGCGAAGCCCTGGACCCCAGAATTCTGCGACCAAAATTGATGATGAGCCAGTAGATGCGGGGGCACCGAGGGTGCTCTCGGCCTGGGTGGTGTCGGTGGATTTTGCTGTTGACCCTGCTGCTGCTGTTGCTGTTGTTGTTGCTGATTCTGATTCTGACTCTGTTGATGACTCGTGGCGTGTTGAGACGAGGAAGAGTTACTACCAGGACTGTGACCTTGACAGTTTGGATTGTACTGGGAGGAGGGACTCTCCCGATGACTATCCCTATGACTGTCACGGTGACTAGGTTGACCGGACACCTCGGTACGTACGATGTTTCTTCCTCCGTTGCCAACGGGAACGCCACCACCTCCACCACCGTCGAATACGGAATTATCTGATTCCATCTTCATCTGGACGGAGGATAATTCACCCCGGTCGGGACTGTCACATCTGCTCGTCTCCTGAGACATCGGTGTCGTCGACACCGCTGCGTGACTCTCGATTGGCGAGAGGGGCGACGATCTCGTAGGTGCCGGGGTGTAGGAACGTTGCTGATCTTCGCTCATTCGAGAACACATCACCGCTTCTGGGAATACCGAATCAGGCGACGCGGTCTCTCGAACATCCTGACAGCCACCATTGCCAGCTGCACTTCCGGGTCCGACCATCCCACCGCAACGCAGGACATCACGCTGATTGTGTTGATGCTGCTGGTGGGATTGGTGGGACGGCTGTTGCTGATGCGTTTGCTGGTGTTGTTGTTGTTGGTGTTGTTGTTGTTGTTGCTGTTGTTGATGTTGTTGCTGCTGTTGTTGTTGCTGTTGTTGCTGCTGTTGCTGCTGCTGTTGGTGGTGGTGGTGCTGCTGTTGTTGCTGTTGATTTTGTTGCTGCTGGTGCTGATGGTGTTGCTGCTGTTGTGTTCCAGGACTCGGACTGCTCCGGAGAAACTCACTCTTAACTTTGATCACGGGGCAGCCCGGCGAGCCTGGCATGTTGACGTCCGGCGATGATGTCGAAGTATCTGCCACGCTCTCCCCTGGAGCAGGAAATGTTATTGGTGAAGGTACGTCCGCTTGCTGAATCCCCAGTGGCGAGCCCGCTGATCCGAAGGATACTGGGGAGTCTGAGAAAAATGAGGTGATATCCATTTTGCTTATGACTCGGTAAATTTTCAAAATTTTGAGCAACGAACTTGATAATTTATTGTTTTTTAATTTTTCAAAAGGTCGGTCCGCAGATAGGCTTGCCAGGGGTAATATTTGAAAATTACGATTGGTTCAAGTTCAGGCTGTAATTATTACTTTATATGGTACAATCTTATCGAGGAAAGTATTCTTAACTGTCGAGATCAATTTCTTCACGTGACTTCACTAAATTTAATTAAACTCCACCACCCTGTCGATGCTACGAAGGGTCGAAATTGATTTGAAATACCAAGTTCTTAAGTCCGAGACCTTTTTGGAATCAAGCCAGTTGACCTTGCTACATTCTATATTTGCATTCTCATCCTCGATTGACCAACGTCTGAAAATTGTTATACTTTTATCTTCGACCTATCGTCTTTGTGAACGTATTAATTAATTATCCAGCTGCCATTATAAATATTCGGTAACAACGGTTCACTAAAATTGTCGGCAAGATGTCGGTCGAACGCTCATTGGAAGGAATTCGTACGTCCTACAATGTTAGTTGCGTTCGACATAGGAGGGATGTTATTCATCGTTGTACCGTGATCGACTATTACGATCACGCCTGTGGGGTTCAACGATCGCGCAATCGTCTTGAACTCACTGAACGTGTTAATGTAGACCCGGATTCCGAACTCTAATCTTTCCTTCAGTCTTCCTCAACCCCCTCCTTTAATTCTCTGTATCTCTTTCTCTCTCTCACTTTCGCTCCTCTTCCATCACATAAATCCCTTTTTTCTCTCAGCTATCCGATCTCACATGTGAACCCGTAGCTACGCGGTATACATAATGTACCTCGCGTTTTACGTCGCGAGCCGAGCATGAAAATGTTATTAATCGTCGTGACGTTTCTCTCGGTTGACACTTACGGGCAACAGCGAGTGACGCGATGATTAATAACGTTTGTCGTACTCACCCTCGACGTGAGTCTAATGATCACAGAGACACCGCGCGTATTCGATCCAACACTCGTCGTGCTGAACAGCGTGCCTTGATGAATATCGCGATAGGTCGATGGCTGCGCTACTATTTCATCTCCGCTGCGAGAATATCGAGTAATCTTGAAAATTGCATTTGATCACGCATTTGCTCTTACGAAGCCGGTCGTGCGATTATCTTTTGGCATAAAAAAAATATTGCATATCGATAAACGATTAATCGACTGGAAATTTATCGATTCAACTGATAAAATCTTGAAACGTATCATTTATATCCAACTAATACCGATTATGAAAATTAACATTCATACTATCGTGTGATAAGATATCATTACGAATGATTAAAAAAATCTCATAGAAATAGTTCAACGGACTTATCAATTTTTATCGTACCCCGGATCGAGAAAATTGCAAGGAAACTTTGGTCGATTATTTCTCTTTCAGAACAAAAAGAATAAAAATTTATCGGCTTAAAACGTCGGCAATTAATTTATAGGCGAATCGTTGAAATAATAAGTCATATAGCGTCGTAAACGTTTTATTTACATCGTCGAGTCATTCGCCGAGATTTATGTGTCACTTCGTTACTATGTCGTCGTTTCCGGATCTCATTGCATCGTGCGTTGTTTTTCTTCGTTTTATTTCTTTTATTTTTTATTTTTGAACGATCCTTGCCAGCTATTACTGCCTCGCATAAAACTCCGAGAGTGTGACGCGTAATCCACGCGACGGTCTACCATTATAACAGTGTAGAGCGTCGCGTGGACGAATAAATACCCCGGTGTACGAAGAATCGACGCGCGCGCGAAAAGGATGTGAGATTATATGGTAGCATGTGTAGGTCAAGGAAGGAATGCAGTTGACAAGGCCGTTTGTGCCGATCGTTTCTGTCTCGGTACCACGGTCTGTTACAACGTTGCTATCCATTTTCATCTCCCGCTAAATCCTAGCTACAAAGTGTTAACGATGTACCATTGTTATACGTTTTTTTTTTAATCACCACCGTAATCGATTTATCGATATCCTTGTTAATTTATTGGAAGAACAAAAATGAAAAGAAAACCGAAAATATTTAGTCCAATTTGGAATGAAAAATTGCAATTGCAATTTAGATAATTCAGTATCCATTTGACTATTATTGAATTCGAAATGATACAAACGATAAAATAATCAAAATTTTACATAAGACAAATTTTATTTAAAAAAAAAGATATTAGTTATAAATTTTCATTCGACGGCATGAACTTACGTGGCTATAAAATTCTGTAATTAATTCGTATCGAACTCTATCCGTACATATGTTATTTTCATTTACCATCGAGTGGAAAACATAATTTCGAGGCCATCCAGCTGCGATATCCGCTGTCCCAGAACGTCAATGGATTGAAGTGAAGATCCATACCGAAGTAAGGATTTAAAGCGTAGTAACTCTCGTAATTTCTCATGAATGGATCGTTGTGATATGTATTGTACTGGCAAACGTTTGGTACGCGAAGAAATTCGCCTCCCGGCCAACGATTGATTATGTTAAAGTCCATTATTCTCTCGATATTATCGCGCAATTCGCGACTTTATTTATACGGATTTTACTTGTACGATTCTCAGTCAAGGTTGACAAATTGATTATTAATGAAGCATTCGCGTCACGCTACGACGATTTTTATTATACATAGAAAAAAGAAACATTTAATTCGATTGATTTCGCATTTTTTAAAGACAGGAAGCATGATTATTATTATTGTTATTATCGTTATTATTATTATTATCATTATTATTGTTAATCTATCATGATAGCATTTGTTTATTGGATAAGATTTATTCGTTATTATGAAATTTATTCAATAGTATTAATTTTGGCACTGTCAAAATGCGACGTCAGTTTAACTTTCATGCTGGAGGATTGTCAAGTAGTAAAATCCTTCATTGGTCAGACGCGCCCCAGCCGAGTTCGCATGTTTACATTCATGACCTGCACTAAAATGTACATCACGGCGCATGTCATTCGCAGCGATCTGAATGTCAACCACTGAAATAATCCCAACAATTTACCCTCGTTCGATCATTATTTCGCTCGAAGCGCAAAAAAAATGTCAATTTTCAGCGACTTATATTTTACTAATTTTTTTAGTTATGCACGTTCCATGGTGAAATTTGTCGGGCGTTCAGATGTCAAACGAACAAATTCCACCAGTATCGGATCACGTGATTAACCGGAACGTCAACGACACCACTTGGTAGAGATGAGAGAGAGCGAGATCAATGATTGCCCCCAGACCGATACACCGTGACGTTTCCCATCGTCGCGACGGCGTGATGCTTCCGTCGTAACGACGACATTGTTGCGATGCATCGCATATCAAAACACAGATCGCACGCGTTCCTTCGTTATCTCTTTTCGCTCAACGGTTGTCTTGACAAATCGTAGAAAGAGAACAAATCTTTATTTTCCCGTCGCGAGAGTCACGCTGCGCAGTTATAAAAAATACAGTTCAATAATTCCTGATAATAACAATAATCGATCAGTAGAACGGTACAAAAAATCACGAATCTATCGAAAGAAAATAAAAACATGATATTAATGGATAAAAAATTGTAAAAATCGTTCAGTTCGAAAATCCTTTTTGGTTTTTTCGTTTTAATTTGTGGAACGTAGACGAAAAACGCGAGTTCGCGGCTCGTCGCGAGTTCGGTCAGAGCCAAACTAGCCGGTGCATGGCCGGGAAACCGCGTGGGTAGATATTTATCCGTAGCGCCCTCTGTCTCGCCTGCCCGCCACCCCATTTACCCTTTGCCCCGCCTCCACCACCTCGTGGTACCACTTCCGCCCACGCTTTCCGCCGACCTCCCGTCCCACTGCCCCGCACGCCACCGAGCTTGCATTTGAGTTCAGTTTTCCTCGGTCGATGTATATATACAAATGCGTCGTTCGTTCATGGATTATAGCTTCGCCAACGAGGGAATCGACAGGGTGGGGGTAAAGCGTTCGACCTGGGTGAACCTCCTGCCAGGGTCTTGACACGAGCTTCCGCGAACTGCGAAAGGTCACCCATCGTATCAAAATCCTCCTCCCTTTAGCCTCCCCACCCCTTTGCCCCGAGCATCCCTCTCATCCACGAGGCAACCCACGCTCGTGTATAAATCTTTCCCTGGATCACTGCCTCGCAAATCTCGCCCGGGGGACGGCTATTGCACTTTCTTTCTTTTTTCCTTTGTTTTATCTTACAATGGATTTCGCGTTGCCAATAATCGTTATCGTCCCTATTGTCGTCGTTTTACGATGGTGGAGTTAATGTAAAGACACGTGAAGAAACTATCGACCATATTCATTTTCAACTTACTTGTTTTTTCTTATACGTCTGACAGGGGTTGGAATGCTTTTAGGGGTTGACGTCAACATATCGACCTTTTAAGAAATAATGACTTTTCGGGGGTGTTATGTAAATCGAAGAATAATCACGACTTTTTCTCAGTTATTGTTTCAATCATATTTTATACGAGAAATGGCGTATTATAAATAAGAAGAAAAAAACAATGAATAATTCTTACCGTCGCTACTACATCGAGAGTCGACCTTTCTCCTTTTCAACTTGAGGTCTTGAAACAAGCTCATGTTGTCTAGCTCACACGGGCTGCTCGTAAGGGTCATAATTCCTGAAAACAGAGAACATAGAAACCCGTTAATAATTTCATCGTTAATATTGGTTTTTGTTTTGTTTTACTCACAGTTTATAAATAATTGAACGAGACGTTAGTAAATTGAAAAGTAGCTTAGATTCGTTACAATTATAGATGTATAAATTCGCAGAATCTCGAACGAGAGCATCGACGATAATAATAGTAATCGAAATAGACGAGAGAATATCAAAGTGTCTCACGAGTATGGATGAGTGAGCGAACGGGGGCTTCGGACTGTCCGAACAAAGCGAGAAAGTAATGATACAATTTCACGTACTGTTGTTACAATGTGCTAGGCTCGCGCTCGTCATTATGACGAATGTATCGTCCGATTCGCTATTAACCTCTCGCTCACCAAGTCGATACGCATAAAACAATTGTCTCTAGGTCTGTTATATATCCACGTGATATAAACGTCAGGCCGGCACGATTTATGGACGAAAGAGAGAGAGAGAGAGGGAGAGAGAGAGAGAGAGAGAGAGAGAGAGAGAGAGAGAACGCACTTCCTTGTGTTAAACGATTTTTTTTTCGTCGCGACCAATACGCAATAGACAAGCTGCGTGGAAAAGAATTCACCATTAGATTGAATATTTTTTATTCCCACTTCTGTTGGAGAATTGGCATACGTATTATCGCACCGTCGATAATCACAGAAGCGAAAAATTCAATTACGGTTACGTTGCAGACAGGACGGAGATTGATATTATGTAAACAAGTAGAAAATGCAGCAAATAGTCAGACGCTATTCTAAGAAAACCGATGAGCTGCAATCGGGTAATGTTATTCTGTATTTAAGTGGAAAAATCTACAAGTGGCCAGATATCTTAATATAGAAAAGTTCGATTCAGTAGTAATCCAGGTCAATAGTCAGGCGAGTGTTAAATACGATTTGAGGTAGCAAATTCCTTCAGTGCTCAGACAACGATAAAACGCGATGTCTCCCTTATTACTGTTAGAAAAAAATCTGCATCTACCGAGAATCCAGTAGAATGCTCAGAAACAAATCTTATAAAGTAAAATGTCCTTAACAACAAAATATCCGAAAAAAATAACCGATTAATTCACAATCGTTTCAAATCGTCTATAAAAATTTCAGAAACAAAAACGAATTACCATAATTTCGCAGTAGAGTGAGCGTCCTACATGCGATAATTACCCCAAAAAATTAAAAAATATCAATTGCAAGGCCGTTAATTAACGACGATTCGACCCTGGCTGAAAACGACGGTCATTTTGCATCATCGAGAACGCATTCGCACGTTCGTGAAACGCTCGATGCTGCAAAATGCATCGGTCGTACATTGCACATGATCGTGCGTCTGCTTCGTAGCACCGACTATAGACGAGCCGCGCTCTGCCTCCAACACACGTGCGAGAGAGCCTCGTCGAGTGTACTGCGCATGCGACTCTCTCGAATTCCCTCTCCATTTCTCGTTTGCCCGACTCTCTCGATTCTCTCCTCCTACTCCACGGTCGTCGTCTGCAGTGTGTTGGCTTTGCTCGACTCGAGCTCGGATACGTGTATACATCTATGTACACATATATATATACAGTCATACAGACATATATATGTGTATATAGAGGTGGTGCATTGGGGTCCTTGCTCCCTGGCGTATGTGGGTCAGCAGTCTCACACACGCCGTCGTTCTCTTGCGTAACATACCCAATGCATGCATGCGCTGCCTCGCCGGCTTATACTCGACGTCGCGACCAACGTCGTCGTCGTCGTCGTCGTTGTCGACGTCGCATACTACGCGGTCCTTTAGCTCAACAGCCGACGATGCAACGTCGTAGCTTCGCGTGTAATAATTATATATAGGATAGCTACTGTGCTATATATGTATATAGATCGAGAGAGAATGAGAGAGAAAGAGAGAGAGAGAGAGAGAGAGAGAGAGAGAGAGAGTGCTTTTGGCTCGATAAATCGTGTCCTGGCTGTTTATTCTGGGGATTTTTCTATTCCCCAAGGGACCGTGTTCTTCATCGTTGAACGATTATTTTCCTCTCGCGAGCCCTTTGTTGACACTTCAATGCAGTTTAGACGGATAAACTGGAGGGCTTTGTTTTTGGTTTATGAGAATATAGGTCGAAGGGTAGTTTTGTTTATTCATACGTGGATCGTCGTAGAACATTTACCTCACTTCTATATTTAACGGTGGGGTACGAGGCGATCCGTGAAACGATATCGAAGGGTCGCGTTTGTGTCGGTTACGGAGGAAATAGTTTCGACGTTGGGAAACTCGTGGTATAAAAGCGATCGGAATGCGACTGCAACCGAACGAGACAACGAAAAATGAGTTGCGCTCGTACGAAAGCGCTCGGACAGTCGGCCAAGCTCGGATCGTTATTCGATGACGCGCATCATCGTCGTCTGAAGAGTATATTTGCGGATTTCGCACTCGTCCAACGACGATTTACGGTACTCGCGAATAGACCTGAGATGGCGTATAAATTTAGCGAGAAATGCGAGACAAGGGCGAGTAATAGATAGAAACTAAAAACACACAGACACACTAATTTTCAGATTTGATAACGATTAAATAATTGAATTAATTTCACAATTTTTTATTTTTTGTTATCATAACAAAATTGTAATTAAAGATTTATCCGACCGAAAATATGCATCGGTATTCGATCAAGTTTTATTTGCTTCTCCAATTTTCCTGATTTTTTTTAACTCGCTTTTATTATTTGTTTTCTGTTTTTTTTTTTGTAAACACGACTGCCCCATAAATCGAGGGGTACGTTGTCCCCTTCGTGTATTGCAACGTGCACGTGAATTATGAACGCTCGAGTAGTGCTTGCATGGCGAACGTGTGGGATATACGGGAGTCTTAATGACCTGAATACGTGCGCGAAGGGCCGCGAGGGAAGATACCTCGGAAGCCCTCGAGTTATAATTAAGGTATTCCGAGCCGACTGGGCATGCACAGGCTCGTCTCGAGCACGTGAAAATGTTAATAAAGACGAGGACGGGACGTGGGAGAGAACGCGGGGGCAAAGACACGTGTAACGATAGAGGAAAGAGGAAAGGAGATAAGGAGAACGAGGAAACGAAGGCAGAAGACCAGACGCTTCAACGGCGAGGAGCGAATCGTCATTTTTTTTTTCTTTACGTCTCGTTTTTTTTCTCTCTTCTTCTGCTTTGTCGTACATTTTTCCTTATCTCAACGTGGCGACCCCCTTGTTCGCTCCACTGTGACACCCTTCCACCTCTCATTGTACACTTCTTCGAACCGATATTTATTCTCTCGACACGACTTATTAAGTCTCGGTCGACGCAGTTTTTATTATTACTTCTTTTTTTTATATCAGAGTTCCTACCCCGATTGAGGTTTTTAAAAAAATTAGTTTCTATTTGAGAGGAGTTAACGATAGAAAATGATTTTTTAACGATCGACACAGTTCTACACAGTGTCATCATATTTGCGTTTGGAGATTAATCGAGCGTGTCCTAAATTTGACTCTCCTTAATTAGTCCTATCGGATTTCTATTTATAAAACAATTACGCAATTCAAGATTTCGAGTTAAACGTTAATTAATTTAGGTATTGAATTTTTCTTCCTGTCTTTTTGATTAAATACTGAATAATTCAAATAAATGAGAATAAATGTCGAATATAACAAATAATTGAATGACGATATTAATGAATCGTAATCGATTAATAAATCACAATTTAATTGATATTTTTATCGGATCAAATCAAATTCATCGAATGAAGAATAATTTCTTTTTTTTTTCAATCAAAATTTTTGCTCGATTTGAGAACAAATTTCATCAAAAATGGACTCTCTCGTGTCTCAAGGAATAATCGATGAATTATTTCGCATACCGGACGTCAAATCGATGTTTATATAGTTACGAACAATTTCTTCTCGCGTGTCTCGGGCCTTCGTCGAATAATTTTACATATAATTTATGTTACAACGTTTACAATTTACCGCCAGCGTGAGGGCTGTCATTGCCGTAAGGAGTTTTAAGTTGTGGGGCCACGAGAGAGCCTCGTTTTTTGTATGTATATACGGCGTATGAAACGGTCCGTGGAACGGTGAAAGTGACTCTCCCACGCTATGACATCCTAGCTTCGCGTCTCTCTAGGTTCCCTTTCCTTCTCGCGTACCTTTTTTTCTTTCTTTTCCTTCGACACTCAGTTGACTGTTTTTTTTTCACCAACACGTCGGACAGTCTTTCTCTTTCGACTACTCTCGCGACTCTTTCTTTCTCTCGCTTTCGTACTCGCGCTATGTATTTTTCGTTTCTTTTTCTTGTACCCCTCCCCCCCCCCCTCTCTCTGTCTTTCTACGTCTGTCGCGCTCGCGACCGTAACTTTCGTTCGACTTCCGCGTTCGCCACGCTCCGACCGTGTCTTCTCTCTTTTGCGCATGCGCCATCCCTCGTATGTTCTCGCTCGCAATAACGAGCATCGCCCGATTCTGAATCTCGTGAAATATTTTTTTCTGTTTTTTTTCCTTCTTTTAGATAAAAATCTTTCCGCGATCGTCCCGGGTGAGATTGTCTTCGAAACGGTTACTTTCTCGTCTCGAAATGTCAACATCCGGTTTAATATCGGCGGAAGTACGATAAAGATATATTTTCGTGAGGAAGTTTTTATTTTTTTTTATTTTATATAATAAAAAACGGAATAAAAATCAGAGCGATAAAATTTTCGTATTTTTATTTTTTAATCGAAGGAATCGTAGTACTTTCGATTTATCGTTAATCGATAAGTCATCGCTGTGAAAGAGAATCGAGACGAATTCAACGCTCGTCGACGCGAGAATAGAGAGGACGAGGAAATTTCATCGTGAGTAGTCGGGTCGTTGAAAAAAGCGTTATGATGTGCTCTGTTACGGTAGGAAGTAGAAATGGCTCGTTCATGCTCGGACGAGAGAGTCTTTTTCTCAAGCACACGTGTAACATACGCAAGGAAGCGGAACCGTCGCTCTGATAAGCTTTCATTTTACAATTTCTCTCACGTATTTTTTGTCTTCTTTTTTTTCATTTCTCACGTGGCAATGAAACGAAAAGTGGCGAACGAACAAAGTCAACGTTTATTTTCCGAGCGTTTTATCGTCATAACAACAACGAGGGAAATAAAAATATTTTTATTGACGATTATATATATATTTTTTAAATAATAATATTTCTTATGCGATAAAGATTATTGAAATTAATCGCGGGAATCGTTATAGTAACGAGATGCAAAATTTATTTGAAAATTGTTCGATAATTAAAAATTTGAAAAATAAACTATTTCGCGTAGAGACGATAATGCGAATGGGAAAAAATTTAGTGTCGAGGATAGAGGTAAAACGTGGATGAAAGTATAACTGTCGAGCAATCGTGCGCCTATTGAGAACGATCTGTCTCGGTTTGTAACTTTTGCTCGCCGTTGGCTTCTCGTACGGAGTTAAACCCAACGGAGCAAACAGGAATAGTGAGAGAGTCCGGGCAGGAGCAAACGCGAGGTACCGTACGTTGAACCTCACCGGCCGAGTGAAAGTTTCTATTATACCACTCTGGCCTTACCTTACTTTTCCTACGGCAAGCTGAGCCGCGTTGTGTCATAAGCTCGCGCGTTGTCCGACGGCGAAGGGGAGGGGGGGCAACGGAGTCTCGACAGCGACGAACGCGAGATCGAGCCGATTCGTTACGCCGTCTCGGAGTTTTTTCACGTCGGAATTTGTTTTTTTTTATTCCTCGGGTTTAATAATCGTGCGTCGATCAGGAAATGGCAAGAAAAACGTACGGTACGAGGCAGAGAAACTTTGATTTTTTTTGTAAACATTGATAAATTTGTCGATACGAAAACAAAATCAGGAAAATTGAAAAGTTCGATAAAAAATGATAAATTAATATCGATTTGTTGATTATTTTTATTATTCAATTTTTAAGGAATGAATTAATTGAATTTTCGAAAAATTGTTCGAAAACAAATGGAAAAGAAAAATTAAAAATTAATTACGTCGATTTTATTCGTTGAATAATTTGTGGCGAATGATATATAAAAAATATTTTTTAAACGTCGGTGCTTGAATTCAATTTTCTCGAGCAACGTTAAATAAAAAACGTTCCGACGAAGTCGTTAAACTTACGAGAGCTGTATCACGCGTCATTTTCGATGTCACTAATTAATGAACGTTTCACCTCTGTGACAAGCCTGAAAATGTATCATTAACCGAGTCCCACGAGTGCAAACGTCGACGAATCTACTCCGACGCGTATGCAATCTTCGTGCGAGAAAAGAAAGGGGGAATGGAGCGACAGATTCGAGAGAGAGAGAGAGAGAGAGAGAGAGAGAGAGAGAGAGAGATGAAGAAAAAAAAGTGGAAAACCTTAACGATCACGATGTTACGTGTGGGATCTCGTGGTGGCCTCGCACTTCTGTAAAGATTTCTATGGGTGTTTACGCAATGAGGGAACTCTCGAGAGAACACGCGGGATGCCCGCAGAATATTTTGTGTTGCCTGTTGTCGACAGTTGTTTGGGTCGTCGTAGCTTCGAATTCATTGAGTAACGAACTTATTTATATCGTCGTTGATTTCACACTAGACAAATAAGCGTAGGCAATGTAGTAACTACGGAAAAATCGATTCAGCCTGCTTTCATTTTTTTCCTAACCGGTTTTATTATTATTTATTTTGTCAGACGTTTCTTAAATGTTTACTTTCATTTTTCAATCAATTTTCTTTTTTCGTCGATATTTCGTTCGATTTTTGTAAAATTCTTTGAAATAAGAAGTAATAACGAGAGAATTAATTATTATAAATATGGTGTTTAACTTTAATTTGATTTTTCTTTTTATCGTACCTAAATGTCGGCCCTGAAGTACACTCATCTTTGTGCACATGTTATCACGTCCCTTATCGCAAACCAAAAAATTAAACGCACGAATCGTCGCGGATTCGTCTTGGGACTGTCGATTTTTTCAGCGACGATATTACGTCCAAGTCCCTGTGTCCCGGTTCGTGCGGTGGGAAGAAATATACGAGGAATCCATAATAATCCAAGTCAAACTCTTCATAACACCTTCGCGTCGAATGAAAATCTGTTCATTTGCTTTTTCGTAATCCACGCAAAGGTCACACCGTATTTTTCGTTTCACACTAATAAAAATAGTTCACTGTATCCGAAAACAAAAACAAAAAAATTTTGCTCGAGTCGCAAATTCAATCAAAACTTAGCCAATTTTGCACCACCAAATTTTTCACACAGTCTTTATTTATTTATTTATTTATTTATTTATTTATTTATTTATTAATCGAACCATTTTCATTTTTCTCATTCACTGTCATCCACGTAAAATCCATTATTCCAAAATTCCACGAGTCGAAACTCAGAAATGCCTCGCAGACGCACTTTTCCTTCGTAAAACGTCTCATCGAGTGCATTACCCTCGATTAATTCCAAAAAACGCACCTCGACTCACTTCGATCAAAAGAATAAAAATAAAAAACAAAGAAAAAACCAAATAAAAACACACTTTATCGCACAATTTTATTGTTTTCGTCTCAACAATAAGATTTTACGTCACGATTCATAAAAGCATCGTAACCGCGATCGGTGCTAATGCAATTATTCCGGATGCACCGGAAACCCGCGAGAAATATCTCGAACCGGAAACGAAAAAACCAAAAATTAAAAAGAAAACTAAAAATAAATAAATTACAAATTCAAAACGTTCTCGAAAGAAAAAGAGAACAAGAAAGAGAAAAGTTTCGTATTGTTTCTCAATAGTAAACGCGCGCACGCGCGTTTAGATTCGTACGTTCCGGGCCAACGAACGTGGTGCGTATGACACGAAAAGTTTGAGCGAGTTTATCGCACGCGTCGAGGCGAACGTACGAAGTGAACGAGGAGGAGCTCTCTCACACCGAGAGCGGGCCTACCAAAAACGATTTTTTGGGGGCAATGGTGGAGAGGATAGCGAGAGACGGGCTATAACAGTTGGTAACGTACGATGAGGATCACCGCGGAGGAGCAGCACGAGCGGCGCGGCTCCCCGATGCGTGGCGGGCGAGAACGCACGGCGGCTTCTCGCCCGCGATGGTGGTGGACGTTTCACGAGTTGGTCGCGAGTTGGTGGTGGTGGTGGTGGTGGTACTAGTGACCTCGATTAAGCGTCGAGAGACCTACTGTATACGTGTTCTCTGCATCAGGCTTTACTTGCTTTGCTACTTCTTACCCCTTCCCCATTACCCCCACCCCTCTCTCTCTCTCACTCATACAAAGCCCCAATGCCAAAAAGTATAGCCGGGGAACCACGAGAGACTCTCTCATATACGTGTGAGAGAGAGAGAGAGAGAGAGAGAGAGAGAAGTTCAGCCTCTCTTGGGCCGCGAAAAAGAGCCAGAACTTTCACTCTCTCGATAGCTTTGAGACTTTTCTCGAGACGGAATCATCGTACGGACAAAGTACTCGTTGTACGAAGGGAAAATAAAAAAAATATAAGTGTTTCATTTTTCTCACTATAGAAAATGAATTTTTATTCAGTTGTTCGGCGCGAGACGATGGCGATGGAGAGAGAACATAATAATAAGAACGAAATACGAGCGAAGCAAAACGAATGCGAATCACCAATTTTTTGAGAGACTTTTTTTGTTTTGTTTCATTTTTTCGGCGCGTTAAATGAATTTTTACGATCTGGGAATGAATGGATGAGAGACGAGTGGCTTCTTTTTTTTCTTCATTTTACCGGAGGCTGGGAAAATTCGCGTTTGCAATTTTTATTCGTGCTCGTTAATACCATTTTTAATATCGTTTTTAATTAACTTTCAACGCAAATTGCTAAATTTCGGTACTTCTCGCTTCATGTTCGCTCTGAGAAATATAAAAAATGAATTACGCAGAGAGAGAGAGAGAGAGAGAGGGATGAGTCGAAGAATTCAAAAGATCGTTCGTGCACCTTAACCTTGAGTTATTACCGATGTTTTGTTCTTGCACGCTCGAACGAGCGACGACGCGCGCGAAGAGTTGTTAAGAAATCGAGAGGCAGAGAATTATTCTTTCCGTTTCGATTTTTTTATCGTTTTTTATTTATATAGATATATATTTTTTTCTTTATATCTCGTCAAGAGTGAGAGGGAAGTGAGAGCTGAATTTTTCGGCTGTTTCACTTTTTAACCGATGCAAAAGAACGTAACGAAAGTCTTCTGGTCGCGGACGACCCGAGACCCGATGAAAGTTCTTCGCGGACCATCGTGTGAGACGCCGAATCGAGGTTGATACGAGAACGAGAGAGACGGTACGAGGCGAGAGGTGGGGGTGGGGGGGGGGGGGAGACGACAAGCCGCGAGAGCCAAAGAATCTCCCCGATGTGCATTAAACGCGTGCTTCGTACGCACGTTAAAGAAGCCAATGCGGTGTCTCGGGACAGGTTTCCTCGAGTGAATTTTCGGACGAAAGTAAAAGTACATTTTACCCGGGTCGACTGCGAAAGTGAGAAGGAAAGAGGGCCTTGCACGAACGAAATTTTATTTTTCTTAATTATTTTTATCTGCCCTTCTTCGCTCGGTGTTTTTCCTCTCAGCGAGACGATCGGACGTAGGTCCGAAAATTCTCGACCGCGAATAAATTGCCATCTGGTTCGATCGAAGCAAGAATAAACGACGATGCGTTCGACAATGAAATAATTATTATTATCCACCCCTCGTTGTCGATCTGCGCGATTAACTTTCACAAAATAATCGGTTTATTATCGTTCGCATTATTATTTCGGCACAATTAAGTAATTTACAAATTATATTATTTCCTCGTTTAATCAATTAATATTTCTTTTTACATATTAATTAAACAAATTGATTTATCAAAAAGTGAAACGATGGAGAATAATTTAATAATATAGAAAACAAAATTATATACAAATAGGTGATTTAAATTTTTCGTTGAATCGTAATTTTGATAATTCGATAGATATTCATCGCTTTCGATGGGTAGATAGGTGTGAGATAGGCTCGTCTAGCCATCGCGGGCGGACCTCACGCGTCTGCGCTACCGACATAAAGAACACGCAGCACGTAATATCCTATACGTGCACGTTGACTATGATATACTTATGCATATATATATATATATATATATATATCTGTACATTTATGTACATAGATAATGTATAATACATGTATAACGTGAAAAAGTGTGTGGGCAGTAAGAGAGGTGCATTCGAACAGCTCGAAGTTCTCTCTTGGTACACGAGGAGTGTAGAGTCGTATATACGAGTACGAACGTGCGATGCGAGTGGTCGGCCATGGCATACTTACTAATGTCAATCACACCGTCGCACCGAGCTCTCGTACGTACGCTTTTGCACCGTTGCCCACACATACTCGTACATCAGGATAGTGCACTCTCGCGAGGCTCTCACACCCACAAACACACACACACAGACACTGGTTTTAACACTTTGCACTCTCGCTTCGAGTACTCGTGGTATACAGATATAGAAACGATGCAGCTGCAGTTGGCGCGAATTGCGAGAGACTTTGCGCATTGACCGTGCAGATCCGATCGAAAGAAAGACGGAGTTATCGTCGCGGACAATAGATATAACCCGGTCTTACCTTTCTCGGACAAGAGGCGAGACTTTACCGATCGAAGAAAGAGTCAGGAATTCGGATTAAAGTTTTATCGTTTACGAAAACGATTTAAATTTTTTTCTCGAAATTAATGAAAAATCGTTATTTTTATTTTGATTATTTGATGATAAATGTACACGGATGAATTATAAATTGTTGCAGATATTTGTTTTTTTATAGTGATAATGAAAAACATCAGTTTTTATAAGATTTGGCAAAAGATTAAAAAATAATTTTGTTTCTATCGTTTAATATCGTATCGAACGTTTATTGTTGTCGAGATTTCTTTTTCGAGGACAGAGATCCGTTCGAAACATCGATGGACAATAGGATTGTTGTTCGTGATGAGAAGTAGCTCGGTTAATGGTCGACAATCGCGAAAGTGCATAGGAATCGCTCATTTTCTCTCGGACTCTCGGGAGCTAGTGGAATAGGTCGCGCGTGGTCAGACACGGGAGATCGTACGCATTCTTCGCGAAGAGGGGCGGAGGGGGGCGCCGCCGAGTCGAGAGTTCGGATCTCGATGACAATGAGAAAGACATTGGGCAAAGGGGGTAATAGAGATGACGGAGGAAAAAAAATGAGGCTCACGAGCGGTGAAAGCGTCGCTTCCGGGTCAAAGCTGAAATGAAACGGCAGAGTGCCTAATAACTGCCGTTATTACCGTTCCTCGACAATATGCTCGGTACGACGGTACTATTATATACTTCGAGACTGTACTTCGAGCGGTTACCGAGTTTATTCTATGCTCGTTGATTGAGATAAGAGACGCAATCTGCGTGCCTCTACGAGCCGTAACGATCCGGAACGCGTGCTCGCACACGTCTGACATTATTCCTTCGTTCATTGTGTTGGTTTGTAACAGGAAAGAGTGTTCTGACTCGATAAACGATCGGTTGATGGATTTTTTTCGAATAAGGGCAGAGGGCATTTGGGTCAGTCTCGATCTTGACGAGAGAAATTTTTTTCTCGAGTAGGAGATCGGTTCGAATCGAGGACTTTGTCAATTATCCTTGGTGTGACGTAGTAAGGGATGAAATTTTTTTTTCCATGACGAATGAGTTTTCGGGTGGGTGAAAGTTGATAGAAATTAGTCGATACTTTTTACAACGAGAATGTATAAAAAATACGAACTGATTCCAATTTTATTCGAGTTTCGTATTTTCATCGAACGTTTTTTTTTCACATGATCGGATACGATACTATGTATAGCCGTTTATTTCTCGATAGTCACGTTCTCGCATTGACACAGAACTTGCACAAACTCTCGGAACAGTTGGCAGTCCGGGAGTAAACAAAACTCTCGGTGGCTCGAACCTCGATTCAAAAACCTCGTGGTCGTCGAAACGGCATGGGCGAGGGCGCGGCAAAAACACGCGAGAGCAATGTCGGAAAAACACATTTCGACGCTCGGACGACGCTAAAACGCGAAGGTTGTGACGACGAAGCTAATGAAATTTCCGTTACGCACCGTGGCGGGTCGTTTCGCTTTACGTCGTTTCGATTCGCGAATCGTGGGGTCGCCAATTTCGAACGCCGACCGTACCGTAGAAATCTATTTCGAGAATCTTTCGAAGCCACGCACGAATCGCCCGAACTCGTGACATTTTTCAACGTTTCCTGGATCAGTTTTTTCTATCGATTTGTTTTTTTTTTTACGTTACGACGATAAGATTACCAATTTTTATAAACTATTGATTTTTTTAAATTATAATTTAATTTATCGAACAATTTTTTTTAATTATAAATTTATTTATCGATTCATTTATTTTTAATATAATTGATGGATTAATCATCGACTCGCTTTTGTTTCGTATCGAAACATTGCAATATTCTTCCATATATCGTCGTCTTTCTCGCGTATCGATTTCCCTACGTAATATCTCGAGTGTACGATCATCAATCATCGTATCTATTCGCAGCTCATATCGTTAAACGTAGAGATAAACCAACGACGCGAAGCATTTGCCCTTACTCGTTAATATCGTGAACGAGAGTGAGAGGATTCCAGCGGTGAGTCCATGATCTTGCTGGAATGTCATCACTGGCTATAGTTTCAGGGGGGAGATTGCGCGCGCCCAGTAATTTGCCTCGTTCGAGGGACATTCGACTGCATTAATGACCGCATAGTTGGATGAATACGACTGTGCCCATAAGCCAATCGGTTCTCGGTTCTTGGTTGAGTTTCCCACAATTATTCGGGCACGAGATACGAGACTCGGTACTTCAACCCTTAAACACTGATTTCCACCCCTATCAAAATATTCTTCTAAATTGGAAGATTTCTTTTGATTTCTAAATTGGAAGTTTGCCTTTGATCTTCAACCAAGAGTAAAGATGTTTCTTCTGAAGATTCAAAATAATAGTCATGAATTTATTTCTATAAATTTGACTAATTAATCGTCGATGACCTTGTCCCGAACGAATATTATTTATCTCGTTAAACAATCAATTTATCGTCGTGTTTTTCATCGTTCCGCCATTATGAAAATTGTAACTCGACGATGGCGTCACTCTAGAATGATCCCTTCCAGAGAGTTTATTGCGTCATGTCTCGACGACCTCGAGGCACGACTGGAACGTCCCAAGAAGCGTTCAAGTTCCCGATTACACTTCGCGATAACGAAGTTTACCGCGAAAGAAGAAAAACGAAGCTTATTATCCTCGAGGCGTATATTCATAAGAGGGAAAAATAAAAATGCGATAATTCGATGTTTTCGTAAACATCCCTTAAAAATAAATCGTCGTATTTTCGAAAACACGAAAAATTGACTGAAAATATTATCGATCAAATATTTTTGTCTCGATTTTTCCAACGATATTGAGATAACTAACGATCGATGATCTTGATACTTTCGACTTTATGAAGAACCTCGAAACTCGCTAGCCATTATCGTAAACTTTAACATCGAATCGTCTAATCGGACGTTAAACGGCGGAGGTTAAAGAGACGATTAAAATTTATGACACGAGAAAACTCGAATACATTAAATAGTTCTAATTAAATTGGAATATCGATGCGAGAAGTAAATTAACGTAACGTAAGGACCTTGTTTTTCCTTTTTAATTCTCGATACATCGTAAAAATAATCAAGATATATTTTCCATCTTGATCATTTTGAACTTGACCTCTGACCATAGGAACGACAAATTATTCGAACGATTCACCAAATTTCCGAATAAAACGGAAATTAATACAATATTTAGCATTCTCGTCAAAAAAAAGAAATAAAAACGAAGAAAAAAAAATTTCCGATTCGTCCTCTCGATAATGTAGGAAGAGCCTCGACATTCGATGGCCATCAAACACGAAGCGTCGAAAAGCAGTTCGCGCGAATCCCGTTTTTGGTCTCACTTTCACTCTTCGAGCGTTCGCTCGGGTGAAAAAAATACAAGCGAGAACCAAGAGAGAGAGAGAGAGAGAGAAAAAATAAAAAAAATTTCGAGGATATTCGCGAAGGCCGACGAGGAGAACTTCTCCCAGCGACTCTTACGTATATCTTCCTGTAATACAAGCGCGCTTTTGAACAGCTCGGCATCGACAAACGCGGCATTGAAATCTCCGAAAGTCCCTCGCGCCGCGAGATCCACAGGAGTTCGCGCGTTCGCGAACACGCTCACGAAATTCGAAACCTCCTCCTTCGCAATTCGACAGGACTCTATAAAAATCCTCCAAAAATTTCGCGAAGGAAGAGTAAATTTTAAAAATAAATTAAAAAGAAACGAACGTCAAATTACTTACGACGAGCCAAGAACATCCTCGATCATAAAATTCGGTTCATCCGACAACTTAGGCCCCTTAAAGATATCACATTTCCACACGAGAGTTCCTTAATACGTCACTATTGATTAAAAAGCGAATTTTATTCTCGTTCGCATTTCGATAAAAAAAAAACCAGAAAACACAAAACTAATCACTGCAAATATCTTCTTTACTTCCGATATTCGACACTTCTTTCCACATTCGTCTTAATTTAGCCTCGATCAATTCACAGGCTAAAAAAATAAATTTTCATATTTTAAAAAAAAAAAAAAAAAATATCCAAATTCCAAATAGTCAGTTCGTTCAGTCACCATTCATTACAATTCCTCTTATAAAAAAAAACATCAACAATTTCCCAGCACTAATATCACTTTCTCCGGAACAAATACAGATCCATGGACGAACAATTGAAACGAAAATTCAATTCTTCACCTCGTCGTGATTTTTTCTTAAATTAAGCATATTCACCGATACGAAAATAAAAGCGTTCGAACGTCGAGTAAACATGCGAGGCGTTTCGTGGCAATGCGCGAGGTTCTCTATGCACTTCTGCGTCGGATATGGCCGCGTGGGGTCGTCGTCTTGGGCGTCGCGACGCGTCGCGAAAGTACGACATGCACACACACACACGCGCACCTATATACATACCTATATACATGTATACAGTATAGCCATATATTATATATATATATCGTATATATATACATTATAGCTATATATATATATATATATATATATGTGTGTGTGTATATGCACTCGAAGTAAATAAGTGTCGGTGTGCTATAATGCGATATGTTCGAGCAGTGCGTTAGAACGAGCTTAGCCGAACGCCGACGACGAGCAAAAAGAAGACGAGAGTGGGCCGAGTGCGCGGCCGCGCGCGCGCATCATATCGTCGTACGTCGCGATTTTCTAAGCGCGTGGTGTGCGCCGAGCGTTCTCTAGCACACACTGACGTTCTTCGAACCGCGTTAGAGATAGTGAGAGAGACTCGATGCCAGAGTGGACTGCAGTTGCATTTTCTATAGCACTTGCGCTTTACCCCGTTCCTAGGGGCCTTCGTAAAAGATCATCGTTCGGCGCATGCGCACTCTCGACTATACCTTTTTTATCCCTCTCTCACTCATTCACTCACTCACTCTCACTCTTTCTATTTTTTTTTCTATTCGGCATTAGAACGATGCGTGAGGATAAAAACGTATCACGCACGTGGTGTAATACGCTCCGTCCTATTATATGCGTGAATCACGTACATATAACTATGTTATTATATCGACCTGCGTATATATATATATATATTTTTTTTTTTCATGTGTGTGTGTATCTTTGGGCGAATACGTGCGCAATGTCGTGATTAGCCGAGTAAGATATATTTATAGTACGAGAGATTGGCATAGGTCGCGACAGTCTGGTTTTGTACTTTATCACTCGATATACGTATGTGTATATACTTCGAGGCTCTTCATCCGTCTACATCGATCCGAGTGTCTCGAATTCGTATCGATCTCCATTATTGAACGATAGTGGATCGAGTCTGATGAAAAAAGATAATGGTGTGGGGGGGATTTATTGAAAAAATTGAAAATTTAATTAAATTTTTTAATTAAGAACGAGGTTCGAAGATATTTAATTTACTTCGATGTTGAGATTGGTCGTGATGAATAAATTTTGAAAAAAAATTCAAATTTTTTCTAATTTCTTTATTTTTGAGTTATTTGCCATTTGGCAATTGTTGAAATCGAGCCAGGATCTTTTTCTTTCTCTCTCTCTCTTTCTCTTGTTACAAACATGGAGCACGTTTATATTATAATGCCCAATGATTTATGTGTTTATGTATCAACGTTGGACTATATTTGTCTCTGGCGAATTCCGCAACGATGTACGACTAGAAAAGTCGAGTCTGCTTTATTCTTGCCACTGTTTCGTCCCGACAGCATGCGGCTCTTTCTTCATCCTCTCGCGAGTCCACGAGACTCTTTGTTCAACGTGTGTACGCGAAGAGTATCGTACATCGGGCAAATATCCCGCGCGACGTGATACGTGAGAGTATAGAGAATCGTTCATCCTGAATTTCGCAAGATTTCGCGAGGATCGTAACGCTCCGCGGGAGCTCGGCGACGACCCCCTGCCAGGACGATCGACAAATCGGTGTTCATGGGATCGCCGCGAGAATATCTTTGTCCGTGTTCTGTTTAAAAAAAAATCTCAATAAAAACAAACGATACAACAATAATTATTGAAATTTTTGATTAAAAAATTAAAAAATAACTTCAAAATTAATTTTCTCTCGTTTGGTCTAAAATTGAGTTAAGATTTTTTTGAAAAAACCCTCCACATCGAATCGTTTCAATGTATCCTTTCTCAAAACAATTTCTGGTTCGCACAGAAAAAAAAATCAAGATTAATAATTTGCTTAGTAAATTTTGGTTTGTTTACATTTTTTTTAAATTCAGAGAGACAGTCGTTCGCGAAATTTTTGATTCTTCGCATCCGGACGATCGCGAGTCGCGCCCGCGATGTTTTTGCCATCGATGCGAAAAATCAGCCGAGAAGACCTCGACATTCGCGATTGATTGACGGACCGTCTCGGTTCTCGATTCGTTATATTTCTCGTGTTTTTAATCGCGTATCCTCTTGTCGGTGGCAGTACGAGCTACAAGTTTGTCGCATGATTGTCACACGAGAGCTTTAGTAGCCCGCGATTCGAGAGAGAGAGATAGAGAGAAAGAGACAGAGAACTTCGACTCGCGCGGCCTAGACGCCCCGAGACGCGCTTCGGTATTTATAGCGTTCGAGCGAGTTTCTCGATTTTCTAGTTGACCTAGGGATATCCCCACGCCTTCGTCTTTGCAGCGCGAAGATCATTCGATTTCGTCAGTATCGTTGGTTGTATTACACACACACACACACACACACTTATATATAAATATATATTTGTTTAATCGTCAATGTCGCCCGTGTGCGTACGTGCGTGTGATCTTGCGCTCCGCGGACTCGAATAGTGAGTGAGAGAGTGAGAGAAATACCTTGAACCGATTCTCATTGTCGGATATAAATTTCAAACGCCTAAGAGCCGCCTAGACTGTGACACTCGAAGGAATTTGCAGTAATAATAACGGCCGAGTAAAGTACCTCGGTCTTATCCCAACCCAGAAAATCTTGCTGTTATTTATACACGATTTGAAATTCATTTGAGTTTCGGCCGATTTTACTATGCGACCTTCCCCTCGATCATCCGGAAAAATTATGAACTTCGATCAAAATCGCGACCTTCTTGTTGAATCGTAAAAAAAAAAAAAAAAAAAAAAAAGAATTAAAATGTCCACGATGTCGAAATATTTATCGAAATGAATTAATCTACGTGATAAATAAATAATACGGCCGTCAAACGGTGATAAAACTTTTATCGTCTACGAACGAGAGAAAAAAAGGAAACGATGACCTTGAAATTTGACCGGGTGTTTTTCGTTTTTTTTTTGTTTCTTTATTTTTCGTATTCACGTAATCGGTACGACAGTGAACTTGGAGGTTTTTTTTTAAGTCGTGAACGACGCTACCGTTCGCGAGGCTCGTTTCGAGTTGAGGGAGGTGAAACTCGCAGAAAACTACTTCCGTATTTAAATGAGATTTGACGACGCTCGCTGATTCGTGATGTTTTTTTTTTTTTTTTTTTTTTTTTTTTTTTTTTTTTTTTTTTTTACGAGAATACTCTCGTCGCGCTATCGAAATTTTTCATTGATAGAAGCGCGATAACCGCTGACCATAAATAGCTTCCTGGGAACTCGTATAAATTGTCGGATGAAGCAACGAAGTCGGTGTATTTTTTTTTATTCAATGTAAAAATGTTTTTTTTTCCTTCTTTCTTATTTATTTATCTTTCGGATTTTCGAAACTCGGCTACCGCGTTCTCGGCTCCTACACGCTCGTCCTTCACGAAAAACCGCCTCGTCGTGTGCTCGACGAATTCTCGACATATTTATCGAAATGTATATCGATAAGGAAGCCTAATAAGCGGCGAGAAGAATCGTCCCGAGACGACCTAGACCTTTAGCTGTGTCGATCATCAACGCCACGTGGACCATCGGGTCGACAGATTTTATTTTAAAATTCGTGTGTCGGCGGAACACGATGCTGAGAGACGAAGAAGAGGTAAAATTTCGTCGAACGATTTGCATCCCATCCACGGCCTTGTCGCGATACTACGACACCAATTTTTCGTGTGTACAGAATACCCGCGAGATCACGAGGACGACCGGATCAACGCGAGCCACGGCCAATTTTTACCCTCATACTTGTGAAACAGACGTGTATATGAAAAATATTGAGATTCGTGCGGCAACGATTGACACGTTGAATCTAATTTGAATAAAACAAAAAACAATTGTATCGATGTTTTTTGAAAAATACAAAAAATAATAATAATAAAAATTATTGATGCTTTCTTTTTTCAATCATTGTTTTCATTTTTAATATTGTATTATTTCAGATTAAAAATTGTAGACAGTGCTGAAATTATAAACTTTTTCTATCTAAATGAATTAATCGAAAAATTGTCACGATCGATAATCATAATTAATGATTATTAATAATTATCGTTATCATCGATTACAATAATTACGTTTCAATTCGTAGGCATATCAATTTTCGCAATAATCAATTGATTTTTTTTCTAATCGATTATCGATAACAATTCTTAATTTCGATCGATCCAATCGTATATTCCCTAAACAATTCTTCACCGAAGGACTTACCCTGATGAACGTCCGTATCCATCCCGATCGTCAATGACGCTTTGACGAGTCGATTATTATTACATTCACTTTCACAAAATTCAACTCGTATATTTATCTTTATATTTTTACTTCTCGTTTCTTTGTATCTCCTCTCTCTGTGATCGCTCTCCTCTCGGGTTATTCGTCGAGCGGACGAGAGAAATAATCATTGGAACGAGAGAGAGAGGGGGGAGAGTGTGTGAGAGAAAGAGAGAGAGAGAGAGAGAGAGATAAAAACGAGAAACGCCCACGAAGCACGTGGGCCCGACTATAAGAATCTTCTTCGTTTTTTTTTTTTTTTTTTTTTTGTAAATATTCCTTATTCCCTCTTCCTTCGATACAAAAGTGGGTTATCCTTTGTTTCCCAGCGGTAAACGCAACTGTTCCCAGCGTGCGTGGCGTCTTTTCCACCTCCGCATCGTTCGTTCGCTTCAACCCCCTCCCTCTTTTTCCACCACCCTTGGACTTTGGCGCTTCGTCTCCTCGTTTCCGTTTCGTCTTTCCGGTTTTTTTTTCGACGTCACGTGTCGACTAACGGTTTATCTCGTGGCAGTCATACGGAGATCCTCGTACAATTCTTCCTCCTCCTCTCTTTCCCATTCATTCGCTCTCAGCTGAGATCGGCGCGACGAACCACGCGAATTTCTCGTTTCGCGTTACACTTTTTTTTTACTTTGTTTGTTTTTCTTTTCTTCCGACGATTTCCTCCTAACGCACTCTCGAACGACGAATTATTCACCAGAATTATTTTTATCCCCGAAAAATCCAATATTTTTCGTTTTATCGATGATTTGCTTTTTTTTTATAATTCCATTATTCAACAGGTTGAATTCGCGTTCGGTTCGGACGGAAATGTCGCGAGTGACACGTCGATGTCACGCACGCCCATGCACTCGGTCCATTCGACGTTCGATCTTTGTGCCAGTTGCTCTTCTTTGAGGTTATGTTTGTGTTTTTTCCCTCTCTCTCTCTCTTTTTTTCTTCTTTCTTTCAAACCTCGCACGTCCGGTGACACCGGCGAGTGAACCAAAATGGTCGTCGACCGGTTGCGCAATCGAATCCTTTACACTGACGTTTTTTTTCTTCTCGCAATTCGTTTTTGGCCCAGAAGTCGCCAACGATTTTCAATAAATACGAGAGGACAAAAAGAAAATGGTATTTAATATCCCTTCCGTCACGACGTCCTCGTCGATCTCACGGGGACTCGATACGAATCGGTCGAAAAATCGACCGAATAAATTCACTTCGAGTAAATTTCGATGAAATTTTGCACCATTAAAAAATTATCTCTATTATTATTGTTGTTATTATTATTATTACTATTGTTTAATTCACGTCTCGCGATTATTTTGATTTTTAAATGCTTTTTCGTTCGACGCGTTCCTTCGTTATTTATCTTTATTCGTGCATTGTTTGTTTCATTTCTTAATTACAAAAAACAACAAAATAATAATAATAATAAAATAATTAACATATCGTGCACCATTGTACGAAGGCTGGATCGAACTTGCAATATAATCGACGTATGTCCTTCCAGTGGGCGATCGGACTTTTATGACGTGGCAGTGAGCGAGCCTCGATGTCGATGTCCTTGTGGTACAACACCGGAGGTGTGCAAGACACGATATAGGGGGACGTTCACTGGAACGGGCCGTTTACTCTATTCCCAATGATAGGCCTCGCACTTTCTGCCTCTGATTCACTCTCGACGAATTTACTTTTTTTTCACCACTTTTATTTTTTATTTTATTTTTTCTTGCCTCGAGGAGAAAAGCGGTGTGAAAAAAAATACGCACAAACGATATGGAAAACGTAACGATAATTCGGCCTCGCGCGGAGATAACGCGAGATCTCGATGAATTGGAAAAATCACAGTAAAAGATATTTTCTTTTTCTTTGTTTTTTGTTGTCTTTAATATTCTTCGATGCAGAAGTCGTAGTAAAAAAAAAGAAAATGCTGACGGCAGTGAGCTGGCAGTGCTCGTACGTAGATCAAAGAAATGAGATTCTTATCGTCATCAGGTCTTGCTTCTCTATTTTTGTTATTTATTCGTTATTATTGTTTTTGTTTTGTTTTTTTGTTTATCTTCTCTCTCGAAGTCTTCAGTCTCATTCGATAAAATTCCATTCGTTTCAGCCTCCGCGAATTTCTCGATCCAATCTCTCAGGAACATTGACTCGTTATCTTTTTTTTCTTATTTTTTTTAATTAACGCAACTGCGATTAACGCATAGGACGGACTTCCTTTCGTCGTTTAATCGCGAAAAGTCAGTTGCGAGTTTATCCTCGTGTGTTTATTTTTGGTTGTAAACAATTTTTTATAAACAGTCGTACAAAAAAAGAATCGATCAAACGTTGGTAAAACGTTCGAAAAAATGGCACTTCCGGTACACGAGAATTCCAAACAGAAACACTAGTCTTCATCGATTTTGCAGGATCACACTTCTTCAATTATCCGACTCGGGAAAATTATCACCACCTCGTTAGCTTCCAATTAACGAGAATTAATTTTCGTTATTAAAATTTAACGAAATTAAAATTTTGTAAAAATTATTCACAATAAAAAATGCAAAAAAAAAAGAATTCGAACCGAATATCTTTCACATCGGTCTCTTACTTTCCAGTTCGAATGTTTTTTTAAAAATATTTCTGCCCCAAGTCCGTCTCGTCGACATTCCTTCTTAATCCTGTCCTCGAACTTGAGCGAAATTACGAATTTATTTTACCCGCGTTATTCCAAGTAACGAGGGAGCAATTCGGGCGGTTTGTCGTGTCAGTGACGATTTAAAAATTGTCACGACATCGATATCGATGCCTCTGGCGTCGAATTGTCGCTAATGCGCGTTTGTGACGTCACTCGTTCCGTCTCCCTCTCTCTGTCGCTCTCTCGCTCTCCAGCATCGAACAATTTTCGGGACGAAGGTGTGCGCGTACGCCGGTTGATTGCTTCTCCACCACCACCCCCCCCCCCCCCCTCCCCACTTCCGCGCTTCTCGGGTTAAGGTGGGTCGTCCGTCGTTCTCTCGCCACGTGCGCCTCGTACGCGAATCCGTCTCCCTCCACCTCTCTTTTTTTCCCTTCTACTCTCTTATTCGATTTGCTTCATCCCCTAACAAACACCCCTTGTGATTTTTTCTCTTTTAATCCTCTTCAAAGGAAAATCAACCCCGCGCGTTGTTAAAAGTCGTTGTCTTGTTGGTTTATTCCTCGATCTCGTCCACATCCGGTTATCTACAATTTTCAATTGATTTCGAACGAGAATAAATTTCGAGAAAAATAATGGTAAATGGAGATTATTTATTTCGTTGAAAATTGTGTTTTCGTTTGTTCGAAGACGGGAGAATTGTTGTTCGTTCGCGGATGTTTTGGAAACAAAAAAAAAACTGGTCGATCGAAAACGTGTACGACGTATACCGGAGAGTCGTCGTGGTGCGGTTACAGAGTTCGCTTCGACAAAGTAGGGCGACGACTGGGACAGCGGCCACGGGCAACTCGCGGCACCGTCGAGGGATACCCCGGCACTCGGCTGCACACGCGGGCGAGAGAGATCCGTTGCCGTTGGTGTTGGTGCCAACGTCGTGGAAGTGGAAAACGCGCGCGCGAGTTTGCCCTCCTCGACGTCGTCGTCGTCGTCGTCGTCGTCGTCGTCGTCGTCGTCGTCGTCGCTCGATGCAACCAACGACTCTCGCGTGCACTTTGCGTTGTTGCAGTTTGCCTAGCGAGTAGGTACTCTCTCTCTCTCTCTCTCTGGGTCTCTAGTTCTCCAACACTCTTCAATTTCTGTTATATATGCGAGTTTGCACTACGATCTACGAGACTCTCTAGCTCGGCCCCGTCGAGCGCCGCTCGTTCTCCAGTAGGGGGCAATCGCGATAGGCCGGGGCTGTGTAGACTAATGCCGCGACTCTCGCGCTCGTAGCGCATATACGCGCCGATTCGCGAGCGAGAGTCCACTCACGGCGCGGCCTATAGTGCCGGACCGCTAGAAATTACCTCGTCGTACGAATGTAGGCGATCTAATGTAGGCACTTTGAGATCGGAAAATAGACGGCCCGCTGGCCCACCCGCACTCTCGACTCGACGTACTCGCAATCGCGGATACGTAAAAACGCGCGTGGGATCGGACGAGGAGAAACGAACTCGTTACGACGTTTTTCACCAGTTTTACGAGAGGCGAGGATTTTTTCTTTGGCACTTTGGGAATAGCTTGATACTTGTTTTTAAATGAATGGTGGACTTGTTTTTTTGTTTTTCCTTTTTTGAGGGGGGGGGGGGGGGCAGGGGTGTCAGTTTATATTTTTCTTTCGAACGCCGTTGGTGTTTTCTTTTTATTGGTAAATAAATGTTTTCACGTATTTTTCGTATGATTTCGTACGAATAAAAATCGTTGGATTTGTTTCTATGTAATATTTATAATATTAATATTTTATATAATATTATTTTATTTTTCAATTAACTTTTCATCTCATACTATTTTAGGAATTTGAAAAATTGTCGAAATTTGGAGAATACGATCGTCACGGTGAGAGGAGGATGACTCGATATTTGTCCAACACCGACAGCACCGACAGCCAAAGCTAGATTACCTTAGAGAAAAAAAAAACATTTATGAACGGTAGAAATGATTAAAAAATAAATAAAAATAACACGCCTCGTCATCCTCGTCGTCTTCGTCAGCCGGTCTAACTCTCCTCGCGGGATGTTCACGCGCTACTTGTCTTCGCTTTAGACACGATCGAACGATTTTTCAGGACACTCGTTATAACTTAATCTCCGACACGTTTTCACCCCTCGTACCCATCGCTTCCTACTCGACGAAGATTCACAACCATTCGTCTCTCGAAAGAGACAAACGAAATTGACACGACAACGTAGAATGATTTATAAATTTGCAAAATTCGCAACGTCTGAAAAAAAAAAGATTAAACTCTCGACGACAATGCCGTCCGTTCGAGCTTAACTTCGCCGCAGTGTCGAGTACAAAAACGCAGTCAATCGCGTGTTCGATTTGACTAAATCATCATCGAGTCGACTCTTCACCCGCGAGAAGAGAAAGTTTCGGGTCAGGACAGTTGGACCGAGGATTATTGCTTTTCTCTCTCTTCCCATTTTCTACCAACCCCTCCCCCTTCATCGCCACTCCACTAGTTCTTTAGCCATAATCATCTCGCGGACTAACAACGAGATAGAAAAGAAAGGAAAAAGAATTGCGTTCCCTACGGTCTAGGCCAACGGAGATGACGCTGTTCGATAACCGAAAAACTTTCTCTCCTCTTCGCGTACCGATTGCCGCGTGTGCCTATGGAGGAAGCCACGCGGCGCTCTAGCACAATAACGGGCATCGGCCTGGGCATAAGAGCAGCGCCGATACCCCGGAATAGCCCGGAGGTGCGCCGTGGCCCCGTCTCCACACGGTGGTGAACGAGCGCGACTGGCTTGTTTATTTCAAAGCAAACAATTTAGTTTCTAAGCTCATCGCGACCGAGGGGTGGGAAAAGGGGGAAGGACTTGGTTCGATTTGACTCTGCAAAATTTGATTGTTCGATCGGATAAAGTAGGAGGAAATTAGGCGGAGTCGATTTATGAGAATGTCATGACACTCTGATCGAAAATAAATCGAAATTATTATTTCCCGATGATTTGAAATTCTTCGTGAATGATCGATCTGAAGAAATGTCGGGTAAGAGATTGGGAAATTAATTCTTTCGATGGATTCGTCGTTTGAAAATATGAGGATAATGGTAATAATAATTATTGTTGTTATGGATTATTGTTATTATTATTTTATAAATAACGATAATAAATTTATTATTATTATTGTTAATTTTATTTATCGACTATATTAATCGATTAATTCTTGACGAAATTTTCCTCGAACAATTATGACGAATATATGAGCTTTGCGTTTGATTTTTTCGAAACGAGTACAAGAAAGCCCCAAGGGGTAACGGTAGCGAAGGGCGCGCGAGGCAAGAACGCTCTACGACCTTTGGAAATCGTGAAACACTTCCGTCATATTCGAGGTCAGCCACGATCGCGTAACGCAGGGAGAGGATTCGGGTGAGCGAGGAATGCGGAAAGCGATCGCGTCGAATCAGGAAGAGCGTTAGGTATACGTTTAAACGTTCAGCCCGCGATCGAACGGGGCGTCTGAGTCATCAGGATTTATGATCGTCGATAATCTCAGGGTTTATCAGTCGTTTCGTATCCTGCTAAACGGTTCCATTACGTCCCAAGGAATCAATCGATCGATCATCGATCTCGTTTCGATTTCATGAAAATATTAAAATCAAACATTGAAAAGAAAATTGGACCTTAATTTGAAAATAAATCAAGGTCGACCTGATTAAAAATCTGCCATTCTTAAATTTAAAAAAATCCAATTATTTTATAATTAATCCGAAATCATTGTTAGAATAATTACAAATAACAATTCAATTTATCAACACGTCATCTTACCGTTTCAAGATCAACGCTACGCTCGGCTCGACGGTCGTTCGATAAAATAATTAAGTTCAGACCTTCTTAACGACATATCGCAAAAAAAGCAAAAAAAAAGGAACAGTTGACTCCTCGCTGTATCTCGTCCTGTCTCTCATCGCGAAGAGACCTCCTTGAATCCGCGGTGCGAAAGGACGAGGCCTATCGAGTGTTCTTGGTTCGCGTCGATTTAAATCGAAGAGGGAAGGACGTACGCTCGGTCGTACTACACCTCGAGCAAGAAACGAGTAGTCGCTACGACAAGGAGGTTGGCTATCTCGCGATGCTTCGTATCGTATAGTCGCAAGGATCTTCTCCGTCCGTAGTCGCCCTGACCTCAAATCTTGCTGCGAGCACCGGCTGCGAAGAGCCGGCTTTTTTGCCTCGTCGTATGTTTTTTTTTCTTTTTTTCTTCTTTCATTTTTTCTTTTTGTCTCCATCACCGATTAATCGCGAGAGAACTTCGCACGAGAAATAATACGAACCTGAATAGATTTCTTAACGCGCATGCGCGTACGTTAAACGCCGTTGTTCCGTACACCTTCGTGCGCGATTATAAACTCTCCTCTCGCTTTTGTACCGCGCGTTGACTTTACGACGTTTCTGGCTTCGAGCCCTCGATGTTATATACGTTACGGGCAAGGATCGTTGGCGAGTGAGAAAAACGAACGTGCCGCGGCCTCTAGTCCTGAGAAAATTAATGGCCAGGCTCGATCTCTTGGCGTTGGAGTTCTCTCTCTCTCTCTCTCTCTTTCTCTCTTTTTTTCTCTGTTTCTCTCGGTACACTTTCGATACTCGCGGAGGTCTAACTCCTCGAGTGTTAAATATATATGAGAGGCATTAGAATTAGCTCCGACATCCCGACGAGACTTTATCGATGTATTACATTGACGTCGCGGAGATATAATACGCTAACGAGAAAACGTTTACTAACGATACATCGTTAATGAGGAGACTGTGATTAATACCATTTTATCTCTTATCTAGTATTTTTTGTTTCTATTCGTCGGAAACGACGAGGCGAATATTCTGATAAAAATCAACGTAGAAAGATTTTTATCAAATTACAAAATTTTATTTCAATTTTTCTTATTTCTATTAATTTTAGTTTTTATGTTTATTGTGTATTGTTTTTTTTAATAATCGATAATTAAGATCGATATAACAATTGGTTTGTAATTTTAAAAAAAATAGGTTAATTCAATTTTTAGTTTTACTATTTTTTCTAATTGTGAATATTCGTTCGGTTTGACTTTTTTTTTAATCGATGATTAGGGGTTGATACGACAATTTACATTGTAATATATTATTGCCAGCTAAGAGTTCACGGAGTTCATCGACGTTTCGTCGTTGAATCTAATGCGAGAGCAAACGAGGTGAATTGCGAATGGACTCGATCGGCTGGTTATGGACTGGAGCTCGTCACAGACAAGTAAAGCGACGATCGGTCTTGGACGGGGGGAATGGAGGGGAGGGGTGTAGGGTCGCTTCGTTTGAACGCATATCCGGGTCGTCTATTGTTTGTCGCAGGATTAGATGACCGCACTACTCTCCGCATAGAGATAGGGAACAGCCTATTTCCGTCCGCGATGCGAATAACGTGAGAGAACGCTCTCTGGGCTCGCGTTATTCTCTCTCTCTCTCTCTCTATCTATCTATCTCTCTTTATCTCTCACCCCCCCCCCCCCCCCTCTCTGTCTCTCTCTCTCTCTTTTGCTCTCTCGCCATCGCAGCTGTATTTGCCTAATATTCTAACGAAACACGTAGGTACACCTTTTTACCCATCTCGTTTCATCGACCCCCACTCTAGATAGAACAATTTTCAAGCCATTTTTATTACGGCCTCGATCTTCATTCCCGTTCAAAGATTTTTCAATCAGAAATAAATCAACGCGTTTCTAACGTTTTGATTTCGTTAAACAATTTTTTTTTCCATTCTACCAGTTTACCAATTACGACCACTAATTATCGACAAGTTTTATATAATTTGATTAAATTTAATAAAATTTCTCAAAATCACAAATATAAAGAAATTTGGATTTACCTTCGTCAGAAAAATTCTTTAAAAAAAAAACGATAAAAAATGGATCATTCGTTTTTTTTTATTAAGTTCCGCAACCAGAACACCCAAGCTACGATAATAACCTCCTAGGTACATATATTCATCTACATATATACCTCTATATATATACACACATATATAAACGAAAGATCTTCGCCACGCGTTCGTGAGTATCACGCTCGGTTAAAGTTGGTCGTAATGCTCCCCCCCACCTCCCTTCACCCCTCTTCGCCATCACAGCATCCCTCTTCAACATCTTCGTCTTGCGACTAATACGACCTCGTCGTGGTGTTCATGGTTTGATGAGCGCACCGCGAGCGCGTCTCATCTGGATTGTTACCCGATGGCGGGTAGTAAAACTCGTTGATCCAACCGTGGCGAACGTTCGTCTCGACGAAAGGAGTCGCGCGGCAGTAGCGTGGAAGAAGCAAAAGTGGTATAGAGAGTGAGAGAAGAGAGTAAGAGAGGGCAGAGTGGCGAGGGGGTGGAGCGCGACGAGTCGAAAGAGTGGGGGTAGTGAACTCGAGACGCGTAAGGCTCACCTCCCCCTCCACCACGCGCGACTACCGCGCACCGTTTTATTCGCGCCCCCGCCACTAGGTGGATACCGCAAGCCCCACTGACTCACAGAACTACTTTCCCTTCTTTCCTCGCGTGCGTCTTGATCGCGTACCACTGTATGCGTGTGTGTGTGCGTACGGTTCGCCGTTATCCAAGCCGATCCGCTGGTTGAGCCCAGAAGAGGTCTCATCGTCTCTCGCCGCTCTTCGTTCTCGTCTTCGTCCTCTTGGTCGTTGACGTCGACGTCGCCGAGAGTGAAACCCCATCATGGGCTACGGGAACTTTCCGTTACGCGATGAGCATGCACACGTGCTTGCGTGAAACGAAAGAGAATGAGAAGAGGAATGGCGGGAGGGGGTAGGCAGAGAGGAAGAAGAGAGGAGATTTAGGAAGGGGCGAGAAAGAAGAGAGGGGATATCGAAAAGGAAAACAAAGTTTTAACGCAATTTTTCTTAATGTTTTCAAAGCCCAAGCGTTACGTAAAATATCGAGGTTGGTATCGATTTGTATTTTTCCATCAGGGGCGAACCGATTTCTCTTGCTCGATTCGTTATCAATGTTTGTAAATTATTTTCACCGAGTGGCACGTAACGACAATGATGGGAGAAAAATTTGATGTCGAGGTCGTTGAATTTTCATCGAACGTTTCGCGTCAAATGTCAATGACTTTTTGCGAATTTTTCTTGGCGACTTGTCGCTAGGGGTTTTTTTTTCGAGCTTGAGGAAGTACGAGGTCTCGATGGAGACACGATGGTGGACATACTGATAGGAAAGCGGGGCGAGATTTAAAATTGTCGCGTACAGGTATAGGGTTCGACGGTCGTTAACGCTCGACGATACTCGCGACACCGGTTGATCTCGCGACGAGTCAGTCCCGCTCCAGGCTTTTATGCACCTACGACACTATCTCGACTTTAACGACAATTTTTACGACGTTCTTTCGCAGTTATAGGAAGACCAAGAACGTTCATAATCAATAAATATTTATTTAAAAATATAAAAATGAAAAGAATAAATATATAAATATATTTCTTTTTATTATAAAATATAAGTATAATAAAAATATGATTAGATTTTAAGTAAAAAATGTATATAAAAATAAAAATAAAAAACATATATAATTTATTATGTAGAATAAAAAAAAACATGAATTATTTTAATTTTTTAATTGTTTTGACATTTAATTGAATTCAGAACCCTTAAAATATTTTTAAATACTTGTTTTTTTACAGTGTATTTTGTATCGTTTAATGTCGTATATTTAGTCGAGTCTCGGACATGTATATTAGGAGCATATAGTATGCATAAGAGACACAACTAGATCGTCGGGTGTGCAAGGTATACGTATCGAGTATAAATAGTATAAGCTCGACGACGACGTGGCGATGTATCGCCAACGTTCCGGGAAACCTGTTTAACCCGAGCCACAAACTGGAACGAATCTATATAACGCGAACTACGTATATCATTCGAACATAGACCCTCCCCTCCCCGAATAAAGCTCACGACTTATCGCCAAGGGGTGAAAGTGTTCTTATTTCGATTTAATTTTTTTTCCACCCTTATCAACAAGCTATAAATGTACGAAATGATATTTACGATTGTAAATTTACCCTTGACTCAATTAAAAAAGAAAATCGTTGAATTTATGCCAATTAATTTTAAGGGTTGTTCCCATTGACATTGACTTGAATTTTTTTTGGGGGTAGTTTTTGAGTAAGGGTGGGGGCAAATTCCTCGACAATGTCGAATTCGATCGCTATTTTTGCACCGTCCGTTTCTCGCGGCAGTCGCGGTGAACATGACCGCGAAATAAAAAGTGGCTCTCTCGATTGGCCGTCCGCCTCTCAGCGGTGGTGTGCGACACACACCAGGCGAACGTTTTCTGGGTCAAGATTCAAGTTCCCTCGCTCGTGTATTACTGTATATGCTCATTCTCTCTCTCTCTCTCTCTCTCTTTCTCTCTCTCTCTCTTATATACACTCGCTCTCTCGCTCTTTCTCTCCCTAGCGCGAGTCGGTTCGTTCTCTCGAGCTTGATAGCGACGTCGCTCGCGGTCGCGAATCAAACTCGATCGAGCCGTTAATAACAACGTCCCGTCGCGAGGTCCTCGACGCTTAACCCGAGCCCACGGGTTAACAAAAATTAATACAATTAATTTTAATACTGAAATCGTCGATATCGATATCCCTGATACAAAAATAATTATCTTTCGATTTTATTTTATTTCCCGAGACGATATCACGCGTTCATGACGATTTTTTTTCGACCATCTTGTAAATAAGGTTTTTCGAGGCGTAAAACACGTGACGATTAAAAGGAATATACGAAATACACGCGTTCTTGTGATATAACATCGTGGACTTGGTTATAAAATCTCTCGATAAGCGAGTCTTACGTTGCCGCGTCTTGTTTCGTTATTCCGAAACGATTTATAGTTGTAGGTATAAATCGCGAGTAGATCGTGTGGGATCGATCGATCTCGATCTCTTCGTTCGCTCCCTCGTGAAAGAACGAGAGAGAGAGGGAGAGAGAGAGAAGCCACGTGCTTGTCGACGAGCTAAACGAAGAAATCTAGCGATGGTAAAACGAAGTATTCCATATTATACGATAAATGTACACATCGTTATATATATATATATATATAGTTAAATCGCATCGAATAAGACACGTATACGCGAGTTATTTATATAAAACACGACACGTGAGCAACAGACACGATTTAAATCTCCTCTGCTCGTTTGTTCAAACAAATGCGAACTTCGCCAATCTCGTCTCGGAGCATAATAAATATAAAATCCGAGCGTACCTCTTCGTAAAAGAGAGGACGAGGGACGATGCGATCATGCCGTGAAACGTTTTTTTTTACATTTTTTTTATGCACGCGAATCACCGATTCTAAAACGTCGCGACGATTTAGCGTGGGAAAAACGAGTCACGTATTCGTAGGGTGAGAAAATGCGGACGATGCACGACTCGTCTCGATGCCGATTGTTGGGTTACGGATTTCAATCGTTGTTGCGACTAATCTGGTAACATAAGTTTTATTATCGACGAGTAACGTTGACGCAATTAAAGATCGACCTATTTAAAAATTGAAACCGTTAAATTTTCTTTGTCGCAACGGTCGGACTTTATTTCTTGCCACGGTGCGGACGAGAGAAACATTTCGGGTACAAAGGAAACCTGCGCATTCTCGTATCTAGATGAAAGAGACATTTACAGCCGCGAAAACATTCGAACAAAAAGGATGAGAAATGTGTTCGCGGCGTTGGCTTTTTGAAGTGAGATCGTACCGTCGCTCGTTTTGCTATGACGTTTGGCGTCTCGGCTTTATTTAACGTCGCTTCGCGTTCCATTTACCAGAGCGAGACTTTTCCACGAGTCAAATACTGAATATATACAAATTTACACGAATATATGTATATATCGTGCATGATTAATAATAGTTATACCACGGAGGAATAACTTTTCGAGATAGCAAAGCTTTTCGCTACGTACAATTTCGTAAAAGGCGGAATTGTTGTAAAAGTCGTTTGAAAGACGCGCCGTTTGTCCACTCGTCGGGAGCGTGCGCGCGCAGCTGCGAGTCCGAGCGTCGCCGCACGACGCAGAGGATAATGGACGACGCTTTAAAAAATTTGTAGGAGAAACTATTTGCATCGAACGATCTACAGTGCGAGTACTGTACGCGTCGGTTGTCAAAAGATTTGAACAAAGAAACAAACAATTTCCCTTTGCAACGTAGTTCGTTAAATTACTTCGCGCTTGCGTACTCCCGGTGAACTCGGACGCGTTGGTATCGTTTGTGAGCGCGAGCTTATTGTGGCACTTACGAGCGGGATAATAGGGAGGTTATGTTACACACATTACACCGAAGATCGACAGATCGACCGTTCGTTAAATCTTTTTACGTTGAAAGAAATCGTGTCTCGTTCGTTTAGTGCATGATGAAAAGCGAGATTGTCGAAGTTCGAGTCCCGTGTTTACGTTTCACGGGTAAGGCAACGAGTCGAAGTTGACTCTTCGCACTACGGTGGCCGAAGCAACCGGCGTTACGAGTGAGTAACAAAAATTATTCTCGTCCACGATCTATATATATAATATATACCCATGCATGATCTATCTATGTAAATATCATGCACACGAATGTCACTCGCTTCGTACCCACACCCAAATGTGTTTATATATAAATGTGAATTCCAATCCGAACGTGTATAACCTAGAAATCATTTTCGATCCTCCCACACGAATAAATCAAACCCTCGACGCTTTAACGGTCAGCTTGTATTCGTTTTTCTAAGCTCATCGTTCGTGTTACATTTTATACAGCGCATGACTAAACGAAGAGCGCGTTGTCGTTCGAAGTTATTCCTATGTAGTGCAACTGTACGATGTAGGAATAACTTCTCAAGATAGCCACGTAGAAAGCGTTTTAGTCACCGGCGTACAAACGCCTAGGCTGCCCGTGTGCGCCTCGTTATTGTCTGCGAGCTCGCTTTTGCTTTCTTGCCTGCCGGCACTTCCTCGTTCGGCTGACCTTTCTCTCGCGTATGCGCGTTCGCAGTGCGCACAGGGCCCGGGCTTGTAATACATCTACGAGCCGCCGATCTGGCTCTCGTTTACTTTCCGCTCTAGCGTCGTGTTACTTTTTTCTCTGTTTTATTTCTTTTACTTTTTTTTTTCTTCGTTTATCTCGCGCTCTCGAATTTATTTCACGACACGAGCGCCATTATCTCAACTACGCGAGAGTTTAAAACACATTCTCAAATTTACTTTCGAATATCGAGCCTCGATCGACGTAAATACCTTCGCATTATTCAATTTAAAAAAATCCCCCAATATAGTAATTAATTATCAAATTCGTTTTAATGAAGAAATACAAAAATTATATTTCATAATTAAAAAAACAAAAACACCTTTAATTCACTCGAATTGATTTCGCGCGATAAACGACCCCATTATCTCGTCACGTGACTAATGTTTATCTCGTTATCTCCTACGTTCGGTAAAACATAATTAAAATCAATTTTAATACGAATAATCATTCGACTCGAATAAATTAACGCGTCGCGTATCATTATTTATTCGCGTTCGATTCCTGCAACGCGTGGAAACCAGGACGATATGGTTTTGCCAAATGATAATTCATAGTGCGTTAAACGGCGGAGATTGTTCGGAAAAACGGTTTAAACCGCGAGAGGCTCGCGCGGGAAAACGGCCATATTTTTATTTATCGGATAATTACTTACGCGTTTCGCCGCGTGGCGATAAATAAGCGCGACGGTCTGCGTAGCTAACGGGTGGTCGTAGAACGTGTATATTTTTTTTTGTAATTTTTTTTTCTCTCTTTTTTTTAAAATAATTATTATTCGTATGCGCAATTTTACGTAGCTTCTCTCGCTCGTACGAGTACGAGCACCGAGAGTTTAACGACCTCGCCGACTAGCCGCGAAGGTTGGTGGCAAGGGCGGGGAGCGGGCTTGCCTCTCCGCACGGCTTTTTTTGAACAATGGTGAAAGTTCCGCGCGGAAGCAACAAACGCGACGCCGCTACACGACTATAACTAAAACTGATACACGGTTGTGTACCACGTATTATTATTATTGTTGTTATTATTATTATTATTATACTGGCTTCGTGCATACCAAGAATGGCTGAATCCTTTCGTTTTCGCGCGGACCAGAGTTGCTTTTATTCTACCGGGTGGCAAATTAAAATAAATACAATTAAGGAAATATAATTCGATGATAAGAAAAAAGTACATTGTACAATAATTGTAAGAAAAAATACGAAAACAATGGCTTATGTATTATTTTATTTTTGAATCGAGATTTTATTTTAAAAATTGCAAAAAAGAGAAATATTGCGAAAAAGAATACGAGAGATTATTTTATCGTTAATTCGAGATTGTATTTAAAAAAAAATGCCCTCTCGTCATTTTGACGAAACGTACCAATCGATGAATCGTTTAATCATTTCTATTTAATCAAAATAATTAATTTATCAAATCGCTCATGACTTAAATAATTCAAAATTTACGTAAACAAAAATTTCGTTCCGTTCGAATTACATTCGTTAAAAAAAGACACAGCCCAAAACCATTCGAGAAGTAATCAAACTGTTCCTTTTATCCAAATAGATCGTTAAACGGTCCTAAAAAAATAAAAAATAATCGACAACGCGTCAAAGTGTAAATATTTATGAAAAATAATAAAAGGACGATAATTTTAATAACGCCAATATCCTACGACTCGTTCTTCGCTCCCGTTGCCCGATCGCTTGACGTTCTAACGCGACGATTATACGATTATAATTATTTAGCGGCAATTATTTTTTTGGCCACATTTTGGCCACAAAAACTCTCGAGAGTTTATAATTCCGAGACCTTTCTCCATACGGCAGTCTTTTCATTTTTTCGTTTTTTTTCGATCCGCCATAGTTCGAGAGTCGAGCTCGGTGTTGTTTCATTTTATTTTTTTATTTTTTCATTTTTTTTATTCCGAGCGGCTCGTGCGCGCGCACTCAACGAAGCGTTACGAAACCGAGCGTAGTAAGGCCTGTGGTACCGAACGAGCCCGTGAAATTTTCGGCTCGCTCCCCGGTCAAGCAGGAAGGTCAAGGGCTTTTCACGAAACGAAATGTATTATTACGGTATACAGCTGTCCCCCTCCCAACTCCTTTCCCCTCCTTCTTCTCGTCACTCTCCCCAGATAACCCGTTCATGCTCGGCAACAAAGAACAAAACTTTCACTATCTACGTGCATATGGGTCAGCTTGTATTTTTTTTCTGTTTTTTTTTAAAAATATTTTTTTAAAAATAAATTTTCAAATATTTGTCCCAATGCACTTAAAACAAATTTGTATGAATAATTAATCGTCATTGTATGCGCACGCGCGACGACTTTCGATTGCAAATTCGATGCAAATATTGGCGACAATTGCGCGACGACGTTTGGGAAAAGCTTAACGGGCAGGGGTGGGGGGTAGGGGGTGGGGCGTCGAAGTGCTCGAAAATCAATTTTAACGACGAGCCCATTTTTTATCATGCACGGTGAAAACGTAAGATTTAACAACAACAAAAAATTGTATGCGTACAAACAAATTAATAATTTTTTTTTGCTATTTTTTAATCTAAATTTCCAAAAAAATTTATATTTTTTTTACGTGCTTTGATTCTCGGCGTTTTTTTTTCTTTGGTCCAGTTTTGCAACGAGTTCGATTATTCGTAGAGAAGACTGTGAGTAAAAAAGAAACGGTTCGTCGATTCGTCGGTGCAATTGTTAAATATCCACGAATCGATTTTATCACGGAGCGTGCATGATAAAAGGAAAGGGGGAAAATAAATTGTAGAATGAAGCTTTTTTACAGACTTAAGCTCCTTTCGAGTAGAAATTCGTTACTCGAAATAAGAAATTTTTCCAGTCTCGTTCGTGTAAATAAATACGTACGAGTATCCTACTTATACGAGTGTCGAGGGTAGACTGCGGTAAATCGTTCGTGAAACGTCGACTCGATCGAATTTCCTCGTAGACGTTGAGTCGTCAAGAGTTCCGAGAGACAGCGTGGTACAGAGTTCGTCTTGTCGACTTTCTCTTTGGATCTTCTCTCGTTACCGATAATACGCGACCGTGTGCAAAATATCGTCGTTGAAATTCCGCAGTCGTGGAGATAAATAAACAGCGAAAGTGAACGCGATCTTTTCTCCGGAACGTTTTATCAGAATTTTTTGTATGATTTTCGGGGGTTAAAATTGGCGGGGAAATATATTTCTCAAGAAGGGAGGAAATATCGGTTTTATTTAGATTTTTTGATAGTCCTTATTAGTCCTTGATAGTAATCGATAATCTTTGATAGTCCTTGATAGTCCTTGATAATTCTTTTTGGTCCTTGACAACCCTCGATAGTCCTTGATAGTCCTTGACAACCTTCGTTAGTCCTTGATAGTCCTTGATAAATTTCGAGAGACGAGCACGTAGTCAGTCTGGGCTAGGACGATGAATCAAGCTTCGAGAACGCGGGAGAGACACTATAAAATATATTCCTCGGGTGTTTAAAAGGGTAGGCGAAGTTGTTCGGCGTAGGCACAATTATCTGGGTTTATTGTCTATCTGCATACGGTAATACACGATATTACGCGATAGAGTGGAATATATTACCAGTTGACTCATACATTTCCGATTTTTTATGGATAAAAATAATGATTGATTAATTACCGGATGTGTTTTCTTTTCATTCAATCGAAATCAATAAGGCGGATTAATAATTTTCAACCCACCTTCGAATAGGTAATTTATCATTTTTCTTTTTATTCCAACAAAGTTTTAATCGAGACAAAAAAATATTGAGATCTATAATACACGTGATATAGCAAAATTAATTACCTAACGTAGTAATTAAACATTTCGTTCGTCATTATTTTTTCTATCATTCACATTTTTAAAAATTTTCTTAAATCTGCGAAAAACTTTAATTCACGATCGAATTATTCCCAGAAGATTTTTTGTTCGAGATGAGAAATAGAAATTTCTAAATATAAAATACACTATGTTTGATATAATATTTGGTGAATCGGCGTCAGGAAATTCCGTAATTAGATCAAAGCCGATAAAAACGGAGTCGACTCGTCGCGTTTTTTCTCGCGTATATACAAGCGTTCTGAAATGCTCGAATAACCCGAGAATCCGTCAAGTTGATTGTCAGCCTTGCGTACAGGGAATAAATAAATATGGAACGGATCGTGCCTCGTAATCGAAGCACGTAACTAACGCGCCGCGAGAATTTTCCTCGTCGGTTTCCTCTTCCTTCATATCGGTCGTCGGTGCAACGACACACGACGACTTTATATCTATAGGTACGTAAGTTGCTAACATAGCGAAGGAGAAAGTGAAGCACATGAGCGGTACAGTCTCTGTCGTAATTTTCGCACAATCTCCAATCGAGTGATTATGCGCGCACGCTCGAGACTCAAATCGCACGAGAAACGAGCCGAGACGTATCGTCGGGCTTGTTCATCATTTTTTTTTCGTCTCGATGATTTTTCGTCCGGGTAGAAAAATCGACGATAAAAGAGAGATCGAGGTCAAGACTTTGACCACTCGGCGCGAGAAATAACGATAATTATTTTAATCGAGATCGACGTAATTACGACGTTACGATTATTAAAATAATTTATAAAAAAAAAAAGTAATTTTTTTAAATCATTAAAATCATCGAGAGCCGTCGTTTGATTATATTCTAGAATTGTTAATATCGTTTTTATAAAATTATGGAAATTATTTGATCGGCTAAGGGTGATACTTAATAATTATCTCATTTTCGTTTTTTTTATCAGAATTAAAAATTGCCCGTATCATTTTTATATTCCCCTCGGGGGTGATTCGAACTTCGACTAACATCTCACCCCGAGGCGAATAACGATTGTTTTCCCAAATTCCAATAACTCAAACCCGCAAAAAATTCGCCCTCCTTCCTTCGTTTTCCTTTTTTTTTTCTTCGTTCGAATTTCAATAAACCCAATCCCGCGAGCCATTTCTGCCCTCCTCTCGAATCCAGCCACACGCAACCTGCGCATACATCCCCAAGTGTTAGGACTATTATTATTACGTAGCCGGAGCGACGTGAAACGAAGATAAAAATTCCGATGCGTTGGGGTAGCGAGAGTTGGTACGAAGAGTGGGGAGGTTGGCCAAGGGGTTGTTGTTCGGTACGATACGATGGTAGGGGAGGTTGTTCGTGACGTCACGCGTAGACCAAAGTAGGAAAAGGTAGTGGGGTCGAAGTGGTGGGGGAAGAAGAAATATGTCGAGGAGTAGGGGATGGTCGAAGCGTAGGGGTAGTTTCCGACTTGGTGGGGATCGTCAGAGGCCGAGAGTCGGAGAGGGGTGAGAACGACGACCGGGTGGGGAGGTTTGTGAAGGGATGCGTCGGGGGGGTGAACGGTGGTGTTCGCTCTGTTCGGGGTGAACGACCGACCTAGACTCGGAATCAGGGGTGTGCAATGTATGAAGCCAGCCGTAATAGCAACCAACCCTCCTTCAAAGCAATCTACAAGGGTAGGCTTTACACCCTTCGACTATGGACTCTCTTTCTCTCTTGTGGTGTTTGTGTGGCTGTCTCTACGAATATTTATATATATATATTCTATTTCGTGTCTGTGCGACTCTTTCTCTCTATATACTCTGGCTAAATATATATGTATGTATATTCTCATACATGTGAATTTTCTATGCATGTTCCGCGCCCCCGACCTCAAGTGTGTTCTCGGCGTCCTAGACGCCGGCGCACGGCCAAAAACTATGCGGGATGCTAGGCAGCCTAGCGAGAATCCAGACGAAAGGCAAAACTTCTTGACTCGAGTACGCTCGAAATAGAAGCTATGCGTTATTTTTTTCCTTTCAACCGTACTTCCGGGTACAAAATTGCATTCCTTGGATTATTCGTAAACGATGAAAATATACGAGAAATTTTTGTTTTTTGACTCGTTATCGTCACGAAAGATTTAGGATTTTATTTTCGGGCAGTCTCGTCGAAGCGATAAAATGAAAATTGATTCGTGGGATTGAATTTTAATTCCGACGAACTAAAATAGAATTGTTTTTTCTTTTTTTTCTTTTAATCGGATTCGAATCGAGAAAATAGCTCGATCGAGACAATCGCGAATCGAACTTGTTCGAATTCTACGCTTCCGTCGTAATTTAATTTGCCGAAAATAAATATCGTGGTTCTTAATTGGATTTGACTAATTCGAAATACGAAAAATTATAAATTTGTTTGATTTATCGAGACATAACTGGAGCCACGAACGTCAGACCATTTCCTCTAAAAATACCAATTATGCACGTAAAATTAATTTCGAAAAAAAAAAAAAAAAATTGCCATTTTTATGGAAAGACTTACAAAAAAATCAGATAAAAAAATATCAGCTGCACACGCGAGCAATGGAAATAGTAAGGTCCGTAGATAATCGCGAATAGAAAAACTGGTTGTTATTTTGCGGCGCACGAGGTAATTTTGGTTTCGGTGTGTTCGAGCGTCACTGGTGGAAACCACGTGGCTCGTATTGATCCTCTTCGGCGTTGGAACGACGAAGAAACGAAGCGAGGGAGCGAGAACGTTGTCGGGTAGCTATGGATAGGGTCGTTTTCCATCCCCACCCCCCTCTCCCTCACTCTCACACACTCTCTCTCTCTCTCTCTCAGTCTCTCGCCAACCTAACTAACTTTCCTTCTCTCTTTTTTGTTTCAACCCCCTCACCCCCGTCGCCCTCTTTTCCCCACTGTCGCGCTTTTCCTCGTTCTATCGCACGGTCCACCGCCATTTCCCTTCTTCGTCATCGTTCGCTCCTACCCCCGCGTCGCCGTCGCCACCGCCCCTCTACGTCGAATACGACCCTCGTTGCTTCATCCCCCCCTCTTCCGCCCTCTCTCTCTCTCTCTCTCTCTCTGTCGCACCCTCTGTCCTCCTTCCTCCAGGGTTATATAGTCCCACTCGTCGCAGAGGGTAGCAGCCTAGTGCCCCTGCCTCTCGGTCATTCAACCCTGCTCGTATACACCGTCGTGTTTCTCTCCCTCTATCTCTTTCTCTCTCCTTCTCGCTTCCATCGTGCCCTATAGCATATAGCTATATATCAATAGCTCCATTGCGATTCTCATCCTACGAGCGAACTGGGAAAAGCCGCGGAAATATTTTTTTCCTTTTATATTTACGACACGTATGTATAAACTACCCTCTGATGCATTTCTCGAACGAGACGATACTTGACCCTTGAAATTAGATAACACTCGTTATTGTCTACGAAACAAAATTTCTTCCTCGTCGCTTAATTTTTTTAATTTCATTCCGAGGTTTTATTGGAACGAGAATAATTCTATGGCCAAAAAGTAATCGCGTTTTTCATACAGAGATGTATACGTACGTCTGTGGGGGAAAAAACGCAATTACTTTTTGGCCAACTTAATTCGAGTTTCTTTTTTTTTAATCGTAAAATCGAGGAATTATTTTACAAGCGTGATTTCAGTGTGCAATAACTTACGATCGATTCCTTATATCCGAAGTACTATACTGTCTTCCTGAGTCTTACCTGAAACAGAGAGATGAGAAAAATGTGAGTTAAATTCAAGATTCGAGACGTGAGTCACTTACTTACTTCGTCGTGGTGAAAGTTTCGACGTGGGGGAATTTTGTTGTTCTCTTTTCTTTTTTATCTCTTTCGTTCTTCTTTTTTTTTGCTCTCGCGACGTTACGCGGACTAGTGTGGTATTCTCGAATTAGAGAGTCGACGACGTTTTTTTTAATCCGGTTTTTCCACCTGATGCCCGATTCGCGCTTATTATAACGTGTCTCTCGGTGTGGTAGGGGAAAGGTTAAGGTCGTTAAAGAGCTCGGCCGTGGTCCTCCGTCAAGTTTGCTCGCGAATGTCAGCGAGCTGCGCGTGCACCAACTTTTTTTCGTGCCTTTTTATTTTATTTATCGCTCCGTTCGAAGGACGCAGGTGCATCGAGAATTAGGTTCATTTTAAGTTTTAATTAATCTTTTGATACAAAAAAATGTGATTTAAAATAGTTTAAAAATTTTTAAAAAAATTGTTTTGGTTCATTTGTTATTTATTATTTCAAAGTTCATTCGGGGTAATTTTTTTTCTATCGATTGTTTTTCTCTCGTTTGATATTTCGTGCTGGATTTTCCTGATAAGAGTCGTCAGTATTTTTTCGATGGTGAGAAAAAAAAAGAATAAAAATCAATACAATAATATCAATCAATCAATACAATACAACGTCGAGCGCATCGAACCTTCTCGTTTACGTTTGAATCGTGTGAAAATAAAAGCATCCGCGACGAGCGAAAAGCGTTCGAGAAAAGGGATGAAAAAAAAAATTGTATCCGCTCTCGAGAGGGGCGAACGAGGTTTCGCGGACTCCGTTGAACGTTAGGCGTGAAAATATTCGGGAAGAAATGCCCGTGGCTCTTGAGAAAAGCTTATCTCGCTCGAGGGGGTTGTAGTTCGCGAGGCTGGCGGAGACGGAGAAGATTTCAACAAAATGAAATAAATTCGTGGCTGGTGAATGAAAGCGAGATAAAAAAATTGCCTAAACTCGAGAAACAACGGCCACATTGTTCTCGCAATGTACAGAGAAACATATTTACGATCTCGACGAATTTAGATGTTCAAGGGGTTGAAATAAATTTTTTACAATTTTTCACGTTTCGACAAATTTTAATTCAAAAAAGTAAAAAGGATATTTTCTAAATTAATATTAATATTAAATATTGTTTAAATCACATTTATACCTTTCATCCCCTTAAAGTTTCCTTCATTTTTATGATATTTTAAGTATTCCGATATCTTGTTCTTTATACATCGCAAAATAATTATTCGAGATAAAAAAAATTGATAAAAATCGATCGAATTATTCGAAATATTTGATACGATAATATGATAAAAGAATTTATACAAGAGCCGAGACAATATCGACGCGTAACGTGGCAGAGATATATTTAGCGTTATACGAAGGCGATATTCCGTGGCCACACCTAGCCTACATTCGCAGGGTGCATTGACCTCCAAAGGGGTTGATCTCCCCCCCCCCTCCTCTCCCGTCCCCAACTCACCACCGCGCCGCTATTTTTCATGAGTCCCCCCTCGAGCCGTTCGCACCGGCGCATTGCGGCGACTCCACGTGGCGCGCGCTCCACGTGGTCTCTCTCTTCTCGTAAAGACGCCGAGATATTCGCCCTCGGCGCGATGCTGCGTTACTCGCTTTTAGCTACGAGCGATGGGCGCAGGGAGCATCGGAGGGGAAACGGACGAGGCTCTTCTTCTCTCCCTCGACGTCGTCGTCGTCGTCGTCGTCGTCGTCGAGAACAGTTTCCTGCTCTCGCGATGAAAAAAGAAACCCCGAGACGAAGAGTAAAAAGAGAGAGAGAGAGAGAGAAAGAAAGAGAAATAAAGAAGAAGGGAGGCTCCTTTTTTCGAACGGCGGAATGGGTCTATCGACCAAGGGCAAGGGCATGCGTAAACGTGAGACATCGCTACGGCTCGTTACACTCTTACACACTCCCCAGGCAACGATTCGCACCGAATCACCAAAGAACACGAGAAAATATACGCAACGTTCTTTTCCCTGGAACGTTCGCCAAATATTTACGAAGACAGTGAAAATAAATGATCGCCCGTACGAGGAAGGAAAAATCTTCACGAGTACGAGTAGTATGATGAACAAAAAAACAAACAAGAGATATAGAACTCTTATCACATTTTTGGGTTCACTATAAATTTAGAATAAAAAAAACCGAAAAGAAAATCCGCTAAATTTGGAAACTTAAAAAAATTTGTTATCTCGAAAAAAACTCACGAATTCAGGTAAATCGTAATCTTTTTCCAATCAATTAAGATCTATGTGTACTAACAATAAGTTGAATTTGTTTTCATCGAATATAAACGTTTTTTTTTTATTTTTCAACCCTTAACCCAATAAATAAAATATTATAACTATAAATTAAAAAAAAAACATTACAATTTTTCGCTCTCATACACATTTTTATTCATACAGCGCGAGGAACGAACTAAGGAAAACAAAAACATTGAACTTTTTTACAAATTATTTTTAACTATACCGAATTTTTTTTCATTCGTTTTATTCGAATTTTTTCGTCCGAAACGAAAAGGAAGATAGAAGGATCTGCCGTACGTCGAATCGACTTCCCCTCTCACCGGTGTGTTTTGGACAACCCTGAGCATTCGTATCGAGCGGCAATGCCAAGGGCAAGGGCGTCCTTTCCCCCACCCCCGCGTTATGGGCTGGCGGGCAACTCAACTCCCCCCCCCCCTCAACCCCCTCTTCCACCACCCCTCTACCCCACGACCCGCACTTCACTTCCCTTCTCGCCTCTTCCTCGTCCGTTTCTCACTTCCTCTTCCGTCGATGGAGTTGGGGAACGCGCCGCGCACGCACCGTCGCACCCATGGCCCCCCCCTTAACCTTCATACATATATCTATACATAAATGTGTATAGATATATATATATGTGTGTATATATACGATCCCCCATAAATTTGTGGTACTTCTCGCGTTTGCGCGTAAAGCCCGATACTCTTTCAAACCAATTTCCGTATTTCGAGAAACCTTTTTCATCGTTGGAAAAATAACAAAAATAAATCAAATCGATAAGCACTGGTGATAAAATATTCCATTTTTCAAGATCAATTTTAGAACAATTTTGGCGAACGGCGTTGAAAAATTGTATTCGAACAGTAGGTAGTCGTTCGACCGTAAGAAAAACGAATCTCTTTAAAATTTGCTATTTATATCGTCGAATAAATATTTTAATAGTAATTTACAATTTTTCTTTTTGTTTAATATTGTTTCTTGCTTTTTTTTTAAATTTTTAATTGAATTCGTGATAAAACGGTACTTTTTGCGATTTTGGAATTTGCGATCGAATGAAAAAGTTTGTTGAATCATTGAGGTATTTGGGAGAAGGGGGTAGGCGTTGGGATTGGGGAAAAATTGGATCGTGTCGAGGGGTCGAGACGCTGTCGCGTACATTATTATCGGGTGTCATCGAGGGTAGAGCGACGTTAACCGCTCGACGGCTACTTAAGGCACCGCGGCGCCTATACACGCGGTATTCTCGCGAGACGGGAGAAAGCAGCTCGCGGTCGCGGGGTTAACGTACCCCGCGAAAGCGAAAGAGACAGAGTGAGAGACTCGTTGTACCCGAGGTATCTTGCACTAACGATGATGTTTCTGTCCGTCGAATCGTTACGTAAACGTTCACTTCGCTCGCTTGCACTCTCGTACATTTCGTCAAAAAATATTCGCAAACGAGGGAAAGAGAGGGTTGGAGAGAAAGAGAGATTGTAACGATCTAATACATTAGACGTACGTACATAAACGTTCGGTAATAAAACAAACGCCCGAGCGGCCGGAAATATACGACAAACGTGGCAGGCCAATTTTAAGGGTCGCGCGATAAAAATCACAAAAGTATAAACAAAAATCTATCGGAATATTTATAAAAGAAAATAAGCAATAAAAATTAAATAAATGAATAATAATTACAATAATATTGTATTCGCATTACTATCACTCGTTAATTATCAATTATAAAAAATTATTATCTTTATAAAACGAAAAATAATGAGAATTCGATAATTCATCAAGATAAAAATAAAAGAAATCACAATTATGATAACGACGATAAATACAAATATCTCGACAACTGTTAATAATTACGGAAATCACGAGAGGCGTACGATAATCGAGAAAAACATTAATTACACATTTTCGAACGAAGATTCTTCGATATTGCGTGAAGAGTAATAAAAAAAGAAGAAGAAAAAGAAAAAAAGAAAACTCATTAAAAAAAAAAAGAAGCAAAGTCAGAAAGTGATTTTGCGGTAGGAGCATAACGGTGAAACAGGAAGCGAGTATGAGAACCGCTGAGCCAAGAGAAAGTCGCGACCGACATATTTTGCGCTCGTGAGGCTACATAGTAATATTACAACTACGCGCGATCGTACGAAACTCGAAACAACTCGTCGTCCCACCATCGCCGATAAAATATACGTACGACTAGCTAGAGACGAATTTTTACACGTATAAAATTTAGATTGGGATTTGTGAACGAGCGCGTGTCGTTTCTACGGTACGAAAAAGTCTGAGTGAGAAAAAGAGTAGAGAGGAGGGAGGAAGATCCTCTTCGATCGCGTTTTACCGGTGAGTTGGAAGAGTCGCGACGATTTTGTGCGTACGCGCTCCTCTCTCTCTCTCTCTCTCTCTCCCTCCCTCTCGTGGCAGTCCTCGAAACCGTGACGAGGACAGCTGCAAGTTTTTTGCTACTACCGCGGTGAGTGCGGAATATCGGCCGACGTATAAACTCGCGAGCGTACGTTCCGATACGAAAAAGAAACTGGCCGAGGCACATACGAGTACGACTTGTAATGACTTAATTTGCCGGGTGAGTGTGTACGTGTGTATAAAAGCGGCCGCAACACCGATGCTGCACTCGACAGCTCGCTGTGGTATTCGTCACAATTAAGGTGTTATAACTACCGGCTTTTCTCTACATAAATATATATATATATATATTTGTATATTTATTTATTTGCCAAGATGTATATATGTGAGTGGGTGTGTATGTGTGTAGGATTGTACACACGAATCGAGACATTCCGGTCGATCGAGAACTCTCTCGCTCTTATCGTACTACTACTTTTTTTTAATTTATTTATTTTAAGACAGCGTGAAAGAGAAACAAAAAAAAAAGGAATGAAATCGACGACATTTTTCAGTGGAATTATTTTCATAATTTATCTAATCGTCGGAGATTTTTAATAACCGTGGGAACGAGTCGAGGGTTGGAAATAGCGAAATGATTGAAAGCGCATTCTGACGAAGGAAAAATGAAAAAGTGAAGCGTCAATTATTTATAATTATTTTGATTTTGATTTTGATTAGTCGTTTATTTGTTTTTTTTCTCGTCGGTCAGTCAACTCGGATCTTATTTTTTCCTCTTTCTTCGCTTTTATTTTCTCTCGTTTCTCTCGTAATATTGTTGTGTACTCGCGTGCTTTTGGAAAGGGGAAAAAAAATTACGTCGTCTCTCGACGGACGACTTTGAGAAATTTCGTCACGAGTACTCGCACGGTCGAACGATTGACCAACGAGACGGAATTTCGCGATGTGTTTTCGCGATTTTTCGGGGAGCCTGCCCATCGCCTTAGCGCTGACGTAAATTACGACACGAAATTCGATTGAAATATCTCTTATGGAGATTAAAATAATACGAAACGTTCAATGTCAGACACGTGTGCAAATAACTTTTTTTTTTTTCAATTTTTATTGCCACTCGTGAAAGTACGTATATATAAGTATATATATATATATCTATATATCTATTTGAACATCTGTCGATGATGTCATTGAGATATATGTGCGTTCTATGATAAATTAATTTCCACAATTTTCGGTGGAAAAATTGAAAAAAAAAAATTCTAAACATCGATTTTTCATTTATCGATTATTTATTCGTGAATAATAATAATAATATAATAATAGTTATAAAATAATAATAATAATAATAGTTATTATTGTTATATTATATTATTGTTAATAGTTATAAAATAATAATAATAATAATAATAGTTATTATTGTTATTTTCCATTAGTCCAATTTACGAGCGAATCGATCGAATAAGAATTGAAAAACTTTTCTTTTTTTCACCTAGTCGAACGCCACGCTCGTCCTAATTTACTTTCCCACCGTCATTCTCTCGTTGCCGCAGTTAAAATTAACCTAAACCCAACTTTTCCTCGGCGTACACCGCGTGTGCCCGGCATACGGGATCGCGATTATGTGCATTATCGATGCAGCACGTAATAAGACCGGAAGTCGTTCTTTACCGATATAGCGTAACGTCGCAAAATTATATATATACTCGTATAACCGTTTATTATTCTCTCTCGTTATTTCTTTTTTCGTTTTCTCTTCCCTCGACAATCGACGTTTTTTTTTCTTCGATAAGAAAATTGTCTACGATAAGAATGTCAATGATTTCACGAAGAAGAATCTTGCATTGAGATTAGCATCGATTCTTCGATTATTCTTCGTTCCTCCCGGTGGAGGACGAGAGTGGGGGTAACAGGTAGGTATCAGAAATTGTTAGATACAAGTGCAAGGTGGTATCTCTCTGCGGCTCGCTTCAAATACACCAGAAATACACTTCGGAATATCGAGGGAAAGTTTCTTACGTAATTTCTTCGAGCGACTCGTTCTCGCTACATAGCGATAGATAAATAACTGATGAAGTGACGCTATATACGCGAGATTACATCGTTGCATGTGCAGTTTTCACACGAGAATGAAAGCGAGAGAGCGAGAAAAAAAAACGTGCGGAAAAATTATACGACAGTTTTATTTTTCTACCCTATCGTATTAAACGAGAACCCCGGACCGATTACGTTCCAATTTACGATAAACATCGACGAATTTAAAAAAAAATCATACAATAAATAAAATTTTGTCTCTTTTCGTCATTTCCTCGTGTCCCTAAAATTTATTTCCAAACATTCAGTCCCGCAAAATAACGATATAAAAAAAAAAAAAGAAACAAGCGTTAGGGCGATTGAAAAGTGAAATCTAGAATCGATGGAAAAACACCGATACTAAATTTCACGAAGTATTCGACCCACAAAATCCGTGAACGGCGCGTGGATCGAATGAATCAAGAAAGAGAGAAAGAAAAAAAGAAGAAGAAAAAAAATCTGAACAAAAACAAAAAAGAATAACAGATCGTAAATTCTCGGTCGTAATAGCTTTTACAACGATCCCGGAGTCATTTACGAGTGAGAAGCTCTCGATCGCTTAATGACCCGTGCGCGGTGCAACACGCTTTGCCTCGGTACGACTGCGGCAGAAAGGAAGGGTGGATAAGGTGACAGGAGGGGTGTGGGGGGCAAGGGGTGGCGGCACTGAAGTAGACGGAGAGGAACGAGTAGTTGCAAGGTGGGTGGGGGGTAGTAGTCGCATAAAAAAGGAAGAGATAGAGGGAGAAAGAAAGATGGTGATAGCCGGAAGCAATGACCGTGGCTCCAAGCTCGAACGATCGTGCTTCGATAGAGGGAAAAGAGAACAAACGAGCACACACGCGTGCGGAATACGTTCGACGTATCTCCGTGTACGTGTTATACTTACTATATCTGTCTCCTGTGTCTTATACGTACACGTATATAAAACTTACACACTCGATAACAGAGTTAAGGCCGGCCCATCATCCATCGCGACCGTTACTATATTTATATCGTCTACCGTATATAACGTGTAGTTCGCGCTATCGTGTTGGGACTGACCTCGCTCGTCGATTACGAGAGACTCTGCACAAATTGCATATATATCGCATGCGACGTGTGTGGGTGTGTGTGTGTGTGTGTATGTGGGTGTGTGTAGTACCGTGTGGCTCGACGCATCTCGTGCCCGCGGAAACTAATCGAGCTTCCCGGCTCTGAAATACATGCTTTCTGTTGTACTTCACACACACATTTATATATATGTATAAATGTGTATGTGATATTATATATATGTATATTAATATCAATTTAAATATAAATATTAAATACATGTTTTATTATATACGTGTATGTATGTTCGCGTATCAAAGCGACTTAGCATTAAAAAATATCTCGAGTATCGAAAACCGTGAGACTGGGTTACTTTGAACAGCTTTTGGAAGTTTTTTGTAGTTAACAATTTTTTTTAACATTGTAAATTCCATTTTTTTTGCTCCGGTAGAACAATGTATTCTTTGGCTATCGAATGTACAAAAAAGTCAAGCTGTTTTACGATAACAATTTTCTCTTCTGTAATTTCGTTCATCGAGTAAAAGAAAAAATCGATTGGTCTCGTCGCTACTCGAAATCATCGAAAACGAAGGTAGGGTACGCGTTTACAACGATTGTTATTAAATCACAGCGAATACGAATAAAATGAGTCATAAACGATTATTAGTCGTTGCGAACGTAGCCTTAGGCACGAATATCCACGTGTGCGTGTGTGTATATGTGTGTGTGTGTGCAACAGCAGCAGCAGCAGCAGCAGCAGCAGCAGCAGAGGGAGGCGGTAGGCAGGCAACGGCCGAATGGCGAAATTTCTTTCTCGCTCTCTCCTTAGCCTCGCGCGATACGTTCTATCTCGCTCGTTGATGTGTTGCAATGGCCCAGAAGCGGCGGTAGCTAGGCGAAGGGTCAAAAACACCGAGCGCGCGCGCTCGGTTTCTAGGCCATGCGGCTGCTATCTATAAACCCCTGCGAGAACCCTCCCTCCCCCAGCTCTCCTTCTCTCCCTTTCCCCTGCCCCTGTCCCTCGCCGCCACTCTCCAGCCCCTTACTGCTCGCTCGTCTATTCCATCGCACGGTGGGTCGAACGCCCCTCCACCGCACCATCCGAGTTTCTCGTCGATGAGTCTTTTTCCCTCTCTCGGACACGCCGGCACAGCGCCCTCCTCGTCTATTTGCCTCCCTGGCTCGAGAAACACAGACTAGGGACACAGACTGGGCATGCACACGTACGTACGCGAAATGCCAGTAATATCGCGTTCCAAAAGACGAGCTAGACCGTGGCAATGTATGCGAGAACTTTAAATAGAAAAGGAACGATGAGGAAGGTTTGAGGTAAAAGTAAGAGAGAGAGAAAGGGAGAGGGAGAGAGAGAGAGAGAATGAAACTAGAAGGAAAATCTTTCGATATTTCCGTTTTCGTGGGAGAGCCGAGAAGAATAGAGACGCGTGGTTTCTTTCGTTTTTATGTTTCCGGCGAGTTAGATGACGTTTCCTTATTTTCATCGCGAGAATAAAGTATACTTACCGCGAGGTCAGCCCCAGTTTTGTTTTATCATTTTAGGTAGGAAATTGGAATTTTGCTCGGGAAGGTCATTTGACGTTTGTAAAAAGTTTCGTACGAAAACTAGTTTTATCTTTAATGGGGAGATGAAAGATAAAAGTTTTTCGGGGCTGAATTAATTGTGTAGGAAAATTGTTATTTTTAGGTACGTGTAAATTTAAGGATCGTCAATTATTCAGGACAAAAAGCATACATTTTTCGAAATTTGATAATTAAATACTTTCATCGTTGATTCTTATCGGTTCAATCTCAAAATAAATAATCGAAATATCGTTGAATCAATGAAAATACCGCGAAATATTAAAAATTATTCAAATACCTCGAAATGTCCAAATTGCGAAAAAAGTTGCAAATATTTACAATTTCTCGAAATTTATTCCAATTATCAATTTCTAAAAAATTCAATTTTTTTTTCAATTAAAATAATTGCCGTTACGTTTCGAATTAATTCAATTTACGATTGTGATATTAAGTACGTCGATCATCCCGAGAAATTCATTGAAAGACGGACAAAAAGCATTAATGGGTCATGTCACCGACGAAAAGTGATGTAGGTCGTGCTATGGTCAGACAGCATTCCCGCCTCGCCAACGAACTCTCCACCCTTCTCCCCGCCCGCATCTGGAAATTTGACAATGGACCAATCTTGCGAACCGAGAGACGGTTTTGGTGCGCCGCCGTAACCGTTTCGCGCTTCGTTCGAGACGTGTCATGCCAGACTTACACTCGTCAACGGACTGACGCAGGCAGAGAAGACTGGCGCGGATATATCGAGGAAAAGTCCTTTCTCGCTCTCGTCGTCGTTATACAACCGATACCGATCGCGTGCGTTCATTCCCCTCGTTCTTGTTTCTCTCTTCCCTCACGCAATTTCTCGTTTCGTTCTCTCGCCCGCTCTTTTACACACCGACCGACCGAACGAACGAAAGTATATATATCTTTCTCTCCTTGGTCGAGAGAACGAGTCTGGGCTTCACGATCCACTCGCTTTCCCCTTTGTCCAGAGGTGCTCAGTCTTGGCTTGTTTTTTTTTTGTTTAATTTTATTTTTGTATTTTTTCATTAGCTGGTCGATAGATTTTCTCGTGACTGTGACTGGATCGTTATCGCCTCGGCCCGTGTCTAATGATACTCGAGCCCGAGATTTTCTATTTTTATCTTTTTCCTAAACGATAAAGAAAGCAAAATTAAAGGAGTCGTCAACGTGGCAAAAACCGGTTGTATCGTCTCGACGCGAGCGTGGAAACAATCGTGACGTTCGAAAGTTAGCGCGAAACGTCTTCCCGGAAGCGAAAAACCGGAAATGTGACCGTGGGAGATTCAGCGAATGAATCGCTGCGTTACGTTCGATTGTTCATCGTAGTTATTTCACGAAGATTGATACCGTCGTATTTCGCTATTAAATTATAATCAATCCTTTTATCGAGGAATATCGTGACGATGTTTTCTTTTTCCATTCCAAAATTGAATTATCAGAAAATCATGAAACTGAGAAATTAATTAAATAAATTCAATGAGAATTTATTGAGCTAGAAAAATACAAAAATAAAAACATTAAAATAAACTCGATTAAAATTTCTCAAGAATTATTAATCGACCCGACAACATTATTCCAACTTCAATAGATTCTTCATTAACTTAATTAATTAATTAATCATCAATAAAATTATCCTTTCACTCGTCAATACAAATTTACTAATTGAGAAAAATAAAAGATCAAAGAATCGAATTAAATTTGATCGAAAATTCTCGAGAATTAGAAATTGACCCCATAAAATGAATAATAGAATGGAAAACTGATTGACCCGGTTGGAGAATAAAATGTCGGGATTCCACCGGTTTGAAGCGATCTAGCCGTCCACCCTCGCTCATCGCGCTTCCTCTCGCTTCGCCGATCTCTCGGACCGAGTCTCTGCTCTATCCCACAAACACACATACGTATACACACTAGCGAATGCTCGTACCAAGTTCCCCTCGCCTCCTCCAGTCGGCGAACAAACGACTTTCACTCGCGCGGGAGACTCGCTTCCTGGACACGCTGCTGCTGCCCCAGCAGCAGCGGCGGCAACAACCCAGATGCGATTCCATTACACCGTGCAGATCTGATCCAATCCCCGGAAATTCGCTGAAACTTCTAGCGTAACCCGATATGTTTATGCCGCTATAATTCACCTCGTTGGCTATAAAAAGTCACACTCTTAATAAGCGCGCTAGCTTCGCAACAATTATCCCCACTTCCGGTATGAGGCAAGGATATTCGCAATTAGAAAGTCCGATGGACGTTAATCAATTGTTGCTTATTATGAATTCAAATCGAACCTCGTATCGATTAATTTTCTTAAACCGTAATGTAACGAACAAAAAAGTCACTCGACTGGTAAAATTCGATTACGTCGATAGATATCGATTTTATCGTAATAAAAAAAACAATTTTTTACTAAATATACTTTTTGAAAAAAATTATTCCTACTTCCGGTAGGTTAGCATGCTTGCAATTAGAAACCTGACAGACGTTGATTAATTAAATTTACGCGGTCAATTGAGTCGATTAATATCGATCGATTTTATAATCCACAAGAAAAATTAACAAAATTTATATTTTCTGTTATTTTTTTTTTATACAAAACGTTCCAGATTTTTTCAAATTTTCTCTTTCTCTTAATTCGACTGTATTTTTTTTAGTATCACGTACAATTTTTCTTCTCTTTTTTCTGTTCGAGTCGTCAATGTAGAACATTGCACTCTGCTGCGACGAAGCGATAGAGTGTGTAAACCCACAACTCCGACTTCTCGGTCTGGTGTATTGGTAGGAGGGAGAGTCCCGCATAGGTCATTTCCTCGTGCATAACCCAATTAAGTGATTATTCAACGCTCGAACCGTACACGCGGAAACACACACACACACACACACACGTATAAACGACGTTGCACGTTGCACACCGGCGGCGGTCAGCGAGCCTCTCTCGTCTCACTCACTTTTTCTACTCTCGCTCTTTCCGTGCCCCGTAGCGTTTACGTGGTTGGAAAATCCCCTCTCGATGTCTTTCTATTTTTTTTTTCGTCTTCTTTTTGTTTTCTCCACCTCACGCACCCTTTTGCCCCGGTGGCTTTCGCGACCTCGCTTGTAACGTTGCACTTCGTTCATGGCTTCCTCTACCTACTTGCCCACCTACTTTCACAGCGAGGAGGTAAAGTCAGAACTTGGCGAAGATCGCGAGATAGCGCAGATATCGGTTATCTATTTCGATGTAAAACAAAAGCGTCGAGGTAGAAGAGTATCGAGTTATTTTGCGAGAATGGTAGAAGGAGAACGAGTTCGTGAAATGAACGAAGAAATTGAAAAAGTTCGCGGATAAGGAAAATATTTCTTTTATCAGTTATTTATCCAGACTATTGCAAAAAAGCTTTCAAATCGTAAATTCTTATCTAAATTTCTAACAAAACAATGCTACACGGTAAAAATCAGTTTCGTCGATAATTTATAAGTTATTACAGAAATTTGTTAATTAATCAATTTTCATAAAAAATTTTCATCTAAATATAAAACATAATTTATTCTTCGACAATTTTATTAACGTTCGACAAGTCTTATTTTCATAACCCCATCAACCCTTAAACTTTTTCCACCCTCTTCAACCCTCGTTCTACCTACCCCCAACTTTCCTTCTCTCGAAAATTTCAAAAAAAAAAAAATTCCACCAGTATCGATTTCAATTTGATCCCAACCCCTTCAACCCTCCTTCCACGTTCCTCCACTTTTCCATCTATTTTTCAAAGAGAACGAAGTTTCGCGCCAAATGTTCTCGAGTTTCGTCGTGTATTAATTTTTCGTTATAATTACATCGCGTTTCTAGATAATACCGGTATCGTTACCGATAGCCCCCCACCCCACCTTGTAGAGGTGGTCGTTACTCGCGTTCGCTCGTTCTCGTGGAGGTGGTGGTCGTTGGGATTCTGCTCTGCCGCCGTTGCGCTGTATGGTTGGTTCGGGCTATAGGAGCGCGCGCGCCTTGGCTGGGGACAGGGTTACCCGCGGTCGTTGTGTCCGAAAACTTTGGCAATAAACTAACGCTCTCCTGCTGCTGCTGCTGCTACTGCTACTACTGCTTGCTGCTGCTGCTGCTGCTGCTGCTGCTGCTGCTGTCGCTGTCGTGTGCTATGCTCGCGGGCAAACGTAACCAGAGGCCAGGATAGTTTCACTAGTTGCGTAACGTCGTAGGTTGCGTTCCCTCTCTCGCGAGCGCGTTCCTTCGCTTCTCACGAGCTATGCCGATTATATCCCATAGCTCATTATAGAACTTGCTTTATCGTCTTCCTATACCAGTCCACGATGTTACACATAACGAGAGTCGCTACGATCTTTTTATTTTTATTTTTACCAATTGCTTTTATTCATTTTTAAGAGTTTTTAAAAATAATTTATTTTCTAAGAATAATATTTCTTTTTTAAACTTGCTTTTGAAAGGTAAAGGAATTATTCTTAGAAACGAAAATTACATCGAGATTGAAAATTGTATTTTTTCGACATAGGAAAAAAATACTGAGGTAAGAATATTTGAAATACTATTTATTCGTGACGATTCCAGAAGATGTCGAAGAACGAAAAATAAATGGTAAAATATTTTGAAAAAAATTTGTTTATAATTTGTTTTTCTCGAAATTCTCGTTTTATAGAAATTTTCGTGTAATTTCATGCGTCGTTCGAGAAACCGTGTTGCGTTTGACGTCAATGGGCGTTACGTATTAAAGGCGTATCGGTCGCTCGGGTATCGGTGGAAAGTGTGCGAGAACGAGAAGGGGGTGAGTTATGACGTTGCGCAAAAGCTTCGAAAAGTTCATGATACACGTTCATGATCACATTACGAAAAGAAAAAAAAAAAAAAAAAAAAAAAAAAAAAACATTGGCCTGGCTCACCTGTGCTCACCTCGTCGATGTCGTTCAAGCCCGCTCGTCTTATAAACACCGTTGGCCAACGCTCGAACGTAACATGCTCGATCGGCCGCGATGAAAGATTCATCGAAATTCTACGAATTGTAAATTTGTAAAACGAATTTACCGTATACCGTACACAATTTTTACGTTGCATGCGCCTTCTTCTCCAAACGTTGAAACAATCCTTTCGATTAACACAAATATTTATTTTATTTATTATTTTAATCGAAAAATTAATGTTTTTTTAAAATTACTTTCGAATTATTTATTTAATTGATTTAATTTCGTTATTTCTTTTGAGTTACAATTCTAACGATTTTTTTTATATATTTTATGAAATACGAGCTTGAAATTTTTCTATTGCGTTCTCCTCTAATCATTCGCGATTTATCAAGTAGCCGATATACATCCTGCGATAAACGACCGCACGATTTCCACTCGGATGCTCCTTAGCCACACGCGAATCCGGTGAGCTCGAGAAAAAAAAGCCCACTATTTAATACAGTCATCGTTTGCAATATCGGGAACGAGAAAAGAGCGAGGTCGGATTCGGGAACTCAGTAGTTCGTCGATCGAGTTCGTAGAAAGTTGCGTGACGCTGTCCTCCCGAGAAACAAAAATAAAAGAACAACGAATCGTTCGATCGAATTCCAGGTGGGTGAAGAGAGAAAAAAAAGCAGAAAAAAACATTTACTACGAAATTCCACGCGTCCCGTTTCGTGACCTTTCGATCGTTTTAATAATCCAACGATTTTGAAATCCTCAGACACACTCGACCAATCGACGAAAATAATTTTTTCATCATGAGAATATCGCTGTGGCTCGTGATTGTGGGACTTGTCTGTTTGGCAATCGTGACGGTCGATGGTCAGTCGATGAAAGGGATGAGGCTTAGGCACATGCAAGTAGTTAAGGTGCCGAGAAAATGTGGACCGAAATCACGACGCGTTGGAAACAAATGTCGGCGTATCGTCTGGGGATAAAAAATAATTAAGGAACGACGATTATTTCAGAGTTTCTGAAAAATATCTTTTTTTTTTACGCATATACTTTTTTTTATAGATTTATAACAAAAATTATGGTAACAATATTGTACGTGATGACATAAAGCGAAATCGCATTTTTCGATTAAATTCCGAGTCGAATAATTAACAGTCATTACCGATAGATCGTAATTACTCGTCATTAGCGCGTGAACGAAATATCCGAAAAAGGAACTTCGCGATTAGTCGACCGTTGCGTCCGGCGAATTCTTCACGCGCTCGTACGTCGATAATAAAGTTGGAATTCGGTCGTGCGATCTGGTAAAGATGACAGTTTGAACAATTTCGGTCTTCGCTTCAAATATCGAAATTCGAACTGTCAGAGAGTAAAAAAAGTCGCTTGATCATAAAAAATTACGAATTTTGTTCTAGCTATAAAAATGATAAAAATCGATCGTAAAAGGATATTGCACAAACTGAATTAACGATCTAAGAATAAATCGATAATTAGCGGAGGTGTACTTGATCGAATTAATTAATTCGATTAAATTATTTCAATGGAAAAAAATCCGTTACGTTTTTTTTACCTTTTCTCACAATTTTTCTATTTATACTGTTTTCACTTCCTCTTTTCAACAACCGCGATTTCATAATGCCGGTATGTTGGAGCATTGAATAATTTTCACGCCGCTACATTGAGCGAAAGAGGCGGGAGAAAGATTCGAGAGAGTGTCTGTATGTGTGAGAGAGAGAGAGAGAGAGAGAAATAGAAAGAGAAAGAGAGAGAGCGAGAGAGTAGAGATTCACCTCGCGTGGCCTAAATAAACAACCGAGAATACATCGACCCGCGCGATGCCGAGCCCGTGGTGGCTCTCACAAGCTATACGGATCACCCCGTGTGGCTCTGGTTTTGTCCGGGAAAATGAAGTTGCATCCAGAAATTCGAGGAGTACGTTTTTCCCGGGGGTTTTTCGGGATTGTTGCATTTGACGACAAAGAGAAGAAAGGGGGTGTAAAAAAGGGGAGGAGTAAGGGATGCAAGAAGTAGAATGTGTGCGAGGGAGAGATAGGGGATGAAATGGAATATGACGACGACGACGACGACGACGAGCACGTGCACGGGGAATGGAAAAGACGACCTCGGGAATAGACGACGACCACGGCGACAGGGTGCCCACTGACATATACGTATCTCTATCTATACACACACATACACATATATATATATAAATATATATGCGTGACAAAGCTTGGGGGTAATACAACGAATAAGTTCGGGTTAATATCGCGAATGTGGGTCGCCTTGTGCATTGCCCGCGATCGATGCAGGAGTTCGTTTGCCAGTTCACCCAACGTCCATTTTTCGCCCCCTCTTCTACCCCGTACCATACCCAACAGTGTCAGCGAAACACGCTAGAGTTCAAACTGCGTATCGAACAATACTCGATATATGCGAAAACGAAAAGTAGCTACAGGAAAACTTTACGATTGCGTCCTGGGAATATATCGGCACGCGTATATACCTATCCTCCCCTTGAGAGGGTCGGAGAAATGAAAAATATTCATAATTACTCGAACGAAGAATGCGACAACGAGGAGATGTATTTTTGTTAAAGAAATGTATTTATCATTGTTACAGATAGTTCGGAACAATTATTCGGATAAAGGATCAATTTCGTTGGGAAAATTGCGAGTACGATTATCAAACAAATTTTAATATAATTCGAGATTAGATTAAAATTTGTCATAATGATATAATTTTAGAAATAACGGTTGGATAATATTTCAATATAAATTATTCTCAAATTGTTCGTAAAAACCTCGAACTTTTCATTGATATTATTATTATTATTGTTATTATTATTGGAACAAAGAGGTTTCCCACTCGTCAACTTCTTGTTCCGTGACTCTTCAAAGACGACGAATCACCGCGGAGGAAAGTGTACGTCATCGTTGTTTGTCTCGTTGTTATGTCGCACACCGTGGAAATATTCCGAGTAATTAAGCCCGTAAGGAATAGTACCTTCTGCATTTTGCCACGACGGTTTGGAATATATATATATATATATATGTATATATCGTCAAAGAGGTCTCTCCGGGCCATCGTATAGCTCCCCGAGCTCGCTGTATAATACTTACATAAGCTTTCGTGCGCTCGCCGTTCTCTCTGTGATGGCTGTTACTCGTTTGCACGCAGAGACAACACAACACGTACAGGACACGCGCATACGACTATATGTATCCCGATAATTTCTACAAGCTTCTAGCACTACAGACAAATATACGTTTTACTACGGAGCAACGCGAACTTCGCTATCGCTACAGTAGTCCCATTTTTTCACCCACTTTCGAGCCATAGACGGCTCTTTTTTGCCGGCCTAGTTCGTTATCGGCAACGCCCGAACAAAGCGCCCACGAGCATCTCGCGACTCGTTGTTTTCAGGGATATTTAAGATCTTTTTTTTTTTTTTTCAAAATGTCGAACTTATCGAAGATAAAATATAATCGTATTTTCGTTCGAGTAATTATGTTTTTTGTCACCTTTTGTAAAATTCGGAAATTATTTATCCGATTTGAATCGACCCTGAGCCGTTTTTATTATTTCCGTCGTTAATTTTCTTGAATAATTATAGTTTTTGATATTTTATTTATTTATTCATTTATTTACTTATTTAATGTTGTATAAATAGAGCGCGATAGGTTCGATCGTTCAATTACTTTGCTTCGATATTATTGTCCTCCCAACTAATAACGCCGGTGCACCATTCAAGATTGCAATGCATATAGACATGCAGCGATGCAACATAACGATGCGTCGATGATATACAATCGAGTTGAATGCAAAATCCCTCTTCACCGTCTATTAGCCTCGTCCCCCTCTCTGTCTCTCTCTTTCTCGATCGATACCCGTCATTGATCTTCGAACGCTCTATTACTACGACCAAAGCTCACACTGTTACTGGTTTATACACCGTATCGCCACGATACAGTAACAACGAGAGACAGAGAGCCAAGCTCTCGATTCGTACGTGCACAGGCTACGAGTTTCGAGATCGGCTGAGGTCGTTCGTTCAGCTCGATCGCCTCGATACACCAACGGAAGTATCAATTTTTTATCACATTTTTTCTTCAATAATATCAGAATAATTATCAGGGAACAAAGTTATAACTAGGAGTTGGAAAAATTCTCGTCGTAAACGTGAAAAATATAATCGAGCACGTTTCAGTGTCCTGGCTGACCATTCGTCGACCATTACTCCTTATTCTCGTTAAATCTATCAATTTCATAACAAATTTGTCAACCCTCCAAGGCATCCTCCCCATTTTTCCCTAATACGAAAAAAAACTTTCTAAACTGTAACAACAACCCTTAAAAAATTGTATAAATCGTTTAAATCCTAAATCCATCATCCCCTTTCGAGTTACGAACATTTTTCTTTTTTCCCTCAAAACATATATTTATCTAACGACGATGCGATTTACGACCGGAACGTAAGTCATACCCGTTCGTAAATTCAAGTGTGCACGCCGGTTATGCATACAAGTGGCAGTGTCTTAATCTATGGAAAGTTACAATGACTAAGGTTGCATCAGTGCATCAGCGACGTACCGCGTTATATAGCGTGTTAGTGCGCACTGGTATATATTAGTAGTAAGAAACTTGACTCTGACCTACAATATAAAACTGCAAGTGCACGGGTCTCTCGCGCGAGTTGCGTCGACGACGACGACGACGTCGACGACGCCGACGGTATAGCGCTTTGCCGCTGCCTATACGAGAGAGGACTTGTCTCGCGCACTTGTTGACGTCTCTATCGCGCTTGCGCCCGACTCTCAGATCTCTCTTTCTCTCATCTCTCTCTCCCTTCCTCGCTTGTTTTATTCATCGCTATATAAACTATATCTACGTACGTCCATCATCCGGAATATTAGAAATAATAACTGCCGTGTATATTCCGCTTCAACAGCGCGCGCGACTCGGCCGTGTCGCTCTGCGCGTCGACCTCATGCATATATCGAGGCCGCGTGCACGAGCGCGACGAGACGATCGCTTCTGGAATTATCGCCGACGATTTTGCCGCGTTTATTCTTTTTCTTTTCTCTTCTTTTTTCCTTCCTTCCGTTTTTTTTTACATTTTGCCATTTTTTTGCTTTCGGTCAAACTCGCCGCTACGCGATTCAAGGATTTCAGACACCTCGCTTGACCCAGATCTTGCGGTGGTCGTCGCACGCGTTGCGCACGCACCACGACGGGGACGACGCTTCGCGCACTTTGTACGCGCGTCGGGTAAACAGATTAATGCGTTTTCTGTTTTTTTTGTTATTACGTGCGATTTTCTTTCTTCATTCGTTTTGTCACGAGGAATTACAAAAAAATGATTAATCTGCGAATTTACATTTCTTCTTTTTCAAGGAACGTCTTTCAGGATCAACGCGATGGTTTAGTTGAATTAGAAATGTCTCGTTATTTTCACATTTTTCCATTCAAATATTAAAAATTTGTATTTTTTTAAAAAATTTTCTTTCTATTTATAAAATTTTCTTTTTTCTATCACAAATTAACGAAAACAATAATAATTAATCGAATAGCGAGAAGAAGGATTTAAAAATCAGCGTGAAAATTTAATCGATCGACGAATCAAGATTTGATTAGGGAAAAAAATTAACGAGATAGAATATAGTTTTTTTTTATTTTATCTGTCATATCACTAAAAAACGTGTCGTATCTTCTTCTCGAGATTGAAAATTGATGCGATTTTGAAACAATTCAGCTCTCTAACCAAGTTCTATTCTACTCGAGTCGAAGTCGTGCACCGACGTCGAGGCCTCTTTAATTATTTGTTCTAGGAACGCGAGTCGAGAGCGGTTTCTGTGCATCGACCCTTAAGTAGAACACGCACGCTATAACAGCGGACTCGTCGCCCGAGCGTGCCACGGGCTCCAAAGGCCTAAGCACGATTCCTCAGGAACTCTACAATTATAGCGCGGCGTTTATTCGCGAGATGCTGGATCGTTGAAAGTTATTCGCGAGAGTGTGGGTGACTCGGAACGTATGAAACTTTGCATGTTGGTTACTTTGCACGAAGTTACACTCGCACGCTATATATAGTACGGGCATAGTCCAGCTCCGATTACGCAACCGATCGAAATAATTCCACCAATTCTCATTAATCAATAAATTGTAATTAAAAAAAACAATTTATATCCATTTCTCTCGATCGCGTTAATCACATTCTTACCAACGAATACAAAATATTTACCCTCGAACCTAACGATGAACATAAAATTCCATTTCTCGTTAAAAAAACAACAACAACAACAAAAAGAATCGAAACAAGGTAAAGAATGATAAATCGGCGATATTGAGAATAAAAAAAGAAAAACGATGAGTCTGCGAGACGGGAAACCTTGCATCGAGCAAGGAAAAAACGAGAGTAGGGAAGAAGAAGAAGAAGAGGTAAAAAGAGAGAGAAAAAAAGTCGAGAAGAGTGCGAACGCGAGAAAGGGCAAGAGAGTGCTACTGGTCATGGACTGTATCTTGGCCGGAGGCAAATCGCGCAAATCGCACTGCCACTATAGACATATATAGACAAGTAAGAGCGCATAGAGTAGAGGGGAGTTCGATGGTATAGACGAAGAGAAGCGCGGGGAGGGGGCAGCGAGGGCAGTGCGGCGGCGGGCGGAGGAAGCGACGTTCGAGGGTAGGACGGAGAGAAGTGGCGGCTCAGGCGGTAGTCGACGACGAGGGAGGGGCGAGGAGAAAGAGGAGTAGGAGGAGGAGGAGGAGGAAGAGGAGGGGGAGGGGGAGGACTAGCAGGGCTGAGAGGAGGGTGGAGGAGTTCTAGGAGGGTTAGGTGTAGTATCGGTCATTACCTCCGCGCCGAGTAACTGGGTCAGTCGTCACAGCGGCTCGGTTCGCTCACCGTCGGCCGCCACCCGTTTTGCACTCACTCTCGTCGACTACTCTTGCCACGCCGCATAGCCTCTGGGCTCCCTCGTCTATTCAACGGCAATGCCGCTTAATGCCTGCGTGTACTCTACCGCTGTTGCTTCTCTGTACACACGAGCACGAGCGCGCTTATACTAGGGATCGCCGATCAATCTTATAGCTTACGATTTTCAATCGTATTGGGGTGGGGGCAGCGGGGGTGGGGCTACGTATCGCTAGTAATGGACCGAAAAATAAACGAGGAGGGGGGGGGGCGAAATCGATACGATGAAAAAGAATTTCTTTTTGTTAAATTGAAACAATTGTTTGTTTTATATTATTTATATTTAGGAATTTTTATATAAATATTCATTTATAATTATAGTCGTGATATAAATATAATAAATAATTATATGAGAAATATTTGAGGAAACATTTTGCTTGTGTAAATGTTATAAAATTGATTAGATAAATGTTTGAATCATTTATACAGAATGATAAGATAATTTTTCGCTATTATAAAGAATAATTATTTTCAATAATAAAGTTCAACTCTGTAAACGAAAATTCAGATTTTCTCGTTAAAGGGAGAACAAAATAAGAAAGGGTTTATTCAATTAAAAAGCTTGCCCCACATTAATCCACGAATCCCCGGACTCGCGATCGTTCAATTGAACCAGAGACTATGCTAATGGAATTTCTGCTTTGTGAATAATAAATCAGCTCTTGTATCTCGTGGTATACTCTCATACATATCTATATATATATAAATCAAAAAAAAATTCGTTTGTACGTGAAGCCTTTGAGAATTCCACGTGGTAAATTCCGTTACCGTTCGTACGAAAAGTTTTATAAGCACCGAGTGTGTTCAGCCACGAAGAAGAGTAAAGTGAGAGTAGGAAGGGTGGGGGTTGAGAGGCATTGGCCGTAGGGGCAGGGGGAGGGGAGGGACGAATAGCGGGAGGGTTCCCGATGCAATTCGTTATGCAACTGCCGTACAGGCGAAGGACAGGCCAGGCGTAGTGCATGCTAGTCGGCGATAGAAGCGTGCAACTGCGAGAAGGCAATTACGGGAACGGAAGATCGAGAGTGAGGAGGGGGGAGAGTCGAAACACCAAACGGAACGGGAGGGGCACCGTGGTCTAATTCCGAACTAAGCGCGTATTAGCATTTTCGCGATTATATCTTTCTGTGTACATAAATACACGCATACACACACACACACACACACACACACACACACACACACAAGTGGAGAGGGAGAGAGAAAAGAGAGAGAGGGTAGGCTCGTAATCCGGACTTTGCGAGCGATAAAATTTTCGTTGATAAACGACGCATCACGTTCGTAAACAATCCTCGTAAATTAATTCTAAAAAATACATTTACATGGTGAGGTAAAGAATCGGTAATCCAAATCAGCTGGGTCGATACTTAAGGGGTGGATAAAAACGTCGATCCAACGATAATCGCCAAATGTACAAAGGCGAATTTTCTAATCAGGAAAAATATATTATCTAATGTTTTTCATCAATTTTTCTATTGGATTTTAGAATTTTCTTTGCGTGGATATAATTGATTAATTTTTCGATGTTTAATTATTTTGTTTAGCGAGTGACATTCGATCGTCGCTTTATCGTTTCGTTAATAAACGAAGGTAATATTTTGATTGGCTTTACTTCACGTTTAAAATTAAACGCATGATTAGTAGTGAATGAAAAATTAAACGTTACACCTCGATGAATTAACGATGATCGGGGAATAATAAAGTTGCAAATTGTCGTGCGTTATTTTCACAATTTACGCGTAACGTTAACGCCGAATTGTAAACGTTATTACTACTCGTTAATATTAATGAACAAATTATTTCGTATACGTGCGCGCTTTAATTTTCGTCGTTCGAGTCGCCCGGAAATTCACCAAAAATACAAAGCGTAATCGTCCGTTTCGTAATTTCGATCCGTAAACGGAAGAAAAAAACGTGCGGGACACGCGCGTTGCGCCTATAGGCAAAATACCGAAAGAGCGATCGAAGCGCGACCGCGATATTTATGCCGACAGACGGAAAAGTTATCCGGGAGCATAAATATTCCGGGAACGCCCTGAATTACGAGAAGGCCGTACCGTCCCACCCAGGACCAGAGGTGTAACGTATAGAAACATATGCATCCTTGCACAAAAATATATATACGTAATATGGACGTATATAGATTTACCTACAGGGAGCCAGGAAACATGGCCCGGTTGGCTAAGAGGGATGAAGAAATTTTCTTCGAAAAATCGTTAAATATTCGACCATCACTATTTTATTAATCTCAATTATTTATTTAATTTTTTACAATCATATGCACATTTTTTATTCGTATTTAATTTATTCAGATTTAATCTAAAAAAAATCGAGTCGACAAATATTGTCAATTTTCTCTCGCCACGATAGTTTTAGTGTTCGAGCGAAAAATCACGGTACGATGAATAGAAACAAACAAAAAACATATACAAGCAAAACAAAAAATTGAAAAATCTCATTTCACGTTCGTCCTGAAAAAAAAAAGAAAATTTCACGCTCCTACGAAGACTCGTAAATTCCTACTACGAGATTCGCAAGTACGAGAAATGTCACCCTAGTCCACATTCCCCGACATTACCCTATATCGAAGAGGGATGCATGTAGCTCGCCGGAGATATTTATATCTCGTCATAAAGTATAGTGGCGCGCGGTGGTCGAGGATATATAACACATGTATAAAAGTAAACGGACGTATGTGTTGAGGACAAGCGGCGAAATTGCGAACGGTTCGCGATTAACGGTTAAGCGTTGCATATCAGTGTTATGAGGGGCATTCTGGGGCAAAGGTTGAGGAACGCTGGCCCGCAAGCTTCGAGTCTCCCTCTACCGCAGCGCGTAGCTAAAACCCTCCTCCTCCATCCGCTCGACCTCTCGTCCACTCCCTCTCCGACTCTCTCTCTCTCTCTCTCTCTCTCTCTCTCAACCCTCGGCGCTTCGCCAGCCTCTGAGCTTCCCCGCTTCGCGCGCGCGCCACGTCCGTCACCACACACAGTGCGCTTCGTGCTTTCGTCCGACCTACCCCAACATGTGTCTCTCCCACCCTTCTCCTCCTACTTCTTCTTTCTCTCCTCCTTCGATGTATTCCATCCGTTCGCCCTCGCGCCTCGCCCTCCTCGTCTATTCACGTCAATCTATACATATATATGTATATATAGAGGACATATAAAATGTGATATTATATATATATAACTATATATCCTCTATTCCTCTTTACCTCCCGCTTCGTCATGTGCACAAGTGCTTCTCAGAGTCTGTGCTTACGATTCTCACTCCAGGTTCTCACGGACTCGGTTCGTATATCTCGTATGCGAGTGTCCGTGTACCAAGAGAGTTTATACGCGGTTACCGATGTACGGAAGCTTGTGTACGTGCATGGACCGCAGTTCTGGTCGCATCACGCGCGTCAGGGTTACATATATTTATATATATATATATATAGAGAGAGAGAGAGAGAGAATATATATGTGTATACATACGTGTGTTTATAGAGAGATATATATCGTGGGATGGCATGCGCTCGCTGACGCGAAATTTTCAAATCACGACCGTCCATTACTGGGAAGGTAAAAAAAGCTCGGAAGGAAAACAAAAGTTTACATCCAACGATCCAGCTTTATAGATGAATCCTTGACCTCTGAGTTGAATCTGCATTTTTCGTTTTTTTTTAACAGAGGTCATGACGACCTTGACAATTTTTTTTCTGTTTTTTTTTCGTATCAATTATTAATAAATCGTTTCTCATTACACTCGAATCTTTGACATTGGAATAATCGAGATTTTGTAAATGTTTCGAAATAAAAAATGAATGCTCAGGGGTGGTAAATTTATAATCGTCGAAATTTTTGGATTCGTCGATGAGCATGTCGGATAACGTCGAACTACTCGAATCGCAGTAACCATATTGTGTGCCGCGGTGGTCGAGGGTTCTGCAACGTTGATAAGGCATCTATTTTCGAGAGCGTTAAAACACGAGCGACGGCTCAACCACGGCCTTTGCACAACGTGCGTGCGTGTGAGTGCGAGCGCCTGCCTGCCGCGCATGTGTCGCGTTGCATTCGCGCGTCTACGCGCGCTTGCGCCTGTGTCAGTGTGTGCAGTCAGGCTGCGCGCGCGCGCGCGAACGTCAGGCTCTCGCTGTCTCTCTCGCTCGCTCGGCGAGAGAGGGTCGCGCACGGCGGGGCGTGCGCTACAATGCATGTTGACCCATATTCGGGTCGTTGCTATTTCAGATCCATCCTTTCCATAGAGGAAGGTCGTCGTAGTCGTCGTCGTCGTCATCGTCGTTCGTCGTCGACGACTGCACCAACTCGGCTTTACACACACACACAAACACACACAGACTCGCACGCACACACACACGCGCACGCGCGCACACACAGGAGACTGTTACAAGCTGTGCGACTATAGCGCTTACGACGTTACGTAACGCCTATCTTGTTTTTGCGCACGCCCAAGACTCGAAAAACAAGTGATTCTAGCTTGTCCCGACGAATGGAAAATAAAAATCGAACAACTAATCGAACGTACAAACAAGAAACAACGCTAGATAACCGATCGTTGGTTGGATAAAAATTTACCTCTCGGCACCATTTTCGATCCGCGAATCATCAGTCAATCGTCAGTGAAGAATCCTACGAGGCTTCGGGACAAGATAAAGTCATTGAAAATACGACGAACAAAAAGACAAAAAAAAACAGAAAAAAAAAGAAATTTCATCATCGTGACTCGAGGCCTCTTCGTGTCCGACCAGTGACGTTTCGTACCACTGCGAATTACTCCGTGACACGGTGTACAGTGCGCTCCCTATAAAAAAAGCGCGAGAGCTTCGTATATTTCCCGACCGAATTACAAATGATAGAAAGAAAGAGTAAAAAAGAAATAATACAAACGAACGTATCCGTCGCACGAAGTGACAGGGAGAACGGTAGCGCGAACGAAGGAGACCGATAACGACGAGAGACGAGGAGGGAAAAAAGCTCGAAATAGAGTCGTGTAATGCGCCTGGCAAAAGCTATTCTTCTCCGCAATGACATAATTATACTTTTATTCTTTCTCTCACTATATACATAGCGCACGCTCGATCGGTCGTTGAGCCTGGCGTGCCTCTTAAACCGGTCTAATTTCTCAACCCCGAGGGGCTATCGTACACCCCGCGAAACGTGAAAGAAAAAAAATCAATGATTTTTACAGAAGAAAATCACGTTCGTTAACGCATTCCTATCGCGACACGTATCGATAACGTTTCAACGGATAACGCTTCGAGGACAAGATCGGTCTCTTTTTTATTAAATTGCATATTTATCATACTTCTTTGTAACACAATCTAACTCTCCAATGTGTGGACTTTGTTCGCAATTTCACGCTTCGTGTAACACCGGGGTACTCGTACATGATATTATATACGCCATTCCGTACTTCGTTGTATGTTGATACAGTTAATGTATCGATATAGGTATAATGGGGGTTGGAATACATGAATGTCGATAGATTATGCGTGTTATGACTGATCGATACGTATTGGCTGGCACGGGAACGAGGGGTAGCGTAGATGTTTGTGCGACGGTACTTCTAGCATACATATATATATATGTCGATTACTCCGATCGAGCCAGGAAGACCATAATCAAGAGAACTCGTTTTACGAATGTGATTTGCGACTGTGCCGGACGAGAGACCTCGCATCAATCATCCACGGAATAAACGAGATAACGAAAATATCGATTGGTTCGAATTGAACAAAAAAAAATCAATAAATTGCGGAAAATACCACGAAACGCAATTCAATTAAAAATAATGGAGAATTATTATACGAGGAGGATCGTTAATACCGCGAAGAAATTACAAACTGTAAGTTTTCGTTGTTGTTGCAAAAAATAATTTTTTTTACGATAAAGAAATAGCTCGACAAAATTTAGCGCGTGTAGAGCGTGACGAGAAAAAGAAGAAAGAAAGAAAGAAATTTAGAAAAATGCAAATCAACGATATCGTAAATCCGCAAAGAATCCGATCGACGACAAAAGTAATCGGCGATGATCCCTCGACGATAAAATAGCGTATACGGCATAATCATTAACATGTGCATTGTCCGCGGATCGGTGTTCAGTGTCGTCGCATCCGCTGCTAACTTTCTCTCCTCCACGGCATGTGTGTACACGCATACAAATATTCACAGGCACGAGCTGTTTCAAATACGTATACACGGTTTTAACGTAGATACGACGACGACGACAGCCTTTATACTACACACGTTGTCGAAATAGATGAAACGATGGGAAAGGGGAGGAGGATGGAGGAGGGGGGGGGTGGTCTTCGTAGTGGTCGGCAATTCTCCTTCTCCCACGACATCCCTAGAACTCAACGACGAGAAAAGAGGGGGCGAGGTATGAACGAGAAAAGAAAGATAGAGAGAGAGAGAGAGAGAGAGAGAGGAGGGAGGGGGTGAGAGAAGGAGGGAGAGAGAAGAGGAAGAGTGGCAGATAGAAACATAGAGAACGTTGTCCCTTTCTGTTTTATCCCCCCCCCCCCCCTCCGCCCCCTCGCTTCTCCACCGAGTCCGATTGGAGGTTGGATAGGTCGTGGTGGGTGACGTTCGTACCATCGGTGCATCCACCACTGCGGCCGAGGCTACGACGAGTGTGCGATGCACTCGATGCAGGTGGTGGAAGTTGATCGCGAACTCGACGGTAGTGGGAAACACGCTGGTCGAAGTAGGAAGCTTTCGAGGAGTGTGGTGGGGAGGGCGTGACTGACGCTGTTACGGGGAGAGGGAACGCATTGGCTTCCCCACCTGAAATGCATTATCTCTCTCTCTCTCTCTCTCTCTCTGTTCGGTGCATGTTGCATGCTGCATGCAACGCCTTTCCACGAGAGCCCTCCCTCTCCATCACCACCACCACCATCTCTCTTTTCATCACTGTCACGAATTCTACTATCGCTACAGTTGAAATTGTCGTAAGTTCCAACTGTTACCGGTCGATCGAAATTCGATCGAAGATCGAATAAGATTAATATATTTTTGCTTATTATTTCAATCGAAATATTGATTAAATAGATATTTAAAATATTCGAATAAATTTATGAATGATTTTGTATGAATACAATTATTTATACGGACAAATGCCTGGTCGTTAAAAATAACACAGGATCGTTGTTAAAATTATCAATTTCGCAAATTATTTCTTTCCATCGCGCAACAATATCGAAAAATTAATATTTCATTAAAAATAATATAAAAAATCGTATTAGTAGTATTTATTTTTAGTTAATTCGTTCATTTTCTATTTTGAAAATTTGCTGTTCGAGCAAGAATCCTTGGACATAGACGGCTTCGAGTCTCGTTTGCTCCTTTCGCGTCTCGCGTTCATCCCCTTCTCTGCTTTATACTAGAGTTTCGACTGTGGTGCTGCGCGTCGTCGCGACGCCGCTACCCAACCCCTCCCCTCGACAACTTCGAGCACGTCGACTCCCTCTCTCTCTCTCTCTCTCTCGTCGTGGTTGCCGTGTACGGAGAAGTTTCATGCATATAGTCAACCTCGAGCTTGAGCACGGCATCAGGGGAAGGGGCTCTTATCCCTCTCTCTCTCTCTCTCTCGCTCTCTCTCCCCCGTTTACAACCAGCTCGTAGTCAACGTCACGCGCACGCGCTAAAATAGTAAACACTCCCTGGCACTGCGCACTGCGGTTCGTCTTGTGGCAGGTCCGGGCTGGACGTCCGATCGCCACGACGACGGCGACCAGCGTGTGCGCCGCACTTCTCGCTAATACCACTCTCCGCTCATTTTCTTACGAGGATGTTATGCTGACGTCGACGAGGTCGACCGGTATATACGTGATGTAGAATTTTACGAAACAAGGACGAAGCCGAGAGGGAGAGACGGAGAGAAGGATATATGTATATAAATAAGTATAATGGGGTGAAATGACGATCGTATCGACATTGTCCGGATTAACGTACTCGTAGACCATTGTGTCATCAGCGATAAGATAAGCTTTTTTTTTTTAATAACGACGTCGACGTCGTCTTGTTGTCGAACATAAACTCCTCGACCATTGATGCAACTCGCACTTCTAAAATTATATTTCTACAAATGCAAAATCGATAAATCACCCTCGATTAATAATACAAAATTAATTCAACGTTATCGATATTTTTTAATTAAGCAATTTTTGTATTATTTATATGTTTGCCCTCCTCTCAAATTTCATGTTCATCTTTAATTCAAAATATAAAAAACAATCAACGCATAAATGAGTTTGAGCTGTTCAATTTTTTAAATTATTTTTGAAACTGTCAACGTCGTTTTCTAAATAATTTTTCAGGGTGATGCATTTTTTTATTTGCACTTTTGATTGAAAATTTTTAATGAAAAAAATGTCAGCTTTCACGAATCGATAAATAATTCGTTCGGCACAAGCCGAGCGAACGAAGTGAAATCAACTGTTGATGCGTGTTGCACACGCGTGAAGGTAGCAATCGTTTTCGTACACGATGAGTATCGTTAGAGCACATAGATAAGTAGGAGTCACGTACGTAGCCTGGACGCAAAAGGGGTTGCTATATGCTACGCTTCTGGTTCTTCTGGCGTTGGTCGGTGAGTCGCGCACGGCTCGATACGCCAGCGAGCTTGGGTTCAATGCACAGCGCACCCCCGACATGGGGAGTATCTACCCCGGGCTGTTTCTTTCTGCACTTTTACCGGTCACTCCGTGCGTCTATTTTCAACCCTCATCCCCCTCGCAATTGCCTCGTGAATCTCAAAGGGCGTCGATTAATAAATGATTAAGGTTGGTCGGTGATAGATTCGTTATTTAAAAATTATAAATCGATAAATCATATAATTATCGTCATAACAATTTTTTTTATCTTCCGCGAACAAAAACCATTTTTCTCGGCTGAGAAGCATGTTTTCCCGTGTTATTTGTCACGTCACGATTCTTTCTGTCAACCCTCGCTGCAAAAAGAAAACAATGCTCGACGACACCTACGGTCGATCATTAAAAATCTTTGTACGTTCCAATTATTGCCCGAAGTATCGATAAAAAAAATCGATAAATGGCTAGGTGAGATCGATTTGATCGTAACAAAGTATCAAGCATGGGCGGCACCGACGCACTTTGCGCAATATCTATATTCGCCACGCGATTATTATCACTGATAACCTTGTAATAAATATATCGATTTATCGCAGCAATAAGTATCGAGTTGAAATACCGACGATATGCGTCCTGGATAAAGTTAGAGCTTGCTACGTAAGTCCGACGTAATTATGCGTATATCATAATTAAGAAAAAAAAAGAACAGAAATAAAAAAAAACAACACGACATCGAAACATCCAATATAAAACGCGTATCTAAACGCGTTCTCGGACGAGAGAACGTGTGACGTCGGGGGTGTCCCGATTATCGGTCCATTGCGTTCTCGCCCAAGCTCCGAGATATCGAAAGTGTTATATATATACACACATGAAAGTGGTATGGAAATCGCGTTGCCTTGAAATTAATATTATCTCGATCCTATATGTGCCGTACCAATCCGCATGACCGACTCGTAATGCTCGCTACGATAATGCGATCTCGTGTACACCAACACTATCGTCGTACTATAATTATTGACCCTGTTCGGGGTTTTCCCTTATGCACCTGAATTCTACAAGTTGCATTTATTTTCATGTTTTTCTTTTTCTTTTTTTTTTATTCTTTCGTCGCTTTCGATCTCTTTCAAGTTTCAAGGTTCGAACGATTATTCGAGATCGAACAATCTCTCGCTTCATCGTGGACACCTTTCCATCGCCTATCGTTCTTACGTAGATACGTCAAAAAGTATCTTGATACAAAGTCGTTCTTATAATTGACGTCGATTCGACGAGTAAAACGATTAATTTAACGAATTAGCGAATTGTAATTGTGATCGAAATCTTCGATTCTGAATTCATACGTTTTTTTTATTAATAAAATAGAATTTTCCTATGGAATATATCGTATAATATTTAATCACCTTTATATTTGTGATTACATATATTTAAATATCTTGTCCTAAATATATTATGAAATTATAAAATTTTATTAAATATTGTCAAATCGATTTTATATCATATTTCAATAAACATATGCGTATAATTAAATATTACAAAGTATATATGAAAAGAATAAAATTATTTCACATGAACAGAGAAATTCATATATATTTATGCTTGTGTAATAAGGGAAGCATAACAACGTACGACAATAGTTGTCTAACGACTCTGTCGCTGATTACACGGCTCTTTCTACCGCGTGTTACCAAAGTTTTGGCCTCCCATTAGTATACAGCCGGAAATTCAAGCTCAAATTTTCCTCGGTCCCGCACACCGTCGTTTCCACAAAATCCAAAGACCTGGAAGTGCGGAGAACGTACAGTATCGGATGTAACTTTTGCGCTTCGCTTCCCGTCTCTCTTCACCCCTTTCGCTACACCCCCTCTCTCGCACGCCAACACGGTGTAACAACCCCCCCCCCCCCCCCCCCTCCCCGTGATAGTGTCCAGAAGTGTACCCGTCGTGCTCGTGGCAAATCTAGTTAACACACGAGCTTGCACAGTGTTAGTAACGCGCAAGCGAGATAGACATACGACATCGTACGTTGGTGAGAATATTTTTCTTTGTAACAATGTCCGTCTGGTCGTGTCTTCGAAAACGAGATTAACGCTACGTGCACGAATGTCCGAGCTCGTCTTGGTCGTCATCGTCACGTTATTATGCCAATCGGGTTGAGTAATTAATCGTCTCGCATACCTAGAATTAATTAAGACGTTAAAATTATCATCCCTTAATTAATTCCGCGTCGTCGTCGTCGACGACAAATTTATATTTCGTTGACGATAATTTCAAGAATTGAAAAAAAAACGGTTGGCAATTTGTAAAAATGTTTAATGCAATTTTTTTTTTGTTTTGAAAGACGTACAAATGAAAATGTCGAACGTATTCGTATTAGAGGCCAACTTGAGATTCGATTCGTACCTCGTGCAATCCCGTTACGATATTTATCAACGGCGCGAGGGTTCCTTAACCCTCTCGAGATAAACTCGCGACGCGTAAGTATACGTCGTACCGTAGTCTTTGGAAAAACAATGCGATGATTCGCAGCGTCAGCCGATACCGCGCGACGAGACGTGGCGAATCGTGGAGGGGTCGAGTACGCGTTACTCATACCCCGTGATTACAACGAGCTGGAGCCGATAACGCTTCCTACGAAGTCCGACGACGCGACGAATGCATCGTTGCAATAACGGGCTGTGATTGAATACTCGATCGATTAGATTATCGAGGTACGATTAAAACAAAAACAAAAACGATAATTCAATTCCACCGGTGAAATTTAATTCATTCAGCAAAATAGATATATTTAACGAAAATCCCATCGAACAAATTTATTCGTTGTCGCACAATTTTTAATTGCGAACGATATAAATTTTTAACTATCTACCAAAAATTTGTATATGGAAAAATGTATTCAATATCTAAAAATTGAAAATATACAACGATATCATTTTTTTTATCTATCCATGAAAAATATCAGTTCGGTCGATTAAAACTAAACATGCCGAACCAATTCTCGACTTGACCAAATTTTCCCGACGAAGTTTAAATATTTGTTATCCAAATATTGATTGATAAGGATCGAATAAACATTTATTTTCCCACGTAACCATCGACGATAAATTCACCCCATGAAAACGTATCGAGCGTAATCTCTCAAAAATCATCACTTCGATGGTTCGACAGTCAAGGAGATATCCATACGCCGCTCGTAGTGGGCAGAGAGAGAGAGAGAGAGAGAGCGATGATGTTGGTCGCTGCGGTGTGTGTACATGCATTGCTCGTTTTGAGGGTCACGTTCATCCAGCGCCCGTAACCGTCGTCGTTGTCGGGGGCGACATCGGCGCAGCATCCCCCTCGGTGACGCGCGTCGATTCGGGAGTTGCGCGAGGTCCGGGCATCGAGGGGTGGTACGCCAATATATATAGAGAACGCGGAACCCACCCCTCCCCCCATTCACCCCCGCGCAAACCCCTGCTCTTTCGACACCGACACTGAACACCGTGACGGTCGAAGGGGTTGCAGGGGGATGAAAGAGAATTTCAGTGAGCCAGAGGGGTACATGGGGGCAAGGGGGCTTCTTGCATATACGTGTATAGTCGAAGATCCACCCCTATATTCCGGAACGGGGTAGGAGGAAGTGCACAGCTGAGCTGGCGGTCGATGCAACTGCATACAACCCCTTCCTCCTCTCTCGATCTCTCTCTTTCTCTCTCTCTGGCTCTCCGTCGAATTCCACCCTTTCGTCACTCCGCCTCTTTCATTTTTCAACCACCCGGACGGTGAAGTTGCATCCTGCCCGTAACCCTCGGCATTTTTCTCTCGCTCTTTCCATTCTACGTTGCATCTCATCGTCTCTATACCCCTTTCCTCTCTCTCTCTATATATATAGGTATATGGATATGTATTTCTATATTTCTCGTTCTCTCTCTTTTCAGGTTTCTCTCGCTCGTTCGTTCTACCGTTCACCCGGTCTACCGTCGACGCAGCTAACTCTGTACCTACCCCCTCACCACCACCCTCTTCTCACTCACTCTTTCTCTGTCTCTCGCAACCAACGTTGGTTTCTGTCTCACCCTTGTGACTCCCCACTCTCAACCCCCTTTCTCCCATTCGTCCCCAACCCCCTCGTCTACGAGCTTCTCTCACTACCCTCGGTCAATGACCTCCGCGAGGCAGCAGCAGCAGTGCACCGTCGCACCGCCGCCTCTCTCCTCTCTCGCCCTCACGCCACTCTCCTCGACTCTCTCTCTCTCTCTCTCTCTCTCTCTCTCTCTCTCTCTCTCTCTCTCTCTCTCTCTCTCTCTCGTCCGTTGTGCAGTTTGTTTACATCGCGTTCGCGATGCGCGCGGGGACTTTTAATCGCATCGATTCGACGCTGCGTTCGCGTACTCGTCGTTTCAATTTACCTTCCTCGCTCTTTCGCGTTTTTTTCTCTCGTTTTCTACGTGTTTTTTTAAAATATAGTTTTTACGTTGCATTGTAATTTTTTTCGATGTTTTTTTCTTCCCTTCCAGTGCACGAGCATTTTTACCCTGGATGATGTTTTTTTTTTTACTCGTAGGGGACTCGAATCGCGACGGGCCCGTCACTTCGTGTACGAACTACGAGAATTAGCCGTCGAGCATAATTAGCAAAAGTCTTGGGGTAGGTCCGAGGATTATCCCATTCGCGCGGTTCTCTCTCTCTCTCTTTCGCCAACCCTTCGCCCTCATCCCTCTCTCGGCTCGAGTCGCATTCAGACACACCGAGTACCGCACCGTTTCTCACTGTGCATACACTCGAGCACATTCATTCCGTCGCGCTTCCCTCGGGAGAATTTATCTGTACGTAACGCGTACGTGCGCGTTCCACAAAGGGGATGAAAAACGGAAAATGGACATCGTCACGTTGGAAAATTGCCAGAAAGGATTTTTATAGTAATACCGTAATTATGTGACAGAACGCTTTTAACGCGATCACAAACTAACCCAAAAAACCACCCCCTACCCTAATCACCGTTAATATCGTAAACATTTTTTCAAGGGTGCCTCCAGGCTCGACGTAAAACCAAAGGGTTGTTTTAAGTTTGTCTTCTAGATCGAGAATATTCTTTACGAACATCGATACCTACCCCTAAAAATTACTATTACCATCGGTCGGTAAAAATTTCATAATATAAAAATTTATATTTTTTCGTCACGATCGCCGATCGCTCGGTGGCCTTTCGATGCAAGGAGACCCGTTTATCTAGAGAAGAATTCATACGGTGCTTGCCGAGCATTGGTCGAGTCCTTTGTTTTCTTTTCTCTCTTTCTCTCTCTCTCTCTCTCTCTCTCCGCAATGTCCCTTTTCCCATATGTTTTTTTTGCTATTCTTTGTCGCTACCCCTGGTGCAGCCGGTCGCTGTTGGCTGCAAGGGCGTCGACGTCCGCGAGTAAAGAGAGAGAGAGAGAGCGATAGAAACGCGAGCGAACGAGAATGAGCGAGACGGAGCAAGGGATGAAATCGCTCGATTGATGCCGAGAACAGAGTCTCCGTGCCTTTGCCGCGTCTCTCACGTTTATATGCATGCGCGTACGTACCTACGTTTATATAACTATATCGCGTCTTGTCCTAGTGAAATCACCGTCGTGTCCCTCGGGGGACACGTCAATTTTCCCCGTTTTTCCCTTCGGTTCTCTCGTTCGCGTCCCTCGCGGCCTCACCTCGACGATATAATGCACCGCGGGTTTTACACCGAAATAAATTATTCTCTCGTCCACGCCGACGAGTAAAGAAAACTAAGAAAGAACGGCGAAAAAAAAATACGATCGACAAAAGTACAGACCTGAGTACGTTTCTTTTGTTTTTGCTGCTTTGTGCGCAAAGTGCCAAGAGAATGGACGAATGAGGGCGAGGCTCGATAGTCCGGACTCTCGATCGGCTACGTCGTTGAAAGTTCCGAGCGAGGATCTCGTCCCGCACGACGAGAAAAATAATTAAAACCACCCGCATTATTTTTCGATAATTTGGACATTAAGTTGTGTAAAGACGTATTTTTCATAGACGATCTTCGGATCAGAGATCGAAACCGACCATAATGCCCTTCGATAATTCATGACAAAAATTGGGTAGAAAAATGAGCAAAGAAATCGATGCAATTTTCTACAAATTTTTTCTTTCAAATCCTTTTTTATTTTTAATGTAACGGGTGTTCCATTTGTATCGAGAAATAATGATGTACCGGGTGTCCCAAAAATAAAAACTCATAAGTCCGCCCTACGCTCTAGTGCGTATCGCGATAGAATGGAAAACAAAAAAGAGTTAAAGGAAATAATAATAAAAAGAAAGAAACGCGAATGTTTCTTAAGGAATTTTTCACATAGTCACGTTTCACTAAAACCGTATGGCCAATAGGGGGTTGTATTCTCCGCGTGTCTTTCTCCCGACCTCGCCCAACGAAAAGAACGTATATATAGCTACCGAAGTATTGCGAAGGGTAGAATTCTCAAACCTCGCGAACTTTTCTAGTTTTACATATACATATCACTTCCTATCTGTTCCTCCCTCTCTCTCTCATCCCTAGAATAATACCGTATAATCTCAAGTACTAGTGTGCTATACGGTAACGTCTCCTTATCGCATGACGAAGACATAAGACGAGAGCGAAGTATATCAACGAAAATCGCTCTATTCCTCCCCTTCCCCCTTTTTTGTATCCGTAAAGAGTTTATATACGATTGGTCCAACAGTTAAGCATATATATATATAGTTGTACGGAGACTGGTGCTTTTGGCTTCGCGACGAATCGACCTCGCGCCACTCTCTGCCTCTTACCCCCTTCCGCCTCGTTCTCATCCACCCTGTCTCGACTTTCTTGGCTTTCTCGTTCGTTCTTTCACCCTCCCTCCTCCCTATTTTCCCTTCCTCTCGCCATACCCGACGAACGACCAAGCAGCAGCACCAGCATCGAGACGCTATACACACCACACCCGACCAACGGTCCGCCCTCCCCCTCCGCCCGCCCGCGCCATAGACCGTCTCGTTGAACTCGGTTTACGACGCAGACCGGTAGTCTGGTGCATTATACGGTATACGACTGTCGTGCTATATATTCACGTGTCTGGGGGGTGGAGAGGGGGTGTGCACCGCCAATACTCACGAGCTCTCTCTCTCTTTCTCTCAGACTTTTGCTGCAACAGACGAACCGTTGCGCTGGTCACATTGACTCTCACCCCCTTCTCCTATTCTTGCACCACTCCCAACCCCTTCTCTTTTCACACAATGAATCCGCGACCAAAGGGGTCCGGAGAAAATACACGAGAGAGAGAGAGAGAAAGAGAGATGGTGAGTTCGCACTTCCGGTAACCTGAGAATTCGCCGGGTACGTAATGTCCTCCACCCTTCGCCCCCTTCCCCTCGGGCCAGTCGTCCTACCCCTTTTTATGCAATGTGTTGTATTACGCATTGGGAAAGGTCAGTTTTCGTCGATCGAATTTTGCCTGTAAGGCGTTACGTAATGCGAGACTCGATTAATTTTACGAGTCTGTGGGTAATAACGCACATTTATTATTACTTCCCGTGTGGTTTTTCGAATGATTTTTATTGAATTGTTTTATGAATCTTATTGGCGCGTACGTGTTACGAGTTTTGCGAAAGGGGTGAAACGTGGTATTCGCGCAACGCGAGAAGCGAAAGAATTTACGAGGACGATAATAATAATGATAATTATTATCACTTTTCGGTTTATATTTTCATCTTTTTATTTTACACAAGGATTTTTATCGAATTTCGCACGGAAGATATTTCCAAACGGACGATCGTTGAGCTCCCTCGGACGTTTTATCATAGAGAGGCTTCGCGTTATGGGAAAACAAATTTTTATTATAATTTATTATTATTTATTTATTTTTATCAATATCTCGGGAATTATATATGGAACGCTTATCGAATCGATATCTTTTTCGAGCTCGTTAAATTACATTGCTTTTAATTAACGTTGATTAATTGTTCGAATGATTAATTTGAGGGGAAAAAAGCGCCTCGTTTATCGAACGAATCGTAACGAGTAACGGGCGTATAATGTGACCGGGGGGAGTGTCGGCGCGATATCTCGCGAGTCGCCACGTGTATCGTCGATCCCGTGGCTGCATAAGCACGTAATCCGAGAATGGCTCTCCGTACGTACGCGTACGTACGCGGTATAATTGCACCATGAGATAGGTCAGCACGCGCGTTACTCCACCCGTTCACGGCGTTAAAGCGTCGGCTCGACGCGTATATATTCGGAACTACGATCGTTCATCTCGACAACGATAATTTTCGCGTGAATGTTGACCACGACTACGATTTTAATTATCGTTCGTAATTTTATTATTATATTGTTTTTTTTTAAATTTAATTTTATCAAAATTCGTACGATTAATATGCGGAAAAAGGTATTTTCTTTTTTTTTCTTTCTTTTTTTTTAAAATCCAATTTGTCGAGATACGCGGTTTCCCTGACGACCCGGATGATGACACGTTGTGCATATAATTTGTATATATATGTATATACGCAATATATGGTTGCATCTATGTATTGGTGCGTATGTATTAAATTATATATGTATGTGTGTGTGTGAGTGTGTATTTGTGTTCGTTGTATGACGATGGGGTAGGTCAACGAACGGTTTGTCGCCTGGCAACCTAACAGAACTACCCCTGCTGTTCACTCTCGACCACCCCTCCTCCTTCTCCTCCTCCTCCCCAATCCCTCATGCACTCTCGCTCATTGTTGTCTCTCGCCATAAATCAAAGAATCCGTCCTGCTTTGTCTACGCATTTCTTTTTTCTTCTTCTTTTTTTTCCCCTCAAATTATTTCAACACAGTTCACATTTTGCTCTTTCAATGATTTTTTATTCATCAATAAAATCATTGTAATTCACTGTTGTTCAATTATTCTCGACAATATTCTTCTAAACAAAATCAAACTTCTCGCCCGATATAAAATTTATACAATCGTTTATGAATTATTTTGATAAAATTATTTAAATTAATTAAAAATTATAAAAAAAAACATTAAAAAATCACCGATATAAATGTTAAGTACAACAAATTTTGTTTTTCCCGAGTTTGCCGAGAGATCGTTTTCTGTTGGGTGCGTAGGTCGCCGCTGCTGTACAAGGCAACGAGAGGCAAGGAATTGGGTTAAACTACGAGCAATTATGACAGCAGGATATGATTTAGCCGGGCGGTAACGCCGGCTTTTCTTAACCGCCAATTTTATATACCGAGGCAAGAGTCGGCATATGGCGTATATATAAATACATTCGCCTATACACATATATACAAATATAGAAGAAACGGCAGTGTAGAGAGAGAGAGAGAGAGCGTACACGCCAACGTGTACGAGGAACGACGGTGAGCACGCTATACGCTCGGCTTTTATCCGGCTAAACGTTGCGCTCACCGTGCTCCGGCAACACGGTCCTCGACGTCGTCGTCGTCGTCGTCGTCGTCGTCGTCGTCGTCGTCGTTGTTGCACCGTCGTTCTCTCTGCCGGTCAGGGCCGGACTTTGACACGCATTTGACTTTTTATTTTATTTTATTTTTTCCATTTTTTTCCTTCTTCCCTCCGCGCGATCCACGTACAACTATCCAAGGTTATTTTGCTTAGAGAGACACGGTCCTGTTTCTACGACGACCAAGATACACACACATGTGTACCCATGTGTGTGTGTGTAAGAACAAAATCCAGCAGCGAGAAATATATATGGTAATACAGTGTAGTATTGCACAAATTGTAACAAAAAAAAGAGTGAAAAAAGGACCGAAGGGACAGACGGGAGAGTCCGTTAAAAAACGAGCTGCGATGTATTTTCACCGCGCGGACGATTTAGTCGACGCGTTATTACGAGGTTTGCGAAATCGAGCAGTAAATTGACGACAATTTTCTTTTTACTTCTCTTTTTATTTGTGTCGTTCGTTTGTTGTTGTTGTTTATTTTTCTCTTTCGTTTCAAACGTACAAATGTGTCCGAGAGCGGTAAAAGTACATCAGGACTACTAAAGGCGAATGAAAACAAAAAAATAAAAAGCAGGAAAGATAAAAACGTTCCTTTATGAAGTGTGCGATATCTTATCGTCGTCTTTATAGCTTTACGGCGTCAATAAATATGATAGCCCGGTGGCAATCGTTTTGCATCGAACAAGGACTTCAAGGACGCATGGGCAAACTCACGGTAACGATATCTTTCGTACCGGTGACTTATTCGCGAGTCGCCAAGGTACGGAATTAACGCTCGTTCTGTTGCAAAATACACGCTACGGACTCTCTCGTGTACGAAGGTATGTGTGTATTTTTAATTTAAAAAAAAACGACGCGAATGACCGGTTATGCCACGTGCGAGATGAACTACGAGCTCTATCGGCCGATAATACGACGTATTTGTATTATCGGCTGTGACTCGGGGCGTGAGATAAGGGACAAGACACCAAGGGGGATAAAAATGATTAACGTTCAGCGGTTAAGGAGATATCGTGATATGTTGTACTTCTGTTTCATTATTATTATTATTATTATTATTATTATTATTATCAATCAATATTCCAAATATAGTTAAGGATTAAAAATTCATTTTTCGATATCAGAAATTAATACAATTTCCATCGGGCAAACTTAGCACGATGATGAATTGATTATTTCACCTAATTTATATTGATCGAGAGAAATCGATTCTCGAATAAAACATATAGGTATTTATAGAAAAAAATTAGAAATAATGTTGCGGGTACGTATCGTCATTCGAAGTGTCGAAAGAGACGTTGCAGATGACAACAAAATAATGAGCGTATTGTTTTAAAGTGCAGAGTGTCGTTGTTTTCTTTTTTCGTTTTTTTTTGTATGAAGTACAAAACGTGGGACATCTCTCGGTATGTTCCAATCGTTGGTTTATACGGCATTAAGGACGTTACGCGTGTGAACTTGCCTCGGATGAAAAGTTCGAGGGAAAGCATCCATCAAACAGCTTTACGCGTAGGTACTCGGCGGCCCGCACGTGGAAGGTTAAAAAGGAAATGCCCTTTTTTTAATGCATCGCGTCCATACCCTTTTTGCTACTCTCGCGCACCCATATCCCTTTCCTCCTTTTCTCGACTATGCGGCGCAGGGGGTTGGAGGGGGCAAAGGCAGGCCTTTATCTACGCTTTATCACTCTTTTTTTCGAGCACACGCTCCCCACTCGACACTTTTTATCGCTGTTCCTTCACATTCTTCTCCGCCTGTGATCTTCCACCATCGCCCCTCGTCTGTCCCGTTCCGCATCATTTCCATTTTTTTGTTTTTTCTCTTTTTTTTTAAATTTTTCTTTATAATCGCTTGTTTCGCGGCAACGAGTCGCTTTTAACAGTTTATGCGTTAAGGGGACGCGAGAGGTAACGCGAAATCTCCGGTTTCTCGTATAATTTCTGAAATTGTAATAAAAAAAGAAAAAATAGAGTACGAGATAAAAAAAAATTATCACGTTTTAAACACCGACAGTTCGTTTCGAATATATTTCTCATTATCCGTTACGAGAATATAAGCTCGATGAAAATATTCAGAAAGCTCGATTAAAAAATCAAAATAAAACATTCCTTGTACCGTAAAAAATTTGCAAATACCGGTACTAGCTCTCTAGTAGAAAAGTCCGACATTAGTCAGACATTCCTACCGTCTGACCGAAACAAGCCTCTATCTACTTGGCGTATCCCTATTCCCGGGAGATACGATCGTTTCTTTATCTCTTATCGCCCGAAGCTTCCGGGAATCTTTGACACTGAAACAATGTTGAAGTCGGTAACGTAACCTCGCCCGTGATAAGCCAGGAAAGACGAAATTCTTTATCGTGAAAAGGCGGTCGTGTAACGTACGAGGTCGAAGGACACAACGAAATAATATATTAAGTTCCAAATTCTCTCTCTCTCCCTCTCTCACTCTTTATATATATACACACACACATCTATCTCTCCACGTACATACATAACTACACATATATATGTGCATGTTTATATGCGAACGTACTACACGATGTGTTTTGTATAGTTTGGAATACGTGTAGCGGAGTGCGCCGGGGTCAACGACCCGTCTACGCTCTGCACACACGAGACACACACATACACACACAAGCACACGTTTTACAGTCTCGCACACGAAGCCTTTTGCCAACGTGTATATACTACATATACTACCAGATGGAGCTGAATCTATCTCGCTCACTCTTCTATGTGCTTTCTCTATGCGAAGCTTCTCTCGTTCTCTCGCTTTTACTCTACATATATGTATATATATATATATATAGGTATATGGGTATATAAACACAGACACAGAGAGAGAGAGAGGGACACACACACACACAGGGTACATCCGCGGGCACGTTCGTCTCTCGCGCGTCTATCTCCACGCTGAAACCTAGCCTAGACCGTACGGTAGATATAGAAAAGCGGGCGGGTCACGAGACAGAGAGAAGCTGCGGAGCGAACTGTCGGCGAGGAGAGCCTCTTTCTCTCACCTCTCTCTCTCTCTCTCTCTCTCTCTCTCTCTCTCTCTCTCTCTCTGCGACTCCAATAATTCGTAACGAATGCGGGATTGACGAAGAAAAAAAATAGAAGAGTTTCGAATGTTAACATCGTCTGTCGTTTTCGATGAGATCGAGAACTCGACTAGGTTTTTCTTTTTTTTAGGGGTTTTTTTTTCTCTTTTTTCTCTTCCTCGTTTCACCTCTCTTTGTTGTATCACAGCCGGGCGAGAACGACCGGCGGAACGCAACCAGCTGACAGACATCTGCTACGAGTGTTGTAATATTCATGACAATTTTTTGACTATTTCTCGACACCTGACTGTCCGTCTAACTCTCTCCCCCACTTCTCTGTCTTCGACAACGGTACAACGTTTCGACGAGATCGAGGTACGAAAAATATTCGAGAATTCAAGTACGAGCGTATGATTTATTCCTAAGTGAATTTTTTTGCTGTAGATTTTGACCTAAGGGTGGGGAGGAAAAATGAGTCATCGTGCGAAAGTGTCGTAATATTTTTCCAACGATTATCGCAGCGTTGGAAATTTTCATGGCTTCGCCACGTCGACGGGAGGACAGTTCGATCGATCGACGAAAAAAAAATCGTCTGGTTGCAAAGGGATGATTTTTACGCCCTCTAGACAAGCCTTAAAAATTGAGAAAAATCTTTTAATTTCTTTTTTTCTCGATACGTCCCTAACCTCGACCACGTTTCGTCCTGAAAAAATCGTGACGTACGAACGAGGAAGAAGTAACGCGATGGCGATGCCGTCATCGCAATGTACGTTTTCCACATCGTCTACGCCCGAAAAGTGACGACGTCGTCGTCGTCGTCGTCGACGACGACGTTGGCCGTTACGTGGTGGTGGGCGCACATGGGCAAACGCGGCTTGGCAAGAAGAAGCGTTCTCTCGTAGAGGAAGCTGTGGTAAGAGTGAAGGGGCACGGGGTGGGATGAAGGAAGGTAGTGCAGGAGAAGGAGGAAAGGGGAGAGAGGGTCGAACAGTCTGAAATCCACTCGAGGCCGCACTCGCGGCAACGGGAGCGAGGAAGCGTCGAAGGAGGGGAGTCGCGCCCGGCGTGCACATTCGACGCGCGCGTTTTCACGGTCAGCCATATCGATCCGAGGGAGCGAGTGAGAGAGAGAGAGAAAGAGAAAGAGCTGGAGCGGTCCGTGACGAGGAAGCGAGAAACGAGAGAGAAAAGGCGGAAAGGAGCGCGAGTGCGAGCGAGAGAGAGAATGAGAGTCTTGGAGTGCATCCAGAGGGCGTTGAACCCGTTTTGGCAGCTCCAGCGCCAGTAACAGCAACGAACGCGCCTTCATAATGCGATAATTGTTAAGTCCCGCGCGAATGCAGCGCTGATGCTTGCAGCTGCTTAACCTGCTCGGGGTGCTCTTTCCTTTGGTTTTTGCCTCGAATTTTTAGCACGAGCAACGATTTCAATGAAATTCGTTGAAAAGCATTTTTTTATTTTTATTCAATTGGTCTTTTTTAGCATCGAGAAATACCTAATTGTTGGTGATCTTTTTTTTTAGTTTAATCGTGCGTGTTTAATATGGTAAAAACAATTTTTATGTTATATTTGGATGATCGATAATGATTGTCATCATTTTTATTAATGGTTCGTTTGAATGATTGTAAATAGTTTTTGATCATTTAAATAATTTTTATATTTGATAATCATTATCAACGTTTTATTCAGAATAATACACGATTTTATCGACGTATAATTTTGATAAATATCTTTACGTTAATATTGATTAAAAATCCAATTTATCATTATTTGGCGATAATTATCGAATAATTGATAATATTGAAATCATCGCTGATTAAAAATAATTTCTTCTCGTTCGAATAACGCTTCGATTATTTCTATAATTTAACGACGATATATAAACGATCAAAATAATAACATTTATAATCATTATCCCGAATTATTTTTAAAAAAAATCACAATTTCCAATTTTTCCTCGTTAACCATCAATAACCAATCGTTTTATATTTCCATCCCGAATTTACCCATCTTCTTTATAAACGAGCCCAGAATAAGCAGACATTGGCATCACGGCGCTTGAACCGATCGCGCCTTTGGTACTTGAGAGAAATTAATACACGCACTACCGAACCGTTAGCTTTTGAAGATCGCCACGTTAAAGATAAAACCAATATGGCCAATTCTACTTCTAGCGTTCGAATAAATCGTCTTCATTGCTCGATGCGATACAAGAGAGTATCGTATCTTTCTCACCAAGAAAGAAAGACAGAGAGAGAGAGAGAGAGAATGAGAGAGAATGAGTGCATACGCCTGGCAATGAACGATTCGCGCGCCTTTGCAAATATACGATCTCTTATTTACTCTTGTTTTTCACACGTTGTTGCCGACATGTGACTTCATTTTAAAGCACATATTGTATATATTATGCGCGTTCGTTATGCGCCACCAGTCGTAACTTTGACGAGAGGCAATTGAGCGCGCCATTGTTAAAATGTCATTCGTATGGACGATTGGACCTCGTGATATGGATATGTGCGAGCGACGTTGACTGTTTCTTCGGGTCGAGAGACGAGCTCGCGTTCTTCTCTCTTCTTTCGATTCTGTCTTTTATCTATATATCTGTATGTTATCTTTCTATGCTCAAGAGAGAGATAGAGAGAGAAAGAGGGGGGGAGAGATTTTTACCGAGACTTGACACTCGTGTCTCGGTTGCTTTCTCCGCTATTCTTCCATGGAATTTATATAGCTCGTGCCTCTCGTGCCAGATGTCTATCGGGAATTTTATTACGATGACTGATCTTCGAGCAATGCAGGCGATATTAACCGAGTACAGTATCGTTGCGTACAATCCGCCCATTTTACGAAGACAGCATTGAATGACTTATACAAAAATAAAAATTCAATTAATTCGAATAAATCTTCCGGGACTCTCGTAAATTCTCGTTTTAATACACTATTATCAACGATTTTACGAGTCGCGTTAAATCTCGTACTCAAAATTGACCGATACGACGACGGATTCGCGGAATCCCGGATTTTATTCGGAATCTGTCACGTGGCTGATGAAATTTGATCGATCGTACGAAATGATCGTTTCTAAATCGAAAAAATGAATACAAAATTCTCATGATGAAAACAAATCTTGTTCGAACGTTTTTAAAAAAATCGTCAAACGATTTGCGAAAAACTTTCGAGCGTTATTTCTTCCCAGTTACGTAGGCGTTTTTATTCGAATCGTATCATGATTTCGGTCGGAAGTTACTTTTCGTTCGTCTGCCGGAACGTTGTTCGAGCGCGTTTTCTTGTTTTCTCTGCCGGGGAAGTAAGAACGAGAAAAGAATCGAATAGAAACGAAGAGCGCGCAAAGATATTCGAGGGTGAGAGAGAGAGAGAGAGAGAGAGAGAGAGAGAGAGAAAAGAACAGAAGATTCGTAAGATAAAGACGGAAAGCATGTGGAGAGTACGAACAACGATGTATTTTCGGTGCATCAGAGTCAGCAGCGGCAGCGGCAGTACGGCGTGGTGCATCGTGCGGTTGTGCGCGCGCGCGCTCTCGCCCATTCGAGGTCAATGCCCGTCCTTACTCCGGCGGCCCAAGGAAGCAGAGAGCTGGTCGCAGCTCTCGGTGCGCGCCCGGCCCACGAGAAGGGAGAGAGAGACAGAGAGAGAGAGAGAGAGAGAGAGACGCCGGGCTACGTATATAGATATAGGTACAGTGAAAAGCGTTATAGCTACGTCGTTGATGTCTCAGGCATTGACACGCGTCGAGCACCCTATAACTCGACCTGACAAAATTTATAAACGAAAAAAAAACGGCTCGTTCTTCGTTTTTTTTTTCAAAAAAATTTCTTAAAATCGATTTAGCAAAGAATGAAAAAAATAAAATAAAAATTCATCGTACCGTTTCCCATCGCCGGATAAACGTGAGATTTTCAGAGGACTGGAAAAGTCGTGCAAAAGAAATCTAGTCGGATTAGTTAATTCTGTCTTCGAGACGTTTTTAAATTTAATTTTCAAGGACAAGAATATTTTTTTCACGTATTATATTCGTGAATGACGAAAGAAAATTGCGTCTGACACGCGAGTCGACGGAATTCGGGCGAAAAAAAGTCGATAGGTCGACTTTACGTAGTGGCCGGTGGGATCGTAAGTGTTTATTGACTGACTGATAACGTTGGCGATCGATACCCCGTGTGGAAATTTTTTCCGGGATATCTACGGGGCCCAGTTAATTTTCCCCAATTGTATCCGGGCCCCTGTTTGGATTCCTTTCAGGTCCAGTATAGGATTGTCCCACTTTTTAAAACGGGTCCTTTAGTGGAAATATTACCGGGGCCATACTAGGATTCCCTGATTACACCTACATTTTCCAATATCGTCTCTATAGAAATCCCGCAATTACTCTCTCTGTTCCCTGGCACTTCCCTATGTCTCCCCTGTATTTCGCTGCAATACGCAACACTCATATTTTGAAAGAAGCTCTATATATATATTTTTTATACATTTCAGCAACTTTATAACATGTTCTTATAATAAAAAATCTATAATAAAAATTCTAAAATTTTTACCATTTTACACAATGCCAACAAGATAAATTTATACATTACGTTAACGTGGTAGTTTCAATTCAACACGCTTTTTCTGGGTTTTTACAAATCTACCATTTTTATCCTTAATTTTTCACAACCTTCTTAACTATCTTTTTTTGGCGGAATCCGAACCGCCAGTATTGCTGAAAAACACTTAGAAAAATTCGTGTCGACTGCGGGGATCGAACCCGGGTCCGCTGCGCGAGAACCCAGCGCCCTATCCCCTGAGCCACTGCGCTCTTCCGAGACAAACTCATATATTAATTATATAGATAACAGTAGAAAATGCTAGCAATATTTTTTAATATCCAACTTTGAACTCATTTATACTATCTTTTGCGGTCTTAATAATAATCTATAACTATTCTTTTGCGCACCGTCCACATTCGCTACGTATTGCAGCTGTGCTTAGAGTCAAACGGAACACTTAATACTTGCGACCTGACTTTGCTTCATGTATAAGTGATAATTTTAATAAAATTTTATATGTTTTTAAGTAGTTATATTTTTTTTAAAGTCTTCTTTGAAAGAATTTCAAAGAATCGTTTTCTTTCAAATTCATTTTAAATGATGAGTGGATTCTTGAATGAACAACATATTAGCATAAAAGGCAGTTAAGGAACCAGTTACCAATTACTATTCATTCAAGTCGTCTATTATTATTTGAACCTTTATTGATATTTCTAATGAGTATACCTTAGTACATCAGATTGGGCTTTTTACTGGAAATCCTGATGAAAGCATAATTTATTTTGTTAAGGAAATCCCAAATGAACCAAACTGGGCCCACATTAGTTTGCCCGATCAAGGCCCGGTTAAACTTATTGTAAAAATTAGCCATTGCCCTGTTAGCACCTGATGGGGCCCTCCATTGGAACACCCATCAAGCCCCTGTTAATTCGTATTATGGAAACGTATGAGAGCCTGTTGAGGACCTTTGATGGCAGTACTCAGGAAATCCCTGTTAGGGATTCCACGTCGAAGCCTAAACGGGATCCGTGTATATTTTGGATATCCCGGACTATTTTCCACACGGGACGCCGATATCTTTGAATCGGTAAACGAGTAACTATACGTTCGAAAGGCCGAATGTTGTTTAGTAATAATAGAAACGGACGAGTGGAAGAGACGGAGAGGTTTCTTCGACGCGAGTCGTCGAAAAAGTTAAGCGCATGTGTTATTCTCGGTCTAGGAAATCCACGCGAGGTTCGCCTCGTCTTCCTCCCTCGCTCTTATACGCGTTCAGTCAAACTGACAGGGGGGATAAGCCCGTAGGCAACGTAGACGCAAACTATGATCGAGCGCATGGATGAGACGAGAGAACGAAGGAACATATATGAGAAAGCGAATCGACTGGTAGGAAAAGCCAATGGAACTTTGCTACTACGTCAACCTCTCTCTCTCTCTCTCTCTCTCTGTTTCTCTCTCCCTCTCTCTCTTTCTATCACCGTTCGTTCGTCCATGCAAAATTGATTAAGTATTATGTCGACCGCACTCGGTCAGTCCATATAGTTCGAGTTCGATCACGTACACGTGGGCAGATGTTTCGGTATCGGCTTGAATATTTTCTATATATATATTATGTAGAAAAATATATATATATATATATATGCTGATATGACTATATCTATATTAATGTTGGAGAGACGCACGTTACGATCGAACCACGTGTTTTACCCGGTGTCCATTCCTCCGGGGTCGCAACGCGCAGTTCCCATTGGATAAACCAGAAATAGTAAAGTAGGAACGATAGCGCGGGTTACAAATCCGGAAACGTCGTGACGAAAATAGGATTTTCTTAGCGTGTGTCATCGCGATGTTCTTTTTTCTCGGTTTTTCTTCTATCTTTTATTTTCTTTTTTCTTCTGCTTATTCTCTATTGGTCGCTACGTTGTCATGCATTTTTATGTTATAAGATAGTCCCAACGGAGGGTGAATGGTAATAACGGTAATTTCCATTATTTACGACATCTAAATATAATTTTTATTTTCCAAATGATGTTCGTTTAATAATAATTTCACGCAAGAATATTATTGGCGGGGTGTGTTTATTTGATGGAATAATAAAGCTCGAGAAATTTTTGAAATAAAAAAAACAATAACTAATTCCGTGGAAATTGTTGAAACGACTGGAAAAAAAAGGAGGAGAGAAAACATTTCCGCCTCGGGGGGTTGAAAACCGGGGAACGTTCGCAGTTTGTCCCTCTTTCCTTTCAATAAATTTTTCCTCCCCCTCCCACCCGCGCTATTCTCTTCTCTTTCGATCGCATTCACGAAAGGACCCGCCGTTGACACCGAGCGAAGGCCAGCGATTTTTCTCGTGCTCTCTCGGAGGATTAAAAAGACACGAGGCGATGGAGGTGTAGGAGGAGGCAAACGGAGCGGAAAGAGACGCGAAAATAGAAGAGTGACATCCGATACGGGGCCAAGGAGGAGGCTTTGCACTTTGTTACGGGGGAAATGGATGGAGAGAGAGATAGTGAATAAGAGTGAGGGGCGGGGGGGGGGGGGGTGGCTGCTATCGGCGCTTTAATATTGCCGTTCAACATCCGCCTTTCATCATCGATGCATCCCCCGACGTAGACGCGTTTATTATACACGGTTTCTCTTTCTCGGAGATGAGAGAAAAAGAGAGAGAGAGAGACGATATCGACTATCCGTTTTGCCTTCGTTTCGTATCCGTAACGATTAACCCACTGACACGATGAGCCCCCGTGTCAAACGAGCAAGAAAGAAGAAAAGGCATTTTTCACGCGACGCTTCGACTTCGTTTCTTTCCTCAACCCCCACTTTTATTCTACACAAAAGCTCGAATTAAATTTTTTTACTCGTCGATCAACCATTTCCTTCTATTCCCAATTTACCCTCGTTATTTCGAACAATATTTTCGCCAATTTTCTTCCTCGAACGAATCACGACGAACGCAAAATTGTTCCATTTCCGGTTTGCAAACCGCACGCCAAATTCTCTCGTCTTTCGTTCTAACGAACTTTGCCATTGGCGAAAAGAAGAAAATAAATAAAAAGAAGAACGAACCAAGGACAAGAAGAAAAAATATTAAACGCGTTCCCGGTGGTCGTAAAACCAGCAACAAGTCGACCGAACCCGTGCCTTTTTCTGATCCCGTTTGCATTTACGATCGAAAACTGCGTGCACGAGAGAGACACGCGCGTGTGCGTTTGCACGCTAGTGGGTGGGTGGGTGGGTGGTTGGTTGGGTGAGCGAGGAAACGCGAGAAGGCATAAATAATGAAGAGGGCGAACGTTCGCGCCGACGGAAATACCGCGTGGCGTTAAGGGTAAGTGCCAGCTCTGAGCTGTAGCCTTTGCGCACACAGACGCACGTACACTAAAGTGCGCATGCGCCAACACACGTGTATAAAGCTTTTCGGGATGCGCCTGTCTCTCGAGATGTACGAAAAAGCGAGAGACAGGCTCGACTGACTTTCTTCGACGGGACTACCGAATACACGCTACGTGTAAGAAGACAGCGGTGTTGAGGAGGTTGGCCGCGGGGGGAGGGGGGTGGGACAGCTCGAACGTGCCAACGTAAACTTTCGTACGCGAGTGTATAATAGATGTGCGAGGGAGAAACTCGCCAAGACGAACCGGTTGGGCGCATAAACGACTCGTTTCTTTTTATTTTCGATAATTTTACGATCGAATTTTTTTCTTTCGATCGATCGATCGATAAATCTATTAATAACGATAATTTCACGAGAGTTGCGTATTTTAATAGTTTCAAGGGTTAAAAGTTCGTTTATTTAAGATTCGAAAGATTTTTGTAGCTCGTTTACCACCAGTGGGTCGTCTAAACAGTTTCTCTCGTTTTGTAACGATATAGGTATAGCGTAAGGGAAAAGGTTCGTGAACGGGGAAAAATAGCGGGTACCGAGACGAATGTTAACAAGGATTTGTGTATTTAAGTACGGGGGAACGTATACACGTGGGGAGAAGTGGCGAAAGTGCAAGGCCAAGGAGCGTGATCTTTAAATCGCTCTCGTCACGATCGATCGAGCGTCGCGAATTGGAAATTTGTAAATACGATCGTAAAATAAGATCGGCGATTTCGATTTCGTGGTCATTGCGGAGATAATGGTGGATGAAAGTGAAGAGAGAGAGAGAGAGAGAAAGAGAGAGTTCTACCACGAGAATTCTCAAATTAACTGAAAATTTGATTTATTTATTTATTTATTTTATTCATTGTTGTTTTAAAATTTGTATATTTGTTACTAGATTAATGATTTATTTATCGATCAAACAGTGGATTAATGTTTATTTCTTTTTTTTCTTTTTAACGAGCATAGATACGTCGAGAATAATATATAATTGTCGCAAGGATAATACTTGTACGTAATACGTCGAATATCCTTGCGAATGAGCCGAGGAAAATGTTGCCCAAAGCGAGATGAGCTTACAAATTAAATTCGATTCTACGGCAATAATAACAAACGGGAGAGCCGCTCGTCTCTTCTCGCCGTACTGTAGCGCCACGGTGGTGGAGGGAGGAGATGCCGAAAATATTTCCAAGGCGCAAAATCGAGTTTAGTCGACCGTGTGCTGTTTCACGTGCGTCGAACAAACGCGTTCTCTTCAAAATTATACAATCCACGATTAATACAATCTCCTCTCTATTCTCATTCTCGTTATTTGAATATTTTTCACGATCATTATAAACACAAAATTTTTCAATCCCAAAATTATTTATAATTAATTACACGTTTCATAATAAATTCTCAATTTTTTTTTACAACATCAAATAAACATTCTTCAACGTCCTAGCTCGCGAATAATAACGCGCCGAAAAAAACATAATAATAATAACAAAATTTAAAAAAAAAACACCCTGATCGAAAAAAAGTAAAAGGCAATAAACGTTGTCTCTCGTAGTTATTACGACGTTGCCGTAAAACTAAACGGAAGGGAACGAGGTTGTGCATCACGCCGAGCGGCACAGAGCTCAATTATTACGGAAAGCAAGAGTGGTCAGAGGAGATAGTCGGTGCAACGGGACGTAGAAGCCACGTAGTCTCGTCGTAGGCCGTCGACTCTCTCGGTGCGCACCAGGAAGCGAAAACACGAGGTACACGCCCCCCCCCCTCCCCCTCCCCCTCCCCCTCCCCCATCCATCCTCTCTCTCGCTCTCCCTAACCCTCGGGGTTACTATACACACGATTCCCGTTGCAACTACTGCCGCAATCATCTCACTCTCCTAGTCACTTTCACTAGTGACCTACTGTTACGCCGTCGTGGCTCGCAATACTGGCCACAGGGACGGTACCGACTGTTGCGGTGTTTCTATGGTGTACTTAGATATATGTATGTATGTAAGTGTGTGTGTGTGTGTGTGTGTATGTAGCGCCAAAGGGTAGACGAATAAATAGCTTAGCACCCTACGGGTGAATTAGTCAACCCTCTTGGACGTCACTCGAGCCATTATACGTACTTTGTACGATCGAGGCTGATAAGACCCGGAGGTTCCGACACGTTATTCTTACAAAGTGTTAATTTGAGACGAAAATTTCAATCCGATTTTGTCAAAATTGAGATTTAACGATTATTACGAATTTTATCAATGAAAATAATGTTTTTCATCAGATTTATTGATTTCTGTAAAGATTTGAGAATAAATTATATAATTGTTTTTTTTTGTTATTTTTCTCATACGTGATGAAATTTTTTATTGAAGACGATCATTTTATTCAGGAATCAATGTTGAGTGGATAATTGTTTTGGTAATTTGTTTTTTAAATATAAAAAAAAGAATGTAATTAGACTTTTTATCTGAAAATTGCGATTTAATCGATACTTCGTAATGACGGTAATTAAGAGGTTTGACGTAAATAGCGTACCGATGCTGGTCGGTGATTCAGTATCGCCGTGAAAGTTCGAAGAAGTCCATTATTCATACATAGATATATATTTATATATATAGTTGTCTATCTCGAAGAACGAACGAATAATCTCGGCAGCTTCCGCGTCACGATTTTTCGTGATCTCGCGGAACGGAGAGAAGCGTCGAATTTAAATAGTCAGGCGGGATCAATCGCCCTCGTTGATCCGTCGTGACTCGGAATTCGAGAATTTCGATACGAATCACGGAGAATTCGCTCCTTTTCTTCCCATTTCTCGAAACGTATCGAATAAATCATCGATCTTGTAATCCCTTTTATCGATCGTTGATCGTTATCCGAAAATTGCATCATTCTTTCATAAATCTAATTTATTTTCCCAAATTAAAAACAGAAAAACATCATATTCCGACAAATTATCAATAATTATCTACATATCTGGCAAATACGATTTTTACAATTAATATTTATTTATTAGGTAGTTTTACTTGAACATCTTTTTACAAAAGATGTTTACAAGATTTTTTACAATTGATATTTAAATAAAATAATTTTTTGTTTAAATAACAATAATATTTTTCTCGGTTTTTGGGGTGTGTCAGACCCCAGAAAAGAAAGTTTTGTCCCTCATTGTGTTAAGACTGAAAAAGTCGCTATTGCCTCTCTCTGTCTCTCTTTCTCTCACGTTCACGATGCACATGCACGAGAACGATCGAGCGAGTGCAATGCAATTGTGTAATTCTGTCCGCAATGTACCTGACCATGCAGCCTAGGGTCTCTTTCTCTTTCTCCCTCTCGTTCCCTCTTGCTACACCTTATTCTTTCTCTCTCTCTCTCTGTCGCTCCCCAAGACCATGATCGCACGCAACATACATATATTATAAGTTGGAAAGAGCGCAAGCGCGCGTACGATATCATGGTTATACGCGTAATCCTACGGTACAGCGTTAGGCATAGAGACGAGGACAGCGAACAGTAATGTGTGTATCAGAGAGCGAGAGCCTCCTGCTGCCGCGGTGAAAGTTGCCCGAGGTCAATCTACGGCCGTGCTTATGTACTTACGTATACAGAGAAAAAGCGTGTCCTCACTCACAAATACAAAAGAATGCGCATGCAACTGCAATTTGGCGTGTCCATAGGAAATGCATCAGAAAAAAATGCATTTTAGCCATTAGATAAAAAAAAGAATCAATATTTTTCATCCGTTTTTTGGATTTAATTGAATCACAATATTCTTCATCACAATATTCCAAAAAAATTATCAAAATAATTAAATCTGTAGCATCTTTTTAATAAATAATGTACTCGCTCGTTAGAACCATTCGAGATTTTTTTGTTCGCATTTTGGACTCACCAGGGTTCGAATATCAAATTTTGTATCCTCTTTCGCAATTCCAGCCATTTGGGCATTCCAAGCTAATTAAAAATATGATCGGATTTTTGGCAACAATTCAAAAACTCGAACTCGAAAAAGCAAAAAATTAAAAAAATCCTTATTTTTTCAGTAATTAAATCCGAAAAGCTCCTAAGGTGTGGTAATCTGCTTGTCATTATATATATATATATATTTCGATTTTTATATGTGTGCCTGTGTGTGTGTGTGTGTGTAGAGTTCGTGTATACGGATAGAGCGTGTCTCTGCCGCTCCAGTCATTGACCCTGGTGCGGCTCATGCCCATACACATCGTTTACGTCGTTCATGTGCTACCACCAGCCAATGTGGCAGTCAGGAGGCTTGCGACTCGGAGAGAGGGTCTATATTGCTTTCTTCGTCACTCCCTCGCTTTACGATCGGTTGCTACGCTTATACGCTTCTGACGCACGCGAAACGAGTGAATCGACAGCTCGATTGCGAAAAATTGATACGCCCGTATGATATCCAGGTAATACATATGAATGTAAATATATTTGTATAGTATATAGACGTATACCAAGTGTAGGTATACGTGTATAGTACGGTAGGGAAGCAAGCGAGTCTCGGCTAATAGCATCTGACAATAAGTTGGAGATATCTTACCTTTCCATCATTCATATTCGTGTTGTACGTGAAATTCCAAATTCCTCAATCACCCTATAAAATCTTTTTGGACGAAAAAATATTTTGACTCTTCGTCGAGCGCTCAAAGTCTCCGAATTAAATTACGAATATGGACTTGAGGGAGATCGAAATTTGTTTTTTTTCCAAAAGTCCTTATTGGGGGTGGTGTTTGAAATCGGAAATTTCCCGTACAATGCGAATATCACACGTTTAATTCCCGTTCATTTCGATTAATCCATCAAACGATGAAAAACTGAATTTTTCCAGCAATTCGTCCAATATTTTAATCCCCCACCTCTACGATAAAAAGAAATCTTCCCTACTACGTGTATCCCATAACACTGAGATACAAAATAATTCCAAAGAAATCTTTTTCCCAACGATAAAAAAAAACTGTAAGTACAATCCGAACGTAACATATTTCTCATCGTAGCTCGGGGAAGAAAAAAAAACACAATTCGTGATCGATAAATCGCACTACTAAAGCGGTATGCAATTTATTGTACCGCGTATAAATAAAACGTTTCGCTCTTACCATTGAACTATCATATACTTATATACCGGCTAAACGTTTTCACGCTCAAGAAAATGACCGCATCCTTTTTACAATTACTTCGCGATCGTTCCATTATCGCGTTAAATTATCGCTGAGTTAGCTGGCTGTAAGCTTCGACGTTATTAATTCGCGACGTATGAAAAATTATGTACGTTAGCGATATATTAAATCTCCTCCTCACCCCTTCACCCTCCAACCCCCTCTTCATCCCTCAGCCCCACCACCCCCTATTTCCCGCCGATACAACGTTGGCAAAGTCGAGATGTCGACTAGGTAAGAACGTAGCGTAAGCTTGATTATGAAACGGGGTGAGGGGGTGGGGGGTGGGGACTGTATATCGCGGTTCGAGTGCAAGAGAGAAAAAAGGTCGGCTCGCATGGGCACTCGTTATCCCGATAACCGATCGGCCGTGTACGCGAGAGCTGCATCGTCGTTCGCGACTCACCCGGAGTTTTATGTGAAATATGCAATGCAACGCTTCGGCAACTATGTTATTACAGAATTATGTAATTGATATCGTTCGTGAACGTTGAAAGAATTTGTCTTTCTCGCTTGTAAACCTGAATAGTCATATTATAAGCGACCAGCTACCTGATAAATAAGGAAAAACTGTCAGTAATTGCCGGAGAAACGAGGCTCGATGACAATTCTAAGATTCGATCGATTTTAAATCGTTTCTTTAAATCGAGGAAATTAAAATGCGATTTTTAAATCGATAAGAATCTAATTCTCTCGCGTACGAGTGAAACGAGGATAACGATCAGACGAGATTTTCTATAATTTATTAAATTTATTGAATTATTCAATTTTTTTTAATGGTTTTTTTAAGATATTGCTACTTTAGGATTTATTTAGGAACGATTAGTGGAGATTAAATTATTGTCAGGCCCAGAGGGTGGAAGTTTCCACCATTTTAATTCCGTACCTTCTCCTCACTCTCTCTCTCTCTCTCTCTCTCTCTCGCGAAAGAGAGAGAGCCCATCGGCTCAAATAGCACGACGACCCCTCCTCGTAAATTCTTATATCCCATTCACTCGTCTCATCGTTTACAAATATCTCGGTTCGTCCACCTACGCGCCGATGCGCTCACCTCCGTCTATCCGCGGTCTTCTTTTCCCTCCTTTCTTTTTTTTCATCTTCTCTCTTTCTTTTCGTCTTCTCTCGCCCTCCTACAATCTTAAAGTTTCTCGTATCACACTTTCACGCTCTATCGTTTCACACACACACACGCACACACCCACACACACACACACAAAGCGCGTATACACCGCGTTTATGTACCTCGTTCTGCTTCCCTCGCACAACCCCGGCCACAAGCGATTGCATTTCGATGTATTTTTACGCGAGAGTCATCGCTCCCACGGTGTATTTTTATCGGCCAACCCCACAGATATGTAACTCTTCTCACTGACTTTCGCTAAACACGCTCGAACGTGCCAGTAGCGTCGAAAGAAAATTTTGTCGTATCGTTCCCCGCCCTCCCTCTTCGATACTAAACAAATCGCATCATTCCCAAAATTGTGAAAAAAATTGTAAAAACATCCCCCCCCCCCCAAAAAAAACAAGAATTCACCCTACCGACGATAATCCTCGACACTCGTCGAATCTCATCGATTATTCGCGCGAATCGATTCTCAAATTTAAATCGACCGTTTTTTTAATACGATAACGAACGAGTTTAATCGTAAATTAAAATTTTCGAAAATTTGAGAAACTATGACTTCTGGTAGTTTTGATTATTAGACGATTTTTATTTCTCTCTTCTATAAGCTCGAATCCTTCACCAGGGTCGTAAAGCTAATTTAGCGAAAACTATGGCTCGCGTTGGGGTAGGAAAGGAGCGGCAAGTATACTTGAACCACAACGAGTGGAACGGTGATAAAATCTCGCTTCGGTAGCTGCGTTCGCACGCTTACACGTATCGTGCTCTTTTACGTATACCGACATCTTGTTATATGGCACGGGACCTTAAAACCCTGAGCGAAAGAATTTCATGGTCCTGGTCGGCGAGTGAAACAATTCTAATAAATAAATAAATATATATATATATTTACGTACGAATGATGATTAAAGTAAGCAAGTGTGCACCACCCTACGGTACGGTGACTGTCGAACAGTTTCGTTGAAAAGTCATTCCTCTTTCGAGTCGAAGGAAAAAAAGCATACAGATTGAGCGAGGAGATCGAGAAAAAAACGATAATAAAATATTTCTACCGATAATAAAATACTCCAGCGAACTGTCCACAACTTCGTTTCAACGTTCGTAGCATTTCAAACACCGTGAATTATATTTTCAAGCAGCCTCGTGCTATTAAAAATAAAACAAAAACATAAATATTGAAAATTCAAAACAATATTTATTCGCACGGTTTGATTGCTCGATTGATTATTTCATTTTGTCCTCGAATTATAATTGACCAAGTTTTTTTTCGTTCTCACGTGGCTAATAAAAGAAGCGTATGCGTAACCGAGCGAGGATAATCGTGAAAATAAGATAAAAGTTCTTTCAACCCGAATGTGTAACTCGTTCTCCGTTGATAACGAGGAGAGTCGTAGTCACGTATATTTCTTTCTCTTGCGCACCTCGAGCTGACCCCCCTCCTTCTCCTCTTTCTCCTGCGCCACCTTCGCCGTACAGCAATAAAACGTGCGTACAGGTAACGAGCCAGGAAAAGCTACGTGTATGCTCGATTACTTGGATATGGAACGAACGAACGAAGAGCGAGAGAGAAAATAATTCAGAATGAGAGAAAGAGGGAGAGAGAGAGAGAGAAAATTGTATACATGTAGCGTCTGACCGATAAGCTCACTTCGTTTACGCGCACTCCGTTTATTCTCATCCGACGAATGTATACGCGTATACATTTAATGGATCGAGATTCGCCAATGAATGAAAATTGCCGTGTGGTAATCGTTTTAAAACGCCTCGACACCGGGATTATCGAGCTTTCGTGATTGCCGCGCGAGGGTTCTCTCTTCCTCTCTCTCTCTCTCTCTCTCTCTCTTTCTCTCATTCGTTCGTTTCCTCGGTTTCCTTCTTGTCTCAATGACGACTATAGCCGTTTAGTTTGTAATGAGACGCGAGGCACATATAGGAAACACCCAACATCGCCACGCGATATCGATCTCTTTCTCTCTCTCTCTCTCTCTCTGTCTCTCTCTCTCCTCGCGATATTGGCAACGGCCGAGCTTATTTCACCAGGCTTTTTGTCTCGATCCGACAATACCGAAGAATCGAGCGACGAGAAGTTGGAAAATAATTAAAAATAATGCGGGGTAGAGGCTTGATTAAGAAATTATTACTCGTAATAAATTGATGTTTTTTTTTTTATTGGCAAAAATATTTGTAACAAAAATTCAGTTCGAACGACGAAAATAAGAGAATTGTTAGAAAAATCGATTGGGTAAAAAAAAGGAATCATCGACGTTCTTTTTCCAAGGCGAAGTAAAATCTTTCGAGTTGGATGGAGGAAATACAAAAAGAAAAAATGAAAATCGCGGATTGGCTGACTGGCAAGGTCTAAAAAGTGGGGGATAGGCTGCGGGTGCATCGTCCTCGGGGAGAAAGTTTGTTGCGGCATCGTATAATACGTGAGCCCCGAGCACCAACCGCAATTCTATAACCCAGGCCTCTACGAGAGTCTACCAATACGTTTTTTTCACTCTCTCCCTCTCTCTCTCTCTCTTTGGACTACACGCTAAATATATACTGGTGTGAAACACCCAGGCCTGGGATGAGATTGGATCGGATTGGATAGCTTTTTAACCTACGCTCGAACACAGAGCGCGTCTACGAGCTCTCTGAGAAAAAGTTGTGCAACACACTACCGAGAGTAGCAAAGTATACCAATGGTACTGTCGTATCTCCTTCCTGGACCATGAGCCGCAACACAATTTTTCTCGTCCGACGTGACGAAAACAAATAAATAGAAAATTTTCTTTCCCCAGACACAATCATTTCGAGTGCCCCCCTCCCCAACCCCAAAAAAATTCATAATTTTTCGTTCTATTAATTTTTGTCATTCTCGCGAGATAACGCGTTTGCGTCCAAATGATATTTTATATTTTTCATAGACATATTGACGATTCTATCATAAAATTAATTAGCTACAAAATAATTATTTTCATTTTGTCGATTTTTATTAAATTAGATTGATTTATCGATACAATTTCGTTGACAAATTATTTTATCGTTGCTAAATTATTCTTTCGACATTGTAAATAAAATATTGCATTAAAAAATAAAAACAATCCGTCGTTATCGATGAATTCTCGATAAACAACGTTTTCGCGAACGAGCGACAATGGCATAACTCGTGGTCGCAGTGTGTTGGTTTACAAGCGATGGCCATGGTTAAATGATGGTGAATCCAGGGTAAATCGTAGGCGAGATCTGGCGTGTCGGGGAAAACCGCAAAGCGTGTGTGACAGACAAAGAGAGAAGAGTCGTGGCGAGGAGGGGTGAGTCCGCCTACAATTTTAATACGAATTAACCAACAATGTTTCTCACAGAATTGAGAACTCTCTCGCGAACGAAAGCTCGGTAACGATTGTCCTTCACCTCTCTCGCATATATTTATATTTTTATCATTATCATTATTATGATTATTATTATTATTATTATTATTATTATTATTATTATTATTACTCTTATACGAGAGTTAACCACCTACACGGGCAGACATTTCGCCCTGCGGCTAATGCGGTGAGATAGAGATTCGAACAAAAGGATAATGCAATTCTCTCGTGGCATTATATATATATACATATATATAGAGAGAGAGAGTGAGAGAGAGTGAGAGAGAGAGAGAGAGAGAGAGAGAGAGAAATACTGGATTCATGCGCAGAATTACCTATAGCCCCCAGCAGCGAGAGGCAGGATCTGTGAAAAGCATTCGTACGTTCACCTGCTCACCGCTCGTAGCCTGGGACGTGTGAGATAATGCCCGAGCTCGGGTACAACCGAACGTATACACGGCAGCGCCCTCAGCACTGTCCTGTCCCGATCCGTTGCAAACTCGACACGCCGTTGATTTATACTTAATTGAGCCGTTGACACGATCTCGTAAGTGATTTCCGTCGATAAAACGCCTCGATTACCATTCCATCGATTAAATTGTCCCCGGCGGCGTAGCGAATCGCGACATTCCACCTTCGAGTTGGAAAATAAATATTTTTTGTTTTTTTTTCTTCTCTTCTTCTCTTCCATCTTTATTCATTTTTCAACGGTTCATTTCATTCTTTGTTCGTCACGATTGGGAAAAATTCTCTTTTTTTTTCATTGAAAACTCCTCCGAGTTGCAAAACGTGATAAGAATTCGTGATAACATTTTCTTGTTTCATTATTCCAGCCGGAGACTCTCGTTTTAGACGCAACAGGTCATCGTACTAATCGATCTCTTCCTCCTGATTCGATACGATTTGAAATTTACCAATTTTTTAATTGTTCATTCTTTATAAGAATAATTTGCCTCGATACGAGTATCAAATAATTTGACACAATTTCGAGGATTATCGCGTGTCACGTTATAGTCCACGTCAAGGAAGCAGCGACAAAGTCACACAGTACTTTGGTTATCGTTATAACTTTCAGTAGGTACAAATTCTCACTGACCCAGCTTCTGGCCATATCTATCGTACCTTTAACCCAGTTGAAATTTAATAGCTCGTAAAACATGCCTATGTACTTGCTCGAAACGATGAAAGGGCGAGGGTTGAAAAGAGGTTGGGGTTGGGGGGTGGAGGGGCAAGAGTTGGACCCATTGTTGTTGCTCAGATGCCACTTATCGATAGCGCACTATAACCGAGGCTTGTAATTTAACAGAAATCTATATGTCGACTGTAACTATACGCGCTTCTCCCGCGCTCGAGAATATTTCAATATTTCAATATCAACGCGAGGCGGGGTAAATTTTGTTATCTTCCCGTGGTATTTCCCGACCGATTCGCGAACGTTGCAATCTTACGTTTACCAATGACAACGCCCCTTGATAATTCAATAGTCATTTTGTATCGATAAAGACGTTAATGAAATTTTTGTTTAATTGGAATTTGTTGACATTCTTTAATCGAGCATGGCTAAAGGGATGGTTAATCGATTGATCGATTAATGATCAATGTGATCGATTAAGAATTTAATGAAATAATAGTTCTTTCGTATCGTTCTTTTGTCGAAGATTATTGTTCATGCAAAAATGCAATCGTGACGAAAAAAAGGAAAAGTTAAATTTCTATCACACCTCGAAAAATTGAATATTAACGTCGATGTCGCGATTGTGAAATTGGCAGACGTGGCAAAAATAAAACCGTACCACGTCGCGGACAACGTCCCGACGAGTCACGTTGGAAAGGAAGAAGGAACTGCGCATACGACTGTAACGACTCGAGGCCGCGCGAGAACAATTTTTCACGCTGACGTTAACGATTATTCGCTTTTTTTACAGAGAAATTCGCCAGGAACCGACATCCGCTCGTTCGTTCGAATTTTTGCGTATTCATTATACCGTTCGCACTTTCACGCGCTGTACCAATATTTTACCAAACTCAAAAATCAATATTCGACCGTCGGTGTAAAATTCGACGATTTATCGATCGATCGATTTTATCCATTTTTTTTTTACAATTTATTTTATTTTATTTTTTGCAAAAGTGTACATTTTTCCAATTGTAACCAGGATTTGCTCACGCTCTTTCCAGCCTTGCGTTACTTCATTTTAGAAACGCGCTTTTCGCGTATTCCCGCGTGTAGCTGATCGTCGTGTATAGAAGTTCGCTCTCAGCGCGTTCGTTGCCCCCGCTCGATTCTTACACGTGTGTGTCCCGAACAGTTCTCTGTATTTCCTATACGGCATAGTTCACACTAAAATCAACTATACTATACGAAATTCATATATATATATATATATATATATATGAGAGCGAGAATGGCGACCGCCCTCTTCGACTGCGAATGTCGAGGAGGGGTTTTATACACTAGCGATATCATGCGCGTTGTAAATGTGCGAGGGGCAGGGGGAGGGGGGGGGGGTGGAGAAAGAGAGAGAGAGAAAGAAAAGAAGTGAAATGGAAGTGAAGTGAGAGCTTCGCCTGGTTGAACGTTCGACCGGCTGGAAGAGGTGAGTGAAAGTCCTAAGCGTCCGCGACCGCAGCCACCGATGCTCCTACTTCTATATCTATATCGATATATATATATATATAATAGACATAGTCTACGCTCGATCGCGGAAAGAGGCAAGACGCGATGCGCAAGATATTTTATGCCTCCAAGTTGTCTCTAGCGTTCGTGTAGTCGTGAGATCGAGAGTACAAAAAAGAAAGAAGGACATAGAGGAGGAAGGGGGTGGGGAGAGAAAGAATTATCCCGTACTGGTTCCCACCTCGACGATATGTTGGTGTGCGTGTGTGTGTGTGTATAGTCGGTCGAGCAACTAACGGGATAGAACCGTAACCTAGAGTTGCGGTAGCGCAAGTAACCCAGGCAAGGCTCATCACGGGGGAGACTTACTCAAGGAACCGTTATCTATTCACCAGTCTGTTCGACTGTACGCCAGTGGAGACCCTCATGTCCTACATGCACGAGTTCTTCTCCCCCCTTCTTCCTTCCCTTCCTCCCTCGTCCCTCTCCGCCCTCTTACCTCGTCCTGATGTGTATACCTGATAGGTTTGCTAGGTTCGTTCTATATATGTAGGACTGCAGCAAATATATAAATATTTTTTTATCGAGGTCAAAGCATTTTGTACAAATAAGGACGTGGTCGAAAAAAACAAAATTTTTTATATTTTTTTTTGTTTTACACGTTTTTATTGTTTATCTGTAGTTGTACAGTTTGTACTCGAGCGAGTATAACGATCGATTGTTAAGTCGATAATATCGTGATCGATCGATTTTCTAAAAAAACTGATGTTTATTATTTATTTTGTTAAAAATGTCTTTAAAAATTCTATAGAATTAAAAAACAATCGATATTTAATGAACTTTGAAAAATATTACACGATAATGCGTAATAATAATAATAATAATTTATATACCGAGTCGATACAAAAAAAAAACCAATGTTAATTCCGTCCTGAAACGATTGAAAATAATTGAATCGTCGATCGTATCGATGATCGTCCAATTTTCAAATCTCCGTCGGTTACACGCTCAGCCTCGACTCGATTATCGGAGTAAAAATGTTTAATACGGATATAGACAAATGGAACAAAGAGAAAGGATTTCGCGTTGGCATGAGAACGATTCGGGCACTTCTCGTGACGTTGATGCCAAGTACGGTGTATGCCGCTCGGTGTATAAGTGCGTGAGTGAAGATCGTAGAGGAGCTAATAGCGGTTTCACTGACCAGCACACGCCAACCAGCAGGCCTCGCTTTAAACTCACGACTCGTATTACTATATACATGCATACGAGTGTATGGGTGTGTGTGTGTGTGTGTGTATTTATATGTATGTGTATAGTAATACTGTGGTGAATACCGCTTCGCGGACTTACTCACGTTACCGCTATCCCGACGACTCCGAGCAGACAAGATAGTCCACTCGTCGTCATCGTCCCCCATGCGTCCACACGCTACACCGACTCTCTCTCTCTCTCTCTCTCTCTCTCTATCTTCTCTCTATCTCACTCACTCTCTCTCTCTCTCTCTCCACTCGGCCAGAGTCGAGTCTCGGGCGCTTCTTCCCCGTTATCCCTCGCTTCGTTCTCTCACTCTCTCGCTCACTCTCGCCGTATGACTCTCGATCGAGCACGCGGGGAGACCCCATACGTGCGTTACACGCGCCTTTCTCCTATCCGTTCGACGTGCGTTTTCCCTTTCTTCCTTTCGCACTTCGCTCTTTCGCTTTCTGCCTTTGGAAAGCTCGATTGTATGTTTATATGTGTGTGTGTGTGTGTGTGTAGTTATGCATTTAACGGAAGAGGAAAAACGTCCGACTGGTTTCTCCCGTAGTAATTTAGCTCGTGAAACGACGGACGCACTTAAAATAAACGATGAGATTTTTCGACTATTGAAAATAAAATAAAAATGTAATTAACTTTACGTTATTTGCGATAATGATTTGTTTTTTGTAATTAATGATATTTGGTGAAAGATTCAAATGAAATTAATATAGATTCGTTTATCGGTCCCAGACAATTTTTATATCGAATTATTTTGATAGAAAAAAAAACAATTTTATTTATCTTAATTTCGAAATATAAATATTTGATAGGATAAATAAGCGTTTGAAAAGAAAAATTGTTTTGAACTATACTCGAAGAATATTTTCAACGAGTATTCCAAGTTCTGTCCTATTGGATCGTTTCTTGCATTAGAGCTCGGATCTATTTCGTTTCAATATCGCGCTTCTTCGAGCACAGCTGTATAGAGAGAGAGAGAGAGAGAGCATGCTTATGCAGGCATACACAGTTAGCGAGAGAGAGAGAGATAGAGAGAGAGGCAGAGAGAGAGAGAGAGAGAGAGAGACGAGATGAGAGAGCATAGCCATGCATGACTGGCACAGCCGGAGAGTTAAAGGCAGTACGTCGTTAATTCACAATGAGTCTGTGAGTCAGCTTTCGTTTGAATAGACGCGACTCTCGCGAGCCCCTCCCACCGGTAACCTTTTCGTATATAACGTCGTCTCGATTCTCGCTTCATCGCGAGTTTTCTCGCGACTCCATAACCATCTATGCATTTATACGTGCATATACGCCTATCTATGTGTATGCCGGTACGAGCAACGTAATAACACCGCGAAACTCGTCGTCGACGAGTTACGTTGAATTGTTTTTTTTTTTTTTCATTTCTTTTCTTTTCTTTACTTTTTTTTACTTCGTGAAATTCAACCCGAGCCCCGTTTCCCAATAAAATCAACGGACCATGTATCGATATAAGGATTTAACCCTTCTCTTTTTTCGTTGTTTGTAAACTCTTCGCTTTCATTATAATCATAATAGGGAGAAAGATAAGAGCGTCACCAACTGCGTCAAGTGTTCCGATATATTGTCTCGTGTTTCGAGGAGAGCCCCGTCCTCTCGACATATTTGTTCGCGTTGCACAAAGCGAACGTTCGAGGTCTCTGGTTCGATGGGGATCGAAAAAAAAACAATATTTAAATTTACAGGCTAATTACGACGACTTTTATCGAGGCCAAATATTTTACTTACTTTTTAAAAGAAAGCTTTGTTCTCCTCGAGAACGAATTCTGTATTTTCGACATGGTTTATACAAAGACGAAAAATTATATTTTGAAAAAAATGAAACAACGAGAAGGCATGTTTTTTTTTCATTTTGTAATTTTTTTAAATGAATTTTTCAAAAAACATCAATCAAAGACGTTTCGTTATCGCATGGTTCTACGTGAACGAAGCTTTCTCTATGAATAAAAAAAAAAAACTGTAGGTCAGACTTGGAGAATGTGTCAAAATCACAGCGAAGCGACGTGTGAATTTCAATTTTAAATCTTTCTTATCTCTACGGAAACGTTGAACGGGTCTTCCGGCGAAGGAAAAAAAATGAAAAGATAGCTGAATCGTCCCCGTCGTCAATTTCGATGGTCGAGCGATTTCACCGCCCGAATAGCCCCACAGGGTGATCCTCCGAAACTTCATAGAACAGAGAAAGAGCCGAGCGAGAAATCGCGTTAAAATTCCCAAAGAGCTGCACGAACGAGGGGAATGGCTGTGGGACGGGGGGGGCGGGGGGAGCGAGAAGTAGATGCGGAGGCCGCGTGGAGGCGATCCGCGAGCTACTACTAGGTAGAATAGAGAGAGAGAGAGAGTAAGAGAAAAGAACAAAAAAAAAGTGGTGGAGATAGAGCGATGCGTCGAATAATGGAGAGGGGATGAAAAAAGCAGACTGGCGGAGTCGCGACAGTCTTCCCGGAGTGCGCGAGAGAGCGAGATGAAGATACTGAGTGCGCGACGGAGTGGGGGAAATCGCCGCGCGCTGTTCCTACTCGAGGAGTGGGGGTAGAGCCCGTTCGTTCGTCGGATCGAGAGGTGGCTGGGCAGAGAGTGGGGGAAGTGAGGGAGAGAGAGAGGGACACACACATAGCGAACGAGAGAGAAAGAGAGAGAGCGAGGCATGCTCGGTGTCATTGCCTCGACGCTCAGGGCGGCCAGTGACTCCATCACTGACCTAGTGCCGAGTTTTACCGAGCGGCTGGCGTAAATACACGAGCGGGAGGACATCGACCTCGCGAGAGCTAGCAGCCAGCGATGCTGCCGGCCTCCACTAGTGACGCGCGCGCGTTCGCCCGTGCTGTACACACGTATGCATATACATGTACATGTGCATATATATCTACATATATACATATATCTATATATATATATATATATCTACATATATACATATATACATATATATGTATATATATATATACATATATATACGTATACGTATACGTATACGTATATATATACGTGTATAGAGAGCTGGGATAGCAGAATGCGATAGTGTGCGCTTATACATATGTATATATTTACATACATACTTTTATACGTACGAGTAAATGTCGTATACGTATATGTAGAAAGAGAGAGAGAGAAGTGGATAGCGAGTTGTACGCATACTCGTAGGCAAACGCGTCATCACTCACGACGAAGTCGACTACTCTGGCTCTTGCTCACTCGCTCGGTCGCTCCCTCCGAGCACGGAACTGTAATGTTTGTCAGCCAGTCAGTTTTTCCCGACAAATTGTACAGTTATTGGCTCCCTTAGACTCTCAAATGTTTTCAGTGATTGGCCATTTGTTATTGAAATAATCATAAGGTTGCCCCAGATCGTACGATAAATATAGAAAAATCGATAACAAAAATTTGTTTTTTCGTTTTTCAATGATACAATTAAACGCAACGAGACTCGGGGCTCGACTTATTTGCTCGACTCAATTCTTCAAATAGTTCTCGGGACACACCTATATAGTAATTTAAATATTTTTCACCGAATCGAATTTCTTGACAATTATTTTAAGCACTGTCGTAATAAAACCACGAAAACGTGTTTTTTTTAATAAAACAGAAGAATTTTTTTTTATTCCAACAATAATTTTTTTTAGCAATTATTCTTTATTTTCTAGATTTACGTGCCACTTCGGTCATTCGAACGTACGCGGTGTATAATTGAAGCACGCTGTAATTTACAAAATATGCGATAATTGACCATTATACCGTCGTCCAAAAAATGAGAACGTCGACCATCTTCATCCATCGTAACGAATAAAAAAAAATCTTAATCGAGTCGTTCGTTCGTCGAAAAATATCGATTATTGTCTCTGTCTCGAAATTTGTATGTCTTCGGAATTTTACGATTCGTAAAAAAAAAATATCGTAAATTGATGAACGAGCAATAACCGATGTTCGAGACGAGCGAAAACATCGAGTTCGTCACTCGATACGAGCGTCTAACCGCGGGACAGTGTTCGTATACCGATCCTATACCCAGGTCCGTTCGACGGAGAATATTTCGAAGCGCGGAAGTGAGAGCGAGAAGCCGGATATATGTAGCATAACGGAAGAGAACTTCCCGCCATATACACACACACACCCATGAGAGAGAGAGAGAGAGAGAGAGACGCTCTTCTAACGCGCCAGATGCTGCTACAGCACTGTCCATCATCTATATAAAAAGATAGGAAAGTAGAAACGGAGGAAAAATTGTTCGATAAATTTTCTACGAAAATTTATACCAGAAAATATAGAACGTATTCCACCGACTGGTTCGATCTTATGGAAACGTATATCTATTTACAGTACACACTGCGCGAAGTCGGCTACTTTTGTCCCAAACTTCTCTCGGATGTTTCTCGTACTTCGGAAAGAGTAGGAAATTTTCAAAAAAAGAAAAAGGAAAAAAAAAATTGTTATCCATTTATTTCCAAGTTACAACTTTGTTCATCGTTGAAAAGTTTTTATCTAGAAAGCCGAGGCTCGAGGACAAAGTCGTACTTTAATTTACATTTTACACAAAATATTTGGACGTATAAAAATTGTATTTTTTTTCTTTCGTTCGTTCGTTGCGAAGTAGACAATAGCGAGAAAGATTCGAGAAGGTAATAAAGAATAGTTTGAATATATTGTCTCGATAGTTCAAAACCGTTTTATCCCTCGTTCACGCGTTTTATTTTCCACCCCACGAAAAGATTCCTCGTGACGATTATTCTTTTTTCGTCCCTCGTCCATTTAATCGATAAAATCGCCGTTTTAGAGCCAACAGCCGAATCGACGTAATCCGAACAACCGTTAGTCGCGTATTTTCTAAAATGCGATCGAGGAAGAGAGAGGAGCAAAAAAAATTGAAAAAAAAAAAAAAATCTCGAACGATTAGGAAGTATAGATACAACGATCGCGTTCCCGTCACGAAAGCCTGAACTTTTTGACCCGGTTAAGAAGAGAGCTTTACCCACGCCTAATTCTCGTTTATTTTATCGCGAAGCAAGAATCTCGTCAACTAGAGGGAACGAACGAGTGAGTGAGCGACAGAGATACAAGCTACAAAAAAAGACTCGAGTACGCATAGAGAACGAAGTGCGTTAAATCCGCGCGTCTGCGAACTGTGCCACGAGAGGGCAAGCCCAGAGCGATATATTTTTATCCGTACGAACGAATGAGAAAATCAGATTAGATTCGACGCGAACCGAGGAATCGCGGGACCAAAAATAAGTAATAAAAGAAAAAAATTATTTTTAAATCAAATTTCCCGCTCGTCTCGACATCGTCGAAACGCTAAATAAGTTACGCTTTTATCAACGTTCCGATCGATGGATATTTTTCAACGCGCGTGTTAAATTCCAACGGAAATGTAAAAATTTTAAGAATTTTGATATTAGTAACGATTTTTCTTAAGAGTTTTCTTTCTCGAACGACGTCGTCTCGTATTTCGCGCGAAACTCGCTCGTACCATCGCCGTAAAACTCGCGTCAATTACGTACGCTCCTGTTTCCCGACGTACCGGGGGCAAATGAGAGAGGGTTTTTTTTTTCGCTAATGCGTAACGCGATCATCGGGGATAAACGTCGAGAAGGGAAAAGGGAGAAAGGAAAAGTAGAACGTCCGCGCGGAGTAAAGAAAATAGCTGGGAGAAGCCTGTCGGCCACTTCGCGTTCGGACGCATCGGTGCGTCGAACCAGAAATCGATTATCGCTTTTCACCTCCTCCCTTCTCCTCCGTCCCGGATCATTAGTAGAAACGGTGCAACGATAACCAACGCCGAGATCGCGAAAGTTTCGAGCAAACTGTCTCGCTTCCGTCTTGTTTTACGTTATATCTTACACGCGGAAAAACTTTCCCACCCTATCGCGCACGTTTCATCTAGATTGAAATTACAATGTTACGTCCGATCTTTCGCCGATACGAATCTTTCATTTTCATTCGGGTGATTCGATTAAATTATACCCAATTAATCTCATCGCTCGCTTTTCCTGAAATTATTATTTGTTCCTTTCGTTATTTCGAATTTCTTGTACATGGGGTGAAAATTGATCGAGCACGGATCGATTAATTAATCACGAGTGTACGTAAGAATGAAGAAAATACGAATTAACAAAAAATATTTCGAGGATTATTTTATTCGAGAAAGTGATCGATGTTTCGTTAGTTTTTTCTTTATTTTTTTTTGGGCGGGGGGGGGGGGTGGATGGATAATTAATTATCCGAGCAATTACGAACTGGGCTTAGGTATATAAAATTTTATTTCTAACGAACGAGTGATAAATCGAGAGAGTCGCTCACATTTTTGTTGCGTCGATGATCTGCCATCAATGCGGAACTCCAGCGGTCCAAAGCTGATCTCCCTCGTCGTTGTGAACGGATCGTACGACGCGAGCGAGACCGTAAAACACGCGCACTACCGAGCTCAGAGCACGCGCTAACGAAGTTCCTCGCTTTTCGTGATGAGAGTACGTTTTTCTTAGTTCGTTTCACCGACCGCATCGACGATCGTCGTCGCCATCGTCGTCGCCGTTATCGATAATCCACGTTCTCCTCTGTAAAACATATTCAAAAAATTCATTAAAAACTCGATAAATACCAAAAAAATATTTTTTCTCATGAAAGACATTTTCAAAATAAAAGTAAATTTCAAATTTCAATGAATAAAACAAAATCGAGTCATCCAAAATCGTCCCACCACTTTTCGTTCTCCTGAAAAAATATCTTTCTTCCCCGCTTATTCGGAAAAAATTGACCCCAATGATAGAAAAAAAAAATTCAATAAAAAACGACCCTTTTCCTACGAAGAAGCGGAAATAAGTAGAAGGCGGACCGTCGATGACCCAACTCTCGAAAAAGGTTGTAGAAGGATGCGAAGATTTAAAAGAAGGAAGGCCAAAAAAAAAAAATTCGCGAAAGAAGGTAGAAGAACGAAGTACGAATGAATAATAATGTGAGAAGCCCCGCAGAGATCCTCGCGATTATAGCGGATGAGAGATGGATCGTCACAGTTTCACTTTTAAATTCCGCTGGCGCGCTCGTTCCTTTGTGCACTCACTCGCACTCTCTTACGAACTCAGGGAGGGGGGGGATCTCTCTCTCTCTCTCTCTCTCGTACTTGGTTGGCTGGTTAAGTCGACTGCCGGTGCAAACGCGCCGTGATATCCCCCCCCCCCCTCTCTATCTCTCTCTCTCGTCTCGTGCATGTACACACGGCGTCAAGACGCGAGACGGCTAGGTCGTGTCTCTCGGCAATCGGTGGACCGTTCCCGTTACCGTTACCACCATGCCGCGGGAACGAGCCACGGTAACATAGTTTTCTCCTTCGACCAACTCGGCAACAAATACGCACACGGACACTAACATATCCAACGATCGTTCTCACTTGCACTGAACTTTAAAGTGCATAAAGAACAATAATTTATAATAACAAATTTTTGATTTATACAAATCGATGTTTGTCTAGAATTTTTCCAAAATTTTGTCAAAAATCGAAAAACGTTTAAATTATTTAAAATATTTTTAATATTTATGCAGTTTGTGGATGATTTATTTACGTCCAGAAGTAAATGCACTCCAATTTTGATTTATTTTAAAAAAATTAGAATTTTCGTTTTTTTTTTTGAGACGAGAGACGTCGATGGAAGTGAAAGAAAGAGGCTGATCGCCGGAGGTTGGATCGAGAGTCGGAAATTTTGACGCGTCGAGAAGTCGAGAAGACTTCGGGTCTCGTCCTACGAGAAAGTTGAACGTTGCACTCTCCGGCACTCCTCACCGTCCGAGATTCTTCGGTAGAGGTGCTAAAAAGTATCCACGATATTTATCGCGTACCGACGTTATCCTCGCGACTAAAACTATCCTGTATTATTCTCCGACTCGCCGTTGCATCTCGTTTTTTTTTTTACAATTTTCTTCTCGTTATCACGAGCATAATTGACCGTTAATTAAAAGTGAAATCGAACGCGATAGTTCGGGACTTCCGGTACTCGCTATTCTCCTCGTATCGAAATCGATACGTACAAAATTTACCGTCGTTAAAATAAACATCGATCACGAATTAATTTCGAGACAATTTTATCAATGAAAAAATTCATCGTGATAACACGTATCAATGATTCTTTATCGTGCAAACTCCCATTGAAGATCGACGTTTCTTCCTACTAAGTATTCTCGTTTCTCTCGTTCGCAATCGTTACCAGCCGACAATTCGCGGACGCGAAGGAATTCCGTGAATTCCTCGCGACGAAACTTCTCAGCTTCTCGCGAGATCAAGAAAGTTTACGAACGTACACCACGGTACAATTCAACGTCACTTTCCAACGAGAGCCTCGATAATACCCTCGACAAAACAAACCGAATAATTATTTCGTCGTTAATCAGAATATCGATTAATCAATTAATTATTAAAATTTGTATCGTTCACGGATAAAATTGTTCAAACGTAAATATCGTTTGATCTCATGATACTTTTAATTACAAATAAAAATAATTTTCATACGAGAGAACAGGAGCTAATAATTTCTCGTTTCGCATGCGTCGTTTGTAGAAATGCATCGAGCCGAGAGTGATGGTTAAACGTGCTTATAAAGGACGCACAGCAGCACGCGGAAGTGGAGTGCAAAGTACTATATATGCATACGTGTGTGCATTCATAGTAAGGAGAAGAGGGATGGTGGAGTAGGAGGAGGAGGGGGTGGAAGATGAGGAGGAGGAGGAAAGAGGTTGCGACGCATTCGCTGTGCCCGAGTCTCGTCGCCGCCACGCGGTCACAGTCATCAAGAGTGGCCCTCTCGCACGTCTCTTTTTCATTGACGAAACGCGCTCACTATGCTATATACTTCGTTCTCCGCTCGCCAGTGCACTTTTGAGACGACCGAGCTCTCTCTCTCTCTCTCTCTCTCTGTCTCTTTCTCCGCTCTGTCCGCTTTGCGGCTTCCTCCAAGTCGCCATTCTCGCGTGTCAAGATATTTATACTACGACGAATGCCTGCGTTACGTGTACGTGAAACAGAGAGAGTGAGAGATAGAGAGAGAGAGAGAGAGGGAGGGAGGGAGGGAGGGAGTAAGTTCTGCACGCTTTCTTGTAGACACGGACTTTCATCGGACTTTTATCCCGTTCTTTACTTTCTATTCCGCGAACAGTCACTTTTTTTGTTGTTCATCGTTTCGATTTTTATTAAAATTGATTCGTTATTGTTTTTATCGTAAGATTAATGAAGCTTCCGTCATTTCCTTTTTCTTCTTGTTACAAGTGAATCAAAAAAATTGATCGATAATTAAACAACAAGAAAAAAAGCTATCCAAATGAAAGATTGATAATTTGATATTTCGTCGGGATAATTTTTTCGTCGATTAAGAAAAGCGTTGATTCACCGTTGTAATTTATCGCTCGTGTGTCTGGCGCAACGACGTTTCGGCTATCCAGTTATATAGGGACCGTACGAGATTACATACGGGCTAAAGGGCAATGAGGATTCGATGCGCTTGTATAATTTCGTTTCGGAAAAATGACTACGATACCCTGGAGTGGCTATTTCACCGGTAAAAGGGACTTCTCATCGCTGGCTCATCGTCGTTCTCCCTGCTTCTACCCTTCGACTCTCTTTCTCTCTATCTCTCGCTCTCTCTGTCGCCTCCTTTTTCCTGTAATGGAATTACAGTGTTCGAGGGTTCGGTGGGGCGCGGATTGATCAATTTCGGAAAGCTGCTTCTACGATACACCCTCCCCCCCCCCTCCTCTACGGCTCACGTCCTTCCTCATCCCTTCGCTCCCTACGACCATAATATCACGTGTTTTCTCGATAATCCCCGAGGATTTTCACATTTAATTTAGACACAAATAAATCTAGCCTGTTGATATTTATCTCCGTAGCTTCGAAACGTTTTATTGTACATCGATCGAATTGATTTTATTTCTCGATAAAGCGAGTTCTTAAATTGAATGTGATCGATAATTGATTCGCACAATTGATCAAATTCGTAGACAACGATTTTTCTTACCGCCCTTGTGACAAAAAAAAACACGTATAATTTTTAGTTTCGTTGCGATAAATTCATTTTCATTTTTTGTGTTTTGCGAAAACTTGGTTTTTTTTTGTTTTCTTTAATCCCGACAGTTTTTTTTATCAGCAATTGCGGTGTTAAAACAGTCCGAGCACAACGTGTGTCAATTGCTCACGTTATCAAGGGTAACCGAGTCTCTCGCACGATTCAACGCCAATGCTAAGGCCTTTATTATCATTATCGTTCCTTCCTCCCTTCTGGACTACATTCCTCTCTCTGTCTCTGTCTCTCTCGTTCTGTCTTTTCTTTAGCTCCTTTATTTTCCTGTTGATCGGCATTCCCATACCGTCTCCGGCATTCAAAACACTCACACTTTCGTAGTTACGAGTGCAAACATAGATCCGAGATAGATAATAATATCGACGCTATTTTAACCAGACTTTGCTCTCTTTGGCGTAGGCTCGCACTGTCATCGAGTGTTTCTAGCTGAAATTACGTCATTCTCTATTATCATACGTTCCTCGTACAAACAATTTTATAACGAGTTTCATTCTTTTTTTATATCCCTCAATTTGATTTCGAGCTTGGAATCACGCATTCGATTATCAGAACTTATCACCGAAAGTCGATCGAAGCTATATATATATTTATTCTCTCTCTCTCTCTCTTTCTTTACATACATGTATATATCATTTTTTCTGCTCTTCTGTTTCTCCCTACATGGATATTTTCTCTCTTTTTCATCGACCAATTACAATTTTTCATGAATTATTTTGTCAATAAATTATAAAAATCCATATCGTCCATGAATTAAAAAAAAAATACTGTTCACAATTAGTTGCGTATAATTTACCTTCTATGTTCGTCTCGTTACTTCCTCGTCCTGCAACTTTTGACAGCTCGTCCAGTCTCACCCACGCACGAACTCTCGTTGCACACATGCAGAGGATTGCAATGAAAAACACGACAATAAAAATAAGAAACAGCACAGTCTCGTATTATCCTTCGTATACGAAAACGATTTTTTCTTTCACACCGTCGTGTCGAAATTACAACCGATAAATAAAATTATGTCGAAAACGAGAAATTTTCCTTGCACGTAATTTGTATTTTCCCTGCGTGAAACACGCGAGTATGCAACCAATAAAAAAACACCCTCGTTCACACGTCCTTGTATCACCGTTTAATCCACGAACGATCGCACGTACGTATTTTCTTTTATTTTTCTTTCTTTCCTTCCGTTTTTTTCCCTTTCTTTCGTCTTCGCCTCTCGAATCTCTCGCCCACTTATCGCACTTTCAAAATATTCCTCTTTTCGTCGCAACACTGCACACAGTTAAATCTCGTATTTGCACGTATCGCGGCTCGTAAATAAAACAATTTTCGGCACACATGGATGCGACAATATAGATCCAAGGTCCTACTGGCACGTTCTCAATCAATCACTTCGCTGTTCCTTCCTCCTCCTTGCACCCCTTCGCCCCTTCCATCCCCATCCCCCAAATACACACACCCAACCACCCACACACCCTCACCCACCCACCCACACTCACACACACACACACACACACACACACACTATCTTTGCACCAAATATTTCGTCACACGATTATCCTCTCGTTGCTGTGAAAAAATTTTCTTCTTTCTTTCTTTTCTTCTTCCTCCTCCACTTCTTCGATTCTCGTTGCTCCTCGATTATTCACCACCACCGAATACCGAAAAGCGTATTATCAACGCGATCGTCGTCTAATATCGGCAAAGTCAGACACGCGTCACGACGATAAGAGGAAAAAAGATTCGTGAACGCGAACGAATCTCGTTCGTCGTGTCGCACACTTTTTTTTTCATCGATCACTCGCGCGTTTTAAGAGAGAAATACGCGTTTTTAACGTCGACGAGATGGAGGAAGAGGGCCACGAGGGCGAACGTGTCTCAGCGTACACGAGAGACTTTCGTTTATTTTACGAATTTAAATACAATTTTTCATACGTATTTTTTTTTATAATTTTTTTTATTGCGTTTGTTACTTAGATTTTTGGTTTAAACAAACGTTTTTTTTTGCCAGTCGCAAAAATAAAACATCCTCGCGACACACAGGTAACTCTTATCGACGTTCCTCGCCGGGTTTTCTTTTTCTCCTCCGTTTTACGTTTTGTCACAAGTATTATCAACGAGGCACTGTGTCGATGAACAACGAATAATGAGAAATCAGCTGGAAATGATGAAACAAACGAAAAAAAAAATCGCAAATACGATCAATCGACGATCAACGAAACTCGATACGTAGCGTGATAAACGAACGGAAACGTGATTGGTTTAACTACTGTAATCGAAGTTTCGTTTTTTCTTTTATACGTGTTACGAAGAACGATCCCGAGACTTTTTTTTTTCGCGTTACAATTTTCGTTTTTTCTTTTCTGTTTTAACTTCTCGTCGACGAGTCACTGTTTACGATACATACATAACGTATATACGCACATACACACATAAATATATACATATATATTTATTTTTTATATATATCTACATGTACACATGAATATATCGCGTCGAAAACAAACAAAATAATGTGAACGATTATGTTAGATACAAGAAGAACGAACAACGAAAATATGTCAAATTTTATTGTCGTCGTTTCGATCGGTCGAATGAACAATAATAAAACAACAATATATATATATATATATGTATGTATGTATATATCGTTAAAAACGTTTGAAATTCGTCGTATCGCGTCAATGGCCGTGCGTGCGTATGTGTACGTGTGCGTATGTTTAGTCGATGATTTTGTTGTTGTTGTTGTTGTTGTTGTTGTTGTTACGTATATTGAAGAAAATTTATTTTTCGGTTCGGTCGGTCGTTCGGTCGTTCGTAGGTTTTTTTGAGGTTTTTGCGTGGTGTGTTCGTCGATCGGGTGTCCGCGGGTTTGTATCGTGAAGTAAAGAGACCTAAGCCGCGCACGAGGTACGAACGCGGAACGGAGCGCGAACGAGCAGCACAGCAGCCTAGCGCTCTAGCAGCCGGCAGCGAGCCGCTGAGGTCAATGACCTCTCCTTGCCGTCGTCGTCGTCGTCGTCGTCGTCACCGTCGTCGTCGTCGTCGTCGTCGTCGTGGGTACTCTCTCTCTCTCTCTCTCTCCTCCTCTCCTCTCCTCTCCTCTCCTCTCCGCCGCCGCTGACTCCCCTTTCGCGTTGCCTCGCCCCGCCCTATCCCCTACGTACACACGCTTTACCAGCTCGACGTTCCTCCATCCCCCCTCGCCCCTCTCTCACGCTCTACCCCTCCATCGCCCCTCTGCCGCGACTACCCTTCCCCCTGTGAGTACTCCCCTCCACTCGGAGAACGAACGAGAAAGAGAGCGGGCGAAAGTGCGCGGGAGAAAGAGACGCCGGTACGAAAGTGAGAGAGAGAGAGAGAGAGAGAGAAAGCTCAGGGCTCAATGTAACCGGCGTGCACGCTCGGTGGGTGGCGTTCTCGCACGTTATCCGCTCCCTTTTCATTTTCCCTTTTTTTTTTCTCTATTTCGCTCGTTGTTGTTGTTGTTTTTTTTGTTTTTCAAATTTTATTCACCGAGAAAATATTGGAGGTCTGAAAAATCGCTCACGATGGATAAACAATTTTTTTTTTCAACGAGATACGAGCGATAGCGAAAAAACGGGTGAAAATAATTTTTTGTTTGAAGAAAATAATTTATTTTAGTTTTTTTTTTTCTTAATTGTGAAAATTTTACACAATGTGAGAATGATTTTTTATCGCTTAGTATGAAAGATAACGAGTGTACGAACGTTATTCGTGATGCGCGGTAACGCTGTATCTCTCGAATTTACGGAGTAATCGTCAATTTTCGAGTTGAACTTGAACGAAAACTTGGGGTAGGTTTTTAATAGCCTCGGGTCTCGGGTACCACGTATCGTACGCTACGTTCCTGAGTTTGCCACCACCATCGCAAGGGCCGAAGCTCACCAACCCCTACAACCGAAACCTCCCCCCCCCCCCCCCCCCGAGCCACCCCACTACTCGCGATAGAAAACTCTCACGTACCTCCACCCCAATTGCTCCCCTCTCCCTACTACGTTCCCGTCGTTGCGCGGAACGCCCTCATCCCCCTAGCGATAGCTTAACTCTCTCCCTCAACCGTACTGTGTCTCTTCCATCAAAGCCGGCTCCCTACCCCTGGCTATCCCTACCCCGTTGGATTTATCCCTCACGTGTTTTCGTTTCTCCGCTCACGCTTTTCCCCGTTCGTACGCTTCGCTCGTTTCTCCCTCCCCGCCGGCATCGCTACTACCACAACCACGGCGCACGGAGGGGTGAATAGTTGCTCCAAATGCCGCGGGGGCGTCGCGTCTGGAGTGGGGGATGCTTCGAGTCGACGGGAGAAGTGGGGACGAGCTCGTCGCTACTACCGCTCTTCCCGGCACACGCGAGAGACAAACGCGCGCGCCAGGGGAAATAGATGAATAAGGATGGAAGTCGCGAGTTCGAGGGAGAAAGAGCTACAAACACATCGCGCGGCGGGTTCACTGGTACAGTGTACCCTCGCGGTGCAACGCTCTCTTCCTGATTCCGCTATACATGTAACCCCCGCAACCCAACCGACTCTCTCTCTCTCTCTCTCGCTTCTCCCCCCCCCCCCCAACCCCTATCCCACCCTGCTCGCACGCGATCCAAGCGGCGCGCGCTTCGAGCTTTCTCGGTTTCTGTGTGCGTGCGCATGCGTGTGTACGGGTGTGTGTGTGTGTGTGTGTGTGCGCGCGCGTGTGTGTGTGTGCGCGCGCATGTGCGAGTATGGTTATACGTAATTATATTTAAACGTTCTTTTTTTTATTCTTTTTTTTAACGCGTTTGTCATTCCATTTTTAATTGCTCATCATCGACATTTCTTTTTATAATTAACGTTCTTCTTTTTTTCGATCCTCAAGGTTTGTTTTTTTTTAGTTTCGAAGCTCGTAACAACGCATCGACATTAAACGCGACGTTCGTTTCTGTCATTTTTTTGTCGTTGTTTTGTTTTTTGTTACCTCGACAAGAGACTAATTTATGCGACGCGTACGCGTTGCATCGTCGCGCGTGCGTGTCAACTTTTTGAGGTTATAAATCTTGTTTATCCAGGCATAAACTCGCGGTATTACGTACGCAATAAACCTACGCGAATTGCAATTTCTCCAACGTTAACCGTACTTACGATTTGAGAATTAACCGAACGAAATACAAAGAAAAAAATGAAAAAAAATCTAAATTATAAAAACAAAAAAAAAGATCGCCAAAGAATTGTTGTCGCTAATTAGTCACAGTCATTGCGTCATGTAACGACCATACAGTAATTTCACGTTGGTATAAAAAAAAAAAATTTTAAACGACGGGAAAGACCTTCTGGACGATGTATAAAAAAACCATATATATATATTAGATAGAGACGATATATATATATATATATATATATATTGCGTAGGAGGCGCGAACTTGAAGTGAATGTATATATATATATATATATATATATATACGTATACACGCACTCGCACACATGTATACAAAAATATATACCTATGTATATATATATATATATATGTACATATATATCGTCTCTATCTGACGTCTAGAAAGTTTAAGGTCAGAGTCCCTCGCTGGTGGGTTTCTCGACGATAGAGAGTGAGCCAGAGCTGTCCGATGAATTATATTCGGCTCGGCACGTTTCACACACTTGCTCTCCCCTTCATTCTTTCCTTCCCCGATCCCCCGCCCACCCTCTCACCCTTACCACCCATCGTCCATGTGCTCGCGATCTTTTTTTGCACGTCTAAAAATAAATCTCTAAATTCTTATTAATCGAAACCGTTTTATAACAAGCTTTTTTACACGATCAGTCGATAAACGTATTATTTATATTTCGTAAATAGCGACGATATCGATGTTAACGCGATGGAGAAAGTTCCTTTATAGATCTGTTGGTTTTCTTTTTTTTTTGAGATTATGTCGAAAAAATATTAACGAAATTTGAAAGGAAAAATTCATCGTTTTTTCACGATGTACAATTACGTGGCGATAGTTGATTCTTTTTTTAGGTATGAAATCTTATCACAGGGTTACTTCCTTTTTGGGTAAAATTTGACGATCGTCGGAAGATAATTTTGTATTTCGTAGATTTCGGTCGGATATGAGTTATTAGAACGTTCAACACGACGTTCTTTTTTCCATCGATTCCTTCGGTGGCTCATTCACGAGTAATTCGCAAAAATTACACTACTATTTGTCATCACAGAGACAAAAAATCATTTTTCATTATTCGTTTGAAAATAAATGCCCAAATACTTAGAAAAATATATAGACAATTTTATTATACCCTTGAAAACAAAAAACAAAAAAACAGAACTCAATCATTTTATTCTGACCCCCTTTTTCTACTTATTATTTTCATCATGAAAGAAATAATTTTTAATAATAAAAAAGTACTTATTACTACAAAGTAATGCGACGAGGCAAATATAAATAGGATATGTGGAAAAGTTCGAGAAAAAATGTAGCGACACTTAACCGGGAATGCCTCGTAAATGAATGATCGATTCATATACACACGTACATATATACACACATATATATATATACATATATACGTATATCTCAATGATTGCATTCGTGTCTGTTATTGTGTATCGCTTCTCGATGTGTCGGTGACACTGATACGCCAGCTATATACAGATATAAAAGGCCTGGTGTACGTATGGATAACGTTCGCTCACACCAGTCCTTCATAGGACATTGACTTTGAGATATCACGGACGGTTCTCGACGACGATGGACGCCACAGCCATATTACTCGCGACGGCTGTGCGTCCCCCCGGTCGCTATCTTATTTCGGCTTATCGCACTTGTCCGCATTACCTTATCTCATACTCTCGGCTCTTTCCTTCTCTCTCTCTCTCTCACACACACACACACACACACATGTTCTCACTCCCTCCCACCCTCGCTTTCTTAAGTCACCTATTATACATTATGTACGACATTACCATCGCACTGATACATGACCGACTGTATGTATTTAAATATTATATATGTGTATGTATGCGAGTTATAACTTCTCGTACACTCTCTTGCATACATCACGTGCAATTCTTCATACGAACCCCAATAAAACGCGCATACCCATACCATATCTTTGATAATACGCAATTGACGTAATGTTTATGAAACGATGATTTGTGATAACCGCGAACAATCCCCCCTGGCCCCTTTGACAAACGAATTTCACGAGAATAATTCGTCATTTTCGCTACTTCTCGTTAGGACAATGTTTTTTTATTTATTTTTTATTAAAGCGTATATCGTTATTATTTTTTCATTCGACGATTAGTTATCGATGATTTAGTCGCAATGAGTTTCGAAGAAATTTATGAAGATTTCGATATTGTGTATTTTTGACGATTCTGATAAATCGAGGCGAATCAGGGAGGCCAGATTTTCAGGCGAATTTATCATTGCTCGTATCTAAACGATACGTGATATTACCTAATGGGAGGATATATAGAAACGAAGATTTGAAGTGGAGGAATATTTTTTTTTTAACGGGATTAAACTTCGAGATATTATCGATCGATAGTGAAAAAAGCACCGATCGCAGAATATTAAAAACAAGGCGACGGCATAGTCGTGTCTTTGAGTTCGAGACTTACATCGGAACGAAATTTTGGTGACACGAAAAGAAAAAAAAATGGTCGAGTCTAGTCGGAAATCGATTTATCGACTTTGTACCGATTTTAATTAATTTTGGACAAAACGACGGCTCTTATAACCGTGAACCGTATGACTTCATTAAATTTATTCTTGTTTCATCGATGCAAAATTAATTCGGTAATGTCATCGGTCGTTTCATTGAAAGTAAAATAAATGTAATATAAACAAAAAAGAAGAGAGCTTTTTTTTCTTTTACAGTGATTGACCGCGAAACTAGTTGCGTAATCTCGTTCTTATCTGCATTGTCAAGTTCACCTCGCGACTGTTCTTTTTTTTTCTTTTTTTTCTTAATTCCATTTCAATATCCCACTACTCGATCGTTATACGACGTATATTATGTCGTTCGGCTATACCGAAAAGCTGGCTGGCCGTTATGCGAGCTCGTTGGTGTCTCGTTGCGTAATCGGTAAGTGACACGACGAGGACGAGCTAAACGGAAGAGACCGAAACGTACCACGTATGCCGAAGTCCAACGAGCAGCTGCAATTACGCCTAGGTAGCACGATCGAATCATCTGGCTAGCGTAATTATAGAAGGATCGAATTATCACAATTACAAATATATTGAAAAAATGATTCGATCGATCGACGATAAAAGATTAACGGAGAAATCGTTTGCTATAATCGTATCATAATAGGGTCGTGATAAGGACGTGACGAGGATGAGATTTACGATGTTTGCAATTTATGAAAAAATGTTCGCTGGGACAGACCTTTGAATAATTAGAAAAAAAAATTGGAAGGTTTTTCAATAATAGAGATGCTTTTGATTTGTCGAAGAGGTTATAACCCTTGCAATCTCTTTCGACATTTTTTTTCCTTTTGATACAAAGTGTTTTCTGTTCTGTTTCTTATAATTAATGATTTTGATTGATAAAATTTGTGTGCAGCAACTTACGTACTTGTTTGTTTCAGATTAATTTTTCCCTACTCGTTATATTGTTTTTAGCGTGGACATTATGGGTGAGGTAAAGCATTAGCCGCTGTTTAATTTAATTTTGTAGTGGCTGTTGCTTTGCTTTGTCACTATATGTTAACTATCTTCGAGAAAAAATCGGTAAAAAATTGACTAAGGTATGTTGCCTTTCATATTATCACAGTGACAGTACTGAAGGACGCAGTAAAATTGACGATAGCGAGAATAATTCATTTTTCATATTTTTAAATGCCGAAACGGTACGTCTCGTGTGTGTCTACTGAGTATTTGCTTTTTGTTCGCTGTGTATCTACTCGTCGAACTCGTTTTTAGCATAAAGAGAATAATTTCACTCGGTAATGGTACTCGAGAGCTTTCCAAAACATCTCTGATACACTTAAATCTGTCGAAGGATAGCACACTTACATGTGTGTGAAATATTGACTTTTTCGAGAAATCGACGAATGATCAATGTAATCACGTTCACCATCATCTCTAAACGTTCATAATCATAAACGATGAACAATTTTCCATGGATTCACAGTATCACAGCCACCTGTTATTGGTCCTACGATATTCTCAAAGAATCTTGACGAGGGCTGAAATTTCCAAAACTTGGATGGGACAAAATAAAGACAATTCTGCTCTTCTAATGTCTAATCAATATTTATTTGTTCGTAGTAGTACTAATAATTACTAGACGCTTAAATACAGGTGATTTCTATTGAAGAAATAATGTATCAATGCTGAGTAATGTACATTCTATTGATTGGGTCGTGTTTTCGAGAGAACGGAGAAATACACTAGTAGATATATATATATAAAGATATATATATATATATATGTACATATGCATTTATATATAAATCTCTTTCTCTCGCTCACGTCTCGATTAGCCATTCAACAATGTTAGCATCAATAATATAATATATTAATTTAAAGTTGAAAAATAAACGCTCAACGAACGAGTTTCGATTCGCGACTCTCGGTAGAATTGGTAAAAAATAAGAAAACGAAAGAAAAAAAATGAAAAGAGAAGGATAGAAAGAAAGAAAACGAGCGATATGAATATGATCGTGTAAAAGAAGAAAAGAAAATAGAAAACAGAAAATAATCTCTATACAAGAATATTTGTGCGAAAATACGCGAAATAATAATGATCGATAATAATTCATTATTTTTATCCCCCTCGAGGATAGTGTCTTATTTTACAGATCGAAGGAATAATACTTTTATTAGGAGTAGACTAAGTCTTAAACGGTGTTTTGCGTACGGTCATTCACTCGCACCGTGCATTTTCCTCGATTTCATTCGTAACACTCGAGCTGATTTACCCGAATCATTCATTCGTCAGATCGTTTCACGCTAGAGCTAAATCCGTCTCGCTCGCATAAACATTCGTAATATGGCTACAATAATTGTCGTTGGTGATGTAAAACATAACGCATGCTTCGATCGAACGCCGTTATTAGATAATATAAAGGGTCATGCAGTACGCGTTATCGTATAGAGTGTATTTCGCTTTGTCGTTGACGCTCGATCCTTGAAAAAACAAAAAAAAACAAAAACAATATTTGTCGTTTGAGAAAAAAAAAGAAAGAAAACTCCCCGATGCGACGAAGAAAATCATCTCGTACGAATTTCTTTACGAACGTCGATTTATTTTTCTCAATACTGGATCGAGCTTCGAATGAAAAGCAAAATTAAATAGAGAGAAAGAGAGAGATTGTGTAAATACGAGAAAGAAGAGAAAAAAGAAAAGAAAAAAAAAGAAAACATATTTATCTTACACGTCATGAAATATTTATACATTGTAAAATCTTCATCTTTGGTAGAAACTAGTAAATAAATATTATCACTCAGATTACAGATTTCGCGGTTTGAGGAAACCGGTTCATTGTCCAAGATTCCACGGATCGAACATTATTTGCGCGTGAGATTATTGTTTCACGATTTAAAGAGAAAGTGAAGGTAAATATAAATCTTGGTTCGTCAATCGCCGCGACCACGGAAACTCGCTTACAACGAAGAAAACGAAGAAAAATATACACACATATACAACGTTTTGCGAAGAGCAAGGCGCAGAGTCGATCAGCAACAAATTTATACGCGAAATATAATTTTTATATCCCAGCAGAATATTTTACGAATAAAACATTTTTTTCTCGCAAAATCTTTCTCGATCGTGAGTGAAACGGAAAATTCAATTCGTACATTACTCGACCGAGATTATAAGTAAAATATACCGAAGATAAGACGTATATATTTGTCGCGTATAATTATTCTCCACGTGAGAAAGTTCTCCGTACGCGAAATTTCTTTGCCCGCTCTTCGTCATTGACGAACGAAGATATACATAATTTTAAATCGGTATACATAAACTCTTCCGGTGGTCCGAGCGTCGTGGTACGTTCGGTCTACGCGCGACGTTCACCGATGTCTCCCTTTTTGTAATCCGCCGAAAATTTAACAAAATTCATTTAACACAACGTCGGTCGAATTTGCACAAAAATACGGTGTGCGACGACGTTTTATCGACGACGATCACGAACGAATTAATAATTGCGAATACTCGGTAACCTCATCGGTTCCTCGATGAACACTGGCTTAGTCGCGAGCAGCGTACAAATCCTTTTCCGTTTTTTTCCTCTTCTTTTAATATCGCGTACAAATAAACTATTCTAATTTCTATTTCGACATTAATCCTCACAATAATGGATCTACTTATCTAGTTGTATAGCTATTAGCTAAGTAGCCTCTATTTCGCGCAGTCGCCTCGAAATTCGTCCCAAATTAAATTCTTAGGTTTCGCCAAAACCTACAAGGACGATGTTTGAGAAGAAAAACAAAATCGAAGGGACGTGTCGCGAACGCGCGTTTTTCGATCGAAACCGCGTTTCTTGTCGCGCGAATTTTATTTAAAGCAAACGAAAGTTTTGTCGCGACCGAAGAGTTTGTCGTATTCTTCCTTCTTCCTCCTCGTAATTTTATTCTTCTTTTGTCTAACACGACGAGCTTTTGAGCTCGCCGATGTCAGCGATATTCTGGAGTAACGCTGCTGCCTCGCTGTTCGGCTGTGCCTTGGCATTGTAACGCTGTTTGAGAGTGCTCAATGCGGACAGTAGTCTTGTGTTTGACGACATGAGACGCGAATTCGCAGCGTCCAATGCTGCGATCTGTTGCTCCTGCGCGTCGATCACGCGCTGCTTGTACGACAATGCTGCCGACATCTTTTGCTGCTCTCGTCGTAATTCCTCCTCCACAGAGATCAACCTACGATCAAAAGACACACGTTGAATTAACGTTTATGCTCGTGAGGGAAAAACAAAAATAACATTAAATCGACCAAATGAAAAAAAGTATATTAAAATCAAACATGGAGAACGTGAACGAACAAAAATACACAAATGTGTGTTGCTCAATTTTCTTATTCAAATCCCACCATTCAGCTGTTCGCAAGTTTTCGCGACAATGCGACGATCCCGGGAAACATTTGGAATTCATGGTAAGTTTTTTTTCTTTTTTTCTTAGGCTCGGTCGTGAAATCCAAATGTGTCGATAATTGCCAATGATAGATCGTTATGAAATTTGTTATATTTGCATCAAGCCCAGCGAAGGCTGAATTATAAATAAAATTGACGATATGAATTTAATCCATGAGAAATAAAATATTCAGACTTCGTTGAGTTTTAGCGAGCGACGTTTTTGCAAATAATTCTGAACTATATAAATATCATATTTTTTGCAAAACTAACGTTGGTTCGTCCGGTTAGTGTAGTGCCCCAACGATCGTTTAGCAACGAAATATACCGATTCGACAGTAATACGAAACAAAACAAAAACAAGCTTTAGCGAGCAAACGAAAAAAACAAAGAACGAAAAGAACAAAGACAAACGAAACGAGTGAAAGAATGAAAAACAGTTGTGACGTATTCGTGCAGATGAATAATTAACGACTATTCTTTCTCGAATATTATAATTTACGTATCTAAAATATGCGACATTCTCCGACAAGTCAGCCTCTTCTAAAACTTCTCAGACGCTTCTCCATACTTTGCTAGTTTTCTGTCGTGCTTGAATGTACTTTGCTACTTTTTTCGTAATTTTTCATCTATCAATTTCCCAATTACAATTTTTTTTTCAACTCATAAATGTGAGCTACAGATGAAAAAAAGATATAACCCGGAAATCGATGAATTGTGGAAATTTCGAAAAATCTCGGGTAAAGTACTTACTAGTGACATTGCAAACTGGCGAATAACGAATGAAATCTGAAGAGTTTTGGGAAAAGGTGGCCGATTTCACGGATACTGCCTCATACGTGGACCATATGAGTATCGATGATCGAATGACGACGATCGTGTACATGGTGTTCGTGTGTGTCTGTTCTAATATAAATAACGGTGTTGCGTTTGTAACTGAACGAGTGTTAACTTTCTTTTTTTTTTCATTTCTGTTGGAACTTTAAAAGAACTCTCTGAGAATTAACAAAATCGACGTTCGTCATCTTCGTTATTGTAGAATACACTTAATTAATACGATAAACGTGTTTTATTTTGTAAACAAATGGAGAAAAGCTTAGAAATATAATTTGACTCTTACACCAAGATCCAGATCAAGCCAGAGTATACCAAATGCAGCGGATAGAATGCACAGGAACACACAATAAGTTAAACATACATTCATATCGAATAAAACCGTTTTTTTTTCGTTTCATTAACGGGCCGCGATAAAATAGTTTCTTCTTCATCCGATGAATCGAGATAAACACGAAAACCCTACGAGACTGTCTGCCATTGAAAAGAAAAATATATAGAAAAAATAGAGACTTTTAATTATACTCTGTCTCTCAAACCTGCCGATGTCGATGAATGAAACTATGCAATATGGAAAAAGATCGATGTATGAAAAATTGTGAACTAACGTTCGACCTAAACGTTCGAGAAATTTTTCTAAGGCGCGAATTCATTTAAGGGTGCAAGGGTAAAAAACGTATGACCCCATGACGTTCCTATAATTGATAGTTAAACAATAAGTAAACGCGAGTGTTAACCAACGTGGACGTTTATAAAAGTCCGTTAAACGCAAAACAATCAGAAGGTAGGTAGTATCTTTTTTTTTTGTTTCTAATCACGAGATAACGTGATAAATGATGTACCTGGAGATGATGCTCTTCATTTTGGCGTCGGGTGCTATTCCGTCAATTTCAGTGTCGTCGGTTGTGCCCAAACGGGCACGAAGACGATCAACGCTGCTCTGCAACCTCTCGATTTCCACCTCGTACTGTAAAAGTAGATCAACAACGCGGAGTGTTAGTTACACAATGCTGTTGGATCGTCGATTCTTTCGCGAAACGGTGAAAAAGTCATCGAGAAACTTAGTACGTTATTTACAGAAACGTAAAAAAGAGTTAAGCACAGGAGAGAGCGTGAAAAACAGGATTTGAAAGTTATGCGAAAAGGAAAGCTTAATTCCTGCCAAATTTGCTGAATTTGCTAAAGAAAATAAACATAATCGTAGAACATTATTAATAAGGGCTTGTATTTGATTAAAATTTCTGCGTTAATAAATTAAATATCTGTAATATAAAAAATATTATCTTCCTCCGACCTGATCTATGCTTCGATGACTACGGGATTTGCTTCGCCTCGTTGCGCAGCTCTCCTCCTCGCTCGTATCCGATAGATCTCTCGTCGAGTCGAGTGACAATCTCCTTCGCAATTTCGTGCAGCAAACATTCTGCGGTTGTTCGGAATTCGTTCGATGAGTCGTATTTCCGGTCCTCCATTGATTCTGTCCATTGCGTTGAATATTTCGTATACTCGGTTGTGGCGGTGGCGAAGGACTGAGATCGACTCCTCTGACTCCCTCGACACCACCACCGCTACCTTCTCTTTCCTCGGAGCTACTGCTACCTCTTCTCCCGGTTCTACCGTGTCCGGATTCCATGTGATAGACAGGATTGGCGAAAGCCAATGGCGCGGCACTTAGAATATGAGCATTCGCATTATTACTCAGATCTACGGGACTAGAGCTCTGACTGTACGCCGCAAAGCTCTGATAACCCGAGGACGCGACGTTGCTCAATTGGGATATCGAGATTTGCGATCCCTTCTGGGATTTCGACTCGGAAACTTCGTCATCCGCGTATCTAAGTAAATCCGATAATTCGTCCAAATTCCCATTGGCTGTTGTAGTTGTGTTATGACTTGCCGTTTTCGCGATATTGTAATTATTATTGGGCTGATGATTGATGGAGAGCGTGAGATTCGTCGATGGATGATTTATGCTCGGATTTGCGTTTACCGTAGTTTTCGTTACGTTGTTATAATTCTGTTGTTGCATCTGATTTGCATTTTCCTCTTTGTGACAATGATTTCTGCTTCCAGACCGCGAGACGTTGTAATTATTGTGATTATAATTGTCCTCGTGGACTTCGAGATTCTGAATGCGTCCGATATTATGTCGTTGCTGATGTTGTTGCTGCTGCTGCTGTTGTTGTTGTTGCTGCAACTGTATACCCGTACCGTTGTTCGTCGCGTTGCTCTGATTTATATTGTAATTCGAGTCCTTGAGATTACTGTGACTCTCCGACCGAGTTGGACTCGTCGGATGACTCTGTTGGCAATGATTGACGTTGGCGAGACTCGCACTTGCCGTCAATCTGTAACCGGCGCCACTTCGATTCGACACTATTGGCCTGTGTTGTCGAGCGATGGGTGTTGGCGAACGCGAGACGAATGCCGGCGGTTCGAGAGGATGATAATCGTCCGAGGTTATTTGTAATTGAAGCTTTCCATTGGCTGGCAAGTATGCGTTACGCGGCAAAGTCGCGGCTCTCACGACGTTTGGAGAACGCGTGCTCTGATGACCCAATGTATTCGATTGTAACACCTCGTTGCTGTCTCGCAATGTGCCATTTAACGTACTGTGATTGCTCAGAGTCGAGGTCGCCGATACCGAGAGATTGGTGTTGCTGTTACCGATCGTAGGATCGTTGTAACGGAATATGTTGTTCTGAAGATTCGGATAACGATGAGAGATCGGCGTTGGACTCGGTCCTGGCTGATCGAGAGCAGTCGATATTCTGTCGAGAATATCAGGAAGCCGAGATGGTGGCGATGTCGGAGACGAGGGTGTCGCTGCTACGCTCTCGCGAAGAAGAGCGTGAAGTAGCGACAGCTGTTTGCCCAGATCTATGTAACCGTCGTACTCGAGCGAATTGTTGGCCGGTGTGTCTTTTGGCAAGGGACTCTGTCGAGATGGAAGAAACAAGAGAAAGGAACAATTAGCACTCGTGATTTACACGAATAAACTTAAATGGTGCGAACCCTAAGAATCTCTAACAACACCGATACTCACACTAATGAGTTGCAAAAAGTTTTTCATCGACGGTGCTTCGCGTTCCAGCACATCGTTCATGAATTCCATGAAATTTTCTTTACCCTGGAAACGCGTGAAATTCGCGAGTGTCTGAAGCGTTTTGGCCACAAGTGTGAGATTCCTCGCTGCTTTCTCGTTCGGATATTCTGGTTAAACGATGTTAACGTTGAGACAAGTGTTAAGCCCGTATCGATCGAAGCAATTTTAATATTATCGGTGAAACTTACCGTGTGTTATGTTGAAGAGAGATGGACTGAGAATTGCCGGACAGAGGAATCTGAGGAAGATCGATGCCGATATTAGATTGTCAGCAATGTCTTCCCGTTCCATTTCCGCAAGACGTTCGCGAAATATGCGAAAACACTCGCGCAATTCGAGGGGAAAATGAGCGTGGCTCGATAATATTCGACTCCAGGCGAGTTCTACGGCGACACGAAGATTGTGCTGTTGTTTGTGAAGAGCAGCGACCGAGGCAACTTTGAGAGGATCGACTTCGCAATCGCCACCCTCTACAGCACCGCGGACAACCGCTGCCAAAGTTTCCTGAAGATAACGATCACCCGTGAGCTTAAGATAGGCTTCCATCGCTTTCGTAGCCAGTGAATTTCCACGGAACGTGAGCCTCTCGTCGTCTGTAAAATAAATGCCTTGTAGAATTTTCAAATCACAAAAACGAATATATTTAATTCTCTCTATTTGTTTTTACCTATTCTATGGATGTCCATCATAACCAAGTCGGCTAAAAATTGAGGAGCCTTCTTCTCGCGTTGCATTACCGCTACCAAAGCTGTCGCTATATCCTCTTTGGCCTTTACACCGATCACCGGTTCGAGCTTTTCGCACAAAGACGCATAGTCGGTTTTCAGGTACTCCAAAAATTCTTGATATACTTGAACGGGCAATATGTCGACGGATTGAAAGCGACACTTGACCCGAAGGGCTGGTGGCTCTTTCAGCGGACCTTTGTCACCGACTACTGGATACCATTTTTCCGTGAGGTAACGCGATGTCACGTTATGAACTGGTATACTGACCGATCCTGAGAATGAACGAAAACAATTAAATCAGTGACCAGGGAATTTTCATCGATCGATAATCGTTCAATTGGGGAACTTTTGGCTTACCGATCAAAACGTTCTTGTCGCGTTTCTTCTTTCGGTCGGCCTCGCGATATAGATTGACTTGAATCGTGTTGACCGAGGGTAAATGATGAAAATCAAAGTGTTCACCCCAAAAACACAATTCCGTCTTGACTTTGGCTGTTGTACGAGCGTACAGGGTACTGTCGAGGCAAACTTCGCAGAAGTAACGTTTCTTCGTAGGTACACCTTTCGCCTCGAGAAGCCAGATTTGCAACGAATTGTCCGTACGACGTGTTTGCTCGGCGTCTGGTTGTACGGATTTTCTCAAACTAAATTAACACAAAAAACAGACTCTGTTTTATTTTCGATTCTATAAATTGTATTTATTTCTCGATTGGATGGATAATTGTTCAATCGAGTTATAAAATACCTGTGAAGCCATTGTTCTCGTTCGTGAGCGGTTCTACAGCTAAAGTACTTTGGTCCACCGGTGCTCGGCGTTACTTGAAAACAATGAGGTCTTCCGAGCAAACTCGGATGTAGCGGCGTTACAGCAGCGAGATCCATCGAGGTCACAGCTTGACCGCAGAGCAAAGATTCGTGCGATCGACAGCCACGAAGTCCTGCACCTCGTTGCTTCTGCCTTTCGAGCTTCGTAACGCTCTTCGTTCTCTTAAGGGGGTTCGAACGAAACGACCTCTTCGAGAAGAAGTTCTGGAAAAAAATTTTTAAACAAAACAAATTTAATACATTTATATCGAAACTGGTCGAACGATAACTACGAAAGTTCTAAGGTCAAAATTAGGTGTGAAATTAATCATCGAAATGATAATGACGCTCGTACAAAAATATAAATAAACCAGCGATAACTTTGTTTTTCACAGATATTTACCGTGAACTTTACGAAGTTAATTATATTCAATTACACGATGACGAGGTCGACCTTTCGATAATGCTTCAGCGATTGATTGATGGCTTTTACTGCATCGATCAATTAATTATTCATCGCAATCACAGTACGATAAATTTGTTCGTATAACAAAAATAAATAAACACGATAAAAAGAAAAAAGAAACATAAATATGTTTCATTTTAATCGAGAATTTTTCGGATTATTTATACCGAAAAATTATGGATAAACGATAAAATAATTGCGGCATTGACCTTTCGTCCTCCTGGACCTAGAACCGATTTCACCGATAGTTCGTTGCACGATATAACGAATTATTCATTATTTTTCTACGCGATTGATCGATCGAAAGACGAATTATTTGATAAAACGGTAATTTAAGAATTTTTTTAAGGAAACGTTCGAGGCGTTCACGAGTAGCCAAGAGGAAATCGTCGACTGGCCTTTGGGCGAGGATTTCCACTGACGTTCCTACGGTGAAAGGTGGAGTTTACCGGATCACCGATACTCTCCAACACTCGTATCTTTTATGCGATACGAATACAACCGTATATATACGTATGTGCGTAAGAATGTGAGAAATATCTCTGCGTATGCGTACGTGAATACCTTGTACCAGCATAAATCGGTTTGCTTACACGTGAGGGAACGCGTAGGAAAGTCTTGCGAAAGTGTCACGCGTGGTCGCGAGTTCCACCGATCTCAGACGCTCGAGTCTTCGATAAATTATATGTATATATATATGTATGTATGTATAGATATGTAGCTGGCCCTCACTCAACACATATACGTAGTCTGATTTTTTTTTTCATTCAATTTTTTGTAGACAACTTTTTAATTTAAAAGAAACTTTACATTATTTAGTGTTTATCTAAATAATTTTTATGCTCGTTCGTTTCAAACTGAAAAATCGTTTTCAGTCGATCAATTAAATTTTTGTAATTTTGTGATATTATATTTTTCAATTGTAAAGAAATTTACAATTTTTTGATTATTTTTGTAAATTTCTTTTTATGAAATTCTTTAACTAAAAAAGCAATCCTCGATTATTTAATCATGCTGTTCAATTTTTGAAATTTTTTTCAATTTTTCAAAATTGAAAAAAAATAAATAAAAAAAATTTGTTTCGTGTATTGATGTGATTAATTTTTTGTTTTGTAATTATAGATTCGACGTTCTCGATTAGTTTATTTACCCTAGTTGTAAAGTAGTTGATTATAACGTTCACAACTCTGTCGTCTTCGTTATCCTCCATCGTCCTCACGCACATCTTTCTCTTCCGCATCGACCCGGTTTCGCGATAACGAGTAATCCGGGCGATTTGATCGATGACATAGATCGAGGAGGCTCGAAGCCGCCGCTCAAATTTTTTCAAACTCTCGTAGACGCGTCGCTCGCTCTCGCAACGTATTTTCAAAATTAATATTTTTTTACAACGTTTTTTCCACGACGAGGCACAATTTTTCATATATTTTTCACTTGATTCGAATCCGATCGAGATTCGAAACGTCGTTTCACCCTTTTTTCACGCTAATTTCGCGTCAATTTTATTTCATCGAATTCGTTGTATATATTTTCGTTTTAATTTTATGTTTTTTTTTCTTTACGTCACGTATTTAATGCGATTATTTCGCAGGATCGTGCAACGATGCACGAAAATGCACTCGTGGTTGTACTTTTTCAGGTCAACCGCCTCTGGGTCCGCGTTTCTGTTCTGCTCGGACGTCGCATTATCGTGACAGTAACATCGCAGTTACACTGCCAACGTTGTCGTGGTTATCGGCCATGTGTACACTATAACGAGATAAGGGGTTCTTCAACCGCGTGACCACGAGCCGGGGCTAAAAGGCGACAGCAGGCAAAAATCGGTCGATAAGTTTTTCGTAAAAAATATTTTTTTTTGCTATTTCTTTCCTCACACTGGACCACGCAAGATTAATTTTGTTATTTCAATCGTTCCATGATTTTGAGAATGTTTTTAATCCATCGAGAGGCTTTTCGATGAATAATTACACGATTTAATTTTTATATGAAAACAAAAATTTTGTTAATTTGTTTAATTTTTTTTCGCGAGGAAAATATTTTGCACAGTCTTAAGGAATTGTTTAAATTTCTTTGGAGTCTCGAGAATCGTCGGTTGGTGTTTTTAAAATTCCTCGATTTTTTTGCTGGTGAGAATAATTAAACGCACACGCGCACTCTTACAGTTTATCGCTACGTAGAATATTTTAAACAGTTACGTCGATAAGTAACTTCAACCTGGGAATAGTTACTTCAGCCTGGCAATAGTGTCCGCAAGAAAACTATTTCTCGACGTGCCTCAACGTGGTAAAAATTTCTTCGTCACGCGTAACTGACGTTTCGTCTCGCTACTCGTACGTCGATACTCCAGGAATTTACACGATTATTTTGCCACCACAAAAAATATATCAACGAAACGATTCTCACGAAGAAAAATGTGTACAAATCAGCGGCGCGATAAATTTGATTACGAACAAAAAAAATAATTAATTCACCCCGTAAAAACAAGAATAACTAACACATTAATTAAATTTCTATAAAAAAACTTAATTTTCTTCTATAACACGATATTAAAACTTTCGAAAGAATTCTCAAAGTAATTTATTCCCCGATATCGAAACAAAATCGCGAGATTCGAGTCGACGGGCAGCTGGCACGATCGAGACGCGGCAAAATCTCAGTTACGACTGCAGATGCTCGTGAATGTTTTTAGGTAAGAGACGAGACGGAGAAAGAAGAAGGAAGGAAGAAGAAGAAGAAGAAGAAGAAGAAGAAGAAGAAGAAAAGGAAGGAAGGGAAGGTAAATCGCCCCTTTGGTCGCAGTTGTACGAGTCTGGTCCTCTCGGGGGTAACGAAACGAAGTCAAGGGATCTTTTGCGTGGAGCAAGCGCGAGAGGGGACACACTAAACGTACACACGTTTGTGCGTAACGACGAAAGAAAGAAAGAAAAAAAACACGAGTTCTCCCCCCTCCCTCCCTCCTTCCTCCAGGTGAGTTCAGGTGAGGGGACGCAAGGTGGGGTAGTTTCGTGTCGGTTTTTCGTCCACTCGGTGGCTTGTGTACGTTGTCCAATGCGTGGCAACGATACTCGTACGTCATGGTAGGAGATCGAGAGACGATGGTCGTGATGATGGTGGTGGTGCCCATGAAACCGTAACGCCGTCCCTACCCCCGTCGCGATCGTTGCGGGCAACCCCCTCGAGAAGACGAATAAAAATATCTCCGAGGGGTTCTCAATCGAGCGGAAATTCACAGCATGCTCGGATTATTCGACGATTCACATTGTCGACTAAGATTTCTTTAATTGAAAAACTAATATTAATGTTGAATTAATTTTTAATTGATATTAAAAATATTTTACGAGTGTAAAAAATGCCAGAAATGGAAATTTCTTGGTGCTCGAGGTTTTTGAGATTTGGGGGTTGATAAAAGGTGCGAATGAGAATGAGATGTTTGATCGTTCGGTGATCACGTGACTTGGGTCCTTCCCCGTGCGAAACCAGTTTGGAATCCCCACCTGCGATATGGGAACGCACCCTCTTGTTGCGTTGGCCCTCTCGCGGTTGAACCGTGCATCAAGATTCTCAACCGCTGAGCGCGCAACGACGTTCGTCGATCTTCGAGGCTCTCGTCAACGTCACTCGACTCTCGTGTCTTTCGTGTGTTTTTTTTTCTTGCGTACCCCGGGACGTACCTCGTTGTCTTTAAAACGTCGAAAACCATCGATCATGGGATTTCGCGGGTCGTTTGTTCGCGGCCGAGGTGAAAGGACGCGGCGCGAAAGGGAGCGAAGATTTTTCTCCTTTCACGACGACGTACGGTTTTCTTATATGTTCTCGCATTTTTTCTTTAGTTTTTTTTCTTCCGTTGGAAAAATCGAACGAACAAGCCGTAAGGAAAAAAAGACGCTGGAAACGGGTGACACGCGTTTCGTTGTTTTATTTGTTGGCCGGAAAGAATGCGAGAATTTTTAGATTTTTATTTATTCGTTGGAAAAATATTTGCATTACTTTGAAAAAAATATAAATAATTGAATATAAAAAAAATGTTTTGCGTAATAATTATTTTTCTTTCGATAATAAATAAATAAAAGATCGAAATGGGGACGATCTTTCGTAAGAAAATCGAGTGGAAACACGTTTCGTTTTCACGTACGTTGTTTTTTCATCGAAGAACGATCGTGTAAGCCTGCGGCGAGATTCGGATGTTTCTATTATGTTCCACGTTGGTTTGGCGCAGCCTCCGAAAGCGTTTACCTTCTTTGAGTCGACGCATCGATTAGGGGCTTGCGTCAAAAGTATGCACGTGTGTGCAGATGCGTGTACAAGAAAAATGGGCATAAAGAAGAAAATGGGAGATGGGATCGTTTATCGTCGCTCGAGGGGATTGCTCACGTGCTTTTGAAATCGTACGAGCGTACTTTTACTTTCGATCAAAAGAAAAATTGTTCGTTCCGTCCGTCTTAGAATTTTGATTAATGACAATAAATATAAAATAAATAAATTAATAATAATTACTATTAATAATATTATTATTTTTATTATGAAAACTTTGAGTAATTAATGCATATTAATTGCATCAATGTAAAACATGATTGCTTTTCTTACCGACTAAATATTTTTCCACGAGCATTTGCGAGCCCCCGTAGTACCTTTTCAATATATCGAAGATATCTTCGAGGAGAAAATCCGAAGAGTAAAGGATCAATCTCTGTTCGAAAATCCCCGAGGAATTTCGGATGCCCTTCAAGAAGGAAACTTAGGCTTCACTGCTATATACGTATATATATATATATATATGCAATTACCCACAAATCGTTTCTCATCTCCTTTCAGGGATTAGACAGGTAACCGTATAGAAAGGCCTCTCTGCCTTCCGAGAAACCTCAGCACGGTTACTTACGAAAATTGCAAGCACGCCGGTACAAACGTTTCCTATATATCTATAAATCTGATATATATGTGAATGTACGAGATGTAGCCTTCGACCCCGCAGGGAGCTCGAGCACGCGATTCCCCCTCCGAGGTAAAATAATAATGAAAACAAAAAACGCGGAAAGAAACGACGAGATTAGATTAGAAAAGTTTCATTATTATTTTTAGTTTCGTTATCGCGTCGAACAAAGAAAAACAAAAAGGTCGTGAACCATTGGAATTTAACACGACGAAATAAAAAGAAGAGGGTCGAAAACGTAGAAAGACTTCCGGTGTGTTTCTGTTTTTTTTTTCATTTGTTTTAAATAAAAATAGAAAAAATATTCAAATGGATCGCGAAGGAGGATCTGTTTTTCTCCCTTGGAACGTGCCAGAATCCGGAAAAAGAGATAGATGCTCGCGAGGAAGGAACTAATCGTCCGTTTTGTACGGGAGAGACGCTCTCGCTCTTTCTCTCTCCCTCTCTCGCGCGAGCTCGTTGTTGTCCATAAGAAAAGAATAACGCGCGAGAAGTGTGACTCGATTGCAAGATTCTCCGTCGAGAAGGAGCGGATGCTAATGTAGCTTGGGGTGCGGTTGGCGACACTTCCGGTCGACGTAAAGATATCCTTCATTGTAAATCCTACCCTGGGGAGAGAACGAAAAAAAAAAGAAAAACGACGTGAGACGATGAAAAGAAGATGCGAAGCACGATTGCGCGGGGGGGGGGGGGGGGGTGACGCGACGAGGATCCATTTCGAAACCTTGAAACGCTTACGAGCCATTGAGGAATTCAATTCAGCGAGACGTTAACGATTGAAACATTTTCATCGGAGAAATCGAGGCTCGACTTGAGTATCGAAATTAATTAAATTTGATATAATTTTTAATTAAAAAAATGTATTTTTTTATTTTATTTACTCATTCACCGTTATGAATTAAATTTATTATTTCATTTTTCACGAGGATAAACGTCGTGCCTTGAGCATTTGGTATTTCCATTGTAATCCCTTTTTTGGCCTATTGCATAGGGATTCTCGCGATAAAATTATTCCTTCTAGCGTGGGGCTTGGGTCTCCTCGGATGGAGAGGAAGAGGACCTCGAGGAGACCGGAGAGACGGAGATTCGATCTCTTCGACGACGGAATAACGCATTTGTCGCTGGCCCGAGGAATCCCTCTGGCTCAAAGACAGAGAGAGAGAGAGGGGGAGAAAGGGATGGTGGAGGGGGGATGAATTTTTTTTCTCCTTCCTCGATAGCCATCTACGAGGAAGTAGCATTCCATCGGGGTCTTTTCCGAGAGAAAGAGAATAATAGGAAATTGAGAAAGAGAGAGAAGGAATTTCTATGTGGGCGAACGTTTTCAGCGAGTTTCAGACGAAGGGACCAAGAACAACACTCGCGATTCTTCGCACGGATACAAATATACATATTCGTTCGTCCGCTTATCCTCCACGCGTTTTATACTCCACCTGTCGAGTGACGAAAAATCCGAGATAAAATAATAATGATAAGGAGACGACGTAATAATTGCAAATTATTTTGCAACATCGACGAACGTTGTAAAAAAAAATTATAATAACGAAAGGGTCGTCGGCTAAAAAAAGAAAGGTTGAAAAATACTTTGATGCAAAATCGAGCGAACTGATTGAAAGCGGTGGAGCTTGATTAAAAAAAAAAAGCACATCCCTCTGTATCGCGCAAAATGCTAATTAAAACGTGGACAAAAGAGCTCGTCTAAAAAAAAGGAATGACGAGCTCGTTACGTTACGAAGTTAACGGTGTATCGAATTGATCAAAAGTTGCAACTCAACGTCGATATACATATATGTATATAAGCGATCGTTAAATCTGGCGTCCGAACGATATATAAATATACGAGCGATGCGATATGGTTGCGCACCTGCTGTTCCGCCTGTCCAACGTTAATTGCGCGATCCTCCCCGGGCAGTTTCGACGTTTCACCCACGGCCGAGTTGGTTTAATTAACGCGAGATCCGCTGGAAATATTAGTTCGTCGATTCTCTCTCTCTCTCTCTCTTTCTCCCATTGTTGTAATCCAAATTTTCTGGCTTCGTAAACCACCCGTTGATATTAACAACCAGCAGAAAAAAGAACTTAAAAAAAAAGATTTCTTTCTCCATAAAACACCGTGTAATTCGACCTAGGCTAATCGCTAATTGGCTCCGACTTTTCCATCCCTCGATCCATTCAACGAAGTAAGGGATGAAACCTTGGCATTGTTTTTTTTTCTTTTCTTTTTGAAAGCAAATCTCACGAGTCACTCGCGTCGAGGAAAAAAAAAGAGTTGGTAAATATTCGCCCGACCGGTTTATCGTTTGCATACCGTATCGCTTTCGGTCGGTGCTGACGTAACGGCGAATAGCCGTTCCGACTTAATCGATGATTTTTCAACCCCGCGGGTGCTCATTGTCATTGTAATTCCAGTAATTCGTATGCTCGAAATCCTCTTCGGGCTTGTACGTGTCCGCGTGTAAACTCAGGCAAGGGACGAGAAACCACGAGAAAAAGAGGACAGGGGGGTAGTAAAGGGGATGATTCTTCGCAGGAAATAACACGAGGTAACCGATCTATATATTTTTAGACCCAAGGCCAGAAAAACCTTGACGTAGAGGCCGAGTGATAGCGTTAGGGAAGAAAAATCGAACGAAGGGAGACACGGTTGCGATTCGATCAACGCACGATGACGATCGTACCAGCGTAATAAAGATGCCACCCGTGGGGGTAAAACGTCACAGGTAGAAATTCGACCGTTGTCATTGTGATACGAAATATATTAATTATTCAACGGTTCGTCCGTGAACGTATTTACTAGTAATGATACCGTCGAAGATTAATGACGATGATCGAAAATCATAACGTCGAGAAGACGACCGCGAGAGTGCTCCAACTTTATGACGTTATTACACGCGTGTTACCGGGAACAATCACAACGTATCAATCAGAATTTTTTTACGAGGAAATCAAACAATATAATTCAGTGATCTTGCTCGACGACTGAACCAATGACACGGTCGAATGTTCGATTTGAATAAATTGAGAACAAAAATTCATGAAGGCTTTTATTGTAATCACTATAAAAAAAAACTATGTCTCTATCAGGTAGGTAAAAATTTATGGTACTTTTTTTATAAACATATTTTTTTCTTTTTTCCGCAGCAACTGCGACATTTTTTTAAGTGTTCCACGTGGTTTTTCGGACTAATGGGACGGTAATTTTTCCCGAATGCGATAAAGGTGAAAAATGAGGGTATACTTTTGGGATTGATCGTTGATCCATGATTTTTCGGGTGAAAATGTGTTTCAACGGCACATTTGAGGTCCAATGGTGCGAGCTCGCGAGCGTGTGAATTCGATCGACGATAATTCGTATTACGCGATGTTGATTCGTTTTTCCCTCTATGTTGTTGGTTTAGTGTTGGAACGATCGTTCCGAGAACCCTCGATACCGATGATGGAATCGACCGCGTTGTATGGACCTAGTTTGGTTCTATACGAGCTCGTCTATCTCATTGTAATTTTAATATATAGAGAGAGAGATCGTCTCTTTCACACGCTACGCGAGCTCAGCCAGCAGGCTGCGCAATAGCGAACGAGCCAGGTGAATCATGAACACGGGGATGTGTATACCACGAGAAAATCTCGTGGTGGCACATGATGCGAAGGGCGACAAGGAAGAGGGGGAGAGAAGAAAAACGATCGATTTTTCTCACATGGAAGAAAAAATGTTTTAACGAGAAAATTCATGTTTTATGGTCTCGCCTCGTATGAAAAATCATGCGCGAAATTTTATTACCCGACGAAACTATTAAAACGCGGTATGACACTCGCAAATCACGAGACGCGTAATGAAAAAAACAATTCTCGTGACAATTTCACGTTGAGAAAATTGAGTAAAAATCCGACCTTAATGAAAAATAATAATAATGGAAATTTCATTATTCGTAACGATAGGATATTTTTTATTTCGAATTGCGAAATTAAAATTTAAGGTCGTTAAAAATTTTTACGCATTTTTCTTGATAAAAGCTGTGATTAAATTTTGTACTCACGACTATTCTGTTGGGGGTGACATCGAGTGGTCTAGCGCCGAGAACTGGTGTGGCAGGAGCGCTGCCCCTCCTGCAAGCCTTCTCGTACGATGTGTCTGTAAATAAAAAAATATATATATATAGAAATGGTCAATAATTAACATAAATTAATGGGTTCAGTGAATTAAAGAACGTCACGTGATTCCAACTATTTCTTACTGTACACAAACTTGAAAAAAAATGTACAAATCTCGTTCCGGTATATCTTGAGAAATATTTTCCGGCTCTCATTCTCACGCCCCTAGACACGGCGAGGAAACAACCCTCCGGAGCAAAAAAAAAATCCGATACTTTATGCGACGTGAACCAAGAGCCACCCGGATAATTGGTGTAACGATTTTTTTTGTAACGGAGCAAAGGAAGATCTACGAGGTTTTCGAACATCCGAAATCCTTCCGCGTGAACAATATAGAAGTTTCCTTTCGAAGAAAAAAAGATCTTCCGACTTTAAACCCCTCTAAAGAATTTTTTTTATCTTACCCTTGAAAAAAAAACGTTTTTTTTCAATATAAAGGTCACCGGTAAGAGTCGCAGCTTCTTCACCCCGCCTGAGTAAAATTATAACCGAGGATCGAATTTAAAAGAAAGATCGTAGCAAAAATTGAAAACCCCTATTTCTCCCCCACCCCAAACATCGAAGATTTATTTCCAATCCCTTTGTAAAATTAACGTTCGATGAGTCTTAACGAGAAATTCTTTAGATTTCAAGGTGAAAGAAAGAAAAAAATCATTCTCCCGTGGGGTCTATCGTATAATTCAACGCAAAGGTCTCAATGCACGGAGAGTGCATATAGGGATGCAAGGGATATCGTGTCTGGCGCGCGGCTATAAAACCGGCGAGAAGTCAAAGGTCCATCGACTGGGAACGCGACCCCGACGTGGTGACCCGATGTGCTCGGTGGATAACGAGCCGGAAATTCGAGCCGGGAAACGTACGGTTCGACGATGCGCGCGCGCGTCTCTTCGAAGCTTCGCGAATTGAACCGTAACCGATGTTCGTCTCTTATGGGAATTAAACGAGACGTGTAAATATTACTCGGAAGCGCAACGACGAGACATTTACCCAAATGCCTTTCGATCGATCCGATTTGATCGATCGATTACAAAAATCTCGATCTCTCTCAGTTTGTTATAAATTCTTTAACGTGAAATAAAGTTCGATTAATTAACGACTAATTAAATGAAATTTGGACTTTCGTGAATTCAGTTTTTTCTTGTATTTTTTTTTCTCACGATTTTTAACGAAGTACAAACGTGGACCGGTTGAAAAATATGTACATTTTCAGTCGAGATTGGTCGGGTATTCTTTCCATTTATATGGAAAGCACGTTATACCCGTGAACAACGAAACAATGAGTTGGGGCACTCGAGAAGATTTTTTTTTCTTCTTCCGTTTTTTTTCTTTTTTTTCCCCCGAGTCTGGAAACTCTCCTCGTCGACGAGGGTGCTGCTTCGCTATACATATTTCCAGTCTCTTCACGCGTCGGCCGAATATCTCTTTCCCTACTTGAATATACAATGTACGTATTCTGCATAGAATATAACGCGCTCGACTATCGACGATGTGGAAAATAAAAGTAACGCGAAAGGAAAAAAGGAAAACAACGGAAACGCAAGTGCTCGAGACTATTTTTGATAAAGTTGAAAATAAAGTATTATAAAATTTATTATGAAAAAGCGTAAATTTAATTCTAGCTAATCGGATTAAAATATTAATAAAACTGATATTAAAAAGAATTATATTTCAAAAATAAAAAAATCAATCGACGATCAAGATCATCAATCGACAAAAACATCCGAAAGGAGCGGTAATCTCGGTCGCGAAGGGTAGAAAAGATCTCGACCCCAATATGGTCCGGAACAACGGCAAGTCTAGAGAGAGAGAGAGAGAAAAACGTAGTCAAGGAAAACGACGTGGGCGGAGAAAGATCGAGGCATTGTCCTACGAGGGGTGAGATAATAGGGTTCCCTGTAATCACCCCCTGACGATTTATTTATCTCGACGCTCGCGAAATCTCTACGAATTACATTTTACTCTCATCTCGACACGATGGTAAAACGGAAGTCGAGATACTACCCGATAAAAAAAACATAGAAGAAAAAAAATAGAACAACCGGAAATTAAAAAATCCACCCTCAATTACGATCCTCGAGGTCACTCGTAGGTCAAACATAATTTTTGTATTTCATCCTCGTTTTCTTTTTTCTTTTCTTGGTTTTTCTCTTCGCTCCTGTTTTCTCCTGCGCCATTTATTTACGAGCGGGCGCGTTTTTAAATACCTTCATCTCCGCTTTTGCTCTCTCGAGGCAGCCCCGCGGAGTATCTCGAGTTACCAAAGGTTCGCTCTTTGAGCTCGCTCGCATTCGTTCGTAATTCATGCGTCTTTCTCCCCACGAGCGAAAAGGAATCGCGCACGTGTTTGTGTGCGCGACCGCGTGCACGAAAATTCAACGACGAAAGAAAACGTACGTACCCCACAATCACCCCGTATTTATTTCGCACACACGCGCGTACGGCGCGTACTTAATGGTACGACGTATAATGGGTTTTACACGCAACAACGTTTACGTTTACCGTTGTGCACTCGAGCCAAACTGGCGCAAGGGCGGCCGAGTATTTGACGCTCTCGTGTTGGTAAAAGCCACATTTTGCTTTGTAATAACGCGTATTCGCGGGCTCGAGTCGAGAACTTAATACGAGAATTTTGGGAGGCAACAATGGCGCGACTCAACGGCGAAACACTCGAACGTTTTCGTGTTTTCACTTTGTACCGAGTAGGTACACTTCGGGCTCACTTCTTACCTCGTGATTAATTAAATTTGCAACCAGAGGAATCCCTAGATTCTAGGAACGCTTGGTGCATTCTCTCGTATAATTTCAATTGGATATTCTCGAGAGAAGTTAAGAAAAGAAAAATATTAAACGAACGAAGAAACAACGAAAGAGACGATAACTTTTGGCAACCGACGCGACCGGAAAGTTTGTATTTCTATCGTAAGGAAGTTCCGAAGGGGGAGAATGAGATTTACATTTTGCGGCTGGCGAATGATTTCTGCATGGCGAGCACGAGGTCGGAGGGTAGCGTGTGAAAATTCATGGGATATTAATTAATTATGGAAATCGGTGTGAAAAATGATCGTGGATTGAAAAATTGATGAACGTTGTCGTATAATTTTTCGAGGGTGAAGGGACGTGAATTAATTCGACGGGTAGAAAAAAATTAACGAATATACAAAAATGTCAATCTGAAACAAAAATAAAAAATCATACCTAAAAAAATGTCAACGATCGAGATAGATAAATAAAATTCTTTCACCAAAATAAATTCGACGTTTTCCATCGTCACAATTTTTTTAATTTCCCTTCACGACAATGTCAAGATATTTCACCCCTCGAGTTCCCTCCCCTCGCTCTACATCGAGCAGATTCTCAAGATCGTAATTTCAAAGTGCGATTCGTCGCGCAAGAATGTTCTCCGCGACGTACAAAAGAAAAACTGGGAAGCTTTTTTTCGTATTTACGAATCGGATCTATCGTCGTGCGAGATAGTTTTCATAACAGCGAATGCCACACCGTCGCGTCTAACGTGTGTCGACCAAACGCATAAACAAAAAAAAACATCCCCAAAGTCTCTAGGGCCTCGTACCAGAGGGTGCGCGCGCACCCCGAATGTGTCTTTTTTTTCGTCGTATCTTTTTCCATGAGTGACACACGCGAGGTGACGAGCCATACAAAATTTACGACCGGCGCGCGTGTTTCTACGTACCGGTACGATTTTTACGTCTTCGTCGTCTACGTTCGACCTCACCCCGAGTACAAGAGTCTCTCGAGGAACACCTGGTCACACAGGTTTTGTCTTTCGTAAGACGTCTTCTCCGGGTGTCTATCTTCCTTCGACTCTACGCATTGTCGGGACAACGAGAGTGTCGGACTACTTTGTTTCTTTGTATTTTCGTGAAAAAATAAAATAAAATAAAAGCGTACGTTGCTAGATAATATTGTTTTGTTCGAGATGAGACAATTTTGTAAATTACACGAAGATTCGAATTACAAAATTTTCGAATTAAAAATTCAACCTCTAATCAAGAAGATTTTTACTTGTAATTATCCTAGATTTATCATTTATAAACAATTCTTGTGTAAAAAACATAAAATAAAATAAAACGATCCCGAGAAGAATAAAAAATTGTTTACATTTCTAAAAAAAAAATTACACGTCAAACACAATTGCAAGATCGCGTAATTTACGATACAATATCGACAACATTTCTCCCATAACTCAATCATGTTTTTACCTCCCCCGTTTCAATCATCTCGCGTGTATATGCTCCGGAGTAAGCGCGTAGAGTCAAAGAACGATGCACCTGGCGGTTTAAAGAGTTACATAGTTTACACACATCGGTCTCGTCCATCCGGTTTTTATTTTCATGCAGCGAGATGAGAAGCGTGTGTCTCCAGGGTTTACCGATTCTCGAAGTCCCGAGACAAGAGAAACTGGTCTGCCTGTCGAACGGTTGAAGAGTCGAAGGGCAAGAAGACGAACTAAGTTGAAAAAGAAGAAGAGAAGGAGGAGAAGGAGGAGGAGGAAGATGACGTTGAAGAAGGAACGAGAGAGGAAAAGACACGGTGAAAAGGCCGGTGTGCTCGTGCAAACAAAAGCATTAAACCTACATCCCTAACGTCGCGAAACGAGAGAGGGATGCTGGAGGGGTGGGGGGAGGGGGATGAGGATGAGGATAGGGATGTATGCGCACGATGCGGTATGTACTCACGGTGTATACTCGTTTCTCTAATGACCGTCGGGGCAACGCGGCCACGTCGTAGGAAAAGATCACGGGCCGAGGTTGGTCGCACGCGCCTGTCTTACGGGTTTCGTTAATGACCGTGTGTCCGACAGTCCACCACTGGGAAGAATTGGGTTTTTTTAATTCTTTTCTTTTCCTCTCGTACAATGTGTACGTCGAGTACACAAAGATACGAGACGGACGTCGGACGATACGAATGGTAAATTATGCGAAAAGCGTCGAAGAGATATCCGACGTTTACGACTATTATTTACTTCGGCAAATAGAACAGGGGAGGAAAAAGCATCGCACGAAACGAGTCCACCTGGAACGGTTTTTCATGACATTCGCGACCTCGGGACGACCAGGCCCCCTTTCTCTCTCTCTGTCTCGTTGATACGAGAAACCACGTGAAAATGCTCAAGACCGCAAATAGTGGTTAGTTGCGATGACGAATCGAGAGATGAATGAACGAATAATAAGGGTGGGCAAGAAAAAAAAGAAAACATGAAAGCAGGACGTATGTGTATTCTAGTTTCATTAATGACGACCGACAGGATTCTCCCAGGACAAAGTAAATAGGATGCGTGGAAAACCGGAAATGTCCGAGTACCCTCCGCGTTCTCGACGTATTAAAAGATGCGCGCGCACGTAACACGGTGGTTGGAGTCAACGACGGAAACTCCGCGGGAGCTTGTTTTTTATATTTGTTTTTTTTCGGTCGATTTTACAAACGGTCGAGGAGTCGAAGGAAAGGACGTTCGTGTTATTGGGTAGATGGACCGATAACGGAGCTACGGGACTGGAAAGTGACTGGACGAAAAAACAAACAAAACCCTCGCATGACGATTTAATATAACGGGACGGATCAAACGTCCGTTGGACGATCTAAGGATATGCGAAGGGTTGGAAAAAAGGGGTGGTTTATGACGAATGTTGATGGAGACGAAAATAAACGCAGTCGATCGCGCAAAGGGAAAAAACGTTGGTAATCGCGATGGGAACGAACCACGCCTACGCGAAGGTCGAAATGAAAAAAAGCTCGAAATGGAACTGACTAAATGTAATCGGGCTTAATCATGTTGAATCTTTGTTTCTTTTTTTTTTAGTCGACTGGTCCGTTGGGGTTGTTTTTCGATCATGGTTGAAAGTCTTGCCGGCATCTTTTCTTCCGGGAGCTTTCTTTGGTCCTGAAGTGGGACAGGAGTCGCAGCTGCAACTCTGACATTCGGCACGAGACACGAGTGAAAGAAAGAAAAGAAATGGGCACCTACGAGAAACGACGGTAGTACTAGAAAAAAATGGACCTTTGTCTCGTCCCTTCAGGGTTCTAAAATGTTCCAGTATAAATGTTTCGTTGGTCGTTACAATTTCTTTTAAAGAGAATACTTTACAAAAGAAGATCGAGAATATGACGATAAATTAAGCATGACCATGTGCCTTAAAGACAGGACAATTGACGTTTCTATCAAAAATCACAATGTGACACTATCCAAGGAAATTATCCCGACGAATCACCCTTAGACTTTAAAAATTCATTTTTTTCTATATTATTAAATACATTTTTTAAATAATAAAAATAAAAAAATAAAACTATTATATATTTTATTTTCCTACGATTTATGAAAATTACTCTCCCCCTATATACGAAATATTTTTACTGGCCGTAGGCAGCAATGACTTCAACGAAGAATGGTTCTCGTTATGCAAACGAGTGGGTCTCGTAGTCAGCCGGCATCAGTTGAATCGAAATTGAAACGAAATGAAATGAAATGAGGGCCAAATGGCGCGAGGGTGGGGAGTCGTATCGGCACTCACGCAGGCTTGTCCCGTATACGTACGGAATAGCCCAACGGGTGCCCTCGTACCGATCTCCCATTGTGAACAACACGGTATGTCTGTATTTTGCGTAGAGCCCGAGGAGCGACGTTTATTAATGATACGTCCGATCGGTATCGAGCCACCGGTACGCAATTCGTCGATAAAAGAAAGAATAACCCTTTGGGAGCCCGGGAGTGCGCCTCCTCCTGTGCAATACCTACGTCGTTCGACAATAATCGTCGCGCGGACTACACCCATCGAATCATATATTTTACATTGTGTATTACGAATCTTACTGTTTTTTTTTCGTTCATCACTCGTTACAACCCTCTTTCCACCTCCGGCCTCATGGAGGTATCGATGGCCGACTGTATAATAGAAAATACGATAATAACAGTAATAACGACGAACGACAATTTGTAACGTTTTCGACGAGCATCGGCGTTCAAGGGGGTTGAATTTTTCATTTCATTCCCTCGAAAAGGGGCTTGGAAAAAATAGACATTTTTATTAATGAAAGTGAGAATGGATTGAGATGTCTCGTCTCGATGAAAGAATTTTCGTTCGAATCGAAACTTCACCAGCGCCGCCAAGCGGTCATTTGGGCAAGTTCGAAATGAAAAAAAAGTTTTGGGGATGATAAATCCCTGCAGCGGTCGCTATATATAGCATGGGTACTATACAGTAGTAGGTAATGTAGGGATTTCCGTTGCGAAGGGTGGAAAGGGGCGAGTTCGAGACCAACCCCTGGAAACCTTTTCAGAGCGCTCTTTTTGTACAGTGGAGACTCTCGACTCGCAGCGGCGAGGACGACGAACGATCGCGACCGGAAGGATGCAAGGCCGACTGCGCTCAAAAGTGCATACGCCGCAGCGAGTTCGCTGTGACGAACGTAGCCGACTTTTGAAGGAAGTGGATCGTTAGCTCGAAGTGTGCCGAGCCTCTCCCTCGACTCTATCTCAATTTCTCTCTTTCCTCGCTTCTTACTTTTTCTTACTCTTGACCTCGAAAATCCTACCACGTGTCTTTATTTCTCTCAAATTTGTTTATCCTCTCGACTCTAAATTCGAGCTCTAGATTTTTCTTTTGGATTAAAAGAAAAGGAAATAAATAAAGTAAAAATTAAAAATTAAATTTTTTTTTCAATAGATACGGAACGATCAATGCGATAATTCAGATTGATCGTAATTTTTCGTCGCTTATCGCGAACCGTAGCCGTGAAATTTCGAGGTCGTTCTCTCGCATATCTCTACGTCCCGGCTCGCGCGCAAAACACACATACGCGTAACGGAATCAGGCACGAGCGGTCGTTCGTCTCGCGAAAATTGCACCGCGGTCTCGTGCGGCTGATTGGATTTTCGGTCTCGCGATAGCACAGGGTCGTTCGGACATTTTCGATTGCTTTCGATTCGTCGCGGTCGACCGATTCGCACAAACGCTCTTCCGTTGAAAAATAAACTTTTACAGTCCCCAACCTTTCGACTTTCAGCCTTTCCTACATACTCGTTGTAACGCCAGAATTTAAATCTACTCTAACAAAAATAAACCAATTCCTAACAATTATTTCCAATACAAATAATTTGTCAAATGTCAATTTTTCTGTTTCATTAAAAGAATTCTTTATTTTCCCAACAAACTCGAGATCTTCTACAGAAGGTGATAAAAATTTGAAACCGGAAGTGATCGAACGGTAAGATTTATCGTATCGCGAATCGACGTTCGAACAGCCCTCTTCACGGTCGGAAACAAAGATTTTGTTTTTTTTCTTACGACTCGCTATCGACAACGACCATACGAGTTTCTCGTTCCGCAATGCGATGCAAAGTTCTCGCGAATCGCTTGCGATAAGGTCTTGCTCCATAACGTACACGCACACACACACACACACACTAATACACAATTTGCACGTACGATCTCGTATCGATCCTCGCGCGGGCGTCGAAGTGTCGTAGAGAATCGTAGAACACTCGCGTTGTTTCTACGAAAGACCGGCCAACGTACGAACGAGCGTGAAAGAGACGAAAGGAAAAATGTCGACGGTACGTAAGAGATGCGCGGGTAGAGATCGTGGTAGAAACTATGAGGCTGGTCGAGCGAGGTGCAAAACTCCAAGATCTTGGATGGAACTAAAGAGTCCTTCGCGTTCCACGATCTCTCTTTTTCTTTCTCTCTCTCTCTCTCTCTCTCACTGTCTCTTCCTTTCCCTCTTTCTTTCTCAAGGCGCAAAAGGTGCACGAGGCACATCTCAACAGCGAGGAGAACGTTCGAACACTAACTTCGAGTACGAAACAGAATCGGTAAAGATTATGGGAGAAGTCGAAGAGACGGAGAGAGAGAGAGAGATGTAAGCAGGTAAGAACGAGATGCTGAGGAATTCACTCGTTTAACCACGGCAGTGACATCACTCGTTCTCTGTACGATGACGATGCCATTTGACTATGCGTGCGCGATGCGACGGTGTAACAGATAAATGCGTAATAAAGCGATGGTAGGATCGTACGTCATCGTGCCGGTGAAACGGACGAGGCAATTTTATGATAATTTCTAAATCCGCGCTATTGTTCGACGGAGGGCGTTCGCCAAGGACCAAATTGAACGCAGTTATTGCTGATGTCGAATGCATCGGCGCGGTGTGGAATTATTTCTGTGACTCGAGGGAGAGCAGTGACTATCGAATAATCAGTCTGTCATATGACTCTTTACCAGATTCATCGTGATGACAATTATTTGAAAAAATATATATATTTTTCAATTTTTTGAAAGAATTTTAACAAAATATCGTGAATTAATGTAAACGATTAATTTTTATGAATTACTGGAAGAGATTGCAAGGAATATTGCGAAATATTATGGAAATTATTTTGAAAATTTATTTTTTTCGAATTTTGAGAACAAAATTTAGGAAATTAAAAACTAAATTTTTTTGTAAACATTTCGAGGAAAATATGAGAGAAACGAATTAATGTGATTGAATGATTTATAAATCGAGCGATTTTTAAGGTTGACCTAGATACGGATCGATTTTTATCTCTCGGTTCATAGAAAGTACGAAAATTGTTTCTAAATATTACCGAGCGCAACGAGTTTTCGAAAGAATCGGGTTTATGATGAAATTTTACAAACAGTTCCTTATATATTTCTCTCGGTAATCTATTTTCTCGTAACAGCGTGAGTTCCGCGTTATTATAGACACGCGATAGTTCGGGTAGAAATAAGAAATTTGATCCGATCGTTACACACGCTCCTATACACAGCTTGTGCGCGCGAGGAAAATCTTTACAAAGCTTTTATCATTTCACCGTGGTTCATTCTCGTACAACGAAAATCATGCGTCGAGAGATACGCGAGAAAAGGATTTCAACGGTATTTAATACGAGGATAATAATTCAAACTCCATTGGTGTACCGATTATAATGGCGCTATAAAAAAAACATCTTTATCCATCTCGTCGATTGTCTCGCTTATCGCGATTCTCGATATTATGAGACCAACCTTAGCGGTCGAAAAAAAAGGATCATTTCGACCCTCGAAATATTTCAAAACGAAATATTAATCATAAAATTTGATTTTTATCATAAAAATGTGATAAAATCAAATTACCCCGGCTGTTACGAGAACTCACGACCCCACTCGACTCTCGGGCCAATTTTTGGCACCCACACTGAAATCGGAATAAAAGTCCTCCTCCCTCCCCCTCTCTACCTTCTATATGAAAGCGTTCATGCAGATTTTAACTCGACAGACTTCGTCGCGTGGGGTAGAAAGCAGCTGGTAGCACAGCAAGAACGCACCGTCCCCTTTTCGCCGATGGTCATTTCGGTCGTTCTTTAGAATAAATCCTCGCATTGTAGCATTGTCGTGCTTTGATTACGAAACGCATGCAAATTATGTTGTCGCTAGATCCGATCTCGGCCCGTCCTACCGAACAACCCCGTTTTCGTTTTTTAAATCCAACTTAAAGACCACTTATCCGTACAATCTGTGGCTGTTAAAGTCGTTCAAAAAAATATATTACAGTTCCACTCGCGATGTGCTTTGCCCTAAAGAAATAAGAAAAAAAATTGCCTGGGTCGAATTTTTACGATAATTTCAAGAATAAAAAAAATTCATTGTAAATAATCAATACTATTTTATTTAATAAAAATTGATGCATTTATTATTATTATTGATATCATTATGAATAATAATTAAAAATTTATATTTATAAAAGAATAAAAAAGAAAATTTTCAAATTCTACAAATAAATCATTTTTGCGTAAGCAAGAAAAAAGAGCAGCAGCTGGATGCGCACGTTTACATCCCGGGTGGATGGTCATTTTGGTACACCGGATGAATAAACGCTTTTCAGCATTGTCGAGTACCCAGATGAGTACTTCGATAGTGCCCTCGACAATAATACGCTCGCGTACGTATAACAACGTGCAAACCGCGTACCTTATCCTTACTCAGCGCGTATATATATCATATTTTTATATCGCTATTACATTTTACGAGGGACCGTATAGCGACAAAAAAGAAAAGCCCTCGAGAGCATTCACCCGCTTTGCAAGAGCGTGAACGAAAAGAGGGCAACGAGCTTCGTGAAACCTGCTGGTGGTTCGGCGAGCCGTCGATGGAGAGGGAGAGCGAACGAGAGAGAAAGGGTTATGTATATATATATATATATATATATATAGTCTTGACTGTATTTTCTTCGTCCATAGACGGAGAGATTTTTAACCGCTTAACCGGTATATACGACGGACATTGTCCTATTCATAAGATTCACACGCCATTAAACATACGATGACTGTTAACGCGCCCGAAAAGCGACCGAACGAAAAGTTCTACGCACGGTACGCCTTATCGTAAAAATACAATATAGGTACGTCGGCTCGGCGTATTATAATAAAGGGCATGTTACAGGAGAGAATTTAGGGCTGCCTGTCAATGAACCGTACACGACTCTTCCTTTCTTTCTTAATTTATAGCTTTATTATATGCTGCCGGGACGAACGGGGTAGACTCGTACACTGCGTAACAAGTCGCGCATCGTGAATCGACCATTAGTGTCGCGTGCGGTGAGCGAGAAAAAGAAAGAAAAGAAAAAAACCAAAGCGAACGAAATCAACAATGCGAGGGCTAGAAAAAAAATTCTCTCGCCAAAGTGTATGAATTTGTAATAAACGCTTTCGTACGAACCCTCCATACGTTCAACAAGTTGTACGTTTTTTTTTCATCCGACACGTAATTATCGTCGATATTTTTTTTAGACAGACGAAAGGCTCGTAATTAAAACTCGATAATTATAACTTTTAATTAATATAATTTTTTTTAAAGTTATTTTTTCGATGCATTTTTCATAGATCATGTTTTAGATTTATTATTTAAATGAATTAACGCGCGAATAAACTTTATTATAAAAAAGATCGAAAAATTAAATCAAAATTTATTAAACTCAAATTTTGTCTCACTCGAGCAAATATTGTTGACGCCTGTGAGACGTTATTATTTTTCAAACTTATTAAACAAAAATATTTAACAAACATAAAATCCAGCTGTGTAATCAACTGCTAGCGAGAGCCGCGAACACGTGACCTAATCGAAAAGCAATGATCTCCGGGCGGGAAACTCCACACTCGCGCGACGTTATAAATACACGTACGTATTGTATATTTATACAAGGCGCGACTCGTATACATATGTCATACGTATATATACGTATATACTGCCCACTCGGGGACTCGTTTTTGAGAGGCTCTCAGCTGCCCACGTGCGTTTTTCCATGCAACGCAGAAGCTGGTCTTCGCACGCCCATTGTCCGAAATGATATTTATAGCCGGAGGATGACCGAACGATTTATACCCAGTTGTTCTCCTACTACATACAATATATATATATATGTAAGTAATGAAAACTGTATATATATACGCTTGTTTCGTTTACGTTTAGTCGGAAGCCGGACCGGAGATCGAAGAAGCGTTTACGAGACGAGAGAGCTCGGGGCAGCAGCACCGTGTGCGGTCCATTATTACGACAATGCTATTTACGAAATGTTGTACAAGCTGCAGTTGCGCATAATACAAATGACACGCGCTCGAACGTGACCGCGTTGAATAAAAATCAAAATTTTGGGGATGACGAGTGATTTAAGGGAAAAGGAAAAGAAAAACGGTATGGTGAGATAGCGTGACGTTGCACTATACCGTGTACCGGTAGCTAGGCGGTAACAGGCGGAATTTATTTACGATATCGATATCCAAAGAGGAGGGGTGAGCGAGAAGAAACTTCTGTGCATGGTAACGTGCTTGGTAAATAAAATAGAGAAGGGGGAGGGGGGCGAGGCGTTGAAAATTTTCCCGTCCAGCGTGATCGTAAATTCTCGTCTGTTTTCGATACAAATCGTTGCAAATTCAGCTTCTATACAATACAGTTTAGTGCCCCGGAGTAAAATGGGGGGAATATGGACCAGGCTTCTAAGACGAACCAGATAGAATTCTCCTACGAATCAATCCATCGAAAAATATTGAAACGTATCATATTTTATTTAGCACTATAAGATAACTGTAACGGATTATTAAATAAGAAAATTAAAAAAATTGCTGCAGAGAGAACCAGCGTAAAATTAATTTATTAATTAACGATGAAAATTGTGAAAAAATATTCCGCCTCCGTAGTTTTATAAAATTGTCGCCGTCTCGAAATATTTGATGGACATATTAAATGTGATTTCTATGGCAGGTGTCGCTGCCAGAAATATCTCGGCGGTCCATATTTCCCGACTTTACATCATATATGTATATTGTAGTCAGTATGTTTGTATACGACGACGCACACTCGTAAAATGTCCGTTTATTGTGCACTTTTTTGCTCGTCATTTCACAGTCGAGTCTGCTGTACGACATATATGTAAGTATATATATAACTCGCTCCCTCTCATCCTTCCTTTCTATATACAAAATATTATATATATATATGTATATATATATATCGTAGAAAGGAAGAGGGAGGCGAAAGATAGGATGAAACCGCATAAGCGTGTTTTTTATCGCGTGATTCGTGCTGGGATGCATTTAAACCGTGTATATAGTTACGCATTCACGAGAATGAGAGAACGGTGGAACATCCCATGGATGCAGTTTTCAGGGCGTTGTCCCTGGACCCCCTCTACCCCGGGGGGCTAACGATGAGTTACAGCGCACTACGCGCGTGTTGCACCAAACGAATTTTTGGGAAAAACCGCCCCTTTTTCTCTCTCTTTTATTCCTACCCCGTTATTTACATACCGATAGGATCTATATATATATATATATGTATTTCGGCAGTAGATTTTTCTATAGTACTATATGGTAGATAGAAAACAGATTTTTTTTGTCACTGTTGGTCTCGATTTATGGAAGAAAGTGGGACGGTGAATTCGTGTAATTTATCGCCAGGGCTTAGGGGTAAGAAATATCTTCGCCACTGTCACAATATTTTGTATCGTTATTTCCTTCGCATTGTCGTTCGATAAAATGAATAAAAACGTACGAAATTATCAAAAAATTGAGCTTATTTTTTTTATCCTTGTAATTTCGTGAATTACATTCTCAGAAATATCGAGAGGGAAGAAATTTTTTAAACGTTTCAATTGAGACGACATTTTTGATGCGAGAAACAAAAGTATGGGGTCCGAGACATTTAGGGGTTGCACTTACGCAGGTTCGAGGGTGGAGGGTTAATTTGTAGAAATAGCTGTGCGTGCTCACCGCATTGCTAAATATAACTATATGTGTATGAATTCCTATATGGTTTTCTCGTGACACTTCACCCCGTGTTCAACGACGCGAAACGAACGAGCTCGAATCGATTACGCTCGAGCGAACGCGAACACTACATCGCGTACAAAAAAAAAAGTAGTATAGAAATTTTGCCCGTACGGCACACACACACACGGAATAATATCGCGCGTACCGTGTATTCGACGGGAGGACGATTTTTTTATTTTAATCGGTCGACCGACCGGAGACTTTTTTAATAAACGCTTTCGTTCGCTCTCGTTCGTCATTCTTTATCAATGCTGTAACGTCGAGAACGAAGGGGGAGGGTAACAAAAAAAAATTGCTCCTATGAATTGCGTGGACGAAACGAGAATCGGGCGTGTCTCGACGAGAGACACGCGACACATGCGAAACTGGTAATGAGAACAACGAATGTGCGCGAAACGGGAGTGTCGGCAATACGAAACTGTCGCCGAGAGTAACGAGACGCTAAAATCGTTCGGTCCACGAAAGCTTATACGTCGGAAAAAAAGTTCACTCGAGCGAAGATCCGTTCGAGCGTTAATAAAAATCGCCACTTTTGGATCTAACCCGATCTCATGCGCGATCTCGGTTTTATTCAAACTCGATCACGTTAGTAATACCTTCTTTTCGTCTCGATAAACTTTCGATTTTATAATCTTATTTACGCGCGGTTGATTCTCACCCGACAAACTCAACGGTGGGGGGTTGATTCGTTCGCGGTTAGTGAGATAAGCGAGACTCGAGGGGTTTGAAAAAATATACCCTATCATATATTTCGTCGAATTCAATTCGAACTATATTTTTACCAATCGAATATTTTTTCAACCCTTAAAAAAATGAATTAAAAATCTGTCTCATCCCATTTCGATTATTTTCTTTGCCCTTGTTTTTTTTTTGTTAGCGTTCCTTTTCAAATGTAAAGCACGAAAAACCTATGCAAATTTTTCCGAAGGACCCTCGTTCTCTATTCGACGCATCGATTCGATTCGAACTGACGTTGGATAATTGTAAAATTATAGCGCCACGCGTTTCGTAGCCGGTGCCATTCGATGAATTTCAATAAATCTTTATAGTCGTGCTGTTTGCATGCCGATGTATGTTCGTGATGTTCCCGTGGGCTATTTTGATTCGACAAATACGTAATTTATGCGTATGGGGTTAACGAACAACGAGCGATGGAACGGAGAACAATGCTATTATAGAATAGATAGCTTTATACGTACGTGTGTATTGCCCATGCATAGAGGAAAAAGGGTTTGGTCGATGTTTCAAGGGGGAGAGAAACGGGCCACCCGAAATCCTAATGCTTTCACAACAACATATTTATAGCCGGATCAGTCTGAAAATTATATATATATATATATATATATATCAGCATAAGCTGTCGATAGATCGTATATCTTTCGCTCCCTTTTCTCTCTAATCGATAAACGCGTGGTTCGCGAGCGCACAAGGGCTTTTTCGAAGGGTAAAGGTGGGTCAATTTTGTCTTTGTGCGACTACTCTCGTCACGCGAGCGTGAAATCGCAATGGAATAATGACGAATATAATCCCGGTCGAAAATCGCTTTTTTTTGTCGCTTTCCCCTTTATCGCCTATGTGGTTCGATCTGAGTCAACCTATCGGGGATTAGACCGTGACGGTGATTATACCTGCGTAATATTTGCCTTTTACCGAAGAGCCTTATCAGCGCGAGAGTACGTGACTACTTGAAATGAAAGTGGGGAGCTCGAAAATGCCGACCTTTCCGGGCTTGCCGAACAATAACAATTATTTTTTCGATGATTTTATCGTAGTGCGACAGTTTAAATTTAAATTGAATTTCTCCCGGCTAATGAAAATTTGGTCCGAAAGCTAATCTAAATATTGCTATAGTCGAATCAAATCTCTTTCAAAATGCTATTAATAAATTATAAATGATAAGATTACCGGAAAATAAATTGATAAAAATGAGAATTGAAATAAAAAATAGAATGTTCGATGATTTCATCGTACAGGCTGTCCTTGGTTATTCTCGTACACATTGCATACGAACTCGAACAAAAAGAAAAGAAATCTTATTAAAGTTACGTCATTAATTCTAGAAAAATTATACAAATTTTTCTTGCTAATTGAAACAACCAAAGCAATAAATAATAATTGCGCAATGAAGATTCAGTAACGAAGCTCGATGATTGTATGGTTTAAATTACGGATAAAATTTTTTTTGTCTCAACAAGCCCGACTTGAACTAAACAACGTCAAGAGGAGAATAAATTTTTCAATCGAAAACGCTCGATTAAAATCGCATTATTGTTTATTAATGTTATTATAAGTACATACTCGATCCTCCTGTACATTATGGTATTAAACATATCGCAGTATTACAAGTACACCGGTTGTAAACGAGTTTTCGCATTAAAAACGATGTAAAAATCCGACTTGGTCGATGAGCCTTTCCAGTCTTCAACCAACGTACGCACATACACACACGATCTTTCCTTTCCTTTTTTAAAAATATAAACATACTAACGGTTTCCCGACAGTCCGCACATTACCCGGTGGTCGGGTGAGCTCCCGACGCGGTTTCCCGTTCGATGAAGTGGGGTTTTTCCTCGCCTTCTTATTTATCTCGCCGAACATCGTGCTATAATGTTTACGCGAGTTGCTTCCGATATATATATAGCGGCGCATGGGAAACTGATAAAGCCGCATCGTGGAATCCCTCTGGGCGATTCCAACGCGTTTCTCGAGTGAATCAGTAAACTCTCCGTACCCGCGCCACAGCGGCATTTCCTTTATAACAGAAAATACTACAAGGCGTACGTTCCAAGCTTTACACGTGACGAGAAAATTCCTCACGTTTGGGAATGAAAGCGCGATAAAAATGATAATAAATCTTGAAACTGGAATGCCGGTAGGTACGTCGCGTGTGGCACAATGCCCGTTTCTTCTCCTCGTTCTTTCAACGTTTCGCTTCAAATTGATTTGTTTTTTTCTTTTTGGAAAAAATAAAATTTTTTTATAGATTAAAAAAAAAGTATTTGGGGGGGCGGGGGCGTTTTGACAAAGGTAAGAGCGAAGGGGAGAGAATGATGAAAAATTAAAAGTAAATTAAGAGGTTAAAATATGGTTTAAGGAAAAAAGAAGCTGCCTTGGGCGCCGCAACGATTTTTGTGGGATCTCTCGCGCGCGCGTTGCGGAATGCAAACGAGCGCAGAAAACGCAGCGATATAATGGGCAACAGGGCAGTATTGTGCGGAAGGCCGCGGGTCCGCGTTATGCAAGGAGCGTGGGACCGGCGTTACCGTAATACGAATTACACGATCGCCATTATATAGGTGAGCAGGAAATAAATATATATATATTAGTCAGGGACTCACTTCCACTCGCTGCATTAAACCGTCCACGTTTTTTTTCTTCTTACATTTTTTTCATTTTTACGATCAAATTTGTTCTCATTAAAATTTTTTATCATCCTATTTAACGAGCGCATATTTTCTATTTAAACAAAAATTACTACGTTACAGTTTCCTAGAAAGTATCTTCCGGTTAAAAAAACAAACATTGTCAACCCTCAATATTTTATTTAAACTATTATTATTAAAATAAAAATTATTTTAAAAAAAATTATTTTTATTCTTAGATTGAATCAACAGTGGAGAAAAATGAATAAAACAGTTTGTATGTCGTAATATAGACGAAGAACGTAAAATGACGTAAACGGAAGATCTGCGTTCGAGGAAACGTCGAGCATTAGAATCGCCGAGACAGGAAGACGCTCGATGCATGACACTGAAACACAGACGGCTTGCATATGCATGCACTTCGAAACAACACGTAACATTTCGCAGTCGTTGCATATTGCAGACGTTTCTCGAGGTCGCGTTATAAGCACGACAGTCGGCAACGACTTCTCTTATCACTGTCTATGTGTGTATCGTAAAACGATTTGATTGCCGGTCGCACGTATGCGCTCGAGTTTCGAAGTGTTCGTCCATGCGAGGGTGTGCAGCTCTTGCAACGACGCATAATAATACAACGTGCTTGTTTACCATTGAATGCTGACGAATACGACTTTTGTTATTGTTTTGGTTCGTAGTATCCGCGATTCTTACAGAAATTCAAACGTTGCGTAATGGATAGATTTGAGAAAAAAAAAAAGTGAAAATAAAATTATCTTATAATTTATTAAATAATTTTATTTTATTTTAAAATACAAAATTACTATTTAAAATTAATTTATTACTTTTGTCTAGAATTTTAGAATGAAAAATGTGTATGCTGGCAAACACGTGTGGCTTTTATTTTCGTAACATTGTGTTATTTTAAAATTCCGTCGACGGTCTCGAAAGGGTCTTCCTTCGATTCGTGAAAAATTAGTAGGCCCAATCCGTCTTGGCGTTAATTGAAACCCAGCTGTCCGTCGCACGCACACCGGGGGGTCGTATGTTCTGTGCTGTTCGCAGCGGAAACTCCTTTCGACCGGAAGAGGATATTTCGTAACGGATCGTCTGGCACGGATAATTCAAGCGAGAGATAGATACACACACACACACACATATATATATACATATATATATAATAAAAATGTATAGGCAGCGATACCTCTCCCTTTCTTATTTCACGTGGTTCCGTCTATCGTTACTCCGTACAAAGTTGCCACTCAACTCCACGACACAAGGGCTCTAAAATTTTCATTTTTTTCCGATATCGTTCTAGCTCTTGCCGATGGGCGTTTCCCAATTATTCATAGGGTTTTTTTTCTCGTAAATTAGCGTCTGTTTACGTTGTAAGTTAAATTTTGTTTTTATTAACATTTATTCGTGACGTAAATAAAATTAATACATAATCCAGTAAAAATGATTTAAAAAGCTTGTAATTACTTTTTTTTCTAATCGTGTTAATATTTATATATTTATATAAGCGAGGAGAAATGGTCGATCGGGCATGAAAGTTTGACAGGAGAAATTATCAGCGAGACATTCGACTTGTAAGCATTTACTAAGGCCAATATATATATAGGTATGTTCCACAACCTCGTGAAGTTTCACCATGTAGGAATCTCATGGATAAATTCCACTGGGTGCGCGAACGAGTTTCTCAGCAGTATTACGCACAGGGGGTAGATGACATACTCGTGTCTGACACACGGAAATAGAATCGACTCGAGTTTCAGCTCGACGTGTATATACTATATACGTATATATAATATACAATTCACGTGTGTCTGATGAAATCTGATTAAGCCATCTTGCTCGAAACATAAATTATTCGTCGCTGTACGAGAGACAGCGAGAAATTTTCGTACGACACAAGGAGCAGAAATTACCGTAGTCTCTTTCCGTAATTTCTTGGGAGAGAATTTGAATCGGTCATGGACCGAAAATTCGATTAGAACGTCTCGACGCTTTGCCACACGTTTGCATAGTCGACTGTCTCTTCCTACAATGTATATACCTATATATAATGTACGTGATAGGACCAAAATCGATCGCCAGCCCTTAGCAACAGGGTTCGAGTTCGTTGAACATTTTAAATCGTTGTTCAAATTAGAAAATTGTAGGAATTTAGGGATATCGGGATAAAAAAAAGGTTGATATGTAATTTGTCTTGCAAAATCGAATCACGGTTCGAGTTATAATTAGGGGAGTAATTAGCGTTGTGATTTGCGTCGGGGGAAAAAAATTAAATGACGCAATACGAAAGTAATTTTGGTGTTGCGTCAAAGGACGATTGTGGACCTTTTTCTCGTTTCTTTTGACTGTTAATCACATGTAATTTCACCCGGCACTTTCGTGGTGACGCTGTGACAGCTGATGAACGTTGCAAAACTACGGGGCACTCGTTCATTTTCATAATTTTGTTTTCTGTACGCGAGGTCGCAATAGAGAGGAATAAAGGGCAATTTGTGGCGAGCCACGAACCGCTACGTGCGTGACATAAGGCTATCGGTCTCGAACGGCGTACCGGTTCTGTTTTGCACGCGTTTGGCATATTACGATGCATATACTTTTATATAGGTACCCCAGGTAGGAATTGCCAATGCTGACCATTGGCCAAAGCTTGGCCCAGTTGTCATTTACCAAGCCTCGGCTAGTGACCATTGGCCCAAGCCTCGGCCAAGGCTTGGCCCAATCGTTTGATATTTTTAAACCGAGCCTTGGCAAGTTACCACTGGGCCAAGTCCGGGCCAAGGCTTGGCCCAATCGTTTGATATTTTTTAACCGAGCCTTGGCAAGTTACCACTGGGCCAAGTCTGGGCCAAGGCTTGGCCCAATAGTTTGATATTTTTTAACCGAGCCTTGGGAAGTTACCACTGGGCCAAGTCTGGTCCCAAACTTGGCCTAATAGTTTGATATTTTTAAACCGAGCTTTGAGTAGTCACCATTAATTTATTTTCCAAACATTCGAAATGTTTATAGAATACAAAATTTTACTACAGATAAAAGCTGTGCAATGAAATTTATAATAACTAATAATCATTGAACATTTCTAAAATGATAAAAAAGAATAAAGTTGATTTATGCGATTTAGAACTTAAAAAAAAAATTTGTCAATAATTAATTATTGACAAAATTTTTTTGTCAATTTCGAATGTTTGGAAAATAAGTTTTACAATATAAAAATAGTTTTTTTAAAAATAATATTCATGCGTGCAGGAATGACAGCACATATACCTACGTACAACACCGTTTGGTTGTTGTATGTGCTCACCGCGCGACGAGTATGTAGTTCCGCCAGCGGCCGATGGGCGGCGCATGGCCGAGCGCTTTCTCGCCGGCGGAGTCGTCGCCCGCTGGCATTATAAAGCGGCAAGCTGATCGATAATTTAACTCATTATCAATCTATGGATGTGTAATGAAAATTTAGATGCAAACATTGATTATAGAGGAATTCTATAAACAAAGGCACTAACTTTACATTTTTCACCATTTTTACTTATAAATTACACCCGGGCGAAGCCGGGCCGGGTGGATAGTAATAAATAACCCTTTACCCGAAGAAAATTGTTTTCATTATTGCAAAACATCTCGCTTGATATGTATCCACTATTATTATTATTATTTGGTAGTTTTATTTGCACATCAATTTCGGGGCTTGGGCCAACATTGGTTTTTTTGTTTCCCAAGGCTTGGGACAACTCTGGGTTTATGTTTTTCGAGGCTTGGGCCAACATTGGTTTTTTTGTTTCCCAAGGCTTGGGCCAACATTGGTTTTTTTGTTTCCCAAGGCTTGGGCCAATATTGGTTTTTTTGTTTCCCAAGGCTTGGGACATTGTTATCATCCAAGGCTTGGGCCAAGCCTTGCCCAATGCTCAGCCAAGGCTTGTGCCAAGCCTCGCCCAATATTGGCGACGATTGGCCAAGGCTAGGTCCAAGCCTCGCCCGATTGTTCTTTCCTACCTGGGACTTGTCGCGTTATGAACATAATGGAATAGGTGCTATAAGTATATGGGTTGATTTAGTAACCAATTGAAGTCTGATTTCTTTCGAGGGACGGAATCAAGAGGTTCTTTCAAACGGGGTTAATTTGAACAGATTTTTGAAGTTTTTTGTAACTCGTTTTTAACATAATAATTTCCAACTTCTTTTGCTCTCTTAGGCGGAAGGGGGGCAACAAACTTTTCATCCTTCCTTCCCCCGAATCCCGGAAGTCACGAAAGTAAATTACGAATGTGTAGATATTATCGGCACCAGCCGAAGGCCCAAATTTTTTTCTTCCAAAAAAGCTTCCATCCGACGTTACGGAATCGGAAATTTCTCGCTGATGAAGATTATAACGTTATTTTGCCCGATATCTCCAAAACTCTGGCAGAAAAACGCTAAAAACCTGAAATAATTGGGGTCAATTTTTTTTTTGCTCCAGATCGTCTTTAAATCATCATATTCGTGTTACGCGGGAAATTTTCGATTCCGAAATGACCCAACAAAGTGTTTTTGGAGGAAAAACAATTTTGACCCCCTTCGGACCCCCCAAAGTCAGAAAAGTAAATCACGAATATCGACGTCGGCACCTGACTAGGGCCAAAATTTGTTTTTCTCCAAAAAGGCTTCAATTTTGGAGTTGACGGAATCGGAAATATCCCCCGCAACACGAATATAACCATCCCGTTCCCGTATTTTAACATTCTACCAGCTAAAACTAAAAAAACGCAATTTTCTGCATTTTCCCTCATTTCCAACCAAATTTGAAAATCCAGACCCCAAGACTTCCACTATCATCTATCGATTCTACCAAGAAAAACTAATAACAAGCCAATTACCGGATTTAGCAACGTTCAACCCAATTCGCCTTTGATCCAGCTGTTATTGGCTCACTTGCTATCCTACAACTATATATACATGCCTACGGCACATACACACACACACATCCTATATATCCCAATCTAACAATAAGTAGGTATACTTGTACACGGTGAGCCTGAACGAGTTTGCTCAGCATTAAATCCGCTGCCGCTTTGCCGTTCTCGCTTTGTGTATTTCCGATTGGGTGTATATAGGAAACGAGATTCGAGGAGTCTTATACACGCACCCCAACCCGTACTCGAGATATCCTTTGTGTCCAAAATCGTTGAGTGTGCACATCGGCGTCATTCCCTTTAGAGCGAACGATCGGTATCCCGGTAGCCTCAATAGTGCAAGACGAGCGGTAGGTATATAACCGTTTGCGATTTTCGAAGAGCGTCCTCGAGGGCACGATTGCGCGCTTCGAGAGCTCGTCGTGGCGTGCCGGCTCATTAAGTCCGAAATGGCGAATTCGCATTCGCATATACATTACACACGATGAGTACACATACGTGCATCGAGTGTAGGTACGACCATCACAGAGTCTCGTACACAGGATCATCGAGGTCGAATGGTAATACGTCGTTCGTATCGCTCGCAGTTTCCTCGGGCTTCGACGAGTTCGAAAATAAGGGTAGAAAAATCGAGTCAACAATTTTTTATTCATTTCGGAACAAACAAAAAATAAATAAATAAATGAATTCATCGAGTTTTTCTTTTACGAAAAATAAAAAATAAATCCAAACACGAGAATTTATTCGCTTTCTATAAATATCGCGTGCTTATCGTTCGATCCTTTTCAACGTACGAAAATAATAGGGAGATACGAGACTCGTGGATTCAACGACTTTTAAAATAGATTTCTCTTCCTTTGTGCAAAATTGAATAAATTGCGGATATGTAACAGAGGCGGGAAAATTGAATGAAAGATCGATGAGCGTATACGCGGACATTATACGAGTCACAAGCTGAAGGAGTTTAGACGAGCGTATCTCTCGTCTTTCTATTTGCGCTCGGAACGGTAAAATGTGTGTCGATATATAATAATAGTTAAATGCGACTGTAAAAGTAGGCCACTTCGGGGCATTGTGAAGCGGGGCTCGTTCACTGAGGTGATATTAACACGCCATATCTATATCTGTATATATATTTGTGTCTGTGTCTGTGCGTGCGTGTACGTATGTGTGTGTGCACAAATATAGCATACAGCTTTGGCACACGTACTGAATTTCTAGCGCGCATCCTCTAGCTTTCCCTGGGCGTTAAATGATTTTTACCCCGTTCGGTTATTATTCTTTTTCTTTTTTTTTTCTTCTCTTCCTCTCTAACGGAACTCTCGGCCACCATCTGCTACGTTGCTTCGAAATTACAAACAAAAAATGGCGCAAAGTTTGTCGATTATCCGCGAAGATTCGAAGTCGTAAAACTCGAGAATTGCGGAAACGCGAGAACAGAAACAAAAGGACAATATGACTCGAGAGAAACGAAGCGAATTGGAACTTTGTGAAAGCATCTTCGATCATTCCTCGTCGATGCTTCGAGAGTCTCTAGGGAGGGAGGGGGGGGGGGGGGGGGGAAGACTTCGAGGAGGTTCGAGCTCGATGAGAACGATCACCAACGACTTTTAATGTTTGGTGAAAACAGCTCACGTATCGAGATGAGAAAAATGCATTCTCTCTCTCTCTCTCTCTGTCTTTTTCAAAGATTCTCAAGTCAATTGAATTTTTTGCAAAATCAATTTTTGATCGATTTTGGAAATAATTTGTTCATATTCAAATTTGTTTATCTTTATTTTTTTCGAAATTTCATATATATCTCGGATAAAATTGTTGACTGGAAGGAAAAAGAATTTATCTCGACTCTCGATCGTTCCGGTCGGGTAAGCTCGATTATCGTGATAATTGTACGAGTATCGCGATAATTGGAGCAGTTCGTGTGCAACACGCGACTCTGTACGTGTACGGGATCGCGTCGAACAGATGGATGCGTGTTTTTACCCCCGAGGCACGTGAGCGAAGGAACGAAAACGCGACTTTCGGGGACAATGGAGTCGCGAGCGAGGAAACAACGTCGAAAATGTGGATAAAAAAGAAATGCATTATTCTACACGTATAGGAAAGCAGGTGGCTTGCAACGCGCGAGAAATGTCTAATGCAGCTGCAAGTGCATTTACGCGCACGCGCCACAGTCCGCGACTTTAAACGCGCCACGAGCCACCCTTCATAATTTTCTTTTTTTCATTTAATCACATTTTATCCATTCAATGTCATCGACTCGAGGTCACGGGGGGATAAAACTGTAAGACATCGCCGTTGGTCAATTATTTTCGCAGGTGTGCCCTATTTCTTTAAACCAAGGACGACTACTCGATAAATTTATGAATTATTATCCTAATTAAGGCGCAACGATTTTCAAACCGATAACAACTTTATTCTACCCTTTATAATCCATTTTTAAAAATTAATCATCGCTTTTTCCATAGCATAACAATTTTCATGAAAATAAATAAATAAATAAAAATATTGTTTAAATCCCATTTTTCCAATCTTATAAAACGTATAGGATTACACGTTTCACGACTATGTTAACGCGTTACGAATTATAAAACGATCGATAACGACAATTTCGAGGGTAAATCGAGTGTTGGAAAAGAATTTTAAAAAAAAAGAGGAAAAAGTTGTTTATATAGCGCGTTTAAGGATAACTTACGCCTTAATAATGGATAATTTTCTATTATAATGGGAGACGATAGATCGAGCGAAAAGTGTGTTGCGCATGACCGGAACCGGATGCTCGTTTGCCTTCTACGCCCCGTATATACGTACGTACTATATACATATATCGGACACTCTTCGTATCCTCACGTGCACGTAAACGCGCAAACGCCCCGTGGGTAATTGAACGATCGAGCCTTCAGTCACGATGCCTTTACCCGAGATATTATTATACAAGTAGTACTAGCCGCTACTACTACTTAGCTACTTTCTCTCTCTCCCTCTCTCTCTCTATCTCGATATATCCGTCTGACTTTTCGGCGCACTATTTCTCGATCTTTCAACGTCTTCGCCCTCCCTTAATTTATACATTATGTTTCGTACGTTTCCTCTTTCCAGCCAGCACTAATTTAGCCACGGACGCGTAAGGGCATACGTCATATCGTGATATGGTGCGGGTGTCCATAAATACTGGTCTATGCCTATATATGTGTGTGTTTGTGTGTGTGTGTGTGTGTACAAGCCTCGGGTGCACCAGCCTGTGAGATCATCGACACGAGACGTAGCAACGCGCTTTCCCTCACTCTATATAACACGATCTCTCGATCTTACGACGTTCTCTATATATATACTTCATTTATGTAGGATACAACCGCTATTCAATGAGTAGTTAACGGTACGAGAAAAAAAATAAAATACGAGAGAAGACGTTTTAAAAAAAAGGTGAAAAATTTTTTTTTTTTAATTTCTATTGAGGAATTTTACTTTTCTTTTCTTTTATGTTATTGTTCACCTACTTTGTGAAAAATGTATGTTAGTCGCTGGATTATTTTTCAATATATCGTAAATAGTAAATACAAAATTAATTATTCATTATTTAATTTATTATGATTTTTGGTCGAATTATACAAGAATGTTTTTTTTTAGCGTTGAAGAATGTTAGGTCGAGTACGAAAGGGAGAAAGAAATATTGAAGAAATTGCGACTGTACAGTTTCAAAAGCGCGATCGAGTCTCATCAATTACGGTTAATTAAGAATTAATTGAGATCGGTTCAAAGACCATACCGGTCATTTCTTCCTACTCGATTAAACGTCTCGTTCGAGAGAGACTCTTGGCTCAATTCCCAAGGCACGTAATATACGCGATCCTTGTGAATTATCTCGTGCGAACGTACTCTCGTACATTCAATACGGAAATATCACGTTGGGCAACCGACGTATTAATATAAATTGCGAATGAAAGGGCGAAGCGAATGGCTTATCGCGGGTAGTTGATGATAAGAAAAAAAAAAAAATAAAACAAAAAATGTTCGTTAACCTCGAGAAACAAAAAAGAACCTTTGCTCATCGCGGTAATGCGTTTCGACGACACAGGGGAAATGTTTCTGCGTAACTGTAGATAACGCGCAGAATCGCGGTATCGGCCTAGTGGGAAAGAATTAACGAACGAGGAAGAGAGAGATAAAGAGTGACCTCTTTCAGGATTACCGCCGTCATCGAGAGAAGAAAATAAATGAACGATGCTCCTCTATCGCACGGTCGACCAACTATATACCTATATACAAGCGTTATAATCCTATATAACGCCGCGTTCACCCTCATCTGTAACGCATCTGTCTTCGTATCAACGCATTATATTAATATATATATATATATATATATATATATATATATATATATATATATATATATATATATATATATATATGTGTGTGTGTGTATGTGTGTGTGGGTGTGTGTGTGTGTGTGTGTGTGTGTGTGTGTGTGTGTGTGTATGTGCGTACGAATGATTTAGAGGCGTCGAGTTCTTTTCTAATCCGACGACAATTAATCAAACGTTCACCGATCGTTAACCGCTGAATTTCGAGTTAGATTAATGTTTCGTTTCAATTCGCGATTCGAGGGTCAAAGGTAGGCCCATGGAAGAAAGAAAAATCTCGCCAGGCTAAAATAATTAATTTTCAAAACAAAATTTGACTAATTGAAATTAGAATTAATTAAAACGACGAGGATTGGCATTAAGTTTTAATTAATGAGACGCGATTTTAATTGATGGAGAAAAAATTGTAATTATAGTGATCGATCCGTTGAGCAATTCTTTATTTATATTTGTGTTAATCGAATGATTATATGGCGGATCGAAATTTGTTTGACGTCCGTGAGAAATGCGCTAATGGCTTTTGAAAGATCTTTAGCATCGTTCCGGAGTTTCAAAGACGTGATTAGCACGTCTCTGGAAGACTGAAACGTATGTAATTTCCAATGTAAATGGCGCGTTCGCTCGTACTGGATTTTGTCTCGTGTTTAACGAGCTTTCGCGAAGTCGATCGTGCGATAAAAAATTTGAGAAAAAAGAAAATGAAAAAAAAAAACAATAACAAGAACAACAACTAATGGTTACATACGAACGAGAGACTGTCGATTACTACTTTCATTCGGTCTCTCAGCGGCTCTGGCAATAAACCGTGTATTTTCTTCCTCACGAAATTCTTGCAACACTCACCTGTAACAAAAACGAAAAGATATCTTTAAAACATATTCACCGTGTAATTGCACGCTTTACTTATGATTATTGTTCTCGTACGTTCGATATTGTGGACTTAAAAATTACTCCGGTACTTAAAATCTTGTAAAATCGAACGTTCTCCATACGCGCCAACGACATTGAGAAAATTGTAGCTATGTAAATTTCAAGAAACTTCGAAAAAATAAAAAATTAAAGTAAAAACGTTGAAATTATTTTTGCAATTTTTTCACCCCCCTTACCTTCAGTATAGTTTACCATTTTTATCCAAACGCAAATTCTCCGTCCTGATAAAAAAACCCTAATTTTTTTTTCATCATCTGTAATCAAAATTTGATCTAAAAATAATTTTTTAAATTGTGATTGTCTTCTTTTTCTTTTTTATTGTTTCCTGTGAGTGTGAAAATATAATTTCGCTACGTGTACCGAACGGTCGGGCTGATTCACAGGACACTGCCCCGAGTCACGAGAGAAAATGAGTCGAACGAAGGGCGACACTGTAATTACGGATTTGGCGAAGGGAAGGAAGGGAGGAGAGGTTGGTGCGGTGGTAGTCAGCCCCGACGTAAGTTACGAGCGAGCGAATCTTTCTTACACTCGAAGCGAAGACTCTTGTCGGCCCTGTGGCTGATTCATTGGGTTTTGCGGGCTCGATGCAATTCACACTCGGGGTAGAAGGGGGAGTACGCGCAGCAGCAATAACGACGAGTGCGTGGGCTCGCACGATTCGTTTCTTATCTCGCCTCGAACGATGCGTGCGACGTTAGACTCGTGACGCACCGAGGGCTTTCCCCCCTTCTCCACGATTCGTTCGTGACAATCTCAGTCGAAATAAAATTGATTCGGTAACGAGAAATATCCGTAAGATAGACACTTATCGATTAATTTAATCGAATTACTCAAAATTCATCGAATTAATCAACATTATTCGGATTAATCGTAATTATTTAAATTAATCGAAATTATTTGAATTAATCAAAATTCATCGAATTAATAAGAAAAATAATCAAATTTGAGAAAATTCAATTTTTTTTTAAATACATTTTTTTGTCTACGATTTATAAACACCTGTAATATTTTACAAGTGGACACTAACGGTCTGAGAATCGAGTCGTACCAGGAGGCTCGTATAGCGACATAAAAAAATATTGTCTGGTATCGTGAAAGGTTAAGGGAACGCTTGTAAATCTCGTGAGAAAATACGATGACGGGTAAAAACACATTTCGAGAGATCGACGACGCGACGAGAACCAACGCCGCGAATGTTACAACGAGTTTCGCTATAAAATAATATCTAAATAACAATAATAAAGATAAAAATAAAATTTCACCCAAACTAAAAAAAAAAATTTTATGCCAATCGAGAATATTATTAATAAAAAAAAATGTTCTCACGCCTCGAAGAACGATCGTACACCCATTATCAATTTCACCAACTTTCATCAAACTCGAACGACAAAAAATAATAATAACGCAGAATAAATCTGTCGATGAGGAAAAATAATCGTAACGCTCCATAAATTCACCGAGCAAAACAAAAAAGTCAACAAGTAGAACCAAGAAAAATCCGTTATGACTCAACCCAAGAGTGGTTTATGCACTTTTATCATGTTTTTTGCGAATCAAAACAAACGAAACGAAACGAAACAACAACAACAAAAAAGAATAAACGACAACGGCGTTAAGGGAAAGTAAACGAGACACGCAACGCGCGCGTGTATTTTTACCGTCATAGGCGGCCAACTCCCCTTTTTCAACGAGAAGCTGATTCATAGTAAAACTGGTATAGTCCCGAGGAGGCCGAGAAAAGCCTTGCGCACTCGAATTCCACGCTCTATTTCTTATTGTTAACGCGTCTCCGTTGGACTACCGGATGACGCATTGCCTCGAGTAAAATTAGTGGGAAGGGGGAGGGAGGGGGTGGGTGGGTAAATAAGCCACCTAGAATAAGTAAAAGTGGAGGGTCTCCGATTCTCATCTATGACGAGTCGTGCACCGTCCCTATATATTTCCATTTCGCCCCTCTATCATCACTCTCCCTCTCGCTCCCTCGCGGTATTCTTTCGAAAAACGAAAGGGCGTACCGGAAACGCTCGCGCCACGTACGTTCGAGACGAATCCAATTCGAAGATCTAAATCCGGATGCCGCGCATCTGTAACGGGGGGAGGAAGGGAGAGGGTGCGGGGGAGATGCGAGAGCAGTCTCGTGACTACTTTGCCGTATTGACGATTCTATCGCTTCGTACCGTACTGTAGAAAATCACGCTTTGGTCCTCTTATCGGTCGACTCGAGTAGTCGACGAATCGAGAAAATTGGATCGAGCTCTCTTTGACCCTCTCGTCGAGCTCTCGTAAATTCTTCTCGTTTATTTGAGATTATCTCGTTTTTTATTATTACTGTTATTTTATTTTTTGTTTTTTTTTTCTATTTTGTTAGAGACGTTAGAATATATTTGAAAAAATGATAAATATGTGTGTGAAATTAATTCGCGAAGGTAGAACGCGAGTGAAATATTGTTTCGCCATGTAACGGGCGTTGCCTGTATACTCGTGGGAAAAACTACGGAGTGAAAATTGCATTTCACTCGGTTTTTCTTTTTCTTTTTTTAATCACGATTATGATTGTAGTATTATTAAAACGTTAATTATAGAGTGAACAAAAAATGGAAAATTTGTGAAATTGTAACACGTTGTAACGTTTTTGTTTTGTTTTGATTAGACAATAAATATTTCAAAATCAAATGATGCAATATAATTTCGTTAATTACGATCGAAACGATGATAAACGAATTTTGCATTGGAACGAGTTGCATATCGCGCGAAAAAAATCGTGCTTCGTGATTATACAATCGCGTAATAATACTATAACGCATCGTGAGACTGCGTTATAAACGAGAGCCGCATTTTATTTCCATTGTTACAAATATAAACGTCTTACGAACGTTTCCATTTTGCTTTTTTCCTTCTTCACGAGACTGTACATTATTTTCCTGGACGCGATATTACGACCATACCTTCGACACAATTTTTCCGTTACGATTATAACTACGGTGTATAAAAATCGTAATAAAATAGAATTATGAACGTGATGCATGAATTTCTCCCCATTCAAAGAATTTCATCTCTACAAAACGATCTTAATTTTTATATATAAAAGAAGAAAATATAGACGTCGTGGCAACGAACCTTCTTTTCCTTCTTCCACTATTACTAACATTACGTGACTTCCCAATTCCAGCCTATACACTCGATATCACATTATTCTCATCATTATTCCAGTGCATAATAAAACTGCATTGTATCCAACTTGAGCAGGATGAAAAATTTTATTTCCCTCGTAAACATAGATACATATACGTCTCGAAATAATATCGTATATCTCATTCGCGTATTATCATTGCCAGACATCTATATATATACGTAAATAAGCTTGGCCAAAAAGTAATTGCGTTTGTTTCCGATACAAGAACATAGGAGTGTATGCATTAAAAACGCAATTACTTTTTGGCCAGGCTAATATACATATATATATATATTTATACGTACAGCATTATAGCGACTGTGACTGTAATCCTCGGCATAAAGAGACGAATAAAAGTAAAGACCGAGAGTACTCTTGCGCTTGGTATAGAGATAAAACACACGGACAAGAGCGAGGGTATGCGCGTATGGCTGGTGGATAACGTGTGTAACACATATTGGAACGGCGAAGGGAGCGGAGTGGCGAGAGGTACGAGGATACGGTAGAAAGGAGCGCAGCCCGATGTCTCTCGTATAAGTTCAGTGGAGTATGCTGTGGGACAGTAGGCTAACACACGGAGGAGCTAGCCGTAGGGAAAAGAACGAATGTGTTGTCCGTGAGCGCAGCACTAACGGTGTTGTTCCTCGCGGGCCTATCTATATATTTATATATATATATAGGCCCGCGAGGAATTATATATATGTATAAAGGTACGGACTATGTTGGTATATCTCATATATATATATATATATATATATATATATATATATATTATATATTACTGCATTCTACACACAACACACAGCCACACGAGGCGTCTATGGTATCCTCGTCGAGACTTCTCACGCGAATCGATCTACTTTCCCGCCTGTTAGCGACGAAGCACGATGCACGTTGAATCGCTCGACGCGTTAATATTTGACGAGGTAGACAACGCGGACGAGGAGACTCCCGAAGTCGTGGGAGAGATCGTTAGCGAGGAATATCGAGACGACTACTTTGTTATCTCATATCGATTTTATTTACAGAGAAACGTTCTCGTCGAAACGTCCAAATTTTCATCGACTTTGATTACGATCGTTATCTGATAATTTTAATAAAACTAATTTACAAAAAATTAATAAAATTGTATTTTTAATAATTTTCAATGAATTTATCCTATAACGGAATTAATTTCGCGACGAGCTGTCGCGACGAGCTGTAAAATTATACGAAAAGGTTGTATTTTTGATCGTCGTTCGGTAAATTGTTTAACCAACCGAGCAAATCTGCAATAAATATATATAGAGTTAACCGCGCGAGATTTGAAAATTATACGTATTTACGATCAACGGTGGTGTGTATAAAGAAGACGGGTAGGAACGAGAGGCCCAGAGTCGTGACGTTAAAATCGTCGAAAGTCCACAATCGTCTCTAATTAAAGGTTTCCTCGCTACCAAGGCGACACTTGATTCAATTTTCCCTCGCACGTTTTCTTTCACTTCGTTGAATTCGAGGCTCCCTATCTCCTCCGATCTATGACACCCTTTATCGTCATTTTCATCGCGAGACGTTTCCACTTTCTCGGGCACGTTCGACGCGAATCTACCGAAGGATTTTTGCTCGTACCGCGAAAGACGGCTTCGTGTTACAGACGATAGAGAAAGTCTCGAGAGGGAGAAGAAAAAAAAAGTAACGATGTAAAGAAGAGTGAGGGATGGAGGGAGGGGCGGGGGTTGAACGTCGTCATCGACGTATAAAAATATTGAAGAATAATTAATGTAAAAAAATAATCAAATGATAATAAAAAATAAACGATGTAATAAAAATTCGTCGAAAATAGGAAAAACGTTTCATGAAATTCGATTTGTAGACGATGTAACAAACCGACAGGGATTATTTATTTTTATTTTCATCGCACATGCGCATTGCGTATTGCGCAAGGCAGGACGTGATTTTATTTTCCTTCGTTCGTCGGCGCGATAGTTCAACCGGCTGACGTTGCCACCAGGTCGATCAGCCATGACCCGTCGTTTCTCCCAGTCGTATAATATTACTCTTAGAATAATCAAATTTTCGATTAAAATAACGAATTCAATTAATATTAAAAATATTCGATTAAATTAAAAAAGAAAAAAAGAAAAGAAGGGATGTCCGATGGAAACTTTAACGATTTATTATTCTCGCGAAATTATAACGGAAGGTGAAAGGAAATATTTATCGGTAATTTTCTTTCGTCCGTTTGCTGACACTAATTGTCGCGAATCGCGTCCAATTTTCGTTTCTTTCGCCTCGCTCAACGTTCTCTTTCCCGGTATCGATCGAACACCACGATAAAACTATGTAGAAAGGCAAATTCATGGGCAATGTGTATGTATATATGTATATATATATATATATATATATATATATATATATATATATATGTATATATATATATACATATATATATATATATATTTATATACACGAAGTAAAGATTGAGGAAAAGAGTATTATCCTCGGCGGGGTCGTTAATCCACGTCGGGAATGACGAGGATCCCTGGAAGTGGCTCTGTGTCTAAAAGTCTCGAATAGAATGAGACGAGACCGTGAGAGTAAGAAAGACAGAGGTGATAGAGAGAGATAGAGAGAGGAGGTAAGAGACTCGAGAAGGAGGCCTGCCGTTTAAGCGTGAGTCATCCCGCTATGAGGTCTCGGGTAAAACGAATAGAACGAGCGAGAAGCATTACGCGTGAATGGAAAAGAGAGAGAGAGAGAGAGAGAGAGAGAGAGAGAGAGAGAGAGAGAGAGAGAGAGAGAGAGAGAGAGAGAGAGAGAGAGAGAGAGAGAGAGAGAGAGAGAGATAGAGAGAGAGAGAGATAGAGAGAGAGAGATAGAGGGCTGAGCAACAGCAATAGTACGAGCGAGCAAAAGCTCCGGAGATGCTGTTCCCGGTGTTCAGCCGGGGCTATCCCGGACGCGAGATGAGCTTCGTGAAACGAGCGAGACCGTGAATCTTCCTCGAGTTCTCGCGGCTTCCCTACGTGTAGGTATACACGGTATATAGTAAATTTAACAGTGTTATACTGGTAGCTTCCTGGTATTCGTATCGAGCTAGCCAATTTCTGAAAATTTGCCACGAACTATATTTACCCAGCCTTATCAGTTTTAATTTCGAATTTTTCAAAATTTTCATCATTTTCGTAATTTACATGTTTTTTTTCTCATAATTCATGTTATTTCATGATATTTAATATTTCCATGATTTCCATTATTTTACGATATTAATAATTTAATAATTTCATTAAATTTATAATTCAATAATGAGTAATAATTTTATTACTTTCCTTGATCTAATGACGTTCATAATTTTCATGACTTTCATAATATTCATAATATTCATAATTTTCAAACGTTCGTACGTTTCCCTAGGGATACGAAGATACCGCTCAAGTTACGGTCTTCGGTAGTTCATAAAATCCGTAACTCGCGGCGCGATACCCGCCCAGCACCACCGTAATACCCTTCGAGAAACCAAAGTCGTACAGAGAGAGAGAGAGAGAGACTCCCTCTCAGGGTTCACAAACACACATTCGCACACTCGTAAGTAGCTAGTCGGGTACATACACGCGCGAGGTAATGGAAGGTAAGAATATCTCGCGATGGGGGTAAATGGCGTGGCGTGGCTTCTCAAGAGAACTGACAATCCCCACTGTATATCGCATTGCACCCCACCTTCGTCTCACTCTCTCATCTCTCTATCACGTTATCTCTCTCTCTCTCTCTCTCTCTCTCTCTGTCTCTCTTCTCCATCTCTCTCTCACGTTACATTTAACACACTACCACACCGCGGGAAGTTACAAAGTGTTGCACGTGAAGTATACCTCGTGCGCGCGCGGTACACAGTTCTCTCGCTCGCACAGGAGGAGAGCGTGAGAGCGAAAAACTTATCCTTTCTATCCGTGAAAATAAAAAAAAACGTTTCTACACACACACACACACACACACACATATATATATATATATTATATATGTATGTATAAATGAATTTCTTTCGCGCGGAAGTTGGAAAATATTTACCACCCGACGATTATGTATAATAATAATTTTTTTTTCCCCTCTTTTCTTACAATAATTATATAGTTAATAACTTTGAACGCCCTATTCGGACATTCGCGCGAGTCGCAAGATCGTTTTAGGTTCGCAATAAAATTTTCATTTTGTGTATACACGTATCGCAATAACGAATATTAACCCGATTGTAAATTGTCGATAGGCCAGCCGTTTGTTATACAATGCACCCTCTTCCCTATATATATTATACATATATATATATATACAAATATATGTATTAAAATACATACGTTGTAGTGTAACACACTGTACGAAATCTACGTGTCGAGCATGAAAACCGGTCTGTCGAGAGAGAAAGAGAGAAAGCAAGAGAGAGAGAGAGAGAGAGAGAGAGACAGAAAAAAGCAAGCATATACGAGGCAAACGGAGACGACAAAAATTCTCAAAGTCCGGGCATGCCGGTGTACACGTTGTGTGCCTATGGCAATGCAAGTCTCGGGCACAGAGAGAGAGAGAGAGAGAGAGAGAGAGAGAGAGAGAGAATTCAATGGAGGTGGGGAGAGCGGCAGAAGCGGCGGGCGGTGGTTGGAAGGGGGAGGGGGGGGGGGGTGAGCGAGCTGCACGTCACGCCGTGTGTGCAAACGATAACCCAGCTTCTTCAACACACACACACACACACACACATAGGTACATATCTGTATATGTATATATTAGATATATGTATATATGTTCGTTTATGTATAGTACATGGTGTCGCCCTCGCAGAGAGCCAAGCAGCGAAAAGAGACAAAGAGATGAGAAAAAAAAACGAAAGAGGAAGGTTGCAACAGGCAGCAGGACACATTTTTGTGGCTTAAGGGCGGTTCTCATTGTGCGTCGGATTTTTCGATATAAAAAAGAAAAAAGAAAGGAAAAGAAAAAAATGATTGTTCAACCCTTTCCATCCGGCGTGTTTGACGTCTGCACAAGGATCGAAGAGGATCTAGAGGCCATTATTTTAGGCCTGTAATGGGGAGACGATTTTTAGCTGGAGGATATTCGCCGGGCTAATTGTCGCGGTCTTTCTCTCTCTCTCTCTCTCTCTCTCTCTCTCTCTCTCTCTCTCGACTCGACTCGATTGTAAACGAGGAAAATAGCTGGGCTAGGCGAAGCGAACATTTCGAAACATCTGCAGAGTTTTTTTTTTTTTTACGAATGCAAAACTCGTCCTCGACTCGAAGGATTTAAGGGATGGGATTTATCGACAAAGTCGAGAACAAAGGATATGAAATATATTATTTTTGTAATAATGATAATTCGAGAATTATCGAGATATAGTTGGCTGGTTGATTTTATCGAGGTCAGGCGCCGTTCACCTACGATCTTGAGAGAAGGATCGATTCTCGCTAAGTCTCATTGAGACAAGTGCTGTTTTTTTTCTTTTCTTGTTTTTCTCTTAGTTTTTTTTTTTTTTTTTTAATGATAGGGAGTTAATATATCGCGGAGCACTTCCAGTAACTCTCGGCGATCGCGGAGAGATCTTGCACAAAGGGGTCCCTTGATCGATCTTGGGTCTCTCTCTCTCGTTCTCTCTGTGTCTCTGTCTCTCGCGTGTTTCCTGCGGCGCTGCGACTCCATTCAAGTCGTCCCGCGGGTTATCGTGGAATTCCAAGGTTGTAATAACGCCTCGTGGGCCTTTGGCTAAACGGCAAACTCGCTCTCTGACTCACTCGCGTATCGTTTCAGGAACGCGACAACGAGTGTGTGTGAGAGAGAGAGAGAGGGGGAGAGAGAAGGAAAAAAGAATAGAGGGGGGTAGAAATCTCGACAACCCGGCTGGAGGCAAAAGGGAGCCGAGAGCTGGCCAACTTTTGCTTCAAACGTCCGCCGCGCCAGTCAGGAGTGGCGGAAAAGTCTTGATAGCGCCAATTCTACTTGAGAAATAATTAATTGCGATAAAGCGAGGCAAATTGCAATAAGCGGGGATTTCCGAGGGAAAGAGAGAAGTCTCGTGACTCGCGTATCCTCTGTCGGCGAGCAAAAATCACGCATATATATATACGTATACATGTATATTTTCACAAACATTCACAGACACGCACACACACACATATATATATAGCTAGTAATAATTATTTCTACCGGGTTTTGCATAAGTCCCTCTCAAAAAGCGAAGCTCGATGATCCTCGACTTGACGAGATTATTGGAAAGTGAAAAAAATGCACATTTTTATACCGAGATCTAATTTATAACACGTTCGTGTTATAAATTAGTTATAAATGTGCTATATGTTAGATTTTTAGAAAGTTGTATGTACGAGGCGTTCTTTGTAAAATCAAACACTTTTTTTCTAATTTCTCGGACGCTTCTCATTATTTTCAAATTGTTCGTATCACTTATAAATACTTCATTATTATTATTATTGTTTGATTTTTTTTAAACGTGATTTTACAACGAACTGCCCATACGCGCTACAGCGACCTTTAATTGACCGTTTAGTATTTCAAAACTCGCGAGATTCGACGGAATTAAAAAAAAACTTGTTATACGTCTATGCAGATCTCGAATAGGAACGCGAGTGATTAATAAAGCCGAGGGCAGGGGGAGGAGGGGGGGGGGGGGGGGGGTTAATTAAATTTGTCTAGCGTTCGGGCGTTAAGCCCGGCGCTTACGCTTCTGCTACCTCCGTGAAAGTGAAGCGGTCGCACACTCGAACTCGGAAACGAGTGTGTCGAGTGAAATTTTGTTTCGAGCGCATTTAAATTCTTCGCTTCCATGCGAGTTTCACAATTTTTTAACGACTATGATTATCTTCTTTTTTTTTATATCACCCGATAAAATTATACCCCGAGGTAACGAAAATTATTCGACGTTAGTTCTAATTTATCTTCGATAAAGGCAAGAGTGAATTAAAAAAAAAAGATATCAATAAAAATTAAAAATTGTAACGTTGATAAGAATATCATTAGACACAGTTTTGTCGAAACGATAGAATTTCCTTTTTTTAATTACAGCGTGAAAAGATTTCAACTAATCGAACGATTTGTACGAAACAACGTCGATGCAACGTCGTTTCGTGCGTTTCGCAGTTCCGACAGAGACCAACACTTTTCTCATTGACGAGGGCGCACCTGCGCTCGCGCTATACACGCACACGTATATATATATATATAAAAGCGTATAAGCGTTCACTCGAGAATCAACCGGTCTCTCTCGCGATTCGAATAAGTGGTACTCGGCACGCTGTACCGCTTATGCACACGCCTTTATAAGAGCCAACGACACTACGTCACGCGCATCCGGCTGGCCGCGCACCCAACTTGATAAGAATTGACTAGAAAAGTGGCCGCGACCGCGAGCGTATTTTATAGCGCGAAGAATTTTTCCTACTCGTCCCCGTGCATTGATGTAGGTCGTGTGCGCACGCGCGCGCAAGTTTTAAGTTCGTTTTCATCGTTTTCGAAAGATTCGCGCGCGTAGAGCCTCGTTCCGAGGCGAGAATCGTGATAACACCTTGATAACCTGAATTTCTAAAAGCGCGTCGTCGAAACATTCTCGCGCTCGGGGATATCACGAACGGTTGAATAAACTTCGAGGACATTTGCGCTAAGCGCGCGCGCGCGCCCGCGAGAGAGAGGAGAAACTAGAAATTATATTCAGCTCACGGTTTGCCAGCGGAGTAAAATGAAATTCTTCAATTAGACGCAAACGACGAGATAATTTAGATGAAAAATATCCGTGAGGATAGCGATAAAAATGTTATTTTTCACGTTTTTTTATCTTTTCTTCTTTTTTATCTTGGTGTTGTTAATTATTAGAAGAAAGCTTGAAAAGATAAAAAGTATAAGCGAAGTGCGAAAGCCTCGATTCGAAAGTGCGAGAATTATGGGCGTTGCATAGCTCGGGGGGTGAGTAAAGTGGTAGTTCCTCCCTCGAGAGCGAAATTTAATTACGAATCTCGAGTGAGTAAGAGGCTTTGCTCTTGTCTGGTGGGATACAATAATGGCCCTGCGTGCGGGCGAACTCGACTGTGATTTTAAAAAAAGGGAAGCTCGTTCATTTTTATGCAGAGGTGTCTGAGAGTGAAACCAGGGGGAATATGGACCATTCGAATATTTCGGCAATCTAATAATTCAATATTATCGTAACGTTTTTATTAATATTAAAGCTCGTTCTATAAATAATAATAATTGTTTAAATATCACTAATAAAATTAATTAATACAATCAAGATTTTTATTATTTTTATCAATGTTTTGATAAATCGACGTATTTAAGTATATGTATGAAATACCCAGTGACTTTTTGGCCATCGAAATATATTTTGTAAATCGTAAATAGATGCACGAAGCTAACTATAGGGAGGACTAAGTATAGAACGCTATATCACTCGTCCTAAGTACACGTTGGAGGATAACGCATAAACGAAACACAATGTGGGACCCCCGAGGGAAAGTTCCCCCATTGGAAACCCATTGTCGTCTCGAATCTGACGCGCGATGAGTATAATACCGCGTATAAACATAGTTATGCGGCAACGAGAGATAGAAAGGAAAAAAAGGCACGCTCCTCTTACGCTCACGTACGATCGGATCCGATCTATATTTTGCCCAAAGGGGCAAAAAGCGATACTCCGGCTATTTTCCTCGTTTGTCTCGCGATACACGCACAGCTGACAGACTTGGCGTTTGTATTTTATTTTTTTTTATCTTTTTTTTTGTAATTCTGCCACTGTGACGAAGCCACAACGTGTATACTACGAGCTTTTTTGCACGGGAAATGGGTGGGACGAGATCGAAACTGGCTTCGTTGACTCCAGTAAACACGTCGAATCAACTACCCCCCCTCCCTCCTTTTCTCCAATGTTGCTTTTACGTCGTTATCTCGATCTGAATTTGTATATGGGAATCTGCGGTAAATTATACCGTGATTTTGTGATTTTTATTATCGACGATGATGATGCACCTTATGCAACAATATTTTCCGACTTTCGGGTCAATATTTGTACAGGACTGAAACGAAATAAATATTTCGAATTTTCTCTCCTATAATTATTCTCATTAATTATTATAATTGTATGAATAAAAATTGTAGTAATAATTTAAGAAAATTATATATTTCGTAATAAAATAATAAATGTTATTTTTATCATCGAATTATTAACCCTCCTGGGACTTGTAAATTATGATCGAATATTTCGACGTAAAGGGGGGAGTGCGTTATTGATATCGATATTGTTATGCACGTGTCGCTCGCTATGTAGATAATCTAGCTCGGTTATTGCAGTTGTATTTGAGGGGAAGAGGCAGGAAACGAACACGTGCGACGGGTAAATGCGAACGAATTATGGTCATACGCGTGTTTAGCGTGTCAACGTTTCTTGATTGTGTTGGCAAACACACGTGGCCATTAGTATCGATATTTTCAGCCGTTTCCTGCTTTCGACCCTCCCCGTTATAGTTGACTCTTTACTAATTGACGTCACCAAAAACTGATGGTCCAAATAAATATTGATAATTAGAGATGGAAATGAATGACGATAATTGCCACGAATAATTAATAACAATAATAATCGATAATTATTGAAACAATGATTAATTATAGTCCTCGATAATTATCGGAATAATGATTAATGAATAATAATTGCCAATTAAAAGCGGGGAATAATATACGAAAAAATAATTACGACGATTCAATGCTCGTAAAATTTTTTCATCCCTCGGTAAAAAAGCGCACGTGCAACGCGCAGGTCACCGTGCATCGACGCGCGACTTTTCGACAATACGAGAAAAAAAGTGGGGGGATTCCCATAACTGTCTCTTACGCCCCGCCATTTCCCTCGCTCCCCGATTTTCCACCCCACTTTTTTTCCCATCCCTCCCGGACGCGAGAATAAAAAAAACCAACCCCCTACCCCCGACAAAATTTTCATCCCTCAATGCAACTATCTCGACAGCTGTGCCCCCCTTCGTTTTTTACCCGGATTACGTGAAATGAAAAGGAAAGAAGAGAAAAAAAAAAGAAAAAGTCTTCAAAATCGAATTATCCCTCGGTAAATCGAAATCGAGTCGCGAAGCGGAATTTAGATGACTGCAGTAATAATGCGGGGGGTGACTATCGCCCTGATAAATCTTTCTATATACAAACCATTGAAACAGAAAAAAAGGGAAAAAAGACGCTAATGTGTTGTAACGCGTGAGCGACGAGTCGTGAGACGCAAAGACCCGAGTGCCAATAACGAGCCCTCATAAGTGCGTGAAAAAAAATAACGGGGTGAGCTCGTAACGGTAAAATGTGTAAATATATAGTTATACGCGAATGTTCGAACGTCCGATAACGCAATACACGATAAAAAAGAAAAAAAATACCTTTGCAACCGGCGTCTCGGAACGAATTACGAGATGTGAAATACGCGAATTTCCTTCGCACCGACGGGAATATACACGGGCGTGAGTCGCGTGAGTCGCGTGAGTCACGTGAGAGACGCATGCGAAGAATCGTGAACGCACGAGCGAACGAAGGAGACACGTACTACGTAGTCGTCGGTTCTCAGGATTCTAAATTCCGCCATTGATCTCCCTCGCGCGGCTAGGAAGAATCTCTCATGACGCTTTCTCAGCCAGGTGAGTCGCCGCTGGAGTAACCGAGGAAACGAAAGTAAAATCGCTTTCGATGGTGTAATGAGTTTTTTCTAATTTTTTCTTTTTTTTTATAATCGAGCGATGGAAAATAAAATTTGGGTTGTTGAAAAGATATAAGAAGTGAAAATAATACATTTTTTTTAATAATACAAAGTTGATGGGAATAAATGTAAAGATTTTCAATAGGGAGAATAATAAGAATGTTGAAAATATGCGAACGAGCTGAAATACTCGAACGCGCGAGAGATCGATCGAGCGATACGACCGGAAGCGAACCCAGCACGTAAGAATCGATTCGCGTCGAAGTTGGCGAATCTTCTTCCTTCACTTCCCACGTCCGGCGAATTCGAAATCCGCACGTACTCTCTCTCTCTCGCGTTCGATAGAACGGAACTGCGAGATACGAGCGACAAAGCGCCGAGCGTGAGCGAGGAATAAATAAAAAATTCTTTTGTTAACATTTTTCTCGCCCTTTCGTACTAAAAATCCATGCGAAAAATAACGAAAAAGGAGAAAATATATGATTTTTTTCGTTTCTCTTCCGTTCAATTAATCGCGCGATCGCCAGCGAGGAATTTCCGTCTAATTTAACAAACGCAATAATACTCTCGCGGCTGTAATTATTAATTAACAAAAATTGCATAACCGTGTTCGATGTTGATCGCTCCCCGAGGACGATTACAACGCGTTGGCAAATAGAGAAGAAAAAACAAAGAAGAAACACACATCGAGGCGAAAAAGCAAACCGGATAAAAAGAAACGATGAATTTGATTGCCGAGCAACAATCGAGGTATCAATTAAGCAATGAAACGCGCGAACGTGCTCGTACATCGATCGCCTTTTGCGCTTCTCGATATTCAACGTTGACGTCGTAATATTTCGATTGTGAAAGCATTTCATAACGAGTCCCACTTTGGCTAGTTCACGGCACCGACGTTTCTTCGCTCGTGTCGATCCGGCCTAGGACGTTTCCCGAGCGTCGAGGCCGCGTTTCGAAGCTCCTCGTACCGGAAATCAAAATACACTCGGTCATCGTTCAGGCATTCTAGGTAAAAAAAACGTATTTACGAACTTTGTTTTGTATTTTTTCCCGGCAACACGTGTTCTATTTCGCGTGGATTCGTAACGAATAAAAAATTGACAGACGTCTCTATTTTTCTAGGGAGGAGACGAAAAAAATTGAGAAAAAAAATCGGTCGAGGGTTGAATGAAAAAAAAATTTGAGGGTTGGAAAATCGTAGTCACGCTTACGTCGTTAATTCATTTCGCGACACTCTCGGACCCTCCCTTGCTCTTTTCATTTACAAATGTATCGATCTCATTGTTAGGAATAAATCGATCTAAAACAGACGAAAATCGCGTTACGCGAAAGGGGAAAAAATGTTGAAACGGCTATAAATCCGAAGTTGGGAAAGGTAACGGCTTCATCTATGAAATTGAGTTCCAGTTGCGGCGAGAAAAATATTACCAGTGATTTTTGTTACGATAAATCACGTGGGAGATAGTAGGACAAAAATAGATCTAGATACAGATATAATGTGGAAGTGGGGAGGGGGGATGGTTGCAAAGCTCTTTCCTTTTCTCCCCTTCTAAATCGTCGGAACGAGGTTTTGTATTTTTTTTTTATAGAGAATTCAGGGGAATTCGATTTGCAGGTGGGTTACGAAATATCCGGGGTTGACGCACCGCGGGATATTAGAAACTTTTTTTTGCCCTTTTTTTAACCAGCACCACCGACTTTTTTTCTGAATTTTTTTATGCTCCAGTTAAATTTTTTTTTGTATGTCTCTGTTGGTAAATAACTGGTGGCAAAAGTGCAATAATCGATCTACGACGTAAATAAATAAAAATAAATTAGAAAATTAAAAAAATAAATACAATGTCTGTGAAAAAATGTCCTGTTTTTTCCCGATATTGCCCATTAAACAGAGATAATTATTAATATAGCTATCGTCTCCCCCTGTCACGAAACTAATGAGACGTCTCTCGAGCCGTTCCATTACCGCGCGATGCTCGAGATAACGCACAAGCGACTGCTTCAAGTCTAGTTAGAAAATATTCTGAGAAATCCATTCGAGCGAAGATCGAGCGAAGATCGAGCTCGATTGTGCGTTCGACTTTCTGTAATTAACGTTTGACACTCGGCAATATGATTCATAAAAAAAACACAGAAATTACACATTCGTCCTTCGAATCTCGATGTACCGTCAAACGAGATTACTTTGAACAGGTTTCGAAAGTTTTTCGTAGATAACTTTTTTTCACCATCCTAAAATCCATTTTTTTTGCTCCAGTAGAACAATATATGTTCTTTGGCTATAGCCAATGTATGGCAAATCAAATTTATTTACCTCCAAAACCCTTTTAATTTAAGATAATCATGGGAAAGCGGGAATCTTTTTGGATAAAAAATGTCCACCTCCCCCGCCCCCGCCCCCCCCCTCGAACCCCCGAAGTCAGAAAAGTAAATTACGAATGTCGATTATCGGCACCTGCCGATCGACTATTTTTTTTTTCACCGAATGAAAAAAAAGAAACCACTACCTCGCGTTACTTACGAATTTTTCTAAATCCTGTCTATAAATCTCATCATCGACATTCTAACGCGGAAGTGACGTCGCGTAGTGTTCAAACGGTTAAGGGAACCGAGGGAATTCTGGAGGAGCTGAGTGTAGGCGTTCTCTGGGAGGTTCGACGACGATGGGAGACGTGAGATGCGAAGAAGAGGACGATCGGGGCAAAAGAATCGTGTCGAGAGTCTGTATATATACGTGTCGGTAAGAGAGTGCCTGGCGGGCAGGTGGTTTCGCCGGGCCATCGGACTGCCCCGAGCTCCATTGCCTATATATATATATATTGGTTGAAGAAAAAGCCATCGCACGCGTTCACGATCTTGCCCGGTTCTCCCGTCGCATAAGTAGGTCCCCGAAAAATCTCAAGATGCAGGTTCGGGGGCGAGTTCGGGCCCTCGCCCAACCACGGTAAAAGATCGACTCGACGCCGAGGGAATGAGGGAGAGAGAGAGAGAGAGAGGGAGAGATAGAGAGACGACAGAACGAAGAGATCCGATCCAACCGGTCTCTCGTTCCTGTTGCCCTCTTCGAGACTCGTCGTGCTCGATCGCCCTGAGGATAATACGTATTACGATTATCGCGAGATACAACAAATGCTTTCGGGCAATTTCGAAACTTTGTCGTGTGCTCGAAGTTATTTCATTTTACAAATCCGTATCCAACTTTTGATCTTACGATTTTATTTAATGGGGGACGAAAAATTGATAAACGAGATGAAATTAATCGAACAGAAAAACTAAAATAACAATAATAAAAAATATATTATATCTTATAATAAAATTGAAATAAAAATATTGATTACAGTTAAATACGAATAAATACGAGGTTTCATTCGAGACAAAATTGGTTACGGTAAAAACGTTCCCATCGACTGTTTTATTTTTGTTTGTTTTTTTTTTATTTAAATGAAAATTTCTCGAATCGCATCGGAATAATAAAATTCGTATTTCTCCTTGTGTAAAATACTAAGTATGTCCACCAGGTACGGTACGAATGGACCGTGGATCGATACGGCATCGAGCGTCTGGGACGCAACGTGGACAATGCACCGTATGCAACCGTGTTGCAGCTCGTGCATAGTTGCCGCGGTACTGTCGCGGCTGTGCTTCGTCCCACCGTCGCACGTTCGGAGGCGAGTTTAAATTGGCGCGAGCGAGAGATAATTGAGAAGAGAAGAGTGAAACAGAACGCGAACTGTATAGTTTACGTGTATACATGTATATATATATATAGTTATAGTTATAGTTATAGAGCCAGAACGAATGGAGGGAATCGCGCCGGTTTGCGGTTCGTGTCGTGTCGTGTCGGAGGGAAGAAATAAATAAGCGACGCCGGTCGGGCGAGCTTCCGTCCAATAACGGCATCGCTACGAAATTCTCTCGCAGCTCGTATAGTCTCTCTCTCTCTCTCTCTCTCTCGTTCTCTCTCACGCACGCACAGCCTTTCATACGCACTCTGCGACGCGACGTTGTAATTTAATCTCGATTTACCCCTCGTTGCACTTATTCCTTTTTATTATTTTCATCTCGACTTCGCGCCACTCGGTCCATTATACATCCACGTAGAATTTATTCTAGTCCGACATGGGAGTAAAAAAAATACGCGAGAAAAATCAAACTTGATTCCGGTCGATCAAGTTTCGTTCGATCAATTCGACGATCTGTTCTATTTCAATAATTTTTACAAATATACAGAATTCATTCTTTTTTTTTTTTGAATAATTACAATTAATTTTTATAAAACGTTCGTTCCATGTGGAAAAATTGTAATTAATCGATCGTCGATACAACGAACGTTATTCTTCCTTTTTATTTTGAATTTGGAAATTTTTCAATTTAATTTTTTTCGTGTTTAATGACCGAGATAAAGTTTGCTCCGGGTCATTAATCTTGCGATAGTAGACGACTGGAAACTCGTGGAATTGATACACGAGTTCGAGATCGCGGGTCACACGTTCGTCGGCTTGATTTACGAGGAAGTCTCAAAGGGTCTCGATCAACCCCGTACGTAACGCAACCGGGAATACGAGATCTAAGTCACAGCTTCGTTCTCGACCGGCTATATACGTTCTTAGGTCCACGCTGATGATTTTCCTATCTCTCCTCGTTTCTACGCTGCGTTTGCTCGTTCGTGAGCCTATACAACTCGAGCGGTCGAAGGCAGTATCGTTAAAGCCCTCCCCCGGTCGAAGTCTCCCTGCTTGGGCTCCTTAACGAGCTTTAATGCTCGTCCGTACGAGCGCAGTCTCGATGTCGCCTCGACGAGGCACTTCGTATTTTCGTATATCGAAACGACCCCGCGATCGGACACGGCGATAAGTCACGAACCAACTATTCCAGACACTTTTCGCTCGGCGATAACTTTCGGAGAATTTTTTTTTTCTCTTCTTTTTCGTCACTTTATCGGAAAAATACAAATTAGCTTTGATAAAAAGTTCAAATTGAACGAAAGCGACGAGAAATAAAAGTCGTTATCGATAACGACGTGCTCGATGATTTTTATTTATTTACAATATTATCGAAGCGAATAAAATGTCTAAAAATGCATTTTTTCAAATGGATTGATTTTTTTACGTTTATATTAATTTTTCGTTTAAGTTCGTCTATCGGTAAAATACAATTTTCTATATAATAAAAGAAATAGATGAATTTAATATTGAAAATTGATTGGAAAAATTTGTTCGCAAAGTTCCTCTGGCTGTCGGCGCGCACTCGCTACGCACAGTGCCCTGCATAATAAGGGTACGGTCGAAGAGCGAATGTACGTATGCAGCGTTGCGCGATGGGCGTGGCAACCAAATCGAACGACTTCTCGATATATCGTCGCGATAAAGCGCATCTGTATGCACTATAGGCAATGCACGTTGCACTTATGCATTTTTATATTTTTCTTATATTTTTTTTATCGAAATTTTATTATTATTTTTAAACATTACCCATAGAATATTCACATTCTGCGGGAACATACGTAAGTCCCTCGCACGCGTCTCTATATATAGCACGATATCGGTAGTAGCAATGTCTGATATATTTCGTCTTTATATACATATATATATATATACATATATTTCAAGTCTTTCGCTAAAGGAAAAAAAGAGAGGGAGAGAGAGGGAGGGGGGGGGGGAGAAAGAAGGAGAAACCGAAGCTATGGACTCTATAATTTCGTGCCTCGTGTAATTACGATTATCCCTTATGCGTATGAGTCTGGCTTTATCGACGTTTCGTACCTGTATCGTCGGTTCACATATATAAGAGAATTTGTGTGGGTGTAGAAGGCTCGTAAAAGTCACGTTTTCCTCTGGCGCATGAGCGTCTTTATTTTTTTGTTTTCGTCCTTTTTGTAAGTTTATTTTGTTTTTTGTTTTTTATTATTTTCTTTTTATTTATTTATTTCTTTTTGTTTTCAGGTTCTTTATTACTCTTTCTGTTTTGTTTCGCTCTCGCTCATTATCTCTCCTCTCTCTTGGTCTTCTCGGTTTCGTACGTCTCGAGTGGGATCGAGTATTATGCGAGTTATACGGTTGGTTCGACGAGGCGCGAGGACGGCCAATGACCGGGGGCATGGGTTCCCACGAGATTGCCATATACTTGGCTAAAATTGGCGTCTGTTATGCCCCATACTGGTTTCGTTCTGTTATCGAGACGATTTTGTCGAGTACGCCCTTTTTACTACCCTCGAGCGTTTACGATATATTATACCGTGCGCCAGTGGGCTATATTCATGAGGAGTCTGCGTTGTTTCAGGGAGAGGGATAGGGGTGAAGCGAAAGGATTTTGCGCAAAGTGATTTCCAGCTGGGATTAAGTCACGTTTGGAAAATTTGTTTCATCGATGACGAATTATATCGTAACGAGTTGGATTAATCGTTGAATTAGTAATTCTTGTTTAATACTTTATTTTTGTATTTTATATTTTATATTTCTTGACGTTTATGTATATTTTTATTTTGCTATTTTTCGAGTTGCTTGAATTCAATCAACTTGGCAATAATACTAATGTCAATAACAATGCAGAATTGGCATAAAGAATAAAGTTTAATAAATTTCGTCGAATGACATTCGTGCGTTTGAACAGGAAGAAAATTTTAAATGTAGGCCGAAAGCTGAAGAAACAAGATAACAGGAATAAAATTAACGATAACGTCATCGTTCCATCCGAAAGTCCACCGTGTACGAAATTACTCACAAATACATCTCGTGAGTCACCCAAAACTCTCGTTGATCGTCATCTCGACTCGATATTTTCATCGATCGTAAAAAACTTTTTATCTTCGTCAAAAAAAAAAAAAAAAAAAAAAAAAAAAAAAAAAAAAACAAGAATTAAAAAGAAATCTACCTGAATGTACACCAGCATCGCCGTCACGATCCTCGTAAGTCGAAGATTCGTTACCCCCGCAGCAATCTTCCTGCTGATGAATCATGCACGAAACATCATGACCCGCGCAACGCTCGTTGCACGCGTAATCCTTGTCGTTGCAACAATCGACCGAGTTCAAGGACGAAATAACGATCGGACGATCGTTGGCGGTCGCGTCGCAGGATACCGACGAGGCGAGAACGTGTCTGTTGTTTCCGGTAATGGCGGACGATCTTACCAGAGTACTCGCGCTTCTGGCAACTTTGGTACTGTGAGTTCTTCTTATGAGAAGATTCGTGAACGTCGTCGAGGACGAAGAACCTTGTGAATTGTTACCAGCGACATTACCGGAAATACCAGAATTATTGAGTCTACCGCGTCTCGTTACGTCGCTCGATGGACCATTGACCCCGCTCTGACCCGACAAATTTCTACCAACCGTCTCTCGCGTCTCTTTACCAAATTTTCGCGTTTTATCCCCTCGCTTGTCCTCCATTTCTTTAAAAATCCTCCCCGTGCCGCCATCTTTGTTCCCGTCGTTGGTAACGACCTCTTTGACCTCTTTGACCTCCTCCTTCTTCCTTCGTCTCTCGTTCGTCCCGTCGTCGCGCGAGCCCTCGATACAACCGATCGTGTTGTTCAAACGTCCACCGGAAGTCGTGTCTTTGTTATTGCCACGAGCGATCTCCTTTCTACCGGTGAAACGACTCTGAAATCTTTCGATCGTTTTGAACGATCGTGTTCTCTCGACCTTCTTTCGCGTTTGCGACTGTTGTACGTCGATCGATGTATTTACGTTTACGGTTTCGTTGTTGCGCGTTGCTCTAGCTGGTGCCTCGAATATTCTTGTTAACGATTGAACCTTTCCCCTTGGCTCGGGCAACGTTGCCTCGCACCTATCCCCGCTACCATTATCGATACTCGCGCTTCTTCGCGGATTTACTTTCGTTCCGGTCGTTTGCTTCGCCGCAAAATTCTCGTTGTTGCTCAACGTACGCGTTAATACGGAATTTGGCGTATTTTTCGATGTACTTATGGGAAAGGTGTTGCACGTAAATTTTTCGCTCTCCGCGTTCGACAGGGTTTTCGTCAATTTTGAGGAATTGTGACGGGGTTCGCCGTCCAGCGAGACGTAAAACGTCGATCTTCGCTTCGGCGAGTCTTCCGAATTGTCCAACATTATTTATGATTGTTTTTTTTAAAATTATTCTTTCTATGTTGTTATGATTGAAAAAATGATTGATTTTTTATAATTTTTCGAAAATCATTTTAGAGGTCATTCTTCTCTCCTTGGGTTTTTTTTGTTTCTCGGCCTAAGATGCGAGAGACCTTCGGAGACGTTCCTCTTCGCACGCCCTTTCGCTCGGCCCTGCCCGAGACTCTCGGATTATTTTTCAATATTACACGGCCGACGTTGGCTCCGATGTGAAATTGGAGCTCTTTTGTAACGCGAATTCAATTCAGCTGTCCCACGGATCTCGTCGAACGACTTATTTTTCTTTCTTTCTCTCCCTCTCCCTCTCTCTCTTTCTCTTACTCTCTCTATCTCTCTCTTCTCGTACGTTGTCTCGGAATCGTTTCGCGAGCGACTCAAGGCCTACCGTACGACGACTACTTTCGATTGCACGAGTTTGAAATCGTAAACACAATTACCAAGTGCGAGAACGTAATGAAAATTAATGTGAAACGGATTGTTTAATTTATCAACAATCTTATTGACACTATTCTCTCTGTCTCTTTTTCTTTCTTTCTTTCCTTCAGTAGTTCACGCTTTTGCTCTGGGTTACTAACACAACGCGCCGTCTGACCATCAGAGGCATTTACTACTTCACCGATCTGGCAACGTCGATGACAGACAAGCTAGCACGTGTGTGCCGAACGAGACGACGATCCTGAAATTCTCCTTCTTTTTTTTTCTCTCTCTCTCTCTCGTTTCTCCTCTTCTTCTTCACGCATTCGGCCTACGAATATTCATCGAGGGAACCGACACAACGCGGGGAAAGAAAATAAGGGCGAGGTGGATTTAATTTTCCCACGAGACGAAATAAATAATGACCAACATTTCTACGTTGTAGAAATCGTTGAATTATCAATTTTAACACACACTGCGAAATTATTATTATTATCGAATCACACTTGCACCATCACGTCACGAAATTTCAAATACGTTTATTTTTTTTGTCGAATTTATATGTGATTAATTACAATTATTAATCGTGATTAATTATTATCGATTATTAAGAAATAATTTATAGAATTTTTGCTTTTTTAAGTATGTCACGATCGAGAATGAACCGTTTATTTTTTTCTTATGGCGATCGAATGATATGCGATATTTTATTTTATCGTATCAATTGTCTTCTTTCATAGAGGATTCGTCACGCACGAGGTCGATTACACAGTCGCGACGTCGAAGGAATTTACGCGGTTTTTATTTGAATTTTTTTCTTCGTTTCTTGCTTTTCGATTTGCCCCGATTTGACGTTATTCCTTATTTCTTCTCGTATATTACTGGTTTTCTTCGGGTTCTTCTTTTCTTATTTTACGAATTCACCACGTTCCTCCGGCACATCGAAAACACACGCGATAGAACCGGACGAAAGATTGTCGCGTTACGACCGCTCGCCGCACGGACACACGGCTATCTGGCGACTGGCCGATCTCGCTCTGGCCTGCGGAACGCTCACTGCCATTCGACGCCTGCGCAGTACACGGCCTATGTCTCTCTCTCTCTCTCTCCCTCTTGCACTCGTATACGTATATATATGTATATTCTCGATGCACGGGCCTATCGTACGCTGCACGCTGCGACTTACTATACTGCACTCGACCAGACTTCCACCAGAATTTCTACGGTATTGAATTTACGAATGTTTTCACTCTTGTCTGTAAAATAATATAAATAAACGAAGCATCCGCGTTAACACGTTATTTATCGAATTGGTATCGCGTAACGATTTGAAAAATAATTATTAAAAAAAGGAAATATTTCATAAAATAAACAAAAAAATATAATCGATATAATTAAATGAAATGACTTTGTTTAATTTATATTTTAATTAATTAGATTGACGATAATTCTCTTCTTTAAATAAATAAACGCGAGTTATTTCAGGAACTTTTTAAACTTTGAACTCCTTTTGTCTCAAACGCTCGAAATATTTGTTTATTATTTTTAAAAAATTCTTACGCTCGATTCTGACAATCTCCCTCGATTAATCAAGCGCCGTAACTTCACGTATGCAAAACTCGCGGAATTATACTTTTTTAAAGCCTTACCGTTACGTTCGTATAATTAATTAAATCTCGTAGACGATGATTTTTATAGATTTTCCTTTTTCATAAATCAAGGAAGATTGGATAAAGCCAGTGTGATAGGATGTTTATATTTTCGAGCTTTAAATTTACAATTCGTGGTTCGTATTATCGAGTTGGCAATAGCGTGTATAGAAAATGCCACAGGCTGGACCGGCTTAACCCGATGACCGAACCGACAGCAGGATTTAATACGAGTTTGCTCCTATATAAAAGTGGTATACACATGTGTATACCACTTTTATACATATATATATATATATATATATATATATATATATATAGTAAATAGCGGTTACGTCGTTGTATAGCAAAGAGTATCGGTGCCGATATAGCGCGTAACGTAACTGGAACGAGCGGCGAGTCTTTGCGATAAAAAGGTGGACTTAGGTGACCGATGGAAATGTGGAAAGGGGGCCATAGGTTGATCCGGAGTGTTGGAAAAAGTCGTTTATCTTGCCTCGCCTTTTCACCCGATAAATAAATCTCTTAGTCGGCGTGTTATTTCTCTATCTCTCTCCCTCTCTTTCTTTCTCTCTCTCTCTCTCTCTCTCTCTTTTGAGCGGTTCCAGTCGAATTTCGAAACGTAACTTAACCTGAAATTTCTACATGGAAACACGAATCGTGCCTACACGAGTTCGCTAATAAACCTGAAAGTCCGCAGGAACCCTCTCGCCCCTTCAACACCCTAAATATACTTCAACTTCGAACCTTTTCCCAGACCTCCCCACTTTGTTTGATAATCGTACGAAATAACATCATTAAAACGAAACAAAAATGTAATTTGTAATTTTATATTCGAAAATATAAAATTGATAATTATGCGTTAAAAATAAAATATAAAGTACGATAGAGGCGAACAAAAGAATATTTCACTTTAAAGAGACGCGGGCTCGAAATCGATCCGACCGTCACGATTGAAAAAACAAAAAAATGCAATTTCCCAAAAAAAAATTTTGTTTCTCTTTATTCTCCGCGTCGTATACAAACGCGTTTATATAATATTGCATAGATTTTTTGTTCAGCTCGTTAACTCCCGGCAATCCCGATTTTCCTCGGCTCTTGCCACGGTCAGGTGAAAATATAGTCGCCCGAAGCAAATACAGTTAACGTAGCGTGGCACCCGCGAGGGACGTGTTCACGGTGCATGTATATTCATCAAGGAGAGCGCGAGCGCGCGGACGTTTCGCGCATACGGTATGCAACCCCGAGACAGGACTATCGTTTATAAATCCGTATGTATATATTTGCTTTGACGTCGCGTGGGACTTAATTGCGACGATCTTAACGAAGTCCGGAAAGTCCACGGCGGGAGAAGTTTAAAAAGAAAAAAAAAAGAAAAAAAAATAGAAAAAACACGAGTGAGAAACGATAGTCACCCTCGAAACGAATGATAACACGTGAAATAAACCACCGAAGGATTGGCCGATCGTTGGCCGCGTACCCGTGAGCACCCGCGAAGAGATCCACTTATTGGACTCCGACACGCTAAGCGAATCTCATTTCTTATTCCGCGACGACCGTAGCGCGGAGAAAAGGCGTCGAAAGCGGATAGCCGGGAGAATCGAGCGCTGTCATCATTTCGCACGAGTTAACCGTGTAGAAAAGCTCCGTATCGACGTTAATGCCGATCCGTTTACTCGAACCTCTCTATTTATCAATTATACGCGTCGAGCTTGTTTTTATTTCTCCCGATAACGTTCATCGATCGTTCAAATTAAATGGATCTTATACACGCTCGTTGATTTTCTTCACCCTTAAGATTGAATAAAATTACGAATGATCGATCGTACGAATCGATCGATTAATACGATTCGATCGATCTGACTCAATCGATTATCGTCGATGTTATTAAACGATTGTTCGATCGCTCAATCAAAATTATTGAAACAAAGTAAAAATAAATTATTAATATATAAATATTTTAAATAAATACAAATTTTGTTTAAATTCTGATGAATTGCTGTAGAGTAAAATTGAGTAGAAGGGTCGAGAGAAGGGAATGTTCGAGGGTGAGAACGAGGGAACCTAATAAAATGTAAAATAAGATAGAAAGCGCGGGGAGTCCGAGTGGCCTGGCACAGATCCTGCTTCTTTGTCGCCAAACATACGTCAAGACAGTTCTTTTTTTTTTTACTTTCATCCTCCACGAACCAAGACCCTGTGTAATCCCTTCTTGGTCTTTCATTACCTCTCGCCCTCTCTCTCTCTCTCTCTCTCTCTCTTCGTTTCTCCCTGTTTCTTTCTTTTTTCTTGCTCCCTCTTGGACGTTGCGTCAACCGAGGACCGCATCAGCGAGACTCTTTCAAAGCGCGCACACACACGTACTTACATTGGAGGGCGAAGAGTGAAAAGAGAATCGTGGCGTCGACGGCAAACCTCGAGGCCCTCTTCTTCGCCGACAGACTCGCCTATCCTCGAAGTACAGAGAGAGAGAGAGCGTATACGTACGTGAGCTGGCACAGAACGAGAAAACAAGAACGTAGAGTCCTTTGAACGTGTCGACGGCAATATGCGAGACCGTCTACGCCTCTCTCGTCTTGGCGTTGAAAGAAAGGAAAAAAAAAGAAAATTGAACGACGAAAAAAATATATTTTCCCAATATCTCGCTGGTCGAGAAATCAGGGAACTGGAAGATCAAGAGAAAAAAGAAATTGGAAAAAAGACCAAAAATTTTCACTACGATTGATCAAAATTACAAAAATAGAACTGACGAAATTTTTTATTTCTCAGATTTTCTTTTTTTTTTTAACTGAAAATTACTATAATTTCGGAATAAATGTTTTTCCTTCGTTTCGTTCGTTATAAAAATCATAATTGCAACATCAGCAAACCGCGACGAGCTCGCGCGTCGAATAATCGCGAGTTCGAGTTTCTCGAGACGACGAGCTGTACCCCGGCTGGGTCATCGGACTCGTCGGTTGTCGATCTGAAAAATTGCAAGACGCAGAAAAGGCTGGCGTGATGAAAATGAGTACGAGAGAGAAAGAGAGAGAGAGAGAGAGAAAGCGCGGTCTTTCTCTTCGTACGTTGGCTGCTCAAGATGTGAAGGGAGAAGACGAAGTAAGTCGCGAAAGACCGAGAAAGAAAAACGTGTCAGATGTTCGTCACGTTCCGTCTGAGCGTTTCATCTCTCTCGCTCTCTGGAGAAGATGCAGCGTCCCGCTCTCACCCCGCCCCCCCCCCCCCCACCCCCTCTGCTCTCCATTGCCTCGCATCCTACATGCTCACGCACACTGTGCGATCTACGAGCGCGTAATTAGCATTTTACGAGGGCCGACGTTCATCATCGCGTGTTGCCCGAATGAAAGAGACGGTACGAGAAATAACATGAAATTTTCCAAAACAAAACTTACGTATAGGAGAATAATGTTTCATTAAAAAATATTGTCGTTTTACATTTGTAATTGGATTTGTGTAATTAAATTTGAATTCGATCGAACGGATTATTTTGTCGAGAATCGTATAGGGGATTAGTTAGAGAGCCCGTGGGATAATCAAGGTCATTAGCGAAATTCGAAAATTGTCGCGGGATGACGTTTATTGGAAAAAATTCATGACGAATTACGAGAGTTTTTAATTAATTGAAATTTGCAGTGGCACGGGCGTGGTTAAAACCTTTGTTGTGTCAAGAGAGGGACCCCGGGTTGAAACGTCGGGGGATTAAGAGATTAAACCGGCATGTCAGTGGCTTCGGTGGTCGCGTGACAGCTGCGTCTCCGGATCGAAACTACGTTGTACAGTATAAGGGTTGTATCGATATGGGGAAAGAGAGAGAGAGAGAGAGAGAGAGAGAGGGAGAGACCTTGATCGCGGTAGGGATTATTCGAGAATGTCGAGTGCGACAATCAACGTTGAGTACACGCTGATTAAATTGCCTGGATGAATAACGCGATATAACTGATAGCGATGGACGAGACCGTTTGAAGATAAAATATTATATAATTCAACAATTTTTAATCAAATCATTATCGAATAAAAAATTAAAATTTTACTCCATTAACAAAATTGACAAATGCAATTAAAAATAAAGAAACAATTTAATGTCAAAAATCATAAAATTTTCATTTATTTAAATATAAACATCGACGAGGTTTCTCGACAAAATTAATTACTGAATTAATTAACGAAAGTATAAATTTTGTACATAATTGCATGCACATGGAAAAAAATACATGGGAAAAATATTTATTAAAAAATAAAATAAAAAGAAAAGGAGAGAAAAACAAAACTTTTTAACACTAATTCTCGTTATCCTCTCGCGGATAGGCGTCTTATCGGTTCTATAGCCTGTAATGGTACGTACTAAACACGGTTTACTGTCCCGTACGTACAAGAAGGCGTATCTCGTGCTCCGGTGAACGCGCTGTTGTACAACTCATCCCCGAGCTGTTTTCTTCGTCTCGGGCACGTTCCCTTTTTTTCTCTCTCTCTCTCTCTCTCTTTCCTCATACACCAAACGCAGGTATCGCAGGGTTCCCGTTTTAAAGAACGCGATCGTACCACCATTCAGCCGTAACGAGAAACCGCGAGACTGTACAACATCGGCGCAATCCGCGAGTTCGACAATCCGCGTCGAGCACGTTTTCTGGTAAAACGCCAGGAAACTCTCGTCTCTCGCGGTCTTAATTTTCATTTTACATTTGTTTTTTCACTACTTTTTTTCTCTCCTTCTCACGAATTATTCCAGTATTCCGCAGAAAATGGATAGTCAGCAGCGGCGCCTCGAACTTAAGCCGCAAAGTTTTATGAGTTTTTGGAAGAAACCGAGAGAACGAGAAAACGGAGCGAGAAAACGTCGTGAGATAAAGGGCGAAGGGCCGAGTCTCGGATGAACTCACGGTTGAGTTTCGTCAAGAGTTGGGCGGTTTCGGAGGTTTCGTCTGATTTACGAGGGAGGGCGCCATGAGCACCGAAGCGTACGAGATGAACGGAAGGGGGTTGAAACCGAAAACGACTTTTTTTTTGTTTTCAGTCAAAGGTCTATAAATAATGCGAAACCGCCTTGGAGTCTAATATGGTGAATATATCTATATTTATATAGCAGCACAACCCTGGTTTTATATATTTATCGTGGTGCAGTGGCAAGCTAGACTGTGTACGATGGGCTTGGAAAACTTGAAATTGCAACGCGTCGATTTCTCCGAATGGAAAACAACAACGGCAAAAAATGGTCGCGAACCGGTTCGACAAACGAAATGAAAAGGAACGCGCTGTGATTGGAGGACGAGAGTAAAATTACTCGTTAATTTCAAACTCACCTAGTTTCTACGAACTATTTTTTCAATTTCTCGCGAATTTACGACGAGTCGATAAGAGAATAAAAATATCGAACGACTTTTTTCAAAATTTTCTTCGTTGGAAAGTATTTGTTTTTTTTTTGTTTCGTTTTTTGTTTTCGACGATGAGAAAAGTGACATTTGAAATTTGACGTGAGAAATGACGTGACGTTCGCGAGTTCGCGTTAAATAACGTAATTTCCGGGTTGGAGTGAGCGAAATTGCAAGTTTATTTACGTCGTGAATTCTCTAAATTGGAGAAACTTGCGGAAATTATAATTGTTTTTTTTTGAGGAAATTTTGCGCTTTTTCCGTTGGACCGAAAGCGAAACGAGCTATGCCACAGTCACGATGTTACGAGCAGAAGAACACCGCGATACTGTGAGTCACGTCACGATTCTATCGATTTAATTAACCGACTAAATAATATCCTCGAATAAATCAATTAAATCAATTAATTAACTGAATTTATGAGTAAGAAAAAAAAATTGCACCGCCCTTTGTGTCGTCGATGAAAGACAACGAGCCATCTAATCTATTCCTCGGACGTCCCGGCAGTAAACGGCTTCGTTGCTCGTTAGTTGCTGTTTTTATTATTTTTTTTCACGACTATCGACACCTCCGTACGATATTTATTCACAGTCTCGTCCTTGTATTTTATTTATTTTTTATCTCTCGACTAATGGGTCAATGGGAATTCTCCCTTTTATCACCTCATCGCTCGGAGCGAATAAACGGTGCATGCATTATTATTTATTATCTTTAGTTATTTTGCTCGCGTCGCGTGAATATCGCGAACTCGTATGTTGCAAGAAAGAGAGAGAGAGAGAGAGAAAGAAACAAGGCGAGAAAAGTGGAGGGGCGGGGTGAAGAGTCAAAGCGTCGTTTTTACGAGGCGCAGCTGCACACCGGAAGACTCTTTAATATAAAGGAGTGAAGGGAAAACGCGGTATGCTAATTCGTCGCTGGTCGTCGAATGGACGAAAGAACGGACGTGGTACGTCGAAGTCGGACACCGACTCGCATGCCTATTCGGGATTTGGATCGACGGCCGGACAAAAGGTGCGGGCACTCGCCGAGGGAGGCGAGCGCGAGACGCGAACGACGGTCTAACGAGCGAACGAAACGTGACGTCGCGTCTCGAGGTGTTACCGTACCGCTAAAACGTAACGTTTACCGTTGCGACGATATGTGTTTTTAGGCACAGCGCGCGAACTCAAATAACTGTCCCGTGACCAGGACCACCTCTCGGTCTCGAGTCAACAAATTTTTCGAACCATTTGTTACCGCCATTGAAATCAACGACGTTGGTCATGGATGTTGCGACTCGTGACGAAAAGGGTTGGGGAGAAGATTGTGAAATTTGGAGGGATGTTTTTACCGTTGATAATTTTGACGTTATCGTTTAATCAAAATGTTATACGGTTGGGTCAAGGTTTTGGGGAGCATTCAATCTCCTCGAGTATTGATCGAAACGATCAGAAGAATGATGAAAGTTATTGTTGAATAAATAATCGAATTGGAAAATAATCAAAAATAGGCAAAAAGATAATTAATTTGTCAGAAAATTATATTTTTTGTTTGATTCGGATCACCGATTTTATTTGATTCACCCCTCGATTAACCGTCGAATGATTAATCGAACAATTCTTCCAGGAATAATTACGAGGATGGCGGAATTGTGATAATTTGCGCGCAAAAAGGAAATAAATTGGCGAATTCCGATGAAAGGGTGAGAGTAATTTAAGACTAGAGAAACGATTTCTCTAGTCCATAATTCGTCGAGAATAATTATCGAACGAATGGTTTATAGGTATTTTCGACAAGCTGATGTTTAGTCCGACTGTCGTTATCTAAGAACCTAAAAAAATCCTCTCGGAGCGTGGATCGTGCGTGACTGCGTCTCGAGGATTAAGGACGAAGTAGCGCGCATATCAACCCCCTGACGACTCCGAGCTCTCGACTCGCGTGGCAAAAAAAATAACTAATCTTCGCGCCCCAATGGAGGTATAAATCCTCCTTCGATTCATCGCCGATTTGCTCGTTGGCGCATGCGCGAGACTCGTCTTTTATTTCTTCTCGTCTCGTGCGACGATCGAGACCGCGTATTTACGCGACAAAGACACGGAAAAATAAAACGTCGGTGAAAAAGGGCTGAAACAGCGAAAGACCAGAGCGAAATGGCCACCCTTTTATCTCGTCCGAAGTCGCCGGCACGAGCGTAAAACCTCGTGCGCGTCGTTTTCTTGGCAATCCGGTTTAACGATCGCGCACGAATATTTACGATTCCGAAAGTCCCGCCAACCGCTTCTCGTCTTCGAAACACTTAATTCAGCTCTGATAGCATTCAATTCGGAGCATACCTCGACTCCATTAATAAACTTTATTGCTCCGATGAATCTTGTTTAAATCGATAATAAAAATGCTGGGGATAAGTCGCGAAACAAAAAATTTAATAAATAAAGACAAAATTCGCAAGGGTCGAAAAGTTCGAGTTGAAGGCTGCCCGCGCACGACAATCGTTCGTTTCGTTCAACGATGTCCTCGTTCTTCGTGATTAGAGAAATTGTTGTCTCACGCTCGAATGATGCAAAAAAAACGTCGCGTAACGTCGAGATTTTTGCGCCATGAAGCGAATCGATTTCACAGACTTCCTGGAATCACGGACGAGCCGAAAGAGCCTCGAGCTCGCCAGCCTGCTGTCGGCAGCGCGGCGAGTATGGGCAAGGATACACGGTATTCGAGTGTCGACTCGATGGGAACGAACCGATAGCCCAGGTGGTTCAAGTGCCACCGGATACTGCCGATAATATCGCTTCGAACAAGACCTGCATGGTTCTCGAGACGAAGCAGCGTGAGTATGGTCCTAGCTCCAGGTACGTTTTACAATTTTGACCGAGAAGGAACAAAATTGTTACGGAAGTTCCCAAGGATTAAAAAAATAGATCATCAAATATCGAAATCGACGATCACGTTCAGGGTAGCGGTTTATCCTGGTGAAAGAGGTCAAGTATCGTCCTGCAAGAGGCAAGGAGACGCAGGACCAATGTCCTTTGCCCTAGAGGCGCGTGATCGTCCTGGCGGGGCCGTCGCTTGTGCCGCGAAAATAGCCGATAGCTCACCGTTTACCCAAGCTGTGACAACCCTCGAAACTACGAAAGGTCCTTCCTGCCAGGATGGCCCTTCATCGAGACTGACTTATGGGCCGGTGTCAGAAAGCGTCGAAGGACCTGCGGGAAGTTACAAGCCACCGGCTTTTTACATTCAATGCACGACGACTCCGGAAGGACCTGTGGCTAGGGTGACGCAAGTGCCGCAAGGATCACCGAAGAATTTTGGTGAAAACGGGACGCGTTATGAAACTTCCGTGAAACACGATGGCAGCTGTCCAAAAGCGATCGTGACCCGGGGCAAGGAGAAGAAAGAAGCCGGTGGTCGACGTTCTTGCGAGTACATCGAGACTCGGATTTGCCCCTCGGGACCTCACGCAACGGCCCTAACGCTACCTTATGGATCTTCTGCTATCAGGCACTTCACACACTTGGACGTTCGATCTGGGGAGAACGGGCCTTCGGCAAGGATCAGCCAGCATCCAGCTGATCCTCAAATGACGATTCTGAATCTTCGTGAAGATAAGGGAGTGGAAAAAACGGGGAGTTGTTCCTGCGAGCCAGTTTCTCAGTCGGCTCGTCCTCGATGTCCTCGAAAATTAACAACGACTTGCAGGCCTAAAGGAATTACGAACAAGCTTCCATCAGTTCTCGACAGAAGGAACGGTTTGAGCCCGACCACTTCGGAGCTGGAAGGACGTGTAGGTCCTTTCAGGTACTGCAGGATCAAAAAAGGAAAGACGAGTCAACCAAAAGCTTGTCCACCGTATTGCTGTCCGCCCTCGCCCTGTGGTCGACTCTCGTCACCCTGCAGAGGTCAACCAGCTCCGTGTCCCGGACAAAAGTCACCAATTCCTGGCAAAGTATCCGGATCGCCTCTACTCTGGCCCACTTCTTGTCCGTGTCCTTTGCAACCTTGTTTTAAAGCTCTCGAAAAACATCCTTTACCTGGTGGAAGTGTTTTTTCACAATGTCCCGCGCCTGCTTTGCCGGACATTGCTCCGGTCCAGCTTGGCCCTAATCGTCTGCGAGAGTATAAGCCTCGTCCTAAGACAACAGGACAGATAACGCGAAAGAAGACATCCCCAACCAAACGGAGAGGAAGGGTCGACGATGGACCCAGCAAAAGTGCTAAACCACCTCAAGAGAAGGAAAAGAAGAGGAAGAAAATGAGGAACAAGAAAACTGGGTCACGTGGTAAAAGTGGAAAAGTTTATACAACTTCCGACGATGACAATGACAAAGACTCCCAGGATGTTTCGTCAGGAGTCCCTTGTCAAACTTATGTCGAGTGTCCTGCTTTCGCTTCGAAGAGAAATCAGTCGGAAGTTATTTGCGAGAAAACAACCTACGTCAAGTGTCCGGCTTACGAATCGAAGGGAAATCAGTCAGAAATTGTTCACGAGAAATCAACTTACGTCAAGTGTCCAGCTTACGAATCAAATATTGATCGAACGCTTTTCACCCCCGATAAACCTACTTACGTCCAATGTCCAGCTCACGAATCAAAGAGGAAAAGATCAATTTCTCGTTTCGACGAACGAACCGACATGACGTGTCCGGCGTTCTCGTCGAAAAAATCGAGCGAAACGAGCTCGACGTATGTGCCGAGGGAGGAAGAGTTGATAAGAAAGTATCCCGAGTACTTTCGTCCGAAAACGATCGAGACTTTTATTGGCTGTCGTGGTAAGAGGAACGGACTTCAAGACGAGTGCCATCTTCACATACCCGAGACCGTGTTGCGAATGAGTTACGAGCAACGAAGAAATCGACACGCGAGAACTCTCGTTTCGAGTTGCGGGAGGCGCAGGGGGTTCGAGGACGCGCGCTACGACGTACCCGAGACGAGATATTGCGTTAGATCGGAATTGCCCGTTCGATAAATAGTTTTTTGAGATCATTAAATATCTCACAGTGTGCATGTCTTTTTCTCTGTCAATTCATCAATTTAAAAAAATGTATTCGAGGAAAATCGAGAATTTTTATTTCGACGTGAACAATCCACGGTCCACGGGAATATTTTAGTTTTTTTTATCATATTTATTTTATCGATGATAAACGATAGGAGCGATCTTCGAAAAATCGGAAGAATCATCATGCGAATCCTAGAAAAGCTCGTCCAGGGAACTTGCCTTCGAAAGGTGAGAAGAAGAACGACGAGCATAAGGGCAAGCAAGAAGAGTCAACACCACATGATTTTTCGAAAAAAATTAAATTCCATTTGAAGGAAGTTAAATCGCGAGAGCTTCGAGCCGGTGTGGTTTACTACGATTGCGACTGTTATCATCGCAATGGACTTCAGCAAGATTGTCCCAGAGGGGGTTGTGGAGGTACATTTTTCTTATCACCGAATGACATTTCTCTTATCAATCGAATTCTTGTTCTCTGCTGCAGGTCGAAAGAATTGCGGGGTAAAGCCCTGGCCGCATTGCGACTTGTCCCGTTACTTTAAAAACAAATGGGGAAAATATGACAAGCTCCTCGACCTCATACCACCATCGACCTACTGCGGACCCAGAGATGCGTTTCTCAAAGCAAAATTGGGGAAGGATAATCATGAGAAAGTCGATGGAAACGGTGATAAGATTAAAAAATCTCCAGAGGATTGTTCGAAGAGCCAGGGGAAAGCGGTGAATCACGTTGAAAAAAATCATCAACCGAGGGGAGGAAATTCTTCGAAAAAAGCCAAAACTGCTGGCAACCAAAAATCTTGCAAATCTCAAGATCTGGTCCAACAATATGCGATAATTCCGATTACTGACACGAAAAACTATTATAGTGTTAAATAATAAAATTATAAATTTACAAGATAAATAATTTTATAAAAAAATGTCTAAAAATCAAAACAATTCTCAGGGTCGACGTTTCGGTCGCAGGTTAACATCCTCGACCAAGCAAACGCGTCGCGAAAATAGTTTTAGGCTGTGCAACCCGAAAAACCTCTCTCGAGAAAAAAAAAGAAAAAATAAATAAGAAACAAAATAACAAAATCGCCGAGACAGAAAATCTCGTCGTCTCCGGCACGCAGGATTTATCCGGGTTGCACGAGTTCACAGTTATTTTCCGCGTCTGCGTGACAGCCCCGGGAAGTCATTCGACTCCTCCGGTGACTGAGAAAAAATAAACGATCTCAAAGACGAGCCGGCGACGGTACAGAAGAGTAAACCCCGTCGTCTCGGCGCCATTCACTAATGCCCGAGCGACTTTATGCCAAAATTTACATTCGGTACGTGTCAAAAAGAAAGAAATTAAACCGGAAGTGATATTTTTTTTGTAAAAACAATTTACTTATATTTGTCCACAAATATTTTAAAAAAAAGTTAATAACAAATTAAAATTCCACGTTTTTCTGCACGTCCGCATACTCGAGAAATGATAAGTCCGATACCTGTTTTACGAGTCGTTTTATCGTCCAAGCTGTTTACAATTTTCATTAGTCAACGAGCACGAAAGATTTCATAATGGCGAAAAGGGAAAGGTGTTCTCGTCGTCGACGCACTAATGAAACTGTATCGACGAGAGGACGAGAGGACGAGAAGGGGGTGTTGTTCGTTCGTGGAAACGCATTTCAATTGCAACACCATAAACACTCTAGCCTCGTACAATCTTATTCATACCTGGACCAGCGCGAAGGTCCAGCGTCGTACCTCGCTCGTTTTCCTCGAACCTCCTCGACGCTACTAGACCTATCGGAGTTTTCTATCGCTCGACTCGTAGCTTTCTGACTCCTTCCTAACATCTCGCAGAATTATTTAGCTCGATACGTTTCCACAATTTCTTTGTTCTTTACACTTCCAAGTATTCTAGTTTACCATACTAGTTTTTTATCACGATATGGCCGGGGACAGTTTGTATATTTTTATACTTCGTGGTTCGCGTTGAGACATCTGCATAAAATTAAATCTATAAACCTCGTGTTTCTTTTGAAAAAAATAAAATAAAAAGGCGGATTTCCGACAAAGTGTCATTAAAGTTTTAAGGGCAGGGCTAAATATAATTTTTTTTTCTAAAGGTGCGAGACCGACAAAGAGGACGTCGAGGAGGGATGAAAAAGTAGGGAGAAACGATGACTACTGGGGGAGATCGAATCATTAATCAGTCTTTCCTCGATGAACCACGGTTTGTTTATAAAATTTTCCTAATTTTCTTTCACGCGTCGTGATCCTCGAAGGAGAAAAAAGTACGAGAGTCTGACAGGCCTACGAAAGTTTTCAAGGTTGACCGTTCCCACGCCTGGGATGATAAATGAGGGGCTACTGTCTCGTCACGGAAGATGCTTCTCCTACGTGCTTCATCCATCCACTCAACGTGCTTGCGTTTATAAGCTGCCTTTTGACTGTATTGTGTCTAGGTACGTATAGGATCGAGGAACAGTCCTATAGTAAGAAAGAAGGAAAGATATTTGGTCGTCGACGACCTCTTTTGGCATCGGCGTGAAAACGTGCTCTTCAACGCGCGGAGATACTCAAGAGTCACCCGTGACATCGTCTCCTGGTGCTCTATGCTCGGGATCAAGAAGCAAAGAGAGAAAAAAAACGAACGACCGAGAGATTAAGGGTAGCGATTGCAAGAGGAAGAGGAGGAGAGAAGGAGGAAGAGACGGTGATCTGACAATGAGTGAAAAACGACTGGGGCCACGTGTGAGAAGAACGTAAACTCAAAGTAGTAACATGTGCTGGAAAGTCATAGGGCGTGTAAAAAAAATACAAACTCTGGAAAAATTACAATAAACAATTTTTTTTTTTTTTCGTTCCAAGACATGTAATTTAACCTCAATTTTAATAAACAATCAAAGTTGAATAATTTGATTCTCTAAGACTTCAAAATTGGTTTCACCTTAAGAATGGAAATTTATCGATTATTGTAAATAAACCATTACGGATGACAATAAACAAGTAATTCAATATCCTGTCTCCTCCCGAACGAGCCCCATCGAATCAACATTTTTTCCCCCCATTTGTAACCAAACACAGTCTCGCAATGTCTGTACAAATATATATATATATATATATACAGATACATATATCTATACAAGGCCTCACGGGTGGGATCGTTTCATCCTGCTGATCGCGATCGTGACGGAACGTAATCGAGCGATGCGAGGATGCCGCTGGGACTGAGACCGAAGGGATATATGCACACGATATATAATACATCTCGTGGTACGGAGAGAGAAAGAGAAAGAGAGAAAGAGAGACGAAAGGGAGATATTGGCTCGAGATGGCAAAGGAGCCAAGGATGAAAGAGTGGCCTGCATCAGGATCCGGATTTAGAAGAAAATACGAAGAAGAGGATGAAGAAGAAGAAGAAGACTCGACGAGAAGGAAAAAGGATACTACAGTCGATTTATTCACTCGCGTAAGAATCACCTTACGTCGGTCAATGATCCGCGACTACAAGCTGTAATGTATATACACGCTATACATATATATATATCTTCTGTATGTCTTTATATATATATATATATATATATATATATATATATATATATATATATATATATATATATATATATATATATAGTTGAAATGGAAGAGACGACGAAGCAAGTCCTTGTACGTAAACTGACCGCACAATCAGCCCCACCTTGTAGGGGGTGTATAACCATTAATGGCTGTCTGCCATACGGCAATGGAATACGATATATATTATCTTCCGTACGTTATAGAGGTATGCGTCCGTGGTACCTACAATACCGGATTACGTATACGTAACAATGTCGAACGAAGTTTCATTATGGAACGAGAATTCAATTATTTATCGAGCTCGACATCCTAAAAAGTAGGGACGTACCCAAAAGTATTCCGAATTTCTTTTGCGACGTTCGACATCGTCGCGAATGGGCTCGCATTTATAATCGATTATATCACGAGCATTGTTTTGAAGGAATCAAATTATCGAAAGAATTTTGAAACGGATTTGGTAATCTCGAGTTCGAGAATATTTATTCGAATGAAAATTGAACTTTTTTTTGCAATTTTTTGCTTAATCGAGTGGATTTTTTTGAGCGGAATTGAATCGAACGATTATGTTGTTGGGAGTGTGCAGGAATCCTGGGATAAAACAATCCGTCCTTAATTCGGGGCGCCACTTGTAAGTCGCGTTGCGATTTAAGGGAGTTTATTTATTATCGACCGCTGGCAACGCACCAGCGAGGTTCTACATTGCCGACGGTGAAAACTGTAATGTCGCTCGTTTTCCGACAATATCGACTGCGAGTAATGGTTGGAAAAGTAATTCAATATTTCCGGATATTTTTTGGAAGATTTCTTTTTTAAATTATTTTTCTTAGCATTGTTCGCGTCCGATCAAACGCCGGAATTTTTTATCCAAAAATGATCTCCCAATAAAATAATTTGTCGGATCGTTAAAAATTTCGAGCTAGGAAAAGTTTCATCACGTCCAAATATAAATCCTGAGTAATTACAACCGCTTGGGTATTCCCGCTCGCCATCGAGCAGGCGTAAAAAGGCACGCAAGAAGATAGTGAAAATGGTTATTTTTACGTGTTACATTAACGAGTGCTCATAACAATTATTACTCGATTATTTTTTAACGCTACCACGAATGTAAAAAGTGAATTTCAATTTTTCATCCCCGGACATTTTGTTAACTCTCGAAGATCCGCCCCGATTCAACAGTCCGTTTTAAATTTATTACAGAATTATAAATATTGGTCGTGGGGTGTCGTAGGGTTCGCCTACGGAAACGAAGCCCACGTTTTCCAACGAATCGAGCCTCGATTAATTAATGCGCTCGACGCGTTGCCTGCGATCTCGGTTTTTATAACGAAGAGTGGGAAGTAACGAGGCTGTACAAATGCCGATGCCACGTTTCCTCTCGTTCTCTAAATATATAACTCCGACGTCAAAAAAAAAATAAAATAAAAAAAAATCAATACGGAAAAATAATAATCTACGATCTTACGTGCGTAAAATCGCACAAAAACGAAAATAAGCGAGTTAACGAGAATTTTTCACATCACGATTTGGCAATGGATTAAAAAAAAACCGTCGTTTCGCAATAGTGATAAATGGGAAATCGAGTATCGAGTCGCTTAATAATGTTGTAGCGAACGAAATGAGCGAAATAAAAAAAAACATTCCTTCGTTCCCGATAAATTCCAGAAATGGCGAAACTCGCTTATTTCCAGACGCGCCGACGTAATTATTATTTCTGTAGTCTTTTTTTCTTCATTTATTTTTTTGTGTCTTTTTTTTTGCACCACCTGTTCGAAGTAAAAGTTGGTGACCCAGTAGTCCGGGAAGAATTTAAATGAGGAACCGGCGATCACTCGGTTCGCGTGTCTAAAAGTAAACTGCGACCGATTACGATCGCCAGGGCCACGACGACGACGGGGCGGGGTAAAACCGTCGTATCGAAGCAAATGCATAAATTATTCGACGACCGGTAAAATGACCGGAGCAACGATATTTGCTAATGCACGATACGAACCCTCGTGAAATTATACATTCGATCGTAATGTATCGATCAAAATGGACTTATCAATTTCCTATCGAAGCCTGCGGGCACTCGCCTCGAACGAGATAAAAAAGAAATAAAAAATAATCCACTACGACAATTAGTCTCTGAAAACTTATGATCGATTCGTAACATTATTATCCGGCAGGAGGTAAATTGTTTCTTGCCGATGTAACGAATATTTATCGCATAAATGAAATTTAATTCGCTATAAATAAATTCCTAACGATTTATATTAATCGTCGTTTAAAACCATAAAAAAGACATTCTGCCCACGTGAAATTTCTTACGATTATAAGGAAAATATGATTTACTCGGTTCATTTTATAATATTTGATCGTTGGTGTAAGCGAGATGTCGATGTTGTTTTATTCTCTCTCTCCCTCCTTCCTTCTCTTTCTCTCTCTCTCTCTCTTGATAATTCAATAACGCGAACGGTTGGGAAATAAACTTGTCACGAAATACTCGCAATTGTCTCTATCAATTTTTCTTTCAATTAAAAATCCGATCGGGGATCGACTGAATTTTTATCCTCATTGTTTTTTTTTCATCGACTAAAAATAATAACGAAAGCTCGCGTCCGGGGTTCCTTTGTTGCTCGATCGAGCCTGCATTGTTCTTCGGGGAATGAGTTTTCCCCCGATATTCCATTACGTATGTGCGTTGCGGACGTTACTATATAGCTACACACACACACACACACACACACACACATATATATATATATATATATATATATATATATATATATATATGTGTGTGTGTGTGTGTGTGTGTGTGTGTTTGTTTGTACAATGGTAGATTGGCTCGCGTGGGCCATGTGTGTTACTTTACGAATGCAGAGGATGATATGGGACATGTAGGAGTTTGATATTTCGAAACAATATTGTCATCGTAATAACTATAGTAATAATAAGTGTAGTATAATATTTCCATTAACAGATCGAGCGCGTATTACCCACGGTCACACCCTTTTCACGAGTGTTACGTCAAGCGAGAAAAGGGGCGTTCTCGCGAACGCTTCTGCGGAACTTCCGAAATGAATAATCGAATTCCCACACGATGAGCGCCAATTATCTCGATGCAACAGGGCACACCGGCCACTCGCGTAACTCCCCGAGATAATTATATTTTTTCTCGATAAACTCATCCTCGAAACGATAAATTTTCACGACTATAGTCGATAAATCGGATTTCACTATCGTATAAATTTTCCCCTCGTTCGCGAAAAATCGCAATAAATTTATACGAATTTCTGTGTAACGCTAGAAATTGTTTATCTCGTTTCTATCCTTTCGTTCGTGATAAATACGTGAATCGATAAGATCGTAGAAGATCGATCGATTATTTTTTTCTTCTTTTCAATCTTACCTCGTACGTCCCGCAAATTTCTCTCGAATCTCGAATTACGTGGCAGTGACTTGACTTTGTTCGACTCACCTGTAACACAAGAATAATAAAAATCCAATTAAAAACGATCGAGCTTTGTAATTCCTAAAAATTCCTATTCGTTACCTTATCGACGAAAAAAAATACAAAAATGCGCACATGACGTTTCGCAAAGGTTCAAGACCCAAGATAACTTATTATTTTATTTACTTATATTGTCTTTTATTGAAAACGAATGACGACGAAGAGTCTCGAAATACTTTCACGAATGTATAGGCGAAACATCAGAGACGAAAGGGAGAGAGGCAACAAGCCGTGGAAGTGTTCTCGTTGTCAGCGAGAAACGTGACGACAAGAGGAAGGAAAAAAAGGACGAGGAGGACTGGAGCAGTTCAGTTACACAACCCCGTTTCATATATATACATGTATATAAAAGCGAGTTTAGCCTCATGCGATGACCGACGATGCTCATCTCTCGGTGCTATTGTGTCTGCAACACACACGTATATCTACACACGCACACACACACATATATATATATATATATATATTGTACAGATCGGTCCATGCGAGCCTCGAGTTTTTCGCGAGGACAGCTTTTTTCCACGTCGTGGCGCACACGAGAGTTTAATGGACGCGCGGGGTCCGAGAGCACACCGACCATATCCATGCGCGCTCCAATTCTTTCGACGTATATATATATATGTACATGTACACCTGTATATATAATATATTATATAGGTATGTGTTTATGTACGAGTTTACGTATAGTTCGGTGGTATATGTCGGTTCTCGTACGATGATCGTTCCCACAGCAGCTAAGCGTGCAGGGGCAGTTGGGAATACACGAAGGGATGAGAGTGGCGTCGTGAACGCGGGAAGATCTGCCCCGATCATATTTCGTTCTTCGTACAAAAATACTATGGGTATAAGATCGTTCGAAGGATTTCTTTGTCATTGTGTTCGTCGATTGGCTCTCGGCTAATTACGCTACACGTACAAAGGTACTTTTTTTTCTTCTTTAATTAGTGAAAATTTATCGAACGATAAAAATAATTGAAATTTTGTCAACGTTTAAGAAATTTTGCGGAAAATAATTGATCGACAAGATTGTGAAGGTGAATGTTGTTAAGAGACTATGCTTATTAATAATAATTACCATAATTAACATAATTAATAATAAGTTAATCATTAAATCGAGAAAGTGTTTTTGATCGATCGCGTTTGAAATTAATCGTTTTTGAAAAAATAATGATCGTTAATTCGAGACAATTTTTTTAATAAACTGAAATAAGGCCCTGAGAAAGACAAAAAAAGAAAAAAACATACAGCGACAATTACCCGCAACTTCGTAATACTCGCGTAAAATAATTTCGCACGCAATCCACGGGTGGCCAAAAAAGGCGAGACTTTCGCTTTTGCATATGGCGAGAGAAAGAGAGAGAAAGAGTGAGAAGGAAAATTCTCAACACACGCAACACCAACGGAACGATATCTATTGCAAATCCTCCGACGTCCCAGTTTCCATTCGCGTTACAAGTACCAAGTACTCGAAGCACAGGGACCGTCTCTCGCTAATCCCACCCCGAGTTCTCGACTCTCGACACCCCATAAAAAAAAAGAAGAAAAAAAAGAAAAGCAGGTGAAAAAAAATCGAAACGACCAAAACATCGAAACGTTCGACCGGCGCGCGATATTCGCGTTGCACACGTACGGCCTGCGCAACGTTACAAAAGTAGAAACGCCATGGTATATTCTCGACTCGTTGGAATTATAAATACCACGTAGTAGTAGTACATTGTATACGTACGATGCAAAGCATACGGCGAAGTGAAATTCCTTCGCCGTCATTATTAGTTATTTCTGGCTACCCCTTCGCCTTTCGTATCGTTCCTTCTTTTTTTCGCCTTCGTTTCTTTTTTGGCTTATTCCCATTCGTTATTTTTCACACTCTCATTCTCTCCCTCTCTCTCACTCTCACTCTCTCTCTCTCTCTCTCTCTCTCTCTCTCTCGAGTATTATTGCATTAGCAATAGCAGAAAATCCATGGTACGCGTACATTCGAGTACGAGTCGAGAAATATCCCTCCGGGGCAACAATCCTTCCATGGACTTAATTGCCATTCCCACATGGTGTATACTCTCGTTCGATGTATAGTAAGCGGTTAGGTTTGCGTTATACCGCGTGGATCTTCGCGCTTTTGTCGGAGGTGAGCTCAGGGAGGAAAAAAATATCCAGAAAAAATAGATGGCAGGAGAGCCGAGGAGAACTCGTGCGTAGTACGAGAACGAGAGAGAGAGAGAGAGAGAGAGAGAGAGAGAGAAAAGGGTGAAAAAGCAGAGAGGGCGCGAAAGAGCGCGCGCGCGAGCGAGAGAGCGAGAGAGTAGAAGAACCGATAAAATCGACTCTCGACCCAGGCCTTTCTCCGTGTATTTATCCTATTAGCCCCGTGGCTCAGTAACGCCCGCAAGTTTTATATATAGATAGGCACAAGGTATCAAGGACTCCGTACGAAGGACTCTCGACGCCAGAAGGGCTCGAGTAGAAGCTCCTCGCCCTTCTATTCCTCATAAATGCTCTGCCCCCCCCTGATCTTTACTCGTCGCTTATACCAGCCCCTGCTTATTCATAGATACGACACCTTTCGGCGTTGGATGAAAGATATATCGTTCCTAGAACACAAGAGGGATGAAGAGAAATCGAGAGAAAACAAAGACGAAAAAAAAAAGATTTTTGTTCGAAATAAAATTGTACAAATCCGCTTGGCGAGCGTGCTCCAAGTGTTTCGACGTCCATGAGTCCGTGAGTGAACGAGATTCGAGATAAACAACGGTACAATAAAGAAGAAAATTCTCGATTTTTTACTTTGAGAATCTTTCGAGATTGGATGAAAGTTTTATTCTTTACGTAAGTTGAAAAAATGGTAAAATGTCTAGTTTCGTCGTGAAGTAAAATGTACCAGACGCCATTTGACCTCGACCTAAGCTAAAGAGGGAACGCGCCCGGGAGTCGTTCGAAATATGCCGTTGGCCAAAAAGAGGAGTACGCACCGCAAGTAAGTCGGGGCAAAACACGAGTACCGTGAGTATCCCATATAACGGTCTCTTTTCTTTTTTACGGGGCCCAAGAGATACGATGGCCGGGGCATCCACCGAACTGTTTTGGGATCTTCTCGCGGTTGTACTCGCGGTTGTACTCGAGCAACGAGCGACCCGGTATTCGTACAAGACGTACGAGGGATACGTGACCGAGCCGGTCTTTGGCGTTGGCACCTAGTGCCCGGTGAAATTGACGTTACCGCGTAATGGACCGAGACCGGACCCGGGCTTCGAAGGTTTATCGCACTTCGTCGACTAAACGGAGAAGGATCAAACGGGTCCTGTCATACATGGGATGATTATCATTTTTTTTTTAAGTAGGGAAAATTGTCACAATTTTTTTTTCTCTTATTGACATTTCTAACGATTTATTTTTCTAAGCTATGTCGAAAGGTCTGGTCGTTTTTTTAAAGCAATTATTAAAAATTCTAGCCACTTAAAAAATTGATTTATTAAAATTTCCAGCGACCTTTTTTTCCATAAAATTATCTAACAAGAATTTGACAGGATAAAAATAGTTTATATCGAAAACAAAAAAAAAACTATCACGATAAAACGTACACTTGCATCCATTGCCGGCTGTATCCTGCGAGACATATCTGATTCTCATGTTGATACTTCAAATCCTTGTGACAAAGATCCGATCCACATTGGCGACGTCACCAAACACTGAATTCTCCATCAAACTAATAACGCCTTAAGAAACAAACCAATCACCGACACTTTGATCCACCGTCGCGAATAAAATCATCGAGTCGATCTTTGATCGATCCAACTAATCACCCACACGATTCCAACTCTCTCCTTTCTTCAATCATCGAAATTCACTCATAAACGCAAAAAGAAAAAACCCCCAAGATCAACAAAACGTGAACATTAACAAACGAACAAATAAAAAAGCGAACTGGAGAATCGGTTCGAACCGATCGCGAGGAAAACACGATGCGAGAAGTCACGACGACGAGATCTCGCGAAGGCGCGTGTTTCTTCCTCTCTGTACGGTTAGATAGTGAACACCGTCAGGCACGAATGGACCGAGACCGCGAGACGGTGGCTGCGTATGAGAGTAAATATTAAGCTCGTGGTCTCGTGCCGAGTTGTTGGCTCTCTTGCGGGTCTCGTATACGCAACGTACTGTACATGGACGTGAGGCGTACATGCGTTACATGTGTGTACGGGCGCCTCGATGTTCTTATATCTCTCTCTCTCTCTCTCTATATATATATATATATATATGTGGAAGTGGAAACCCCCGAGGCTTTCTGCTTGAGGCAACGAGCGAGAGATCCTTGGGTGAATGTGTGTCAAAGTGGGATAGCGCGTGAGAGTGTGAGTTGGTCATCGTCGCCGAGCAAATTCCCTCCTCAGCCTCCGCATCCTTTCGAGACTCGTCTTCGTTTTCTGTATATCGCTCGGTTACTCCGTCGTTTCACTCGTTCCGCCCGGAATTCGACGCCAGACGTATGTCCCGGTATCGACGAGCACCTTCCGCGAAATCGTGCCCGGGATTGTTTATACATATGTATGTGTGAGTGTGAGAGTAAAAAAAAAAGTGCGACGATGCCTCGACATGGGACGTTTCGAGGACTGTACGCTCAAAGACTCGATAGAGATGTTTTTTTATTGTTTTTTTTTTAATAACGACGATAATAGTAAAGCGATGATTTTCTATCATTTTTATGGAACTATCGATATTCATTTTTTATTGATCAACTTCACAATTAAAATTAATATTAAAAATAAAAAAAAAACAAAATGTTAAATATAAAAAAATGAGAAATATTTATTAGATCCCGGTTTAATGGAGAAATTAAGGGGTACACAAAATGAAATATCGCACAAACGATAAATTATCTATTTCTGTGTCAATAATTTTCAAGCCGAATGACAATTGTCATAGTGGGACGGCGACCCACTGAAGAAATCGCGTTTAGATTATCTTCAAGGTGCGAGCAATTAAACCGCGTGCAAATATATTAGCGAATTAGAATAAATTATTCACGGGGTCTCGTAAATAAATGCAATCGTTTCTTTTCTTTCTCTCTCCCTCTCTCTCTCTCTCTCTCGCTCTCTTTCTTCGGTGATTTTTTTTAAACCGCAGAAACGCGGTTTCTTCGAGCTTTCGCACATGCGATTCGACGAACGGGTAAACACGCGAGTCTCTGTGTTCGCGCGTTAATATATTCGTGCGCGTTTAGCTCATACGTGTGCGAGCGCACCTACGCTCTTTGTAGGCGCAGGCTAAGATCTCCGTTCGCGGGTCGAAAAAAAAGAGACAACGCCGAGAACGAGGGGGAAAAGTAATGCATGGAACAACCTCAAGAAGGGACACCGCCGGCTAATGAAATCGGTGGAAAAGTGGCTGCCACCCTTCGTTCCGTACGTTTAACCAACGTGTACGCTCAGTTCGGAAACAGGTTGTCGACCGAGTATTCGATTATATTTATCGCCCTCTTCGATTCAGTCCGCTCGTTCACGTGATCACATTTCTTGTATTTATAATAACGAATCCTTATCTATATATATATATATTATCGTTTAACGTATACAACCGCGCACCTGGAATATTTTAAGCGCAATATTGCTTGGCGCGAGAGAGAAATATTTTTTTCTTATGTATCGAAAAATCGTGAGTCGATAAGTTTTCTTAATTGATCGAAAATTTATAGTGACGATGAGAAATTTGCAGAAATTCAGGGAAAATTTGGTATTAAGGATGTGAAAATAAGACGAAATAATTATAATCGATTATTTTTAAGAGCGATGATGATTAATCGTGTGTATTCGATTCATTTTTATCGATAAATCGATCAATTTTCTTTTTTTCGTTGATTTTTGTTTTCTTTTTATGGGGGGATTTTCTCTCTTTACCTGTTTCCTGCTCCTCGTTGTCAGCTCCACGAAGACAAGAGTGAAAACTCCGCGAGAGTCTACGTCCTCCTGGCGACGTGCCTTCCATCGATATCGATTGATTCATCCTGAATTCACTCGAATTGCACTAAAACTCGCGATTTAGTGTCGAAGAATTTTTTTTCTTTGTATTTAAGTAGGATCGCTGTCCAACGATGAATTTCGTGACATTTCTTTCGTATAAAAATCTGAACTTTGTCAAATCTTTTATCGACAATTTGTTTCTCCAGCGTATTTCCAAAAATATGATTGGAAATAATTCCAGGAAATTTCAGCAGTTGACTTTCTTCACCTGTAAAGCAAATTCAACATTTTTCGAGTTGTTTTCTCATTCCCTCGTGTAAATTGACTCCATTACGACGACACGGATAATCGTTGATTTATCAAGACTCGTCGACGATTTACGTTTCGATTTGAAAGATTTTTTTATAATTAATCGATAAAAATACATTTAAAATGGCATCGGGAATATCCGTGAGATCGAACAGGATCGGAGGTTGAACGGCAACGAAGAGAGTTAAAAAATTAAATTCATCGCTGATAAATTATCCAACATTAACGATTATTGTTCCCTCGATCGTTGCATAATCGATACGAAAGAATATTCGTGTTTCTCCGATCCACTCGAGCTTCTGTTAGATCATTCGCTCTCTCTTGTATGTACGAGAATGCAAAAACGTGACTAACGGCAAACATGCGAATCCTGAGCACGAATTTTAACGTATGCATCGCTATATACGCGAGCCAGAGAAACGCAAGCACGATCGTCTCGCGTTAAGTTTCGATTTCGAACGACGAGAGAGTCGCTTATTTTTTCGAACAGGAAACGAACGTCCGTACGCAATTTCGCATCGTCGTTAGAATTAATAAACTGAAACTCTTATTACAATTTTTCTCGTAAAACGAGTAATAAAAACAAAATCATAATTTTGCAATACGCGAATTGACGAGTCCGCCGGACGAACGAAGAGCAACGAAATTATTAAAATGTTTCGACGTAACTTTCGCCGCACGTTGCGTCGTACTTACGCGTCGTATATATCGACGGTTGAGAAATTTTGTACGATATTTTCGAATATTACACGATTATACCGTGGCAAAAGTTTACGAGGACAAAATTATTAACGCATCTTTTTTTACATTTTGTTTCTGGCTCCTATTTTGTTATTTTTTCCTTTTATCGCAAGTACATAAATCGTTGTTCGCGAGACGTAATGATTCGCGCCGTTGGAAAACGCCTTCCTTGTCGAATCTACGGTCGGTTTATTCGTGCGAGGTTTTAACCGCGCTCTTGCTCCTCTCTCTTTCTTTCTCTCTCTCTCTCTCTCGTTCTGTGTCGCGACTGCATAACCGCGTGGCATAAATCACTTCGAATGCTCCTCGCGCGTTTCCTCGACAACGGCGTTTATATACTGACCGCACAATCAGAGTCTTTCTATGTCTCTCTCTCTCTCTTTTTCTTATTCTCCTCCGTTCCTATCTTTACTTGTCGCTAGAAACTTCTAGGTGGTCGATTTAATTTTTAGTCTTAAATTTGTAAACCTCGAGTCTTCGAGCTATCCGCAAATTTGCCATTTTCCGAAAAAATTCGTAAATTTGTTGAATAATTTTTTTCATGAATTTTATTATTTTAAAAAATTTTGTTTGCGTCTGTTTGAATCTAGACACGCGTACGTGCCTCGTGCGCAGACTCGAGTACACGGACGTGTATTAACGATTCACGTGTTTGCATTGCAACGCGTTCGCGAGACACGATCGGATCATGCTCGATGCATATTTATGGATCTGCGAATAAAAAAGAATAAAAGAAAAAAAAACAAAGAGAGAAAAATCCTTTCCCGAGCAAGAGAGTTTAAGGACGGTCGGGCGTAGGTGCGTGCAAATGTGGGTGTTCGAGTGGGCGTCACGTAATTCCAGTTGATTTCAAGAGACTCAATGAGTACTGCCTACATTGGAGACGGGGTGACGGTGAAATAAAGACTGCCGATCGAGAGGCACACGCGGCGATAAATACCGCGAGAGAGAGAGAGAGAGAGAAAAGAGAGAGAGAGGAGAGACGATGAAAACGTGCGTATCGATTTCGACATTGTATCGATCCGGCTAAGTTCAAGAATATCGACGAACCTTCTCGTTGACACGCGAGAAACGATTCGACCCAACGATTATCAACCGATCGATTAACAAGTAATCAAAAAAGAATTAAAAAACTTTAAAATTTATTTGAAAAAAAAAATGTTTATTTCGTAATTAAAAATTGTCATTGGTCGTAAAAATTAAACGTTCGTAGAAATATCAGAAATAATTCCAGATATACGAGGTAATAATTGTAGGACTTTTGAGTGTGAACGAATAATTTCAAAGGGTCGGCTACGTTTGAGGTTCGACGTTTCGCGATTGGCCAGTGCGGTAGCGAGATTAAGGCCTCGGGCACGAATTAATTTCGGGTCATAGATCCTCGCGGTCAGCCAACACGCGTACGCGGTTTATGGGGAACCGAGCGAATTCGATATAATCGAAATATCTACATGGCGTTAATTTCATGAAACGCATTAACGCATGACGTATCGTTCATTAGGTTACGATACGCGATAGAATCTACTTTGACCACACGCATACGGGTATCTGCGAAACGGAGCTATATTTAGCACGTGGTAAAGCCTGAATGCAAGATTCGTTGTATTTTACAATAAAAAGCGAATTAATATCGTTTAATTCGAAAATTAAACTCGATACGAAATAACACTATTTTTTAATTCACCATTTTATTAAATCAATCTAAAAACGACATTTTTCAATCGAAATTTTGAAAGATCAAAATGAAAGGAAATATTGAATTATAATCAAACGAAAAAATTGAATAAACTAAAACTTCGATTTCGAATCGAGTAAAATGTGCAAAAAAAATGTAAAAAGAACTAAAAACGACGAATATGTAAATGCGAATAGCCACTCGAACTTTCAGGATTCTAAATTTAAAACCGAGTGAGAAAAACAGATTCATCACGATACACGAAAAGATCTCGAACGGACATTAAACTCGCATACTGTCGAGATTCGATCTCGAAGAATTTTTCACGACAGAGATATCGGCGATACGGTAATACATCGTCGGCGCTCTCGAGGGTTCGTGAGAAGTTCGTCTTGATTGACGGCCACTTAAGTAATCTTTAAGAACGCGTCAATGATTTTATACCCGGTGAGACGTCCGCGCGGTCTGGAAATTGAAAAGAGCTTGAGAAAAAAAAATTCGTCGTATACTAATGTATCGCATTGATATCTGTGTACACATAATTCCACTTTTGTTTTTTTATTGAACGACTCCGCGATGAGACGATGACGCTCGAAATAATCGAGTGGAGAATCGATTAATGGGACCGAGCGAGAATAAATTCAAGGAATAATTAATGTCCCCGGCCAATTACTTCGTACACATCGCCGTACTATCAATTTTCGTATCTATCATCGACGGGTTCACGAGTGAAAAAATTTCTCGACGGGCTTTACGTTCTGTACACGGGTTTGTAAATTAGCCGATGGAAGTGTTTCGTAAATAAACGATGGAACGATGACGAACAAGTAGAAAGTCGAGAGTTCGTCGAGAACGAGGGATGAGGGCGAATGTGAGGAAAATGGAAACATTGAGAAAACGTGAGATAAGTTGATACATATGTATGTATATATACGTTTATGGCTTTTTCAATTTCTGGCAGTGTCTCTTATCCTTCGTCGCCTATTCGTTCATCCGCGTCCCTTTTGGCATCCTCTCAAAATAAGAAACGATAGAATCGCGACGCGTCTCGAGCGTGACGGTAAATTTCGCGAAGCTAATTAACTCGGCCAATTCCGTCCTCTCTCTCTCTCCCTCTCTCTCTTTATCTCTCTCTCACTCTTACACACCCTCATTCTCCCTCGTGGCCGGGAGAACACGAGTTTTTATTCCTTCTTCTTCTTTCCTTCATCCGCGTTCGTTAGTTCGCGTTTCGACTTAATTGCGAGATAATCGGGCGAGAAAATAATACTTCGGCCTCGCTCGCCGGTTCGACACGCGAAGGGCACGTTATATTTTTTTTTCTTCATCGAATAATCCAGTGTTCTTGTAAATCCAACGCAACGAGCAAGGAATTTTGATGAAAACAGGGCTTTAAGAATATTTCAAAAATTTTAAGAATTTATTTCTTTTTGATTTTTATGATTCTTTTTTAGAAATTAAAAAAAAACGTTCGATTTTTGAAGATTGTAAACGATGAAGAGAAATTCTTAATTTTTGAGCACGAACAACGTCCTTGAATGTTTTATACACAAGTGCAACTACGTTGCGAATATCTGACTTTTCGTGACTCCCCCGATACTCGGATTTGCTTAGCTCGCGTTTGATAGCCCGGACGGATAACGTAATTTGCCAGCTTCGTTATAACTACGTATGTATGTAACGAGAGGGTCGTGGATACTTGTCGCTTATCGAGTGCCCGACTTACATACATTAGAACATGCCACGAGCTGTATTAACGCTTTGCGTGAGTTTATTTCCATTTAACTGTATACATAGGTATACCGATGGTACATAGAAATGTGTAAATATTATCTTTGCCCTATATCCAAGCTCGAGTGCGAGATTCGACGAGTTTTGTTAGCTTTTCACGAAGACACGCGATTGCACAATAATTTCTTTCTTTTTCTCTCTCTCTCTCTCTCTCTCTCTCTTTCACTATTTAGTCTCATTTCGAATTTAGTTTCTGGTATATTATTCTTCGATAATCATCTCGCGAATTACGATAATGTAACCCTCGTGTATTAAAATAAAAATATTATCGAGAAAGTCAGAAATAATTTTAATCAAACGTTATAAATTTACCCGTACGTATTTATCGAAATATGATAAACGATAATAACTCTCAATTAGTTCGAATTCCTTCGCCGGTTTCCTAGATTGACGAAAATGATCCGCGAAATTTGCGACGAGATATAAATAATTTGCGAATGAAAAAAAATGAAAAAATGAAAAAAAGATCGATAAAAAAAACGAAAAAGGAATTGAGGCAAAACGATCGCACGCAGCAGGCTCAATTACGACCTATAATCAGTATAATAATACTCAGGCTCCCTAATTATATTGTATTATAATTCTCATAAATCATATCGCGGATAGAAAACCGGTTTGTACGAAACGAGCATAAGGACAAACTCGTTTTTAATTGAGCGTACCGTCCATTAAATGAAGATAAAGAAAACGTAAAGAAGAGAATGAAACAACGCGAGAGTGCGCATATACGATTATTAATAGTGGTACAAGTACAACGAGAATTTAACTTTAAAAAACATTCGACCGTACGACGAAAAGGTTGCGTGGGTGATGCGTCGGGGGTTCTCAAAATATTGAGCGATTATAACGATAAGCTTGAGCGATGAAAATAATTCTATGGGGAATTATTATATAGCGTAAGGAAAGATCCGATCCGCGAGTACATTAACGTTGTACAGAATTAAAAACGGAAGTGACGAGTGGGCGTCGTGCCAAAAGAGATCCTTGCGATTCGAAACGACGAATGCTCGTGACTCTTGTTTGACCATTTCCGCAATTGCATACTATTTACGTATATCTTATAAACATTAATCGAATAGAACGAGAAAATTTGAAAGAAAATCAATATTCGAAAAAACATTTTTTTGTAATACAATTTTTTGTTTTGTTTTGTAAAAAAATTTTTTTTTAGTTCGCGAAAAAAATACGTGCGTATAACGAGTTCTGGCGCCTGGATTGTATGTAAGAATCGCGAAGAGACGAGCGGAAAGAAAATTTGGCGAATTTCCAGCGGACGTATGAGACACGAGACGGGGGACGAGGGTTCTCGAGAGGAAAATCTTGTCCACCGCGTTTCTGTCGCGATTCGACTCGAATAGAAGTTTGAATAATATTAAGCGCGAGTGTCTCAAGGGGTGAAGCGGCGAAAACGTGTGATTCACAAAGTCGTGAACAGGCTCGTAAGAGAGACGGGGAGTGACGCGATGGAAAAACGTCCAAAGACGAAACGTCCGGCGGAAGCTAACTGATATAAATCTCATTGATGTTTTGTCTCTCTCTTTTTGTTCGTCGTATCTCCATCTCTCTCTTGCTCGATGCGTAATTCCTATTTTCAAAGTCTGACCGTTCATTTTCTCTCTCGAGTTTTATAAACATTTTTTTTAAATCTTTGCTGATTTAGTTTTTGCTATTTCCCATGGTAACAAATTCGATAGATTTAATGTGAATATATTATATTATTCAAAAATTACATAAGTAAATAATTTTTGGTTTATATATAGAATTAGTTTAAAAGAAATTAAAGCAATTATTATCGCATCGAAGAAGGGGACAGTTTCAAAGCTCATCGGACTTCTTTTCTCATACGTTTTTTTATTCGTCTCTTCATATGATCGTCGTAATTCGAGACGTTGGTCCTTGAAGCGAGGATGCACTTTGTCGATTCGATACTTCCGGATTTGAGAGGGACGAACCGCATTTGAGACGGCTTCGTGAGGGCCAAGCTCGTGTACGTTGAAAGTTGCATTGAGCACGTCGTATGAAAGACGAAATTTTTGAAGTACTCTCTCGCATATCTCACAAAGAGAAAGATGGAGAGAGAGAGCGAGAGAGAGAAAAGGGATAGAGAAAACCACAGAGATAGAAGTGGCCTTGTTTTCACGTCAAAATGGACTTTCATAACGAGAGAGAGAGAGAGAGAGAGAGAGAGAGAGAGCCAAGTTTCCAAAGTTTCAAGCCTAGAGACATCTATATGCGATAACTATTGTCTTCAACGTCGCACCACAAACTGCGCTAATGTATATAGCTACGTCGAGGCCACTGAAATGCAGAGAATTGCACCCGGGGCCTAGAGTCTGGACCACACGAATGGTCTGTGGCCACCACGAGAGTGGAATTCGGATTAGCTCGCTTGAAATTCGTGGTACGAGTACCTCTGGCCAAATCGATTTAAACTACGGCCCTACGATAGAAACTTTAATTGTCTCGTGCTCTAAATACAAATTTATTATCGCGTTGTGCAATGGGTTCAACAATTTTTTTCTTCGATCGTCACCGGCAATCTAAAAAGTGATAAAGTTTAGAGAAATTCTGATGGCCAACCGGATAAAGGATTATCGGTCGAAAATGTATATTGGTTGCAATTTTATTTTATTTTTAAAATCTGCAGACCGGAAAGGTGATATTCCAAAGGGAATTTCATATCCTACGAGTATCATCGATATCAACAAAATTCCGTCTATTTTCATCCATCACACGACCTACATACGTGCTCGAGGCAATACGAGGGAAGTTCTCTTTCCTGTTTTTCCTCGTTTTTCAACGAGTCAGAATTCAACGATCGGCTGCCAAGAAAAAGAGGCGAACATTGAAACGTGCGAGCGCGAAAGTAAACGCAAAGTAACGATAGAAAGACATAGGAATACGGGATGGCAGCAGCATAGTCGGTGAGTGGTTTGCGAAGTACGGCCGGGGATGAAATAGGAAAGAGGGTCGATCGAATTAGGTCGCCTCGGTGGCGAATCTGCGGGAACGTATCACGCGAGCATCGGATGGTACATCGAAAATTCGACGTGCAAGAATTCTTCTTCCGCTCTACATAGCGCCGACTGAAGGATCTAAAGAGGTATTTGTGAACGATGCCAACAATCTGTCATTTTGCTTGTCTTTCTAAATATAGATATAGCTGAAAAATTCGGTTTTCCTATATTTTCACCTATAGAGTGTGAAGCACCAGGACCGGCAATATCATATTCTTGTTGTACGGAAAATTTCCGATTCCGTAACCTCCTTCCGTAACCTCCAATTGAAGTCTTTTTGGATGAAAAAATTTTTAGACCCTCGCCAGGTGCCGATAGTCGATATTCGTGAATTACTTTCCTGACTTTGGGGGGTCCAAGACGGGTTAAAATTTTGTTTTCACCAAAAACACTTTGTTGGATCAGTTTTTAATCGGAAATTTTCCGCGTAACACGAATATCACATTTTTAATTTCCATTTGTTACAAATTGTCCGTCAAAAAGCAAAAAAACATAAATATCCAGCTTTTCGGGCTTTGGACCGACAAATTAAAACGAAACGAGAATACAAATGTGATATTCGTGTTGTGAGGGAACTTTGCGATTCCAAACAAGGTTTTCAAGCTCGTTCTAAAAAAAGTCACCCCTTACGATGCAGATGGCCGAGCATCATGATGACCGTTGGAACCTTAGGAATTACCTCGTTAATTAAATGGAAATACTTCAAATAAATCTGAGGAACAAAATAATGAACAAGTTTTTTAAAAAACTTCTGAAAGCCTCGGGCATTTGGTGGCCCAGTTAGAGCGATACGTATACATATACGCGACTCCGTAAATACGCATCGGATGGCCTGTGTGTCAGCGACCTCGCGGCGGCCCCATGGGACGTTAAAACGAAAAAGTGTTAAAATTCAAAGGGTTGCCAGAGAGTGCCGGAAAATAAACGAAATATAAAATAAAAAAATAAAAAACAAAACAAAAAATATTGAAAAAAAACGTAGTTACAACTATATAGGATTATAGAAAGCGTGAATAAGATTTAAAAACTTTCCGCCGCGCATGTCGAGTTCGTTGTATATAGATATCTATTTCGTAAAAGCACGGACGAACGGAAGGATCCCCTTTTGTTCGGCGTTATCCACACCGGAAGTCGTGCTGCTGGGCAGCCGCTACCTGCCTTATGCCGTCCTCAACCACTTCCTGCCTATATCCTCGTTCGATTCACCGTACACACTTTCCTTCTTTCACGCGTGCACTACTTCCTCCATTTATGATTCTTGTTTTTATTTACCCGTTTCCGTTTTATGATACGTCCGTCCGTAACCCGTTCGATGCAAGATTTACGAACGTTAGAAAATACGCCTGTACTCCATTAAACTTTTTGACTGAATTAAAAAAATATATTAACGATAAAATATTATTATTGTTTATCTCATAACAATTATTACTGTTACATTAATCGTTGATGCAACGTTGTCGTACATTTTTTAGGACGTGATAATTTGTAGCGAAGAAGCATAAAAATATTTGCCGATAAGCCGTGATATCAATTTGGGACCGTACGAATTGATATTGCTCCGTATTTCAATATTATTCGACCGATATAAATATATACTTAGTTTGTAGTTAACGACCGAGCGATGAATACTTTGGGAAGATTATTATTCTCGCGCCTCCCGCATGTGTGTGTCTGCCGATTACGATATCTCTGCCGGTCTAACAGTAACACACGCGTGGCTCTTACACATGGCAATATTAGGGTCGACCCATCTTTTACGCATCCGTTGAACGAACTGGGACAAAGTCGTCCAGCAACGAAATTGAATTTTCCATCGCATTTATTTCGATTATATAAAAACCCTGTGTTTAATTAATCAAATTCTAAAAAAAAAATCTAAAATATATATTTTAAATCAAATAAAAACATTTATCTATATTTGTATTCCAGTCTATGTTTTTGAAATTGAAAGTTCTCGATTAAATCTCAGAAATATATTCAATCTTGGCTGGGATTTAAAAAGTGATAAGAGAAAATGGAATCTTCGTGAAATCATGTGAAAGAGAAAGAGGTAAGAGAGCTAGATCATCGACTGTAAAAGCGAAATAAAAGCCTCGTGGGAATTCGGTCCTCGGTGATATTAGCAATTTACAGACAAAACGGGGAAAGCACAAGAGAGTGACGACAGAACCGTGTTCCAAATTTCCGTCTCTTTCACGTCTGTATATTTATCTCCGTATATTTCGATATCCGTCCTACTCGGATGTCGGCTCTCAATACTGTAAGCCGCTTAACCCAAGCTTTCGTACAAAGAGGCTTAGCTTTTCATACCGCGGCCGTAGGAAAATGGGAGGAAGCGCGCTCTGCCGTAGGCAACATCCATAATGAACGCCGAGCTACAGGGGGATAAATAGAGAGAAGGAGATGGGGCACAAAATGCAAATGGGAGTGTATAAATTTTGCATGCCGTTAACAGCCATGGGGCCTGATGCACTTCGCCTCGGAATAATCATGATGTACTACATAGAGAGAGAGAGAGAGAGAGAGAAGGAGAGCCAAAAATGATATAGCACGGTGCAAAGTGGAGTATACATATACGAGAATCTGTACCATAAGAGTATTAGAGCATTAGTGGAGATTTTTCATCAAACATTAAAGCAATAAAAAATTTAAAAATGTCTCCTCACAAATTTTTGATCGAGCAATATTATTTTTTATTTGTCCTATTTCGAAACTCTATTTTAAATGTCTTCGTTATTTTTCGAATATCGTTTTTAATTTTTAAATAATTATAAAAATTAAAAAGTAATCAATTAATTGAATTTTTTTGACTTGTATATGTATATGATCAAGTGGTTAAAATATATACTGTTATTTTGTAGTAAAACGCACCAAGAGTCGGACAATATTTTATGCGACTGTGCGCAGTCGCAATGCTTCGAATGGTGAGAATGCACGTTCTCTCGTCGCGTAAGCGAAGCCCGCGACGTAACCTAGCACACGTACGGATCGAAGATTTCGCACAAAAAGTTAATAGGGTTAAGGTGGTTCTCGGTATAGGAAAATGGTATCGGCAGGTTCCCGCCTTCGTGGAAATCAATGTTCTAACGTATTTTTGGATTATCGGTGGCTCGGAATGTACGAAAGAAGTTGACTTCTTCGAGTGGTTCGCGATTTTTTCAGGGCTGGTCCGAGCGCCACCATGGGCCGCCGCGGGAATATTTGAAATTAGTACCAGCGCTGGGCGCGCGGCAGCAGCACTGCACTAGGCCAGTCACGCTGTCGCACGGGACTTTGCGTGATTAAACAAATCTATATATGCGCATTTATATACGCGTTATTCATACTTATACATATGTTACAATGTTGATATACAATAAAATAAAATTGTTTAAACAATTACTCATTATTTACAATATATTACGAGCGATCGATTCTTTTCTTTCTCGCTAGTTTTATCTTATCTCGCGTCTCTGTCCCCATTGTGAACAAAATCACGCGTGGTAATATAATATATCAGTCGTATTACGAACAAAAAAAATCGTAAAAAGACCATTCGAAAGTTTATTTCATCGATAAAAAATTGAAGTAAAATTTATCGTCATTATTCCATCATCTGTCGAACATTTTCAACGTCAACGAAGTACGACGAAAATTTTATCGCAATGATATCCAGCTCTAATGTAAAGTGAGAGGGAGAGATGCGGCAATGACTCTTTCCCTTATGTGTGTTCCCCACCGCGGAGAAGATATCGGGCCAAAGACGAATATATATGTCCTCGTCGTAAACCTTATCGAACGTTCCGCATACCCAGGGTACTGTAACTCGGTGCGATATTACGGCTGCTTGAGAGTGCAATTTCGAGTTTGAGAGAGAGAGAGAACCAGACAACTTATTCCGTGCTAACGTAGATGCGCATTAAATACGAACGACCGCAAAACCTCGTAATATCGTCCTCTAAGAGGTGATACGAGAGAGATATATCGTTATGCGAATTCCGTCGCGTTCGCTTAATTGACCAAGTCTCTCATGGGTCTTGAATCATAATTACGATAATAAAATGGAAAAATTCAATGAGTCGTGTCAATCGTTTTTAATTAACCGTGTCATCGAGCAACGCATGTTCCTTTAATTCAACAAGAAAATCACACTTTCAAGGAAATAATTACAAATTAGAAGATGACGTTTTTATTGTCTTCATTAAATTAATGATTAATTAAATTTATCGTAAAATTGATAATTCAATGATATTTTCTTGTCGAAAGGAATATTCGTCGCTCCTAAGGAGTCAATTTAAAAAATTTGAAATAATAATTATCAAAATATAAATTGCACTCACCAACAATGCTCGCAGTCTTCTCGACTGGTTCATCGATTTTCTTCGAGAACCCAATTTCTCGCACTTGTTTATCAATTCACGTCGCTCGAACGTTTACGAAGTTTCCTCGACTGAATTTCACTATAATTCTGTTTCTTTTTTATTTCCGTATGTACTCCAAAATATATTCGTAATTTAACGTGGGCGTTTCGTAAACTCGAGCATCCCGTTCTCACGAGCTCGTCGCAAATTAACGACGTCCGTTAATCAAATGCGAAGAACACTGGTGCACTCTGTCTCGTCACTGTTTGTCGCGTTTTAACATTCGCGCGTCCCGAAAACAAAGGACTCTCGACACTCGCGACATCACTTTTCCTCTCGTACGATCCTAAATAATTCCCACAAAATTACACAAATTACGTAGAGAAAAAACGAAGAAAAAACTCAAAAACTTCGTTACAACGCGTTCCTTAGCGAAAAAAAACACTTCGTGCAATCTCAGGTGCGCAGTTCGTATCCAAGACGAGTATCGAGTGAGTCAGCCGGAGCGTTTACCTTATCTCCCACAATTGCAGTCTGAATACTTTTTCTTTTCTTTCGAATGCAAAAAAAAAAACGAAAGAAAAAATCGAAGAAAAAAAAGATTCTCGATTCTTTCGGAGAAAAAAATGAAATCCTTGTCGTCGTTTTCGAACGTAACTCTTACAAAGGATCGAGTCAGGTCCGAGAGTCCTTGGTCTCGGTGGATACCCTGACGGCACCTGCGGCTTCCCCCCACCCCTACCCCCTTTCCCTTGCCGTATTTTTTTTGTCGGTCTCGCGATGAACAAAAAATCGCGCGAGGACGGAGACACGCGGAGAAAGCGAGTCGCCTCGTCTCGTGGAAAAGAGTCGAGAATCGAGTAACGAAAAAGATGAAAGAGTGATAAAACAAAACAAATAAAAAAATCAAAAAGACTAAAACGAACGAGAGGAGATGAAATAGGCGACGAAGTATTTTCGGCACCCTCGGACACCACGTGCAAGAGCACGACTGACAGTTGTGGTCGTTCTCTCCCACTCCTCTCGTTCTCCTCGCGAACGGAAATTCTCCCACTCCTTGGCCTCGCGACGTTGTCGCTCGGCGTTGAAAGAGAAAGAGAGAGAGAGAGAGCCGCGAGGGATATCCCTCTACCGCTACGAGGTGCAAACAGGTGCGAGTTGGTTGTGTCGTCGGTCGTGAAGAGGGAGGGTTGACGGGGGACGGGGGAGGGGGAGGTCGAGAACGGTTACAGCAGGAGAGGGAAAAACTTTAACTCGGTGCTATGCGGTAAAGTACTCGCTCTATAAAGTGTTATATAGGTCCTCCTCCCTTCTTTTTCTCTTCGTTTTTTTTCTTCCTTTAAATCTATTACGAGGGGGGGGGGCGGGGGAGGGTGAGATAAACTGGTCTCGCTCTTCCGGAACTCGGTAACTCGGTTACGACGACGCGCAACTAATGCCGCGAACTATGAGGGATACACGAGACGCTTTATAACGTCGGAATAATGCTCGGGGCTTAATCTCTCTCTCTCTCTGTTTAGATTCGTAGTGGGAGGCTGACGGTTCAACAACTGCTTCATTACGATGATAAGAGGCTGTGAAAAATTTACGATCGCGTGTATACAAATCAATTTGGTTCATCGAGATTTTTCGGAGTTACTATTTATATAGAAAATTTATAGGGAATTGACGATTAAAATCAAAGACGAAATTTGTCATTTTTTTCAATTTTCATGAAAAAATTAATTATTTTTCCGGAGCTATTCTCGAATCTTTGAATTATTTTTCCTTTGCGTTGATATACGATAGTCAATTGGATGTTAATATCGACGAAAAAATTGCTAATTTTTCAATTTTTATGTAAGAAATTTTTGTTTCTCTTTTCTCGAGCAGGAGTTGAATTTTTGCAGAAATTTTCAAATATTATTTTTTAGGGGTACTCTAGAACTGGATGAGATACTGTCCGTTGGCAATTTTACGCGCGGCAGCTGGAGATAAGGTAGGTAGAATTTTTTTTCCATGTATTATGTCAGTGTGTGAAACGGTCACGACGAGTCGGCCCGCGCCCCCATCGCGTGACTCATTCTCACTTCGACTCGATTGGTATGTGTGTGTGTGTAGTGTACGATGGAGTATCGGCTGGTTCTCTCGACGCTGCAAGACGTAACGATGCAATCATTGTATTGTACACGTAGTGCATTAATACGTGTTCGTATATCGCGCGATTCGAGAAACGACGTGACGTCACTTCTCGTCGATTCGACTGACCGATCAAACGGATTATCTTCAGATCCGCTCGAGCTTTCATTGATCGTTGGATCAAGCGATCGAGAATAAAAATAATTATCAGTGATAATTGATAAGAGGATTTTTAGCAGGGGGGCTCTAATTTTTTTTAATTAAAAAAAATGCATTCGATATCTTTTTGAAGTACGTAATATATGGACATGGAGAACGAGGTCTGGCCCACGTGGACACTTCGAGGGGCTCGAGTAGACACGAGTGCTCGAGGATCTTAGTGGGAGACGTTACGTTTTTGCCCTAATATCGTGTTTAAATAACACGTGACCTCTTTAGAATCTTTTTTTCGAGAAGATTACAATTTTGGAGTGTAATTACACAAATTCGTTTGATTATTTGTTAATTTACGTCTGATAAGAAATTATGTTGAATTATTTTTATTAATTAATATTTAGCTCGGTTAATTCTAGAACGTTACAATTATTTTTCACTATTTAAATAAAAATAATATTTAAATTCTATTCGTCATAACAAAATTAATTGGTAAAAAAAAATTTCGAATATTCAAATAGTTCTCTGCTTCCAAAAAACGATAGTGGCACAAACTGGATTCCTGTGTGACAACGTGTGGGGAGCTCTGTTATCATTAAATTCAAAGTGTTTGATGAGAGAGAAAGAGAGAGAGAGAGGGGGTGAAAGAGAAAAGCTCGAGTTTACATCCGAGAACGTGATATATAACGTGAGAAAGGAGATGCTGGAAGGGTGTTTGCGCACACAAACGTCAGTTGAGTACGGTTGAAATTCGACGAAGAGAATCTCGACGAGAAATGTCAATGAGAAAGAGAGAGATAGAGAGAGACAGAGATCGGGTACAATCGAAACGAAAGGGAACGAAATGTTTGACGGACGATAAGTTACCTCTTTACGTGTATACTTTACGAACGAGCCTGAGAAGCGCGTTAAAATTTCCAAGGACACGAAACACCTAGGCGAGGCAATACGTGAGTTGGATTGAAACAAAAAAGTTCTGTCCGAACTGTTGTCTTCACGAAATATTCCCACGGGATTGAAATTAAATTTCTCACACGTCATCTTCAATTAAAAAATCTATCGTTCATTTTTCATCACTTTTTTAAATGAAATCAAACAAAAAAATCATTAATAATTATTCTCGTATACTCGAACAAAATTAGTCATATTTCTTAGGAATTGTTCAACCGATTATAAATTTTTCAGTCCATTTTTACATCACTATAAAAAATTTCTTCTATTATTTTAATTAAAAAATCGATAAAAAATGTATGCATTTTTTGGTAATTTATTTTCTTTCTACTTTTTACGATTTTATTCGTCCCGTTCGAACCCTTTTTCACCCTTCGATCGTAATGTTGCAGTGACTAAAAGCATCTCGTTGTAAGTCCATCAACGATAGCGTTGGTCTGTGCAAACACAATTGCTACGTCGAGTATACTACTGTACAAATACTATACAGGGGGTGTATATCTATGTATATAGGCAGTACGATGCTACGGCCGAGTGAAATGGACCCAACGTGCAGACGTTTACGAACCATCAAATCTAATCTGCCTGCGCGTTTGAGGACTCACTATATGACTGTTATCTACGATAACGATACTCCAAATAACAACTGCGGAGGTTTGAAAAAAATCGCGAGCGAATGCACAACGACTACTTCCGTTAAAATAAATGAAAATTAAACAATAAACTACGTTAATTAATTATCGATAAATAGCTGAACAAACGACTCCGAAAAATTAAATTCAAAATTAAACTCCAAATAAATTCTATCACTTACTATCTAATTATTAATTGTAAGAAATCAAAATTCTATTTTATTTTCACTAATTTATTATTATTATTTTTCATTCGTTGAATCCTTCGCTCCACAGCCTCGTAACTAAATCGAGACTATAATGCAAAAAAGATCCATGTCCCACTTTTCACCGTGCGTTAATACCTTCGATATTAAAATTATTTCCGCTTGAATTAATTTCCCTTCTTTTTTGTATTTTCTTCGAAAAGCGTGAAAAACGTCTCACGCGTAACACGCACGCACTAAAAGCTTCGCGACTAGACGCGCACGAAAGAGACTCGTGGTATAAACGGGGTAACAATGTGTCGTGCGAGTATGGGAGAGATCGTGAAAAAGCCGGTCTTCGTACGAAGTGGAGAGTACCGTCGCGCGGGCACAACGGAACTGGACTGTCGGAGTTGCGGTTGGAGGTGGTGGTGGCACGCTCTCTATGTCTGTCTGTCTCTCGAGCCAGCGCGGCGATGCCCGCGAGAGACTCTCGCAGTTCGGAGCCAACAGGCACGCATCGCTTGGCGCTGCTGATGTTCTCTACGTATATATATATATATATATATATATATATATATATATATATATATGCACATAAAGACTCCGCAATATGCTGCTATATAACATCGTGTGTATGCAGTCTGGTTGCATCGTCGCGCACTGGTGCAACTCGAAACGAGACCCCTTGACCGAGAGAATCGTATCGTCGTCGACAATCGGAAAATTTAATTAAAATTTTTCATCCAAGTGGGTCAATGTCTCGACAAATTATTAACGAGCTACGAAAATGACTATTACAAATGACACGCGATATGATTCAGTAACAAAAAAAAGCAAGTTTTCCCCTTTCACGGGCAATTTAAAAAAATAAATACAAAAAAGAAAAGTATTCGTTATTTTAAAGTGAATTTACGCGAATTTTCTCGAAAATTAATTAAATTTTAATAAAGCTAACTTTGATTCGCTCAATTTGATTCATTTAATGATTATCGATTATGGTTTCGATTTTTTTTGTCAGAATTATAATTTGTATTTTGTTTGAAAATAAAATAAAAATATTCAAATTGAAATTTTTTTGAAAATACGTTATTTCTTATATTATTTCGATTAATAAAGTTTTTCCTTGATACAAGTACGACGTTATAGACGAAAAGTACATTCAAGTTTGTCAAATTGTTTTATTCCCGTCTCTCAACCCTATTTCTTGAAAGAAAAAAAGTGGCGACTGGTCCACGATTCGGCCGGGTATAACGACACGAAGCGAGGTTTGCTGACTCCGTTGCATGTATCCCCGAGGAGTCGTATTATAACTTCTAGCATCTGGGGACCTCGACGTGCGGCGTGCGCCAAGAGGTACCTCTCGAGTATACAGAACAGAACGGAGACAGACAGACGACAACGGAGACGAGAAGAAATACATATATATATATTTCTTATATATATATTCCTATATACATATATATAAGAAATATATAGAAGAAACTCGGTGAAGAGAAAAAGAGCAGAGCCATAGCGACAGGCTGTTGAGTCGAGAGGTTGCAACTCTCGCAGTTGGGGGTCTCCGTACTGCCAGATCTCTCGTGAAGTTACGAAAACAAAAAAAAGGAAAAAACAAAAAAAAATACCAATCCATCATTCCATTTTCCCGTTAAAATTGGCATCTTTTTTGTTTTATTTTTCGTAGACAACGACGGCAATTTCCCGAGTTTGCCATTTTGGTGAAATCTTGTAAAATATTCGTTCACGGATACGAAGCGATATTTCTGTCCATAAAATTTGGGTTTTCTCATTTTGTAGTGAGTTCGATGTACGCATTGCTCACACGGGCGAAAAGTCCAAAACAAACATCGATCTCCCATTTTCCCTCCTCTTTTTCTCTTTATCTCTCTCTCTCTCGCTCTCGCTCTCTCGTTGTCGCTTTATCTAGCTCGTGGACAAATAACAGAGGATTAAAAAGATATGAAACCCGACGATTCACGTATTCGTTGAGCGAATAATAGCAGTCCTCTGTTCATCGTGGTACCTTCGAATGTATTCGTTCACTCTCCTGTACAACTACCACACTTTCGCGTTACTCTGTAACATCGACGATATCATCGGTGTTGGATCTTCGCGTTTCTCTGTGTACGTTTCATTTTCATTACTCCTGTGGCGCGGATACGTAGCAGCTGGGATATTTACAATCGTCGAGTGAGTTCAATTCCAATGGAGTTCTCTTTATCTCCCTCTGTCTCTCTGTCTCTCTCTCTCTCGCCGATGGAAATTCCAAAATAGTCAGGATTGAAAAACTGGGACCATGGTAAAATTCGAACGTACGAGAATGCGCGGCTAAATCATTTTTCTCTTCGTCATGGAAAAAGCCTCGCGCAATTTTTTATTTACATTTTATCAAAAATATGCCAAAAATAAAAAATAAATCATAATAAAAAAATTGGCAATTTTATATATTTCGTTTTTAGAAAATGATACGATCGGATTTTGATCGAATTACAACTTATGCAAAATAATGCACGAGTTTAAAATTCTCGATATCAAGTATACTTTCGAATTTCAACGTTTCCTCGCATTTTCGTCAAAATTTATCGAGACGCAAATAATTTTCGTTATCGCGAGAATAATTCTCACTTCTTCTTCAAAATAAAAGCATCGCATACCACGTCGTCCGTTTTCTATCGTTGGCGCCATTCTCCTAACCCGTACCCACCTACCACACGATATACAACATTACCAATTCTTTCCTCACCCTTTTATCTTCTCGTCTCGCGCCACGTAGTGCCACCCCCTCCCCCGTATAAAATCAACGTGGACGACGTGAGACGAGATTCGAACGAGAGTGCATCTTTCGCGTTATGGTGGTAGTATAGTCGTCGTCGGGTGTACGGTTATGGAACAAAGTATTTTTAGAGCCACCGCACGAGCAGCGCCGGCAACGAGACGAGATCTCTGCCGCTCCGCTGATGCTGCATCTCGTACACGTACTAATACATATATATATATATATATTTATGTATGTATGTGTATATCATTGGAAACGAGCGAGCGTTGTTTGCGTCCAGCGAGAAATTTATATACTTTTGGCGAGCTCTCTTCGAGGCACACGTGAAAGTGCACCCACCGAGGAACGAATTACTCCGTTCGTCATGGAGCTGCGCCGGTTTTTCGACGATCAACCCGAGGAAAGTCTCTCGAGCGCGCATCTCCCGGCCACGCGGAGATAAAGCACACGATTGCGTCCATAGGAGTCGTAAAATGAAAGTGCATCGGATGGTGCATCGATGCAACTACGTATACCGAAGAAAATACACTTTCGACGTCTCACCCCGCCCCCCAGTCCCTCATCTTATTCGTCGTTATTGAGAAGTTGAGGAAAAGTTTTTGGAAATCATCTCGAAGCTCTCGTGTAAATACGCATAAAATCTGCAAGTTCGGCCGAGTTAAAGTGCAACCATCAAATTTCATAGTTTCGACGATATAAGTGCATATAACGTGGCGAAAGTAACTTTGGAAAAGTTGACAATTGAAGATTTGGTGAATTGAATTTAAAGGATTCCTCGCTTATACTGTAAAAATGCAATTTTTTGTAGTTTTAGAACGATTTTCGAGAAAATATAGAAAAATAAGAAATTTGTCTTTTTTTCTAACTTAAAATTTATCAAATTAACAACATAAATTAATAAATAAATAAAATTTGTTACGGGTTTATTATATTCAACATTATTTTATAATTTTGTATTATCTTATTTGTGACCGATCGATCGAATCTTAGAGAAAATATTCGAATATTGAAAAGAGAAATGAGAACTCGAAGTACTTAAATAAAATTGAGTACGAGCTTCGTAGATAACGAGATTTGGTCGCGGTGTACAAAATAAAGCCAGCGCACTGCGCGTTAGCGTCTTAAAGGTAGTGCAAGAGTCTTCTTCTCCCTCGTCCCCTCGCCTCGCACGACTCCTCTTCTCGCTCTATTTTTATTTATTTATCTCTTTACCGTCCTGCCGGATAATTTCCTGCCTTTCGTCTCGTTCGTCGTAACTCGTTTCAGTAGGGTTTCCCTCTTTCGCATTTGCGGCGACGTTCGTCTGTCCGCGAAGCCACGTCGACGTTGACGACGCGCGGTTACGAATCGCGAGAATAAAGAAGAAGAAAAATAAAAAAATAAAAAACAACAAAAATTCGTATACGAAAAATTTGTTTACACCGAAAAATCTACCATTTTCTCGTACATCTTCATCCCGCTCTTTTTATTTTTCTCCTATCCCTCGCAAGAAAAAAAAAAGAAATAAAAAAAATTGAAAACAACCGAAAACTTTTCGCGAAACTTTTTTTTTCGTCCACGCGAGCGGAACGTTCGGAATGTTTGAATCGTCGAAAGGCGCCAAAAGTTCGGAGAGTTTGACGCGTGCTGGAGTAAACCAGGAAGAGAAAGAGGGAGTAAAAAAAAGGAAATAAAATAAAAAGGAAACGAGCACGTACATAGATGTTCCCGTGGGAAAGGTTGATACGGAAAGTTTCGGCTCCGGTGTCGCGCGCTTATCGTCCTCGTCCTTTGCCTCCTTTTTGTCCTTCTTTTTTTTCTTCTCTCTATTCCTTCAGTTTTTCTCGCGCTTCTCTCCACTTTTATTTTCCTCTCTCGTTTTTCCCCCGCACACGCTTTTCGTCGCTCATTCGCGCTACGTGTTAACGTCGATCCTGCATCCCTACATACTTTTCTCCATTACTACGCGTTCCTTCTCCCTTCGTAGTATTACGTCTCCCTAACTTTTTCGATTTGCTTCAACTTTTACGTAGTTTCTGACTAAAAAAAATGAGAAAGAGAGAGACGAACCTCGCAGTAGGATGAAAAATATATATCGCTCGAATTTTCTTCTCGACGTTCGGATTCGATGCTCGTGTTTCAAAACGATTTCGACACATCCGTACATCGACGTATAATATACCTATATATGCGGGTAAAGAAACGTACCGGCATTTTTATAAATAGCGCTGTATCGTAGTAACACACGGATTTATATATAGATGTATATCGTGAGAGTCGGTATTGGTAAGTGCAGCAAGAGATAGCCGAGCAGAAAATGTAGTGACACACAAAAGCTTCGCTGTAGACACCGAGCGTACTCTGGCATCATCGTTACACACCTTTTTATACCTATGTATATCGTGTATTGAAAAATTCTCGAGAGTGCATCGAGAGTGCCGGGCAAAAGAATTTTATAATGCGGGCAAGTTCAAGATAGGATGTAAGAGATTGCCATATAAAACTACTTCTATATTTAATAATAATCGTGATAATAATATTAATAACAATAATAATAATACACAATTTTCTGGTATAAAAATAATAATAATAATTAATGATATAACCGTTTTTATCAATAATTGATCATTCTATTATGATTATTATTATTATTGTTATTATTATAGGAGAAAATTGAAAGATTATCATTATTATTATTTTATTTTCACTTTAATTTTTCTCGAGAGTCGCAGGCGGGGAGGGGATAAGATGAGAAGCTTGAGATGCATCAGTTGCACACAAGGGAGTGAGCGATTCGACTGCCACCGCAACTATGACGGAGTAGGAGTGAATAATTAAAAAAAAAAGGCAAGAAAGAAAAGGAAAAAGGAACGGAGAACGAGCCAGGAAAGTAATAAAAGTGTGCTTGGCACTTTCGTGGGAACTATCTCACGACGTTCATCCTTTTTTTCTTTCTCTATCCATCTTTTTTCTTCTACTACTTTGTTTTTTTTTCCTCGTTGCCTTTTACGTGCCCATTTTTCTCTCGCGGCGGGGTTTTTTCGCTCGAACAAGCGCTTTTTCGCAGACACCCATGAACGAATTTGGTGCAACGAGGTTGAGCCATTGCGCATGGGTACGAGGGACGAATCGAGAGGGTGCGAGGGGGCTGGGACGATGCGGATAACTCGCAAAGGTCAGGGGTGCATGGATGAGAATGCATCGCCGGTCCATTTTCGAAAGCCTGATCTCCTCGTTGAATACGTCCTACCATGACCTACATGAATATCCAACCATAATGCATGCTCCTTTTTTTTCAACCAGCGATATTCGATCCTTGGCCCGGATCGTAAAAGAAAATCGATATATTCTCGAATAATTAAAATTCCAGTTTTAATACATTATTTCGATAATTTATTGCTGCCAATCATATTTCATTTCAACAAAATAAAACGCAAAACATTCTTGCAAAAATTCCCGCGTTGATAACAAAATTCTGACGATATTAAAAACCAAAAATTTAATTATTTTTTATTCACTAATTTATTTTACATTCTTAAATTATTTAATTGTAAAATAAATTTATGTAACAAAAATAAATAGGAATTTGTGAGTAACAAAAAGGAGTCGACGAGATCAATTTTGGAAAGAAATTTTTGAAAAAAGATCCCAACGACCGTGAAATGTAAAAATAAAGTTGAAAATGTGTTTCTGGGTTCTAGTTTGTTAAAATAGTTCAAGGTAAAAGAGCTCCGGAATATTATCTATCGTCGGTCCAAAAAACAGACCGCTCATACAAACACATACATACACACACACACACACAGCCCCATGTCGGAGATAACGAGTGTGACCGCGTTTCCAGTTTCCAAAATCCCCCACTCGACGAATTTACATCGACGGACGAAAACCCACACGTACACAAGCGGGAAGTAAAATCTTCGAGCGTCTAGAGCGTAAACGTACTCGGTTTTACGTTCGCCAACGACCTACATAAACGTCCCGGGGAAAACAGCATGCAGCGTGCCGAACGAGGGAACAGTGACTTTTGTGTGTACGGGAACATTCAGCCATCGAGTCGCCAGTACGGAAGAATTATACGGCGTGAGCGAAATATAAGGACTCGCACACATATTACCCGCGTAATCCGTTCTGGCATCCAGGAAACTTCCCTCGAGGCTTCCAACGTTACGAAACGAGCAATTTTTCAGTGAGAAAAAATGGGAAAAAACAACAAAAAAATTGTCTCACGAAAGAAAAGTATACTTCTTATTGCCGTTGTAGGATGGTTTATCGCTTCGTTCCAATTATTAATACGCGGGGATTACAAAGTCGCGGGCTATGGACCTAAAACTTTCGGTCGATTGAGGACGGAAAACGCGGGGTTTTGTTGGAAAATTATGTTAAAACTCGGGCAAAACTGGTAAACACTTGACAAGGCGAATGAGGGGGGGGGGGGGGGTTGCTCGAATAACCCAGCGGCCATTATGCGAATTAATAATTGATTTTGCAACAGCACCGGGGAATAACGTTCGAAAATAGAGAGAATGGGGAAAGTTGACGGGGTCTAAAACATATTTCATTTTCGTGCCCGGGGCCATTGAGGAATAAATCAATTTTCGACAAAATAAAAAAAAAGTTTTAATTAATTCGATCTAATGAAATTTAATTACTGGGTCGCAGAATGTAATTAGTGTTAAAATAATAAAAATGGAATAGAAAACATGCAGAGACAATAAAATATAAACAAATATTTAATCGAAACAAAATTCCGACGTGTCGACAAATTTAATTAACGCTTGAATTAATTTTAATCGAAAGGTAATTAATTGACGTTTTTAAAAAATTATGAGAATCGTGTCGTGTCGAATCAAATGAAAAAATATAAATAAAATTTGTGGATCGCCAATTTTGTCTGGTTGCATCGAAAAGTGTCTGGATGAAGAAGCAACCGATAAAACGAAGGAGGATGAGAAGATAAAAGATACAGTAATAGTATGAATGGCGGGAGAAGCTGCACTTTGACAAAACGTTGGAATCTGGGACGAGCTTAACGAGCCGCACAAAAGGGCTTGGCACCCTCTGTGTGAAGCAAAGTCAGGTCGAGTGACCGGGTACAGTGTGCCCTCGTCTCTCGCTTCCTCTGTCTTTCATTATCACGCCCTCGCTCGTGCCGTACTCACTTTTTCCTTTCATACGCTCTCGTCCCATCTCCCTCTATGCATACTCCCCGCACTTTCTCCGCTCGTACATCGATCGTTCTCTTTGACTGTATGGAACTATCTCCGGGGCCACCGACAAACGATGAGGACGGTTCGACGTGCCTTTCCGACGACCAAAATGGCCAATGAATACCTCGCCTCGTTTCCCAAAGACACTCTCTCTATCTCTCCTTCTACATCGATAAGTCACTTTTGTCGTTGCTTTACTCCCTGCACTTTCGTGCCGTACCTAAACTATATATAGCAGGGTAAATGGCCCAGAATTAACAGCTTATTAACCCACTTGCGTCATATTGCAACTATAATGGTCCGATTATAAATAATCGAAATTTCTCCAATTATTTTCGAATTTTTTGTCATATTTCGTCGTTAAAAAAAAGTTGAAGTTAGCTAAATTTTATGAATGGAAACGTTTTTTTTTTCACTGTTGAAAATACAAACTATTGAGAATTTTGTTTACCTATTATTTTTAATTAGAAAATGGACTCCATTTTATCCAATATTGTTTCAATTTTAATCACGTATGGTATCAAAATTTATACTAAAAAGTGTAACGATTTCAAAATCGGTTACGAATTCTCTGGAAAAATTTGATTCTCGAAGAAAGATCTACGTTCCCAGATGACGACCTCGATCCGCAGTGACATTTTCGTAGAAGCAGCCTGGACATTATTTTCACCCATTACCGAAATACACCCACGACGTTCAAATAAGAAATCCTCGAGACAATGCTCCTGCAATGCCTTTTGTATCTTTCAGATTTTATCATTTTAAAGAGTCGTAACGGGCTCGACCGAAGCAACGGGAGAACAAAAAAAAACGCCTCGTAACGTAATTTTTCTTTGAAAATGGCGCGAGTCGCGTCGAGAGGCGCGAACGAGAATCGACGCGTTCTCTCTTCGTCACCATTGCCTTTCGCGCGTCGGCTTTCACCATCTGTTTTTCGCATACAAGGCCCGTATATAAGCGTATAGACGCATAACGCAGAACTAAGTTTCGTTAGATTATACGGATTTTCCGGAAAAGCAATTTCCCAGGATGCGCGGGTAGCGAGTAGATCGCGAGAGAAACGATTATATGTTAAAGCCAGAAGAAGTTCGCGGGTTAATCGTCGAGTCGAGAGAGAGAGAGAGAGAGAGAGACGCGTAAGTTTCGTTGATGTCGAATTCTCACGATTGTTGGACGCGAATGGATCGACTCTCTCGTCTTGGCATGCGCTTCCTCGAGCCTCAATCACAATCATCGCGATAACAATGATCATTATTTCTTAATTTATTACACCCGGGAGAAACTTTTCGTCGTTGCGAATCGACACGTTCGTGAACTTCTCTCGACAGTCGGTCTTTACGTTGCTCGATACGGGAGTAAAATTCTTAACTCGAATGTTTCAATCGTATTATTAATTATCGATATAATTATTTAATTACATCAATTAATTATAACATTTAAAGAAATTATTGAAATTCGATTAATCACTTCGATAACAAATATCAAGCCTAATTAATGAATAATTGATTAATTAATGATTTTATCATATTTTGCATGATACGCGACGATATTGGATTTTTCTCGCGATTAAATATCATTAAACGTTAGAAAAATTATGAGTCAGGAATCATCGTCAGCGTTTTCAGGGTATGTGGAAGGAAAGGAAACATTACAGGGTCGTTTCTCGGACGAAGGAACGGGCAACAATTTATTCGTTGCGTGTCCGCAAGCGCGTGCGTGGCGACTCTGCGGTATACGACCGGAAATGCCGGTATGTAGGTAGCCATACTAGATATCCTCCAGTACTTTTCGTATATATATATATATATATAGTCCATAGTCAATGCCATACTACTGTTTCGCACTTTAGTCATATATATATATATATAACTAAAGTGCGAAGCAGTAGTATGGCATTGACTATGCTACGACGTGTATAGGTATTCACGTATACCTACGTTATAGGAATAGTTTCATGAATGCGTATACAAGGCAGCTGCGAGTGCCCCGGAGACCCCTCAGCAAGAGTTTCCATATCGTGCGACCGAGTGTGTGCTAATTTGAATAATTAACGGTCCGACCACCAGCGCGAACCCATTTGGGACAGTTCCGAACGTTCGTGCCTCTCTCGAGCCACCGAGACCTCGCATTGTCCCGAGAGGGAGACCAAACCTATCGTACGATTCGACTAGCCGACTCTCGATACATACTCTCTTATCAGTATTTAACGAATTATTGTTTATTATCGCAAAATCATAATTACTGGCAATTTCAATCAGAAAATGGAAAAGATCGAAGCGAACGCTATCACTTGTGCGCTGGTAATTAAACAATATTTAATAGCAGGGTTATAAACATAATTAATTTACCTTATCGATCGGCTGTTCACAAATCGATCTCGATATCTGTACAAAAATTTGTGCGATTGAAAAATTACTTTTACGATGAAAAAATACAATTTTATAGAAAAACAAGTGTTCCAATTTCTTTTTTCACTCGTAAACGATCCGTATCTTTCATTTCATTGTCATGGTATCGATAACACCCTCGCCCCCTCTTCTTTCCTCTATTTAACGGTACAGGGGTCATTGTTGATTTCTTTACCTCCGGAATGACACCGGAAATATAAATTGAGTTCTAGTTGACGGTAAAAGTTGAAGGGAGTGTTGACGAGGTGGAGCGATGAGGGAGGGGGTGGGGGGCTCGTTGAGTTTCCGGCATTTCTAGCGACCGTGACGTTCTCGCTCGTGTCACGCCCTGCGCTTCGGGACCCGACGGTTCCATCCGAGCTATTACGCGAAAAACTAAACGTCGGCACGACGGAGATGATGAAAATACGTAAATATATACAAATACCAAAGGAGAAACGTAGTGCGGAGGGAGTGGAGGGGATGGTAGGAGAAAAGGCCCGGGGGAAAAATGAACGGGAGGATCAAAGCGAGACGCGACATTATCCCGAGCGCATAATTACTTAGCGGGGCTTACGAGACGAATCCCCGTGTAACGACGAGCGGCGAACCTCGTCGGAATGAGACGTTTTTTTTTCTCGTCGCCTGACAATTTTTTTGCGCTCTATCACGCGTATCACCGCGTCTAATTTGCTCGAGGCGTCGAGCTGCTTTTCGCATAATTGTTTTTTTTTTCTTCTTCTTTTCGTCACCTTGTGGCTAAGACCAAAAAGAATAGACGAACATTTTTCAGAACTAAATGAAAATGTGCAGAAATGGGTGAAGTTTTTCATTCGAAAAAAGTATTTTGTAAAAAAAAGAAATAGACAATTTTTTTGATAATATTATGAAAAATCTTTCGAAAGATTCAACGGCAAAAATCTGTAAATATGCGCGAGAGAACGACGAGATTCGCCATTCGCGAGCTGTAACAATTCTACGTTTGTAATTAACGCGTGGTTTTCCACGAAACGTCGTATCTTTTGTTCTCGCCGAGGCGAGCATACGCAGCGAGAATGATATTTATAGGTTCTTGTAGAAACATCACATGGTAAGGTAAATAAACGAACGAGAACATTGCGAAACGTTTAAAGCTAAATCGTTCATCTTTACAATTTCCTTACCTTCGCCGTCATTGACTATCTCCAAGGTTGGAGGAAAACCTCGTGGCAAAGAGAGCGATTTGGACTCACCTGTAACAAGAAAGAAAAACAAAACACTTACATAAAAACATAAAAAATCAATTTTAAAACAATTTTATAAAAAAAAGTCTCCAATTATCACTAATCGCTCCTTAATTAACGAAACTATTTATCTTTCAATTCTGTTCAATTGAATTCGTCGATAAAAAAATTGTCAAACTATTGAATTAAATTCAATTAAATTCGAAAGAAAAAATTCCAAGCCTCGATCAACGAACTAATACTCAACGCTTCATACATCTATACAAATATACATATATATATATATATATATATACAGTCAAAGTACCGCTCCCATCATTCAATCAAACAAATATACTTGATTAACTCGCGAGGACGATTTCGAGGAAATTTCGTCGAGTACCTCGTCGATTATTTCATCGTACGATCCTACGATCAAAAGCGCAAATTGCTCCCGTGGCACTCAACCGTTATTATCGTGACGAAGCAAGAAAGCTCGCATCGTTATCTGAAGAAAAAACTCACTCACACACACACACACACACACACACACACAACAAAAAATGCAAAGAAATCATAATTTTTCATACGTCCAGCTAACAGCAGGAAGAAGTCACCGAACTGTTATGGCGCTATTGCAGGCGATTGCCGATCCGTTAGAATCACGGAAAGACCACCGTAAATGTATCTATATGTACCAAGCTACATTATAAACATACTCGTATATAGCGATACGCGAGTACCCCATACGCTATGTGCAACCCCCACTCATTAACATTCGAGGCACGCGCAACGACCGTCTCGTTGCACCGGTGCACGCGAACCCTTGCTCTTACCTATATCTATACACGTTACGGTAGATATAGGCATACGTACACACACACACACACACATTGACGTTACGCACAACGCGTGCAGTGGGGCACGCGAGTTTCCCACTGCGAGGAAACGTCGATCTCGTTGGTCGAGGGGAGGAAACGGTTTTTTCGTGTTTTATGCGAAATACTTTTTTCGACCTCCACCCCCCACCCTTATACTCGACTCGCTCGAAGCTCGTTGACCTATCGCTTCGCCCGGTAACGTCGCGCAATAACACGTTACAATGCGTAATCCGTATGATTGTGACGAATGCTCGCGTACCGAACTCGATTGCTCGTAAGTACGCATGTGCTCGGTGTATTTACGATCGATTTTTCAACTTTCGAATTTAATATGCTTTGTACGATATCGTGTCGTTGGTTTCGGAAAGTTTTTTATTTTTATTTTATATCGATGATGAAATTATTTTTAAGACAACAGATCGAAGAATAAAATGACTTTTGTCGTAGAAAGTAATTTTTTAATTAAAATGAAATTCATAATTTATGGAAAAACGGGATGAATTTTACAATTGATCGAGAAATTGATATCGATTGAAAATGTATTTATTTTTATTTTCTTTCTTTTATTTTTATAACGAAAAATGAATTTTACGGGGTAAACTTTGGGGCAATTTCAGGACGAAAAAATGCAGCAGCCGTGTCGAGCATCCCCTACGGAGCACTTGTCGTTTTTTCTTCGGTTGGGTTTATTTTTTATCTTTTTGCGTTTTTTTTCGGTCACGTGATAACGAGTCGTTGTGTCGCTGGCCGGTGCAACGAGACGCGACGCCCCGGAACAAACAACGAACGAAACTAAACGTGGCAAGAGACAGAGAGAGAGAGAGAGAGTGAAAGAGGGCGGTAGGAGAGACGGAGGGAGAGAGTGAAGTACGGTGAAAAGGGACGGGAGGTAGAGAGGATAGTGCAGCAGCTGCAATCCCCCCATGGCACACGTACGTACAGAGAACGTTTATCTCTGTTGGCAATGATCGCAGGCGAAACGCCGGGCGAGAGAGCCGGTATAACAGAGTGGAGGACAAAGCCGCAGCCAGTTTCGGAATGGCTATTTTCCCGCCATTTATTTCCGGGCAAAAAGAGGCGCACTCTCTTTACTGGCGCTTCGCAGTTGTTTCGACCGAAACGGAAATTGACCCCGTGGTGGGCGCGCGCGCGCGCGCGCAACGAAGCGAGAGAGCTTCGGCGCGAAAGAAAAAAGAAAAATAAATAAGGATAAAACAATGGGAGAAACGGATAATGACGAAAAAGCGTATTTTACACAATGTTTTTCTGTTTTGTTTTCTATTGCCGTGTAAAAATTATCGCGGTTTTTCGCACGCGACGGCTTTCGCGAATTTTAAACATTTGGGGGCGGGGGGGGATTTATTACACCGGCTGTAGATTTTTTTTAACGGAGCATTTTTCGTTTCGTTATCAGGCGGGAAATTATATCAAAATTTTACATAAATATTTGATATAATATTTTTAATTGTTTTCATCTCGAGTCTATTTCAATCACAGTCGAATCCAATTAATAAATTACAGTCTCTATTTCAGTGAAATACAAATCAATTTACGAAATAAAATTGGAAAAATACAACTTACATTCGTAAAATTTGTTTAATTAAATTTTTATTTAATTATCTAGCAAAGTTTTTGTTTCAAACATAATCTCTCTCACTCTCTCCCTCTCTTTCTTTCTCTGGACATTCACCGTGCTTAACTTCTTGCCCGTTCCCCGAAATAAGCCCCGCGCTATTGTTTCATTCCGAGCTTCGTTCCGCCTGTTTTATACGCGTCTAGATAGTGCAAAGTGCGCATTTTACGGGAGTAGTTTCAAATACAGTCGTGATTTTCGAGCCGCCACCGCGGTCCATAATCCGGCGAAAGCTCGAACTGCATATGCTGCATAAGCTCGCAATATTCCCTCGTACACTATTCTTGTTATACGTCACACACACACACACAGATATAAACATTATTTAGATTCGTAAGAGATAGAGAAGAGTTAATCTTCTCTGCGGACAGCTCAACTTCCGTCGCGCTCTCTCTCTGTCCCTCTCCCTCTCGAACCCCGAGATTTCTCGAAGCTAGCGGAATAAGTCGGATAGTTTGATATTATAGCGAGTTTTACCACTTTCTGCGCCCGTTCGTAAGAGAAAAACGGAGACGCGCGAACTCTCTTCGCTCGTTGCGCCTCGCGAACGAGTTACCTAATAGTCGGCTTAATTAACGCTTCGCGAGGTTCTCCGCCTGCGTAAATAAACTCGAACACGAGCCGGGTTAGTCACCTTTCTCCGGTATTAGTTTTACCAACGGCTATATATCTCACGTAACACTCGTGCAACGAACGCACCTTTTTATTATGCAACGTTGCGTAAAACGACGAAACTTTACGTTGAAAACTTGTTACAACGCTCTTTTACTCTCCTTCTCGTTAAATCGCTCGTGCATTATTCTCGTAAATTTCCCAAAATCCGAAACAATATTATCCTCCTTTATTCTTAATTCGAACGATTTAGTTCCTCGATATTCAAAATATTTGAAATAATTTTTCAATTTTAATAAAGCAAAAAGTAGCAAAACCATCGAAACGATCGTTTATTATTAAAACGGAATCGCGACGAAATAATTTAGCGTTGCGCGGTGATAAATTCCTCCGAGAATTTCTCGAAGGTGAGTACACAAAAAAAAGAAGAGGAAGAGGAAGAGAGAGAGAGAGAAATGTGAGTCGAGTCGGCAAACGGTTATTGGGGTAGTCTCTGTCTTATTCGATACTCCCGGAACATTGCTGCACGCATAAAACACGTACGGTCGACCAATAAAGTCCCGTTGCATGTTTCCAGTCGGAGAGTCGTAAAACTTATGCGATGCAGAAACTCCGCGAGTCCACGAGAGATGCGCCCAATTTCGTCGTAATATCGCGAACGCTTTTTCCACTGTCGCCGTAGCAAGTTGCTGCTACGATGGTTTTCTGTGGTAGAACGTGGCGAGCGAGACAGAGAGAGAGAGAGAGAGAGAGAGGAGGGAAATTCGGAGAGACGGAGAATGTGTAAAAATATCGTCGCTGGCATGGATCCAAGGACCACGAGAGATCTTCATCTCTGTCGCGTAAACATTGGAAAACCACCCCCCCCCCTTCCCCTTCTCTTCGCGGCGAATAAACCGAAGCGAAGGTTGACCACGAAAGATCAAGGAGCGTATCTCATCTACATATAATTAACCGATATTTCGATCGAATTAAAACAAACGCGCTAATATATTTCAATAACGATAAAAAAAATCGCCAAAAATGAGGAATTATTGATTTTTCGTTGTAATTATTAAAAAAAACATTATTTCACGAATAAATTATTTGTATTCTGAAATAAATTAATAATAAATTGATCTAATTTTATTGAATTTGTTAATAACTAAAAAATTAGATTTTGTTGCTGTTTTAAAAAGTAAAAAATCAATTTTCGAAACATGGGAAAATGAATTTTTCAAAATAATTTCATTTTACAAAATAGTATTTGGTCATTGAAAATAAAAACATTATTATTTGATCGTAACAGTGCGTTCTCGGGACGAAAGGGCTAATTGCGAAATTTTCCTCGCACGCGTAAGACGCGGCCTTCGCGCTAAGAGATATTTTAGTCGATCGTCGTATCAAAGACGACGACGAAGCGCGCGTTTCGTTCGCTCATCGAAGAAACTCGAGCGGATTTTCGCGGTGGTATACAACGCTAAAAGGATAATAAACATTCGACTAATGGTCGGTGGCGAAATTTGCATCGCGTTCTCATTTTCATCGCGCGCGGTCGTTCGTAATATTCGTGATTTTATTTTTTCTTCTTTCTTTGTTTTTTTCTCTTTAAATCTTCTTCGCTCGATCCTTTCTCATCCTCGTTCAAGGAGGAAATGTCTTTCCGAGAGGGGGAGCATAAAACTTACTCTGTTGAACGTGAAGAAGATTAGCGTCGATCTCGCGCAAACACGATAAGTCTTGGTGATCCATGGTGTGTCTGTGAGCTCGTTGGCAAGACGATCCTCTCTCTGTCGGCAGAGTTTCCGATTTCCTCAACAACGGCGCTGCAGATTCGAAAGACAATTTGTTTTTCTCCTCGTGTAAACATTTTCTTTTTCCTCTCTCTCTCTCTCTCTCTCGCGCGCGCTAATCCACTTGACAAAACTTGTGTCGTAAAGCCGGAAGCGAAGCGTACAGATTTAGCGATGAAATGTAGGACGCAAAAAATAAAGCCGAGGAAAAAAAAGCAAAATTCTTCGTTGTGTCGAAGCGAGACAAAAAAAAGCGGGTAATGAGCGAGATGAACGAAAATTTTTATCACAATCTGCCCTTTTTTTTGTTTATCAGTTCCTCGGTTCTTTGATAAAGTTGGTCACCGGAAGAATTACGGAAACGCGTCCTCGTAAGTCCCACTAGATATACGTATGTTCAACGCTGTGCCGGTTTGACGAAGGGGAAGGGGGGGTAAAGTGCACCGGAGACTCGTGGGCGTTCATTCATTCATCATTCTGTCAGCGACTCGACTTCTCCGCAGTGCCTACATTTGGTGCATTTAAAAAATTGTATAATCATCGGAATAATAATAATGATAATAATCGCCATTGTGACTCATTAGTATTATTATTATTATTTTGATAAATATACGCGTCTTTAAAATAATTATTAATAATTATTCGATCGATAATGACTACAATAATAATATTAACACAATAAATTACAATATTTGTTTATCGATGAACAATTATTATGACGTTTATCAATCAAATAATTATTAATTAAAAATTCTTGCCTAACTCATAATTACACGACTTGTACAAATGTTTTTTAACACAGTGACATATATATGTAGCACTGGAAAATTCAGTCGCGTATTATGTTACTTGGATGAGAATCAAGTTTTCCCACTTGCTACGTTTACTCGTCCCACTAATACGCTCTCTCTCTCTCTCTCTCTCTCTCTCTCTCTGCCCACCCTGATCCACCTACCGAGACGTTGAATCTCCCGTCTTAACTTTCATCCCATACGTCCAGACAGCACGAAGAGAAACATAGAAAGACGAGAAACACGGAGTAACCGGAAACTGACGTATAACACAAACGTATCCACAGACCGAGCGCGGGTTGTGCCTTTTGCGGAATAAGGAGACCCTTAAAGAGAAACTATTTTTCTTTTTCATCCTCGTTGCTTTTCGATCGTTAATAGTCGAGCGTAGTTAGCAGTTCGAGTTGAACTCACGGCTAAACGGTAACTCGACGTTTTAACCGATGGAAGAAAAACGACGTAGAAGAGACAGAGAGAGAGAGAGAGAGAGAGAGAGAGAGAGAGAGAGAGAGAGACGCATTTTCAATGGGAAATTGCGAAGTATCGAGACGAGGAAAGAGAGAAAGAGAGATGAATCGTGGTAGAGGAACAGCTGATGATGTTCGAAAGAACCGTGTACGATGAGGTGACTAGACCGTGAGTCATGCGGTTCGGTGTCGCGTGGGAGGAGTAACGAGACTGGCCTAACGGACGACCGATAATGATTGTTCCTATATATTATCCAACGGCTCGTCTGTCTTCGTATAATCACGATTAAAGCGTGCGAATGTGACACGCGTGTACGTGCGCCGGTTGCAGTCAATAAAACACGGAAATCTTTATAATTTTATCGACAAAGATTTTATTCGATCGAATCAGAATTATTATTCATCGATCGAACGACATTTTTATCTTTTCTTATCAAAAATACTTTTTGTTACATGATAATAACAATAATAATGCATCATTTATCAAAAAAATTAACAAAATTTTTTATTACACACGAAAACCTTTATGATTTTATCGACAAAGATTTTATTCGATCGAATCAGAATTATTATTCATCGATCGAACGACATTTTTATCTTTTTTAATGAAACATACTTTTTGTTGAATGATAATAACAATAATAATGGAACATTTATCAAAAAATTTAACGAAATGTTTTATTAATTATTTTCGCGTGTTTTTCTTGACCTCCGAGGGTTAGAGGGAGAAGAAAAAATGTAAAGCTACGAAGCTATCGGCGGGTCGGAGCAAAAATAACTCGGTCCAGACAAAAGGGACGAGCGGGGGCTTAGTCCTGCGGGACGTCTCAGGGTGAGAGGCTGCTTGTCATGCGAAAATTTGCAAGCTCTTCCCAGCCCTAAAGAAACGACCCGCGAGACATCCTCGTCTGTTTCTCTCGCTGTGTAATTCGTGTTAAAAGAAGCAGAAGAAGAAAAAAACCTAAGCGGGATCTTCAATGCTTTTTCTTTATTTTTCTTCTTTTTCGGGGGGTGAGAGTGGGGGAGCGACGCGGTATTTTGCTTTTAACAAAACAGCTCGTGCTCTTTGGGCCTCGAGTGGCAGGGACTTTCTCGCGACGCGAACAGATGTCGAGAAATCGCATTCGTCGGAGTTAACGCTAGTCCGTTTTGCTTCGTGTCTCCTCGAACGGTAAAGAATCACGTTTGAATGAGAAAAAACGATAAAAAAGAAAATACAGCAAGTACGAACGGTGCACGAAAAATATTTATTTAACAACTAATCCGCGCGAATTTAATTTTCTTTTCATAATTTTCTATAAATACGATTAAAGACAAACAAATTTTGAAGAACGATCAAAGATCAAAATAAAACGAAATTTTAATTAAAAGAAAATTTTTGAAAGAAAATTCGATCGAATAAAACGATGTATGGATTTATTTTGATCGTTTCGATTGAAAAATATTGAAATAATTCATTCGTCGATGTAAATAACGACTGGCTGTAGAAAAGTATAACTGCTCTTCTAAATCAGTGCAATACGTGATAAACGAGACCACTGACCAAACGGAATCTAAAACGAGACCATGCATCCACCAGCTGACGCGAGCCCGATTCCCCGCGTCGTAACTCGTGCCGGGATAAGTATCGCTCGTTATCGATATACTCGTTGAGCGATCTATATATACACATATATATATTTATACAAACAGAGCATGAGGTTATTAGAACGAGATGGAACGAAATCTTAAGAGACAAAGAAAAATAGCCGCCGAGTGGAGAAATAAAATAAAGGGAAATAAAATAAATAAAAGCACCGTGGGGCGATCGTAAATCTAAATAAACGCATCTCGTTAGGCTCGTAATTGCTCGAATATTTATTACATCGTACCGTGGTAGGCACGAGGGTCTATTACGTGAATTAAATACCGCGTCTATTTAGAATTCTTCACGATAAAATAAATCGTGCGAACGATTCGTTACAACTTGAATTTAAAAAAAAGCATAACAATTGTCTAATTTGTTTACAATTATTATTTTTGTCGTGATCAATATTGATTTTTTTATATAATTATAATTTTCATCGACACGATAAATATATAATTATTATTCCAAACATTTATTCATACTTATTATTTTTGTATTAAAAAATATTTTTTTTTAGTTAGAAAATAATGTTTTCGTTAATTAATCATTTAAATTTTGTATAAACGACGTTTTTCTTCGTACGTCGCAATTCCGGTCGAATTAAATATTGCCGACTTCCTCGCATAATACGATACGAACGTTAAAGCCAGTTTATCGCAATCGTGCGAGCTTGCACAGCGAGAGATAAATAATATACACCTATCCACACGTCCCGTATGCGTAACCAAAGTACGGTATCGAGGTATCGCTTTACGGACAGTTTGCCAATGTCTCGAGCATTGTCTTCTTGTGTTACACGACAGCGAGAGAGAAAAAGAGAGATAGAGGGGGAAGGAAGAAGGTATTCATCTTGTGCTTTGGCCCCGACCATACGAGTATAAGTATCTTTGCCTCGTCTTCACTCGGCCACCTTGTCATCGCCCTGTCCTTCGTTCTCGTCACGAAACATTATGAAACCCGACCTCGATGCACTCGTCCCTATTAACGGTATTAATTAACCGCAATTATGTTGGACTTGGCTTAAAAACTCTTCTTACTCGTATACGCGAATGCAAACATGTATATATATATTTTTTCTCGTACGTTAACTTTATATACTTTATATCAACTTTTTACATTTTCAAGGCCAAACGAATGAGGTTTAGTAGAACGAGCCGCGAGCTTCTCGAGTGACTTATCGTGACTAGAATCTCAAAGCGAATTTTAACGTCTGTACGTTGTTGTTCTGGTTAATTAGTCAAATTAATCGTCAAACGAGTCAAGCTCATATAACCACCTATGAATTATTTCTATGATTTCTACACAAGCACATAGGGAGAGAGCACGATTTGCTTTTGTAGAAAGTCAATTTATAGTCGTTTGTTGAGCACGCCTAATAAAATTATCGCTCGTAAATTGACAGTTAATTATCGAGTAATGAGAAAGTGCAATAATCCTGTCCTCGTACGTTGAAAAAAAAAACGAAATATTAATATCGCTGTAGAGTCGGACGAGTTACGGACATTGTGAGAACGTATACGGAGCGTAGTGTCTAAGTAAGTACATCGTTTATTTATGGGACTCGTCGGTGCATCGTTGGTATGGAACGATCCTGATTGCGCGACGTAGACAAAAGTTAATTGTGCATGGGAGTTGGACGATTGTAACGAGGTGCTTGATTTAAGTCAATTTTAATGCAACGGATGAAAGCATGAAAAATAAAAGGAAAAACAATATTTGTGTTATTTGTAATTATAAAAATGTCAAAGTCGATGAATAAAGTTATAAATTATCGTAAGAGCCGAAAAAGCAAAATGAAGGACAAATATCAGCAAAGACGATAAGGTTGTTATTACGATTGAGAAAAAATGATTGTGCAATCTACGATTCGATTAAGATGTCGAGATAAAATTTTTTTTTTTTTCGTAAATTGATAAAATCGTGATAAGGGAGGTTGTGCGGAGAAAAAGGCGTGACGCGAGAGAGAGTGAGAGGGAGAGAGAATGGTACACTCGTCCCATCGTTACTCACAACAGCTACTGTCACTGCTCCCGGCCTCCTCGTCCACGCTGCTATTCTCAAAGCAATTCTTCTTCTTTCGTCTCACGAAGGAGCTCCACACCTTTCTGTGGTTCAACATTCTTTTTTATCTCTTGCTTGTTCTCCTTCACTCTCTCTCTCTCTCTCCCACTCTATTTCTCTCTCTTGTTTTATGCACAACTGCGAGTCCTTGCAGGTGGGATATTAATTACCCTCTCGTCGTGTAATTCAACGCTAATTGCGACGAGCACGACGAGAGCTTTTATTCACCGAGATTCTCACTTAACTTTATCCGACGTAATTCACTTTTTTCAAGATTTACTCGACTTTCTATTATTTTTTATAACTATTATAAAAAACGAATTTTTTGTTTCATCAAATTTAATAAATTTGAATGATTCACTTATTTGTTTTAATTAACTCAATTATATTATTTAATTCGAAGATTTTTTAATATTTCATTGTTTTCGATCGATTCTTTTCCCATTCACTTTTGGTCCGTTTTCACTCGTTTAAACGCCCGGGACTGCGCCTCGAGGCTTTCGCGAGAAAACAAGAAGTTATTCCCGCGATTAAAAAGATGAGAAACCAGAGTTTTTCTTCCCTCGGTTCATTTGCACACAGTGCGTTACTCTCGCCATTTTGACACGCACTTTCGCGAGAATAACAACACGCTAAAGCATTCGATCATAGAACGCGATAGCCCGGGGTAACTGATAATTCCAATGCACGCTGCCATTAAAACGGTATACGTATCTTTTCACCGGATCATTAAGAACGCGAAGAAAAAAAAAGAAAAAACACCGTTCGTACAGATCTAACAGTTGACGAGAGTGTCGACGGGATTTGATTTTTTTTTAAATTCGTCGATCGTTCGCTTCACTCGACACGGCCCAGTTATAAATGGCACCAATAATAACGGGTACGGGAGATTCTCGTCCAACTAGAAAAACATTTTTCACGATTTTATTATCGTTTATTTATTTTTATTATCTCGTCGCTTCACCGAACGTTTTAAATGTCCACGCAATTCCGATAAAACCGTCTCCGTTTCACTTCGTGATTTGATGTAGAAAAACACAAAAAAAAACACAAAAATTCCGTATTAATTTCGTTTTAATCGTTCGAGTCTCGTTCCAGGCGGTTCGATTCGTGTGACACGCGTCATTAACGTTAACGCACTTCTATCGTTCTGAGCGATATTTTGTCGTTTGACTTCGCGATCGTCGTCGTCCTGCGTGTGACACCATCGACGAGAGAGCGACCGGGACGACCGGAGAGCTTATCGCATATCCGGGAGAGGCAGTCGCGGATGACGCCGTCTACGAGAACCAGCTATCGGCTCGTAAGTGAGAACTTGGGTATGAAACAGAATTTATTTTTTTTATTTTTTTTATTTTTTTCATCGCTTTTCTACGCTAGTGCAAGCGTCGATAGGCGATACGCGAATCGATCTATTTCACTATACTTTGTCGAGTGACTGATAAGGAAAGCTGCTGATAAGAAAAATCGAAGTGTCTTACGACGAGACGTTTACTACGATTGGATTTTTTTTAAACCGAAAAACTTGCTCTGGCCCACTGACAGAAAATAATTAAAAAAGCAATTTGATATTAATCGTTGAATCATCGATAAAGAAAATCAAAATATTTAAAAATATGGAATAAAAATATTCTTTTTCTCTCGAATGATACAAAATATTGATAAAAATACAATTATTGATTACGAGAGATACGCGACGGGTTTAAAACACACAAAAACACTAAGATGAAATTTAAACGAGCTACGTGATAAATCGAGGTTTATTTTTTTAAACAATTTTTTAATTAATCGATCGATCGATAATTAGCGAATCGAGTATCGATAATCCGCGTGGAAACATATGTTCGAGTTGTGAGAACGACGTCGATCGCGAGACTAAAAGCGAGACGCTGTCACGATGATGTCTGAAAACGTCATCGGCGTTTTCATTATCGTATGGGGCAGCTCGTGGAACGTATCGAGGATGCGGTCGTCGGTCAAGATAAGAAAAGTCGTATTTTTCTTTGATTCGACTCGCGAATGACGGTATTTGGAATATTGAAACGTGCATGGAAAGACGCTATTTGATAATTTTCCGAGATCAGTGAATTATCAATAACAATGACAATAACAATGGCTTTGTAAACGCAACGTCTTCATTTTTATTTTCAGTCGTCGTACAATCAGTTCGTGCCTCGAATTGCCCATATCAGCTTTTTATCAATAAAAAAATTAAATAAATAATCCAAAATAAATGAAACAAAGTTAAAGATAATTCCATTGTTTATGAAAGATTGAAAATTTATATCAACGACGAATATCTAATTTAAACAAACATAAACGAAGATTTTTACAAAAATATAATTCATAATTATAATTTTAAAAATTGTTAAATCATTTTTTAAAAAATTGCAAGTTTAAATTAACGATGAATATTTTATTTTTTTTAATCGAAACAAAAATGTAATAGAATATTCGAATTTATTTATAAAATTTCCAACGAGGAATGGTGTTTGAACGATTTAAAATTTGTATGATTGTCGAGAATATGGTACAACTCGAGAGCGTGTAATCGTTTATGGAAACAGCGGCAACGGAGTAAATACTCGTTCTAGCGAGGTTGGTTCTTTCGTTCTCGAAGCAAAACAGCGCAAAGTTCTTCCGCCGATGTTACGTGCGGCCGAGCGAGAGGCTCGTAATAATGTTTACCCGAGTATGCCACTCGCTCGTTGATTACAATTGCGATTGTTGATTCTATCGGAGTGCCGCATTGTCTCGGCCGGATCGATGATGAAGCCACGCGAGAATATTAATAAATGTATACACTTTCGTACCTCTACATACATATATATGCCTTTTGTCATACGTCTTGGACACATAAACAAGCGGCTAGTTGCGGTTACCAGAGAATATCTGATTTGACGATTAGGGAATAATTGTGATTTGATACTGTACATAAAACTCGAATAATTGGCTGAAACCGGAAATCTCATGACATAAGACGTCAGCAATCGTGTTTTTTTTTTCATTTTTATTATAAACATACAAAAACATAATTTAATATTTGTCATCTAATGTAAATAAATTATAAAAAAATTGATTTCTAATTAATTTGAATAAATGGGTGGCAAATTTTTTAATTGATTTTTTCATCGTTCCAATTTCGTCTTATCAGTGAAATTACAGGCACGAGATTGATAGTGTCTCGTTCCTATGTTAATTCGCATTTCTGACCTTGTTTTCTCCTGAAATTTCTCCGTGCTCATGGAGCCTAATTATTCTTATTTTTCTTTCTCTTTTTTATACAGCGAGGAAAATAGATCCAGGTCTTGCGAATCCGAGGTGTTCTATAAAGCCGAGGAGTGGCCGGATGCCCGAGATAATTAGCTTTGCGACACGAGAGGCGCGTCGCGGCGCTTCCTCCCATGCGCAGACGACGATCGACTCGACATTAACGTTTCTCGAAGGAAGCGAACGCCTTGTGGCACAATAAGCTTGGACCCACGTTATATATCTATATATATATATATTTTTTTTTCATATATATCAGCCTGCCATACAATTATCCCTCGCTCTAATGGCCCACGATATTTTCTTCTATTTTCTCTCGTTCGTCAATGATTTAAAATAAAAAGTGTATAAAATCGTAGATCGATCGATCGTTCGTGCACGACCGGGCGACTATGTCCAACAAAGACGCTTCTCGCGTTCATCGATCAGCGTTCGTGCGACGACTTTGATTATAACGAACCGTTTATATTCCCCTCGTCACGTTTTCTGCCTCGAGGTGCAATCGAGAATGAAAAAAAGGCGTCACTAACGTCACAATATTCGATTATGTCAGCGCAAACTGTCAAGGTCGATCGATGAGTATCGTTAATAGAAAAACTGTAAAAATAAATTTTTTTAATCCTAACTCCGATGGTTTCAATGGATCGAGGCTTGGATGGAAATAAAGGGAAAAAACGTGATCGTCTTTCACTGGATGATTAATTTTTTTATAATCGTTATTCGTGCCTGGCGAATTCGTAATTTTCGTTGGGGAGGAAACGCGAATGAACGAAAAATGGGAATTTCGCGATTTTAGCCGGAAGCTCGACCGCGGGACATAATCACGGGGAAAGAAATTTATGTCGTCCTCGAGAGATCGTACGCCGATAGGGAAGGAAAATTGGGTTGTACACGTCATACTCGCATTTTGGTATGTCGCAAAGTCATTCCAGTTTCACCTAGTTTTTTTTTTGTTCTCGTTCTGTCCTTTTTTTCTTCTTTTTCTTCTCGTAGACATTCTCCGTGTCTGTAACACGGGCGTGGGAAGATATCGCGCTGATGGCGACGCACTCTCCCGTGCCTTATTTTTCAGTAATAATAGAGGCCTCGGGTCTGATGAAATTCAGGGAGGAAGCGAGTCGAACGAATTGCGAAAGAAGAACGAGATCCGATGAGTATCTTGTTACTTACGTACCTACGCGCCCTCTGTCGCCATTCGCACGACACGCGGGAAATGTCGAATTACGTTTCGACGCGAGAGAAAAACAAAAATTGAATTACCGACGCGTGTTTGATGAAGGCGACGGGAATGAGGAAAGAACTTTTCGCTCATACATTTTTCATTAGATTCGTGTAATTATTTTCCGCGCCGATGCGTTTCTGCGATTGCGATAATACGGATTTAGAAATTGTATCGCGCGAACGTACCGGCTTATGCGAAATAACAAATTTTCCGTGTGTGTTCGCGTATGCAACTGGGAATAAAATTAATGACGGTATAAAAGGGTAATAAATAAGGTGGAAGGGGTGAAAAATAATAATTGCATAACGAACTGGAAGAACTGGAGCATTTTCGCAATGTGTAACAGTCAGCAGTTGTAATTTGCAATTGTAAATGTTATCACGTAATTAGCGATAGAAGAATGGACGATGGAGAATAAACGAGAAGTTACGTTTAGAAAAAAAGGGAAAATGTTGACGATAAATAAATTATTTAATTAGACTGATTGCTGATTAGCAGCGTCGTAAGTAGGTCGAGAGGTATCGTGTGAAATTTTATACGTGTAAAAATTCATTTCGCATATATTTTGTAATTGTTTAAGATTTTAGTGAAAAAATATATTGAAATTGTGTTATAATTTAAAAAATATTATGTAGCGCATGTTTTTAGTAACGAAATAAATGATAAAGCTAAATCTATATTTGTAGAAACGGCAGATTCAGATTTTATCGTTGGTCGATAAAACGATTTTCGCCTTTTCCTTCTGCGCAACCGTCGGTATGTTACCGACCGAAGCGATTACAGAGCTCTGCATGTTACGTAGAGTTCGAGGATATTGCAGAAACACTACCGACGAATTGCACGACTGTAATTTCTAGTCGAGACATTTATCATCCCACTCGTCACCGAACCCTGGATTAACTAGAAATTTAACTAGAAATTTGCTTTACCTGATTTATATAAAAAACCTAAAAAATCAAATTTTTGCCAAATTCTTTGCAAATTATCACCTATATATTTTTACATGGAATTGCTCATCACCTAAAGTTTCTTCTTGTCTGCAAAACAATAAATTTAAGGCGTCTTCTCACTTTGGAAATTTAAAAAAATCGATTTTTTTTTTTTTTTAAATTTTGAAAGTACATATCTTCAAAAATGTCATCTCGAAATTTCATAAAGATCGGACGAGTCTAACTACATTTTTTGGCGACCGTTAGGTGACTACCTGAGAGTACCCGGCGATCCCTTTCACGCCGCTCGGACGTATACGTATTGTTCAGACTCATGGTGCAAGTACAAGAAAGCAGTGAAAAACAATCAGATAGAAACTTTTAAACATCCTCCTGCTCTAGCTGATGATGTTCAAGAGGTTTTGAAACCGATCTATGAAGAACTGACGAAGGACGAGTTACTGGAACGATGCCTCGGAGGAAATACCCAAAATAACAACGAGTGTTTCAACAGCTGTGTCTGGGCAATGGCGCCGAAACACGTTTTTACGGGAAGAAAAACCGTGGAAATTGCTTGCCAAACAGCGGCATGCATTTATAACGAAGGGCTACAACCTGTTTTAAAAATTTTGGAGGTGATGGGTGTCAAACTAGGCCCTATCGCCGTTCAATACGCCGAGAAACGCGACAGTGATCGCGTACGCGTAGGGAACCGCCGCAGCTCTAACGCTTCAAAAGAGACTAGGTCGAGACGAAGGGAAGCTATTTTGGACGAACACACCTTCTACGAAGAATCGGAAGGTCCATTGTATGGAGCAGGCATCGCTGATTAACCCGAGGTAAGGTTTTTTCATGATTTTTCTGCAACCAAAACTTTAAACGCAGTTATCTCAAAACAAGGTTTTTCGGTGCTTTGTTGATGAAATTTCGGAAACTATCCGGCCGATTGTCATGAAATTTGAATGACATATGCTTCATAGTTATGGCTATAGCGCATATCATCAGATTTTTGAAATTTTGATTTTAAGAATTTTTTTTTTACAAAAAACTGCAAAAAAATCGTGGTTTTTTTTTACTTTTTCGAAAAACGTGCGCCATTTTGTTATTTTCGCGAATATCAAAAATCTGATGATATGCGCTATAGCCACTGACATACTGAATCTAAAACAGTTTTATTTTTTTGTTTCAGACGACCCGTCTCGGAGATACCATCAACAAGCCACGACCATAACATTTTTACACGGGTTTTTCGATGCTACTGATGTATTATAATGATTGTTTAAAAAAATTAAAAAAAAATTTTTTCATGTACTTGAAAGATGTGTTTATTACATAGGATCCGTTTTATCCCATAATTTTAAGCAAAAATCCTCGAAAAAAAATCGCAAAAACAGCCTATTTTTGAGGCGCTTAAAGTGAGAAGATGCCTTAAGTTTCTAATTTTCGAGTCTAACAAATAATTCACAAAACTGGAAAATACTTCGTTACGAATGCGAAATTTATTATCCTCTATCATTTTTATCACTCATCGATCTTCCTATTTATTTTCTCTTAAAACTCTTCCGTCACTTTTCTCGTGCGATGCTTCTTCGACAGATCAAAATGACCGAGGTCGATCGACCTGTTGTTTGCAAAACAATGAAATGCTCGTTACAGTGAGACAGGAGTGTGAGGACTCTGTGGACGTCAGCTAGAAACGCCGTAAGCAACATTTTAAACAAAGAGCAATTAACGCCTCCTGATCGTTGCTAGGTGTACAATCGATCAACAGGACCGTATACACATAGCCAGTACATAGGTACAAGGTCCATTAGAGTCGAGATAATGCGAGGTGATTAAATAGCAACCCGACAGTCCGATCGCTATTTCCTACAGACAACATCGCAACAGGATGCGACAACCTCGTGGTCCGTGACACAGAAAATTAAACAACAGTTTTTTATTCAGAGAAGGAAAAAAGCATGCGCGCCTCGATCTTCTTGAAACTCGTTAGAAAACGCGCCATTCGTTATATATACGATGTGTGACATAATAACGTGCGCGAGGAGGTCGATGCCACTTCATTCAAACGTTACTTTCAGCCGAGACAAACGATGTTGCACGCAATAGCGCAGAGTTAGTCGCATTGATGTCGGAAAGAAGAGACATTGCTTTTTTCTCATTTAAAAGATTCGAATCTTTCGAGACTCGTCTTTCGAGAAATATGAATAAAGAAGTGCTGGCTATAGAAAATAATTTACGAGTAACGAACATCTTCTTATTACCGTCCTCCCGGGCGTCCGTCAAAAGGTTCATTAGGATGGCAAATTTCCGCGCAAGAATAGACGAACGATATTACTCATTCATTTTTTAATCTTTAGCCGAGAAATTTTTATTTTTATTTGCTAGATTTGTTACTGCTTCAAAGTCATTTCCGATAGTGAGAATAATTTGTAATTTGGAGAATAAAAATGATTCGGACGACTTGCTCGTTAGGACAGCTCGATGAATGAACACTTCCGTATACAAAAGGATTAGAATGGGAAAAAAGACTCACCTATTGGAGACGCGGTGTTTGCTTCTCGTAGACTGACCGTTTCCGGTTCGATGCCTGCTTCGTCCTCTTCGATGAGGGGTGGCGGTGGTACGAGTGGTCGAGACTCGTAACCCCAGTGTTGGCGAAAAGCTCGAGCTCCACCGTCCAGACGCACTCGTGGTAGCTCGACGAACATTGCATCCCCCAACTGAAAAACAATGTCCCCGTTGTACAAAAATTTAAATATTCACTTAAAAAAAGAGAACCCCCCCCCCCCAACGTAAAATCTCATCGGTTGCATTTTCATTCCTACGATTAATGAAAAATCCACAGCAAATTCGTCACTACACCAAAAAAAATACTCACACAACCACGAATAACGTCCATTCTCGTCAATGGCGACAAATGCGAGGACTCTCTTTCAGACATTTGTTATTCGTTAATTTTATTTTGTCACGAGGTAAAAACAAACTATTAGAATTAAAGGATTTTTATAGATTATCGCTAATTACGTATTATCGTTGATCTATTTCAAAAAACGTCGAATAACACGCGTGTCGACGAACCGGGGTGGACACCGGTAGCGGCGAACCTGAGCCGCGAGAACGTCTCTGGCCGTGAGCCGAGTCGAGACTACAAACTACTACGAGAGGTCTGAAATGTTTATCTCAAAATATCGTTGATTGACCCGGCGACTCGGTGACGTCACTTAATTAAAGCCCCGTTCAACGCCGTCACACAAAACGGGACACGACGCTCGTATTCTCCCGTCCCTTTGTTGCCTTTTTTCTTCCTCTTTTTTTTTACTTCGTCTTCCCGTCCATGGAACCGTGACGAAAAGTGCGAAACGCGAGTAGCGAGCCTCCCGGTTAAATTAAATCCCCTCCACTTGGACCCATTTACTCCAGAGACTCCACAGACTCGGCGCGCTGACGTTGCACCGTAGGGCAATAATTCAGTACTTAGCACTCTCGCCGGTCTTCGAAATAATCGGACGATAAATCTCAATCATTTCCGAAAAGCCGAAAGAAGCAAATCTCAATTCCTATAAATACTCGTGAAACGGAGTCAAGTTTGAAAGTTCTTTTTCTTTCTGTTTTATTTACATTAATTTAGTTCCAACGACTTCGCTTCGGTCCATTTAATAATATGATTTTAAAATAGACGGTGTCAAAGACGGATAACAATATTGATTAAATTGATGAAAAAAAACGATTGTTATTTTTCTATTTTTATTCAATTTTTGTTCAAAGATTAATTAATAAATAATGAGCCAATAATACAGAACAATGGATATTAATTCCGTAAATTACGACAATTTTGTTGGGTGAAAATTATTACTATTATTATTTTCCTTCGTAATGAATGGAAAAAACGCGTCAACGACCCTCGATACGTCGACGTGTAATTCTCACATACGTTTCAACACCTTTACATATACGGCGCTCGGTTGAATAGCCCGACGGCGGGTAAATGGCTGAAACGAGTAAATTAATGCGACAACGAGTGTAGTTCTCGTCACTCCCCAATTAGCGATAGTGAAGGGCGAATACATGCGCGACACACGCTCCCCGTGTGTCTCTCGAAACGTATATAGGGATTCGATCACGGTCGAACGAGTCCGATGAACGAGAACGACGAGTGAGCGAGCACGATGTACAATCGCGTGGGACTGGGGGGGAAAACGAGCGAAATAAATACTGAACGAACGTGCGAACGTGCATAAAAGGGACAAACTCGTTCTCGACAAAAATTGGAGTTCTTTCGATAATTCCTCGTGAAAAAACGAGAAAAAATCCAGAACTGTTTTACTTACATCGTGTCGTAAGATACGACGGTATGAACGAGCATTCGCATTCAAATCTTACCGCCATGCGCATGCGCGCTAACCTCCATTACCGGACGAACCAAGAACGCGACAAAAAATGTTCCAAATAACATACGTTGAGGAAATAAACGAATCATCGCATTACGTCACTGTCGACGTCAACATTTCGTGAATAATAATAAGGGAATATCGCTCGATGTTGTAAAACAACGGTGAAAGTTGTTTCACTGACGACGCGTGCGCAGTTTGTTCGCTACATTTGAAATTATAGTACGGTGTAAGCACGATCAGCGCCATCGCTCGGAGTCTAGACTAGTTCAGTAGTTACCGACTATTCGCATGGTAACTCCTATCGTAACCCGGATGGTAACTATTACCCCGAGATTAGTCCAATCAGCGACCGCGCGATGGCGCGACGATAGCTTGACGCATATACCCGTATGTATGAATATATCTATATAGTAGCGAAGGAGTGGAGGAACAGAGGCGACAGCTTCGCAGTCATCGTGTTAATGTAATTATTAACACAGTGCGGACGAGGGTGTCCAATTATGCAACGGGCACGACGGTCAGGATCCCCAACGGGAGCTCGCGCCTATATATGCGCGTATATATAATATAGACGCGGTATTTGAAGTACCCATAGTATCGCAAAGTTACACCGCTAACATGGAAAAAGGGGTAAAATAGGGAACGACGTAGTAAGGGGAATATCCAATTAGTATATTCGCATTCTTTCGGGTGTGCCGAAGCACGGGTGTCTGATGACCGCGTTTTTCCGGTAAGTGTCCCATTAGTTTAATTAGTCCCCGGTTTATATCGCGTTGCACTCTGCCGCGCGGGTATTTACACACGCATGAAATACGCTACTTCGGTGAATTAAAATCGAATGCCTACGCGCGAGATGAAGTAAGATTGCACGTAGGTATAATTTATGATAATAGCACTAAACGATTGCACTAAGAGCTGATTAATGAGTTTTTGAAATTTTCGCAATATAACGTGCAGAATGCATTTAAAAAAAGAAACAAACACGACGACAACTACGAATGAAAAAAAATTGATACGACATTTATAAATTACAAATTCATAACGACAAATATACTAAAATGCCAATATTGACAAAGGGGATAAAAAAATCTGTTTGACAAAATCAACACTACAGGGGGGAAAAATTATAATTACAGAATTTTTTTTTATTACGATTATGCTAAACATAGAAAATTTTCACTGGCACGGATATACGGACATCGATTAGAGTGACGTGAACTGTACCTTTGTGTGAGACTTGAACATACATCCGGTCCCCGCGAATAGCTGCGTCCAAGGGAAAAAAACAAAGTGGTAGAGAGAGATTCGCTACGGTGATAAGGCGACGGAGATTATGGCAAGGTGATTGCAAAATCGTGATATACCGTGGGGTTCAATTGCGCCACACTCGTTTACCGCTATATGATCCTGTTTCGTGCGAACTATGTGTAAGTATGGTATTATTAAAAGCTCCTTATATGTTACGATTAAATATTCGGGTTGAATATTTGAATATAATAATAATGATAAAAAAAATCACCATTCAATGAAAATTCATGGGAAAAATGAATATTAATTGGAATCGGTGATATAAAGTTTGCAAAAATAAATGAAAAAGTAGAAAAAAAGAATTTCATTGAAAATAAATTTCAACTTTGTTTTCAAGAGTTTTATCGTCACCGCGGTTTGACAGAACTTCGCGAAACAGGGTATTGAAACAAATCTGGGACATAAATGTTCCGGTAGTAGTGTGAGAGAAGAACTAGACTGCCGGCATTGCAGTTTATTCGCGATCTCGATCTTCTCTGTGGATGCTGCAGCTGCTTTACTCGCTCGCTGCTGCTGCATCTTCACCGCGAGATCTTTCGAAGAAGCTCGCGGAAGCCGCTATGCGCCAGCATAGCGTCTCACCGAGAAAGAGAGATATCTCGTCGCCTCGACCATCTGCTGCCAGTGGGTCGCGGCGTAAACGAAGCGTGTAGAGATCGATAAAACGAGACGTTGCGGACTCTTCTCTATTGCTTATCTCCCCGCAAATACTTAAATACTGCGGTACTCAGCATGACGAGGAACACGAACGTTTGCGCGTGTGAAATTTTACGAAAAAACAAACATACGCGTCAACGAGACGAACATTTTTTTGTTTATATCTTCATTAATTATAATTAAAGTAATTTTTCAACTGATAAAGTTCGAAAAATTAGGAGAATTTTATAGTCGACTGAAGCAATTAACCGACGTATTAAAGTAATTAGTTAGTCTGATAAAATTTTTTCTTTCTTTTCGTAATTGACAGAATGGGGTTGAATTTTTTTGAAAGATTCTCAAGGAAAAATTGAGACTGTTCTTTATTAAGGTCACCCGTCGAGGTAAATGAACGTACTATAAATTACATGCGCTGCGAACCGAAAGATTTTTCGCCCGACGAGACGAGCACAAATAACGGCTAGTTGAGCGCTCGTGCCACGTTAGTATTACAGAACTGCACGCTCTGCTATACCCTCGATAATACTTGCATGCGATGTAAGTGCGGTGGAACTATATATCTGGGCACGCGTGCGGTTACAACCGCAGGACGATTTGCCTCGGCGATATAACGACGTGAACATTCGATTACGCGTTACGAGCTCGAGAACACACGTGGGGCTTCTTTATTTATCCATCTTCGTTCTCCGATGATTCGTGCGGCTTTAAAGGAGAAAAGAACGATCGTTCCGTTTACGCGTGAACGGAACAGCGACCTGACTGCTTATACGTAGTGGATCGAAGATAAGGTACATTATGGCTCGATTGAGGATGATCGATCTAGCGGTAAAAGCGTGAGATCGATACGTATATCGATATCTATGTATACACGACTTTTTACCCGGAAGAGAATTGCTCCCTCTATCGTTACAGAAGGATTGGTTCATCTATCTGACTCTAGGGGCTGTGTAATAATATCGATCTTAGACTCGCAGAGTAGGAAATTCGATTGCTCGGACTCGTGAACATATTTACGTTTTTTCAGTTTTAGACCAACAAATTGCGACAAATCGATATTAGAAACATGATATTCGTCTTATGCGGGAAATTTCCGATTCCGTAACCTCCAATTAAAGTCTATTTGGACGAAAAAACTTTTTGACCCTAGCCAGGTGCCGATGTCAATATTCGTGATTTACTTTCCTGACTTTGTGGGGTTCGGGGGGGTCAAAAGTTTGTTTTCTCCAAAAACACTTTGTCGGGTCAGTTCTGAATCGGAAATTTCCCGTGCAACACGAATATGATGATTTAAAGACGATTTGGGGCAAAACAAAATTTGACCTCATCCTAGGTCATTTTTTTCACGTGACCCTCCCTACATGAGTCCTGAAAATCGCGATTTTCCAAGGGTCGACATGTCCACAAAAATTGAGGTATCCGGATGTTCCTGGGCTTATTCTTCGCGTCTCGGCGAGATCTTCAAAAAGTTATTCGTGCACTTTTCTGTAGGATGAACGCGAATCGAGATACAGCCTCGCGAAAAGTCCATTTTTCGACCCTTTTCTAAGTGAGTAAATCGTTATTTCGGGTTTTTTGCGTTTTTCTTCTAGAGTTTTTGAGATATTGGGCAAAATAACGTCATAATCTTGATCAGCGAGAAATTTCCGATTTCGTAACCTCCAATTGAAGCCTTTCTGGAGGAATAAAAATGTTGACCTCCGACAGGTGCCTATAGTCGATATTCGTAATTTACTTTCGTGACTTGCTCCGGGGAGGGGGGGGGGCTTTGACTTTCTTAGACATTTGATAGCCAAAGAACGCATCGATCTATTGGAGCAAAAAAAGTTGCATTTGAGGATTAAAAAAAAAAGTTAACTATAAAAAACTTCCAAAACCTGTTCAAAGTAACCCTGTTTGACGGTATCTATTCAAAGAAACGAAGAATAGTTGATAGCTTTGTCAACCTCGCCTTTTCTCGAGAAAACCCCCAGTTTAGGTTTTCTCCCCTCGATTCTCTTCTCCTCTTCTTTATAATGTTTTGACCGATACACCGTCCTGATTCGTCCATTCACGCTTTTCTCCCAAAGCACATGGACCATTCACCCTAGGAGAGAAGAATCGTCGAATTCGACCGAGGGATTTTCTCTCTCGCAAGAGGCTGTCTCTCATCTTCGCAAATCTGGATTCTCGCAACTATAAACCGTCGAGAAGATACATCTGCGAGAGAAGGTGTTCGAATTTTTCCATTTTTATCTCACTTTTTTGCTTCTAGTTTCAGCTATACACTTCCGTGAGCGATGTTTCTCAAAAGAAGGTAGAGAAAAAAATTGTTAATAAAAAAAGAGAAACCAGGGCTCGCTGCGGTTGCATCTGGAACGCGAGAGTCGCACGGTCCTCTCTTTTCGGCTCAACTGCCGCGTGAATTTATAACGAGGGAATTTATAACGAGGACGCGAGCTACTTCCGGAGCTTCTTTTCTCGCGGGAGGAAAAAAGCTTCATCCAACCCTCCGCTACGTAACTATATATATATATATATATATATATAAACGTCCCTTACGAAGGTTTCGTACGAGCTTTCACGAATAAGGAAGCGCCCGAGGAGCACTCTGGCCTGGCTCGCCTGTCGTATATACGACTATAGGTATATATCGTATAACTCGTTTCTCCCATATATATAGCATTGTGCTTCCGGTGTAATCGGGCCAATGAAGGCTCAACCGCGCAGACCAGGCAGGCTTTCATGACCAGAAGCTTTCAGTGAAAAAGGGACGCACATGTGCGGCCTTACACCAATGCGCGCTGTAATATTTTATGACGCGTAATATTTCAAGGCGAACATATCGCCAATATTTCGAATTCATAGCTAATAAAAAATCATTTTATCATAATTGCAATATCTTCCCGACGCGCGATGGAAAATTGACTTATCGATAAAAAAAAAATAAGTTGACGGCTCGAAAAGTACGATAATAAAATGTGTCCACGTAGACGAAAATTCGCAGGCAACGAATTGTAAAATCCATTTTGGTAAGACCTTCCCCACACGACCCTTAGTTGCCAATTTGTCATCCCTCGGAGAGGATGAAACAAGGAAGGCGGTAAATATAAAGTAAGCGGTGGATGTCTCCACGGAGAAAGACGTAACATTATTATGAAAATGTGTTCTTATCGAGGGTAAGGTCGGGAGAAAGGTCGGTGTCGGGAAGCCCTTTTTTGCTAATATTACGACGACGACAACGATGGGAGGAGCATCGAGGGAGCGAGCGATAAAAAGCCCTTTTTCATTTTCGTCGTAGTAACAATGGACTCCAATAGAACCGGCAAGGGGAAACCCTCGCTGGTATTTCCATACGACGATTCATCGATTCGAAAATGCCCGCGGCGTGTGTTTATCCGCGCCACCCTCGATCCGCGAGGTAACATCCCTTCTCGGACTAGGGGATGAATAAAAAAAAAGTTGCAAAGCTACTGTCGAATCAGCGCGAGTACAATAGCCCTTATTTTTTATTATCTCGCGACACCACTCGAAATTCTACCTCGAGCCTCGATCGTCACCAAACAAATCATCAAATACACTAGAGAGAAAATAAGGGGTGAAGCAAAAATATTATCGGATGAAGAAAATAAACTACGATGTAATTCTTATGAAATCAAAGCACAAAACGTCTTTATCTTACGAATGCGCGAGGAAATAAAAGAAATACTGAAAGAGTAATCATCCCCCTTGCGACGCGGATTAAACCATTTAAGGGTTTGAATGGTTTAATTTACGAAAATTCAACAGAACTAATTTTTATCTTTTTTATTGTTAAAACTAAAAATATCATAAAATTTTAAGACAATTTAGGCATATCGATGTTACATGTCCCTATCATCCCCATTTCATCCCCTACAACAATGGTACTCTATAATCAAGTTCTGCCGGTAGGGTTGATACTAGCGGACCCTTCTTTCTCCACTGCTCATCCAAGCTAGAAGCCAGTGTCGCTTCGTCACCGAGCGAAAGACCGAGATATATATAGGACGAGACGCGAGACCTTCCACCATTCAACCCTCTACCTTGAAGGGTGGGTCTCTTGGGTTCACGGTTAAGCCCGAATCTACCGTGGCGCTTTTCGTTACGATTGTACGCTGCCTTCGTCCTCTCAACTCGGTGTCTCTCTATCCGCGTAACACCCTCCCCCCTCTCTGACGAGCGGAAGGGAATTAAGTCGTACGCTATTCTCCCTCCTCCGTACTTAATCTATTTTCCTCGCGCGTTTCGTCCTACTCGGCCGACGGGACACAGCGACGAGATATACCGGTCGAGAAACTCGGGTTAATTCTCGTAACGTTTGCGGAACGCGACCCGAGCCAGGGTGAATTCATATTTGAATATGTAACTGGCATTTGGGGCGTGCAGCCCTTGGCACTCGGATAATTATTGGCCGCGTTAGGGTGAACGCGAATCATGATAAAAACTTTGGGCGGAGAGAAACGTTGCCGATGATTAAACATCGACGATTTATAGCAAAGTATTCGTGGCGAATTAGGAAAACTATTGTTTTAAGTCAATGTCGGATTATAATTCCACCCGCATGCCTCGACAGCCATTTTTTTACAACATTAATAAAGATTCCAGTAGAAAAATTGAAAACAAATTTATGATAAATAGAATGTTGAAATTATCACGAGTAGGGGGTTGGTAATGGACTATTTATAAGAAGAATGGCTTATAGTTCCATCCCATGCGAGAAATCGGACTTCACTTCCTAGGGGAAGAACGAGTCAAGAAACGTGGCTCGGTTGCAAATTACGTCGCTGCATAAAGAACCTATCGAATCAGGGGTAAAATAACTCTTCGACGCTCCAGCCTGGGAGCGACGTGTTCACCGAACCAATTCAACCCCTAAAGTCGGAAGGATCTTATCTTCGCAAAGCTCGCCAGAATTTTGCGGGTATAAATTCATTCCTCGTTCCATCGACGTGCGCAAACGGGTCATTTCTACCATTACCCTTATACGTTCCATCCCAACCCCCGTATTGTCCAAATGACGGTTCGCCGTGCGAACGCCCCTATGAAACTTTTTTTAGGGTTGATTTCTAGCGACCCTCCCGAGGTCTCGTCTCGTTTTCCTCGTTTCTCTGCTCTTTTTCGTTGACCTCGGGAAAAAAATTTTCACCCCACCCCATTCACCACTTTTTCCATCACCGGAAAACTTCGAGACAGTTCTCTCGTAAGACGAGACGAGTTTCTCGTCCACGAGAAACGTCTCACCGTCCTACGAGTATCTCAGGCTCCCTAGGGGTTTCAACGCTACGGGGGAAAAAGACGTACGCGTATCCGTTCGACTACTCTCACCCCCTTAACCTTCCTATATATTTCTATGACAACTTATAGCTACATATATACGAGACGAGAATCGGATATATTTTTCGACATGGTGGATAGGGAAAAGATTGCTAGCGCGACGTTGGAACGGACGACTCTGTGAGCCTCGAGATCTCTCGCGATCTCATCGCGACTGAAAGATAGACGAGAAAGGACGAGCAGCGAATAAAAAAGGACAGGGGTGGTGGAGGTTAAAGAAGGGGCAAAAAGTGAAAGTCCCCCGTGATGGAAGACGGGCCGATGCTTTGACGGCGAAGGTAAAGGTGAAGATGGTGTATCGGGACGTGCGGCTGTGCTTTCCTTTCACCTTACCGATTACCTTTTTCCACCCTCCTCGCTTCATCCAATTCGAAAAACCCCCCGTATACGCGCCACGGCGTTTTCTTCTCTTTTCCTATCCTCGCGCCGTGACTCGGCTCCCTTACACTCCACCTTTTCCTATTGCTCGCTTCCGTCTCGCTCCCGTTCAACCCCCCACCCCTATTCTCAGGGTGCGTACGTGACTAAGAAAAGCGTTACGCAAACGTGGTACGTTCAAGACCCCCGGCGTCTCGAAAACTCGGGATTGGAGGAGGGTGAAAAACGGTGAATCTCTCTACTCAACCCTCGGCGTAAGAAACGTTGAAGGAAGGACAGGACGAAGCGAAAATAAGAGAAAAAAGGAAGTGGAGGTACGAGGATAAATCGTCCGGGACGAGGAAACGCACGTTGGTCCATGGGACGTAAGAAAGAAAAGCTGGATAAGAACGGGGGATCGAGAAGACGAAATTTTGCTCACATGAGGGTGAGAAAGAAATACCGGCGATGAAACAACCCCCAATTTTATGGCGCTATCCGCCCTATCTTTATCATTCTCTCCTCCCTCCGTTCCGTTTCGTCTCTCTTTTATTATTATATCAAACCGCGATTGCTCATAAATAATAGCGATCGCTACGATAATTACGATAGCCTATAAATAATTCGAGATTTTATTAACCGAAAACGTCTTCCAGACTCCCCGGGTTATCAATCGTAAAACGCAATAAACGCTTGTTTCTTCCAGTCGTCCATGATTTCTCGGTGTTCTCCTTAGCGAAATAAGAACTACGATGGAGAAAAACAGTATAAATGATTCGAGACGGGAAAAGGTCGAGTAAAAAAAAAGGAGTGGAAGAAGGGATTTTCTCGGGCGAATAAGAGGAAAAGGATTGGAGAAGAAGCTTGGAAACACGCGCTTCGTCCTCTTTCACGAGGTTGTACATCAGCCACACACATAAATATATCGGAGTGTATGTAACAAAGTACACGGTGAGCTATATCGCTTTTTCTCTTGCACGTTCATCCTTTTACCACTCACCTACACCCCCTTCCCGCCTCTCTTTCTCCCAGCCCCTTTTTACGCTCCGCCTTCCTACATCACTCCGAAAGGTTTACCCTTTTTCTTTCCTACCCCCTCCCTCCCACTTTTGCTCGTCGATTTTCAAAGTTTTCATCTTAGTCCCGAGCAACATGAAAAAGGTAGAAAAGCTCCCAGAGCTTATGACGTCGTGGAGATTAAATTCTGTGGAGGGGTAGGGGGGGGGGGGTGAGAAAAGAGCATTTTTCTATAGTGTGGATAATGGACCCGGAAAACCGTGTTTAGAGTGTTTCTTCGGTCGGATCAGACAGCGTTTCGTTTTCTGACGTCTCGAGGTTTTTTTTTAAACATTTTCATCCCTCTCTAGAAAATTAATTTCTTGTACTACCCTACGTTCGATGTTCCAAAACTGATGTTTTTTCATCGATCTAAATACTTTCGTACGATCTACTCGTTGGATATTTCTATCGTTTAAAACAAATTTCATAAATTATCATCCCAAAGACTAAACTTTAGTCTTTCCTTGTTGCTTCATGCACGGGTCTTCCCTGTTTATCCCGGATGATTGTCAACCCGTCTCGTAGTTTCTAATCGCAGCGAAGCTTAAACCGTAGCATTGTGCAACGGTTGGGTAGATTGGTATTGGTGAAGACACTTGCACAAAGAGAAGAAAGAGAGAGAAAGGAAAAGCTCGTGACAAGAGGGGTTGGGGGGAGGGTAGAGGGATGGAAGAACACTCACAAGGGTGCAATATAGCAGTGTGTATCGTAGGAAAGTGGGGTATGAGTAGAATACCGTATAGTACGACTCAACCCTACGACGTACATATACGTTTATATACATATATACATATGTGTAGAGAGCGAAGAACTTAAGGGATGAACGCGAGACGAGAATAGGGTTGGCAGACTTAATCGTACCGGTACTATTCCTCTCGCGTCTACCCAAGCTCGTGTAGGATCGAAGGAGCAAGCAGGAAAGAAGGGCCAGTTGGGGGTCTGAGTTAGTCTAAGGGGATGAAGGAAGAGAAGGTTGGTGCGGGTGAGGGTAGAGGGATGAGAGTTAGAGAAGGGTGCGAGAGACGCGACTACGATTTAATCCACACCCCTATCTATCCTCGGGCGACTCGTTCGCCCCGGGGGCCAAAGCGAACCCGGAGAAAAGAAGGCTGAAGAAGTCGGAGGGAGGAGGAGGTTGGAGGGTCGCTCGATTTCTTCGCTGGCAAAAGAGTTCGAGCCTTGGCAAAACCCGCCCGAAGCTTCTTCTTTCTCTCGACTCTCTCGGATCTCTCCTATCGGTACGTTTGTTGTTTCTAACGCCAGGCAGTCTACCAACCGCAACGCGACCCAGAAGGGATGAACAAAAAGAGAAAGCCCGGAATTGTAAGGAGGGTTAACGGGGATCGTCTGCAACGGGGGGGTTTTTTTTTTTGAAAGAGTAAACTATAGTACCGCGCCACGGGGTGTCGTATCGAACTACGGACCGGAGAACAAAAGTCATTAATCTCGGCTGGGAAGAAACGTGTGTTTTTGGTTTTATTGCGACAGCTCGAAGATTAAAGTGCGAATGAAAAAAAAAGAAAAAAAAACAAGAAACGCTGGACGTAAAAGTGAACGGTGGACCCTTGAGAATCGTTCGAAACGAAAAAAAAACTACGATTTTAAATCCTTGGAAGATTTTCTTATGAAACTGACATTTTTAACAATTTTTCGTTAATTATTCATTTTTATTAATATTCATTGACTTTAATTGAATCAATTTAATTTGGCAATTGCAGCAGACCGCCATTTTGTTCTTGTTCCAATCAACGATCGTGACGTGAATTTTCTTTTGCAAAGAATTCGAACATTTCCTTTTTCTTTTTTTTTTCCAATTGTCGCAATTATCGTCTCTCATCACGAAATCGATTGGAATCCGGCGCAATCAAGTGAAGACCTTTCGCAGCGGCGTTTCTCGGCGTTGACCATTCGCGTATTAGTGGAAAAGCTCGTGTTCTCGCCGCGACGATAGTACGAGAGAAATAGAGAGAGAGAGAGAGAGAGAGAGTGACAGAGGGTGAAGAGAGCGGGCGATGAAAATAGGGGATGAGAGATAAGAATGAAAAGATTGAGCGAAATAGCTCGAGGGCTTCATATGAAATATACGATCGCGCGTGAAAGAGAGCAAAAGAAAAATTCTCCTCGCCCAAAGCCGAAGTGGAAGCGTGAAAGAGAAACGACACAAAGAGAGTCGGAGAGAGAGAGAGAGAAAACTACGAAGGACTAATTGCGTTCGAAGGTCCGATTTTTCGATGGTCGAGTGCAAGTAGGGAGGGGGGGGGGGGGGAAGAACTCGAATGAAGAAAGAAGGAAGAGGGAAAAAAATGTCCAAACGCGAGTCGCCGGTCGACCGTTTCATCTGCGGAAGTGAGCCTGGGGAAAACGGAGACACAAAGGAAATACGAAAGACCTATACCCCCTCCCACTCACCCTTCATCCTGATCCTCATCTCCTTCGCTCACTACTTCGGTTCGTCGCCCAAACAGCTTTTACCTTCGTGTCGTCACCGCAATTCTCGGCTTTGACAAAAAGTCGTTTCTCACCGTTTTGTTTGACGAATAAACGAAACACCAATTGTTTCTTAAAAACAAACTCACAATGCTCGTTCTTCACGGTTTTCTCTGTTTTTTTTTCTAAAACCGGAATATTTAATTTTTTGATTTTTACGTTTTAAGGAGGCGAATAGGCGAATTTTCTATAGAATAATTTTTAGTTTGTTTGTTTGTTTTTGTTAATTCGTAGAATCCAAGAACGTCGAATTTTCGGTATAAATATCGAGGAGAGACAAGTTTTACGAATAAAAGTTTCGTAAAAATAACGAATGTTGAGGGAAAAGGAGAAAAAAAGTTGAAAGGAAGAGGGTAACGCGTCGATACAAATAGGCACGAGCCCTTTCGAGCAGAACTCTGTCTCGAAGGCCGGGCGAGTCTCGAGACTCGCGTTTTGTACGTGCCGGGCCAATGGAGTCTGGATTCAACGTCGTTGGGGTACTGTAAGTACTGCTTTAAATGCGTAATGGCATCCGCTCGCTGCGTTTCCAGCGCGGGCACAATCCACGGTGACGGTAAGCAGTCGATATAAAGCACGTAGACTCCGGGTAGTCTCTCGTCTATACGAATCGCGAAACTACGAAACTGGCAGCAAAGAAAGAAAATGAAACGAAGAAGAAAAAACAGAAAAATACGAGCGACGCGTTCGTGCCGCGAAACTCACCCCCTAGAGCATCTCTCGAGGGTTTGAGGTTTTTTCATCGAGCTCGAACGAACGACAAAAATTTGAAATTTACACCGAAACATTCTCATATACTTTTATCTCCTCGCGTTAAGCGCCCGAAGATCTGAAATATTCCGGTCTTGATTTAAGGGTTGTTTTTTTCAAGGGAGCTAAGGGTTGCGTACAAATTTCGTTGCTAGTAAAATCAAGTTTAAACATTTTTTTTTACTTTTTTACCACCAGCGCTACTTTGGCGCATGCGCAAACTTTTATTATAGAATTAGGAAAGAAGCGAACGTGATAGTGGTTGAACGCGAAGGTGCTCAAGTACAAAGTGAGAGTGAAATTTGCGGTGTCGTTTTAGCTTCTGTACGTCAACGTGCCAACCCAACCCGGGCAAATATCACCCCTCGTACACCAAAAAGGTGTACAAGCAAAGTCTGCTACGTGGCATGGATGCTCCGCAAGGTGTAACACACACAACCAACCCCCTCTTCGCATCCGTGCCTCGTGCCGAGCAAGATAAATTAACGTCGCCACGGAAATGCAAATAAGTCGCGTCGTCCTGGAAGCACGGTGTTTCTCCCCCACCGCGTGACATCTCGCTAATGCGGTCAACGCGAAAATGGGACGATATTAATCTCGACGATGTTTTAACGAATTTCAATTCAACACCGACCATAAGTTATCGTACGACGTACAAATAAACACCCATTTTCTTTTGAACGTATAATTTTATATTTTTTATGATCAGAAATTTGTGTGTTCTACGATTAAAACATTATCGATAATTGCATAATTATGATAAATGTTTACTACGAGATATTTAAAAAAAGGGTGATTTTTCGTTTGTACTCACAGCCATATCTTCGCTTCTGTAGGCGGTAAGGGTCTGCTCGTCCTGCAGGAGAACGCAGTAACAAGGCTCCCAGCATGCTTCGCCGGTCGACTCGCCAACGCAGCAGTCTGCTTCTGTGAAAAAAAAACACAATCGAAAACAAAGAAGTTAGTTAAAATCCGTTTCAAATCAACTCTCGTCAGCATATTTTTTTATCATTAAAAATAAAGTCGAATATGAAATTTTATTATCATACGAACGATGGGTTCGCCACTGCAAAAATGTAACCAAAGTATCATTTCAATCATTCTTCTTTCTCATCAGCGACAAAACTATATTTCTCCCTCGTACGCGGTGGGGTGGGGGGTTAATGTTTCACCCGACGTTTCAATGGTTGAATAAAATCCTGATTTTTTAGTCCCTCGTTAGGGTCGAATCAATCGCTCGGTTAATTGCGAAAGTCCCTTCGGCGGTACTTACAGAAACGTTTCGACCACAAACTGAGAGAGAAAGAGAGAAGGAAAGAGACCAAGAGAGTGTTTCTCTCTCGGGGTACATCTCGAGCAAAAAACTTTCAAGAACATTGAGTAACTATAGTAGCCGCAACCGCGCACACCTGACCACGAGATAGTATAATCCGTTAAATCTCGTCGTGAAAATAGCTCGAGCGTAAAGTCTCCAGCAACGTTATAAAGGTAGTACACAGTTAGCGTCTGACCACCATGAGCTTCATCCACTTCTCTTTATTTAACCGCCCTCATCCTCTCTCTCCCCCCCCCCCCACCTCTATCGTTAGTTTATTTAATCCTTTTATATTCTTCGTTTCGTCCTTATACGGACTTTGCCGTAATTGACCACATTCGCTTGATTGTCCTGTCACGTTTTCTTTTAATATTCTCAACCCACTCGTGTATTACATCTATTTATTAAATTTTACCTTTTATTTTTTTTTCTCTCGTTCGAATCTCTTTTGAAATCTGTACACTTTTTTTTGCTTTTTTTTCGCGAGTCTCGACGAGCCAAGGTTAGCTCGCAGCTTCGTTCAATGATTGTGCCGGCACAAAACGTGTATGTGTGTAGTGCGTATGTATATACATATATGTGCATGTATATAGGAGGAGAACGCTTTGGCTCTATCAAGACGTGGCAAAGGGACCAATCCGCTCGCGGCTCATCCGCTGTATCTCTCGATGCATATGCATGCAATTCCTGGCCACACTGTGGCTATATAGAGATACGAGATGAAGCACCCCCCACCCCTCTTATACTCATTCCACCGCCTCTGAGCACAGCGGACAATGAACAATGCACATTGATATCGAGTATACACGAGAGAGGTCTGTTAGCATGGCGCCTTGATATTCACCGTGAGGGTTTGAGAGAAGAGACCGGAATGGACTCTGGGGTGACAACGTGGTGACGAGCGATATTGTCGCGCGATGAAGATTAGGAGCTTCGCCGAGATCGTTCGCGAATAACGAATATTCATTTTATTCGATAATTCGGTGAGGGAATAAATATTTATATTCACGCGCGAACAAGCATTATTGAGGATTAAATTTTGTTTTATAATTGTAACTATAAAAAAGTCTGTTGATTAGACATTAATTCGAATGGAAACAAAAATTATTTTCTTGATGATAAATAAATTTATCAAAAAATGTAAATTTTCATTTATTTTTTTTTTGTATGAAATTTGCATAAACGAATTAGTGAATCGCAGAGCCGAAGGTCTCGCTACGCGAGCAGAATTTTCATGACGAGAGACGAAAATGTCCAGAGACGGGAAAGAACGAGAGAGAGAGAGAGAAAGGGAGGGGTAAGAGAGAGAATGAGATTTATGTAGTCTCGAGAGGAGTAACGCGAGAAGGGATCTCTCCCTCGGCGCCGTATCTGCAGCACGAAGGAAGAATTTACTTCCCGGACAAAATGCTTCTTCCTCAGCGTCGTTAGGGAGAACGAATAAGAATGCAGAAAGAAAAAGGGGGTGGGAGGCGAGAGGACCCGGAAGGGTGTCTCGTGTCGCCGGAAAATCTGATTGCTAATTAGTTCAAGACTTTGCCCATAAAAAGGAACAACCTGTAATTAATGTAATGATTCCAACCGACTTTCGAGAAGATCCGAAATTTTCGCAGCAATTCATAAGTATAACTATACGTCCATAAAAATGATATAACTAATTAAACAAAACTCATTTAAACTACACGAAATATCGAAAAAAAATAATATTTACATTCGAACGTAAAATCAAATAATTAACGATTCCTTATTTTAATGTTTATTTTTATATTTTTTAAGAAATATCGTCTCGATTCGTATTTGACGTGTTTCGTTCGTCTTCGTAACGTGTACGAAAAGGTTCGTGTCCAAGCTCCATTGTTACTTCATACCCACTAGAGGCAAATCCCCTCGGTGCTTTCGCGAAGAGAAAGAGAAGTGCCCTCGAAGTTTCACGAGCGCAAAACCCACCACTTGTGAGAAAGCCTCGAAGGGTCGCCGACGGTCAACACGGACCGCGCGACGCGCAAAACCACCCGGTCTCGCAAGCAACATATACATATATACATGTATATATTTATATATATATCGATACGATACTCCTTCACGGTCAAGTGCGCGTGTATACACGCGGGCGCGTATCCGCACGAGCCAATCTGATTGGCGAACGAGGCGAACGCCAGTACCTGCCGATGTTGTATAATATATGTACCGAGCGATATCGCACGGCGGCCCATATTATGCGCCTTGGCAAAGCTCCGACACTCGAGGAATATTGGAAAAGCCCCGGGCACACGGTATAAGGGATAACGATAATGAGAATATGCAAACTGGCAACTCAAACCCTCATCTATATATACGACTCTCGTCTTCTCTCGCGTTAACCCCCCACCCCCACTCTCAAACTCACTCTCTCTCTCCCTCTCTATTCTCCATCAGCAAGCTAAATTGGGTACGCGCAAAATTATTACATTCAGCAGGGTGCGGTGATAAATAACGCTCATGCGCCGAATAATTTTACACTGAAAATTACAAAAATTATAAGAATGAAGAAACTGACCTTATCGATATTTTTGGTTCTCAAACGTCGATATGTTTTTTTTTTTTAGAGAATTTTATGTAATTCTGTTTTTATCGTGTTTCGAAAGGCGGTGTACGTTTCTTTTTTTGTACGATTTCTTTTCTCATTTTCCGATAATCCGACATTTTATTGCCGGTATAAGAGGAGCGTCTCGCGTCGTCGAGAGATTCGCGCGTTGTCGCGAAGGGCGAGCTTTGGAAGCAAAACTTCCCTCGAACAACATTTTCATCCTCTCCCCGAGGAGCTTCGGCTCGTGTACTCGACGTGTATTTATGTATATTTGTGTCTTTGGGCGGGCGTGAAATACCTTTCGAACGGATGGGTCCATTTATTCATATTTTTACATGGCTTCGATCTTACGTTTTCCATATAGCTATGTAAATATGTGTGTATTTTATATCAGGTTCGGCGCTGTATATGATAATACGAAGTATATCCTGACGTACAGGATACCATTGGGATTCCTTTTCCTCGTAATTCCTTAGCACGATCAATTCTTATTCGCTTCTCGCCTGTCGCATTTTTTTCGTATTTCTTTTTTATTCGACGTTTCGCAGTAATTTATGGCAAAACTCGTACAAAAACGATGGAATAATTTCAACGTTGTCATTGAGAAGTTTCGTGCTTTATTTCAATATTCTTGATGACAGTCTTGCTCGCCTCGACCAATTTCGCGTCGGCGCTGCGCTCGAGTCACGTCCGTTTCATTCCGAGAAACTCTCAACGGAATCGTTCCGCGGAGCTGTGATACCTCGTAATCTTCCGGCCAACATCTTATTCCATCTATCAAGCCTGAGAACGAAGAGACGGGGTTCGCCTCAACGAGAATAACTCGGAGAAGAAATAGCGATGGGATTTTGGGTAAAAAATAAAAGGGAGAGAGAGAGGGAGGGTGGGAGAGCGTTGAAGTAGATGTATATCTGAGAAAGGTCACCCAGAAATGTCACGGATCTCATCCTGTCTTAACGAGGTTGGGACGAAAGGCAGCTGGGAATAACTTTTCAACACTTTTTCTCGCTATTTCCTTCGTGTTTGTCCTATTTTAGAACTTCTCCGTATCTTTCCCACCCTTAAATGTCACTTGTCCTAATTTCACGAACGAGACGTTTGCCAATTTTGGTAAATTTACAGACGCGACTCGGATTTAGACTCCATTCCCAAAATAACAGTTATTTTTTGGTTTTTTTAAAATACAATTTTTAATTAGGGGTTAAACGGGGTTGAGGAAATGAAGACGACGATCGCTAGTCGAGGTAAATTGCGGAGAGTGTCTCTTACATCGTGCCAGACCAAGATGACTGACGGACGGTCGAGGGTTTCTCGAGGTAAAACACTCGAGAGTGTCGCGGTCCGAAGTGCGTCAACACGTGACACAACCCCGACACAACCCTTCGAATGTCCATCCTGCACGTAGCTCGCAAATGCGTCTACCGGGTTACCACAATCGCATCCCCGTTGTTGACTCGACTCGTCGTCGACGTCGTCCTCATTAGAACGCCCTGGGACCCAAAGCTAGTTCATTACCGGCGATCTTATCTCGAACCCGTTCTTTAACCAACCCTCTCTCCTTCGTCGTCTTCGTCGCTGTTTCCGCGTGCCACCGACTCCTCGCATTGTACCAAGGTAGATAACTATTATGTACACCAACTCTTCGAAACTCTCTCTCACTCTCGTCTACATCACATTGTGTTTTTTACGTCTCGGTTAATTAATCAAAAAAAAATTTAATTATTTTGATTTTTGACCTAAGTCAATCAATATTTTCAAAAAATGTTGCAAAACGTTAAAACATTAATTTATCTGGGCCATTACGAGTCAAAAACTAGTTAGATTTATGAGGTTTCGTATCTCGAGGGAGATGTTATAGTTGAAAAGCTCTATTCTCGGTGATGATAATGTAATCTTGTAAGAGGATTTCGAAAACCCATTGGTGATTATTATCGTTATTATTATTCAAATAACGGGGAAGTTTAGGCGTTTACCCCGTGCTCGTGGTATACATAAGCTTTATATAACCCTAAGGTGAAGCGAGGAAAGCTTTGCTTTCGTGTTAAGGTATATAAGCAAGTTTCTTTGCCCGTGGACGAGGTACACCTCGTATACTCGTATATATATCTGTGCACGAGTAGACAAGCCTGTGAGGAACCGGAGAGGAACGGCTCGGCTCTGCTCTGACGCTGAGACAAATTGCTTTTCCGATAGGCCATCGAGAAATTGGTTCGAGGGTCGACTCGTTATACCAAGAAACGTGCCTACTCGCACTTTACCAATTTCGACCAAGACACCCGACGTTACCCGTTCACGTGCTTCTCGTCGTTTCTCAACCGGAATTTACAAGCAGATACAGGTGAAATATATATACACACATACTTCTCCATCTCGACGATATCACGCGAACGCTCTTTGGTCATTAGAGAAAAAAAAGGTTGAGGTCTTAAAAAAAATAATTTTTTTAAGACCTTTTAAAGCTATTGTAGAAATGATTTCAGCCCCTAGGAATGAACAAAAAATTAACCCCTAAGATATTTTCAAAATTCGAAATACGTTCGATTCATAAAATTCCAAAATTACCCCAGATAATTACGTCCCTGATAGAAAATAAGAGCCAGGTAAGCGTTGAAATGTTCGTAAACAGAAGACTAAGATGGGAGTGACTCATATGTTGTTCCACAACGCAACCATAGTTTCGCACCAAACGATGACAACCGATCGACTCCGCTACGCCATTGACAATGCGAATTCCTGATTTACAAAGAAAACCTACGCATATTGTAAGAATTTGTACGCGAGAAGGACGACCACCTCGTGACTGTTCCGCTATTAATAAATTATTTCTAGTTCCTAGCTCATCATCGAGAGCACGCGTGTACGCGCTCGAACGATCTGCCATTCGCATGTTTTTTCCGGATGGAAAATTCGCGTAAGTGCTTCATTCTCATTCTCGTACCGAATGCAAATATTCCATAATAGGCGAGTCCGTTACCTCGGCGATGATGTCAGTCCACTTTTACGCTCATTTTCCTTATTTCCTCATCTTTTCTGGTATATTATCTCCCTTTCTGTCGTTCCATTGGCGAATATATCTCGAGACGTCGTCGGCGTGCCTTGGTCAAACGTTTCCAGCGTGAGATGCATCGATCGACATGAAGCACGTTCTCGATCCCTTTTGAGTGATATACATATATTCGTAGAGTAGAACGAGAGAGAGACAGAGATAGAGAGAAAGACCGTAACATCCCACAGAGAGACAGACGCTTCCGGGTATCCGAGCAATCCAACCATCCAGCAGAGATAGAGCAAGAGAAATGTACAAAGGAAGATTCTCCCCTATGTAGCTCGAATTCCAGCCTCTGTATCTATACGTCCATAACTCTAATGGTGTCCGAGAGAAAACCACTCTTACGGACTTCTTTCAACGGCTAGGACTTCCATGGGCCGAGCTCTATCGTCAACTATCAGGAACGATCGGCCCACCTTTTCTTCCAGCCCATACCTATTCCTACCTACCCTTGTATCGCGTATGTACTGTGTATATGTCTATATGTTTATATAGAGTAGTATATGTCCACTAAATCGTTGAAGCTTCTTCCAAGCCTCCTCGACAGACGTATATAAGAGATCTCGATTCGAAATCACTTATCTTACGTGCCACTCCCCTCGAGCCAATCGGCAAATTGCCACGCGCCCGGCACGCCATCATAAATATATATATACATATATACGTCAGTGTGATGCAAAAGACTGGAATTCGCATCGCGTAACGACTGAACTACGAAGAAAAATCTCGAGCACACGAGGAATAAAAATGATTGAAAAAAGAAGAAACGAAAAAATATTTTTCAACATTATCCTTGTTCCATCACCCTCGTCAATTTCCTTGCACCCCCAGTATTTAGATCGTAAAATCGTAAATTGATCGGGAGCACATGTATACGTAGAGCCGAGGGAATATCGTATTTGCGTGAAAATGTTTCGTGAAGTTCCATTACGCGTAGGTGGCGAATTTCAAGAGAGTTGTTGCACGCTGCGAGACGAGACGAGAGGATGCGCGCGAGAGTTTCGGGAGGCGTTGAGCCTGACAATTTCCGGGTGCTAATGGTCCCCAGCGACATCGTCGGGCCAACGTTCGTTTCGAATAATTAATTCCGGGCTGTGTGCTTCATTTTGTCGGATCTCTCGCTACACTCGGCCGTTTCGTCCTTCTCCTCCTGGGCTTTTCTCGTCTCGACTCCTCCCGGATCCTACTATCGCCGACGATATCCTTCTACCTTTATCTCTCGTTCCCTCTCTCCTTTGCCCGATCTACAAGCTTCGCCAACCCGAAAATACATGCACCGAAACTTAATGCGTCGAGACCTTCCATGCTTCTTCCTAATTAATCGTCGAACTACGAGTTCTCAAATAATTAATTTATATTCATTTTATTTAAACAATTCAATCGGGAATTATTAGACTTATCATTATTCTTATGATTTTAATAATAATTTGAACTATAATAATAATAATGACGAAGATAACGATAATTATCGATGAACGGTTAATGTTTCTTGATCGATCGACTAATCGTTCAAAATTATTGATTTTCGATTTCGGCTCTTACTAATTTTTTGTTCACACAACGAGAGAGACACCGCGACGGAGAGAGAATTGCGGTCCATTTTCGCTAACGCAACAAGGAACGTGACCTGTAGCTGCACTTGACACATCCATTAGGAGAGCTCCGAGGGCAAGTACCCCCTGCTACCCCTTTGTTCCATTGCCTCATCTGCACGAACAATCCGTTGTGCCCGGTTGCCCGAGGTTCTCGTCAAACGTTCAACTTCCACAAACGGGGAAACTCTACGCGCAACAACCAGAGCTTTGTGTTCAACGTGTACCGCACGAAACTACCGTGTACGTGATTCAAAGTTTGGAGATTAAATGAAACTCGTTCGGCAACGAGAGATAAAAAGAACAAAATAAAATTAAAAAACCAAAAAAAAACTAACATTTCCGTACCGTCCGAAGGATTATTAAATAATTTCGCGATTCATTCGACAATTAAATTAAGCCGCGCGCGTACCCGGCACGTACGTGTCTGAAAAAAATGAAAAAGCAACGTTCGTGAAAAAATAAAAATTATGTCGTAATTAAAAAGTTAAAAAGTTGCGAAGTAAATAATTGACGAGGCACAAAAAATGTATCCAAATCGGGATTCTCGTTCTCGCGTGACACGTGAAACGCATAGATATATAGGTGTGCAAAAAAACGGACGGAAAATCGAAATCGACCATTTAATTATTGATCGCGCGACACCCAACGATTCCGAAATACACTCGTTATTTCGAGCCCTCGCGTGAACTGGGTCAGGATGAGGTGGGTCATCGTCCGTTGATTATTTCAGTGGTAATATCGATCCACCAACTTTTGTGAGCTTTACGCCGTACAGCTTAGCTATAAATAATCCTGCGGTAGGGAAAGATAATACCGCGACTCGATACGCCCGGCTGTACATTTTCCAGACGTGTTTGATCGGTGGAGATTATTTCTTTTCGAATTACACGTCGATCCTCCAAACTGATCGGCTATTATCATTATTTTTATTCTTAATATACAATTATTTTTTAAATAATAATCGATAATTGAAAATTAATTAATTATCATTATTTCGATGAATCGGCGTATCGAGAGACCGCGTCGCGAAATAATTATCCCGAGAATCTTTCGACGAAAATAAAAAATTTATTATCAATTGTCGTAAAATTCGTATCGTGAGTTTCTCGTATCTCGTGCATCTTCTCTTCCCCTCCTCCCGGTTGAAGAAGATGAGCGGACTCTGAACACGGCTCTCCCTCGAGTACAATCTCGAAGGACAGAAACGAGTGGCCGTAAAGTGGGTAAAATGCCACGAGAAAGCAGGACGACGTGGAGGAGGAGGAGGAGGACGCGAAGGAGGAAGAAATCGTCCTCTTCGTACGTCGTTGTAAGTCGAAGAGGGAAAAAGGAGTTCTCGAGGGCAACACAAACGACTAGGCTCATTTACCTATATCGATTTATAGCGTCGAACGAATCAGCGACAGTCGCGTTTCATCCTCTCTTCACCGATCGTATAGACGTTCGCGGGTGCATGTATTTTTATTCCCTGTTATGGACATCCTTGTCGTCTATGTACGCGTTCGATTTTCCCTTCTGAGAGATGGCGAGACGGGGAGATAGAGAAAAGTGCAACGGTATTATTCGCGATCGGCACGCTCGAGGAACTTTTGCATTTAAACACTGAAACTGTTCTCGCCATACGGTACAAACACGTGAAGTCAACCGTCGCGGTGTATAAACGTCTTTTCACCTGTTTATATATCTCTCGACTCCCTCTCTCTCTCTCTCTCTCTCTCTCTCTCTCTCCGTCTCTCTCTCCCAATGTTTCTCCAGCCTCTCATTCCCATTCTGTCGTCGTCGCTTCGAAAGCAAACTCTTTGCTTCCTCAGCGCCAAAGACCAATTTAATTGGATCTTTTGTATATAGATATCTCGTGCTCGAACCTCTCACAGTTGTTTTCGTTTAAAATCGGACTCTTTGAATCTTTCTCTCCGCTCACCTTGGCGTTTCATTTATTTTCGCGTTAAAACCAAGTATCCGACTTACCGTCGAGCGGTATCCTCGTTACACTCGACAGGGGATTATAATCAATAATGCCCTGGATTTAAATAAAACCATTTTTTTACCTTTCACTTATTGTCGAAATCTCCCACCAAAAAACAAAAAATCCATAAAAATATGTCGAAGAGCGACGATACGATAAATTTAATGAGAAATTAATTATTATTATTTTGGACTTATCGTGTAAAATTTCGAAGAGAATTGTACGTTGTAACGTGGTGATTCGATTTTAAAACGAAATTATCGAATGTATGGAATTTCATACGAAAATTGATGCCGGGACGAGATAGACGTCGCGCGGTGATTCCTGCAAATTAAACGACCGTGCACTTTTCTATTGAAAAAAAAAGAAAAAAAACACACGCGTACAACTCCCGATGATAACTGGGTCTCGTAATTCCGAGCTTCGAGAGGGCAAGATTAGATGGAATTATACACGGTGCACATTACAAGCGCCATGCGCGTACGATCTCTTTGTGTGTGTATGCAAATAAATTGTCAGGGGAAGGGGGTATAAAAACGAGGTAGCGCAGAGACTTAGCGATCAACTTTCCAATGCCTCGGGCGCCTTTTTACTGCAATTCTCGGAGGTTGACCATAAGTATATTCCTTTTTAGTGATTCTTTTTTTTTCTTCTCCTCTACGACAACGAGTAGGAAGTCTGATTTTTTGTTTACCTTGAGAAAAAAGCAATCTCACGTAAGAATGTTCCGTTTCTCGACCAATTTTTGAATAGACTTGCAATTTACGAGACCTAATTTTATAGAAAATAAGGAAAATAAACGTTCGACGAGCGAACGTAAATTTTAATTTACGAAAAAAACAAAAATACACGAACGAACGTACGGAAAATAAAATAGGAAAAAAATGAATTAAAAAATAATGTTTCGTGTTTAAAAAAAATCAATTTTGAAGAAAATTTATAAATAGCGTGTCGTTCCGGTTGATGCACTTTTGCACGTGAATACGTCGGGTAGTACATAAAATAGCGTGCACGAGAAGATACTAAAGTCTTGGGCGAACCTGCCGAGCTACCTTTTCCTATAACCAACGGATCGAGCGCCTGTTTTCTTTCTTCGTCTCTCTCTCGCTCTCTCTCTCTCTCTCTCTCTCTCTCTCTCTCCCTGTCTCACTCTGACTGGTCGGGTCACATTTGAATAAAATGTATATACGCGAGAACGGAGAAGAGAAGAGAGGAGTCGCGTTCGAATCCGCTTCCCGTGTCGTCGCGCATAAGTCCTGCCTCGCGCATGCAGTTTTGCGCCGCTGCCGTTGCTGCCGTTGCTCGAACGACCGGTAAAACGGTACGGAGGGAACACGACACGTTTTATATTTGGATAGGTGAAGCACTCTTCGGCACGAGCCGACGAGTGCGTGCGTGCGCGCGACACCGGATAATAAATTCGCGACGATAAATCATAAGTATCGCTCTCCCTATCATTTTTCTTTATTCGCCACTGTTATTTTTCTTCATTTTCAATTATTGTTATTATTATTATTATTATTATTATTATTGTTATTATGGTATTGAAGTTTATTTATCATTTTTTTCCGGTGCCTGGCGAGTCTCGCGCGACTGCCATTGTATGTTAATGCCAATTTGAACTCGAGAATGAATGTGGAACGTGATATATCACGCACGGTGTTGGTTACCTTCAATGCCATGGGGACGGCAGGTGATGCGAGAGAAAAATATTTACAGAGATAAAAAATAGGAAATGAGAAATTCCCATGTAGGGTTTTACAACAGGTCCAAGCATGGGCCATCACCGGCTGCCGTCTGCCCAGCCATGGCACAATAACGTCTGCCGTGATCGGCCCAATCTTGGTTATAGTCCGGAATGATATTGTCGGCCCAAGACTCCAGTTCAGTCTTGGGCCAGTAGTGGGAACAATACACGGGGCATCGATGGCATAGTAAAATGGCCCGCGAATGGCAAGAATTAACGGCCCGTTTATAAAATATAGACTGGCCCACGAACGGTAACAATACTGAAAAATTAGCAAAAAATGAAGAAAAAACACAAATGTAATGATTAATATTTTAATTGCCAATGACGATTATTACACGTTTGTTGAACGATAAAAAAAGAAAAATACTTAATAATTAAATCACGTTCTCTTAATGATTTTCGTCGGGTTTTTCACGCGCCTTGCGACCTCCATCGCGATCACCAGCCCCGGAGAGCCATTTGCCAACTTTCCCTGCTAGCGACTCGGACTCCTTGGTGTCTCCAAATTTCTTCACTATGGAATCTGTAAAATTTTCAATTTGGGCATAAGAATTTGATTATTTCAATAAAGATAAGAATATATAATAAATAAAATACCTTTAATACAGCGAAATACGTTTGTTTTGCTGAAATCCAGCTTCCCTATGCCATTGATTTTACGGCCCGTTCCTGAGTAGTTCAACTGAACCGTTTTCGTCATCGTTGCTGGCATGATCTTTGCCAGGCAACTTTTTGTGGTGGTTTCGCCACAAATGAGTATGTAATACAGTGACATCTGCAATGGAAACAAAAAATAATTTTCTACAAATATGTATATTTATATCACGCGGTACGTAAATGGACGTTTTGCGCACGCTTCGCGTACGCAAAATCCCCATCTCCGCACCCCGTAATATAAAATTTCGTATAATTTTTGTATTATACATTTGTATTATACAATAGTACATTATAACACAAGGACGAAAAATCTTTTTCTGACGAGTGTGAGTTTGCAGGACGAGCCGAAGGCGAGGATCACACTCGTCAGAAAAAGATTTTTCGTCCTTGTGTTATAATGTACTATTGTATAATACAAATGTATAATACAAAAATTGTATTTAAACACACACACGCGCGCACGCATGCATGCATATATATATATCCTTCTTACCAATGCGTTTCTTCGTTCCGGATCTGTCGGAAGGGATCCGTCGAATTCTTGAAAAATTGGAAGATCTTCGATTGGAAGTGTCACGCCGATTCCAGCTTCCGCATCCGCTGCAATTAAAGATGGGGTCTTTCCGTTGTTTGCGTTGGCGAGAATTGTGTTTTTTATTTCCTGGACTTTTGCCTCCATATCATACTGCATACTACGTTTCAGGCTCGTGAGGCTTTTTTGAAACGACTCCATCATCGCATCCATCTTTTTAATGAATACTCTCTCTGTTACAGCTGAAAACATTAATTCTTGAATAACAAAATTTTTGCATATAAAAAATAAAACTTTAATTGTTAACAAATTAAAAAACATACTTCCAGTAGAAATTTCGTCGATATCATCAGCAACCGGATGAATTGGAGTTTTTACAGGACGTGAATCATCTGCGTCAAATAATACTATTATTAATTTAAATAAATCGATGATGAAATTAATTATTTAAAATATATAAAATTTACATATAGCTTTTACGTTACCTTTCGTTTTCAATTCTTGTTTTTTTTTGTTTTCTTTAATCGTAGGCATTGATGGCACTTTTTTTAAAATGGCTTTCACAGTACTACGAGATGAAACGGTGGGCTGCACTTGCCGTTGTAATTGGGTTTCATCATCCGTGCTCTCAACTTGATTCGTCTTGAATGACCGTTTCAAACGTTTTTTACCTTTTCCCAAAGTTTCTGTGAAACAATTATTTGTCATTAAAAAATTAATTTATTATATATATGAGTTAAATATGTAAGATCAGACGAAGACATATAATAGACAGAGAGCCAGGGATGTAATTAGTTAAGTAATTTTCTATCGTTCAAATCGGCAGAGCTCATTGTGTTGGAATTTTTTTTTCTAATATAGACATGATATTATCTAGCATTTTTTGTTCTTACTTATATAAGTGTAATTGTGATTTATTATTTATTTTATTATTATTATGATCATTTAATTTTTCATGTTATTAATTTATTTATTAAAGTATCCGTGAAAATTGGCAGATCGATGCAAAAAATGCTGTAAAAAATGCCATACCATACACCATGGCTATACATGAAGAAAAAAAATTCAACACCTATAATAAGCTCTGCCGATAGTTTAGTGATCTGTAAACTTTGATTTTATTAGCCAGGAACACGTCAATGATGGTTAAAGAAAAAAACGAATTTATATAAAAAATCTCTTGGAAATCATATTTCATGCGTCTCAGATGAGATAACGCAGAGGCTGAGCAGTCCAGTATATATATATGGTTTCATAATCAGACTCTTATTGTCTGTAACAAATTAATATATGTATTACTGTAATAAATATGTGCGCACGCGTCCACTCGATTCTTACACATGCTGGCGTGGATCAAAGAGAATTTTATATTAAAAAAAAATTAAACAGGTTAATTTTCTTACTTGTGCGTGAGAGGACAGTAGCGATGAACGATTCCCAGTCCTCTTTTGGCGGTGCACACTTTGCCGTCAATTCTACAACGCCATCGAATTCATCAGAAGGCGGGAAATAGCAAAAACATTGCCCTTCCTTCTCGTAGACCCACGATGATGGAACGAGTTCGGTTAGGTTTTCGCTTTCGAAAAAGATGACGGTGTATGGATAATCATCGCTTTTATCGTTTTGAATTTGCGATGATTCCATTGTTCTCAGCACGATATTTTCACGCAAAGATATGTGCCTCGAGCGACGCGTCAGAGACGACTGTGGAAGAACAAGAAGCGTCTAGAACGCGCGGGAACACGCCACTGAAAGTCGTGGAAATTTAAGACAAAGCAGCTTGCTCGGTCCCTTTTTTATAAACACACGCACACACGCGTACTGTTTATGTTGTCCATCGACGTTTTTATACGTATCGCTTGTCTTTTTTTTGTCCTTTTTTTACGACGCGTTCGTATTTTCTAAGATCTCTAATAAGCACTCTGTTAATTTTTTTCACGCAAAATATGTGTCTTGAGCACCGCGGCGGAGACGACTGTCGAAGCGTATTACGCGCGGGTACACTCGATCGTGGAAACTGAAGACAAAGCATAAGCTTGCTGTCCCTTTTTTCGTAAATACACACACACACACGCACACTGTCGTCCATCGACGTTTTTATACGTATCGCTTGTCTTTTTTTGTCCTTTTTTTACGACGCGTTCGTATTTTCTAAGATCTCTTAGCACTTAATTTTTTCACGCAAAATATGTGTCTCGAGCAACGTGTCAGAGACGACTGTCGAAGAACAAGAAGCGTGTAGTGTAGAACGCGCGGGAACGCGCCACTGAAAATCGTGGAGATTGAAGACAAAGTAGCTTGCTCGGTCCCTATTTTGTAAACACACGCACACACGCATACTGTTTATGTCGTCCATCGACGTTTTTATACGTGTCGCTTGTCTTTGTTATCCTTTTTTTACGACGCGGTCGTATTTACTAAGATCTCTAAGAACTGTTTATTTTTTTCACGCAAAAATGTGTCTTGAGCAACGCGGCGGAGATAACTGTCGAAGCGTACAACGCACGGGTACACTCGATCGTGGAATCTGAAGACAAAGTATATCTCGCTGTGTCCCTTTTTTTCGTAAATACGCACACACGCACGCACACTATGTCGTCCATCGACGTATATATGGGTCGCTTATCTCGTCCTTTCTTTTTTTGCGGCGTTTTTAGAGCGTTCGTATTCAGAGAATTTCGAGCGTAATAAGAACACACACTGTCGCACGCGCACCAATACAAAAAACGCAACACAAAACAATATGTATCTGTTTACATGTGCTGCAGAGAAATCGCAATACACTGTTGATTGCAGTCATGTAGTAAAACGCATTTATTTTTAATGCATTCAGCTGATACGAATTTTTCATTGCTTTCGAAATTACGTACGAGTCCAATTCCCAAGTCTGTTGATCGCGTCGGATAATTAAAAACACAATCTTGCGATTCGTCTTCACAACCAAGAAGGAATATATCGTTTATTTTATATTTTTTCCTTTCAACGCGTCCATACTTCATGTATATTTCTTTTATTTGAAATATTTTTCCATTGTTTAGCTGTGCAATATTGTTCGGATAATTAGGCTTGAACGTCGCACCTTTTATTTTTACACTGCTTACACCAATTAATTTCTCCCCTTGATACATAGAGAACTGTTTCACTTTTTTTATTATGCACGCACTCACGTCGTATATTTTTTTCATTTTTAGTTTGTCACTATTTTCCAACTCGCTTAATCGATTCACAATTTGCGTGAGAGGTTTTTTTGGCGATTTGACGAGCTTCTTGAAGAGCGCAATATAACTCTCGCCCCAAAACGCAGAGATACCGTTTAAAGGACTCTTGGTATGTTCAACATCGTCTGTGAGGTGGATGAGATAATGCATGTTTAGTACCTGGGAATCAATGCCATATAGAGATGGCATTAGACTGAAGAAATGCCGAAGAAGACCTTTTGCATAATCTTTAGCAGTCACAATCAACTCTTCGGTATTTAATATTCGACACGCTACGAACAAAAGCATGAAGTGCTGATACAAAATGTCGGGTAGAATATTTTTCAAAACTACGACGCCACAATAGTGCAAAAAAAATCGATATTGCGTGGCTTTCCACAGAGCGATAAGATTGAGATCAAAAGATTTTCTTTGAAATTCGCACGGTATATCTGTTGATAATGACTTTACGTGTTGATTCAGTCGATTCAAATCTTGAATTTTTAGGCGTGTAGCGCTTTTTCTCGATATCCATTTATCAAGTAATGATTTCATGACACCGGCGTATAAGAGATGCATAGGGTCAAGTATTACCGATCGTACTGGATCAAAATTCGATATCAACGCTATTAGTGGCGACTCTACATTCTCGTGATGATGCTCGATTTGTTTTTTTTCGATGAAAGATTCTTTCGTTCTCAATTCTCTATCCATCTCCGGATATACTCTCTTACAGGTGTTTTTTTTGCTTTTTTTACGCAGATTTTTTGTCGCAACCGATATACCTTTGGTGACACATCGTTCACAAGCGTAGAACCCTCCGGAGTTTTTGATACACTTTAAAAACGCTCGAGCAGGTGTGTCCGCAATAATGACAAAAATTGAAAATTTATATTTTCTCCCATGTAGGATTACGCCATTTTCAATTAATTCGTTTGCTTCGAGTACGAAATTTTCCATGTATTCCATAGCACTACCTGGTTTGGAATCTCCACAGAATATTGAAGCGACGAAAGGATTTATTTCATAATTTTTATGAAATATTTTTATCGTTGTTGGCCACACTTGTATTGGAGAATTGTTGAACAACTGAATGCCATCCACATGTACCATAACAATAATTTCCTCTTCGACGTATTTATTGGAAATAACCTTTGCGAGGCCTTCTTTGATGCCCAAATAAACAAATTCTCCCGTCGTGCCTTTAGAACTTTGCATTTGACGCAGTACCCTATGATGTTTTGTACCAAATAAAGACTGTGCAGTCTTTGGCAGATCTGGCCGTCCTTCACTGCGAAGTACAGCTAGTAATTGCGTCACTACATCCAATCGCAACGTATCCAAGTTGTCAAGTCCCCATTGCAACAGTTTATTTTTTAATCCCACCACAGTTTCAGCGCATTGAGATTCTACACTACTATTGGCACTGTCAATTGTACTATCATTTACAATATCTACGCTAATTTCGACGTCACTAAGGTCACTACTATGCCCCACATTTTCGTCGGAATTTCCTTCTTCGATTCTCTGATCGTTGGAATCATCAACTGGGGACACATTGTTCTTATCAATTTTACTTTCACTTTCTTTTTTGTGTAGTGCACGATATTTTTTGAGTCGCTTATAGTTTGCAGACATTATTAAAACGATATATATAACTTCTGTGTGTGTGTGTGTGAAATTAAATATAGAAAATCAATCAACGTGCGGGATCTTTTCTCAGTGGATTCTTTTCCAAGACTGGGAAAGGAGTCGCGTGTGCGTACGTCGTCAACTGTCGAGGTTATATACACATTGACCGCAAAAGACAGACACAAATACGAGTGACTCGCCCGTCCTATATATACATAGTGCGCGGAAGGGATACAATGTTGTCGGAACCATTTTTTTTTCTTTTGACCTTGGTGCGGCCACTGTCGCTCAAGATTCAATAATTCGTGAAAAATACAAAAATCACTCGAATTTGAACACACGTCTCATTATTTTTAATTCGATTGATTTTTGTATTTTTTATAAAGTTTTAAATATTGAGAGCGATTGTGACCGCGTTAAAATAAAAATAAAAAATCTCCCAAACTTTGAATCCTTTCCGTCACTATATATAAGAGATAGAGGAGGTCACTCGCTAATATTTCAGAATTTTTTTTCTATGAAACTACTTCACAGATTTTTTAAATTAAAAAATTAATGGCATACAATTATCAACCAGCGATGGCCCAAAACTAATAAAGTTTGCTTGGCCGATCATTGGCTTGCATTCATGGGCCAAGTGTTGGTTGGATACTGGCGAAATATTAGATTTTTGAAATAAAAACATTAATGGCATACAATTATCAACCAGCGATGGCCCAAAACTAAAACAGTTTGCTTGGCCGATCATTGGCTTGCATTCATGGGCCAAGTGTTGGTTGGATACTGGCAAAATATTTTTTTTCATTATCGATGGCATCCGATAAACGGCCAAGCTTGGCCCTGTTGTCAGGCCTGGTTTTTCCTACATGGGTTGTCGTGTTGTGTTACACCCGTAATTTGGAAAGTTGTTTTTTTTTCGTAGCGTTGACTGTTGAGTCGAGTCTCAAGGTTGATCGACACATAAATCGATATCTATAGAGAGAGAGAGAGAGAGAGAGAGAGAGAGAGAGAGAGAGAGAGAGAGAGAGAGAGCCGCTTGAGTCAATTTTTAAGGTCATCTGAGCATAAGGGTTGATTTTGTACAAGATGAATTCCAAGGGTACATAATATAAGGAATCGATATAATTGTATCATAATCAACGTTTTAAAAGACAGAACAAAATATCAGAATCCCCTAAGATTCATTACCACAAAATTTTTCAAAAAATCCATCCTGCTAAAAAAGATAAAAAAAGGCGATATAAAAAAATTGAATTTCCAATTGTAAATAAAAAATCTTGATCGAATCTCAAATCGTATGATCGACTTTTATTAAAAAGAATTTATTCATCCCTTAAAAACGACCCTTTTATGATTTATTCAGACTCGAGGAGGAAACAAAATAGTTTCGATTCCACCCCATTATTGATTAACAGATCGTGAAATTCAGAAACAGCGCAAACCATAGAGGGAATATAAACGATGGAACGAGTTGCGTGGGTGGGTAAATTAATAACCCATGCGTTAGTCGTATCGCGCGTGAAGCAGTATCAACGTTTATACGTTGTCCGATAATGACTGTATATCGTACAAGTGGCACGAACGAGTGCGGTCGATTTCTATCGATATACACACTACTCCCTTTACTTGTCTCGCCTCCTCTCTCTCTCCTCCGCGTTCACTACTTGTCCCCCTTTATCGTACTAATACTGTTTTACCTTTCCACCACGTATACGGTTAACGACCTCGTTCGTTAGTTCCCAATCGTTTATGGTCACCGCCTGCCCGGGACTGTTACAACCCGTGGCGAGCTTTTGCATTTGTTCGCGCTCTTGCACTCGCAGAAACGCGTCACGGGCCAACGGACGCGTGTCAAAATTTATAGCAGGAGAGCGTGAATTCGCGACGGACGCGCAGCGGGGAAAGTTTCCCGAATCGTCGCAACACGTGTATTTCTCGCGACCGCCCGTTTAGCCGTATACATAAACGGCGCGTGCAACTTTGCATCATTATTCCATCGTGACTCTATTTCGAATTTCTAATCTTGTTTCATTCAATTTCGAGCAAATAATTAAAATTTACTTATAGATATTTAAAATTTGTTTCATTTATCGTAATATTTCTGATTTTTTTACAATGCTTTATTATTTTGTCTATTTTTGAATTATATACAAAGTTAGAAAAAAAAAATTTTTTTATTAATATTTTATTCGTTTAAACGTAAATTCTTAACAAAAAATTACAAGTATCATATTTTATATCTGCATTAATTTTTTATCTAATAAAATATATGATTAATTAATAAAAAATTTATCTCGATCCTTGATTTAATTAAAAGACAGAAAATGAAAAATTATTCAAAAGCGATTTGATTGTAAACGGTACATCGATCTTCTACGTACGAAAATGTATACGACTCGCGTTAACTATGAAACGCAATGAAATATATCATTTAAATTCCGACACGAAGAGTTCATTTCTCTTAAAACGTTAAATAATATCCTTACCGCAGTAGTGAACCAGGAGATAAAGAGTGCCCGCATGAATGCGAGAATCGCACCACGAATTTCCATCGCCCTGAGGCTCGAAGAGCGACAGGTCGAGACCCTCCATGTCGCTTTCGCCGCAGGAATCGCTCAGAGGCTCAAAATTACTGCCGGCGGTAACGGATGCTCCGCTTCCAGGAGCCTCGGAATCCTCGTGAGTCGTTACATCCTCGGGTAGTGTCTCGCTGGTCCCAACGACCGAACCACGACAGCGCGAAGTCAGAGCCATTTATAATACGAACTCGTTCCTTTTTTATCTTTCGCGAATTATCGCGAGATCGATCCACGGACTTTCCTCTCTTTCCTCTCTTCTTCCGTTTCGCCCACTCTTTTCTCACTTCTAGTCGTCTTCACTTTTCCGTTTTTTTTAAATTCATTTATTTTTCACTTTTCGATTCACATCGCGTTCTTCGATAAAACTTTGTAATTTTTCACTTTATCAAAATAATATGATCGTTCGTTCGATTCGATTCGCAAATTTGTGAAATTCGTTGAATTTTTCGACTTTTTCTGATTTTTATCGTGATTTTTCTTTGGTGTCAATTTTTTTTTTAGTTTTTCGCTAATTCTCGTCGATATCCGCTTTCTGTGGTAAATGTAAAAATAAATATTTTTCAAGAAGTTAGCGACGAGCGATACTTTCGTTATTAGCCAGGTCGAACGGTCGATCGAGCACGAAGGACCGTGAAGGATGTTAAAAAAAAAGTGTAAGTACGGTTCCGGCGGACCACCCGGACGAATTCGACGAGATGGCTAATAACTTTTATAAATCAAACTCACGACCGAGTGCACTTTTGGTAATAACTGGACGCACGAGGAGAAAAATTTCTTTTTTTTTGCTCTCTCGGTCTCGCTCGCCCTGGCGCTAACGTTAATAAACCCTACGGACACCGTCCAACTTTTTAATTACGTTTTTAACGCTTCTTTCTGATTCTTCCTCCGAACCTCATCCCCTCCTCAAACCCCCCAGCCCACCCTTTCGCCCTTTCGCGTTTCATCCATCTCGAGGCGAGCGGTTCTCGGCTTCATTCTAATTACAAGGATCGGTAGCCTGGAAATTAATGCGGAAATTCCTACGAAAACCGGAAGGATAACGAAAAAGTAAAAAAAAAACAATGAAACGTGCATTTCAAAATGGAGTTTTTTTTCAAGAATTTGCATCTTGTTCTCACGTAACTTTTTATCGCGAGTTTATTACAAATTTATCGTCCCATTCATTTCAATATCGTACGTATAATAAAAAATATTCTGTACGTGGCAACATTTTTTTTATTCTTTTATTTTTTTTACGACGATATATAAATCAATTTGTTTTGAATTTATTCGTTCGTGACTGAATGACGATGAAAAAAAAAACCATAAAATCCAGAATTATAATTTTGAAGCCAGGAATCTCCCATTTGCGACCTCGAACGTATTCGTTTCGTGTTCGTTGTCATCGCGAGATAACGATTCGCCACGAAAATACACATAAACCTCTCGAGTCGACGATTTTTTGTTTTTAAATACTCCCTCGACGAATTCTCAAAGTCCTGTGACGATTTTTCACCCCTCCACCCCTCGCCCCCAACCCCTTCTTTTTTTTATTACGACTTAACGAGACAGTCAGAGATATGACGAGAATAAACACAAAAACAAAGCAAAACAAAACAAAAAAGAAGAAGAGGAAGAAATTATTCAACGACGTCACGTACGAAGACACACTGGGTGCATTATGATTTACGGTATTGATATCGCGCGAGATTGTTACAAGGATGAGCGTGCGTGCGAGGCGACCGACGCGTACACACTCTCACCCCCCCCGCCCCCGCCACCAACCCCTCGCGACTCGCTCGTCGTCTCTTTTCCTTTAATGGCCACCAGACGCCGACCGTTTACAAATGACAAAGATAATGGTACCGCGAGGAAATGTCGTTTTGGCTGGCTCGCGAGTAACGCACTCACATACACAGTCGCACGTTTAAACCTCGATTTTCTCCCTTCTGACCACGCACGCGTGGGAGACAAAAATTATAGTAATGCATTTTGCGACTCGTCGACGAGCACGAGGGGTCGTTTTTTTGTTCTTTTTCGAACGAAAATAAAAGAAAAATCTTCGAACGTTTCTGCCTCCGCTTCGCCGATATCAATCTTCGTATCAGATTTCCATTCGAAACGAGCAACGCACTCGACCGCTCGGGGCTATACACGTATCGTTCGTACGCGATAAAAAGAATCTAAGATCAAATAAAATAAACGGAAAAAAAACATTCGAGACGAAAGAAGAAAAAGTGCGGCAGAAATAGAAACGAGAAGGTTTGCAGAGTTTATCGGCGAGTGGAGACGATAAGCTCGGCTTCTCGATAAGAAGATGTCGCTAATAAAAAGTTGCAAATTGTCTTTTGTTTTTTATTTCGTTATTTTTTTTTTTCATAATATTAGCAAAAAATGTTACGAATTAACGTTGATTCGTTCACTCGTCGATTAGAAAGATGGTATATTAAGATGGGCGAGATGAAAAATTGGCGAAAAAATTTATTTTCGCGTCTCGAAATACGACGAGGAATATTTATTTTTCACGAAGAAAAACGGCTCGAACGTTCAATTTAGATACCGAGAATTCTCAAACGCTCATGCGCATGATCGAGTGTAAGGCCGAGAACCGGGTGTTTCACGCGAGGATGCTCGATGGGAGAGTTGGCGTGAGCTCGCGTGCGGATTTCGTGAATGCGAAGATCAGGATCATTCTCATGAGCGTCTCCCCCCCCCCACCCTCTCTCTCTCTCTCTGGATCTTCTCTCGGATCGCACACGAGCGTTTTTGAGAGAGACTTCTCGCTCTCTCTCTCTTTCTCTATCATTCTCTCGCTCTCGCTCTTTCGCGAGCAAGCACGTGAACTGGTTTCGCGAATGCCCGCGGAGTATAAATGTGCGTGAAGCCTTAGAGAGAGAAAGAGTAAGAGAGAGAGAGAGAGAGAGAGAGAGAGGGAAAATGAAAAAAACGCAGCGATACGACGAGGCTCGAAGATCGAGCGAAATGGAAAGCAAAATGAGAGAGACAAGGAGAAAATAAGAAAGAGAGACGAAAACACGGTCCTTGGTCGCGATATAACCAACGGGTGGAGAAGTTGGGTAAGTTGGGCCAACAGCGAGGAACGAAGACCGCGTGTAATCGCTTCGTGACGCTGCTGCGGTGAGTAGAGAATTTTTTCGTCGAGTTCCCTTGCACTTATATATATATATATTTCTATGCTTATGGGTGGTATAGGCTGGTATATATATATGTATATGTATACGTGTACGGTCCGAAAACCCGAGCCGGTAGCGAAAAAAGTGAGAGGATCTCCGCCGAGCGAGAGAGCGAGGACCGAGGGCAGAAAATTCGCGAGAGAGAAGATCACTCGAGCGATCTTCAATTCCGCACGGGCAGGCTTCTAGTTCTTGCAATTAAAGTCGCGAGAGGACAATCTCGAGATTGAATTAGAGCTACGGTCAATGTACTCGAATTTTTGGCTCGTAACGAAAAATACCTTCGTAGAAAGAAAAAACTTATGAAAAATATACTTTCTTTTTTTTTTATAATATTGTCATAAACAATATTTAACTTCGATCCTCGAGAAGTAATTCGTTCCAAGTTTAATTAACGCTTTTCGTTCAAATTTTTAAAAATATTGAGAAAAATAATTTTAAAAAAACTTTAAATTAAAAAAAAAGTTTCCTGTTACACAATCTTTCCATTAATATCCGGATAGTAACTCCGCAACGCCGGTGGCTCCTAGATGCACCGATCCTTCGTAATACACTATCGACATTCGCGTTAACCACCAACCCTCGCTATAACATAAACTTATTCTCAGCCATTACTATACCCCGACTCACCGTTTTATAGGCAAGCCCGGAGATATAAAAATGTCACTACGTGCCGTGTGCGCTCAATGTGCAACAACCTCCGTGCTACCGGACGTTCGTGAAGTACCACAGTGAACTGTACTATACACACAGACACACACACCCACACACACATGTATATATATATATATACATATGTGTTTGTGTGTGTCCGGGTAAAATTGAGTTACTATCGGTAATTCCCGAGTACCGCACCCTCGCAGTAAAACTTTGAGCCGGTGCACGTGGATGAAGAGAACAAAAAAAAAGAAACAAGACGAAAAAGCCATGAAATATATTCGGTTCACGATTCCGTCGCACGGCGAAATTGGAGGATGGGATTATTAGCGAACGTGATAAATTCCGATACGTGTAACGAATCGAAAGAAAAAAAAATACGCGAATAATTCCGAGAGTCGAAAATATCGTCGAGACAAATAACGAAGACAATGCGGTGATGTGTTTTCGTAAAAATGGCTCGAGTTTACGAGCTAACGAAAACTACTGGCAGTTGGTCGATCGTGTGTCGGAACTATTACGAGTGGTTGAAACTTTATATAATTGGACGTCCTCGATTTAATTGTGGATTTTTTTTCGAGCGAAGCGTTATATTACCGATCGTTTTACAAATTTGAAAATATTTCATACGATTTGAGACATTTGGTCGAATTAATTTTCAAGCGATTGTAATTTTTTGAATTATCAATATTTTCTTGGTTCAATTATAATTACAATACAATCCGAAAATAATTAATTATTTTAATTCAATTATAATTACAAGATAATCCGAAAATAATTAATTATTCATTTTCCCGATGAAACAACCATCGACGATTGATCGAATTTTGATAAATCCCGAAATTAATCAAATTTCGTTGGAATTTCGCTCGTTACCAAAAATGGCTCGCGGAAGATTATTTTCAAATGTTGTTTTCACACCGCATAGCTGAGATAAGACGTAACCGGTCATTGAATCGTGCCCGAGACTGCGAAACTAATATTAAGAAAAAAAAAAAGAAAAAATCTTTCGTCTCGAAAAACGTGCAGCACGTGGTCCATAGGAATTTTCAGAGTCGGACGTTTATATACGCGGGGCGTTTGTGCTCGAGCTGAAACGCCAAGTGGGTATAGCCCCTGGTCGTCATCGTCGAAGGGTCAGACGGAGGAGGAAGAAGAGAAGCCGTTTGCCTCAACAGCTAGATGGAAGCTTGAACCCTGGCATTTCGAGGCAACGTCGAGTAATTGGCCGCTCTGGTGATGGCGGCGGCGAAGCTTCAGATGAAAACGTTTTCAACCATTTCTCTCCCTCTCCCTCTCTCTCTTCTCTCTCCTCACCCCATCCCCCATCTCTCTCGTTCTACGAGAACGCACGCAAAGGCAAACGCAAAAGCCGTGGGAGAGCATCTGGTAAGGATGTTCCGGCTACCGAGACAGAAACTAGCCAGACGAATAAAAATTGGGTGGCGTTGAAACTATTCTCCGCTCATCATCGTATTTTCGTATCAATTTTATTTCCGTAAAATAAAAATAAAAGGAACTAGGGAAAAAAGAATATTTAGTCGTCGCGAAACGATCGAACGATTTGGAAAAAAAAAGAAAACTCGACGCGACCGTACCGAAAATTTTCGAATCGATTGATCCGCGAAATATTGGCCACTGCGGAACTCGTTGGAACGAAAACGAACAAAAAAAATCCTTTCCCAATTCGAATCGTTCCCCGGTGGAAACGATCGCTCGCGCCTGATTTTTTTTTTATTTTTTATTTCAATCCATTGAAAATTTCTGCAATCGTAGCCGGAAGATATGGTCACTCTGCCACGCGACAAAGCCGGTGTAGAGTGACGAGAGAGAAAGAGAGAGAGAGAGAGAGAGAGATGAAGGGATCGAGGGTCCCTGGGGAAGCGTTCGACAAGGGCCTGTTATTGGATATCGCTGGAAAATTGTCAGTTGCAAAAAGTTTACGATTTGAGAGCACCCGCGCGCCCGAGCGAGCGAGAGAGAGAGAGAGTAAAAGATAAAAAAATAGTGGAAAAACGAGATTTGGGGAATATTCATTTTCATTATTCACGAGGAGATGTGCGTGCATAAATTCGCGAAGTTGGATTCGCATTGACTCTCGGTTTAAATTCGAAATCAAAATACAAATACGCGAAGGGAAAATGAAAAAATAAAAATTATAAAATCTTCGAACGAAAAGAAAATATCATTTACAAATTTTAATTATTCGTTGAAAAATTAATCACCGTGGATGGAAAAATTGGCCAAAAAGAAGTGAAAAAAAAAAAACGTTGCAACCATCTCCATCGCTCCCACGCGTCTGTAACATCGGCCGAGGAGCATCTCCACCCGAGAGAATTAACGCCCGAGCCAAAATTCCTTCACGCAATTCTCCAAAACTCTCCGCAACGCTAAATTTAGCGACTACGTTCTCGTTTTTTTTCTTTCTCTCTCTCTCTCCATTCCTCTTTCTCTCTCGTCCTGGACTCGGGACACGCGACGATAGCACGGACTAGCCAACCGGTCGAACTCGCAATCACGGGGAGAAACTAAAAGCAGTTTTCGGGCGCAGGACATCGTGCGTCGTGAGTTTGACCGAGAACCATACAACAAAATGTATATATATATATATATAACCAAATACATAGAATCGTGTGGCTCTTTCAGCGTGGATGCGATTCTATCAGTACTCTCGTGTTCTCGAGCTAAGCCGCGAGATCTCAACGATTCAAGCACGTCCACTCTAACTCACTTAAACTCACTTTCTATGTCTCTCTCTTTTTCTCTCTCTCTCTCTATATATATAGATATTCCTTACAGATGGTTCGTTCACTATCAGTTCATACCACTATCTCCGCTCTTGCCATAGAAATAGTACGTGGCTGAGAAACTATCGACCGGTGTACCATAGGATCGGGTGAATGTACGCGATACGGAATGGATGGAAATATTTTGTAAAGACGACATATATATATATATATATATATATATATATATAAAATAAAACATGTGTAAGCGTGTGTATTTATGTGCAGGAGTTGAGAAACTACAGAAGAGCATGGACAGTCTCCTCCTAGCAGTGGTTTACGGTTTCCCGATCCCAATGGACTAGCAATTATACATGCATATACATACGTATATATATACATATATGTATTAGCCCGAAGGCTAAAGAAGACTCGTTAGGAGTTAAATTTCTCGCCCGAGAAACGAATGGATCGAGCGATTATCCGTAGTGCGAGCTCGGAAGTAAAATAATAATTGGAACTATACGGGTTTCGTAATAACGAAGGTCGACGCTCACCTAATATTTATATAATTCGACTACGCGTAATATGCATCGAGTACGAATTATTACACTAATTATCGTGCAATAAACAGTTTTAATTAACGCTACCCATCCGCAATTAGTCACTTAAACTTTTTTATCCCATATTTTCTTACATTTCGTTTTATCATTATTATTACTTGTTTTTTCGAGTTTTTTTCTTTTTTTTTTTCTTTTTTTTAGTTCTTCCTCGCAATTTTTTCCCAAGTTTCTCGCATTAGCGCCCCGAAGTCTCTTACCGAACATTCTTTTCGTAGCAACCTTTCTCGGCTCCCATCGTTGTATATTGCCATCCCTGTGCGCGCGTAATTAAACCTAGTTACAAACGAGACAACGTCGAGCGTCCGCGTGCTCCACCCCCCCCCCCCCCCCCACTCCACCCCACCACCACCTCCCTCGTCTACACACCACTCTCTCTTTCACTCGAGAGAAAAGATAGAGAAAGACGACGAATTTAATAGCTTGTTTATCACGACGATTTACGTAGGAAGGTGGCTGTCCGGGGGGGTAAGGCTCGTAAAATTACCGAGATCCTTGCTGCTTGGTCCTTTCTCGGGTGGGCTCGAGCGCGAAGGGAAAAAGACGGACGGCAAACAACGAGAAAAGAAATACCGAGAATTTGTGTGTTTCTTTTTTTTTCACTTTTTCATTTCGGGCTCGATCTCGTAGACGCGATCGTGCTCTCGTCACTTTGCACGCATTGTTCGAAAATTAAGTCGATCCTCCGGACATTGTTTATTTAGAAAAAAAAAAATTATAAAATAAAAATTATTCGTATTTTCTTCTGTTTTTTGATTTATTTAATTTCTTTTCTTTTTTCTAGCATCATTAATATATATTCGAATCGCAATGGGAATACAATGGGGAGGTCCTTTTTAAGAGGATTTCATAGCCAGGACGATAGAACGACGAGATCACGAGCAAGAAATGGCGGAGAAGGTACGACGACGTAGGTGATCGGTGAGTTCGATAAAAGTCAATGTCAATCGGCTAACGTGGGCGGTCTTGGTGACGCTCGCGAGGCTTCCGTGTGTCCGTGTGTGTATTCGTAGATATACGGTTAAACTCGTATTATCCTCAGATACGAACTCCGTCGACGATACTTTCATACGTATATCATTTTTAAAGCCAATATTTGAAGAAAAATAAAAGTGTCGAGAAATCCACGAAGCGATTTTTCACGAATTATTTATATCCCGATAAGTCATCGAGCTGAATTACAAGAAAACAAAAAAAAACATATATAAACGTATATTATTCCCTCGACGAACAAACTAATTTTTCACGATATTAAAAATCGTCGGTAAAAATAAATAAAAAATAAAATAAGCCCGTCGAGAACGAAACGTACTCGAAGCATTTTATGTCGTCGCGGTCGATAAAATATTCGCGAAACAATAATTTATCACGTATCGCGTTGATATAATTACAATGTTAATGTTTTCATTGAAAATATATACGAGCTAGTGTCTATATTTCTCCGTGACTATGCGCATGCGCGCTCATTCTCGTATACGCGTGTCTAGGCGCGAGTGCTAACACGCGTGAGAATAAGACCGCGTCGAAGATGAGGCAAAGTCACCTGTGGGCGGTCACGTTATTCTCTTCGAGAGAAAAGCAAAAAAAAATAAGAAAGAGAGAATAAGACGACGAAAAGAAAAACGAGAGAAAAATAAGGAGGAGAAGGAGAAGAAGAAGAAGAGGGAGAAGGATAAGGAGGAGGGAGGAAAAAGGAAGAAGATATAGAGAGGATAGAGTGGTAAGGACGGCAGCAACAGCTCTAGCACACCAATGGGCACACTGAGCTCTTTCTTGCTCGCTCGTGTTCCTTTTTTTTGTTTTTTTTTCCTTCCTCTTTCTGTGTCTAACAGTAAAAGTCCTGCTAGACGGTGATAAAACCGGCCGACATTGGTTAGGTATACGTGGTAGGTATAGCCGTTCCGCACGCTCCGCCGTGCGGACACTCGCGAATGTATATGTATAGATATACGTTCCCTATATTTATGAAGAATCTGACTATAGAAAACACGCGACACTCGAGTAAAAGGCAAATGTACGTAGTCCTTCTTTCTCTCTCTCTCTCTCTCTCCCGTTTATATCGAATTTAGTTCGTCGCATGCGCACTATCGTCGATACTCGCGAGTCATTAAACCTCGCTTCGATTTAATCAATTACGCTCGATAAAAAAACTGACGGATGTAACTCGGATGTTATTTAAAAATCACTCGAACCAAGAATTTTGTTTCGTTATATTTATTTCAATATCTGTATCAATTTTACTATTTAACCAAATTTAATTACTTTCATTTCGTTTTTATATCCCGAAACAAAGCAGGCTCGATTTAATTTTGTTTTTCGATTCTTTTTGAATTAATATTTTTCCTCGTTTTAATTTTTTTTTTCAACGATGAATTTTTTTTGGGAAAACTTTTCGTCTCACGATTTTAATGAGAGGTCGGTTTTTTGCGAGTTTAATTCTTCGTAACCTTCAGGGGTGGATAGAAAGTGACAGAGTGTGGGGGTGGGGGTGAGCGTGTGTATTACCCCGGTAGTGTATAAAACGAATTACCGTGTAACGCCGCTTAATTAACAGCGCTTGACTGTTACGCATATCGCTGTACCAACTGCGTACACCACGAACTGCCCTGTGTATTAAAAAAAAAATAATAAAAACAAAAAATACAACCAAAAAACTTTCGGATCTTCAGATTTTCGCCCAACTTTTTGCCATCGACTGCATGGAACATCCTTCGTCCCCTCTCTCACTCTATATCTCTCTCTCAACATAGAGGGAGCTTTGAAGAAATCAAGAGTTATCGCCGTGCAGTGAGTAAACTAAAAAAAACACCAACTGTTTTTCAGCCGTACGTGCATAATACCCACGTCCCGAGATTGAAACCATTTCGACGGAAAAATCTCGAAAATAAAACAAAACGTTAAGAAAATAAAGAAAAAAATCTCGATTTTTTGTACGCGGTGCCTTTTAGACGAACGAGATTACAAAAAAAACCAAAAAAAAACGAAAAAAAACAAAGAAGTCTCTCGACTCGACGAGTTACGCGCGTACGAGCGTGTTTCCTCTCGTTCACTCCTCCGGCCGGCTTCGTTCCCCGTGCCCGACGATATTTAATTATGCAGAATCCCCGCAGTGAATCCATTTTCACGGTTTCGCCCCACCAACGACCAACTCGCGCGTATATACTATAAATATATATCGCTACCGACTTCGCATATACGCGTCGTTCTGATTTTACGGGAAAATATCATCTACATCCCCCAACCCTTGTCGACAATTCCACACACACACACCCCCCGCCCCCCTCCTCCTCACTCTCTTCTCGTCAAACCCGACGACTATTTGCTTTGTCCCGCCACATCAAAATGAACACTCGGACTATCGTACGATCAATGTCTGTGTGTGTGTGTGTGTGTGTATATATTTTATCTGTCGAATGCGTACGCAAATTTAAACATATATATGTACGTGTGAGTGTGTGTGTGTGTGCGCGCGTGTGTGTTGAGTACAATGCATACGCGGCATTGCTTTCGATCCGTATTTGTAGAATATTCAATACGATCGGTCTCGCGAAAAGCAAACCGGCGTGTTATCGATACGTACGCGAGAGTAATTTATGATGTAATGATTTTTCGAACGATTCGAAACGTTCGTCGAAATTCATTGGATTAAGGAATGAATAATGTTGATTTTGTTCGATCGCGTGAAAGAGCGAGGGAGGGGGAGGGGGTAATTATTTTTGAGAAGAATTTTTTCTTTTTTAAGAAAGGGTACGTTTGAATCGTACAGTGGAAATTATTATCAACGATACGTCGGAAACAGGTGGTTCGAAGTCCAGTAAAGAGACGTATAATATTTATTTATTCGGGAAATATAGACGATGGAGAAAAAATGAAGGAACGATTGTTCGCGAGATCGTTGAAGGAGGAGAGAAATAAAGGAGAAAAAGAAACGAGTGGATCGAGAAACAAACTCGTCGAGAAATAATGTTTCCGAGCGAGAGGAAGAAATATTGCCCCGGGAATAGAACAGGCGGCATCGACATAGAAATAAGAGAAGCCTCTCTCTTCTCGGTGAAATAGATAACTATAGTTCGTGCCACGGAGTTACTATTTCCGCCTGACATGGACTATCGATCGATGCTTTCGCGTACCTTCATCTCCGTCCGTCCGGACGCTCTACTACCGTCCGTACGTATTACCTCGCTCTTTACTTCTCCCTCGTATTGTCTAAATATATATTTCAATTTTTTTTTCTATCTATAGTTTATTTAGTTCTTTATTTGATTGTTTATTCGTTTAATTATTCAATTATTCATCCGTTTATTTGGTTACTTATTTATTTATTTATTTATTTATTATATTATCGTTTATGTATATATATTTATATCTCGATTAAAATAGGCTATACATTTTTTTTTTATCAAAATGCATGTAAATACAGTTTTTTATTTTTTCTCATTTTCCAATCAAATGGACTGGAGTAAAATTATCATATGCCGGAATTTTGAAACCTGTGGCAGCGATTCTTATCTATCCCGCTCCGAAAGTTGCACGGAGTTCACTATAAAATAGTCAAGCTCGATTCCGGTACTCGCAGCGAGTCATTAATCAGGCCTAGCACACTTTCCAATAGCTTTGATGAAATATGCACCGGACTCGGGTCAGTAACATCGACGTCTACTTTTTTTTCTTTCTATTAAACCAATGGTCGACTTTTATTCATGAGAATTCATTCCGAAGTTTTGCCGAAGCTTTGTACGTTATAAACCTCGCTATAGGTAATATCACACGAGACTCTCGTGCTCGTATCGATCGATCTGATCGATAGTTTTCTCAAGAGTTTCGATAACTCGACCGCCTGTCTTTTCCATTCGAAATATCGAACGGATATAAAAATAAATATTAACGACGCTTCGGAATATCGAAAAAGCATTTTTAAATAATTGAAAGTCGATCATCATCGCAAATAACGTGAAAAGAAAAGGTCTCAAAATATTTCGATCGAATTTAAAAATTGTAAAATAAAATTTGGTGGTCCATATTGCCTCGCAACGCTTCACGAATGGAGATGTATGGAAGATAGTGAGTAAAACTATGAAACTGAAAATTGCTTGAATCGTGAGTTATGCACAACGCGGTCAAACTTATTGCTCTCTCTCTCTCTCTCTCTCTCTCTCTCTCTCTTACCCAGCCCTCTCTGTCTATTTTCCAACAACGAGACTGGCGTTAATATTCACCGGAAACACTTGCGCTCCCACGGGCATTTAAACAACCCTCGTAAAACACAACTACCTCCCTCTCCTCCCATTTTCCTTACAATGCATCGTGCTCGTTCACGTTCAATCTCCCAAACTGGGACAATATCAAAATTTTCTCAAAATATCAACAAAATAAACATCGTTTCCCAGAACAATATTGTTGAACAAACGAAATGTATTTTCATAAAATCTTATCAATTTAAGATTAAAAAGAAAAATAACTACCAACTCCTACCAATTAACCGAATACAAATTTCCACTCAATTTTTATTTTCCGAACACTCCCGCAACAGCTTCTCGTCAATATTACTTCACGTTTTCACTGTGATCCATTTTTTTTGTTTTCTTCGTTTTTAATTTGCAACGCACCGTATAAAACGAAAGAACGATAAAGACGTATCGTCCCCCGCGTTATTTAATTCTCGTTACGTTCGCACGAATAAAAAAAAAACAACAACAAAACAACAAACGGCACACACCAACAAAAATCGTCGAACTGTCACATTTTAAACCGGGAGACGAGAAGGCGCGCGCGTGCGGAGAGAGCGCCACGAGGTGCACGCGGTGTAGGTTTGTCGCGAACTGACGACGCGGGACAATGCACGAGCGGGCCGAAGGACACCGAGCGCGAACGGAATAAGCCGAAGTCCAAAGATGTACACCAGTGTCAGAGAGTGGAGGCGCAAAGACCCCTGCGGGCTCGGTCCATCTCCCTCTCTCTCTCTCTCACTTTAGTCTCCCCCCACCCCTTACCTCTTACCCTCTCGCCACCAGTACACTCTTTCTCCCTCGCTCGGGCACATAATTTAATTTGAATACAAGAATATGCGATTCCTGCATTCATAAAAGTATTAAAACTAAAGAATTAAATTAAACAAGATGGAAGAAAAGGGGAGGAGGAGGAGGATAAAAAGATTATACGTCTCTCTACGACGGACGGAACTCTCGCGAACTCGTCGTAAAATAAAATATTCAGCGAATCTCGTATTGAACGTGAAATAAAATAGGGAGATGAAGAAAGAAAGAAAGTAAAAAAAAAAAGAAGAAGAAGGATCGAGACGGACGAGAACTCGGTGCGAAAAACTGGATTCTTGATTCGAAGCTTCGATCGATCGTGTCTAAAGAACTTAATCGCGTAGCAGTAGTAATTTCGTCACGAATCGATAACGCGTTTTGATAATCGAGAGACGATAGAGAACTGCGGTTTATACCGCGAATGGTGTCGTCGATTCGTATTTCGTTTTTTTTTTGCTTTTTTTATATTTTTTTAAATTTTTTTAGAAAGTGAGCTATAGATCGTAGAAAGCACCGATAATAATCGTTGTACACTCGGTTCATTAGACGACGTAAGTGATGCTGCGATTTTTTGTTTTGTTAAATCGATCTCTCACGCTCGTGCTAAAGCACGGATCGTAGAACGGATTTATTAGCCGGACAATTATTTCGCAGATCGGTCAGCGCTATGATGGATATTGCACGCGAGAGATCGAGACCGAGATGAAGGCCTTCGATGGGACCGTCGCTTTAATAACGAACTTTCCATCGGTCGAGAGAGATTGTGGTACGAGACCAGTCTCTCTCTTTCTCACAACGTGTCTTAGGTGTCTGTTACCCAGTTACACCGGCATGCGCGAAATCGCGCATGCGCACTCGATGCACATCGTACGAATTCCAATTTCGTTCCGTGCCACGCGCCATTCTTCGAAGCTTCGTGATCGCACGATGAAATTATTTTAATTCGTTTAATTGGTCGATCAACGAGACGCGAGAGTCGACGTTGTTTTTAGATATTTATTTTTGTTTTTGTTCGTTGAGATTTGTAAATCGAGACAAGAAACGTCGCTCTTTCGGTGCTAAAAATAATCGAACGACTCGGAGGATTGACGAATTTTGATTTAATGAATTTTTTTTTATTTCCAATATTACGAAATTATTATACAAAAATTTTGATAAAAGAGAATTTTTCGAATATCTTCGAGATGTAAATTATGCAATTCCGATCGATGAATATATTGAAATCACGCGAATGGCCACCTACGAACCTTTTTTCGCGTATTTTTAAACTCGGTTAAAGAAATTTTACGCCTTTGCCTATACGCGTCGTTATTTTTTTGTCGCCAGGTACGAGAACCTCGATGAACGAGTCAATCTGGAAAAAAAAAGAAGTAAGAATCTTTTTTTTCGTCAGGTCTATTGCGTATGCACGACACAGTGCGGTGAGTAACGACAGACAGTGCAGACAATAAACGCACGTGTGCGGAGGGCACGACTCTCCTGCGTGCGAGAGAGAGAGAGAGAGAGAGTGCATTAGAACGTAACACGGCGTCCATGCGGATACGACATAGATGTAGAGACGGAGGACCAACACCCGTAGCACACACAGAGAAGGTAGATAACATCTGGGAACGCGAGAACCATTCGAAACGCTATCTGGTTGATTGGTGACCCGAGCACATATCCGGTCCGCCCGCGTTCACCCGGGATCCGCCCGCTAATAGTGTGGATACGCGTCTAGGCACCGCGAAAATAAAGTATCTGTGAAATTGGCCAGACGTGTGTACGTTTGCCGTGGTGCACAAGAGAGAACGAAAGAGAAAGAGAAAAAGACGGAGAAGGAAAAATCGAGAAAAAAAAACGGAAAAAGAGCGAGGTAAAGTGAAGAAGGGTTGAAAAAATGTTCAAGCCCAAAATAACGAGTAAAATATATTAAGCGAGCGAACGACTGGAGTTTAAAGAAGAGTATAGTCCTCGAGGCATCGCGAAAATTCTTCTCTTTTTCTGTTTTCTTCGAGCGAAGTGAGCAGCTTTATAAGACGTAGGGGAGCTATTTCGCAGTCAGCCATTTTTTTCCTCCCTCGTATTTATGAACCGAAGAAGATCGTAAAAAATACGACAACGCGTCGTGACACAGCCCTCCAAGTTTATAAAGAAAGTGACGAAAAAAGTCTTCAAAGCACGCGATCAATTTTGATCAAATTGTATTTGAATTAATTTCAAGGTCAGACGATGATCCCTTAAGGTATGTCTCAATTAGAAATTCCACGTCGAGCGTTAAATAATATCGGCGAATTAACGGACGAAACTTGACACTAGGGCCTAATAGCCAAGATTGAAAAGCGTCCCTCTCTCGTCTACCTACCCCTCCCCTCAGCACGAGGATTGAATTTAATTTGATTCGAAACTACCAACCCCCCCCCCCCCTTTATCAAGTTGGAATTTATCCAACGCTGCATAGCTCAGCCAAGAACTTCTCCGCGGATATACATACTTTTCCAATTATCCCTTCCGCTTTTCGAAAATTAGCCGATACCACTCGAGGGATGAATCATCCCCTATCTCATCCTACGTTTTGTTTTAGGGCCGAGCGTTATTCGCCTCCGTTCCTCTCGTTCAACGTTTCTCCGTGAACGTCTTTTTTGTTTTGTTCCCTCGTGTGCGTACGCGAGACAGTAGGCAATTTTCAACTAGCCAATTGAAACGTATTTTCGATGAAAAAAACAAAACGAAATGAAAGCGGCAGGGGTGTGGGTGGAGGGAGGGAGGAAAATGAGGAAGAACGGAAAACAGGAGAGACAACGAGAAAAATCCGATACGGTGCACGTGGAGTTTCAGAGTTTCGATGTGTTTTTTTTTTTACTTTTCACTGTTACTGTTCGTTTTTTACTCTTTTTTGAAATTTTTTTTTGTTAACGTTTCGTGCCTCACCGTGCCACGCTTTTATCGCGAATCCGGCTCGCTCATCTGCAGTTGGGGGATACTCTGGGGGAGGGGATCTCTATTCCTATGGGCGCCACAATTCATTGTACTCCACGAACGTGCCGGACACTGGCCAGCGATGGGGGGGTTAGGAAAGAGATATCTCTCTCCTACACCCCCACCCCATCACACCCCACCCGTTGCAACTCACTCAACCCCTCCCCCCTGCTTCGTTCATTCTCTCCTACTCTCATTCTTTCTCTCCACACAGCCCTTTATCACTCCTTCTATGTCTTTCGGCGCGTGTTTCATCGTTCGACCAAAACAATCGACGACGTTCGTTTTGTATTTTTCGAATTTTCTCGTCAATTTCCCACGTGCCTCCACTTCGAATCGTGAATCGTTGATAAACGAAAGAAGAAAAAAAAAACAAGTACGAAGAATACAAATTAACTTCGTCGCCCGTGTTGGCTGGTGGTCGTTGAAAACCCCCTCCCCCCCGCCACACACTTTAGTACGGTTACGTAATACGAAAAGAAATAAGAAAGAACGATTGAACGAAAAGCGAGAAGTAAATTATATGAAAGAAAAAAAAGAAAAGAACGTCATAAAAAAGAATAAAAGGTATGCTATATGAAAAACGAGGCGAGAATTACGAGAAAAGTTCGATATCAAAGTGGCGAGCGGGTAGGTACGAGAAGGGAAAGTGTAAATTGCGACTTCGTTACAATTCTTTCTCGAGCATCGGCATAACTTTCCACGGGGGGGGGGGGGATTTTCCTCTTTCTCTCTCTCTCTCGCTCTCTACCGTGGCCGTTTATATCTCGGTACGTGTAGTTCTCTCCTTTATCGTGGTAGAGAATGCCTTTGAAGAAGTAAAATTTAATCGTTGGATATACGCTTCGTCTTGGCGAGAATGTTTTTTTTTCTTCTTCTTTTTTCTTCCGTTTTCTCTTATCGCTCGTTTTGTTTCGAGAAAATTTCTTTTCTTTTTTTCACGTCGGACGTCCGCGCTTTTCCAACCCACTCGATCAAGCGCCACGAAGCGTTGAGAAACGGTGTGAACGACCGACTAAGAGACACCCGGTTTATACCGCGGGGTGAGGGCCAACGGGGGAAGCTCAATGGCCCCGCGCGGACGTGGAACTGGAAATACAAATTGTTCGGCGTTCGGCCGAGAGATTTCGATGATTCGATAATAACCTGCCGCAAGTGGATAGGAGAGAGAATGAGAGAGAGAGAGAGAGAGAGAGAGAGAGAGAGATGGTCGAATAAGCAAATGAGCGCGAAGCCAGGTGAACCGAGCTGAAAGAACGGGATTTTTTTATATACATACATATATGTATATATATGTAGTGTGGACCATAGAGACGATATTACAACGATTGGACATCGTTAGATGTATTTATGAATGGAAAAAATAATGATTCGATGAATTTCGTATCGAAAAGTTGAAAAGTAATTTTGTAATTATCTGAGGGATAAAATGGGATAATCATGTAAAAAATAAGAAAAAGAAAAATATTGAAAAATTAATAACAAACAAGAGATTTTGATTAATCGACAAATTTACGATATAGGTTGAAATTTGAAATTTAACAAATTTTAATGATTTGTTGGATGAGAGGTCTTTAAAAAAATTAAATAATAAAAAGAAATATTAATATCGTAGGAATAGTTTAAAATTTGTTTTTCCGACTTTTTTCGCCACTGTCATTTTTTTATTGAGACCCGGCGAGCAAACATCCCCGAAAGCAAACTCACAGCGTCAGAGAGAAAGAGAGAGAATCTATCGAATTCTTGAATCTTATTGGAAAGGTTTCGTCCCATTCCCATTTGGGAAGTCTGTGAGCCATCTCGATCCCTCTGTCCCCTACGGAACCCGTAGCCACGCTCTCGTGAACTCGCGGGATGAAACTCCGGGATAGATCGTAAAAAAGAAAAAGTCCAAAAAAAGAAAAAAGAAGGAAAACAAAATTCAATATCAACGGAAACAAGATCGAGACGTATATACGAGGGATGAGGGAGGATAGAGGGACCGAAGATCGTAAAAGTGGCGAACACGTAGGTATCGCAGAAGGTATCTCCGCCAGCGATATCTCCTCGATACGTACGACGCGCGTCTCGACATCATTTTCGTAAACTGCGAGATGAAATATCGAACAAAAAAAAATCTTTCAACCGTTTCCATATTTTCATATCGAATTTCGAGTGAAACGAAAGCGATTCGCTCGACGACAGCCAATATGTAGCGTCTTCGGTTCAACTGCCGGTAAAAAAAAAATGAAAAAAAAAAAACAAAAAAAATTAATTTCATTTTTTATTCATCAATTCCTCAATTTTCGAACCGAGAAAGTCGGCGAAAAGAGAAATGGCGCGAAGATCCGTTGCACTCGGCCTAGACTCTCTTACGGATTTTCTTCATTAACCGCGTTTACACGCGCCGCGAAGCGCGTAAGACGCGATCCAGTTACAAAACCCTCGCATTCTTCTTCCTTCTCGCCTTTCCCAGCTTCTTCCGGTTCGAATCCTCGCGAATCCTTCTGGTCGCTCCATAAAGAACGTTTTTCCCACTTTATACATCTCTCGTTGCGTTCAAATATTCGAATGGAAGAAAAGAAAATACGAATTCGATTCGTAACATTGAAATGTGATTCCGTTATCGACCTACCCCCTTCCCACCACCCCCCCCCCCCCCCTCACACTCCATCGTTCTACAATCGCCACCTCGACCGCAAGTTTCCGAATCAATATTATTTCAGATTCCATCTTCGTTTTATCACTCTCGGCTCGTCTCACGGTCGATTATGAAAACATGCTATACGTAACGTCGAATCGCGTATAAACAGAAGTACGCTCATTCGTACGATTCTCATGAATCACACACCACGCGTGTTACAGAGATACATTATTTCTCTCGTTCTCGCGTTCTATCTCGTACGCGTACACGAGTCCTATCCCCCCCAACCACGAGCTCTCACTCGATTGATTTATCGATACGCTATTCGACGCGTGTCTCGATGAAAAGGAGAACGATATATCATTAATAATAAACAATGGGGCGAATCGCGGCCGCGAACGCGACGATGAAACGACGCGTCGAATCGCGTGTGTCATCGCGCGGTCGAACGATGCGCGTTGAAAACGATGACGAATCAAACGCGCGTGGGTGAAAAAGAAAAATGAAAAGAGAAGGAAAAAATGATGTGCTGAGAGAGGAAAAGAAGAAGAAGAAGAAGAAGAAGAAGAAGAAGAAGAGACAGCGAGTGTGTCATATGTTTTTGGTCGAGGTAAGACGCGTGGGCAAACCGCGTTTGTATGATCGAGCCAAGACGAATCGATGGATAGCGAGAGGCGGGACGAGGCTCGCGACGTTTTCCCGAAGAGAGGACGACGACGATGATGACGAGAGTAAAGGCAAAAGCGACCAAGTACAAACGGGCGTTAATTTACCGAGTAAGGAATACTCGAGGGGGACAACCTACTCGAGACAAGTGGCACGGTGGTGGAAGCGAGCGAACTCGGTTCGAGAGATGTGACCGAGAGAGAGAGAGAGAGAGAGAGACCAGAGGCGCTAATCCAGTCGGCCTCGAAAACGGCTCCGCGTGCCGTTATTATTCCAGTCACCCGTTACTCGATCGAAAAACAAAAAAAAAATGTAAAGAGAGAAAAAAGAAACGAGAAGAGAAAAAGAACGGAAAGAAAAGAGTATATATATATATATATAGAGTCGCAACGCCGCTGGACCGCTGTCGCTCGTGCGTGATTGTACTGCAAGTGCATCGGCCACCGACTTGCTCGAACGCCGGGGTAATTGAAAAGAGATTAGAGAGAGAGAGAGAGAGAGAGTGAACGTACGAAGTGGAAAATCCGACCCTCATGGTCGTTCGTATCGACGCAGCTGCCTGTTTTGTTTATTTTTTGTTTATTTGTCATTTTTATCACGCTAAATGAATAAATAAATAAATAAATAAATATAACATTTAAATTATTTCCAAACTAATAAATTTATTATTATTATTATAAATAATTAATTATCATCATTATGATTATTATTAATGTTACTGTTACTATTATCGCTATTAATATCGTTATTTACATAAATTTATAATTCCAAAGCAACATTTAAACGAGAGACAAATGATATTCGTTATTGCGTCTCTAACGTTTTCTCGCGTATGGAAATCAAACGGCGAATTTCGTCGTAATTCATTTCGTTGGTGACACCGAGATTGGAATAAAAATTTCCAGTCACGCCTTGGGCGCATTCATCCGGTCGGTAAGCGAGTGCGCACGCGCGTGCGGATGGTGCGATTCCCAGCGAACTGCGCTTGCGATTCACCGGCGTTTCGATTTTTTTTTTCGCCCCCCCCCCCCCCCCCCCCACGAAAGAAAGAAATTCTCGAGAAAAAGGGCCCGCGTAAAGGGCGACACAGGGTGGGAAAGAAAAGAAAGAAAGAAAAAAAAAGACGAGGTTCGTGCCGTCGCTAGTGCGCGGGGCGTGCGGCACGTGCAACGCGGTGTCTCCCTCCAGCAAATTGCTGCATCTAACTACCATTACCAATGGACCTCGGTATAGCTGTAGGCAATGTTCTACATGCCGTTTACGACGACTGTAGTACGTAGAGTTAGCAAAAAAAAAAAAAAAAAAAGATCGCGAGTCGAGTGTTTAAATGAATGAAACGAAGAAAAGCTGTGTATGCGCGACTCGCTTGGACCACACGCTGTAAAATTCCAACAATCTGGCGAACTTTCTCGCTCCGTTGCATAGTTAGCAACGAGTGAAATATTGCGCGAACGAGCCGGACGAACCGGAAGTGACGGTCAAACGGACGTATACACGACGGACGATGAAAATACTTCTCGGCTCTTATTATTTTCCGAACTCCGACAACTCGATTGCACAACTTTTCTCGTTCAAACGGCGATTACACGCTAATTAAAACATTAATTAAATTCACAAGTTTTTTATTAATTTGAAAATTATTTAAATATCACGTTCTCTTCTTCCTTTGTTCCTCGAACTTTGCATCTTTCTTCTTCTATAATTTATCGAAATAGTTAATTTCGCGCGAGAAATTGAATTTTATTTATTTTTATGTTTTTTTTTCTTACAAGAATTACGTGTAATACTTGCCTCAACGCGTATTCGTCGTGGGGAAACTTTTCAATTAACCACGAGGCGCGATTGCATAAAAATGGAAATCGTGAAAAAGAAGAAAAAAAAGATACGTAACGGTGCACGTGGGATAAAGCGATGCGGGGAGGAAGGGGGGGGGGGGGGGGGGGGGTGCAGGTACAGGTCATGCACGAAAACTTTTTTCCCCGATCTCGTGTGTGGAGCTCGCTTTACGTAAAGCACGTGCTTTAATGGGAAAGAGGGGCAAAGTTTTCGTGCCGAAATAATTTTCGAACTTTGGGTCACCCTACTTCGTTATATCTGTAAAGAGCTGTAAAGGGAGGAGGGAGGGGGGCGAATGGGTGGTTCACCGCGTGTTCCTTTGGCGAGGCTACCGTTCTCGCGAAAACACACTGGTCGCCGCGGGCGAAGAGCCTGCGAAAGCTCTTCTGGTGCAAACTTTTTAAAAACTTCCCCACCCCCGTCCCACCCTTCCTCTTCCACCCCGTGGTATTCAATAATTTTTCCCGAAAGTTTCGCAAGAACGTGTGCGTCGCAGCTACCGAATCTCGCGCGAGCCTTCGCTCGACGTATACAAAGGAAAAAAGAAGGGAAGTAGACGAGAAGAATCGCGGAAAAAAAAGGAAAACGATAACGAAGAGGGGCAACGAGGGAGTTTAAGGAGAATCGGGAAAGTTGGCGAAGAACGCGAAGTGTTCGCTATGAAAGGAAAGATGAGCGAGATATAAAATAAAGAATAAAAAATCGGGAGAAAGCGGTGAATTGAAAAAAGAACGAGTTTTTATAAAAATCGAAGCCGTCGAAGATTGTGGCGAAAGTGGTCGACGATAAGGACGATGGTTTGTTCGCGTAGTGTCGCGTGCGTCTAATACTTTTAAGGGGATCGAGTTTAAAAAAAAGAATTAAAGAAAAAAAAGACAATGTCCTTGGACGATGTCGAGATCATTAACGTCAAAAATCGAATAATCATAATTTATTATTATTATTATTATTATTATTATTATTATTATTATTATTATTATTATTATTATTATTGTTGTTGTTGTTGTTGGTGTTGTTGTTGTTGTTATCGTTGTTATTATCAACATTATCATGTGAAAGGAACGAGGATGGTGAAAAGGTGAATGAATCGCGAACGAGTGTCACCGTGTCATCGGGACGACGTGAAATTCCTGTTAGAAAGTGGATTTTTCCCTCGCGTCCAGCCATCTCCCCCATCCGCTTACCTCCGTTTAAATAAATCATCGAGACTTCTCGAGGCTCGACGTCGTTTACGAGAGAAAATTAAAGGATCAAATGAAAAATTACGAGCACGATTTTTTGCTAATTTATGAGATTGCAATTGGCCTAATTAACGATTAATCAATCAAATTTATGTGCTACTTGGGTACGAAATCTCGACTTAAATAACTTTAATAAAAAGAAAAACGCGATTGATCACTTAACGAGCGAAACTACTCAATTAACTTGAAATTTTCACTCGAAACGGCAAAGATAACGATCGATTACTCATCGAGCCAAAAGTTTCCAATTAATCACGAAAAATTTCGTTTTTCGTACTGTTGGAAAAATCGAGAGGCAACGACCCCGTCCGCGCGTTTCACTACGACTTTCAGCATATGGCAAAAGGAAGTATCTCGAAAAAAATCACGCCGTGCAACGAGCAGAGCGAGAAACGCAAAATAAAATAAAATGAAGTAAAATAAATAAGAAAAAAGAAAAAGAAAAATGAAAGTCGCGCGCAAGAGAGAGAGACAGAGACAGAGAGGGAGAATCACGAGGCAAGCACCTGGGCGGATAAATCAAAGGGTGTAAATGGCGCATACGAAGGGCGTACGGTGGGCGCCTCGCTCGGCTGGATATAAATGAGACGTGAGAATAAATCCTCCGGTGTGAAAAGAGAGAGAGAGAGAAATATGGAGAGACAGAAAAAGAGAGAAAGAAATAAAGGTGCATGGAAAAAACTGAGCAGGGGCGCGGTGTTGGAATGATAGGAAAAAAAAGATGCGATTGCATGCACAACGCATCCCCCTTGACCACGAGACATAATTGAGCCGTCCGGGGAAACGAATTTATGAAATACCGCGAAGAGGCCTGTTCCTTCTCCTCTCGGCTCACGCTCTCCCTTGGCCCGTGAGCTTTTACCTATCGAATGTTGCGCGCCCTTTTATACGCATAAAGAACCAAGTGCGCGCGCGAATAAGTACGCGCAATTTTTAATTTGCGACCGGTCGACTCGCCATTCGCGCACGTAGTTATTTATATTTATTCGACGATACGTTTGTCGTCTCTACCTTCGTTTTTTTTACTTTCGTTCTACCGACAGAATCGCAAGACAAAACAAAGATCGTAATTTTTGTCTTTATTCAATTTTTCGATACGTTCTTCCTTTATTCACTTTTAATCGATAAATTTTATTATAAAAATTGTATTTTTTTTTGTCATTGAGTAAAAATATTATTTTTTCATTCGTTGAATAATTTCTTCGCTTATTTGTCTTTACGTCGATTTAATTTCGAAAAGAAAGACCATTGTTATTATTTATCGAACAAAAAAAAAGGAGGAAGAAAAGAAATATCGAAGATCGGTTTCGCGCTCGCGCAAAATTTGCAGAAAGTTGACTTGCCGGTTCTTCGTTCTTGGTTTCGAGATAAGTCGTTTTTACTAGAGTCCCGCGACTCACCGCTTAAGAGGCAGTGTAACACCCTAAGGAATGTCGACGGCTTCGCCTTCCCAGCGGTAGTGCAGAGCTCGCAACATTTGACTACGAGCCGCTGCGGACTACCGCTAGATGTCACGGCGCGCATCTGCTACGAAGCCCCGACACATCGTGGTGGGCCGAAGACCGAGGCGTCGTAGCAGGGCCAGCCGTGACCCGTTCCCTTTGAAAATCTTATGCCGGTTGTACACTCTCGCGCGAGTGCTCTCACGATGTCTCGTCGAGAGCTCTCGCGCGAGAGGTCGAGGGACGAGCCCGACCCTGTACACTCTCGTTTATTTAGTACGCTTTGCGAACGCCAAGATGGACGGTTAGAAAGCTTGCCATCAACTGAATGACGCAAGAGTGTACAGTGATGCACTTGCGCCGCCTCGCGAGGGTAAGCGAGACCCTTTGACTCGCGCTCAAAAACCGGCTCGGAATGCAGAGCACACGAGTGACTGCGAGGCATCGCGAGACGGAGCTAGTGTACCCTGTACACTCTCGCACTCGTCCAGCCTCGCCGTCCCTCGACGAGAGTCGACAGCCGGCATAATATAGTGCGTATGGCCCTCGCCGACCGCCGTAAAGCGTTCGCTCCATGCTCGCCGAGATCGAAAAACACAGCGGCAAGTCGAAGACAAAATCCCTAATTTCTCCGGCACTAATCATCCGATCGGATTGAAATTTGGAGGTGAGCTAGAGAATGATGGTACGGGGTACCTGAGACTCAATTTTTTTAATGTCGAAAGCGGAACCACTTTTTTTTGTGAAAATGATAAAATTTTCATAGTTGCACGATGTTTCGCGTCGCATTGATGTTAAAATTTCGTGCTCCATAGAAGTATGCACACTTTGGACTTTGTTTTATATCATTTGATAAAAGAATGACTGAAATATAGCCATTTGAGTTTTTATGCAACGCGAGTCTAGCGTCGGCAAGTTTGGCGGCCTGCGCGGCGGGAGGGGTAGCCGCGAGAGTCGAAGGCATAGGCAGTCCTCGTGTACCTACACGTTGGCCTCTGTACGGAAACCTAAAGCCGGGTACAGACTTGAGCACGAACGCGAATGAGGCAGGCCGAGGCCGCATGAGCATGCAAGTGTGGACGTCGATCCGAGACGCGGCAAACTGCCTCAAGTTGTTCGGCGCACGGCCTCGGACCGAGCCAAATGTTGTCGGTCGATCAAAAGAAATTCGTGCTCAGTCTGGACGTGTTCGTATGCGCATCAACAAGTTGACGTTTCACCGCGGACAGAGCATCGGAAAACCAGGGTATGTGCGGTAATTATGCGGCCATTTTGGTACGGTCCGAACAGACTGGAGCACTTCCGAACAATGGTCTCAGTTTGCCGCGTACGTCCTCGGGAAAAGTTATTATTTTTTAGCGCGGAACGTTCGGTGCGGCCTCAGCCTGCCTCATTCGCGTTCATGCTCAAGTCTGTACCCGGCTTAACGCGTCGCGCGGACAATTATAGGAGATCAGTCACCTCTGAGAAATCAGTCAAATTTTGCATATCGTTAGTTCCTGACGAGATAACATATCGTGTCAAATATTTTGTTTATTTGCCAAATTTTTCGAGTTATGAATATTGGAACATTGTCCGACTTTTTAATCAATAAGTAATTACATACCTTCTTTCCTTTAATTTTTGTTTAATTAAAGTTTTGACAAAAGGACTATATTTTATCATAAAAATATTTACAACATAAAAGAAATTATTTGGTACTATTTATTTAACAAATGATTTTTCAATAATTTTTTTAACTGTCAGGGATACGTTGAACGAATTTAAAAAAAACCTGTGTGTGTGTTCTTCACACATGTAAGAAGTGAATACTTCTGGTATCCAGCCTTTCGCCTGAATGAAAAATTAAAAATATAATCATTAAAATAATCGTTGAGATTATTAAAAACAATCATTTAAAAAAAATTTTAAAACTGTGTTGCGGAGCCTGATGAGACTAACTCAAAGACCTGCGGAGCTTATTGAAGGCGCTCGGATAGCCTACAGAGTCTTTTAGAGACCCTGCGGAGACCACACAAGAACACCAAAAATAATTTTCATGGAAATAATTACAATTTCAAAGAATAATTAACATAATAATTTAAAACAATTATCTAAATAATAATTTATTCTATTCGAAGGCCCAGCAGTGCTTTCAAAGGACGCCGCAGGGCTGTAGAAGGCCTGCGGGAGCTGTAGGAGGCCTTCTAAAGCCCTGCGCAGTCCTTCGAAAGCGCTGCGCAGGGTTCTAGAAGGCCTGCGGAGGCTGTTGGAGGCCCCGCAGCACTTTCGAAGGACTGCGCATGGCCTTAGGAGGCCTTCTACAACCCTGCGCAGGGCTTTAGAAGGCCTCCTACAGCTCCCGCAGGCCTTCTACAGCCCTGCGGAGTCCTTCGAAAGCACTGCTGGGCCTTCGAATAGAATAAATTATTATTTAGATAATTGTTTTAAATTATTATGTTAATTATTCTTTGAAATTGTAATTATTTCCATGAAAGTTATTTTTGTTCTTGTGTGGTCTCCGCAGGGTCTCTAAAAGACTCTGTAGGCTATCCGAGCGCCTTCAATAAGCTCCGCAGGTCTTTGAGTTAATCTCATCAGGCTCCGCAACACAGTTTAAAAAATTTTTTTAAATGATTGTTTTTAATGATCTTAAAGATTATTTTAATGATTATATTTTTAATTTTTCATTCAGGCGAAAGGCTGGATACCAAAAGTATTCACTTCTTACGTGCGTGAAGAACACACACACAGGTTTTTTTAAAAATTGTTATATTTGCTATATAAATAATACCAAATAGTTTTTTTAATGTTGTAAATATTTTTATGATAAAATATAGTCCTTTTGTCACAACTTTAATTTAATCAAAAATTAAAGGAACGAAGGTATGTAATTACTTATTGATTAAAAAGTCCGAAAAAGTTCCAATATTCATAACACGAAAAATTTTGCAAATAAAAAAAATATTTGACACGATATGTTATCTCGTCAGGAACTAACGATATGCAAAATTTGACTGATTTCTCAGAGCTGACTGATCTATATATATATACGAGTATGCGCGACGCGTTAGGTTTCCGTGCAGAGGCCAACGTGTACACGAGGACTGCCTATGCCTTCGACTCTCGTGGCTACCCCTCCCGCCGCGCGGGCCGGCGAACTTGCCGTCGCTGGACCCGCGTTGCATAAAAACTCAAATTGCTATATTTCGGTCATTTTTTAATCAAATGATATAAAACAAAGTCCAAAATGTGCATATTTCCATGGAGTACGAAATTGTAACATCAACGCGACGAGAAACATCGTGCTACTATGAAAAATTTATCGTTTTTATAAAAAAAAAGCGGTTCCGCTTTCGCCATTAAAAAAAAACGAGTCTCAGGTACCCCGTGCCATCATTCTCTAGCTCACCTCCAAATTTCAATGCGATCGGATGATTAGTGCCGGAGTAATTAGGGATTTCGTTTTTGAGTTGCCGCCGAGTTTTTCGGTCTCGGCGAGCATGGAGCGAACACTCTACAGTGCGCAGCGAGGGCCTTACCTATGCTTCGCACTGTACTCATTTCATGTGGCCGATGGCGACGGAGAGGGCCAGGAGGGGTAGCTACGAGAGTCGAAGGCATAGGCACGCCTCGTGCCTATGCCTCACGCCTAACGCGCGACGCATTAGGTCTCTGTGCAGGGCAAAGTCCAACGGGTACACGAGGCGCGGCTATGCCTTGGTCTCTCGCGGCTGCCTCTTCCGTCGCGCGGGCCACAGCACTTACCGACCTAGTGAGAATGTTGCGTCAGCGCTTCGCGCGGAATTTCGTCACACTATTTTCTCGTTACGCTGACAAAAATCTCGCTTTTTTCTTTCATGAAACGGCATCCCTATTTCTGAAGCCAATTTTGCATCAAATTTAATGAAACAAAGCTCAAAATGTGCGTTTGTTGATGCTTTCGTGAGTGAGAGTCGGGAAATTTCGATCGAATCGGTGTACTATGAAGAATTGTCTCATTTCTCCAATGATAAGTCGAATCTGCAAATTTTTTTTCAAAATTTTGAAAAAACGCGACTCTCATGTACCGTGTGCCATAATTATCTATGTACTGGCCAAATTTAAACCCGATCGGTTGCTCAGTGCTCGTATAAATAGGGATGCCGTTTTCGAAGCGCTCGTCGGCTGTTACACTGCCTCTTAAGAGGCAGTGATACCCAGCGGAAAATTCAGACGGCTTCGCTTTCGTCGCGGTAGTGCAGAGCTCGTAGCATTTGGATAAGAGCCACTGCTAATTACCGCTAGATGGCATGGCGCGCGTATGCTACGAGGCTCCGATACGTCTAGGCGGGCCAAGCGCCGAGGCCTCGTAGCGATATGCGATCGCCCGCGTTTCTCCCCGCCGCTCCCCTCGGAGAGAAAGAGGCGAAGCTAAACAAACGAGTCGCGCGAACCGATCTCGCAGCTTCGACCACATGTATATATATACATTCATATTTCTGAATGGGTATATCTATACCCGGATTTCTGCAAAGATATATGCGGAAGAATTTCTTTTTTTCAAGCAGCTTATTTTTTTATAAACAGTTTTTATAAACTACAATTCTGTCCGATATGTGTCAAAAAAATATGTAGAATACTGACGAGTTGCGGATGTGCAACCGAGAATCAAAGAATCTCGATCGTGTCTCGGCTCGGCTCGTTGCATTGGTTAAACAGCTCTCTTGAGCCAAATGCATATTTGCGTCAAACAATCGAAAATTTTCGGTCGATTTTCGGCTCGAATATTTTTATCCGTCGAACGATGCTTCTAAAGCATTATCGATCACGCATCGTCGACGTCAGGCGAGAAAGTGCGATTTCGGCGACGGACGACTCTCGTCAGCGAGAGTCAGATATACAGGCGCCAAATAATCTACAGCATATTCCGAGTCTGAAATTCACGATCGAGAATCCAAAATTCTCGATAGAGTTTCGACGGGAATATTTTTATGCAAGCATATATGCGTCAAAAAATCTGCAGAATATTGCGAGTCTAAAAATCTCGATCGAGAATCGAAAATTCTCGGTCGATTGTTGATTCGAATATTTTTATCCGTCGAACGATGCTTCTAAAGCAATCGATCACGCATCGTCGACGTCAGGCGAGAAAGTGCGATCTCGGTGACGGACGAGTCTCGTCAGCGAGAGTCAGATATACGGGCGCCAAACAATCTACAGAATATTCCGAGTCTGAAACTCACGATCGAGAATCCAAAATTCTCGGTAGAGTTTCGTCGGGAATATTGTTATGCAAGCATAGATGCGTCAAAAAATCTGCAGAACATTGCGAGTCTGAAAATCCCGGCCGAGAATCGAAAATTCTCGGTCGATTTTCGACTCGAATATTTTTATGCGTCGAAGAATGCTTCTAAAGCATCATCGATCACGCATCGTCGACGTCAGGCGAGAAAGTGCGATCTCGGCGACGGACGACTCTCGTCAGCGAGAGTCAGATATACAAGCGCCAAACAATCTACAGAATATTTCGAGTCTGAAACTCACGATCGAGAATCCAAAATTCTCGATAGAGTTTCGTCGGGAATATTTTTATGCAAGCATAGACGCGTCAAAAGATCTGCAGAATATTGCGAGTCTGAAAATCCCGGCCGAGAATCGAAAATTCTCGGTCGATTTTCGACTCGAATATTTTTATGCGTCGAAGGATGCTTCTAAAGCATCATCGATCACGCATCGTCGACGTCAGGCGAGAAAGTGCGATCTCGGCGACGGACGACTCTCGTCAGCGAGAGTCAGATATACAGGCGCCAAATAATCTACAGCATATTCCGAGTCTGAAATTCACGATCAAGAATCCAAAATTCTCGGTAGAGTTTCGACGGGAATAGCTTTTAGCAAGCATATATACGTCAAACAATCTACAGAATATTGCGAGACTGAAAATCTCGAGCGAAAATTGAAAATTCTCGGTCGATTTTCGACTCGAATACTTTTATCCATCGAACGATGCTACTAAAGCATCGTCGATCACACATGGTCGACATCAAGCGAGAAAATGCGATCTCGGCGACGGACGACTCTCGTCAGCGAGAGTCAAGTATACAGGCGTCAAAAAATGTACCAAATGCTGCGAGTCTGAAATTCTACAGATTCCTACACAACAGGATCTACAAAAATCTACATATTCCTTGTATACACTATTCATGTCTTATCGTTAAAATTTTATACATTATTTAGATTTTCCGTATTCCCTCTGTTCTGAGTATGTTCCGTGGTGGGGAAACGAATAAAGAACAATTTTATTGCCAATATTCTAAGTTCTCGTTAGAAAAAGATATTATTTTTTACGATAAGTAATAGTCTATACTAGACAAACAAAAAATCATATTTTTTGGCATTACTTTTTCACACGTAACTTAAAAGCTCAAAAAAGAGATCTCAGGTTATTCTCAGGTTTATCATCACATAAATAAAATTTTATTTGTATAAGTGTGGTGATATATACCTGAAGACATTACTTTGCCGACGAGAATGAGCCCGTTTATCCTTTTTTTGTCTTCGATTGCCTATTTTTTGTATCTCGGCTACTCACTCACTGATTATATAATACTATTATTTACACTATATATATATATATACATATATATACCATACACTAGAATATACGAAAGAATAGATTAATCACTTTTCGGCCCTAATAATCTCTTATTAGCACGTAATTACGGTAGTACGCGTTTTTTTACTGATGCGACAGCAAGGCGAATGAACCATGCCGCTTAGCTTCCGCGTTAGAAAATGACAGCGCGGCCGTGTTTTGCTTTCTTCTGTCACTCGACCACGCGGTGCGAAGAGATCTTTATGCATACGCGTTGTCCGCCTGACGTAGGCCGAATGCTTAGCGCACGCTGCAGCTATACGTCTATATACATATATACATATGCCTATGTATACGCTCACTCTATCCAGAAATGTAAATCTACGATTCAAAAACGAAAAATGTGTTCAAAGGTGCTGTAAGCAACCGATCGAATTGAAATTTGGACAGTACATTGAGAATAATAGCTGAAATGGGATCTTGACATTTTTTCTGAAAATTTCCAAAAACAAACCACACTTTTTGTAATTACCATAAAAATATATATAGGTATATTATGTACATATATATGAAAGATGTATATTCCCGATAGTTGCATCGACTGTTTCATAGCTGTGGAATATACCGCTGTAGCTCAATAGAAATACATACATTTTTCGTTTTATTTCATTTCATTCGACGGAAAGATTGGAATATCATTTGCGATTTGCTTCGTCGGTAAGACAAGGTACGAGTCTTCATTTCACGAGATCAGCGCGGTCGTCGGCGACGAAACAGCCACCAGAGCTGCACACATAGCCATTATTATATAGCATCCAGGTCCGCCTGACGTAGAGCTAATGTGTAGCGCGCTCTGCGGCTATACGTGTGTGTTCACGCTCGCCGGCATCGAGAAACGCAAGCCTAATTTCGAAACGTTCTCAAGCGCGCTGTGAGCAACCGATCGAGTTGAAATTTTTACACGACATAGAGAATACTAGCCGAATTGGGCTCTTGGCATTTTTTCTGAAAAATTTGAAAAATAAAGCCCACTTTTCGTTATAACCATCGCAAGATATATATACATTATCTATAAATATATATAAAACTTGCATATTCCCGATAGTTGCATGAAGTTTATGATGACTTATGAATATACAGGTAGCACGCAATGAAAATACGAACTTTTTGCCGTTTATTTTATTTCATTCGGTGCAAAAATGTACGAGCATCATTGACAATTCGCATTGTCGATAAAACAGGGTACGAGACTTTATTTCACGAGGCCCGCGCCGTCGCCGGCGACGAAACAGCCACGAGAGCCGCACACATAGCCGCTCTTATATAGCATCTAGGTCCGCCTGACGTAGGGCTAATGTGCAGCGCGCGGTATCGCACTCGTGGTGTATATATGTATACATGCACGAGGCGTAGCGGTAGCAGGCCGGGTGACAGTTGACGACGACGGAGGAGGCTAGGCCTCGCGGTCTAACATATATAAATATATAGCGGCAATGCTTTCCGGCATATGGCTTCGCCTTCGACTGTTATCGTACGAGTCTCGTGAGAAAATTTCGACAGCGTACTCACGCGGAATTTTGTTACACTTTTTTTTTATATGTCGGTACAATTTTCTAGCCGTTGTCGTTATCTTCTTGTCAAAAATTTTGATTCGCCAATTCTCATTCATTTCTGCATAAAATCAAATGAAATAAAGCTCGAAATGTGTATTTTTTAATTGCGGTTCGGCTCTTGCCATAGATATTACGATTTGATCCGTGCACCCATACAAAATTCTTTCATGTCTCCAATGATAAGTGAAACTGCAAATTTTTTTTCAAGGTTTTCAAACGAATATGGCAAGAGCCACTTTTTGCCATAATTCTCTGTGTATCTGCCAATTTTTAACCTGATCAGTTGTTTACTGCTCGCATGAGTGTGGATCAAAATTTCCAAGCGCGCGTCGCCGGTATCACTGACTCTTAAGCTCTCTCACCTACCAGCCGAGTGACTTATACGTTTTCGATCGTCTCCTGCCTTGCCGACGCCGACATAGAAGTCATCGGTTATATTGAGCCGTTGTACAGTTTCTCGTCTCGTTCGCGACACCGCGGAAACAAGCAAACGAGGGAAGGAGCATTCACTGCCGACGCGCTAGACTTTTAGTTACCGAGCGACAAAATCCGACTTACCATCCCGCTGTTAGACAGAAGATTAGGTACTCGTCACTGGGACTGGAAACGCTCGATGTCAATGATCGAATAATAATAATAATAATTAATAATTAATAATTAATAATAATAATAATAATAATAATAATAATAATAATAATAATAATAATAACAATAATAATAAAATTCTTAAACAAAATCAAAATAATAAAATTGGAAATAAAAAATGTTGTTACCCACTTCAAAGTCCCCCCAAAAAAGCTCACGTTTCGAAATGGATCAGTATTGATAGATAAACCGAGAATAAAAGAGGACCGGACAGAAACCATTCGGTCGAAACGATTTTGAATCGAAAGTCCTGTGTTTCAATGATTTGAAAAATAAAAAGGAGAAAAACGTATGTTTTCTGGTTTATTTTGATCTTATTTCATTTTCTTTTGAAGCTTAAAAAAATCTAGCGGGGAGTTTACTCCGTCAAATCCACCACTCTCGGATCTATCTGCGTGCACTTGCCGCAGCTGCATTCTCGGCATGTTCAATCCCACATCGTCCCGGAAAAGCCTTCGACAGGATTTCTCGTTATCGCTGTGAGCCAGGCAGCCGCATAGACCAATATCGCTTACCGATCGATCGATTTTGTACGCTATATCGTACTACCCTGTATAAATATATATATATATGTATAAATGTATAAGGGTAGGTCCAGCATGCTGCAGCGAACTAACAACCACGAAAAAGTTCCTCATGGGCAAGCGATAACAAGCAGTTTTGGCCAGCCGGTAATTTTTGTTCCATGATCCCGCGAACCATCCCTACATCAACCCCTTCTACACTTTCAACCCCATACCATTTCTCTCTCTCTCTCTCTCTTTTTCGAAGAGAACCGTTCAATCGTTCGCTGAAATAAATATCCCGGCTGCCCGGATTATTGTTTCGCATGGTCCAACGAGCCCAATGTACGGTTGATTGATTTTTTTACAACCCTCTTCTCGCACGATCGATATATATATAACCTAATGTGTAGCAATTGTGAAAGAGAATTCCGATGAATTCGTTATTTTCCAGTGGAGAATTTTGTTATTTCAGACTCAAGTTTCATCGTTTGCGAATGAAAAAATTGCGAAACAAAAAATAACGATAAATGTTTATAAAAAACAAACAACTAGTATTATCGACAATTATTTTAAAAAGAAGAGAACATTTTTTTTTCTTTATCCGATGCTTTGATTTTTATATATCCACAAGTGTGATGTTAATTTTGTATTCAAAAAGAAACATTTGCTCGCCGACACGACACAGAAACAGTTGACGTTCCATCGGCGTCGACGAGACGCAAATTATTCCAATAATATTATCGAATGCCGGTAGTTTTGGTAAGGGTTGAGACGAAATCACGTAGACATCAGGACTATTTCACCCCTTAAATAAGCTTGCTCCTCGAGCTCGAGAGACTAAGCCCCCGGCTTCTATACGCGCGCCTCTCTCTTACGAACGGCAATACAGCCCGATCCTTATCAACCCCCCTGGTTCCCTCTTGCTCCTTCGCGCCAGCTACGACGCGATCCTTTTCAAACCCTCGGCCAATGTTTGCCGTCAGTCACCGGGCGCGCACCGACGACGTTCAATCTCGCTTTCGCGCCCTCCAGGCCCGTGCTTTCCGCCTCTTATATTTACCGACTTCAAGTTGCACAGCGTTGGTTACAGTCAGCCAACGATGTACAAACATACCCGAAACGTCTAGACAATGGAAAAGAAAAAGAAAAACGTAAAACGACTGTTTCAAAATCGTCAAAATTACAAGAAAAAGAAAAGAAAAATATTTCAGAGTAAGGAAAAAAAATTTTTTTTCTAAACTAAATACTTCGAGTTATTATTTTTTTCTACTAGCCACCCTTAACAACCGGGTCACTCGAGCGAGGATCGACATTTTTATCGTTAACGGTAAAATAAAAATGGCGTTAAGTGGGTCGAGGCGAGCAGGAACGAGTCTGCCAGCGAACGGGGCGTTATGGCGACGGGAATATATCTTCGATATAGCGTTATATCAACGTCGAATATAACGTTACGACCTCTCTCGAAGCTCGATCCAGCCTCTCTAGCGAGGATAGTGCGGGTATAATGAGATCCTGGTTAAGCATATACGGTGATGATGCAAGGGGAAGGGTAGAAACCACCCTTCCGGTTGGCGACGCTGATGGCCGCTATATATACGTATTTGATGGGCGCTATATATATAAGGCTTTCGCATAAATATCTCTCTATATATATATATTAAGAAAAAGCTCATAGCGACCTCTGGTCGTTCTGTCGAGAGAACCAGAGGTCGCGAGAGTCTCGAACGTCGAAAGAAAATATGCCGGAATAAAAATTCAGATGCGACGTTCGTCCTCGTTCTTGTGTGGACATCGACTTCTGTTAAGGGATGGAAGGGGTGGCAGGGTTGTCGAGAAATGTTTCTCCGATAAATTTGAAGAAGACAAACAAAGGAAATATTCCCCGAGGTTGGGACGCCAGTAGCGAAGTGAAGGGTAGAGGAAGATTGAAGCGGCGAAGGTAAGGCAAAGGAGAACGAGGAGAAAGAAACAAGAAAACGAACGAAGAGAAAATCCTCAGGGAGAATAGCCACGGACGGCTGGACGAGATTTGAAAGTTTGATAAAATAAGCTCTCTCTCTCTCTCACTCTCCCCTTTCTTGGGTGGGAAAAAAAGCCAAGAGAGTATCCTCCGTCGAGTCCGCGGACCGAACTTACAGTTGTGATTTCACCGGCAAACATCGGGCGAGTGAACGTTTCACGCTTTTTAGGATAAGGGAGGTTTTGGGTTGAGAATAAGAAAAATATGGTCGAGTGCTTTTTTTTTATCAAAAAAATATTTAAAAATAGCAAAATACGATATGAAATCTTTAGTATTTTTTAAAATCTTTATTTTACTTTTATGTTAATTTTTGTCGTAAAGAAAGTTAATTTTTCAATGAAATTTTTATTGTTAAAAAAAGAGTTTTGTTTATAGGAACGTTTGGGTATCAGGGCGAGTGTCGAGAGAAATGAAGGTCGTCTTTATGTTTTTTTTGTCATCCCTCTTGTATTCAAAAGTACACGCACTATAAATTCTCGCGGATTATTGAATCAACCTAATATACGGATTGCACCCAAACTCTGTCGAGTTACCGAGTCATAGTATTCCGGAAATTCCCTAGGCGAGAGCTTTCTCCTAAAGAGACAGCGAGAGAGCGAGATAAAAAAAGAGGAAGAGGAAGGGAATGAACGTCCGGATTCTGATTTTAAATTCCAACGAGGGACGGAAGTCCGTCCACACATACATACATACACAGACGTTTCCACCCAGGGGGCTTGTAAATATTCGTTTAAAATCACCGCGAGATGCGCTCGTTCGTTGCTCACGGTGTGCGCTTCATTTTTTCCCCCCGAATGGAAAATTCATGTTAATTGAACGTATCTCCGCAAGAGAGGAAATTGATTAACGCCCGACCGCGCGTTGCGCATCTTTCGCGAATATATGCTCAAACGATCGCGAATAAAAATCGAAAAAAAAACGAAGGACTAAAAAAAAATTCAGAAATCTTTTATTTTCCCGTCGAATTTCGTGAAATTACATTCGTTACATTTTTATTTAACAACGAATGATAATGCTAATAACGAATATTAATGATGGAATCGTTCATCAATTATCGTAAGGCGATTAATCGATGGAAATAATTAATCGAATTTGATTTTGATTAAAATAGATTTTCATTCGATAATAGTGGAAAGTCGTGATATCGCGCGCATTGCGCGAAGGGAGCATCGGGCGAGAATATAGGATGAAAGGATCGGCGAGAGCGTGGAAAGGGCATCGAACATCCGTTTTCGACGTAACTGTGCACACACTCGGAGAGACGCGCTCGCTCTCTCTTTCTCTCGCTCTCTCTCTCTCTCTTTTTCTCTCTCTCTCTCTTCCTCTCACTCTCTCTTTCTATGTGTGATGGAGTTTTGCCGGATATGACGGAATGGAGCAGAGAACGAACGCGTAGACATAGACGCCGCGAGCAGAACTCTCTCGTGTGCGAGCGAACGGATTCGTACACGTGAAACGGAGGAAAGCGGTGAAACCGAGTAAGGTAGATAGGGTTTTCAGGGGGGTAAAACGGGAGCTTTCGCTCTCCGAAGCTTTCGAAACCTTCGTGTCGACGCCCCGGATTCTTTGTGCAACCGCCTTTACGGGCTTTTGCCGCGGGCCGTACCGTTCGTTTCAGAATTCACGTCGAAAATTCGTTTTTTAGATGGAAAAATTCGAAAAAATGTAATTTTATCAAAACTGCAACCAATTTTCTTTCTTTTTCATTTATTTCTTCAATAGAAATATATATCGCAAATTTATAAATAAAAAAACAAAAAAAAACGTATCGAAACGAAATTTGACGATAAAAATGGAAATTTGCCGAAAAGCATCGTCGCAATCAAAATGCGTAGTTGACGTTGCGGATTCCGGGGAGTTCGCGAGCGACGACCTCTTCAGTGTTGCCGCTGGTACTCGACGACGAGCAGGAGGTAAAGAAAGGTAGAGAAAAGAGCGAGACAGAGAGAGGAAGAAAGAAAAAAAAGAGAGAGAGAGAGAAAGAGTTCGGTCGAGCATGAAAATTCTACACCCCTCATTGAGCCGGCGACCCTCCTGCACAGTCGGGCGACGATCGACCTCTCGAGGTATATCTGCGCGACCCTCGCGACTGCGTTCAATGCCCGTTGCGTTCCTGACCGAGGTCTTCGTCGAAACGAGAAAAAAGTCTCTCGTTTCGCAAAAAAAAAAAAAAAAAATATTTCTCGACAAAATAATTAAACCAATTCGCGTTCGTCCCTTCGACCACTTGTTCACCGACGCAGTCTCGTCCATCCCTCTAATTAATAAACAATCAAACATTCTCGCACTAAAATAAAATCGTCCCTGCATCGACAAAAAATTCACAAAAATTCGAGAATCGTCGTTGCGATCGATGATAACAAAAAACGATCGCTATCATTTTCATCGTTATCGTTATCAACGATACGAATTACCTACGGTCAAAAGGGAAACCCGAGAGCAAAACTGCTAACGAGAACTTTGACCCGAGCGTCGACGACCGCCGCGAGTTTCAAACTCGTGTAGGTAAATCCACGCGTAAATACCTTTTCGTCCCATCATTTCGTTCAACAATGGGAAAACAATTTCAACAAAGTGAAAATGAATGAGGACGAGGTTGCGAGTCCTGGTTTGCGTACCCCTCCAGCTGCCCCTCGGCGAAAGGGATGCTCTTCTCCCCCCCCCCCCCCCCTCCGCCCCTTCATCCCCCTTCACTGTGCCCTTCATTCTCTCCAACGACCATTCTCATACCCCAGCTAACGTTTGCAGAGGGAAAGTTTCGGGTGGCGTGAAACGCATTCCGCAACAGTCTCCTGCGGGGAGGAGGGGGTCTGCGTGCCGTGATGCATTGCTAGGGTGGCACGAGCGAAGCGCCCCGAAGTTATTTATCCCCTCAGCCCTTCTCTCTCTCGCTCACTCTCTCTCTGTTTCTCCGTCACTCTCACTCTCGTTACCATCGTCGACGGCCGGGCCCTTTGGCCCTTCGGGATAGAGACGCGAGAGACCTCGGTGCGATCCACGGAGAGAAAACACATCGGATACGACAGAGCGGCGAGCAACGACACCCCCTCAGGCTTGTTCCAAAAAAAGAGACAGGGGTGGGGGGTAAAAAACATCACGGAACGCACCCATAGACGAGTCTGCATGGAATTACGCCCGAGGGTAGACACACGGGGAAAACGGCGTTGGGCAAGAGGGTGAATTTCGCGACGGGGAAAAGCTGCCCCTTTTTGCAAAAAATATACATCTATATATAGAAAGAGAGAGATAGTTCTCTCATTTGTCATGTTTTCTGTCGAACATTCGACGCTCTCTGACAGCGAGACAAAATCCCCCTCTGTTACTTCGGCCAACCCTCGTGTCGAAAAACGCTACCGTCACTTTTGTGGTGAAAACGTACAGCGAGCGCATACCACCGCGTGCCATTTTCTCGTTATCGATAAAGCCAGTAAAATTACGAATTTCGACGAAACAATTGAATTATAACGATGTAAACAACACGTTGCTATTACGTTAATTACAACGATATTTTCAATCGTGAATATCGATTAATTATTCAAGATATACGTTGTGTATCGTGGGAATAACAATTTGACGCCAAGAGAATTTCGACGATTAATCGTCGAAGATTAATATCTTTCGATCAATCGAGTAATTAGTACGAGCCACGTGAAAAATTGAAAATAAAATTTGATTAAATTGACTCGAATGGAACGGGAACCACGTGTGTCGAGTCTCGAACAATAATGTTTCGGGGTATTAGTTCATAGAGCGGCTCAACGAGAGATAGTTTTCGGTGATAAAATAAATCTCTTCGTGCCACTGTGTGAAAATTTACGATTCACCAGTGATTTTAGCCCTCTTTCTCTCTCGCAGGCTTTTTTTTATCGCGGTTTTTGGTAACGCACGGAGGGTGGATAAGGGGCATGCGCATGTTCATACGTCCAATCAATGTCGATGATCCCCTCGACTATATATGTACGTGGTTATATGTCATATAAAAAAAAAGATAAAAAAAAACAGGATTACGTAGCGCAACGAGAGAGAAAAGGCGAGCACAAAAAGCGACGCGATCGTCACTGGCACGCTAAAGAGGACTTTATACGCGTGCGATTGCTATATAGACGCCGAATGTCCCGCGGGGACGTTTCCGCGACGTAAAATGAAGATTTATTCGTTTCCGATGCGATTGTGAAAGTTGGGCCTATGGCGTGGTAAAATCGTGTGGGAGGGGGAAGGGGGGCGAACAACCATCGAGCTCGCCCCGACGCGACTCGACGATAAATCGGACGATGGATCATTTAATATCAATAATTTCGGCATTTCCGCGGATCGTACGCGCGCGAAATGTTTTTTTTTTTCTTTCAACAAAAATTTTACGATCTATACGAACTGTGATATTTTAATGGAATATTCGTATTAAAACAAGAGAGCGATATAATTTATCCGAAAACGATAATTTTATTGTTGTTTTTTACTCGAATGAAATTTTTTTTATAGATTTTGCTCAAATTTGGTATTTTGGGGTATTTTTCTCAAATTTTGTTCATTTTTCGTTGATTCGGGTAAAAGGAAATTGAGACGAAACGAGGAGAATTACTTTTTTGTTTGGTTTCTTAGTCACAATCAGCCAGTGGTATTTTTTTGTCTCACCCTTTTTTTGTTCCTCCCTCGAGAGTAAGTACCTACACGTGGACCCGTAATGATAACGTCTTTCTTTATACCGAAGCATCATAATCCCTCGCGTTTACTGCCCACACCGACTAGCCCGACGGTCGTAAAATACAATCGAGATGGGCTGATGGATCGTACGAAGGAATTGGAGTATCCACACGCTCGCGCGCCTACGGAAGAGGAAAAAAGTTCCTCTCGAAATGGCCGGTGTGGGTTTCCTCGGCATACGAGCGGAGACGTGCGTTTAACGATCGCGGGGGATTAAATTCACGCTCTTCGGTAGCCTCGCTACGTTCCGGTGAAAGCCCTCGTTGATAAAATGTCAAAGAAAAAAAAAAAGAAAGAAAACCGAACGAGGGTGCGAAAGTGGGATGAAAAATTTTCATCAGTAATAAAACCTCCCCCCCCCCATTTTTATTCCTTTTCCCGGGTGACTTCGAACTTTCTCCCACCGTCGGCAAAACTTAGAAATAAAATATTTGATCGTAAACCATGAAAATAAAAAGTGGAAATTATTTTCAATGAAAAAATTGAAATTAAAAAATTCTGTATGAAAAAATTGGAGCAAGTGGAATGATCGTAAAACGAGAAATGACGAAAGGGACGCAGGTGTTTCGAGTTTTCTTTCGGGTTCGATAAACTCCAGGTACCTACGTCTCGGGTTTGTCTTACTTATATCTATACATAACGCGTACGTAATATGCGCATAAAGTGAAATGGTGTACGAGACATAAACATGGTCACATAAATTTTGCGGTTAAGCAGTTAAATTACCGTGGCCGATAAGTCGGAACAACCATTATGTAAGAGGATGAGGGGGAGGTGGGGTAGAAAAGGCTCCGGACTTTCGCCCTGGCGATCATACGGGCGGGATGAACGGACAAGGAGATGAAAAGCGCGGATGCTGCGAGCGAACGAGAGATAGAGAGGGAGAGAGAGAGAAGAGAGAAATATCTCTCGAGGCACGCAAGGTAGGCGCGCTGAAACTCTCGTGAATCATCGACGAACCTTTGCCCGGTTATTACACGTATAGCTTTGTGAACGTTCGCGTGCGGGTGCACCAACAATGGAAAACTCACTGGCTGTAAATCCTCGAAGCTAGACAATTCACCTCCTCCCAGAGAGCTTCGGCACACTCACAGTTATGCGATGTAACGTTTCTAGGGCACGTGTGTCTACGTATTCATATAGAAAATCGTACCGAAATTCACCCGGCGGAAACAATTTTACGAACGTAATAATAACGCGAAAATAAAATAATGAGAAGCATCGTCTCGATGAAATTTTGCAAAATTGATATCATTTATTTGGTTCTGATAAAAAGTCGATAATTCTTTATCCTTTTGTCTTCAATTTCGAATCGATATTTAATTAAATTGTTTGTTTTATTATAAAAAAAGTCGCATTTATAAAAAAATTTATTAAATACAAATATAATTAATTTATTTCTGAATAAAAAAAATCTTGTTTATGAAGAAATTAATTCAATATCGATTGGTGAAATTGTGAAAAAATAATTATGTTTGTCGAATTTATTTTACAATGGTACATAGAACTTTGTTCTCTCTTCTCGTCGATCGTGTCCTCGCGCTGACAATTTCTGTCACGATTGCGAATAATTTTCGAGCTTAACACGAATGCGTTTTTGGACGATCCCTTCGAGAATTCCATTAAAACGCTCGAGTCGAAACTTTTGATCGAATCGATAGTGCACACCCCGCGCGGATAAATATACCCGCGTATCCACAGGTGCGGCGCCCCAAATTGCTCAATTCACATTGTCACGCCTACGGATCGAGTTATACCCGCCGCGAATGGCAGAAATCGAATCGAGTTTTTCCGACGAACGTAACATTTCGGCACGGTGCGTTCGATACGCCTGCGATAGCTCATCGTACATACAGCGCGTCGATTCGAAAACTCATACACCCACATATACCTACGCGTATTTCTCGACTATGAATGTGTATATATAAAATTCATCGGTCGCTATCGAGTGTCCGAATCCTATTGAAATTCTATCAAACGTGACGTACGCATTTAAAAGGGTGTCGAATTATTCTCTCGTCGCGTTCTCCAACCTCGACAATTATTTCAAAAATAATCACACATATTTTCAATTAATTATTCCATTTATAAACATCGGGCGAGACGAACAATTATTATTACTTGTTTTTTTCGTTCATATAAATAATTTTAAAAAATCGTTATTTACAGACCAAATCAAATACGTCTCATGTACAAATTTTCATTACTTATTATATGGGACAATGGCAAGTCTGTAAGTCAAACACACGATGTACAGTAAGCACGAGAGGATTGTAGGGCAAACATATACGCTCGAACATCAAGTGCAGCACGCATAATAGTCCATTGCGGCCGGGATATCGTAACATTTGTGCCAGACAATGAACAGGTGCCCGAGAACGGTACGAGGTAAGAGGCGAAATACGTATATGTATTCGTAAAAACACACATACCCAAATATATATATATATATAAGGTATAGGATGCGTGCAAAATCAGATTGCCAGAAGCAGTACCGCAACATATATAACGTAGTCAAGAAGCACCGCGGCAAATTATACGAGACTCGAGATTATTAAATTAATTAATCGCACCAATTACGATCATCTTGGAGAATGGTTACGCCTGGGGTACAAATGCCTACAGTATATAATATCTAACTGGGCAATTCCGTCATATACATATATATTGTATATACATAGGCACAGACAAATATATGTATGTATATGTGTAAATATAGATAGAAGTAACTAGAGAGTTGCCCAAGATGCACATAGTGTACCGTTATATTGCACGCTATCCACAAACTCGCGTTGGCATCATCCCGAGAGGAAAGGAACGAGCTCGAGTCATAAACAGTTATGCCACTTCGACCGGAAGGAAGAAAAATTAATCCACAATGCTGCAGAGACTGAATTAAGATCGAAATAAATTATTTTAAATCAAAATTATTACTAACAATTTTAATAATCTTCAATGTTTTTTTCAGCAATTATTCAATTTCTATTATATTTTTGTTTTACTAGGAACGAGTAAATTTGTGGGAAAATACAAATTGAAAAAAATTTTTTTTTTATTTTTTTTAATTACGACCGCGACAAGCTTTATGTTTGTTGACAATCGTCGGGTTAACGAGCTTTTCTGACGTGGCATAAAACCGTAAGTACGTAATGGATACCGTGGGAAACACGCGCTGTTGGCTCGAGAACGCAATAATACACGTTTGCTCATTGAGCGGTGGAAGGAGGAAGAGGAGAAGGGCGGGGGGGGGGGGGGGGGGGAGCTAGGTACCTCTCGTTCCCTCAGCCTTATACCCACTGCTTACATTTCTTCACTACGGTAGGACTTCTCGCGTGTACGTGACTCGCCGTTTGCTCTCAAATGTTCCGTGTAGGGAGCGGTCCTTTATTCACGCCCCGTCGAAAATACGTGCTCGTATACGTAGGTATACACTCAAATTTATCAACCCTAAACAAAATTTATTCGAACCTCTTGTCGTTTCATCATTTTATTTATAAATGAATTTTTTTTTTCATTTTTTTTTTAATTTTTTTTCTTTCTCAATGCAAAAATATTGTTTTCGAAAAAATGTTGCTCACATTGTCGAAAAATATTGTTTCTTGGTACGTAGATTTTTCTCGAGGGAGGAGTAGTAGTGAATTTTTTAAATTGGAAAAAAATCATGAGAAATGGAAGGGCGGGAAGGGGGTTGGGCAATTTACGCGAGAGGGAATTCTTTTAAGGGCTGAAACGACGGACGCAGCGAGTCGTCAAAAAATTGTGATTAAATCCCTGAAGCATCCCTTTCACGAGGGTAGACGGCGAGGAAGAGGGCGAAGATTTGGGTTAGATTGCAATTCGAACCCTTTTTTTCGTCGAAATCGTACAATTAATATTTCCGGGTTCGTCGTTCGCCCCTTTCACCCCATTTTTCCTACCCTGGCTCTCGCGAATGGCGAGCGGTCGGTAAAATTTTATATTTCGTTACGTCCGTTACCACCCCCTCCTCCCGCCCCCATCCCCTTTCCCAACAATTTTTCCTCCTCTTCGTTCATTTCATCGTCTTTCGCGCGACGAACTTTCATTTTCCTCCGAACGAAAGGCTCGCTGTTCGAAGACGCTCTCTCTCTCTCACTCTATCTAGAGCGTGTGCGTAGAAAAGAGGAAGAAAAGGGAAAGAAAACGAGAGAGAAACGGACCGTAGAGATTTTCGTTCTTTGTTCGACGACAAAAGAAAAGTATTGAGATCGAAGATCTCTCGTCTCTCGCGTATTTCCTCTATTATTATAGGAAAATTCGAGAAGAAGAACTTTTGACGTTGTTCGTCCGCCGGAAAAATAAAAATGAGAGAAAAAAGCGAAAATAAAAAAAAGAAAAACGAAAGCCGAAAATTCATTATCGACGAGTACCATGGGACGAAGTCGTATACGAATAAAAAAAACGAATGAAAACGACAAAAAAAAAGAAAAACTTCGCCAGACTCTCGTGATTGCGCGAAATACAATTGCATTAACTCTCGTAAATTACGACCCGAGCTTTATACTTTTTTTTTAAATTTTTATTATTTTTTTTTTCACCAGAATTCGGAGTATCAACGCGTATAACGGTTGATTACAAATTCAATGGGATAGCGTTGAATGTAACACGATGGAAGCTTTTCGTTGAATTAAACTTTATTACTGGTCACGTTTTACTTTATTATTACTATTATTATTATTATTATTATTATTATTATTATTATTGTCGCAAGAGAAAGAAATAAAAATGAAATTACTTCTTACAAATATCGAAGGTATAACGATGAATTTTAATTTTTTTCGTACTTGTTTCGTATTATTTCATTTTAGATTATACGAATCGACGGGATAGTTAGGCGTGGGTGAATTTCAAGGGAAAACGTAGAAACGACGAAGAGCGATATATATGAGTATGCAGAACGACAGGGCATTCCAGCACCCACACGAGTACGATTTTTCACGAACACGCCCAGAGTGTAATAAACCTCTGTGACCCTACTCGACCAGTCGCGGACACGTGAGAGAGCGTTGCTCTCGAGCTTGACATTAAGATTCTTCGTGTACAGGCATATGACAGGTAAGTGTCACTTTTATCCGTGCCACTAAACAGGTCAATTGCACCCGACGGTAAACTTTGTCCTCGAGCAATTATCTCAACCCTTTCACTCCTCGAGTGGTGAGCGAATGAATTTTATTTTTTATATATTTTGTTTTATTATATTTCAACGCGAGCTCAATTGTGAGATAAATAATATAATTGAATTTAATGAAAAATAAAGATCGAAGAAATGTGTATAGTAAAAAAATCAAATTATACTATTTTAATTACGTAAAATAATTGTGTAAATTTTTAATTAAATATTAAACGATTAATATTTCTTTACTTAAGATTATCGGAGTTGAACTTTGAACATTGTTTACAGGGATTTATGAATTTATTTCAAAAATAGTGAATCAATGAGAAAATTGCTGATATAATTAATACAATTATTTTCACCAATAATGAAATATTTTGTTTTTTTGTTTCTCGAGTTTTACAACTGTAGAGTTCATCCTTGGCAGTATGAATTACTGAAAAGCCACTTCGCGAAATTAATACTGCACATTTCTGGAAAAGCAAAACTCTACGCTATATCTACAATAACTCGAAGCAATCCCACACTCCCATCGGGGATCCCTCGAGGGAAGTTTATACCCTCTATATAATAGTGGATAACACTAACTTCTCCGAGTGCGCCGCCTTACGTAGTTGCGCATTGGGAATTGTATTTGCCACGAATATATACGTATACATTAATAAACTCATCATGGCCGGTTCACTGAATTTTGGTCAGTGAAACAGAGTGTGCAAGGCGCACCTCGAAGCGAATTAAATTAAATTTTCAACAACGATTCACTCACCGACAATGCCCCGATGAAAATAAACCAACAACTTCAACTACGTAGACTTACCTGTAAGATAAAAAAAATAAAAATATATATAAAATTAATTAAAATTGAATTTTTACTTACAAATATTAAAAGCTTTTAATTACAAAAATACAAGCAAGATAAATATGAAATAATGAACAAAAGTAATTATATTGTTAATTATTTCAGTAATAAATTGTAAGAGCAAAACGAATATTTTATCGAACCGAAGAAAAGTGGGGTTAGAAATTGTTTTATTTTTATTAAGCAAGCATGAAAAATCGATCGATCAACTCGACGAACAAAAGTGCTGTAGCATGCCGCTTGAAATAGACGAGTGACACGGACGTCGTAGTTGTCCGTTGATTTTCATGGTATAAGGGCGATGTGGGGGGAGGGATCGGAGAATGTAACTAATAATTAGTCCTTAATTGCCGTCGTTGAATAGCCCGATGAGCTAATTGGTTTAATTAGTCTCGTCTATCGTTTTCTCGCGAGAGACGAGACGATGAGAGAGGTAGTTGGTCGACGTTCGATATCGTGTTCCCGTTTCCGAACTCCTCATTAACGCGACGAATAAATGGGCCAACGCGTATTTAGACGATTGAAAAAAAAAAAGAAAAATGAAAGAAAAACAACGTTTCATTGATCGTTTTCTACAGAACATACAAATTCACGACGCCTACAATAAAAATCAATCGATGTAATTGCTAATCAATATTTCTTTCTTTCTTTTTTATTCAATGAATAAATTTCGAGAAAAAAGAATTCGTAATAAATATTTCATTTCTCGGCGGTGCCAATTTAAAATTTCTCATAAATCCTCGATGGTGGAAGGTTTTAAAAGTGATCGTCTATGAATTTCCGAGAAACGTTGCGGAATACAACAAAAGCGAGAGGCGAACGAAGCGTGGGTGGGTTCGATGGGGCGAATGCTGAATAAAATAGAAGGTTCTATATATGTATCGTGTTTTACATATATACATATAGATATATAGGTGTAAACGTAGAACAGTAGAGAAAGCTATTCACGTACGTGGAAAACAAACGGAGATCCAGGAGACTGAAAGAGAGAGGGGGAGAAAGAGGAAGAGAGAGAGAGAGAGAGCTCAAAGAGAGAAGCAGATTCGCTTGCCAAGTGAGCAAAGAACGAAAAGCGTTCCCACATTGCAGTCAAACTGTGATGGAAAGAGAAGAAATGAAAAGGACGAGGAAACGAGGAAGAGCCTGGTTGCTGCTATTTATGACAAAAAGGACGAGAGAGAATCGTCGAGTCTCGTGGCCCTTGGCGCGTGGAGAGAAGAGAGGTACGAAGAGGTCGAAAGAGGAAAAGAGGGTAACTCACCCTCTCTCTCGCTCTCTCTCTCTCTCCCTCTCGCGGATCGGATGACCAGGATTTATGGTTTCTTCCTTCCGACCCAGACATACTTCCCCCTTCTGGACTCGCTTCCTCTTCCCTCCTTCCCTTTCCACATATTCGAGAGCCCCGATTGCCCTCCCCTATTTTCCTTCTAGCCCCCGTTTTCTTTCATACCATCGGACCTCCAGTCACCCCCTGGGGCCAACTTCAAACCGTATACATATCTGAAATTCTCAACGTGCCGTGAAAAAGAATGTTGGGTTTACTCGAAAAACTGGATAAGCGAAGAGAAAGACAAAGGAGAATACGAATAAGCAAAGAAGAAGGAAAAAGGTGAGTGCAGCGAGGGTTGGAAGAATTAGAGCTGGAAAAAATGGACGAAGGAATATGGAAAGACGGAGAATAAACATGTAATTGTGTTATGTCGCGCGTATCCGGTGTAACGAATTTAATGAAATTTCGAATTAAAAGAGGGATCGATTAATTAAAAATGCATTCATGAATAAAGTATATCGCGTGCAACCCGATAATTCAACGTTGAATAAACATGAAAATTTTGTTCCAACGAGTCGAATAATTTTCCTTAATTAAGTCGTTTGCGTGTCGAAATTCGAGATGGGACTGTACGGTAATTTGCATTAAAATGGTCGAATATCTCGATCGCCAGTTAGCCCGACTTTGTTTCATTAATTAATTATAGATAATTTGTGAAATCAACTGGCCGATCGATCCTTCCTGTTTCTCTGCTCATCTCTTTCTGTTTATGCTTCACTATTTGCCACAGCACTCTGGACTATCCGGATCTGTGCATATTTATATATAACTATATATATATATATATATATATATATATAGGTCTGATTTAACTCTCCTTTGAATTGTAAAACATGCGCGATGATGTGCCGATATCGATGCCTGGATTAACTCGGTAAAATAGAATTGAGAGCTTCTGGCTCGATATACGCATTGGCTTTACTGTCTATGGCTGGTAATCGCGATAGTATATTCGATCGTGCAGCCAACGGTGCATTTCACTAAATACATATGCGTTAGAATCGAGACGAATACACCCGAATGTGCACATTCAATTCGTATAATAGAGTCTGCACACGGCCACAAATGTTGCAAGTAGTAACGGCCGCAGTGCGTCAGACACGCACTGACAACGGGAACGTGCCGAACTCAAACAAAGGCGAGCTTATTTCTCGATATTAGCATCGACGTTGGTATAACCGTAACATTATTACGTAATGCGCGAAAATTCAGTTCGGCTTCGATTATTTATAGCGATGAATAAGATGATGTTGATGTTATTGGTCAATCTTTTGACCTATGAATCGCGAGCAACTATAGAGAGAGGGTAAAGTCGTATTCGTGTTGTATGGCACAAGTTGGGAATAAAAGTATGAAATTTGTATAGTAATAAAGGTTTTTGGACGAAATAAAAAATTTCATCCCCTTGACCTACCCCAAATTCCCATATTTACGGATGCACCCGACCTTTTCATCCCTGCGAAGAAATTTAAACTGTATTTTGGCACTTTTTTTAAAGAAGCCTCAAAAACTGTCAAAGTTATCGGTAATGTCAATAAAATTTCGTTTTACATAATGGAACAGATGGAAAAAACTGAATTTTTCATCTCTCCCCCGACAATTCGAGACCAAAAACCAACATATTACCAACGCCCGTATAAACTGTGATTTTGGACAGTCTCTGGATTCCGTTGAGCTTCAACGAGCTCGTAAAATGTCCTTTGGCTTAAAAAAAGGAAGTGTGTATACATAGCGCAAATTCCATAGGTTCGATGTCCTAGGTACGTCTCGAGTCAACGTAACTTTGAGAGTTCAAGACTTTGAAACCATTCTCAAGTTAAAGAAACGGAGCAGCGTGGTTTAGAGCCGATATACGAGGGCTTGGGAAACGAGATACACACACACACATACACACGCACACAGGGAGCCAGAGAGAGAGAGAGAGAGAGGGGGGTAAATTCACGGATCAAGAAATATCATTGGTTGCAGCGTTATTCTATATCGCGCCATTCCGGAACGTTGCACGCGAGCTCTGGGAAAATCCCCTGTGAACTATAAAAGTATACACCGGAGAGAGGGCTGAAACTCTGTAAGTAACAGCATCTTGGGTTCTTTCTCTCCCTAACCCCACTTCATTGAAGCACGTTCTCTCCTCAGACAGCGGATAAGTCGGATAGCTAAGAACTTCATTGTTTTTCACTCTCCCTTCATTTCCGAATAGAAAATATCGAACCCTCGGAGAAAAGTATCATCTTCACTTCTTCCTCTCACTCCTACAATTAAGAAAATACAATTTTTCATAACTTCTCAACTATTATTTATTTCCGAGTTATACCCAACAAAATTCATTTGATTTATTCTCGAACGACCCATTCTCATCACGATTAAAAAATTGATTTCCATTTTATCGATTATAATTCAGAAATAAATTATACAAAATAATAATTGACAAAAAAAAGAAGAGAATCCTTACAAGAAAATCTGACATTTTCCAGGAAAAATATTTTATCCCTACGGCTCGGATTTTTAGCTTCGAAACGTCTCGAATCGTACCGAAGAAAAGAATTTTACTTCCTACGGTCACGGCAACGCGATAATAATGCCAAGAGCAGTGAGCAAAGCGTTCGGAGAATTTACTGAGAAATTGGAAAGGGCTGAATTATCGAAGGTGTAGGTCGTGGTAGCATCGTCCCTTCTCGCTCTTCCCCCTCTCGTCGCCACCATCGCTCCTCGGGGGTAAGTCGAATAATGCTCGAGTGAACCACGCCGAGAGGTTGTACACCGCGGTTTTATTCCCTCGAGAATTTTTATTCCCTCTCGGCCGTGCTTCGCTCTCTCTCTCTCTCTCGTCGCTTTTACCTCCCTTCCTTTTTTTTATCGGCTTCTCGACGCGCGCGGACCACGCCGCCGCAGTTTTGCGATGGAGCGCAGACATAGCGACGACGACGCGCGCCTTATAACCGAGATCGGTATCGATATAAATATATATATTTTTTCCTTATCCTCTTGGCACCTGCCGGAATCGTAAAAATGTCTTTCGACTCTCGATCATCGAGATTTCATGGCTGAACGATGTCGGAACAAACCGAGATAGGGAAGTTCTTTTCTTTTCTTCCCATTTTTTTATGGACGAGAAAATATACGATCGGAAATGAAAAAAATCGTCGATATAGATTCGACGATTTTCGACGATAAAAAAAAGTAATGTCCTCGATCGTTTATAATCGTCCATCAATTATGAACCTTTAGCTATTTGTTATGGTGCCAAATCATTTTTTTTTCAACGACTCTATGAGTCTGCCAGTTTGATAATGATGATAATAAAGTTTCATTACAATCGATAAAAAAAACCAATAATAATAATTATTATTAGACAGTAAACGTTAAATATTATTGTTATTAATATTATTATGGCATTTTGAATGTTTTGATTCAAACGTTGATTATAATATCCCGTCGATACTTTCGAATCTTCGACTCGCGACATTTTTACGACGCACGTTGCGAGAGGTTACGATCGACGCCTCCGCCGAGATTCCTCGTCATCGATGATTCACAAACGCGCGAGCGTGTGTCGTCTACACGTTTTGCAGAAGAGATCGGTCGCGCTAACACGTGAAGTGAGTCACGATGAGAGCGTGAAATACGGCACGAATTTTCGTGCCCTCGTGTACGTTCTCCAGCGAGAACCGCCTCTTCGTGTACCGTTCGTGAAACGAGAAAGTAATACGACTCGCAGGTGTTTGCGAACGCCGGAGGTGAGTTTAGATCGAGGACTAGAAACGAGCGGAATATTGTCTCGACGAAGTGAAGAAACGATGAGAAAAAACAAGAAAAAGAAAATAGAAAAAAGAAACGAAGAGAGGAAAAGATTGGTAAATGCACGATCACGAATCCTTCGATTATTTTAATGCGATGTCTTCGTATAAATGAGAACGTCGAGAAGAAATTCGTGGCTCCTTCGCAGCGTCTCGTTCCTCGGGTCAAAGCTCGCGCGATAACGAAAAAAAACAACTGTCATTGCGAGTGAATAAAAAGTATACGAGTAATAATAAAATAGACGCGTATATATTGCGAAAGATGTATGCAATTTGTGTGAAACGTGTAAGCGACAAAAAACACGGTTGCGATATCGTATCGAATCGCTCGGAGACGGATGTTTTTATTCCGATGCGTCATAAACGCGATTGGGCAAAATTGGCAGCGCGAAGACATCGATATTTATAAAAGTTACGTAGGGAGAATAATCTTAAGATATTTAATAAAAATGACAGAAAATTCATTGGAATTACGTAATGAATTATCAATTGATTGTTAATTATTAATTTCAATTAGTTTTTTTCTTTCAATTCTATAATCGATTTAATATTTCATCATTCATCATTTGATAGAATTAATTATATTAAATATCGATGATATCTAGTTTTTTTTTCAATTAAAAATACAATAATCGCAGAAAAGTGTTTTCTCACAATCGGCTGAAATAAATTAATATTTTTTTTTCTCGGCCGGATAGAACAGCGTTGCGTCAAGATCGCGTTAAGTGCGTAGTAACGTTCGCGTAGGTGCAAAAGTGTGCGATAAGCGTGTGAGGAAAAACGATCGGCGAAGTACGATCCAGGTCCGATTCTCTCACCGGAGAGTGAGGTCAACCTGGTCGTGGACAAGTACCCATTGCGCAACTACGGTATGAAGCTTGTCCAGAAGCGTTTCCATCGAGATGAGAAAAAGGGGGGGGAGAGAGAGAGAGAGAGAGATAAAGAAAGAGAATAAGGAAAAAAATTAGTCTCCCGGTTGTAACTGCCTGCAAGAGAGAGTCGGTGAAGCAAAAAGCGACATTCGAGTGGCGAGTTTTGGTTCCCACGCCCTCTCTCTCCCTCTCACTCTTCCTCTCTTTCTCTCTCTCTCTCTCTCTCTCTCTCGCTCGTCCGTTCTGCAGTCCAGCACTACATAGCACCACACATAGATAAAGATAATGCGCACCAGCCAGAGATAGGTCGTTCGCTTTCATCTCTCTCATCGTACTCGCTATATACTATATAACGAGTATATATATATACAGGTACATTTCCTTCCAGGACGCCTTTTCCACAGAATTACCGTCGGTACTGAAACTGCGAACACCCGGACGTCTAACATTATCACATACATCATACTGTCACGCTATTATCAGTCCCTTGAAAAAACGTTCGAATAAACGTTTCAACGCGATCACCTCATATTTCATATCATTTTATTGATTTCTCTATCAGATTTATTCAACATTGAACTGAAATTAATGGTAAAAATCAATATCGTTCAATCTTTCAATTTATTTGAATTTATACGAACGAATTTGAAATTTAATGAAAAATATAATCAAATGTGAATAAAAATTGTACGAATCGATCGAATATAAATTGATAAAAATTATTTTTTTTCTTTTTTTTATTAAAGCTTTTTCCATATTTTCAATATTCTGTCGTATTTTTCAAGAGTATACGAACAACGTGTATTCGTGAAAAAAGCCATCATATGGATTTTCAACCAGAGGAGACATCGGAAAAACTGTGAATTTCGAGCCAGAAGAGAATCGTTTGTAACTCGTACGTATATTTATGCACGACGTCTACGTTCTGGCAACTCTTCAAACGTTGCATTTTGGAAGACGTCGCATCACGGACGTCGCGGCAAGTGCAGCGAAGCTTACGTTACGATAGCAAATAGTACGCAAAACGTATATCGCGAAATGCATCTTTTTGTCGGGGTCAATAAAAAATATTTTCTCCTTGCGAAAATCGCGTAAACACGTTACGTGTGCTCGTGGCAGCAAATCCAACGGATCTCTAAGCTATATCGTCGACGTATTGCGATACGTGGAAGCGCGTGCGCAACGTATTACGCAAAAATAATTCGATACATAAATTTTACAGTTGCGCGTTTGATTTCCGCTTTATGAACACGAACCCAGCGATTCTTGGAACGAAATGCGTCTCAATTTCAATCACAATTTCGCCGACCGTTGCCAACAATTCGGTCCATTCGCTCGTATTTTTGTGGTCAGTTTGCCAGGAAAATTGTAAAATTAGATAATTTTGCAAAAATACTTTGTACGTCTCGTAACGCGAATTATTTGATCGGTCAATTAATTTTTAACCATTTTTTTTCCTTATTATTTATCGAATTATCACTTAGACGTTTAATTAATTTTTAATCATTCATTTTCATCCCGATAACTTTTTAACGTATAAATCATTTTATCTTAACGGTCGTTAATTAACGATTGAATAATTATCAGTTTTTATTATCGCGAATAACCTTGGAAAACGTAGCGACAATCTTATCGATCGTAATCGTCATTAATAATTTTTCATAAAGAATTGTCTCCACTTATCTCGAGAGAGACATTCTCATGACCAAAGACGATTCCACGGAATAATTGGCAAGCGCGAACGGAGACGTAGCACGATTCGATCGAATCGGGTCAATCGCTCTCGTCGTCGACGCTCGCCCAGGATGAGTTTCGTATCCGAACAGGAAATTATCGCAAATTTGCAGTAACGAAGGAAACGAACGTTTCGCTTGATGACGGGGCAAAAAAGCGCGACTTAATCGCGTCTATATACAGACATATTTATCCTCGTACCTACAACTCCTTCCCCACCGTACACTCGTACACAACGAGGCGATGCCAGAGACACCAATAATAATAGCGTCGCGCAATCGCAATCGTCCATTACGTAATCGCTACGGTCAAACATCTCATTTGTCTCATTTTCTTGAAATTACGTGACGAAACAATTAATCGTTTATACGATTCATCGACAATCCTCTTCTCTCCTTCGTTTATTCCGTCTCATTATAATTCATTTTGCAATAACGCATAATTATAAAAAAAATTATCTTTCAAAAGTATAAATTAAAAAAAAGGCCAGGAGTTAAGAACGAAAGGAAATGTAATCGATTAAGCAAGAGTCATCGATTGAGAATCGATACGATAAAAATGGAAGATTCATGGGGGTTGGAAAACGGTCCATGACGAACAACGACGAACGATAGCGTTCGATTTATCGAAGATCGAGTGTCGATAAAGGACGTTTAATATCGCGGGCGCGATACAATGCCAGGATATATAACCCATCGGTGCGGATGACTCGGGTTAAAACGAAGGAGGATGCACGCAGCGGGATTGAATTAACGTCGAGAGTCTCGAGCCGCCCACCGCGTGCTCGAACCGAGTCGACTCGTATCGCGCGTATCGCAACGTAACAAGCCACGAGACGGTTATACCTTTCGAAAAAAAATTGCTCTCTCTCTCTCTCTCTGTCTGTCTCTGTCTCTCACACACCCTTGCGTCCCGCCTCCATCATTCTCGACCGTCGTTCTTTTACATTTATTTTTTTCCAACGAGACACAAAAGTCTCTCGAACTTCGACCCTGTTCGAACGTGAAAATAAAAATGCATGAATTTAAAAAAATAAAAATAAATCAAAACCTGTGTACGAAACCACCCCCTGTCTCGTCTCACTTCAAGGGTCGTAAAACAAAGAAATCTTCGACAATAAAATTCTCACCGAGAATACAAAAAATTAGACCCAAAGACTATCGACCCAAAAATCATTAGCGAACAAAAATAAACATTCTCGATAATAATTAATTCACTCCAATTTCTGTCCTTCCTATGATATCGTTAGAAATTTGACGAACGAGGGTTAAACAAGAATATGCAAAGATTCAAAAGCTATCCGTACGTTCAGACGATGCATTAATTATTACGTCAACGAACGAGACAAAAAGGGTATGCGTTGACTACATCCCCATGGTGACGGGGAAACAACGGTGAGATGAGGAGCCTCGTTGTACAAGAAGGGAGAGATGCTCTTGTCGAATCGTGGCAATAGTGGGAATACGCGTGTGAATTAGACGTCGATAATTCGAGGACACGAGTATAACGACGAGGCGAGCGAGGAGACACTGTTTCGTATGCAAAGTGCATGTTGCATATGGTTTTGAACCTCGTCTACATCGAGTCAATGTACTTAGGGTGGGTGGAGGAGGGGGGGGGGGCTAGACGCGAACTCGCGACTTTGTCTTTTACGTGGATAATGCGACATGTATCAAGCACATATATTTATCACGTAAAGGGTTGTTTGTATATTCACCAAGATCAACTAACTTTCATGATCCTGCGGATTAAGAGCTGTAGGTATAGCGGGGTTGAAAATTTTACTCTAGAATATTGTATACGGAATAGGAGTCGGAGTCGCGCGAATGTACTTGGAAGTTGGAAGGACGAGGAACGCGTCTACAATTACGATTATACTGCGAGTGTTAAGGGATGTTTTCTTAGAGGAATTATTATTTGTATAATTAATGTGAAAATAATCATTAATTAATAGATTCGTTGTATTTTGATATAATTAGTTGCTTATTTATCGTATAATTAGGGAATTATTTATTGTGTGATTATTTAATTATGTATTATACATAATTATTTACTTATTTATTAATATAATTTTTATTTTTATTTTCTTATGATTTGTGTGAAGATTTTTGTAAGAAAAAGAGATAATTAAAATCGAATAATTACGAGTAATTGGTATAAAATAAAATTCGAACGTTTTTCGTACTGATAAACTTGAGAGAAGTACCGTGAGATAATAAATTTTAAGAGTGAAAAAAGAGGAGGGATCCCTATCGGAAGAAGCAACAGTTCTCCACTTGTCGATGCACTTTCATGCAAGAAGGAACGAGGAGACGAGACAAGTTCGTCCCGCAATAACGAGAATTTCTACGAAGTAAGTAAAGGTGGAAGGTAGAAGAAAAAAGAGAGAGACTTCCTCCTTCGCGAGAGGGGAAAGTGTCCCATTTTCCGTGCTACCAAGCCGAAGCTGGGGACTTGTAAATGAGAGAAGAGAGAAACACAACGATCGGACAAAGTTAAGAACGAGAGGATGATGCGACGAGAATCTTCGGGGAAACTTCGGTAGTGACGACTTTACGGGGAAAAAGTTTTAAGGGACTCTCGTCGCGCAAGGGACTTCGGTGTATCTTTGAGTGAAAGAAAGAGAAATAGAAACTGTCCGTGTGTATAAGAGGGAGAAAGAGAGAGAGAGAGGGAGAGAACTCGGTGTGTTCATCTCTCGTTCCAATCGTCGACGAGAAGTATAATCTTCGTCCTCGTTCCTTCTCTATTCCGTTCTCTATCCTAGTTTTACGAGCTTCGCTGGGGAAAGAGCCAAACGTGATAAAGAGAGAAAGGAACGAAGATTAAGGGAGAGAGAGTGAGAGAGAGAAAAGATTTCGCTCGCAGCATCCGTGGCAATGGTAGCAACGACAGAAAACCGTGTAGCTCTTTTCCACCCCAGTCGTTACTCGAAAGTTTATCCTCGGCGCGAACTCGCGGGTGTCCGCGCTTATATAACTCCTCTGTAAAAGCTTCGTTTCTTCACTCGTCTCCCTAGCTCTCTCCAGTATCTCGCTTTCAACGTGCAGACATAGATTTACACGTTACATCTTTATATATTGCGAGCAAATGTAATAAAAATGAAATTTAAACGGAGATTAGCTTTTTGATCGAACGTCGATCGTAAAATAAATGTCGATTGAGGAACAATCGTTGTTTAGCGAGGGTTGTAACGAGCGGTTGTCCAAGGTTAACGTCTGTTTATAAGAGCGATAAAATATTTTTAGATTACGTATTATCAAGGCTAGAATTAAATTGTAAACGGGATGTTTATATATTTTTTATGCACTAAGCTTATTCTTTTATTTGAATTGTTTATTATTATTAACGTTGCTCTTAATTATTTTCATTCGGAGAAAATTAATTAAAAACCCGATCTGATAGCGCATCGGGAGGGACGCGGGAGTAAACATGCGCACACCGAATTTAAATTTCTGCGCATTCGATCGAATTATCGGGAATAATGTGGTGAAAAGTTTGAGAAAATATTTTATACTTTGATATTATTTATATTTAAACTCACGAGGATTAACCAATACGATGAGAGACACTGTTATTCCAAGACGATATTCACTTTAAGTTTCCTTACCCCAGTGACCTAGTTACCACTCGCCAAATGTAAACAAGAGACGGTACAAAAGATCGTGACACTCTCCCCACGTGTCGACGACGGGGTCGTCGAACTCGCATTTTAATACACGCATATAGGTACGAGAGACGACGACCTTCAAAACCCAAACATTTCGCGAACTAAGAGATCTCGCTCTCCCCACCATAAGGACGGTCAGCTGAAGCGAGGAAGTCGATAATTTCCCCTATTGCCCCTCACGCGCACGTGCGTGTTTCGACACCTGCTCTTACCCGGCGTAGCAAGGAGTCGAAATTCTTTCCTAATACACAGACTGTGATAAAATACAGATAGTGTTATCATTTTGTATTTTGTCGTCAAAAAATCGCAGGAATGATCGGATGGGGGAAAAAATTTTGATTTCGTTAATTTCGAATTTTGTCGGAAATTATCGGTAACCCCGGTGCGCGCGCATGCCCTCGGCAGTCATCTTGGGAGTAGTAAAAAGGGGAGTTTTTTAAATCTCTATATATAACTTTATAGACATCATAATAAAATATTGCTATAAATATTAATTAATTTTGAATATTAATAAACATTAATTAATTTATATTAGTATTTAATTATTAATTAATTCGTATTATTTATTACAAAATATGAAAAACTTCCAACCGATATTTTCTATCGATATTTAGTTTTCTTCGACTACAAAGTTTGTCCAAGTTTTCCAATAAATTTTAATTTCACATTCTCGAGTTGTTTTTTTTCTCTCTCAAGTCCGATACTTCGTTAAGAAGGCTTTATGAATGTTTTCGTGATCCAACGCGATTGAGACGCGCTTTGTCAAAATACCGACGAGCAAGTCGGAAGATAGCGAGGGAGAACAAGCTCGCCGGCTACTTAGGACGCGATATCACGTCGGTTTCCTGATGGTCTCGCAGCCCCGGCGGCGGATGAAGAAACCCGACCGATTTATGGCGGACCACACCGTGAACGCGGGGGGGCCTCCTCGAGATAATCCGCCAGAGGTTGACAACTAGTCGTAGTCAAGGAAATTCCTACAACCACTCGAGCGAGTGTGCACCTTGGTCACGGTTTTTTTTTAAACACCGACCCGTTACCAGGAAGTTATATATATATATGTGTGTATGCTTGTCGCATATAACACTAAATTCTTCGAATCGTCAGAAGAATTCCAATATTTCCAAAAACCAAAAAAAAAAACATATTCGTTCGTATAATTTGACAAATGTTTTCGAACCCGATTAACGAATCGTTTCAAATTTATTAAAAATATTAAAAAATTAACTTTCGACCGTCAATCAAAATAATCAAATCCAATCGATAAAAATCCTATAAAAAATTTTGAATAAATGTCAATTAAATCGTGAATTTTTGTTTTATCCGCTTATCAATTAAATCAATTAAATTGTAATTTTTGTTAACACTATTAAAGAAAATACGTCGGATTTTGACTTTTGTTTTCCTTCCAGAGACTGTTACAACGCGTGTAGGTACGTGATATCGTTTGCATAAATCGTGGCTTTACGATCTAGCCGTGAAATCGGGGCGTTGTACGAAACCTTTAAACCGCGCCTCGTTCCCTCGATCAGCCCATTATATGTATCTCGGTGATTTTCCAAAGGCCCTCCCGTCGTGATATTGCTATCTAATAATCGAAACTAGCGTCGTAACCGCGAGCTATAATAAACGTACGAGTAGTTTATATATATATATACACATACTCAAGAACATATAAGCACGGAGGTTTACGTACTTTGCAAACAATCCTGGAAGAGCATCTCCCTGTTCCCGCAAATCTGGTAAGAGGAGAGTCGGTATAAATGGACCACTCTCTCATTTTCCAAGATAAATAGCAACAAATTACAATCATTATCCAAATATAAATATCGTCAAATAACATTATTCAAAAAATATCATTATTTCAAAAAAGAAAAAAAAATCAATATTAAACGTTAAAATATTTTGTTCAAATTTGTGAGTGGTCCATCTATGCTGTACTTTTGCCCTGTATTTCTACATTACTTACAAATATATATGTATATATCTGCTGTATAATAATAGTGGAGTTATCCAACAGCGGTTTCGTCGATAACGCGGACTTTCCATGGCGCGCGTGTTCAAAGAGATTTTATATTTGCCGAGGGAGAGAAAGAGGGAGACGATTCGCGATCCAACGGTGAACTCGACGCCTTTGTGTGGCTATACAGATCGGTATACGCGAGTCTCGTGTAAAATTTATAAAGCCCTCAGCGGCGCTCACGTGAGCGAAGCAGACGGACATAATGAAATGAAAAGAGACGGGGAGACGAGACGAACACACTTCCGTGATAACTTTGCTCGATAAACTTCGAACTATAAAAGCAGCCCCCGGGGTCTGCTCGGGCCACACGGAGATATTATCTCCCGGTAATAACGGCCGAGACTCCTTCGCGCTCTTGCGAATTGTAGGTACATGTGGGTGTGTGTCACGTATGTGTTCTATCGAATTAAAATAAGAGTGACAATGATTCGACGATCGATTTCAAGAAAATTTTACAATTTTTAAGATTTTAAGAAGAAAAAAAAGAAGCGTCGACGCTTTTAAAAATAACGAGTCTAATTCAGAAGCCGGAGTTGAGGCAGTTTGCGTCATTGAGGGAAAGAAGAGAAAAACAAGTTTGAAGATATTTAAACGAATTATCGAGATTTATTATCATTATTAATAAATAATTTCTCAACAATTAAAAAATTAATCAAGTCGATGATTTAAAAAAAAACAATAATTAGCATTTAAAAACAGAAATTAATATTCGTCTCGAGTGAAATTTTAATCGAACGTAATTAATTATGATTTTAAATCGATCGCAAGATCCTCCCTCCTCTATATATATATATCGTATAATCATTTTTTTCTTAAATCAAAATTTTAACGACCGTCTCTACCGAACGATCGTAAATTACTATTACATATAAAAAAAAATTTCATACCAGTTTCCCGACTTCCCTAAGGTCTTGAAAAGCCTGAAACTCTATAACCGTCGATGTTTAATCAATCGAGTCGGGTTAATTCGATCGGAGACCATCGATGGTGTAATAATTAAGTCCCACTGGACTCGATGCATATAAATCCCACGCGCCTATACCGCGAACGCTACGTACATGGCCCGTAAACTATGTATAGTCCTCTCGGTAAACTTGGCCGTCCTACTTAACAAGAAAATACGCTCTTTACTTTGCAAATTATCGCTGGCAATAGTCTCGCTAATTGGCAGTTAGCGAGCGCGTGGAAAGGGCGCGTTGTCGAACGTCGAAGAATATTCCACGGTGACGAGGGCTACAGGGGGAGGAGAGGAGCAGGGAAGGGTGAGGGGTGAGGGGAAAGTGGCAAAACTCTCGTCGCTTCGTCACTTTCGGAAGTTTGCTCCGTCGCTGCGAAATTCGAAACGATGTTTCATCATTGGAACGCGCCAAGTGGATTTCTTAATCACTCCAATCCCTCGTCCCGCCCTCGCTTCCAACTCCTCCTTCGCCCTTTTTACGTTCTCTCGAGGATTCCAAAACATCCTTTTTCTTCGGAAAAAACGAGACGAGCCGCGGTATCGTATCTCAAATCCATTAATTTCCATTTAATTTCGAATAAAACACGACGAATTTTCGACGAACGAGAAACACGAGAAAGTAAATTATTTTTCTACGCGGCAGACTGGCACGATTATATTATGTAGGTACGTTTTCGCGAATTAACGAATGAAAATGAAGTAACTTTCGTTAAAACGAAACAAAAGTTTTCCTTCGTAAATAGAAAATTTTCCTAATTAAATGTAAAGAATATTTCTAATTATCGAGTCGTAAAATCTTCATCGGTGAGAGAAGAAAAAAAACGAAGAAATTACGTCCGCGAACATTGCGCGCTTAAGCTATACGCCACTCGGTCTTCCGTCATTTATCGCTTTTTGATAGTCGAATGAATAATTCACGCGAAACGCAACGCGGGAAGAACATTTTATGCCGAAAAAAGGGAAGAGGGATGAAAGAAAAGTGGAGGAAAAAAGAAAAAAACGCGAGAGAACGAAAAAAAGAAAAAAAACAATATGAGAGAAAGCAACAACGCGAACGGAACATCAAAGGAATATGGGGGGGGGGGGCTGACCACGTGGGGAGTCGTGGTATTCCCTACCGCGAAAATGGTTAATTAAAGTGAACGTATATAATTATAAATTCATAGCACACCCGGTAATATCCGAGTGAATTAACGCGCTTGTAAAATGTCTCGTTGAATTTCCATCGCAACCCCGTCACCCCCTCGCCCCTTCCCCCACCCCATTCTACCTTTTATCGCCTCTTTTTTACCACTTCGCTCTCGACGACTATTTTCCAGCCACTGTGGTCACCGAAATCTTTTCTATTCTCATTTTGTTACTTATTTTACGTTTTTAAAAAAATTTATTTTTATTTATTCTTTCTCTCATTTACCTTTTACACCTTTGTCCATCCTTCGCTCTTGCTTTTCGTGTAACCGTTCCTCTCACCCTGCGTATACTCTTCTCTCCCCGTCCAGCCTCAGCTGCCCCCACGAACAGCATTTTTATAATCGTTTTGTAGCGCGACATAAAAGAACATGGAGCAAGAGGGGAAGTAAAAGAAAACGAGAGAAGAAAAAAAAACAAAAACAACAAAAAAGAGATCAGACGAGAACGCGGAAAAGTCGTTTTTCCTCGCGGTCACCGGCAATAAAATTATTATTTCTTGCGACCCTTTTAACGGCGAGGGCGCGCGCGCGACGGCGAACCCACCCTCGCGCACTTCACCACCCTCTCTCGCTCCGTTTCGACGCTGCATGGAAATAACTCTCGTTGAAGCTCGGCAAGAACGAGAGAGGCGAAATAAAAAATTAAAAAATAAATAAATAAAAAGAAAAGCAACAAAAAAAAAACGAGACGAAAGAGATAGAAGAGGTCAGGACTCTTCTCGCTCGAGCGTCTCTCTCGCTCTCTCTCGCTCTCGCACACGGCGAAACGTTGCGCTCATCGCAGTACGCGCGCGCGAAAGCAATTTCACGGCTCGCTCGTGCAAACCGCCAATCGCTTTCTTCTCCGTTGCCGCACAGAAGCATTTTACTCGTTGCGCGGGTGTTTCGTGGATGAACGGACGCTAACACTTATTTTTTTTTTTTTTTGCTATCTATAGGGGTAGTTTTATCTCGCGCTTGTATATGTGTGTATGACGCTTTGGTTATGTTATTTTATGATTAATATATGGCGTATATATAGCGTAACGTAGGATAACCGAAGCGTTCTAACGCAAAATATTCAGATTTTATTTTCGTTAATTTTTTTTATTGATGGTGTTTTTTAAAAAAATTTTTTTTTGTTCCTCGATGAGAAACGCGATTGACCTCTCGAGTCGTGGCGGATTCGCATACGCACGGGAAGCCATCGAACGATGTGCCGACGTGTGATAATTGAAAAAGGCGACGTATAGAGAAACATTACCCCCACCCCCTGGTAAGCCTTGGAATAAAATGGAAATATGATTGTTTTTTTATTACGTATTTTACACGTCTGCGAATAAAGTATAATTTCGTAAAAATAGAATTGTTTGAATGATCGTTAAGTTTGTTTACAACGATTATATTTCATTAATAATTTATATTTTGACAATTTAATATTTAATAATGTTTATATTTATATTTATAAGATGAATAAATATATTTAAATTATTATTTTTTTAATAAATCAAACTTTCACGATGACAGTCATTTTTTTAAAAATATGATCTTTTTCTGTGTGTCCGAAAATTTTTAATGCCAAATAGGAACGTTTTACGAAAAGAGCGCGCGACAAAGAATAAAATAATGGCAGATTCATCGTTCTATCGCGACAAAGTTCATTTTTCAAGACGTCAACCTGTCGAGTTGTTACCTACAGTGGTGAGAAGAGCGGCGAACAAAGAAAGAAAGAGAGAAAGAGAGAGAGAAAAGATGAGGGACGAGAGACTTTCGGAAATGGACGATCTGCCGTGATCGCACGAGCGAGTGCCAATCGTCCGTGAGAAACGATAACGGTGGGTGGTCTTCGGTCTCGCGTCGATCTCGGATCTCTCGAAAGAAAGGAGGAACCGGAAAGGAGCGAGAAAAGAAAAAAAACGAACGGTCTATACATCGGACTACCCCGCCAATGCGAAATAGCTCGAGGAATTCATACGTCGTCGCTCGTCGCTCACGAAAAGAATTTAAAAAAATTGCCCAGGTAGTAAATCAGAAATTCGCGACGAGTGCTACGTTTCTAAAATCTATACATTTTTCGGTAAAGTATAAATTTGCAGAAAAAAAAATTTGTTTAAAAAGATTTTTGTTTGTTTTGATCGATCTTTCTAATCGAATTAAAATAAATTTATACGCTCGATAATTATCTCTACACGACTCTCGCGATATTTAAATCAACGCGTACACGGCCGATTCGATCGAGACAGCGCGAATTCAAGTTCATTAACGAAGCGCCCCTGCAAAATCCGTGGAACACCAACGTGGGTTTGAAACGAGAACCGCAGGCTCGTTTATAAATATACCCGCTTGATGTGTAAATCGAAAGGAAAAAAAGATATGATAAAACGTGGAAAATAAAAGGACGAAACGCCTCGACATTGAGACTCGTTTTACTATAGGTGGGTGTTCGTCGCGCGAATTAACGAAACGAAATTCCGAAATCGAGTTTACCAACTTCCGGATATCTCGTAAGGGATGATTTTTTGTTTCGTTTTTATAATTTTGTTTCACCGTCAAATTTACAATGAGGAAAAATCGAGCGAAAATAATCGTAGAAAATTCTTCGGAAAATTCTATCTTTCGCGAGGGACAGAGGGGTTGAAGGGTCGAAGGTACAAAGGGTAAAAGAAAATGGGCAAAATCCTTTTGTTACCAGAGTCAAATTTATATTCTGTAAAATTCAACTCTCTTTTGCTCTCGAGGAAAACGGAAACAAAGGGCCGAGTAGTGTGTTATTATGTAGGGAAGAAGGGGTGGGGGGTTGGAGATAGAGGGATGAAGAAAATTGAAGAAAGAAAAAGAAAAGGCAAAGGCACCAAAGCGAAAGACGGTAGAAGAGAGAGAGAGAGAAAAAAAAGAGAGGGGGTTGAAGGAAATGAGAAAAGCGAGAGAAGCTCAAGGATATATAACTCACTGCCGTAATAACTTTCTCGCCTCGGCTGCGATAACAATAAAGGCGATTGCGCAAAGTGAGCTCTTAGCGAAACGGACCAAGGTGCATTATACTTGTATGCATACATTAAACGTACGTTGGCCGCCCTCGACTCCACGAATGACGTACGCACCCGTATATTTCGTATACTTTTGTTATAATTAAAAGAAGAAGAATAAAAAAATATATACGCTCGTAATATCCTTTGTTCGCATCAAAAAGTAACAAAAAAAAGAAGCACGCTTTGAATAATTAAATTTTCATCAAGTCTCGACGTTAAAAATTCTTTATTTTTACACATTTTCAAGATTTTTATGGAAAACCAATTTTTTTAAATATTTATAATATTACTATAACAATAACAATTATTATTATTATTGTTTTCCTTGGTATTGTTGTTATTGTCACTATTTTTATTATTGTCGAAAAAAATATACGAGACCCAAACGCGAACCAATATTAAATAATTATTCAAAGTTAATTATTCGAAAGTAATAAGAAACAAAAAATGATACAGAAAGATAAGAGACAATCGCGACGAGTAAATGACAAATTAATTATCCAATCTGTTTATCCGTATGAGACGAACTAATCCGTATGCTCGAACGATCTCCCCCACAACCCTTCCCACCCTTTACCGATCGTGGTCATTCCTCTCGTCTAATTATCCACGGGTATGTACCCTTTCCTCTCGCTTCATTCGTGACGTACGATCATTAGGGATTGGCGGGATCGTGTTATATCGTGTGTCCTGTTGCATTTCGCGTGGCCAATCGATGCGGTAACGAGCACGATGGGAAACTATTCGATTACGAACGCGTGCGTCCGTGATGGGCGAGGTGGATGCCGAGGAGGTAAAGGTGGGGAGGGGGGAGTAGAAATGGAAAGCCGGAGTTTCCCGTGGTATCTCTCTCTCTCTCTCTCCCTCTCTCTCTCTCTCTCTCTCTCTCTCTCTCTCTGCCTCTCTGCCTCGATCGCTTCGTTTCTCCACGTTCATGCTCATTTTGTGTTTCTCCCTCTCTCTCTCTCTCACTCTCGCTTCCTTTTCACCCAACGTTCCTATCGTTCACATGCACGCATGCTAATCGAACAGGAGACCCAACGAGGTCGATGGTCACATGCGGAAACATCGTGAATCACCGTATCGGCCACCGCTCGAATGTAATTGCGAGCTTCGAACCCGCACTTACCCCCATCGCCCAGCTTCCTCCCTTGCATTCGTATCCCGCAATGCAAATTGCCCGTGGGCACGGTGATATATTCTTATCGATGAAAAAGGGACGAAAAACACGTTTTTCGTAATAATTTTGTTTTGTTCGTTTTTTGCTGTACGAGACGATGCTACGATGGAGCCGAGATTAGACGTAGACACCGAATCGATTGATTATTCTCAATGAAGTTTTAAATAAAGCAGGTTAATCTCATTTATTTGATGCTATTTTTATAATTGATTATTTTTAATAACGTCAAGTTTGTGGTGATGACTTTGGAAGATACTTTGCGCTTATCTTCTTCCTAATTTTACAAGCTTAAAAATTACGGTTGCAATATTTCAGATTAAATATAAATTTAAAAAAAAAAATGAATTTTTTCATATTATCGTGGTTCGTGGACGAAAGTCGAGCCTCGAGTTGGATGGAGATCGAAAAAATGTCCTACAAAGACCGTGAGATGCGCTCGTTCAGAATTTCTGGTTTCACAAGGCTGAGGAGAAAAGAGGGGCTGCGTAAGGGGGGAGAAATGTATATAGGGGTTGCAGGGGTTGTAGAGTGCCAGAAATCGATATTCACCCCCGCATCTCCCGAGAGCTTCGGCGCCTCGTGAAATCGAGAGAGAAAGAGAGAAAACGAGAGACGACCGTCCCCTCCGCTCTCGCGAACATTTTCGTGCAGCATCTTTCCCCTTTGTACTGCAACCCCTAACTCGCGAGACTAACGCAACGCGATGTCCCTTCGGTCTCGATGATTTTTCTCGTTTTTGTGCCCTCGTTCTTCTTCATTTTTGTACCATATAGAATTTATCACAACTTTTTACAGTCGTCCGTCGCACGATATCGACAAAAAAATATTTTATTAAAATTTGTCATCCCCTATTATTCCCAACTTTGACTAAACATTACAAAATTCTGATAAAATACGACATTTTTTTCAAATCCAATGATATTTAAATATTCCTACGTTTTATCATCCCTGTTGGAAAGGCGAACTAGTTTATTTTGTTTCTTGCAGATCCAACTTCGACGATATTATTCTCCCTTTTCTGTGCTCGTTTCCTCACGTATTAGGTAGAGAAAAAGGAAAAAGAAAGATTCTCTCGACTACCATGTGCATTCGGTTCATGGGATCGCTCGTCTTCATATTTCTCGATCTCTTTGCCCGTGGAGAAGGTGAAACGAAAATACGAGATACGAGAAAAAAAACTCTTGTGGCGAAGAAAACTAGACAGAATATAACGTCGACGAGAGGAAAACGAGGGCAAGAATTCAACGAGGGCACTATTTTTTTCATTATTTCTACTTTTACCTTTTCATTATTTCCGTCTCGTCTCACCGTCATTTTAATTATTTTCGTATTTATTATACGATTACCAATTTCATTCGAATTATTTTAGATAAAAAAAACATTTAAATTCATCCCTACTCCCCAATTTCTAAAATAACGAAATAATCATACGAAAAATGGACAAAGGTTGGATAACGAACGAAATGGAGGATGAAGAGGGAGAATGATAAAAAGGGCCAGATGCAGATTATCGAAACGAGTAAAAGCCCCGAGGTCGTACGAATTTTGCGGCGAAGCAACAAGATAGATAAAGGGACAAGGGACAAGGTGGAGGTAGAGGGGTGATGCAAGAAGAGGCCACGTGTGGATAAGGGAAAAAGGACGTTCCTGAGGGAACGCGACGCCCTCCTCTGTTGTACACGGAGAGGAAACTGCTTGGTTACCGCATGGTCGGTGACGGGGAGAGTAATTAGCAGAGAGAGAGAGAGAGAGAGAGAGAGAGAGAGAGAGAGAGAGAGAGAGAGAGAGAGAGAGAGAGAGAGAGAGCACACAAGCAGTTACGAGACAAGGATGACGATGGGGTGAACGGTGACGTAGGGGTCGTGGCAGAGGGAAGGAGGGGGTAGATACTCCTCCCTCGAACGCACCACACACGCATTTCCTCGCGGTTTGTCCGCTCACCTCGGATCTCTCCTCTGGGCCGGTCTGTCACCACCGACTACGTGAGATATATGCCCTATAACCCTCCCTTTCGCTCGCATGTGTGCGCCTCTGTGTGCCAGGGTTAATTATGGTCCGCCCGGGCGACATATCTTTGTCCATGGCTCTAGCTCCGTCTCAGTTTCGGTTTTCATCTACGCCCGACGATTATACGTCCCTCGCACTGCGACACGGGAATATCTGTCCTTTGAATTACGGGAGTGGAAAAAAATGACGGTGATGAGACAAAGGAAGATTAAGGGGTGAAGTGAGCGAAGGGATGAAAGGTCTTCGAAAAATGTCACGTACTAATGACGATCGAGAACAAAATAATTGAAAATACTATTATTTTGTTCTCCAGAAATCGGGTTTTATTTGTTTTTCGTATACTTACTCGAGTCGTTGCTCGTTACGATTAATTAATTATCGACTTAATTATGATTATTCCCAAATTAAAAATTTGTTTTTGTTTATATTTTAATTTTCCCTTGGTGATATTTTGCAACAGTTTTCAATTGTGCTGATTATAATTCAAATAACAATAATAATTTTAATAAATTTTTAGAGGGTTTAATATTGTGAAGGGGTTGCTTTTTTTATTTTTTTAATGTTTTCGAGGATGTTTACAACGAAATGGGATTGGTAAGATCTGGTCCCGTGTGGATTGAAGTGGATGTTGATGAAAAAATAAAATCGAGAAGGTCTTGAAGAGCGAGATCGACACTCGCACGCGTTTCCCCGCCGAGGACCCTCTCGACAGGGTTCTCGGTCTCGCAACGCCGATATCGAAATGTCTCTCAGCCGTGCCGTTTTAATAAGCGTCGCGACGAACGACGCTCTAGTAACGAGACTAATATCATTATAAAACGTTTATTGCGCGATAATGAAATCATTAAAGGCGCGGGGATGCTCTCTCGTGGCGTGCAAACCAGCCGCGAGAAATTCTCTCGTTCCGCGCTCGGGGACTGGAAAACAGGTGCGACGTTTACCCACGAAAATTCGTTCCGCGAAAACACAGCTTACGATATAGTTACGACGCGGCGTGGTTAAAGCTCTTCGCAAACTCGACTACGATAATATTTGCGATCGTGGCCGAGTGCATGGAAAAGATATTTAATCCGATGATAAAAAAATATAAAAGAATAATCGTCGCGAGGAAAAAAAATTAATTCGATTGGATCAAATCGTTATTGTTAATTCGATTAATTTAAATTCAATGATTTTATCAATATTTTATTATTATTTTAGCGAAATAATTTTATTTTTTATTTTTTTATTGTAATTATTGTGGTATGCAAAGTTTTTGAAAAATTATTCATAAAAGTTGGTAGCGAGCGACGTTATCGATCGGATTGTACGACGAGCGAATTCGCGCGTCGAATGACCTACGGCATTATTTCAACTACAACGCGCTCCGACAGATGGCGAGCCGCACAACCGTTTCTCACGTGCGAAGTATAGTCAGCGCGGATATATAGGAAAGTGCGCGAGCCACGAGAATTCGTGCCTTAAACTAATGAGTAAGGAAAATATAGAGCTTTGGTAACGCTTAGCTATGCTAAAATAAAGCGACCATATTTTTGAAGGGGCACAGGTCGTCCCAGTGGCTGCTTGATCTACTTTTTCGAGCGGCCTGGTGAAGCGATCTACCTCGAATACGAATTCAAATAAATATACAAAATATATAAGGGGGGAAGTAAATAAACATGTTAGGGGGAAGAATAAAAGAGGATGTATGCGAGTATTATAGTGAAATAGAAAAGGGGCGGGAGGGAGAAAAAAAGCGATGGCAGATCAAATTAGATTTAAGATTAAGTGCGGAATTTTGTAAAAAACTTTATGTAAAAGTTATACAAATAAAACTGGCATTATTATTATTAATTCTTCAGTAAATAATCAATTAAGATGAATTAAATGGTAAATTTGTTCGAGAATGAAAAAATGTTTTTTCTATTTCTTTCTCTAGTCTATAATTCTTGAAATATATTTTGAGTCACGTTTAATACAAAGTAGTCACGTGATCCTAGGATTTATCGTCGTATTTTATGTCTGGACGTGTATATCACGTTATTATCTCGCGTATGCAAAGGGAAAACTTATGCAGAAATGCACGTCGTACAAACGCGACCCTTATCCCCTACATGGCTATGCCCCACCAGAGGAAAAGTTTCCAAAGCTTGACTTTCTCTGCTCATCCCGGCCCTTTAATCCCAACCACGCGTCACGTTTCAAAATACAATCATCCCTTACGCTCTAGCACTTGATTCTATGCTAAAATTACACCATTGACTTTGTAAACCTAGAATACCTATCGTCAAATATCCTCGTTGAAAAAAAACCTTCAACTAAAAATTTCAGTCTGGCTAAATTTCGATCGAGAGATAAATTATATAGAAAAGAAAAATTTCAGCAATTTCTCAAAAAAAATGTTTAAAAATAATTAATTATAGAAATTTCCATCGAAACTTGAATAAAATCCGAATAAGAATAAATAAAATTTTCTCAATATTCAATAATAAATAGATTTTCTCTCCTCGTGCCAAATTTTTCTTTTCTCGTCCTGTTTTCTTCCTATAAAGTTTGGGATCGATCAATAAACGCGGATCACGTCTAATCTAGATCTTTGACAAAGACGTTAGCCGATGGCATCCTCCCTAGCGTGGGAGGATAATGTAAAACCCTATCGACACAACGTGTGTGTGTCCTTCGGATCAACGCCAGATCATCCACCATAGAGCTTCGAAGCTGTGTGCGAGGGGTGAAAATCTGTGCTAAACATGACGAAGGGTGTCAGTTTGTGTTTCCATGGATAATGGCTGAACTAGCACAGTGATTGGCACATCCCCAGTACAGTTCACGTCTCTATCACAGTGATTAGCATAGCACTCGTCTCCATCACAATAATTGGCATGGTCAACGACTGATCCAACGTAACATGCCAATGACCGATAGGCTATTATTGAGCCCCAATGCCAATCACTATGCAATGATCAACGACAGTATCGTTGAAAATGGGAGAGTACAGACCTGTGACAGGGAACAGAACGGAACAGTGCGAGCAGAACACCATTTATGGCTACTACGATCGGTCCTAACGCACTCGAAGCTCGTGCCCAACGGGCTTGTTTCATCGTACACATGTATGTACGTATACACGACAGCGTTCTAGGGAATCGAAGGCGAACCACGAGGGGGTGAGTTTAGCGAGCCTCGAATATTGTCCATAGCACGGTACGGATCTCGTTCAACCCTCCGTCTGATGCACACGGGACTCTCGCTCTCTCTCTCTCTCTCTCTCTCTTTCTCTTTCTCGTCCCTCTCTCACACCCCCTAGGCTCGTCGTGTGACTCCGACACACTGAAATAATCTCGTTCGGTCGCCCTCCCTCGATTTGCAAGTGTGCACCGCTCTCGAAATCACCCCTAACGTTCGATGCCTCGCCAGAGAGCATCATCGTATACCCGATCGTCCCATCGTGTCCCTTTGCCTGGTAATCCAACCCCTAGATCCTCTATAACCCACCCTCTCTCACAAACTCACCCCTATATCGTATTTCTCGCATCATATTGAGATAAGTCAGGATACGTACTCACTGTGGTTGACGAATTTCCATTTTTTCCTCGGTTATTGTCACGAGGGATGATTCAACCCCTCTTCGTTCGGACCAAGGGAAAATAATAGTTTGGGTAGAATTGTGAAATACGATTTATTTTTTGTTTTTTGGAATGTTAGTTATTAGGGGTGGAACGAGGGTTGGTCACGCGAACCACTCTTTCGCGTTTAACCCAGATGTGATTTTAATTGGCACCTCGGTGACATCGATCGACTATATACCCCCGTAATACAAAAATCAGCGTCAACGCAATCCCTTCGGTAACAACGATATGCAACGCGCGTGATGAGGCACTCGGGAGTGGCTACGACACGCGTTCCATCGCACACACGCGAGACCTCCCACTGTAATAAAGCGAAATTGATACGAGGAGCCTAGTTTCGTTATACACGCAACGACGTTTCTACATATTTACGAGTCGCCCAGTCTTTGCCTTTCAGCGCGTTTTCCTGTTGAGAAACTTCCTTGTACAGTTTTTACTACGGACTTTGGAAACGCTTTGCTTCTCCTCCCTTTTTCTTTTCTTCTCGACGTATTACTCAATATTAAATTATTTTATAAATATTAGCCGGCATTTTTAATTTTTGAAATCATTGTTATAAAAATTAGAAAATTTCGATGTTTTGAGAAAAAATAATTTTGAAAATGGAATAATTTTCCATAATTTATCGCATTTTAATCAATTTTACGATTAATTGATCAATTATTTTGCGGTGGTGCAATTTTTCGAATTTTTTCTTATTTCGTTTCTTGTTTCGTGCAATCGCAAATTATTTAATAAGATCAATGAAAAAAGGTACAACCGAGCGAAACGTAATTGGGGAAAACAAGTTGAGACTTTTTTTTGTTGTGTTTCTTGTAATTTTCAACTTTTTTTTTTTCATGGACGGAAATTGATGGAAGGTTTTTATGTCCGGCGTCGACGAGGCTGCAAAACCGCTGGTCTCGACTAGCGCGTACACGCGCACTCACATATATCCGTATATAGCTTAGTACGTGACGTGGAATTCAAATGCGACGCGAGACTTGCGGGCGTATAGACGACGGCAACGACCACCGGCTCGCTGAATTTTCAACTAAAAATCGTCGCTAAACGTCGAGGGCGTTCACGTGTGTCGGAATGTGTTTGACAAGTTACCGCGTTGTCCGTGAAAACCAGGTTTTTACTATCTGACGTTTTTATTCGCGACTCGCTCTGATGGAACTGCGAACAAAAATCTATTACTAAAAAAAAGGGTGGTAATGGTCGAAACGAATAAAATGAATTTTTGTATAATTCGAGATTAAAATAATGTATTAAAAATTAATAACTCAGATTGGACAAAAACATCATTTTTTCTATATTTAATTTTTATTTTTATTTTTTTATTTTTTAGGGCGAAATCTTTTTGCTAATATGCGATAAAACGGACCGTAATTAGTAGGCCTGCCGTTAATTATGTGTCCTAGGGAAAAAAACACAGCGTGCAAACGAAGGTAAAAAGTGTTGAAGGAATTTGAAAATAAAAAAATAAAATAAAAAAACGGCTGCGAATTTTAAAGGTGGGCTATGACGCTGTTCGCTCTTTTTATAATGGCGTTTGAACACGCGAGCTGGTATATCAGTCTCGAGGAAGGAAGACAAGTACGACGGACGAACGGACACATTTTCTGGCGGTCGAAGAAGGCGATGGAATTTCGAAGAAGGGTTTCGTTCTTTTTTTTTTGCTCGCGTTGCTCCGTAACGCTGTTCGCGGCACGCGAGAACCGAATTCGAGCGAAAAATCGTGAAAACGGGTCCAGGTCAAATTAATGCCCGAGCACGTAACGTTACACTTATGGACGCGAGGGAGAAAAAAAAGTAGCAAAAAAAAAGCAGAGAATAGGAAAAATTCTGTGAACGAGTTTCGAGCGAATTGGCTATCGAGTCGTTGGTTAACGATCAACCTGATCGACTGGAATGCCAGAACAGGAAATGGAAGACTAGACAAATTATACGTTTCAATATTTTTTTCACTTTATTTTTTGAACATTTATTTTACCCGGAAAGTACAATAGTCAATTTTGCGAGATTCAAAAGTCGAAGATGCAATCGAGGATAAAAAATATCGTAATTCGAGGTCACTAGGGAAATCATCAAGGCACTTGAGGGAATTGTAACTATAGATCTATATATATACAAATCCCTTTTTTGCTTGAACAGGGTACCAAGCTATGAAGCACAGCTCCTTTTTGCCAAACGTAGAGCTGAATTTCTCAAGAGACTTACAGAGGGAGATTCTTTTATACGTACATGAAATATACATGAAATATTAATGTTTATTCATACTTCCCTATATTCCAGGCAAATTTGTCTACCCCTCGCTCTTTATTTACCCCCGTACTATCCCCCTCTTTCTGTCTCTACTCTTAAATTCTGTATTCTCCTTTACGATATACACGAGTACTTCTCATAACAAACGTTTAATCGATAAAAACAAACGAATAAAATTTTATCTAATAAAAAATGAATTTGAAAATAATTGAACGTATATAGAGGATTATCAATCGATTCTTGATTTTCTTTGGCAATAAATTTACATATATATAAATTATTATTTTAAAATTTAATATCGAAGACTCATATTTTGTGAAATTAGTCCCACGCACCGACTTTATCGCGTCTCTAGTAATTTACGTCCTGTGCATCGAACTGCCACCTACACGGCAATTTATAACAACTCTGGATACGCAACAACTATACGTATACATGTGTATACGTAATAATGGCTTTTATAGCGTGAGGTCACGTGTGTACAAAGACCATGCACAACGCTCGTAATGAGTTTGAGTATCCTGGACAATCCTCGGTCATTAAATCATCCTCTTATTATTGTTATAACGCCCTTATTAGTGACTTCGACGAAGTCCAGCCAAGGCTCGCCTTATAATTTATCAGTCGAGATACCCTTCGCTCTTCACGACACACGACTCGATCCTCATACCCATGCAAGCGAAACGACGAGGGTCTCTTTCGCGTATGAGCCAAAGTACCCGCAAATCTGACCTCGTGGTATCCCGTATACGACGTTACAAAGACGAGCCTCATCACTGCCCAAGGGGATCAAATTACCTCTGAATTTCAGGCGTCGATTCAACATCGAAAATGATCGAAATTTGCAGAAAATTGTAGAAAATGTTTTCAAAATTTGAGACAATCTTTGATTTTATCGCTAACGGAAAATTCTCGAATATTTTCTCAAAAACTGAGAAATATTAATAAATAAAAATCTCGAAAAAGATGCTGTTACTCAAAGTTTTCGCTCGCTAGCTGACACGGTCGAGACCGAAAGATTTTCGTCGAGGTGAAGTCTCGACGTAGCGTCAAAGTCGAAGAAATAAAAATAAAAATAAAAAGAGGGATTCTGAACAACCCCGAGCGGACGAGGTTATTATCAAACGAGAAGCCGAGGATTCGTATAGAGGGTATCGCGCAAATCCACGTGGCAATCTCTTATTAGCAAGAAGAGGATCAAACGGTAACGTCAAGGCATGCCTGTGTGATAAATCAGGGTGGTTTTCAACTTCCTTGCCGTGCCCTCTCACAAAGGGACGTATCTATCTCAAAGGTCTGAGGGCTAGCTGAGAGAGAGAGAGAGAGAGATAGAGAGAAAGAAAGAGAGAGAGAGGATGCTCATGAGGCGCCAGACCGAAGCTTGCTTTCCACGCTCGTGCTTTATCGTTTCTCGGGGCTCGTTTCGTAATGGAAATTTCTCGGGGGTCTCCTGTCTACCGGTGTTGGTACGTTGTTTGAGTTCCTCGACATACCTTCGTTAAAATTGTCTTGAAATACTTTGAAACGCATTTTTTCCCTATCTTAACATACATTCCTTATCATAAATTGGAAGAGAGAGGAGGCGGGGGGTAAATCTTTTTTTCATTATTTCTTTTTCACGAATTTTCACGCAGGTACGAAGATGTAACGAGAAGAATGAACGATTGAAGTCAGGAATCAAGAGCCTTGGGATATTTGTGTGTCTTTTTTTTCCATTTTCTTTCATCTTTTCATTCGCCGTTCCCTTCATTTTCATACCTCTCTGTCTCTCGTCATCTCGAAGTAGAGACTGGGTTAAAAGTTTGCCAGGTACGAGATAAAAGCTAATCAAAAATCATTTTTACCTCAAAATAGCTTCGTCATTACTCTTTTTTAATTAATATTTTTAATTATTACTTTCCTACGATGACTTTCTTCATTTTTTTTGCTGAGAACCGCAATTTTTGTTATCTAATCTAATATAAATTAATCAAATCACCGTGAATATTTGTAAAAATTGTAAAAATAAATCGATATTAATATTTGTAAATCTTCTACATAATCGATAAACGTTTTTGTTTTTAAATTCGAATTAATTCGCAAAATGTGTTTATCTCGAAGACTCGAGCGACGAATTGAGAATTCATGTACATTTTAGCTCAGACCTTTTAGACTACGTCCCGTTATTGTTCTTGCTTTCCCGTTTCGTCTTCCCTTCCGTTCGCTTTCGATAATTATTACCACCTCTCTCTCACTCGCAAGCAGTCTTCGGTTTTGCCACCTCGACCGCACGTACGTGCACGCCCCATTTGGATTATTAACCCGTTAATACTCGCCCCCACAGCCGATAACGACTAATACAAACAAACGAACACACACACACACGTATCCACGTCTGTAGGGTCGCATTTGCGTAATTGCCAAGATAGGAGAATGCAAACGAGCAAATATTTATTATTATCCCGACGAAATCCACATACCCATTATACATATATACATATATATATATATATAATTATAAGTATAATTTACAGATATATATGATATAAATAAGATTTAAGCAGTGAGCAGGAAATATATAGCAAGCGCGAAAAAAGCAAAAATAGCGCCCACGACTAAACTCGTCCGTACATCCTAATGATTATCCCGAGGATAATGACGACGAGATTAAGACGAAACGACGTGAGATAGACCGAAACTCGAGATAAAACCGACAAAAGCGCTTGAAAACAAAAAGTGTATGAATGAAAGAAAAAAAAACAGAGATATTCACATATCGGTAAATTCAGTTTCTCACAATTTATTTTCCTCACCTCGGACCGTGTGTAATAATATAGTGGTGTATCGTCGCTCGATCGTAATCAACGAACGGGCACAACGGTAGCGGAATAAGCGTACGCGAATACGAAAAAAGAAGAAAAAAACATATTATATCCGTTTCTTTATTATTTTTCGTCTTATATTCCCATGAGACGATGGTGAAGAGGGCGGGGGAGGGTGAGAAGGGGTGGCATGCGAGACACCTCGTCGAGGGACAATCGAGAGACGGCACGGCGGTTTCGCGCCCGACGTTATCGTGGGATTATTCGTACGTGCGGAACTCTTACTCGCGTGTCAGCATCTTGGCAATCTTCTGTCTCTGAGATCTCTCAGCGTAGGTATATACTTTGTAACGTTGAAATACTCGAGGCAGAAACGGTAACGCGACGCGAACGGTCTCAGATATAATTGGATTTTCCGTTAATAATGAAAATGCTCGATTTTACAGTAATTTTATTAATCGATCGACCGTCGATCGAGACGTAATAGTAACGATTCGATTAATTCAAACGATCATTGAATTTAAAAAAATTGATTTTTTTTAAAATACATTTTTAAACAAAATTAACAATTAAATTAAATTATTAATCCTTTCTTATTGTATTTTATGACTATCATTGTATATTGAAAATCTTGAAATTATATAAACGATTCGACTACCCGCTCGTATCTCGCACCTGCTCGCACCAATAATTCATCGTAAGATAAGGAATTCCCAATGGGCAAACACCGCCTGGGCAATTTTTTATCCAGAATTCTACTTTCCTTTTTTTTCAGTCTTTCAGTGGAGAAAATTTTATCTATTTGTATAACTTTATCGAAGGTCCTCAAGAAAGGAAATAGTATATCGAGAACTTTGTCATATTTCTACGACAAAGTTCTCGATTTCATCGTCGCACACATAAACCTGAAATTGAGAACTTTTTCGTATACATACACACATACATAAATTCATATATACACACACATATATACATACATATATATATATGAACGCTAGTATGTAATGTCTGCACGAAGACCGAACGTAAAGTAACTGTAACGGGAAACTACTAACCGTAATGTCCCCCATGATGGTTGTGCCCACCTCCGAGTTCTAACTCCTTTTTGCCATACGGCTCTCGCTCCATACACACTCAGAGACATTAACACAAACGAGCATTTTCTCTATACGTACAAAGGTGGAAGCCAGCGTGCGACAGTTGCCACTGTGCCGTAGTACGACCAACTACGTCTGACCGCAGAGACCGGATGGTGGGATATACAGAAAGGAGCGGAGACACACACAGAACCGGAAGTGTGGTGCGTGCTCCGTGAGAGCCGGAGTCGCGCTCGTACGAGAATCCTGTTGTGTGTGTTCAAGTTGGCGGACGGGCAAATCGTCGATACGTGCAAAAGTGTTACTTCTTGTATGTAACTGTATTGTCGCAAATGGATGTGTGTGTTTGTGTGCTGTGTGTGTGTGTGTGTGTGTGTTTTCTTGCGTTATATAGCGTGGTCTGGCCTTCACCTGTCCACACCTTCGAGCTCCTCTGCTCCCCCTACTTCTTTACCAGACCGCTCCTCGTTATTTGCTCTTCGTATTCCCGAAGCCAAGTCGTAGCTTGACTATTTTGTACTGTATGTAGCACGAGACAATGCCACATAGCACTGGGAATAAGGCGCTAATGGACGCGTGCCCCGTTCTATCTCTTTCTCTCTCTCTCTCTCTCTCTGTTTCTCTTCCTTCGATGTCACGGCATACCGTTACGTGCCGTTTCTCGCGATGGGAAGAGCGAGCGATAAAAAAGGATTATGGGAAAAAGCGAATGTTGAAAATATTCCGAGGGAAAAGGCTATCAGGCATCTCTCGATTTCGATTCCTCGCGGACGCAATTTAAAAGCATCGATAGGGAAAACAAAAATTACGATGGTATATTCTTGAAATTTTTGTTATGAATGCAATTTTCAATCGTGGTTGGACGTTTCGATCGAACAATTTTAGGAAAATTAATTACGTTTAGGAAAAATTTTGTACTTACGAATTTGCGTTTATTTGGACTAATTAAAAATCTTTGAATGTTGCAATGTTTTGGACTTACCTGTAACAAAGAAAAACACACGATAAGTATAACGATGTTTGAATGTTAAAAAAAAATTTAACATGGAGCGTCGATCGCGTATGGGTGATTAGCGAGTTTTATACATTATTTATGAAAACGTAACGTTAACGCAAAGTGATATTCGTTACGCTGCCTTGATCAACGTAATACCTACACGGTGCTCGACCAACGAGTCAAACAGTAAAGATACGTTCTCGTGTTCTTCATTACGAACGAGCAAACGTTTTTTTAGTCACTGCACTCGACAAAGTGTTGATTCGAAGAAAATGTATTTTTCTACCGTTACGTAAATGGGAGAAAAAAAGATAAAAAAATCATAACCATAGTGTAAAACACACACAAAGAAATTAGGTCGAATTTAACAATCGTGGTGAACGTTAATATTTTATTCCGTGAATAACAAATTTTTTTTCCTCATGAAAAAATCATCAAAAAATAAATAATTATTAATTCTTCGATGATTTTGATAATCCTGCCTATTTTTAATATCACCGACGTATCGATCTTACCTACACCCTTGCATTCTGAATCCTCTTCCAAACTTTCCATCCTGCGACTCGTTCTTTTCGTTTTTTTTACAATATATATTTAAAAAAGATAAAAAAACAAGCAAAAAATTCATCCCTTCATTCGCGCCGAGATAGAAACTGCGGATCCGAAATAATAATAGCGCAGCCCCGTAGCGCCATAGTTATACAGCCCTCGCGACTTTATATCGGACCCAGAGCTATCGAAAAATGTAAGCCCCGGCAATATTGTGCTTCGATCGAAACGGCTTTGCTACGCATACGTAAAATGCCGCACATGCGGAGGGAGACGCAAAAAAAAACAAGAAAAATGGCAAAGCCAGTCCGGATATTTGCGTTGATCCCTCCAAAATCCACACGATACGTTTTTGACGTTCCCAAACCGACAATAACGCGTTAAAATGACGAAAAAGAAAGATCGGTCTGGTTTTTCGACGCGGTTTTTCTTTTGTCTTTGTTCTTCGTTTTTTTAAAAAGTTTTATTAACGGAGGGACGATGTTTACCCTCGGGATATGCAACGAGAACAAAAAAACACACACACACATGATGGACGAATCGATGTATCCGGATCACGATGAAATATCACGAGTAGTCTCGCTGATGGATTAATAATTGAATCGCCCATCGATCGAGTAACGAGAATGACGAAAAGGTTATGCACTGTAAATCCAGTTTTACGTGTACTTTTTATGAAAAAAACCAAAAAAAAAATGCTTTGATCTCTCGATCATAAATCGGAAACTAGCTGCGAGCTCGGTGGACCGAAGCAGGGGGAGAGGAGGTCTCATCAGCGAAATTTATGTACAGAGGGCGCGCATTCCATTTCGACTTTTTTTTGGATTGTTTATTCATTGACCCGAAAAACATCGTCTAATTAGTATATTGGAAAATTGGAAATCGGAGAGGAATATTGCACGGGTGAAATTTATTCCAAGCGAAATTTCCATCCTCGACGACAAATCGACAATATTTTGGTTCGAAATGATTTTCAATATTTTTGCACAAAGCCACTTTTTGCGTTTCATTGAAATTTTTGTAATATCATCGCTTTGTGGGGAAATAAAATTTGCAAGGATCAACGTTTATTTTATCGGAGAATTATTTTTTATTTGATGAAATTTCCTTTTGTTTTTTATCCGGCAAACAAGTTTTATCATTTCCGCCAAATGTTTCGACTTTTTATTTTATTATTATTATTTTTATTGAACCAAGTACCAACGTTCGTTCATTCGATGTATCCAATTTTCCTAATTTTCTATTGTAAATTCGTGAACTGAGAAACGCGCGAACGAACGCGAATTTTTAGGTTTAAAAAAGAAGAAAAAAAGTAGCAAAAAGAGGAAAAAAACTTCGGCATGTAAATAAAGCATGGGCAACAAAGGGTTCAACGCGTTGGACGGACTGCCATAAAATGGTAGTAGAGGGGTGATTCGACGAGGGAGAAGAGGGAGTAGAGGCACGTGGAGTAAGAGCGATGGTAAAGACGACGTTAGCGAGCACGGAGAATATACATCGTTGCCATCCCTGACAGGAGCCGCGGCGTATAGAGTCTACAACACACGCGAGATATTTCTTTGACGCGTGCAACGTACAATCCACGACAAATGAAATTCCACTCGTTCCTTGCCGCTCTACATGCTTTCACCCCCGTCCCTTACACGGAACCCTCTTCGACCATGGCTTTTACGCAAGTTTCAAACACCATCATCCACCACACGGGATACTCTACATGCTCGAGCTTATATAGTACTTTCCCTCTTCGTGTCCGTGAAAAAGTTTCCCGTAGTACATCCACAACGGGAGGATTTTAAACGAGCTTTTCCCACGTGTTCCTTATTTTCATTTAGTCGAGAGGACGCATTGTTTAATTTTTTTATGTTTTTCCATCAATTTTACGGTTGCGTTTTTATTAAAATTATGCAATCTTCGAAGAATGGATTATTTCGTGAATTTATCAATTTTTTTGTCCGGGGAACATACCGTTCAATTTTTTCATTTGTTTGCATAAATTTCGGATTAAAATTTGTATTAAAATGATTCGATCTTCGAAAAATGCGTTACCTACTTCGTGAATTTATCAAATTTCATATTTATCGTGAAATTTTATTTTTATTTTTATGATATAGAAGGGAAAAAATTGTTTTATGTCAATTTTTGTGACGATCGTGGAGTTTGCTCGTTACGAAGAATAAATTACGGGACTACGGTGTATTCCGTCATTCGGACGCCAAGTCGTAAAAACAAAAAGATCTCGTCGTAGACTCTGCGAACGAGTTTAATTGTTATGTCTTTCTAACTCCGTTCCTAATGGACCGTTCTCTCGCCGAGAACAATAGAAATCCAAGCATCTTTGCCGGCTACACTCGACAAATGCGAGAGGACCGTGCGCCGTTGTTGAATTGAAATTCGAATAGGAGCACGGGAAACGAGAATAAAACGATAAAGAATAAAAAAAGGAATTCTGATGATAAAAAGAAATGAAAAGAAAGCTGACAATCTCGAATCTCGACAATTACGCTCCGCAAAATTCATTAAAAATTCATTTTTCCTTGCGCGATGTGAAAAAAAACAATCATTAAATACCCTCGAGTCGTTTTGCACGAATATCGTGCAATTAAAAAATCGTACGAAAATATTCCAGTACAAAATAAATTATGCAAAAATTTCAAAAAAATCTTCATAATTTTCACATTTTTCATTCAAATTTCGGGTTCATTGACCGAGAACAATCTCGGTTATCAGCGTCGCATCGCCAAGTTTTTATTTCACGATCCTACATCGTTGACACCGTAGGAGTCAACGTTAGGATAATAATACTCACACTCACACACTCACACACACACACACACACATAGGTCATCGGTTCGTTGGCCGCAATGAAACAAGTTTGCGGATCAGTGAGCTTTACCAGATGACAAAATATACATATATATATATTGCCTCACAAATATATATATATATATATATATATAGTTGTTATATACCTAAACACAGACACACACAAACGTATAGATTTTCTATCTCACTCTACATTTCAGTTACTCTGGAAACGAGTCCTCCGCTCGAATAAAAGGGCCATCGCTCCCGAGAGTACTCGCTCTCATTGTCATATCCGCCTGATGGATTGTTCATCACGACTCATTGCGCTTTCCCTTTGTCCGTCGCACGCGTGCATTTTATAGAAAGAATTTTAAAAAAAACCTTTCCCTGAAAAATTCCAACCATATCCCACATTGTGCCGTTAAACACGGGTGGATCGACACGCTCGAGAACAAATCCAAGCATTTCGGAACGTTTTCATCGTTTTCATCCGAACTTCGATACGAAAAATTAAATCAAACGATTCGAAATGACGACGTTCGATCAATCTTTATAAAAATCGTATCGTTACATTTTTTGAATTTCTATTTTCGTTTGTAAATTGGAATTAAATTTTGATTTCTTTTAGTTACTCGTGTTACTGATAAATTGATTTATTTATCGAATCGATCGATAATCGATCGATGATTTTTTCAAATTGATACAAAAATCATTTTCAAGTTTCCAAGTTGATGTTCTTTTTGTTGAAACTTCGACACAACTCGCGTCAGAGTTCGGTTTATCCAGCGTAGGGTAAGTTTCTTGATTTTCAGTCGACCTCGAACTAGAGACAACCAGAACTTCGTATTTCCATCCAAGACCGTCAATTTGTCTACAGACGAGAAGACACGGGTGGAGACATTGTCGGACTCTCAAACCTCCCTGTCCCCGATTATTTCGGAGCTCGGATAATTCGTCGGTGTCCCGAGAACTTACGAAGCGAAACCGACGAGAGAATACGATGGGAGAAACGCGAGTATCTATGGATGGAACGCGAGGGAATCGTTGAAACTCTCTCATCCGTTGTAACCAACGAATTACCAAATTCACCGCCGAATTTGAGCTTAATCTCTCTAGCTCTCTCTCTATCGGTATATCTCACAACTGCGACAAGAAGCGAGTCGCCAAGGCTCTTCAGGTATATAATCAGGAAGTTTCCACGCTAGACCGGAGTTACGAGATACGAGAATAGAGACACTTTGGGTCATGTATCTCATTTTACGTCGCCAAGTCCATTTCCGAAACGGGAAGGTTTGATTAAAGGGCGATCACGAATTTACATTCACAGTTATCTCGATGATCTTACGCTAATTCGTTCCTTATAAAATATTTACGAGAGCTAACGTAATCCTCAAAAATGTTTTTTTCCAGTTGAGTCTCAAAAGTTTCAGGTTTAAGCTAGTTAACCCCAAAAAATTACGTTTAAACCACTTAACCCTAAAAATGTTTTGGTTAAACGAGATAATCTTGGAAAAAAATCGGTTAATTCAGTTAAAACATAATTTTTTTAAATTCTTGTTTGACGGACACTTCAAATTGTATTTAGGATATTGAAGCTAGGACGAATTTAAAAAAAGACGTGATTTAAGATTATTCGACGAATCGATTTAATTTTTATTCTTAACGAATTAATAATCGCAGAAAGGATTAATGAGTGAAACATCTCTTGTAATCGCATCAAATCGTTATTCGTACGGTAAGAAATTCATGAATCTCGAGATTCATTAAGCCAGTGAAGATTAATCTTGCTTCCTGCTCCTTCGTGAACGTGGATGAGCTATATCTCGTTCCACTCCCACTCGGACTAGATAACTATTCGAGAATACGACGTAGGAGATTGCCAGGCTCGAGAAAGGAACATTAACGGTGAGAGACCAAAACCTCTCCTGGAGCACTAATTTTGATGCGTCTGCGAAATTTACGTTTCCGGTTGTCGAGCCGAAAACTCTCGAGAAACGTGACGCATCGTGCCCCGTCATAGCGATATATCGATGTAAATTAAAAATAAATGGTACGAATATTAAAAAACCCCAAAAAAACGTTTTTGTAAACAAAATTAATTAAATTCGTTCAAAAGTCAAATTTGAAAAACGACTTTCTTTCTGGTTCTTGATCCGTCCAATTCCACTTAATATCGAAGAAAATTAAAGATAATGGGTACGAATTTCTAAACCCCCAAAAAAATACGTTTTAGTAAAAAAAATTAATTAAATCGTTTAAAAGTCAAATCCAGAAAACGACTTTTTTTCTAGTTCTCGAATCCGTCCAATTCACTTAACGATAAGTCAAGAACCGGCGGGAAGAAAAAAATTTCCACCATCGAGAATTTCTTGCTTCCGCTCGACGAACCGGAAGTCAATGTTTCCGCGGATGATCCCGTGAATTTCGGTAATTCGAAGAAGACGAGAAATTCACCCAGACGGTCCTCGCAGCTTTTTCCGTTTCACTTCAATTTCCTCCCTCGACCCTCCCTCGCTCCCATCCCTACCCTCCCCCTCCTCCTCTTTCTTTCTGATATATCAATATAAGTTCAATCGGTAGACAGAGAAATAGAGAGGGGAATACACGCGCCCAGACCCAAACCTCGCTATCCACTTCCAATTTCTTTCCGCGCAATCGAAGATCGAAGATCACTCTCTTTCCCGTTCGTTCGACCAATATTTACCACATTTTCGCTTCGCCCTAAAATCCATCCTCATATCCAATATACCATTGTTCCACCGAGCTCGACCTTAAAACCTCGTTATCTCTTTCCATCATTTTCACATTCTCCTTCGCGTTATCAAATTCCTACGATTTTTTTCCAATTTCGAATCGAAATTGGATATCGATTTTTCATCGACCAATACAAGATCGGAAATTAATATTTCCCATTCGTTCGCATCTTCCTTCGAGTATTTATATAAATCTCACTTTTTAAATCTCGTTTCTCGAAACCTTTTCATTCCCATCGATAATTATCGACGATAGTTTTAGTTTTTTTTCTTTTGTTTCTTCGTAAAGTTCGAAGTGAATCGCTCGCTGGAAATAAAAAAAAGCCTAGTAGGACGATAAAATGTACTCTTCGGATACTGCAATTTGAAATAAAGTTAAAGAGGTTCTTATCTCGAAAGACTAATCCACCCTTGGCCCTCAAGCCCTGCCCCCACCCCCAAACCTCTCGTCCCATCACTTTTCTTTTTATTCTCGTTTCTCTTTAACTATTCTTATCTCTCGGTAGAATTTCACCTCCCTCCGACCTTCGCTTATCTTCCGAGCGAACGCACTTTCGAGAGGAACGAGGGCCAAAGTTTGCCACAACCCCTAGCGTTATATAGTTTTACCGTCACAATCTTCCGGCTACGAGTTTCCCCTTCGTCTCGAACTTACTAGCTTGCCGTCGAGACAAATGTCTAAAGCTCGCAAACACCGTGCACACCAATACCTACGTCTTCTCGGTGCAGAAACGAAACGAGAAACGTACCTACTCGGTCGCGGCACTGTTGTCTGTTATAAGATTTCGTTGTTACGCTTTGTCCTCCAGACTGAACGGGCGTCATCTGTTCCACTCACCCTGTATCGCGTATATAGATATTCCAAGTCTGCTTTTGTAACGCGGGAAGAACCCGCTCGCCGTGAAAATCCTCTTCGGTAAGGCGAAAAGCGAGGAAATATCTTGTGTCAATGTCACCAACACGTTTCTCGTTGACGGAACGTCAAGGACTACCGCAGGGATTACATTTTTAAGTACAAATAGAATAGAAATAGTCTTTGAAATTTAAATTATTTATAAATTAATTTATTAATGATTTCATAAATTTAGTCCCTTAAATTAGTAATAAAATTAATTTATAAAAGGTGTATAAAATAAAGAAAATAAATAATTAACGTTTTTACAATAAAATGAATAAATTTATAATCAACAAGATTTGTTAATTAATTAAATCGATAAATCATTAATTATCGATAAATTAATTGATTGACTTTTGCAATGTTTTGACTAAAACGAGAGACGGTTTAGACACAAATTTCTTCGTAACCGACATTCTCGTAGCTCGAAACATACTCCGCTTGTTTTATTGCTCCGAGCCGCGAGGCACAGTTACATTACGCTTCAAAGGGTTTGCCTAATTCTCAAGAACCCTTTCCGGCAGGGTTCTCATGCTCGGCAGACACACAATATACAAATATCTACTATACGTCTCGTCTACGCGTCTACTCTCTTTCGAGGTTTGGTGCATCCGCCACCAGCCCAGCTAAATTAAGCGAACCGAAGGAAGTGACTCACGGCCTCTCACTCTCGATACCGCTCTGCCAGAAAAGAGTCTCGGATTACCGTGTACCACTTCGTTATTTTCTGCATCAACTTAAAGCACGTATTTTGCGATAATTTACGTAAACGTCACTACGTCCAATTTTTCGCTCACGAAAGAATAAAATTTTCACTCGAACGCAACGAAAATAATATACAAAATAAAAATTTTCTTATATTCCAGTTTTATTTTATTTTTTTATATTTTTATCTCAAACTTTTATTAACTTTTATTAAAAAATTTTTTTAAACTGAATGAATTTTATTGGGAAATGATGTTTTTCGAAATTTGACAAAGTACCTAGGACTACCACCCTATTTATTTTACGAACGATAATAAATATCAGGCTGACGAGCTTTTTAAGAGGACCGGAAGCCCGAATGCTCATCGTCTCCGATCCACTCTGGTTTTTACAACCGAAAGGAACAAACGAAACGAGAAAGTGCGCACTTTTTTTATGAACCGTTCGTACAACGAGAGAACGGCAATAAAAATACAAGTAACAGCGTGTACTGTGCCACGCGGTCTCTATCGGCAGTGATATATAAATAACGCGGAGAAAGTCCACCACCGTTTTTTTTCGTACGAATTCTCGACTCTCGGTTGACTCTCGTTGCGCCTCGCTCGCTTTATTTTGTTGCAACTCGGTGAACAAACTCGAATCGCTTACAAACGTTTCGACGTTAAAATTCTCGACGATCGAGAATTTCCTCGGTGGAAAAAACTACGAGAAAACGTGTTTCGGTCGCATTCTCGAACATTTTGCGCAACGTTGGTCGCGTTAAATTGTTACGCGTCTCCAATAATTACGAACGATCATCGTGACAAATCGATAAAAAAATCGTTCTATCATTCGCGGGATTTCCGATAAACGACTCCACGAACCAGAAATTATGTCGAAAAATCGTTTTTAACTTCTTTTTTTCGTTTCTAACTTCGTTTTTAACTTCGTTTTTCAATTCTTTTTTTTTTCTTTACTAATTTTCATAATTTTGATTTTTTTTCGGGGATAAAAAATTCAATATGAAAATATCGATTGTGAGAGAAAAATAAAAGATTAACAAAAGTAGGCGAGTTCAAACTCCAAGGTGCAAACATTTGACGCATTTATGAGTGAGAAAAGGGAAGAGAAAAAAAAGGGATGGAGCATCGCCTCGAGATTTTGGGAACGGATATTTACGAGACCGTAGGCGACGTCGGAGGTCGTCCCGACGCACTACCGTGGCGCACCGTACTCCTAACGGAGTGTACATTGTGACTATATGAAGGAAGGGACGAGGGTTTGAGTGGAATAACGACGGCGCGGAGTATGAACGAGAGAACGAAGGGAACGCGTTATTTGGCGCAGTCGCGCAAAAGCCCCCGGGTGAGATAACAATGCGCGAAAAAATTGCGATAGCTCAATGAAACCCCCTTCTCTTATTTCATAATCCTTTTTTTTATGAAAAAATCCGAACAATAAATTTTTTCAAAAAAAGTGAAAAAAATTTTGTTACAAAAAAAATTTTTGGTTATCTGGAAAAAAGAGATTCGAGGATCGATCGTTAAACTGCGCGTCGGCAAGATAACCGAATATTTCGCGTGCTCCTTCGAGACGGTGTTTGAAAAAGGAAACAGGAAACTGCTCGACGAGAAAGACAAATATTATCCACCGGCAAATTTCATTTCGTACATTATACATATATATACAATGGACCAAACGAAATTTTCATATATATATATATACATGTATATATCTATAGGCGCATTTTCTCGTCTGGAATCGTCTGTTTGAACAGTGTAGGAACTGAGACAGAGAGAGAAAGAGAGAGCATCGAGGTAACAGGAAACTTGTCGAGAACATTGAAAGACGAGTTGGAGAAAAAAAAGTGCAAGAAAGGAAGAGAGAGAAAAAAATCGTATTTCCGCCAAACATAAATCTATTTTAATAACGTGAAGAGTTTCAGAACGTTAGAGTTCACGATCATATTACGTGAATTACGGAAACATAAAGCAGACGACTTGGTTCGTATATCTAACGCACACATACAAACACACATATATATAGCTTAATGTGTGGATAAGTTAATCGCATGAAATTGCTCTCGATCTGTTCGCCCAGCGGGAAAGAATGCTCGCAGGGGGTACCACGATGTTTCGCCGGATGAGATTGAGCCGAGCTTGATAATTATTATGATAATGATAAAAATAATAGTAAATAAAGAAAAAAAAGGAGGATAATAAAATTAGATAATAATCGTAATAATCATCGAGGCAACAAATTGCTCAATTTGTGCATAACTTCGCGTGTAAGCGTATATTTTACACCCGTGTATCGTGGATAGGGGGATTGAGGTAGGAAGAGGAAGGGTCGGTAAAAAAAGATCCCCGCGATCGCAGACTCTGGTATTGCGCTCGAGCGATTAATCATGCAATTAAGCGAGTGGAATCTCGTTAGCGAAACGGTTTATCATTGTTCGACTAGCTCGACGATGTGGAGAAGGGGGAGTAGGAGGGAAGGTGATTCCCGAGCTCACGAGTTCCCACAGGATCTCTCATCCTGTTCTATCATCTATCTCTCTCTCTCTCTCTTTCTTTTTCTCTTTCTCTCGTTCGAGCTCGCGGCGAGTGTTCTTTCCGTCGTGATTTTACTCGACTACGAATAATAACGGACGAAAGGAGATCGAGCTCGGGATGTTCGAAACTAAACGCACGATGCTACACGGCGAAGCAATTAACTTTTTCATCCCCTTCCTTTTTTTTGTTTATATATTTTTTTCACTCGTTGGCAGAGCCGTTGCGAAATAAAAAGTAAAATCTTCATTGTCTCGCGTATTTCTTGTTTTTTTTTTAGTCGGAATAAAATAAAATCTTCATTTTTCTCGTGGTTTTTCGTGGAAATGAAAAAAACCAAATGCTTTGTTTTTCTCGAGTTTTTTTTGTGCGAATGAAACGAAATATTCGTTCGCTGATATTTCTTTTTTTCTGGGGTTGTAATAAAATCTGTTTTTCAACGAGTCGGGTTTTCGAAGGGATGAGACGAAAGATTGTTTTTTGTCTCGATTTTTTGCATTTTTTATCTTTATTTTTTTTAAGGTTTTTAAAGACAATTTTTTAACGAAGGCTGCTATTATTTGTTTAGGGAAGAATGTTTTAGAGGTTCGCCTTAATGGAGCAGTTGAATCGAGCATGTAAATATACGAAGACAGGTGGCGCACCTCTTTTTCTAAATTCAAAAATAGACACGTTTCATTTTCTTCTCCCCCTTGACGTTGGTACAGAAAAAAAGTAGTCTGGCAGGGGAAAAAATGGAACAGACCATGAACCGCGTGTGGTGGATGAACCCTTTTTATTTTTATTTAAACTGAACGACTACAACAAAAAATATAAGATCGAAGATGACAAATTTACAAGAAAAAAAGCTGATTGTTTTTCGAAATTATGATTTTTTGTTTCATTCGAGTAAAGAAAAATCTTGAATAATGTTTATGGTAGTATGACAATAAAAAAAGGTGACGAAAGGACGTAGGTGCGACGGCTGCTTAACGCGACGAAGCAAATTGAGTTTTCACCCTGGTTGAGACGTTATTGGGTTACGGGGTCGTCGTCGACAACGGCACGGAGAATTGCGTGGAGTTAAACGGATGTCAGGTCTGAGGGTAGAATTTAAGGGCGTACGCCCGAGGGACGAATTTTCGTTTCGTATGAGAATTTTCGTGAACCCTATAGGTAGTGCGGTCGCATCAGTTTGCCAGACACCGAGTTCTCATCGATTCTCTCGGTCAACGAAAGAGGAATTACCGTCGCTTTCTACCGAAAATGGGAGAGGGGATGAAGCTTGGTACGTGCCTTGATCTCCATAATAGCAGGAAACCAGAGAGAACAGACCTAAAACAGGGCATACGATTTACAGAGGTAAAACAACCTCAAAAAAAATCGAAAATCAAGGATAGAAGACAACCAAAATTTCGAACGAATTTTCAACGCGAATGAAAAATTGTTTTAAATAAATTTAAAACGTTACTGGTTTTCTCAAATAATTCGAAATGGTTGTAGTGAATTGTAATTTAAAAAGGAATGTTTTAATTTAATTTTTGAAATTTTTACCTCATTTATTATTATTTGTTGAAACTATTTTATCGATCGTATTTTTATTTTCGTTCGTACTATGGTATAATAGGGTTACATTGACATGACTGGTAATTTTGACAGTTTTGGGGCTGCAAAGCGCCAAAATATGATTTAAATTTGTTTGCAGCGGTGAAAAGGTCGAAAAACAGAGTATTTCCGTAAATTGCAATATATCGAGATTATAATGGCGATATTCGTGTTGCGCGGGAAATTTCCGATTCCGTAACCTCCAATTGAAGCCTTTTTGGACGAAAAAAAATGTTGACCCCAGGCCAGGTGCCGATAGTCTATATTCGTAATTTACTTTCCTGACTTTGGGGGTTCCAAGTGGGGACAAAATTTTTTTTTCACAAAAAATACTTTGTAGGGTGAGTTTTGATCGAAAATTTCCCGCGTAACACGAATATCATAATTTAAGGACGATTTGGAGCAAAAAAAAATTTGACCCCATCCTAGGCCATTTTTTTCACGTATCCCACCCTATGGGTCCTGAAAATCGCGATTTTCCAAGTACCCCCACGGCCACAAAACTTGAGAAATCCAGATGTTCCTTGGCTGATTCTCGAGTGCTCGGCGAGCTCTTCAAAAAGGTACTCGTGAAATTGTCTGTAAAACGAACGAAAACGGAGCTAGACCATCGCGAAAAGTCCATTTTTTAAGGTTTCGCGATACTCTATCATTATACGTTTGCTAGCCAAAGAACACATTGTTCTATTGAACCAAAGAAAGTTGAAATTTACGATCTTAAAAAAAGGTCACCTACGAAAAACTTCTAAAATCTGTTCAAAGTTTGACGGTACGTCTTTTGAATCGATATTCGAGGAAGAACTATGCAACACTTTAATTAAGTCAGTCTCGCGTCTGCAACTCGGTTATATAAAATTTTAGCGTAATCGCGAATAAATGTGCATAGAGGCCATTACGCCCACGCGAACGTTTCAACAAAGAGCTTACTTTCTATAATACCGCACAATTATTCGATGCAACCTCATTCAGTCGGTACTTCACAAGTGCGTTTGCGCCGACGATCCAAAGGTGGAAAAAAAATCGTAGGATGAATTATATTGATCGAAAGCTGTAGGTATATAATAGGCCACGATTATTATATTAATCTGAGATTTATAATTTTTTTTTATATAACAAAGTTATGACGTAATAACGCATTATTGTGGTATAAACTGTGTTTATATACGTAGATATACAGCTATATGTATATATACATACATATGTGTGTGTGTGTGTGTTCATGATCGTTGCAACACCGACGTTCTAACCGCACAATAGAAGATGAATGGAAAAAAAGTGTGCGGTAGCAAAACGTGAGGCTCTTCACAAAGAGATAAGAGCACAATAAGGAACTCTCTATAAACGCAATCGTCCATTATATATATATATATATATATATATATCGCGGTAATAATATACGAGAAGTCTACAATTACCGTCAAACGTTGAATTATCGATGACCGAGAATAAGGAAACGTTTTTTTTTCGATCCGAAGAGTGATTCCCGTTAAATCCCTATAGACCTCTGACGGCCAAATTTTGTTTTCTCGTCTAACAATATTTCATAGGAGTATTGCGAAATCTGAAATTTCCCATACAATACGAATACCACATTTGTAATCTCGTTTTGTTCCAACTTGTTGGTCCAAACCTCGAAAAACTAAATTTTCACGTTTTTCCGGATTTTTACGGACGAATTGGAACAAAGCGAAATTAAAAATGTGATATTTTGATCGTACGGGAAATTTCCGATTTTTTACGCAAGTAACCATTAAAACCTTGATATTAACGGATTAATTAAAAACGTTGCACAGAACTTTCTCTTTCTTCGAACAAATCATTTTTTTCGACACGATAAATCCAAACGAGACTGTGAGAGCCGTTTGACCTAAAGGCGTCAATGAGGCGCCCGTGGAATCTCACGCGATACGAAGAATCGCCGGCCCGACGCGACGATCTCCATAAAATTGTTCAAGGTGGAAAAAGGAAAAACATCTTGCGCATTTAAGTGCGTGCGAACCGTCGATATAAACTTTATCGTTTGGAATCCCCCTAATTACGCAACGCTATCGCATTTTTAACGCGTGTTATTCTTCCTCGATTCTCATTCCCTCCCAAGTTCGTCGACTCTCAGAAATACATTGTGCGATTTCAATGCACCATATGTGCTCGAATCGTTCTCTTCCCTATTTCTTTATAGAGGGATAATTCCAGCCCAGAACCAACCAGTCTTGATAACTACGAGAAAATTCACTACCACAATTTCTCCCGCATGACCTCAGAATTTTTTTTTGTCTTCCAGTTTTTTCTTTTCTCTTGTCTTCCTTCATGATTATTTATTTCTTCTTAACTATTTCCGTCTCTCTACGACGTTTAAATAAATTTAAATACAATAAAAATTACTTTCTATTTTAATCAATAAAAATAATCAATCCTCGAGATTAATTAGTCATAATTTTTTCAGCGACGTCAGCAAGCATGAAAATTTATCGTACGTCTGTGATTGAGTCTGAGTACCAAGAGAAATATACGGAAACGGAAATTCTACTCATGATTAATTGAGACGATACAGCCTACGTTTGATATATATATAGGACGATACTCTCGTGGTAATGGCAGATAATGCGTGTGGGTATATCACTGTCAAGATCAAAGGGAATTCGAATTTGGAGGGCTTATTATGTGAAGCCGTTCGAACGAGGCGAACAAACAGTGCATTTGATGGGATTACCCGTGCATATATACACTAACACCTATATCGTTCATATATGCTGTACTACTTATGCCAGGGATGTCCGTGCCCTCGGTACATGTATCATCCACCGCATATACACATATATACATAATCAATTTTAAACCAACTCCAGCGAAACCAAATAATTCACCACAATTTCAAACATTTTCATTCTCAATTAGTAAAATTGTCATTCGGCACTCAAGAAAATACAAAAATTCAATGTCCTCAATGAAAATATAAAAACAACAAAATTTCTCAATTTTACGTGCAACAAAAAACGACCGATCGTTTCAAGGAGATTTCTTTTTCCGATCACATTTCTTGCGGCATTTACGTCAGTTGCATGGCCTCCGAGACTTTCGGATTATTGAGTTACCTTCAATTTGTAATGTATCCTTAAATTCTCAACGAGTCGAAAATAAATGATTTTTACGACTTGGACCTTTATTACTTCAATTATATATTTTTTTATCATTTTTTTAACCACTTGTGCAAAGCGGCACGAGCAATGGCAGCAGATTTAATTTCGTTTTGCTATCGCTCGGCCTTTTCGCCTGTCCATTACTCTAGTCCATTCCTCCCCCCCCCCCCCGCCCCTACCACCAACCCTCACAATCTAGTGTCCCTGACGTGTGACGAACAGAGGAAAGTGGCAACATAGTACGCGTACAAGCGACCGTAGAGAGAGCAATAGAGCCACGACACGGAGTTAGTTCACTCGGTTTTCCCTCTACTCGAGCCTCGCACTCTTCGCGCGCACGTGTATGTATAATTGTCTGCGGTGAAGTGTGCACACGCTCTACCCCGCGCGAAAGCGAGCACGCGGTTTTGTTCACCCAGCTCTCTCGTCAGCCTCGTGAGACCGACAAATCCTTCATGTTGGCAAATAACGAGCCGGCCTGATACTTTTGCAATATCTTACTTCAATTAGTCTACTCCATAGATATCTCTTGACACAAATCAAACATTCTACTCCAATTTAAGTTTTTTTTTTTTTTTTTTTTTTTTCTAAACTCTTATCGAAATAATATCGATAAAAAACAAACGAACCTTGAAATGGCTTGACCTTTTTTTTTACACCGTAGTCGAGTATTTATTTAATTTATGAATATCGTTCGTATCTCGTATTTGGATGGTGTAAATAATTACATTTGTTTTATTCAATTTTAGTTTGTTTTTATTTTAGTTTTATTTCGTGAGTCTGAGTTGACCAAAAATGAGCAAAAGGGCAAGGTGCGAACCATCTGGTGACCCTCACCCCGTACACCTGGCACATAAACCCATAACTCGCGCAATATGTATACGAAAATATATACGAGGAAAGCGTGTTGCACCCTGCAGGCCTCCCTGAATGACACTCGCGTGTCAGTGTCCCCTTCGTCGAAGCGTGCGCAACCTGGCACGCTCACTCACTTATTTGCCATGCAACCCGATATATAAGACTATAATTAATCGTCAAAAACTTATAGGTACTCGGATTTCCGAACGACGAGGCACGTGCCAACGGAAATTACTCGCAAACTATCCGTAACTATACCTTACAAAATTCCTGCTATAAAACAAAAAATTTTAATTCAAAAATTAAACAAAACTGAATAAAAAACATGCAAAATATGAAAATTTTGAAAAAAATATTTTAAATATAATCATCCTCGTCGAATTCTCGATAACATCGATTATTAAAAATTTATTTGAAAATTAAAAATAATAATTCTTCGAGTCCAAGAATAAATTTAATTTTTTTCATATTTTTGATTATTTATCGAACTTTATTTCGTCGTTGGAACTCGGTCGTAATTGTTTTTTTTTCTTCTTCCTCTTCGACGATCGAGAGTGACTCGCGATAATAAATACCGTAAGTATCACGAGTCGAGAATTCCACCGCTGGTATGAGCCGCTCTCTACATTTCTCCACTGTTTCTACACTCTCGGAGTTCCCTGTTATGCGGCTACCACGACGCTATACCGCTCGCGTTATAACCTCTTACACTTTCGATCTTATCGTAGCGCTTATTCGGCTCGATTACACAGGTGATTCACGTCCCTGCCACGGGACTCTACGGAGTTGTTTAAAAATATTCGTATGCGCGCGCGTATATGCGCGCGTTGTATAATATACGCCTGGTATACGCGGCCCCGTACGAGAGGCGAATACAATTTGGATCTCGCGATTCGTGTTCTGGCGAACTGTGACTCATCGAGGTGACCGAAACGCTCAAAGATTTGCCTCGCTTTCGCGAGAATTAGGTAAAAAAAATTAAACAAAATCTACGAAAATTAAATATCAAAGAAACATCAAATTATTTTTATAAAATATTACCACGTGACACGAAGAACTAATTTTATATCCGAGCCAAAAAATATTAAAAATATTAATTGTTATTTGACAAGAATTCAACGATGGAATTGAAGAATTTAATTAAAAATATTACAAACTGACGAGTGATTGTTTACTTAATAAAAAATAATACAAATTTATGTTTTATCCGATGAAGAAATTGATTGAAAAATCTTATTCGTCGAATATGAATTATTCGTCGTTAGGAGAATTTCAAGCTTGACGATTAATAATGTTTGAGAATTTTTTTTTAGGTAGTTTCTTTTTCCCGTTCGTTAAATCCGCGGTTGGTATTTTTTTTGTTGACGCCCGGTGCGTGTAATTATAAAATACGGTAGGTAGAAAATATGGGTAATGAGTTTCGTGCGGTTCTCTCGAGCGGCGTAAAACTTTTTGCGACGCGATCAGGGTCTTCCGTGGGGTCAGGGCGACCCGGATATACCGGGCTTGTCGCCTCGGTAATTTCACTCCCTTCTCGCCCGTACAATGCGAGCGTTATAGTCTCGCGAACACCGGCGCGAGTCTTCCAAAGCGGATACGTCGCACGTGGCACGTATATAACGATTCTCGAGAAGAGCGCTAACGAACTCCACGCGTGTCGCGCACGCGCAAGACCCATTCGTGCGAAAATTCATTTAAAACGAAATTTATTTTTTTCACTATTCAATTATTTATTCAATTATATTATTGAGCAATCAGGCCTAAAAAATCTTAAGAAAATTCGATCTTTCGTATAAAGTTCAATTAAACTATATTTTTATTTTGGCTAAGATAATTTTATTATTTTTCTCGAAATGTGTTTGTTTTTTTAATAAAATTGTTAATTTGTTTGTAATTCGAATTGAATAATTTATTATTTTTAGAATCGTGTTAGAATTCAATAAATAATCGTCTAATCTTTTTATTCGAGAATTCCCGAGGCAAGAAACGAGAGTGTGGGCGAAAATGGGAGGGTCGTGAGAGAGCGAGAGCAAGGTAGTGAGAGCATTCGAGAGCACCGAGGTCGAAGTCACGGTTCGACTATCGCGAGTTTTGTCATCGACCAAGAGACCCCAGGTGGGGGCGCGGCGCAAACAAAACAAAAAAAAATGAAACAACGAAAACGAGCCGCGAGATATCGACTCCGGGCTCGTGGAATGAATAAACTATGTGATTACTATCAGCGAGCACCGGTGTACACATTATCTTTCGATTCTTATATAGACCGTAGGTGGTCATAAAATGTATTTCATATTACACCACGTGGTATTTGTATTTTTCGAACGACGCGAGACAACACTTTGTTCTATGCCGAGCCCTTTGCTTGTTCAAGTAAATTGCCTTTTAATTACAAAAAAATATATTTACAAAAAAAAAGTAAAGAATAATTATCGAAGAAAAATTGGAACGTGAACAAATTGAATTAATTTTATATTCAATTATTTGTAATTACACAATTTAAAAACTGGGCAGATTGGTATTAATTTAAATAATTAGATAATATTTTCTTTCATCGATTAATTTATTTTTTTACTTATCTATTTATTTATTTATTTGTGTCAATAAAATGCATTTTTCCTTCCTATGGCCAATCAATAATCTTGTTAAGATGATTATCCATTCTGATAAATAAATTAGGTCTACCACGGCATTATCTCTCAAACAAGAATATCCTCGAGGAGAACATACGAGTAAGTCGACGTAGAGTCGAGAAATTCGTGATTAATCACTCTCGGTACAAAATTAAGACTCGATGGCTAGAGAAGACTTCCAACGAGGTATAGCTAGCAATAAACCTGACCGATTACCCTGCGGAGGTTAGACGAACGAGAGAGAGAGAGAGATATAGAGAAAGAGAGGAGAATTGCAAATCCATCTTTTCCCCCCTCTGGCGTACTCACACGCTTTTTCACCGCAGCGAGCGAGCGGTACGCGTATCTCGACGCGATATCTCTGACATCAGAGAACTCGATGTAGCTCCGACAGAGAGAAAGAGAGAGAAAGAGCGAAAGAGAGCCAGACTGTCAGTGACTCGCGGAGAAAAGACGCGAGAGAGGCTCGAGGATACACCAACAGCTATAGATATATCCACGACGTATAAAACGAGAGGAAACCCGAGGCGAGCCTTTGCCTCACGTGCAGAAGAAGTACCGAGGGACGTATAAAGGTACATTGATACAAAAAAAAGCAAACAAAAAAAAGGATATAAAGGCCTTAATTGTGGCTTCGGGTGAATAAATGTCTCGGCGAAGATCCGGTACACGTTAAAATAACGAGATCGCGATGATCGGAAAGAATCGAGCGAAGAACAATAGACTTCGTTATTTTTTTGCGTTTACGATTTTGTAGTCTTAAATGAGAGAAAAAAAATATAGAATGTCACGAGACTATTCGTTATTGAATTATCAAAATTGAATATACAATTTTAACTATATATACCAATAACAATTATTAAATTTTTCATTTTGAAAAAAAATAAAAATTTTTTGTTTTATTTGTAGGTTTTAATTATCGTTTGTTTATTTTTTTTTGTTTTTACTTTTTTTTTTCGCTCGCCATATTTACCAGCTTTTCATATACGAAAGGGAAATCCATGGAGAAAGGACTTTTCGTACATGCGGGCATCGTCGCGGGCAAAAATTTAATCATTGACCGATAAATTAAAGTCCGCCACGTGTGTTTCCTTATACGGGAGTTTGAGGGATACCACTTTTTTTTTCATCGCACATATATGTGTGTTTTTTTGTGCGTTTGTAAATGTGAATAATATTTCACGTTACTTTGTAATTTGAACAAACACGTTCGAACGAATGGTAATTACGCTATTACGTTCTCATTATCGAGGCTGACTTGTTTCTCGATGGAAAATAAATGCGTTTCTGTGTTTTTCTTTTTTTTTCTACGTTATTAAAACGAGACGACGATTAACGAATATACGTCAAGGTGAGTTTATAAATGGCAACTTCACGACTGACAACGGCCAATTCGCGTTATTATGTCACGAATCGAGAATCTCAAATCCCACGCAAATATCGTAATTTGCCTTTTTATTTTCCCCAAATTTGTAAAAATCAACGAGAATGAAAAATAACAACACGTACGTAAATCACGAGATGAAGGACGCGGTGGTAAGAGACGGAGACCGTGAAAAGCCAAAATACCAGCGGAGCCATGAACGAGACGAAAAAAAATACAAATTCGATATAAAAATATCGATTAAATATTTTATTCAAAACAAAAACCTCTTCGATCATTCTTTAATTCTTGATCAATTTCAAATCAACGTACTGTTTTAAATTTAACTGAAACAAAACAAAACAAAAACAGTAATTTCAAAAGACGGTCCCAAAGTCCAAATTTTTTTGTTCTCAACTTATAAAATAATCGACCAAAACTTCAAATTTTCGTGCAACTTCGATTATCTCTTATTTCCTTAAATTCGCCGTACCGCAAATTGTATTTGCGCATGGAATATTCAAATGAGGTAAAGAACATGTAGAAACCTATATATATATATATATATATATATATATATATATATATATATATATACAATTTCTGCAAAACGACAGACTGGGTTGAAACGCGACGACCTCACGTGAAAAAAAAACAGTTTGGGGAAGAAGCTCTCGGTAACGGAAGAAATTTATATACACACACACACACTTATGTGTGTATGTATGTTTGTATATGTCGCGACTACAAGTACACGAAAAGGAGACGCGATACTCGGAGTTTGCACGCGAGCATACGTACACCGGAGAGCCCCCGTTATCCTCGACCCATTTGGCATAAATGCCAAGAAAATATATCCCAGTTGGTAATTCGAGTCGCGCTCGCGAGATCTCTTTTTGGCTGAGAGTCCGACTTCGCTTGGATCGTGTACTGTGTGTGTGTGTGTGTGACTTTGTCTCTCACCCTCAGTCTTTGTCACTCGGTCGGTATCAAACGAGCACCAAATATAGCCCTTCCTTTTCGCGAAACGAAAGAAAGAATATATAAGGACAAAAATGCATTAAATCTTCACGATGAATATAAATATAATTTTAATTGCTCGCGACTATTTTATCGTCCCGACAATTATTTTTTTATTTATATCGTAAAAATGTCTCAAGATTGAATTATTAAATTCAACGCGTTATAATCGATCGATCTTTTCATTAACTAAATAATCGAACGATAAAATTCAACCGAATTTAATTAGAATATTTCCTTCTATTATCATTATAATAATTATTATTTAATAAACGATAAATCAAAAATTATTTCGTGAGAAATTATTACACCGTGTGAATTAAAGGATTCGAGCTCAATTCCAATGCTACGAATGTTTCGTCTCGATCGTTCCAATTAAAACGAGCGAAGCCCGGCTTTGGCACGGACATTGAATATCGCGGTTGAAGTTTCCGGGCAAAGTGCAAGCGAAGTGCAATAGCCGTAGGGTGTCTCTCGATCGCACGCGAAATCATGAGGGTTTGCTTCTTCCTCTCCTCACCCACTCACCCCCTACCCCCTAGCCACCCACCCCCACCTCTACCCCTCCGCGAAATGGGGGTCTCATCCTCGATGATATTTCCCTCGGTTCTACATAACCCGGAAAGAGGGGGGTTAGGGGGGAACGCCGGCACGACCGCGAAAGGCCACCATATTAATTTCAGTATTTGCACCGAGGGTACTCGTACAAATCTATAGATATACGAATTGCCCGTATATACAGATATTTTGCACCGACGGTTATGCCAATTCAATTTCGTATCAGTCGTTCTCACTGTTTACATTCGATTTCCCGCAAACTCGACGTATTCGTATTATTCGCGCTCGCGAGAACTCGAACTCGGGCCGGATCGTTGCCAATTATTGTAATGGAAAATATGCTGGAAGTATGGAACGAAAAAGGAATGGATAAAAATGTGTGAATTTTTGTTCTTCTTTTTTCGACAAAATTGATTCTCGTAACGGAGTGGAGAACAGTTTTTTTCATAATTTTGGAAATTATTCAAGATTGATGAATTTTGGGCGAAAAATAAATCAAGTTTTATCGATTTTTTTGTAATAAGTAATAAAAATCTGTTTTGTTCTCGGTAACAGTCGACATTAGGTGTGAAGGTACGATCGTCGAGCAAATTCTCCGTCGTGACAAATAAATTGGGCGAAAATACGATCGTTCGTTCTTTTTCTCGTGATCTCTTCCATTACGTTTTTTCTATCACGGGATGAAATAAGAAATGAAAGAAAGGGAAAAAGACACGAACTCCGCGGCGCAGGACGAGCCTTCGTCAATATTTATTATTTGACTACCACCCCGACGGAAAGAGAGAGAGAGACAGAAAGAGACAGAGACTAAACGAAAAAAAACCTGAGGGAAAAGAAAAAAAGAAGAAAAAGAAGTAAAATGGGGTTGCGAAAGAGGTGTCGCGGGAGACTTTTACGGCTATCACGAGATCCCTCTTTATGCCCTCGTTCGCCTCGAGCCTTGTTTGCTCTCTCTCTCTCTCTCCCACCCTCCCTCTCCCTCACTCTCCATGTCTCCTATATAACTGTAACCCTAATGTATGCCATATAGGAAAACTGTCCTTTCTGTTCCTCTTTCTCCTGGCTCAAGTGACACGTGACTCTCTCTCTCTCTCTCTCTCTCTTTAGTATGGGTCATATAAAATAGATGGGGCTGAAAGGAATCAATGTGGAAAAATCAATCGATATATACATATATATAGAAATTTTGCTCAGTAATATTATACAAAGGCGCGACACAATTCCAAGCTAAACTGGGGCAATGGTAGAACTTCGTATTTCGAGACGAACTACACTTTATTATTCCATTCGTATTCGTATCGGCCGATTATTTGTTTATCGTCCTACGATACTTTTTACGATAAATATAAATCACAAACACGAACAAAATTTCCAATTGAAAAAAATATCGCCCATCCGGAACAAAGTTCCACTTATTTCATTAATAAAGACGATTTAATTCTTCTTTTTTTTATATTTCCTTCCAAATCGTTTCATAACGAGAAACGGACAAAAAAAATTCTCTAGCTAGAAAAGTCGTCGACTCGGCCTTTCCGCCGAGTGTAATTATCGCTTTCCAAAAAATGAATACAACCGTGGACTTGACAAGATCGTTTATCTATTTTTTATTTATTTTTTATTTTTTTCAAGAAATTAATAAAATCGTTCAATACCCTCCGAGCGAAAACACTCGTCGTCGCTAATTCGTCGATTAAACGCACCGCCCGGAGTACACAACCCGCGATGATAAATATCCCGGCGTTTAAATAGTGATCTCTGCTTTCGCGGGTGCGCGAACGGAGACGCCCGATTAAACCGGTAGATATATATAAGCGCTTCTTGCCTCCGCTCTCCTATGTACCTACATAGTTATATGCGCGTATGCGCGTAAACAGTGAAAACCTGCAGGTTGATCGATCTCGCGAGAAAGTACTTTCTAACGCTTCGATATCGCCCGGATAACTCGTTTCGCCAATTATAGTAATCTATACGTGTACTCGACCTACTGATCGCTTCGATCAACGATAAATATATATATATAAAATCGATCGAAGGGATCAGTATATATAAATATATAACGCTGGTTAATCGTTCATACACGAACGTCCCATCATATTCTTAGATTGCATGGGGGGGTAATAACGCGCGAATATGACGCAACGATGCGCAAACTCGTAAAACGTTGTGATTTTAAACGAAACAAATTTTTGTTTTCTATTTTCCAAAAAATATTCATTTTTGTTTATTCGATTATTTTCAAATATTATTCGATAATATTTATCAATATTATCGAATAATATCGAGAATTCGAAAGAAACTTTAATTCATTCGTTGATTATTTCTATTTTCATAATTGAATGATTTTTATTTATCTTTTGTATTCGAATGATTTTAGTTTACGAAGTTATTTCCAATTAACTTATCGATCGATTTAATCAATGGATTATAAATTTTTAGCGGATCGTTTTTACATCGTACCTACGTTGATTAAATTAATCGAATAAAAAGGAAAATGTCGTTTTTACGTCGACAGTTTGACGTTTGCGCTCTCACGACGTTTCGTGCATAACTTCGCGAGCCCCTCGAGGTCTTACGGAACGTCGTCGTGCGGTGAGCGTGAGTAAGAGCCGGAGCGTTGTAATACGCGAAGCGATGAAACGAACACGCTCTCGCCAATAAAAAACATTAATATATATATATATATACATACACACATACATATATATATATATATATATACATGATTCTACGTATACATACACATATGTATGTATAAGAACGATTACAAGCAAGAAAATGACGATAGACCGAGAGGCGTCTCGCCCTCGCGAGAATGCTTTCCTCCCGGGGTTCTCTCTCCCTCTCTCCCTTTTCCTCCCTCTCTCTCTCTCTCTCTCTCTCTCTCTCTCTCTCTCTCTCTCTCTCGTCTCTTTCGATGTTGCGAACGAAAAATGGTGATCTCACGCATAAATCAGCGTCGCTGACGGGATCACGGATGAAACGACGGGGACGGTTGGACGGACGTACGAACTGAGAAAAGCGCGCGAAAGAGCGAGCTAGCGAGAGTGAGACAAAGAGAAAGAGAGAGAGAGAGAGAGAGAAGCGAGATATTGTAACGAGATCGAATTCCACAGAGCAAACGGGGCCTCGGAGAATCGTTCGAGAGCCAACTGCTTCTCGCTTGACGTTCACGCGTGTCCCCCATTATCTCGCAAACGGGCTATAATAATAAAATACTACTAAAACGAAATAATGTGTATACGAGCCGATTCGTACGTAAGTAAGTGGCGTACGTGAACGTCTCGTCTGTACTTACTCCAGATTTGACCATTTACGATATACATATATCCTCTATCGGATCTCTGTTCGCCGCAACTCGGTGAACTCGGGTTCAAGCTCTTAAATCTCGTGAGAGAGAGAGAGAGAGAGAGAAAGAGAGAGCGTACGACGACGTTGAGGCCCCGATATCGCAGAGTTTAAACGCTCTACCCGGAATTTATACGCGCAAAACTTCTCTCTATAACGCGATATCGACGCGAATTTAATTCCGACGATACCATTATCGCCAATGCTTCTTTATTATTTACTAACGATTATTGTCTCGATAAAAATTGATTTCGCAAATTAAAGAATTTATTGTAGATTTTTTTTTCGTCGTATGTGTATTTAACCCTTGGTCTGCCTAGGGTTTTTTGGCACCTTCAGCCTGCCTAGGGGGGGTCGTTGGCGTCCTGACGTTTTTTCAACCTGTTTAAGTGGGGCTAAAAATCTGAAAAATTCATGGAGTTTCTTTAAACCTTTAAGTTGAAGTATCGATTATAAAATTATAAACAATTAATTTTTTTAATATATTTTTTATAAAAAAAAATGATGAAAAACGGGGTCAATGCATTTGTTTACTCAAAAAATCATAACTTTAAGACAAATAAAGATATCGAAACTGCCCAAAAAATATATTAAAGGGGAGGATTGTCGCTTTCGAGAAAAAAATGAGCCGCGTTCAACTTTTGTTAAATTAACCTTAAGTTTGGGACCTGAAAATTGGCAATAATTTAGTCGAAAATTTCGGAGTAAAAAGGCAATAAATTTGTATTAAATACAAACTAAGTAATAAAATCAATAATAACTCAATCGTTAAGTGTCACAATATGTTTTTATTGTAGAAAATAGGAAAAAAGTTTTATAAACAAAAATGAAAAAAAAAAATTCCTTTAAGCGAGTTACACGAAGCATCCCGGGCAGAGTGTAATCCTATGATCCTCGCAAATCGGTTTTTTGCACCTAACGCAACAATAGTTCGTTTTCCGATCTTTTTCTTTTTTTTTCTTTTTTTTCGCGCCCAAATTTTTTGTCGCACTTTTATAGCCTCAATAAAGACTTTCAAGCGAAGAAACGAAAAAAAAATTACTTACGGGTTTGACAACCGCCGTCTGCCTAGGGGGGTCGTTTGCGTCCGGAACGAACATCAATTGCTCCTTACAACAGCTGGGGAAGGACTAGAATAGCGCCACTTCTCAGGTCGGTCCTAGAGGGGCCTAACTTTTTTTACATAAGCCTAGCAGTGCCTCCCGTGAGCGGATTTAGGAGTTACACCGACATTTGATTTTCGCTCGGACGCAAACGACCCCCCTAGGCAGACTAAGGGTTAATGACGATCATTGTGAATTATTTATTTACTATTATAATTATTATTATTTTTATTTTTGTTATCATTATTTTATTATTATTATTATTGTTGTTGTTGGTCCTGTTATTGTCATCGTATATTATTCTAGAGTTCGATGTACATACGTATATATATATAGAGAGAGAGAGAGAGGGAGAGGGAGAGAGATAGATCGATATAGATATAGATATATTGGCAATATAGTGGAATATCGAGGAGGGAAGTTTCGCTCGAGCAACCTGTCTCTCGTCACATCTCAGCGTGACCAACGGGTCACCCGTAGGGAGGCTCTTCGAGACGCATAAAGACACGGCCAGTGCCCCTTGGTGAAATTCACGAAGAGTTACAAGCCTGCGGAGCTAATACAACCAACCCGACACGCCTTTCACACCGCTCGGCGTACTTTTATTTTTTATTTTTTATTTTATTTTTTTTCTCGCAATTATCCCGAACACCCTATTGACTATGACTAACCCATACACACACACACACACACACACACACAAACACACTTATAGAGACACAGATACAACGTGAAACATTTTATTTAAATTTTTCGATTTTCCCGTATGAAATAATTTATTAAAAATGAAATACGCAGCAGGAAAAGTTGTCTGAGCGTTACGAACGAGTTTTGCCGCGTTTCCCGAGATTATCTAATTGCAGTAAGAAGAAGAAGAAAAAAAAGAGAGAAATATCGACGATGTTTTCTCATTCGAGAAAATCACCGATACAACTTTTCTTTGCATCGAACGAGCAACTTTGTGGAAATACATTATAGCGTGTGTACGATTCGCGTGATGTAACGAATAGAAATAAAAGAAAAGAGGAAAAAAATGTGAAAAAAAAACAAATAAAAGGAGAGAAGGAAAGGAATAAAAGAAAAACGTGGAATAATCGATTATCAAAGTGGAAAAATGATTACACAGTTGAGTAGTGGCTAACGCAAATGTGTAGGTATTATATATTGTATCTAGCTTGTAGATGGTACTTTGTACAGTCGATCGTAACGGATATGCCGACTGATCGTGCTACAAGGAATGTCCATTCGAAGGGGGCCCCCGCGACTATATAGAGAGACACCACGATGTGCTTACCGGTTGGAAAACGCTTTGCAATGGAAATTAAGAGCAAATAGGAATGTTTTCATTTCGATGCAAATGAAATTCTCTCTCTCTCTCTCTCTCTCTCTCTCTCTCTGCGAAGGCAGTGTTCCGTGTCTCCATAGCACGGAAACACTTGCGCCATAAACGAAGGGAAGAGAGAGAGAGAGAGAGAGAGAAAGAGAGAGAGAGGGTTTCGAGGGCCTCTCTCTGTTACCGTGTAGTCAACGCCGTTTCATCCCGCTATTTGGACAATCCCGCGTGTTCGAAACCCGATAGAACACATTTTTACACTCGGCCCGTATTAATTGCGTTACGAAAAAAAAAAGAAACAAAAAAAAACGTCGAGTCGGACCGAGTAAACGCGAGAAAACAAGGGAAAAAAGAACGAGCGTGGATAAAAAGCTTACCGGAGCAAAGCCATGGAACACGAATTGCGTAAACATAATAATAAAAATAAAAAATAATGAAACCATAATAATAATAATAAGATAAAAAAAATTTAAGATTTGAATTTAAAAATTATTTTTTATTTCTTGCAATAGTTTATCTATTTTTTGTTTTATTATTATTATTATTATTATTTTATTTATCGACTGGAAAAATAAACAAACGATTTATCAAATATCTCACGGAAACGTTCGCGGTTTCGAAACAATCGTAATTATTCGATCGTGAAAATTGATTCGTTAACAAAAAGCCAACGATTAATTAAATTGCCAATTTTCCATCCGACCTAAAACAAAAAAAAAGTCCGAAAACCGTATTTGCGAATCAAGCGTCTATTAGTGTCTTCGAACGAAATGAAAACATCGACGATCGGTAAATCGAAACGTTTGGTCGAGTACGATATCGTTCCGGTAGGTTGTTACAGGCTCGTACCGTGTCGAACGCGTACGCGCAAATAACTATCGAAGGTCGTATTTCGGACGATCGTCGAATCGCGTCGATGCGCGATATTTATTCTTAAAAGGTCGTAAAATCTCGCGAGTTACGATTTTAACCGTTTTTGTACGAGACGAAGAAAACGAATGCCGGTGTCCGTGCCCGTATCGTTTATTATTGTCGATTTAGCGGTCACGAAGGTCGTTCACACGAAAGCGAAGGCCTCGTTGCATGCTCGACAACGTCCTATATAAATTCTTTCCTCAACGCATATATATATATATATGTACGTAACGTACACCCTCCGAGTTTGGTTCATATACGTAACGAGAAACTCACGCGCGGTAATGTATAACTCTTACTCGGAGGCAAAAGTATATCTCTCGCCCTACGACTCACGGGCCACCGCACGATCGTTCCTGCCTCACCGTCGCTCCCTACCACTACGTCGCGTACACACTCTCTCGTGTGTTTGAGGTTATGCAACGCAACGCGAGGAGATCACCGAATGCCCTGAGAGCCACGACGAATATATATATATATATATATGTAGCAACGGAAGGAAAGGGAAAAAAACGCACGCGAGAGGCTTGTTTGTTGTTTTTTTTTGTTCCTTTCTTTTTTTTCTTTTCTTTCCTTTGGATTTGTTTTTTAATACGAGAGTGCAGTGCCCCGCGAAAAAGAAGGAAGGCAAAAAAGAAGGACGAAAAAGCGGATCGAGAGACGGGAAGCTGCGGCACGAAACATTCGCGAGATGTTTTTGTTTTTGTGTTTTTTTTTCTTTTCGCTCACTTTTACGTATCTCGACTGGTTTGATCTTTTGAGTTTTTTGTTGTCTCTCGTACGGCTCGTTGGTGACTGTTTTTTTGTTTTTTTGTTTATTTGTTTAATATTCGAATTAATATATGAGCGAACTGATAGTTTTCAGGAACTGGAGAACTCGGTTTCGGCCTCGTGATAATTTCTCGTGGATTGAATAATAACTTGTAAAGTAGTGAATTTTTTTATTTAGTTTTCTTGACGGGTTTTTTTTCTTCTTGTTTAAATATTTTTCTCCGATTTACGGCGTGTTTTGTTAAAGAGGCTTTTTTTATTGCTTGGAACTTTGAGCTCCCGAAAAATCTGAGTCCAAATCTGTTTTTTTTGCGAAAATTCACTTGCGACATTGGGTAATAATTTTTTATTACGAAATTATTCATTATCGAGTCATTTTGAATTTCGTAACGAATTTACCATAAGTCGAATACAAATTTTGCTTCATTTATATTTTATAAACAATTTTCATTTATTGTGAAAGAATGTATGAATATTATTTAATTAATAAAATATTAAATTTTTACATATATATAATTATTATTCAATGATAAAAATATTGTTTCGAATAGAGCCGGAAATCGCGTATAAAAAAGGGCCAACTATGACGCAACCGTAACTCGCTCGTGGAAGGAATAAATGTTCGCACGTGTATCCGCGTATAACGGAGAGCTTGACAGCCTCGTGTGTTCGAGAGCAATACAGAGATCGACCTACAGAAACGAAATGACGCGAGGAGCACGTAAGCTTCGCGACATTAGCATATTGACCGGTACGCGAAAACAAAACATGGATCGAAGGAAAAAAACAGTGTACTCACCGCATACGTTGAGCCATCCCTCGACTCTGCACGGGTACTCGAGCTTCATGATCGCCGCTTCGTGTTCCGAGAGCAGTGGCAGTGATGGCGAAGGCACGAAGTTGCTCCGAAATACGAAATCCAATTCACCCTTGACACGATTGCACTGGTCACAAACAGAATTTAAACTCATATGAGGCGCGTGCACGTTCACAACTTGATTAAAAAAAAAACAACAGAAAAAAAGCGCGAAAAACTCACAGGCACAACGGACGAACGAAAGGATAACCTCTCGCGACGCTCGACGTCGATATACACGTCACACGCACACTACGAAACATTCAACGCACACATTGTCATTCATACGTTAAGCTCGTTGTGTTTTATACTTTTATTTACTTCACTGTGCAAAACAAACATCCGGGGATAAGAAACGCGTGTAAAGCGATATACGAAAGGTAATACGGCAAAAAACAACGGTGGTAAGACACCGAGTCCTCGAGTAAAAACCGCGCGACACTCGTGACGCGTCGCCAAATTTGAATGTAAACAGTGGAGAAACACCGTGCGAGTCACAGCATCGCGCGTCAGCTTTTTTGTCCACGTACGTTATTATTTGTCTTTTTCGTTTTGTTTATTATTTCGAGCTCGTACGCGAAAAGTATCGCGCGCGTCAAAAAAAACCTCGTCCAAACGTCTCTGACCTGCACCCACCGACGTACCGACTGTGACTGACGCTCCGGGGTTACCGGCGCTTTCCGTCATGACACCGCGAAGCGCGGGGGTGCCTCCCGCGCGCTCACGCCCCCACCGCCGCAGTGGCTTACACCAACACTACTTTCGCAACGGGTCCATCACTGCGCGAGCGGCTTTTCTATGTAATGCAAAATTGGGGCTTTAAGAGCAGTAATTTTGCAGTTTACAGCGACAATGTCGAAATATTATGATTATTAGAAATATAGAAAGACAAAGGGATAGAAACATGTAGAAACATGTTGTTTTTTATCATTATTCCGATCAAGTAGGGACTTTTCCTATACATTACGTCACGAACTAGTTGCTGCGACTGCAAAATATATTATAGGTATCGCTGTGGGCATATGCATGCGAATAATTGTAATTGAATTATGTATTAGTATAAAACTGCTCAAAAAATTACTAGTTTTCGTCGAAATTGCGTGTATAACTATGATATGTACCAGAAGAGATACGCTTCTACGATTTCGTTCAAATCGCCAATTAGCTTGTTCGATTTTACGTAGGACAAAGTTAATACACATTCATGTTTCAATGAAAAGTCATCTAATTGACTCGTGGCTATACGTTAATATACGTTTGTTATATCAAATTAAATAAATTGAACGTATATTGTTTAATAGATGTACGTGGTATATCGAAATAGTCATTCATTACCAAACTTTTCGCTTTGTTTCTGCCGCACGATCTGTTGTTGAATGAATGAAAGATGGCGGCGGAAAGTGGGGGAGTACATACGTTTGTTTGGAATATATAGATTCGGTTGTCTAGCAACGCGACGCACCGACTACGCCTGCGCGAGCCATCTGGTATCGAGATAAAAGTATCTTTCCATATCATCTGCTACGCGCTTGTCGCCATCTACCGTACCTTATTTCAGTCAGCAGCTCAGTACTGTCAAAATGGCGCTCAAGGCACAAGTCGGTCAGAGTAAGTACGCGAAAATACCCAAAATTCTCATGTATATCGTAGTTAATTTATAGAAACTCGTGCAGAAAATAAAATCGAGGGTGTCGAGCTATTCAGAGAATATAAATAACGGGTGATCGGAACGTACCATGTCGAAAAAATGGGCAAAGTTGCAATGGGCGTACGGTGTCCCCGATGATACACAGCGAACGCAGCGTATATCAATGAGACGAAACGTCAAATCTCGGCGCAAGTGTTATTATTCATCGTGCCCTCCTATTTTTTTCCCCGCTACTCCTCGTATTAAATTTTTTTTTACTATCCTCCAATCCATTCCTCGTCTTAATTTTTGTTTTCTCTTTGCGATCGATTATCCACCTGTTCGTGGAAAAATTGTATACTTTTTAAACGCCTTTTCACGACATCCTCGAGTAACTTTTTTTAATTTCTCATCGTCCTACACCCACCTGACATTGCTGCAGAAAACCTACGACGGACCTACGACGAATCTTCTCACGCTGTGATGCAACCATTTAATGTTATTAACGTGAATTTCATTAATCGCTTCAGAGTTGTCCGTGTTCGTTTTTGCCAACACACGTTTCTCGTTAATCAATAATCGTGATTCATACCATCATTGACGCCAATAGACGATGTCGTAATTCCCGAACGATCCCACTATTTTTACCCGCGTGTTCGTTTTTTTTCATGCGATTTCCTCAATAGCTTTTATTACAGCTGCGACACGTTTCTTGTGAAAGTTAACTTTGATAATAGTCCAAATAGCTCACGATCTTTCAACAAAAGTAATTTCTTAAATTTTGCATTGTTCTCTAATTATCAAAATGATCGATGATTCATCAATTTGTGGCTGCGACTGGAAATCTTCCTACGTAAAAATAATTAGAGACGCTTCAAAAAGTTACGCTCCACTTCCAATTATATTTCACATTTTAATATCGGAGTAAGAGCGCGGAATAAAAATATCAAGCTCCTTTCAGTTATTGTTTGATTTTGTATTCAGGCTCGACTTATAATTGAATTACTCGTAAATAAAATTTTAGTTATGCGTGCAGCATTCTCGTGTTGCACTAAAAACACAGAAACTGCGAGCGCGCTTCAATCATTTCATTTATCGAGCTATCGCGAAACAAAAATGTATGCTATGCGGTTGATAAAACTCCATAAAATACTGCCGTGATCTACGCTCCCTTAACGTAACTCTCCTGCAAAGGTCATTTATGATTCTTTCGGACCGTTGATAAGAGTATCTCGATTACGTAGGTTCGGGGCCCGTGCCGAGGTAGGTTACGCGTCTGTCCGGAAAGATGACGTCATTGGCCGGTAAGAGCGATCAATACGCGGGGAAAGCACCGAAAGATTTCTCGCCAATGTTCTCTTGCCTATTCAACTCACCCATCCACCCACAACAAGGCTTTTTAACACGCTTTTCCGCAGGCGCGAACCGTAAAGCGCGAATTTTCTTCCAGGCTCGGACTTGGACCGATCGACGCCCTGGGAAATCATTATTTCATTTCGAATATCATTCTCATGCTAACGGTAAACCGGAGAATACAAAATGTATTTAATCGATGATAAACGTTTTGTTCTTTTATTTCCAGAGATCATGAACGAGGTGATCAAGCAAAAAAAGAAGACTCCTGGTGTCGAATGGAGAATTCTGGTCGTCGATCAATTAGCCATGAGGATGGTATCGGCTTGTTGCAAGATGCACGACATCAGCGCCCAGGGTATAACTCTCGTCGAGGATATTAACAAGAAACGCGAGCCTCTTGGCACGATGGAAGCGATATATCTGATAACGCCTTGCAATCCATCGGTTCAGAAACTCATCGAGGATTTCAGCAATCCGACGAGGACGACTTACAAAGCTGCCCATGTTTATTTTACCGAAGGTACTTGATACAATGGAGAAAACATCGTAACATCTACGAACGGGGAAAAAAATGAAAAAATTTATCGCAAACAAAATATCTTCACACCACACAAACAGCTGTAATAGCAATTTCTTTTTCGTATTTAATGAAAAACTGTGTGAATTCGTCGATCCAGCTATATTTATCATTTTTCGTCAATTAGAGAAAAGCGATCTAATGGAACAGTCTTACGTTTGAAAGAAAAAGCTACCTAACATTTTGAAATTATGAAATAACGAACACTCGGAAACGGAACACATTTTGTTTTCTGTTCCTTTCACACTTACCGAAACGCATCCATTTTTTTTTCATTTGAGTTACTCGATACATATTTTCCTTTATGAAAACAGTTTGCTTTTTATTTTCGTTCAGTTTTTCGTATATCTCTTTACAGCGTGCCCCGACGACTTGTTCAAAGAATTGTGTCACTCGAGCGTAGCTAAGCACATTAAGACACTGAAAGAAATCAACATCGCATTCATACCGTACGAGGAACAGGTAAAAAGAATCATGCCGGACTCGTTCGTAACGAAAATACGACGTTTCTTGTACAAACTGTGCGATTTAAAAAAAAATATAACAAATTTTACGTGTCAACGTTCTGTCGATCAATGGTGGCGGGCACGCACGCCGATATTCTCTTCGCGGGCTATTCTCCAGCATCTCAATATTCTCGCTTTTTTCCCCCACAACGATCACTATCGTCACATTGTTTCCTTCGTTTTTTTTTGTGAAACACGTTCGTCCGTCTCGACTTAAAAATGTTGTCGAAATAATTTCAAAAAAAAGGATAATACACTCTTGTACACAAACAAATTATATTTACACGAAAACACAAGCACGAATTAACCATTTGGAATGCATTAATTGCCTGCACTCGTCCAGTGTGCCCGGAGGAGCTGTTCAATGAACTCTGCAAGTCCCTCGCCGCTAAAAAGATCAAAACCCTCAAAGAGATCAACATCGCGTTCCTGCCTTATGAGTCGCAGGTGACGAACGAGTAATCGCTCGTATATTAACTCGTAGTTTCTGTTGTTACATTTTTTAATTTTGACCCTAACCGGCTCTCGGTTTGGTCCGGAAATTCATTTAAGAATTATTGCGCATGGAATTGTAACAGCTTTCGATTATCGAATGAGGGGAAAATTTTCGCATTTTTCGATCTTTAACGTTGTAACTCTCCCTTCCTCATTTTCTGTATAATTTTGTGGTTGTCAACGTTCTTTCCCTGCAAAAATTGCTTTTTAATTTTCAATAGTCGCTTTCTATCAAATATCGGTCGTACATTTATTCGACAAATTTTGTATTATCGTGCAGGTGTTCTCTCTCGATTCTCGTGAAACGTTCGCCTGTATGTACAATCCATCGTTCATAAATTTGAGAAACGCAAATATGGAACGTATCGCCGAGCAAATCGCTACGTTGTGCGCAACGCTCGGGGAATATCCGTCGGTTAGATATCGCAGGTACTTATTTCATTTTCTTTCTTAACGCTCCGTATTTATCTTAGAAAAATTACAATTCTTAGCTCGAATAAAATCGAGGGGCTCGAACAAAAAATTGTAATTTGACTAATATAATTAATAACCGATGATTAAATTGTTTTTTTTATAAACATATTTTCTGAATGTTTCAGTGACTTTGATCGCAATGTTGAATTGGCCCAAATGGTTCAACAGAAATTGGACGCTTACAAAGCTGACGAACCGACGATGGGCGAGGGCCCGGAAAAGTCCCGCTCCCAACTTCTCATTCTCGATCGAGGCTTCGACTGCGTTTCACCGATTTTGCACGAATTGACGCTTCAAGCTATGGCTTACGATCTTCTCGAGATCGAGAATGACGTTTATAGGTAAATTAGTAAACTCACAGTTATCGAAACCTCATCCACGTACCACGTACGTTCAAATACTTCTCTTTTTTATTCCGCGCCAGGTATGAAGCGACAGCGGGTCAGGCTGAAAAAGAAGTTTTGCTTGACGAGAACGACGAATTGTGGGTTGATCTTCGGCATCAACATATTGCCGTTGTTTCGCAGTAAGTATTTGCAATTTCCAATATTAATATAATTAACTACACCGTAAATTTCAAAAATTTTCGATGATACAGTTTGCATCCACAATTCTATGGGATAAGAAAAGATGCATGTATTCTTTTCTCTATCGATTTATTTTTCTCCGTGTTCAGAAACGTAACGAAAAATCTCAAGAAATTCACGGAATCGAAGAGAATGCCACAGGGTGACAAGCAAAGCATGAGGGATTTATCGCAAATGATCAAAAAGATGCCGCAGTATCAGAAAGAGCTTAGCAAGTACGCGACTCATTTACACTTGGCCGAGGACTGCATGAAACGTTATCAGGGCAACGTCGATAAGCTGTGCAAAGTCGAACAGGTCAATAAAAAATATAGATCGAATAATAAGATCATAGAACTGCACGATCTTTTGTCGAATCGATTAATTATTATTCGCAATTTTTTTTTCTTTTTTCGTATATTAACGTTTTGTAAATTTTCATGAATCAGGATCTGGCTATGGGTACCGACGCCGAGGGTGAACGCATCAAGGATCAGATGCGCAACATTACGCCTATTTTGCTCGATCAGACGGTCAATAATCTCGACAAATTGCGCATAATAGCTCTCTACGTACTCAGCAAGAATGGAATTCAGGATGCCGATCTTAACAGGCTCGTTCATCACGCTCAAATATCGGCAGACGACAAACAAACGATCGTCAATATAGCCCAGCTTGGTGTCAATGTAGTCGTCGAGGTAAAGATATTAAAATCATTTCCAAATTCACGAGAAAACATTTACGAATATTCGCGACATTATTTCAAATTCGTGACTTTTATTTTACCAGGGACCTCGTAAGAAGGGATACACAGTTCCGCGTAAAGAGAGAATCACCGAGCAAACTTATCAAATGAGCCGTTGGACTCCCGTGGCTAAAGATATAATGGAGGACTCCATCGAGGATAAATTGGACACGAAACACTTTCCGTTCTTGGCTGGTCGCACAGCCTCTTCGGGATATCACGCTCCTACAAGGTAAGCTGCAGTAGAGAAATTGAAAAATTGGAAATTACGAAAAATCAGGAAGAAACATATTGTAAAACCGTATGTCAATGATTGAAAGTACTTTATATCGTGTGTTTATATATTTTAGCGTTCGTTACGGACAGTGGCACAAGGACAAGGGTCAACAAACCCTCAAAAATGTACCACGCCTCATCGTTTTTATCGTTGGTGGTGTTTGCTTCTCGGAAATACGATGCGCGTACGAAGTGACGAACGCAATGAAGAATTGGGAGGTCATAATTGGTAAGTCGAGTTCTAAAATTTCGCGTAAATTTATTTCCAACGATAACGAAAATATTTATAAAACTTAATTTTTCAATTTCAGGATCTTCGCACATTATAACACCAAAGTCATTCCTATCGGATCTGAGTAAACTCCACGTTTAAACGCGAGCAATGAGAAATTTAAAAATCCGACTGACGAAACAACCCGCGCGAACGAAGACGGAAAGTAAATTTGCCAAGGTTCACAACGCGCGATTTGCTACGATCCATTATATAAATTGACACATCGAGTTCATCAGTAAAACCAGCTTATCGAGGACGCAAAAAAATCCCGTCGGCACTTTGTCAGCCATTAATTAACGTAAAATCTACGGAATACTCGAAGTCAATTCAGTAGTTGAAAATTTCATGATTAACGGCAAAATATCGTGAAAACGTGAATCTAGGATTTTTTTTTAAATCGCCAACGAGTTGACCGAAGTGCAAAGGTTTTCCGATAAAAGAGAATCAATTCCGCCGTCGAGAAATTTCGTGCAAAAATTAACATAAATCGATCCACACGTTTTACCGTGAACAATATGTCCAATTTTTGCTACAAAGATTTCTCCCACGACTGGAATTGAACTTAGATAAGGCCGAGTTTTTTCAAGTGCCTGTTCGTCAAGAATTCTCGCGAACGCCACGGATTTTTCGTGGCAGTACTGATGCGGCCTCGTTCGTTTGCTGAGCGCAATGTGATTAGAATCGAGGCAAAAACAAAAGCAATAGAAAGCTGAAAAAAACGATGAGCCATGTTCGATCGTGTATAACGATGGATTTATCAGGCTGATTGACGCTACGCCGTGCTAAAAAAAAGAGGGCGGGGGTGAAGGGAGGTTGGGGGGATTACTATCAAGGACATTTCTTCTTGTGTCATTCTAGAAGAGATTCATGATACCCGTTGTACATTATTTTGTTATTTATATTCCGTTTATCTTGCTCTTGTAAATGGCGCGAACTTTCTAATACGTAGATCGACTTTAAATGCAAGAACGAGGACGGTAAATTAATCGTAATTATCAAATCGACCCAAAATCTTCGAATATCGCATTCATCCAATTTTTCGATCAATTTTCTATGATTCTTCGTAGCTTTTGTCAATGTGAGAATCGATTATGTATTCCCCGAAGGAATCTTGATGAAAATGAACGATAATGGAAAAAAAATACTTGATTCGCCCACAGAATGCACGGATAACGATGGGTATTAGATTTTTCCGATTATTCCGCTAAAAAAGCATACAAGTACAGTATTAAAAATGCGTTTTTAGAACACGCGACGTATATATTCCGATTACTTATCTTTCGATCGCTGCATAAGTGTTACTTTATTTGAAAAAAAAAGAGAAAAAAAAACATAATCGCACTACAAATGGCTTTTGTCGAAAAGAAAAGAAAACTTCGATCTTTTCGTCCATTTGGAGTTTTTAAAATCCGAACGCATCTGTACTTAGTGATCGATATAGCGGATTTGATAATGACACTCGAGGATATACAACACACGAAAAGAACAAAAACAAAAAACACCTCGATTTATTCTCAGCCAGAAACTTTGACTGGCATTCCTTGGGAATGAATTTACTTTCGATCTATTCGTTAAGCCTGCGATTATTTCACATCGACTAATTTTGACAAAACTCCCATTATGTAGATAATAATCAAATGAGAAAAAAATGGGTTTCAGTGGCACGCGAGCTTACATTCCCCGCCGGAGGATCGAAACTTTCGAAAAAAAAAGAAATATAATCGAGGAGACGAGAATTAAAAAAAAAAAAAGAACGCATGTAACGAGCAGAAAAGAGTAGCTTCTCAACGACAAAACATAGTAATCAAGTATCCGTAGCACTCGCTAATCAATTGAACTTAATAATAGCCTTTGTCGGTGTATCGTTAAAAGAAAAAGAAAAACAGAAAAGAAAAGAAAAAAAAAGCTATCGACAAGAGAAAAACGAAAGGAACGGTAACGATACCGAGACTTCGATATCGTAGGGGATCACTTTTTTGGTCAATGGAAGTTTGCCTGTTACCTTGATCGTTCGGAACTTAAATAAAGTATGTTAATGATTATAAAAGTTGCAAGTTGAATTATAGCAACAAGATTATTATTATAGAGTTTACGATATTTATAAATATATATATATATATATGAACAATATAATATATGTATATGTACGTAGTTGTAACCCAAACGAAGTGTTCTGCTTATAAAGGCCTACGCATCCCTGTGTGAAACGTGAATTATATTCTTTCGTCGTTGTGCGAATTACGATTATTTTTGTTTGCATCATTTTACGAACGAGTTTCTTTTCATTACTGTTTTTGTCAAACTTACTCAACAACAGTTTGTATCTTTGATAAAGCTATCTCATTGATAGCCGGGCCAAATCGAACTCTGAACTGCGAGATGAACTTACGACCAAGTTTTTGTATTTCGTATTATAATTTCGTATTATAAGTAGTGGAATCGAGACATCGTGCGGAAACAAATTTCAACGATATGGCGGACAAGAGGGAAATAGTATTGCTCGCTTACAGCGGTGGACTCGATACTTCTTGTATATTGTGGTGGTTGAGGGAAAAGGGATATCGAGTTATCGCCTATGTGGTAATGTCTTTAATTATTTATTATTTTATTTCGTTAAAAGGAAATTATTATTATGAATTTGTTTTCTTTCTTTTCTAAGGCTAATGTTGGCCAGGAGGAAGATTTCTCAGCTGTGGAAAAGAAAGCATTAAAAATTGGTGCTACCGAGGTAACTCGACGAGCATCGATCGAGCAAATTGCGCTGACGCTCTCGCGATTCTTTGAGATATTTTACCCTCGAGAGACAAAAAGTACTTGAGAAAATTGCCGAGCACCCTCGAAAGTTCCAATTGTTCTTGTCACCAGGTAATCATCGACGATTTGAGACATGTTTTTGTCACCAAGTTCGTCTGGCCCGCTGTGCGATCGGGGTTGCTTTACGAGGGTAGATATCTGCTAGGAACTGCTCTTGCACGTCCTTGCATCAGCGAGGGACTCGTCAATGTAGCCAGACAAAAAGGTGCTAAGATAATCGCTCATGGAGCAACTGGGAAGGGAAATGATCAAGTTCGATTCGAGCTCAGCTGTTACGCTCTCTACCCTGAGATTAAGGTGATTTGTTTTACTATAAATTCTTTCGTTATCTTTGTACTATTTATTTATTTTTATATTTTTCCTTCGAAGGTTTTCGCACCTTGGAGAGATCCAACGTTTTTCGAACGCTTTCCAGGTCGACCGGATCTGTTGTCTTATGCGAAATTGCACGATATCCCTGTATCGGCGACGCCCAAAGAACCGTGGAGTACGGACGCAAATATGATGCACACAAGGTTCAAAATAATTCTGCAAACAATCAACAGTATAATTTTATCGTTATTTTTTCATTATCTTTTTTTTTATACAGCTACGAGTCCGGCATTTTGGAAAATCCCTCGACCCCAGCACCGAAAACTTTGTATCAGGTCACTACCGACCCTGTGGATTCTTCTCCCTTACCAACAGAAATTGAAATCGACTTTGTCTCCGGAGTTCCGTCGTTCGCGAAAGATCTGCAGAGTAAAAGAATCTACGCCGATCCTCTCGCTGTAATTAATTATCTCAACAAAGTCGGTAGCGAACATGGAATTGGAAGAATCGACATTGTGGAAAACAGATACATAGGCCTGAAGGTAATTACATTAATTTCTAATGAAATGACGATTTAAAAACTCGTTTTGAACATTTGTTTTTATTCCCTTCGACAGTCTCGCGGAATATACGAATCACCCGGCGCTAAAATTCTTCACGAGGCTCATCTAGATCTCGAAGTTTACCTGCTCGACCGTGAAGTACTGAGAGTGAAATCTTACCTGGCACAAAAAATGACCGATTACGTTTACAACGGTAAGTACACGATCTCGACATCATCGAAAACTTGTAATAATCTGTTTTTCTTCCCCACAGGATATTGGTTCTCTCCGGAGTGCGAATTCGTTCGAGAGAGCATAGAATTATCACAAAAACACGTTACTGGATCGGTCTGCTTGAAACTCTACAAGGGAAATGGTTAGATACAAAAATTCTTTCATTCTTTGTCGCGATAAAAAAAAATAGATATATCAATATTTCAATGTTATCGTTTGTAATTACAGTATCGATTACCAGTCGCAGAAGTCCAGTTTCCCTGTACAACGAGACTCTCGTCTCCATGGACGTCCAGGGTGATTTCCGTCCCGAAGACGCCGGTGGCTTCATTCGAACTCAGGCGATGAGATTGAAGGAATTTTATCGTTTTAAGAATCAGCAGGCATGATTTTAAAAATGACTATGGCTCGTTGCTCGCAAATTGTATTCGGGAAAGTTGGGATAGAAGGTACGAGGGTAAAATGAATAAAAGTAAATAATTTTTCAACGTTACTTGTGAAGATTATACTTATATATATATATATATGTGTGTGTATTATATATATATATATATATATATTTATTTATTCATTTAAATCGTGTACGCATTATCTAAACAATATTAGTAGGTAATATATACAATGATTCTTTTATTTATTTATCGCAATTGTTTATCGCTAACGTAAATCCAGCAACACAAACGAAACTTCGAACATCACGAACGACAGTTGCGATTATTCGATTAATTCGTGTCAAACTATTCGGATAGAGATGGATGACACGATTAACCGTGTTTTTTTCTGTTTCGTTCCTTTTTTTTTGTAATTTTTTGTTTCTTTTATGTAACTCTCGGCCTGCCTAACGTTCTATATATGTTTTGTTTTTATATACATATATGAGACATGCAAAGATTGCAAACTAGGGAAGGTAATTTTGTTTATTTACGCATGAATTATTCATATATATATATATAATATGCGAACGTTAATTCTGTGTATTTTTTTTATTTATTCGTTTTCTTTCACACACACATACATACACACTCTCACACTCGTTTCAGATATCTCGTTGGTGAACGGTACATATCGTGGATGCTTCTTCCCGTTCCTTTTTCTTTTTCTTTTACAAATTGAATGTTACGAATCTTACCTATATAGTACGCTAATTTACTATATAGATTATCGCAATCAAACGATTTAATTCTATTCATTACGTACGTTGTTTTTTTTTTTGTTTTGTTTACCGTCTCTACGAATTTGACTGCACCAGGAAAGGAAGAAGAACAAATTTCACGTATCGCTTGGCTCGCTCGCACCGAGACAAACTGCCAACCGTGTTCTTTTCCTCGTGAGACCAAAACGATCCTGTAAATTGCATACGAGAATCGTACGCGGAGATATTACTCGATACGAGACAGAAACTCGATAAACGATGCCGGGGGATATAAAGGGGAAGAAAAATTGTATGATTAAATCGTGCAGTCAAAAATGCTTTCCTCGTACTTAACATCAAGCCGTCTCTTTATTCTTCTTCCTCGTATTTTGTTTAATCATTTATTTCTTTTTTTTTCTTTCTTTTTTGTATTATTATTTATTTACAACCATTTTTATTAGTCTCCTATAGTTAGTAGTAAGTTTGCTGAAATTGTTTTTCTTTCTTTCTTTCCTTTTCACGTGTTTTTCTTGTTGTTGTTGTTTTTATATTTATGTGCCATTGGAGATGATGTGCGCCCGTGGGGAACTTATATAAAAAATTACTTTTGATACAGCGGAGTGATTTTGGTGTTACTTACGAAAATTACGTTCTTTTTGTTTTTTTTTTTCAATCGATTATTTGTTTTTTTTTAATCGTATTATTTTCTTCTTTCACATATCACTAAACTTACGCTGAGATCTAGTAGGTTACACAATCTGTCTATATCGGCCTTCTTTTAAATATTACAAATCTTATCACATACGTGTGTGTAGTATTTAATATTTTTTCTTGTTGCTGTTTTTTTCTTTTTATATTGATTTTTTGTTTATACATAGATATCTGTTATTCCGATGAATTGCTGCCAATGATTCGCTTTCTCTCTCTCTCTCTCTCTCTTTCGCTTTCTCTCTCATATGTACAATTATAAATCGCCGTATTTTACAATCATAATACCTATTACTCGTAACTCTTACGCTCAATCGTAATTCTATAATAGTCGCAGAATTGTTGTTTGTGTCCACTTTTCTTTCGAATATTTTTCATCGACCCTCGAGATAAATAATCAGCGGCTCGTTAAGGACTTAACAAATTTTCCTTAAACTTCGTGAGATCCGATGAATGATTATAATTGTTGGCCAATTTTCTTCAGGCAAGTTTGTCGCTTCGTTACGAGGAAGAAAATAAAAATACTCGAGACCGTCTCGTAACGAGCAAAGATTCGCCAAATTCTGCGATTTGTAACTGTGAATTGTGATTCGGGATGAAACGCGACGACGTCGCTAAAACTCGATGGTTACGTCGTTTTCAGAGACGTAAAAAGAACGGCTCGAAATAGGCGAATGAAGAATCACACGAAGCTACAATGATTTAACTGGAAGTGGTGAGAAGATTGATTTAGAAATTAAAACTCAATGCTCTCGACGCGTATTCGAAATTCGATAAATTCGAAGCCTGGCGATTAATCATTCACCTCGAAAAAGCCCGGAGAGGCCAAAAAAACATTCCGCAAACATCGATACGCAATAATGTTCGTCCCGATGTGAAAAAGCTCCGAGATCTTTGTACAATGCTGAGCTTAAGAAGCTCGATCCAAGCAATTTCATAAATTGTTCTCGTTCGTTGCGATTCATTCGAGCCTACAATTTCAATTTACAACAAAGCACACGAATCGACGAATACAAAGTGAGCCTGAATTCGAACAAACACCCAAACATAAGCAACAAAAATCCTTACTCGTTCACGATAATCGCTTAATTCCTCATTTATTTGTTTTTTTTTCAATTATTTTTGAGAAAACATACGAATTTGTTTCAGACGAAAACGCGAAAGAAGCCGTTTTTCAGGGGCTTGAACAACATCTCCAGGCGTACGTCCCGTGTCTTTTGTGCTCGACGAAAAAGAAACAAAATTAAATCTATGCTGTACAAAGACACGATCCTCGTTTATCGAGATTACAAAAAAAAAAGAAAAATAAATGACAAATGAACGAAACGAGCTGTTATCGAACAAAAATTATTACTAACAAATCGCGCGTTTTTTTTTAACCATAATTAATCAACGCGCGTACTATAAATCGAGACGAGAGAAATTAATGGGAGCTGAAGGAAATGGTGCCGATCCGTTTTCGTCTGAAGTTTTTCTTCCCCCAATTTTCTCGACTCGGACGGGCAAATTTCTCTTCTCGTCCTTGTGTCCGATGTTATCTTTTCTTTTTTCTCTCAACTGTATCTTCGTATTTATAGTTTAGTACGTTCTCCTTTAATAAATCTTTTTTACGAGAACAAAACTTATTATCCTTAAACGCTATACCTGACAGCCTAAACGACGTTAACCGCATTATCGAATTTTCGACGACACTCGCACGAAGAAAAAAGAAAACGATACTTTAACGCATACGAAAGAATTAATAATGAAAACATACGGACCAATATCGCGCGTTCGTCTTCTAATCCTATATTACGTGGATTTGTTTTTATCTTCTACACTTCTTCGAGTGTCTCTGAAATATTTTTTTCTTCTTTCGTTTTTTCTTTTATTTCGTTTTTTTTCTTTTTCTTTAAATATTTTTTTACCCAATCGTAGACAACACGCACGGCTTAAACACATGATCGAAACACACGAAAAAGGAGCCTCAAGAATTATCGAAACGGCCAAAAAACATTATCTTTTTAATTTCAAAATCCCATTCGTAATTCTAATTTAATTTTCGTATTTAGCATGTGCATAATATAATCCAAAGTATATATATATATATTTGTGGGTGTATATATATATACACGTATATTACCTCTTTCTACAGCTTTTCCGATTTCTCGTCCGGTGTTTCGCGGTCGCGACACACCGACGTGGCGTTGGGAACAATCGCAATATTCTCAGCAGTTTTTTTCTTTTCGTGTGCTCGATAAACGGAGTGGAAAAAAGAAACGATTGACTTCGTGAATAGCGTCACACCGCGAGACAACGAAGAAATCTAAAGGGAAATCGTTAGTTCTCTATCGCTACGTTTTTTTTTTTTTCATTTTTTTTCTTTTCTTTTTTTTTCGTTAATACAACGTTAATGCTCTGGGTATTTTATCTTCTTTTATTCCGTATTATTCTTTTTTTCTTCTTCTTCCTCTTCCTTCCTCTCTCGTAACATATTAAAAAACATTTATTCTCACTATAATCTAGATCGCTCCTCGTAACAATCTTATGGACATATTTCGTGTATGTAACGTGTACTAGATCGAAGTTTCCTTCTTTTTCTTTCCTTTCCTTATTTTCTCTCTCACTCTCTCTTTCCTGTGTACAAGGGTAAAATGGCGAAATACGTTTTATCTGGAAAATGAAATTTGAGGAAGTAAAAGGGAATACAAGTAGAACCGAGTCTCTGGTCTATCACGTTCCTACCTCGACATCCGTTGTCATTCTCGTTTTCTTGACGCAATATCCGCAATAATCCACGCGATACGAAAGAAGACGAAGGAAAAAGAGAAAAAAAAATGGCGTTGCACATACACGAACAGTAATAATCGTCGAATCCTCGAACGAAATATCCGCGCAGAACAGCGGCAAATATATAATCGGTAAGCTCTTAAAAAAATAAAATGTATATTTTTTTTTGCTGTTTTTTCTCTTTTCTATCCATTTGTCGTTTTTCTTCCTATTTCGTTCAATTAAATAATTTAATATTATATAAGTTGACAATAATAACTCTCGTTTATCGGCGTATGATTGTGATTGGTACGAGCTAAAGCCACTAAGAGACTATTCTCAACTTTCTAGACGTTCTCGGTACTTTTGTTATTTATTTATTTATCTTCTTTATTTTGTTTTTCCCCCTCATTTTTACCCCAAATACTTCGTTAAAATTAATCCCAACGATACTCGATTCAGATTAATAGTTACAATATCCAATTAACACGACGAAACCGCTTTTATTTCCAATGAATCATCGATATCATTTTTGTACTTTTTTTAATTTCTTTTTTTTTCTTCTTCTTTCTTTTCCTTCCAATTAAAATCGTTATTCTCCTCGCCAGGGCTGATTTCAATGATTCTACTCGGCGCTCGATCTTGGAATAGTTATTTCATTTTTTTCGCGTTTTTTTTCTCATTACTTTTGCTTCTTCCCGACAATCGTTTATACATGTAAATTGTCGGTACGAATAACTTGCCCACGCGATAAGCCCGACAAAGCGCGACTTACGAAGAATTAAGTTTTGCTCTTAACGCGAGTATACGATTACAAACCACACGAATCAACGTCGTCCCGACACGTTACTCCCGGGGCAATTTTTAGATATAAACACGTGTGTAATCGTGCCTATATCCGAATTCCTAACTACTGGTACACGACGAACGAACGAAACTCCTTCGATGCTCTAATAATGCGCTCGTTCATTATTACATATTTCCCTTTCCTCATTATTTCTGGTACTTGGCTTTTATTACCTTCGAAAAACGCTAATCACCCCACCATTATTCTCATAATAATTGACGACTTGTTCTCTATGAAGTGAATCATGTTTGAACCGCTAGATCTAATCGACGATTCTTGTGGACGTTTTTCTTTCTGGTTTTGTTTTTTTTTATTCATCAGCTCGCGACAATCACGGAGCTTCGACAAAGAAAACGCCGTAATCGCGTTGTATCTCGCGGTCAGTTCACGATTATGGTTCACTCAAAGTGTTGTATCTTCGCATTTAGGTATAGTATTCTTGTATTTGTTATTGACTAAACAAGCCTACCTATATCGAAGGATTACAAATGTGTTTCTTTTTTTTTGTTTGTTTCTTTTCTTCTTATTCTTCGTGTGTATTTATCGTAATCGTGAAAATTAATTTGCATTTTCAAAATCATTAGTAAATAGCTAATAATTATAGATATTATAGATATTGGCAGATAATGGATCTACGTATCTTCTACCAACGATTAATGACTGAATGTGGAAAAATATAAAACTTAACTAAATGTACATCATCGAACAGTTTTTTTTTCTTTTTTTTGTTCAAACCCCGTTTCTTTCATCCTCTGTACCCTCCCAAACTTCATACGCAACTTTGTTTTTTACATTCGCTCAGCAGTCACACGTCGCTAACATAGTCTCACGCAAATATCACTTATCATCATTTTTTTGCAATATGTATGTTTTGTTGTTTTTTTTTTCAATTTTTTTTTTCATCTTTTTGTTTCCAAATTTACATAAAGTACAAACTTATGAAAACCGGAAAATGTAACACAATAAGTTCAGTGTGTAGCATCATCGAAGTTATCCTGTAAGTTATCATATATTTATCTAATTTACATGGGTCACACTTGGGTGTCCGTCGATTACACAAACGCCGCTCTATCTCCCTCCCACACCTCTCTCTCACTCTCTCTCTCTCTCTCTCTTTCGTCGTTTTAAAAATTGTCATTCGATACCTCGAAATAATTTGCCTCCTCGGATTTTCCTTTCGGCACGCGTCCTATCGACGTCTCCGGATCGAAACACACCTTCGTCGGACGAATGTTTTTCCGTCGCGCGTTTATCCAACTTATTCGCTCCGTTATACTTTTTCTTTCGTTTTGTCTCTTTTTTTATGTATAAACGTCCGTTGGAGTGTCCCAACTGCGCACCACCGTTATCACGAATGCCGGATTTACACGCCAACGCGAGAGTCGTGTCCTCATTGCTTTTTTTTTTTTTACTAGTTCTTCGCATCATCGATACCATTATTAATTTATTCGTTAATGTTATCTCGTTTAATTATTATCGTCGATAATAATGTATATTGTAACACGAATCTGCGGCACAATCGTCCAGCGCGTCCAGACATTCGTCCAAGTCCTGCCCGGTATCAGTGGATTTATTAACAGCGGCGTATTGAAACATTATAACGTTTCCTCAAACGCAGCCATCAAATCACTTTGCATGTTCATGTCAATCTTGTTTGCCATCTGAAAATACAAATTATTCCTATTCTTTGACGAATCTCACCGGTCAGGTCGACACACGTCCCGATTTTTCACAATTAGCTTATCTTTCTTTCTTTTTTTTTTCACCGGGTGCTTATCGCACATACGAGCCTCGTCCTATTATCGACACATATTAAAAACAAAAAAATCCTTTTCGGCCCATTATAGAGTATAAATACGACCGACAAATTTTTGGTACTCTCATCGCACATCAAGATCGATACGATTACGCATTAAATTTTTTTTCAAACGAAATAATGAATAATAATTGTTCGATAAGACGATCATTGCGTAAGAAAATTTGTAACTCACCGCTTCCCGACGTCGTCGTTCCTGTTCTCGTAGCCTCTGGCGTTCCCTCTCGGCAGCGGCTTTGTCCTGACCAGAGGACTGACTCGGACTACTACTGTCGGTGTCGGTCGAAGCTTTAACTTCCTCGGCCCGTGCCGTCTGCGTTATTCCCTGGGTCGTCTGCTGATCCGTTACCGTCTTCATCACTTTCTCCAGTGCGTCCTCCTCCTCGCGTTCTCTTCTTCTCTCGTTCTCCTGGCGCAATCTCTCCCGCTCGGCCTGTTCCTTCTGTTGTCTGCGCATCTCTTGCTGCTCCATTAATGCCCGTTGCTGTAGAAAAAAAATAACACGATTATATATATTATTACCGTTTTAGGACAAGAGCCCTAAGTTTCCTATAATTTTGTTATGTCAATTTTTGGCTCTTTAAAAACAAATTCGAGCATAGTTATTCTTTCGCAGAAAGAAATATTATTCGAACGAATATTCGATCAACGTTAAAGATTAGCATGAAGAAAGAAAAGGATGACGATGTTTTCGAAGCTACTAACCCTGTCCTGTTTTTCTTTGGCCTGTTTCTTGAATGCCTGGAAAGAATCGCGCGCCGCACTCTTCATGTTGCTTCCCGCTGCCGACTGTGGACTCGAAGCCTGTGCCAACGACGACCACGAAGATGCGTTCTTAACATTTTGCTCCACAGTCTATACACGCAAATTACAAAAATTTCTTTCTTTTTTTCTCTTTTCACAGTGAAAAACTCACGCGTCGATATCGACCATAAAGAAATTTTACCGAATAGAAAATACGAATTGAAAGTAAAAGTAAAACGAACAAAAAACGTGAGGGACTTTCACGCGAAATAAAGAAAGTAAGTATTTAGAAAGAAAAGAAATAATGTTTTTGTTATCTTTAATACTCGATCGTACCTTGTTTTTAAAAGCCGAGGCAAAGTTGGCCGCGGGATTCTTTGAATCGGGCGGTGTCATCTTCTTTTCGGGCATTATTTGCGAGCTCGAGTGATTACTCATCGGTGGAATTCCTAGCGCGCTCATCTCTGCAAAAAGAGCTCCCGCTAGAGCATCGACGCGTTCGAGGAGAAAGAACACGATTAGTAAAGCAGTTAGCGTGTACAGATGCGTGTCGTAGAAATTTCATATAACGTGAAATATTGTGCGACGGTTATACAGGTGAGATTATTTCAGCGTACGAAAAATATCGTTAATCGAGTCTTAAACAAAAGCCCCGCACGATCCCGAACGGAATCACGAATAAAAGATAAACGCAAATGCACCAGAAACACACAGAAATACCAAATTAACGACAAGCAATAACGAATAAAGAATAGTATAAAAAATACAATTTTCAAAACTCACCATCCATCGCCTTGTGAGACATTTGTGTCTGCGACATGGACATTGGCTTCTCCTCTTTCTTAATCGGAAGTTGAGGTATTTGCATGACCATACTGGTTGGCATTGGCAACGGATCGAATATCGATACCATACCGCTCATATTAATACCAGCCATGTTCAAACCCGGTATACCATTGTTGTTCACCATATTTTCGCAGAGTCTCGGCGAGGTCTCGCGCTTTAAGTTTGAAAACCCATTCGAATGTTGTTGCTGCTGCTGCTGCTGCTGTTGCTGCTGTTGCGACATTGTCATGCTATGAGAATTTTGCATATTCATTTGCGACGTCGTGTTTATCATATTTTCGAGCTGATTGTGTATGGCCGACATATAGGGACTCGTCATGTTCATATTGCCGAGATTAAGATTCGTCGGCATACTGGTTGGCATCATATTCACGGGATTCTTCATATCCCCGAGTAGATTCATGCCCGTATTATTCACCGCCGGATGACCGGTTTGCTGTTGTTGTTGTTGTTGTTGTTGTTGTTGTTGTTGCTGCTGCTGCTGCTGCTGCTGTTGGTGTTGCTGCTGTTGTTGCTGCTGCATCATTGAAATGTGCGGGTCTTTCTTCATATTAGTTAGCGTTTGCTCCAGTGATGTATGGGCCGTCGTTACGGACGCTGTGTCGAATTACGTAATCGTTCAATAAATAAGATGTTTTGCCAATTTCTCATTCTCCTAAACTCGATAGTAAACATTTGTGCTGGCATAGTATCGGACTTTTCGTTTGATCGTTTTGTTTGTTTTCAATTTCATTAGATGCTTTGTTACTTTTCGTTTCTTTTCTCTTTGCGCTATTGTTCATTCAATATTTTTCGTTTTTTTTTTTTTTTGTGCGTTCAATTAACATAGTACAGGATTCTGAAGAATCGGATAACATGCTAGCTTGTGAATTTTGTTTTCAGTCACGAGTCATTTTGTTTGTTTTGGGTTTTTTTTGTCATGGTATATAGTACCTAGGGCATTGTAGGGCTGCATTAGATCCCCCTGTTGTTGACTCATTGACGTCCCGTCGTTCGGACCGGAAAGGGTATTCACGCCCGGAAAGGAACTAACCGACGTTGGTGGCTGTGGCTGTGGTGCCTGCGTCACCAATGGAGACGTTACCACGGCATTCGCGTTTGTTGGCGTAACGCTCGGCGGTGGTGTCGGTACGGAGATCGAGGGTGTCGGGGGATTCGACGTTACGACCGTGGTAGAGTTCGTTTTCTTCACGGGTGCTGCCGTTGCCATTGCACTCGGACGCTGAGGCTGTGCCGGCATCGACGCGTGACTCGCGACTTGCAATCCTTGACCGGACGTTACAGCCGCGACTGCTATCGCTTGCGACTGCTGACTGTTGCCTCCTGTTGGAACTACCGACATTCGAAAATTATTAAAATTTTTGTCGATCGATCCTGAGACAATGATAATCGTCAATATTACAAATAAATTATCAATATCTCGATTCGTTAATTCGAATATTATTGAAAATAATAAATTTTTCTCTGTATTCAAGGAAATACGAAACTTAATTCTGATGTCACCGACAAGAAAATTAAGTACATATGTCAAAATGATAAGTATGCCTGCAAAATATAATATATCGAATGATACGTGTGATGTACACTTTTTTTGTTTCCTCGGTTACGTACTTCTCGCGAGGAGAAAGAGTTAAATAGACGAGACATCATACCTTGCTCCATAGGTATAGCGTTAGGCTGTGTTACAACTGGTTTTGCAACTGGTCCCGTAGAATTGGATGTCGGCTGATTATTCATAAGAAGACCTCCCGTATGATTTAGAGCAGTCGGTGCCTAGGGGAAAAAATTCGTTCCATTAGAGAAACACAAGAAGATTGCGCGATCGACGAAAAAGAAGCTCAAGAGTCTTTACGCGTCTTGATATTTAAAAAAGTAACCGACTATACTTTTCGATCACTCGTAACGATATTGGCTCGCAACGTTTCTTTTCGTCATTTACGTACGCTTAATCTATCTTATCTATCTTACCGGCGTTACAGTAGGATTCGCCACTTGCGAGGTCGATGCACTAGGTGCGCTCTTCTTAGTTTTCTTCCTAGGCGGTCGATTCGTCGTATTTCCTGTAATTCAATGCAACCATGCATCTAACAGTGAGTACGTGCAAAAAAATCCACACACACAGACACAGAAATCATTTTTTCCCTAGGAAAAAACGAGATTCGCCGTGACGATGAGCTAGTGAAATTTTCGTAAATTACGGTGCGGAGGATACCAGCCATGTGAGAAAATCGCTTCTATTTTCTTTTCTTTTCTTTTCCTTTTTCTTGTTCTTCTTTTCAAAAGACAAAAATAGAGAACATTATTCGGTCGTTTATCACGACATTTCGTGCTTAAAGTTACGTAAATTAAACAACATCGAGCGGTGTATTTTCTAATAGATTTTATTCATATACTTATATTATAATTGTATCACTGTGTACAACAATGTTAATTTAAATATCTCAATTGTATGCTTCTTATTTTCTTTTCTTTTCTTTTTTTGTGGACTTTCATCTCAAGTTTTTTTATATTAAAAAATCTTAATACGCAAAAACAATTTGCCTTTTTATTTCTTCTCATCCTCGTCTTGTTCTTCATTGTTTTTTCTTTTTTTCTTTTTTATTCTCTCATTCTACACAAAGTCAATTATATTTTCATTCATGTGGCGAATGAACGCGCGTGTGCATGAAACTGTGTATCGCTACGTACACACTTACAAACATCCGCGTTTCATATAGCAAATTCACGCAAATACACACACCCGCACACACTTACACATACACACACCGACCGCAGGACTGAACACATACATATATAAATATTCCTATTATATTTATATATATGTATATGCGGGGATCACGCGCCTGTTCTTCGTCTCCTTTCTTTCGTTCTTTTCTTTCCTTCTTTTTGTTTTTTTTTTTACTAACAAGATAATAATAATGATGATTACTCTTTTCGGTTTTCTTCATGTGTTTCTTTTCATAATTTCCCGAAGGACGAGCGCAGTAGCGATGCGCCTTCTTTCTTTCGTGCTTAGCATTTCTCTTTATATTTCTTTTATTATTATTGTTTTTTGTTTGTTTGTTTGTTTTCTTAATCGTTTTTCTTGGTAAAACGGGGATAATGGTAGAACGTCGACTTACGAACAAAAAGAAAATCATCAAACCACAATATCCCTCCCCTTTCTTTCTTTCGCACAGTATATATAATGTAATCATATTAGGATTAATTAATGTAAATTAAAAAAAACGCACATAAGCGGTACAATATGTGCTCAACTTAAATCGTGGACGAGTTGTGTTCCTTCGTTTTTTTTGTGTATTTTCTGTATTTTTTTTTCTTTTCGTTTTTATACAAGATTGACAACATGCTTGTACGTGTATTTAATTAGAAGTAAATTCATATAATCGCAGCCTAAGCGCAGCATTGAGATCGGTGGCGAAAGACTCTTGCTCGGTGCAATGGACTATTTCGTTTGCCCGAAAGAAAAAAAGAACAAAAAGATTCGTGCGAAATAATTTTCATGTTAATCTTTTTCTTTTTTTTCTCTCTTACTTCGTTTGTTTTTCTTTTTTCGCAAAGTCGACTTTACAAGTCACACAGCTACGATCCACGGATAAACGTCTGATGATGCACGGCACGAGCGATCGAGGGAAACGTTGATTGCGTTTGATTGTAAATTCGGAAGAGAACAAGTTAAAAACAAACAAAAAATCAAGGAAAGAATTTTTTTTTCTTTTGTCGTTCGTTTGATTACAAGCAAGTTTTTGCGTCAAAGTTCCATTCGACGCTACGAAGAAGCTTCGGGGAAAAAAAACGAAGAAGCGAATGAAACAACGAGGAGTTTTTTTCCAGCTTATCTTAAATTTTATATAATATAACGAACTGGACCACCGGACGAGTTAATCACGATTCTACAAACGCGCGATCGAGATCCAACGAAGCTCAGAGCTCATCTCGTTTGGTTCAGCCCTCTCTCCTCCCCTCTCTCCTTTCATATATTCAGTTTAGAAAAGCTGTTTCGTATTTATCTCTTTCGTTTTTCTTTTCATTTTTTTCATTTTCGTCCGTGTTCGTTTTGTCACTTATCTTTGTCCCCCGGTACGTTTTTTTCTTTTGTTTTCTTTTGTTAATTCCATCATTCCTACTTCATTCGTGCTATGTATCTTATCACCTATTATTAATATTTAATGATATATTAGTTTTTACTATGTACAAAACGCGTATTTCTTATTTATTATTATTATTCATTTTTTTTCATCTCATTTTACAGCCGATAACCATTATTTCCACGATACGTACAAAGGGGGGAATTGATGTGAAATCTGTACGAAATAGTCGACAAAAGTATATATATATATATATATATATGTATCAAGTCGGTTATATAAATAAAGACAAGGGGAGATGATGTGTATATATATATCAACATATATATATATATATGTGTGTGTGTTTGTGGGTGAGAGTGTGAGGGTGTGTGTATGTGTTGCATTTCTTTTTTTTCATTATAGTAAAATATTCAGGTAAATCGAATTCCTATTTTCACGATCGACTGGAGTTGCGACGATCATTCGCGGGAAGAATGGAGTTTCGTTCTGAGAAGAGATGCTTGGAGAATGTTTCTACCTTTCATTTTTTTTTTACTTTTTTTTTCTTTATCTTTACGTTTGTCTCGTGTTTCTTTCTTTCTTTCTTTCTTTCTTTCTTTCTTTCACTCTTAGCGATAGAATAAAAAATCACGCTACACAAATCGTTTTCGGAAGGCAATATATGAAAAACTGTAAATATGAAATGCCCTATACCTCAATTTTTTTGTTTATAAGCTAATGGTGATTGTGTCTTAATAGATGCATAATTCCTATCTAATTTCAGCGAACGTGTCGTTCAATTGATTCCTTTTTTTCCCGCTCTATCTCTTTCTCTTTTATCTAGTCGATTTCGCCCCCTCCCCTACCCTACCCTCCGCCATTCGACCCTCGTTAATTTTCTTTCACTCATCTTTCGTATCATTTTATCGTACCTCGATCATTAATGGGCAATTTTTCAATATTTTTCTCCATTCACTGTTCGATATATAACGTGAAAAAAGAAATCGAAAGGTTATATTATCGAGGAGAAATCGATCGGTCCGTTTACGTCTCTAGCTATGCCTAAACCTTATACAGCATTTGCGATTTATCGTTTTTTTTTCTTCATTAAATTAATTTTTCTTAGAAATCGACGAACACTTGTTTTTTTTCCCCCCGACCGAACGTGGTTTTTGTCTTGGTTGTATATATTTTATTTTTTAGTTTTTTCTTTTCTTTTCTTGTTGAGTAATAAATTCGCCTATACATTGCTTTTTTTCGCGATCGGTACAATTATCAATCGTTAAGTACGCAGCTGAGTGCACTGATTAATGATACTAGATTTTTTTTGTCTGTTATTAGTTGTACTCCAGTGCAGCCTGGTTCACCCTTCGATCATTCAAGGTGTTTTTTTTGTTTGTTTGTTTGTTTGTTTGTCTGTCTATTTTTCTTTCGATAAATCGATGAAAATTGTTAATGACGAATGTGGAAAAAATGAAAATGAGAACGAAAAAAAAAAATTATTGACGTGCCGCTCACACGATCGAAGCGAAAGCACCTCAAGAATGTGTCACACCAGTTTACGTCCATAATAAATTCTTATGTATACGATTTCTTCGTCTTCTTTTTCTTCTTTTCATGCTCTCACTCTTTCTCTCTCTCTCTCTCTCTCGCTATATATATATATATATATATGTATATAAGAAATAAATTTACATGATATTTTCAACAAAAAACCCTATCATGGAGCAGACATTTACACATAGAAATATAAAAACAAAAATATCCCTAAAATTATATCTTGTCGTTCAAACTCGTATAAAAGGTCGTTTCTAAAAAAAAAAAAAAAAAAAAAAAAGAAAGAAAGAAGATAAGTGCTTCGATAGGACAGATTAAAAGAAAAAGAAATTGTACGGTTCTTCCGTTATTTTCGTTTACGTTCGTTTTTCTTTTCCGTTTTTGCAAAGTCACATCGTTACTTCGTCACGACCGACGATTGTTATTACCGTTAAATAATTGTTTATGTTATTGTTACGTGTCGTATCCGTGTCTCTGTGACGAAAGTGTGTAATATTCTCGTGTTCGTGTTTTCTGGTTGTTATTGGTTTTCGTCTTCTTTTTTCTTTCTTTCTTTTTCTTACTTTTTTTTTCATAATGTTTTCTCGAATGGTAATCGTTGTATGAAAGAAAAAAAGAAACGTGTGAAAAATAATTATCCGTGCAATTAATAATCTGGATTATTACGACGAGGCATGTAAAACCATACCAAACATTTTAAATCATTATCGTTACAATAACAATGTTCGAGATTAGATGGAAAGAAAAGAAATAATAATATTAATAATAAATGGTAATAATGATATCAATAATAATAATATTAATAATTAATCATGAAGATGGTTGACAGGATACGGTTTTTTTTCTTTTTTTTTCTCTCCTTTTTTTCTTTTCATTGTTATTTCTTTTTTTTCCTTCCTTCCTGTCGACTTTCGTACAACGCTCTCCTCCTCCCATACTGACGAAGAAATTGACAATTATTTTACCGACGTAGGAGCAACTAGTGGTATAATATGATTAAACGACGGTTAGCCGGAGCAAAGCTTAGCGGAGTGCAAACAATGTGTTTGGAGGCCAGTGCGCCTTATTTACCTCAAATGGACAATTATTTCCTTCCCCCTCGACTTTTTCACGTCTCGTTCTGTGTGTCTTTTGTTTTTTTTTGTTTCTTTTACGATTAATTCTTTTTTTCTTTTCCGTTTTCGACTCTTTGTACTTCAACGTTTTGTATTTATCGCTCCGTTGTCTTTTTCCTTCGCACAGCTACGCAAAAATCTCAAATTTATCTCATCGCCTCTTCACGTTCTTCTCCCACGTTACTTGTGACCGATGTGCGAAGTCGACCGTCGTCGTACTCTCGGCTCGTCCGAAATCTCGGTCATCGATTGTATCGAAAAAAAAAACTAACAGCTCCTACATGGGCTCTAACATCGAAAATAAATCTTCAATGCTACCCCCTGTTTGTTGTTCTTATTTTTATTATTCTCGTTTTCTCGTTTCCCTAATTCTTGTCTCGAGCATTTGTCGAAAAAAAGCCTTTGATCAAACCGCGACAGTTGTCCAGAGAGGCCTCGCTGCATTTTAATGTTTAATTACATTGAATTTTTGTTGTTCCGTTTATCTTTTCTTTTTCTCTTTTTCATCCAAATATTTATTATACTCGTCAATCGCAGCTATTATTTCGCATTCGAATCGCTAATGTTGCACCGATATTTTATTTTAATCCAGCCACCAACACACATTGTCTGCATTTCTTTCCCGTTTATTTTTTTTTTATACTTGTTCTTTTCAATAAATTTCTCTTTTTGTTACAATTTTGTTTTGCTTTTATAATAACGCACTATCGATTATTAAGCATGGCCCGATACGAGACCGCGAGATGTAAAACGCGCGAGAGCATAATTCTTTCCCTATGTCCTTCTCGTGTTTCTTATATTCTTTATTTTCCTTTCCTTTCGAACGTCCCTTCGCACCCGCGTGCTGATGTTACATCGACGCAGCCCTAGTCGCGCCGGATTCACGTTGAAAAGAACAAAAAAAAAGGAATAAAGAAAAAACAAAGTGAATCAAATAAAATCATCGCCGCGCACAGTATGAGACCGAGGCGGCGAAAAACTAATCAATGGCACACGTTCGCGACTGGCGGGGTACCATTAGACGCTGAGATCTGATAAATGATACGATATATAAGTGGTATAAATATGAATGAAGAACCGATATGCGTGGGGAGGGAATATTATTATATAAATTTATGGCGTTTCGAAAGAACACAGTGACACAATCAAAACTCTTCTCTCGTTTTAACTTATATTCATAAATGTAAACCAAACAATGAAGTTTTGTTTATCCTTATCGTCTTTTCTCTTACTCTCTCTCTCTCTCTCTTTCGCTCTTTCTCTCTTTCTCTCGCTCTCTCTCTCTCTCTCGCTCTCTCGTTCTCTCTCCTCTCTTGGTTTTTTCTTCCTGCATCGGATGTTCAAAAGTTCGTGCTCGATGTTGTTACTTCTTCTTTTTGTTTTTTTTTTGTTTTGGGGTATTTGCCACGCATAGACAAAATCGGCAGTCGCCGTGAAAGTCTAGAACTTTCAAGGGTACCGGATTTTTCAACACCGCAGCCTACGGTGCTCGAGAGAAAGAACATATTCCTGAGACCGCGATAGATTACGTGTGAAATTCGTCAAGAGAAGAGAACGTGCGAGCAGCAACAGCAGCAGCAGCAGCAGCAACAACGGCACCGGCGTCGCTAACGAGCTTTTCTTTCTTTTTTTGGCTTGTCTTGTTCGTCGTATTAAAAAAAAACACATCGTCTTTTCAATCTTTCCCCACTATCGAGGCCTGCGATTTTTTCCCTTGGCGTTTCTTTTTTTTGCCGTTTTTTTTTTTTTTTTTTTTTTTTTTTTGGAAAAAACGTACGAGAGTGTTGAAAAGAAAGGCTGCGGTGGAAAGTACACAGTGACCTTGAACGTATGTGCGTGAAAATACAAAATCGACTTTCACGGAGCAACGACGTGGGAGGGGGGGACTCTGGAGATTCGTCAGCATCCAACAGGGCAATGTGACAAAAAGAACGAATCAATTCGTCGATCAATCAATAGCAATCATTTGTAAAATAAGCTGGCATGGCATTTATGGTATCCTCTAAACACAGTCTGCACTCCACTAGCTCACCTTGGTCTTACCATTTACACTTTTCTTTTCTTTTCTGTTTCTGTTGTATGTATATAATAATAATAATAATCATAATAATAATAATAATAATAATAATAGTAATAATAATATATTTTGTTTTCTTTTTTTCGTAAAATAAAGAGGAGAAAATGTACTTAGGCTATGAGGGGGGGGAGTCAAGTTTCAAATGTAGTGTCCAAGTATTATTGCGCGAGGCCGTTTTTACAATCATCGTCGTCGTCAAGCAAAGTATCTTGTTCTTGTCTTTAGCGTGTTGAAAAACTGTTTAGTAACTTCGTGTGACTTTATTCCATTTTTTCTTCTTCATATATTATAACTTTTTAGTTGTTGTTGTTGTTTTCTTGAATAGAAACTTGACACTCGATTTGCACTTGAATCGATAATGGGGTAGCTCTTCAAGCTACGCCATTCAACGCCGTCCTAATAAATATTTTACGTGGTAAGAAATAATTCTTTTTTTTTGTGTTTTTCTTGTATGTTTTTTGTTTTGTTTTCATTTAACTCGAGAAGATATTTGCGATGCGTTCGTTATCTTCGTTTTATTTTAACTGTTTTTTTTTTAATTTTTTTTTACATCGTTAAATTGATTTGTGCATTCGTCGAGCGTGATCGAAACACCGTATACGAGACGTTCTCTCGTGGTGGTTTGTTTTTGTTTTTCGCGTTTGTCAGAAACGAAGGAAGAAATACGCGTGAAACTCTCTTTTCTTTTCTTTTGTTGGAAAAATGATTGTTGTCGTTTTTTCTTTCGTTCTTTTATTTTTCTTTTTTTTTTCTTTATCTGCACATCGAGTTCCGATATTGCAACTGTTAAAGGGAAGGGGATACTGTACAATTGATCGAAGTTGGAATGGGAACGCGATGACGAACTCAATGCAACGACGACGTTACGTATGCGACGTTGAACTTTGGGGACGAGATCGCGTTTTGTCAACGTTGATCCATCGGAAGAATCGGCCAAACACGCGGCGTCGGATCAAAATCGAAACACGTTTTTCTTTTTTTTCCATCGCCAATGCAAATATTTGTCAGTGATGAACCACGCGATTGAGAACACGTACCGATAAGCGAGTATATAATGTCATAACGTTAATCCCGCTTTAATTATCTCCGGCGGACCGATCTCATTCTAATTTCGTTATTTTTTCTTTTCATTTTATGATTATCGTCAATCGTGAATCAAACGGACATACCGTGTATATTGTCATTGGAAATATACGAAGAGAACAAAGAACGCGGCACTTCCACACCTTGTGCGACATTACCAAAAATAATAATAATAATAATAATCGGGTAGGGAACCCCGATTGATAAATTCAATATCTTCTATTTACACGTAAATTAAATATATATAGATATATGTATATATGTATATATTCATAAATTGATCGTGGAAGAAACGAAATCACGGGGGAAGTAGAGGGGGGGGGGGGCGTCTTCCGGATAAAAGAGAAAGAAGAGACAGTGTCGAATGTACGAATGAACTATACGGTTCCACCGGTTGACAACAAATCGCAAATAACTTCGCAATCGATATCGCGAGAAACAAAAAGAAAATATATATATATATTTTGTTTTTTTCGTCATTTTATCTCGTACTCTTTTTTGTTTTCTTTCTTCTTTTTTTGTTTTGCTTAGGTCAGCTACTTAGCCATAAGTAGCCCTTTGTTCCCGAGTAAGGGGTGTTTGTTTGTTTGTCTGTTTGTTTGTTTGTTTGTTTTTTTTTCTTTCTTTCTTTGCTTTTTGTGATTAAATGGCAACAGTTTTACGTGAGGTTCATATCTAACCTGCTTCACTGTCGCTCGAATCGCTGGAGCTCGAAGATAGTGAACTCGAGCTCGAGTCACTGTCGCTGCTACTACTGCTCGACGCTGACAATCGCGATGGTCCACTACCTCCGCCAGTTCCGACTACATCTACCGATTTACTACTGTCTTCTGTAAATATAAGAAATCGTAACGTTAGAGAAAGTAGATGATACGTTGTGAGTATTATTTCGTAATTGTTCAGACATGGAAAATAATTTTAGTGTTAGTTAAATTTTAAAGGAAATAAATAAGGAGAAAAATAAAATAGAAAGAACTTTCTCACCTTTCTTGGCGGCTTTTTTAACGTTGCCTAGCTGCCCGGTGACATCTTGTAACCTTTTCTCGAGTTCCTGCTTCTTTTCTGCTATCTGCTCGTCCTTGGACTTACCGCTAACTTTTTTGTCTGTTAACAATAAATCGTGGATTATAGAAAGAGTCTCCGAACACTTAAATATATTCTCCGCGTGGGACGTGAATCGATTTCTTACGAGCCTATGAAATAGGCTCGTAAGAGCCGATCCGTACGCGTTACTTTTTTTCTCTCGTGACTAGAAAAGAATGTTTTTGTTTTTAATTGAAATATTGTAAAATAATCGGTAGTTACTGAATAGCATAATTAAAAATCAATACACCGAGAATATTTAAAAAATATTATTGTTATTTGATTATTTTTCGTATTTGCGGAATGGTGAATGATTACACGGCAATGTTACCATGCTAATTATTACGGTTAAAAGTATACAATTAGTTCCACTCACGAGCGTCAGATCGGGGTCCAAATATTCTACGCACTAGTCACTAAAAAAAACGCACAAAATCTAATTTCTAAGGATTAACCACAATCTAGAATCGTGTTTGAAAATTTTTGCGCATGTGGAATTTTGTGCGTGTTTTTTCTTTTCTTTAAAATGTGTGCAGCAAAGTGGATAACACATCGGGTACATAGAAACGAATATCGTTCAGGGTCTCCCGTTCTTGACGCTGAAAGTGGAACTTACAATAGGGCTTACGTGGTTTTTTTCTGAGACACGAGGCCACGTAGCTCTCGAGTTCGCGTAGCGTCGACGGTTTCAGGGTTTCAAAGTCAATTTCGATCTCGTCGGGATTCGAATCCCTCAAGGAAGGCTCTCGAGATTGAATTATGTGCACTACCCGGCCGAGTTTGTCACCTGTAACAGAATAGAGGATCGCGGAAACGATCGGTAACATTAGCCCATATGTTTTATGCCTCAGTGCTCCGAGTTAATCGAGGACAGTCCCATCGTCGATATTCGATTTTTCTCCCATACGAATTTCAAATGACCCTTGACAATTTTTTACTTTAATAAAATAAGACGATAAAATATTATAAAGCTATAAAATTAAAGAAGGAATATAGTACACGACTCACCAGGTAGCTTATTGATGTCCAAGCTCAGTTGTCTCTTCTCGTCGTAAGACATGGGCTTCGCGCTATCCTCGTCTTCCGAGTCGAAGGTTATCGGTGGCGGTTGATTCGTAGCATTCTTCTTCTTATTGCCGGTCGATCTGCTGTTCGCTTTCGGTCGTTTATTAGCGGCATTCGTTGCGGCAGCTTTTCCAGGACCTCTGCTACCTTTGCCCTTGGGTTTCGCGTTGGTCGCGGTCGCCGCTGCGGTCGCGTGCGTTTTATTCGGTCCGACGGGCATAACAGGATGATGATCGCCGGGCATTCCCATCGGGACGCCAACGGCCATGCCACTCGGCATCTTCAAGTCGCCCGCTCCCATAGCAACGCTCGCTATACTCGCGACAACGCTATCGGAAGCATTCGGCATATTACCACCGCTTGGTTTCATAAGTTCCTTCATGGCACCACTGTGACTACCCACGAGACCACTGCCCTTGTTACTCAGTGGTTTGCCCTTCGTCTTGTCCGTCTTCTTCTTCTTCGTTTTCTTCTTGTTACGCTCTTCCACCAGTCTCATCATCGCGTCTTGCATCGCTTTCAGCTCTTGCTGCATCGCGACCAATTTTTGCGTACTTTCCTCGTCCGAATCGTCGCTTTCCGACGAACTCTCCGTGCCCGAACTACTTCCGCTTGTGCTACTTCCCTCGCGCTTCATCGGCACCATACCGCTCAATGGTTCGTCCGGTATTTTCGCGTACCTGACGAAATTTCTTTCTTATATTATTTCGTTCGTCTTTTAAAACATGTTGAATTTCCAACTCAATGCCGTAAGGTAATTTTTTATTTTTGCTCGCTAAAAGCAAAATATTCAAGAGTCTATGGTTTCCTTGAAGTAAAATAATGGCAATTATAGTAACCTCATTTCGAAGACATCCTGCAATTTTCTAGCCATAGCGACAACGTCGTGATCGGGCGGATTGTACTTGTAACAATTCGTGAATATGAGCCGAACGTCACTGGCGAACTCCTGTGCCGTTTTATACTGCCGTTTGTCCATTTTGTCCTATTTCGAGACAATTTTCATCAATTAAACGTCTTACGGTTATTCCAATAACAATCCGAATAATTTGTTGTGGAAATAATCTTTTCATTAACGATTGTTTGTTTTATATACCTTTACTGTACCAAGATCCATTGGATTTTTTATGATGTCATGGTAATCGTGCAGGCCAAGAAGCTCAGCGTCCACAGGCTTATAGAATGGCCATGCGTACCCCTATTTTTTATATATTTTTTTTCATTTAGTTCAATCGATGTTTGTCAATCTTGGATAAATATGTATACGAGTGTCGTCAACCACGACAATTACCGAATGTTTCTTGGAGAATAGCTCTTTGAGGATCTCGTTACAGGACTTCAGTGTTTCCGACAGTTTTTCCTTGATTTTGCCGCCAGTATGCTGAGGCTGGAAAATCGTTGTTTTCAAAGGTGAGTCCTCGAAACGCTGCTCGCGATACGCTTAAATTTCTTATACAGCGACCTGTGGCCATTCTTCATCTATGAAGAAAATAAATTCCCGGACTCTTTCTCGACAGTCGATGTTACGGAAATAGGCAAAACACATATTCGATCCGTTTCGAAACAATGAAGTTTTTTTTTTTAGCACAGAATTACGAAAGTAACGATGACGAATAACGGAAGAACTTTGCGATATAATAAAATAAAAAAAGGACAAAAACAGACGAGATGGTAGACGCGAAGCGACGATAGACAAACACAGATGAAACATGGCGTTTTTTTTTTCTTTTGGCTCATTTCATGAATGACAATATATTATGAATGTATGTATGTGTACCTGTTGGGCCATCGCCCCGATCAAGGGCATGTTAGCCTGGTGGAATGGCACCAGGCCGTCTTCCGCTTGCCTCGTCGGCTGAAACAGCCCCATCATCAACACAACCCTGTGGTTAGTATTTCTTTTTTCTTCTCTTATGAAAATGAAACGATGACGCATGCAACGCATCGACGATATTCTCAAATATGTGATCACGATGAGTGTTTTGGTTTTAGCACACGTATGATTTCGATGAATTTTTGATTTAGGTCGAATACACATTTATCACCGTCTGACATTGAGCACGAATAGCGCAAAGACAATTTACTACGTTGAAGAAGAAGAAGAAGAAAAAACCGTAATTCGCCGATTAATCTTGTCGAGAGACGTCTTGAAGAATAACGAATAATTCTTTCCGGATATTAACGTTTTCGCTTCTTTGCTTTTACTCGCAGCAACGTTGCAACATATCGCCTCGCTTGACCGAGGATCGAATGGTCCACCTACCTTCTTGATTTGACGCACCGATTCTCTTCTCGTTGGTATCTTTGCGTTTTTCGAGTCCAACGGGGCATAGAGCGGTTCGAATGAATTGGCGGTTGGTGTCGTCGTATCAGCCTTTCTCTTCACTCCTTTCTTGAGCTTAGCAGGCTGCGAAGGCGGCATGACGGTCGGTGCTTGTTGCGGCACTTGAGGCGTTGGTGGTACAGCCGTCGTTGGTGTTTGAGTTTCCATGGCCGGTTGAGCGTGATAACCGCTCGAGGGTGGTACGACTTGTTGAGGCAGAGAATTGTGTGTCGCCATTGGCGTTACTCCTATACTCGAGGGTGGTGCGATCGTCGTCGTGTTTGTACTACCCGGTACGGAAGCTGGCGCTTGAGTACCGAGCGGTGGCATCGGTATAACGCCCGTCGTACCAGCGGATGTTGCCGATGGCGTTAGGCTATTGGGTACACTCGAGCTAACTGCCGCGGCACCCGACGAGGGTCGACCTCGTCCTGCACCCGTGCTCGGCGCACCAGGAGTTCCCGGTGTACCGACCAGACCCGGTGCACCGACTCGCGGAACCGCTGGTTTTTTGCCCTTTGGTCCTTTCGGCATCGGAGGATCGAGCTCCACTTCGTCCCTCGGCATTTGTGCAACCTAGGAAAATTTATGCACGTTCCTTTGAGTATCTCCTTCGCGTAGATTCCACTCGTTATTGGATTTTGATAATTAAAAAATTGATTTTCCAAATTGGATGATAGTTATGAAATTCAACTTTACCTTTGTAAGAAACAATTTTTCGAGAGCCTGCGCCATAACCACAACATCTTCTCCCGGTTTGTTGTATGTGTAACAATTGGTGAACATTGTATTGAAATCCTGGATACATTCTCGTGCGGTCCAGTAATACGTGTTCTCCAAACGTTTTTTGATTGTACCGAGATCCATTGGTTGTTTGATGATTTTGTGATAATCCTGATGAGAAATAAAGATATGTCAAGCGTAAAAATAAAAACCCGTTACTTAAGCGGAATAATGGAGATTTTTGTTTTTTCTTCGTAAATTAAAGAAAGGAAAACGTACTGGCAAATTGAGCTTCTTCGCATCTACCGGCTGCTGGAACGGCCAAGCGAATTGGTGCTTCCATACTGGCTTGAGGACTCCCTTCTGTACAAACTGTAGCTGATTTGTAACGCGACCTGGTCTCGTCGGTGGTGGCACGACAGGAGGTTGTACCACGCCGTTCACCGGTTCTACGAAAGGTTCGTCCCGTGGCGGTGGCGTTTTCGCAGATACGAATGACGGTCCAGTCGTCTTACCCGGGGCACTCGTCTGCGTTTTATTCATTTTAACGAATTACACGTCTATCACCATATTTTCGATATCTTTCATAATTTATATATTATCGTCTATTGTGTTTGGTAAAAAGTTTTAATAGTTCAAAGTTACTACAGGTGCGTAGTAATGGCCAGTAATTTAAAAAAATTATTCAATTATTAACAATTTGTGTATCTTAAAGAAATTATCATGCTTTGTAGCGAGAAAAGTGTCAAATGCGGTGATAAATAGAATCAGAAAAAATCATTCGATGCAGGACATTCGTATATTTGCTATTTAAAAAAATTGAGAATAAAATGACGAACGTTTATGGAATTCGTATGATTAGATCGGTGTTTTAAGAAGGTATTAACATGCGCGAGAATGAGAAGAAAATAAATTAATTGAAAAAAAAGAACATCATCCCGCGCAAGCAACGAGCGAATTAGGCTGCAAAAATCATCAAAAAATATTCTAAAATCAGAATATATTCAAATCAGCAGTTTCAATCAATTTGTAAATATATCAACGAAAAAAGTATCCTTTGATTAACGAGTATCTATTGATTCGCAGTATCAGATGGCGTTTTAATAAAAAATGTTTATTCTTTTTTCTGCGGGAACTCGATTGCATAGAGCTAACGAAAATAGTGTTAATTCGATGAGAAACCACAGCCAAATCGATACACGTGATTAAACAAAGTTTCTACTTTAAAATGTACAAGACAAGGAGTAATTCTCACCTTCGGTATATTACACAGCCTTTCTCGCTCCTCCACATCTAACTGTAATTCATACATACCATTCGGTCAAAAATCACTCTATTTTCATTTCTTTTTTTTCGATTATTCGAACAAGGCGGGAGAGCATAGACAATTTACGAAACGTTCGTGATACAGGAGATCGAACAAACTCGAGTCTTGCGTCAAAACGGGACAGACTTTTAGTATCGAAATTTGGATGCGAGAACGTTGCATCCGTTAGGGGAAATTAAAAAATTAAAAGCTCGAGTCGATCGCACGGGGTCGATGAATGGACTCGAATTACTGGACGACCGGCGAGAAACGACAGGGAAGAAAACTTTCTCAAAGCATGGAATTAAAAGGGTCGATCATAGTCGGTTGAGCAATCGTATGCATACTAACGAGACCAAAGCTTTATATACAGTGGATATCCGTAACGAGGAATACAAGTGTATCGTGACTGAATGTGCGATGGTTTTTTTAACAAAAAATTAAACCTGAAACTAGCGGATCTCAAACGTAGCTTTTTAATCGAAGTCAATTTTTAGTACGACATTCTTTCCATCGACGACTTCATTATTTCTCTTACGTTTCCATTCTCTTCGTTTCAATACTTTTCTGCCAGTTTCAGATTTATCTCTGTACAATGGGAATAAGCGGATTAAACCTTCGATTCCGAAGGATGCAAAAAAAAAAACGTCCCGAACCTCGAAGGATTAATGAACAAGCTGCTTCTCGCAACATTCTCCCATACTTACGGAGTTATTTTGCGAGTTGGTATCCACCTGCTGCATGTTGGCTTCGCTTCTGTAACAAACAAAAAACACATGGCTTTAGTTAAAAGGCTTGACAAGATTGATTCGCAGTAAATAACGTAAAAAATTGCATCTCTTTGACTCAACGGTTTTAAGAGTGTGTGTATTTTCACAGAATTCGCATCGATGGCATGCGGTGTGTGTTTTCCTTCTGTTTAGAATTGTTAATTTTCGGTGGACAGGACTGGCAAAAGTGACCATTGACAAATTCTTACGAATCTCGTATCTTTCGTTTGGGATAAAGACTCATTTTTCTCAGTTATATTCTACAAATAAAGAGCGTTGTTGATCGCCTTTTTCGTCGATATTCACCTACCTTTCCGACATAAATTGTACATAAATGCTAAGCAGCAGGAAACTGCCTTATGTCGCTGTCACGGCGCTACGACGCTTCATCAACAATCGAGCTTACAACGATATACTCGGTAATGAGCATTGTAACTCGCTAATTTCACGATGTGACGTTTTCGCTTGGACCAGGTAGTTTGGTGCCGTCGAGGCATAACACTACTTCAAGCCTACCCGGTATAGGTAGAGGCTCCAATGTCAGCCCTGTACTCTGCTTCGATTCATCGCGTCTCCGGCCGAGTCTCGCGATACTAGCAACATCTGGATAACATAACACAGGACCCCAAATTGTAACGGGTGGAACAAAAAATTCATTTTCTTTAAAATCTATTCATTTTTTATCTTGCTCTGGTAAATCTTAAAGCAGAGTCCAAAAAATTAATGCGTATGGTTCTTTTCCAGGATAGGATTGATTCCGTCGATTGTTTTAGCAACTTTGGATCTGCGATGGCGTAGCGATACAATTTTTGCGTCTCTCGGGAATGAAATTGAACGAATTGTCATATGATTTAAGGTCGCGGTCGTACATTCTATTCCCAAATTTCATTTATCTGGCTTATCGTAGCCAGAAATGGCTCAAAAATTTCCATTGAACATCACACGCTAGATGGGATCTGAAAAAATATCATACCAGAGCAAGTTTGTAACGGATATAATACGAACTATGAATTAAAAAATGTACGATCAAACGGTGGTGCGTGTCCGAGTGCGAAAGAAGGTTTGCGAGCTAAAAATGATGATGTTTCTTCGTTGGAAAGAACCTCCGACGGTCGATCTTTGCCACCGAAGAAAAATGGGTCATTCGGATCGGAGACTGTACCGAAAGTGGAACAGGACGCTCAAGAGACCTGCTAGGGCGTGCTATCGAGAAGAAAATCCTCCTGGGCTCGAGTATCAATCTATGGATTATGGATTAATTAACGAGACTCTGAATAATGAGTCGAAACCTTGAAAATCGAGATTCAGGGTCGAACCTGATAATCCAATCGCGCGAGAGACGGAGCAGGTGAGCGTGTTTCGAGCGAAAAATGGAGGGATCAGCGAAAATGAAAGAGCATTGAC